>FR990142.1:7561704-8857329 GCA_905404295.2 Ochlodes sylvanus | reverse complement strand
AGTTTAATACCAACGGTACTAGCTAATAGAATTATGGTCATCGCTCATTTTGGTAATTTCATCCTCGTACAACCGATAGTGAAATGTTTTTTTGTGTTTCGGTCGCATTGTTGGAGCCGCTTATATTTTGGTCTATAAAGCCTCGGTGATACTTTTCGTGTTTTTGATGTCCTTGGGCAACGGTGACCATTTGCCACCAGATGATGGTCTGCTCGTTTGATTGAACGCGAGTGAATTTTGGACGCAGCGGGGAGATCTGGATGCACCCTAACGAGTCTACTATGAATAAATTTTGAGTCAATCCGACGTTTTGAAGGGGAATAAAATAAGTCATGTTCACAGTTTCTGTAACATACAAACCACTAACATACTAACATACGTCTCAAGCTAATAAAAGCGTATTAAAAATTGTGTTACATGTATCAAAAGCAATCAATTTTATTCGGCATACACATAGGTGAAGACCTAGTGTGTTCATCTACTTAAACCTATTTTTTTTTTTATTTTGACTTCGTTGAGGGGTCGCTGTATTAATTGTCTCCAGTGTAGAAAGAGTGATTGTTAAGCGTGGAGCACGCATCGGAGAATGGCAAGGCCGAGACGGCCACGTGATAACGGCTAAGGAATGCGTTAAATGTTCATTATATTTAATATTTTTATATTTAGCTGTAAGGTGTATCATTGTAAAGTAATATATTAAATTGATATCTTATGAAAAGTTGTTTGTTATTGTAACCTGTCCATATAAATATTTAGCTAGGGTCGTCAATGTAGGCTTATTAATGTCATGGTTACTACTAACGGAATGTAAATTAATAAAAATACCCAGATACATAAATTACTTTATTAAATATTTGTATGTTACAAAAATAGCTATGAATTACAGACTACAAAGAAAATTACCCTGTTCAGTTGTCAAGCATAATATATTATGTTACTGTAACACAATTACTGTAATAAGAGGAGCTTGCAGGCTTACACGAGATCATTGGTAGGTATACGGTACGTCATACTTAATAACAACAAATAAGTAATAGACACATTTACTGTTTTACCAAACTACTTTTCATATCAATGAACTCATTCATTTCAATAATATTTTCATGGTACCTATAGCATAAATAGATGCCCACTGACACTTGTAGGTACTTATTAATAACCTTATATATAACTTTGAAGTTACAATCCCCAAAGAATTCAGGAAGTTACAGTACGAAATGAGAAAAATATTTGTTACCACTAGGGTCTTATTATTTTTCAGTTTTGATAAATTACTGTTTAACGAAAATCTAACCTGGCAAGTGGCAATAAGTATAAGAATGTAAGGGCACTAATCGTTGCAAAACTTGTTATTACCACCACCTCAGTGATGGCATAATTATAAATTATATAAATAATGTATTTAAGTAAATTCCTTCGAGCCAAACATGCTACCGGTTGCCACGTTCTGCAAGCAGAAAAACGTCGATGGCAGCAGGTGACTTCGCCTCCGAAATGCGTTGCGTATGCATCAAAATACCTTTTCATACCTACTTACTGTCCTTGTCATTACGACCGCTTGAGGATAGCGACACGTCGTCGACTTCCATGATCCCCACGTCGAGCGTCGTCAACTCATCAGAGCTCCGACCCACGACCGAGCTCTCGTTCCAGGAGAGTATTGTCTAACCAGCCGTCTAAATGCTAAATTCGACTGGATCTAAGGTGTGTATGATTTGGTTTCCATCGCTAGCGCGTAGCGGCGGGCGCGGGGTCACAGCAGCGCGGCGGGCCGCGGGCTGTAGTGGTTCCGCTTGGCGGGGCACGTCGGCCACTCGTAGCTCCTGCCGCGGCCCCAGACACGCTCGCTCCTGGAACACATATCGTCTTTTATCCTACATAATAATGGTTTGTTCTACTGCTCGAATCAGTTCTCTTGAGGGGCTAAGGTAAGGAAAGCTTGTGGACTACTTTAATGGAGAGTGTAAATGTTGGTGAACACATACCTACATGATTTTTGGGACATTATGAAGAACTCTATCTCTCTAAGCAGGTTTACTGCAGGTTTCCTTAAGTTTTTTTTATTTAAGTTGGGTCATAATAGATCCTAATGTTTATGTCTTTTTGACCTTTCTAGTCTGAAACGTTTTACGTGCCTCGTTCACAGTGTCGAAGAGTCAGAAATAAAGAGAAATAATCTTCTTGTTCTTATTTGGATGGCAACGCATCGGTGATGCCATTGTTGTTGGGTGTTGATGTGTTGATGGCGTAACTATGGATCATCGGTTTACCGTGAGTTATTTTGTTTTGTTTGTTGACAAAATGTATGTACATTATACCTACATTTTGTCTTGTGACAACTGCAAACCATTCGTCAAGAAGTATTTTATTAGAGCACATAGTAGCACTGACCGGAATAGCATGCGGACGTATCTGTAGGGCGCGGGCGTCCGGGTGGGTGGCGAAGGGGGCGGAGGGGGTGAGGGCGGCGCGTGCAGCTGCAGCGGCAGGTAGGGGTGCGCGCGCGCCGCCAGCAGCGCGTCCAGCCGCGCGTGCAGCTGCGAGAAGGTCGGCCGCGAGCGCGCGCGCGCCTCCCAGCACGACAACATCACCTCGTACCTGCCACGTCACACGTGCGTTCAAAGGAAACGGTCTTATGCCCGGTTCCCGTATTAAACTAATCGATAAACCGATCGTTTTCGAGGAACGAGTCGTTAAAATAGTTTCTTATAGGAACACTTGTTCCGCGCCTAGAACAATGTTCAGCAAACTTCGGTTCAAAGTACCGACACCTACGATTTCAGGTAATTTTATACCATAAATGAAAAGTCAAGTCAGTTCAAATGACTGTCTTTTGCTAGTTACTAGCAATCTATTTAGTGCACACAAATCAATGGGTTAACGGTACACCAGTGCGCCACTTGCTTTGCCGAGCATTGACTTAGATTTACTACAAGGCTAGAGCATTGTTTTTTTAATACGCAAACACCCAGACTCCGTATTCTGTTCTCAGAACACTTCCTTTTATCTATTGGGTTGGCCACTAACCCTTCCACCAAACCGCACTTTAGCAGAGTGGTGGAATATGCTCTCTTCAATAATGAGGAGAGACCCAGGTTCTGCTCAGTAGTGGGCAGTTACTGGGTTGTAGCCAGTTTTCTGTGATCTTAGTCTAAATAGTGTATTGATAGATGAAGATATGAGTGGTATCGAGGTAGGCGGTACGTACAGCTGCGGGTCGCAGTTCTGCGGGCGTGGCATGCGGTAGCCGGCGCGCAGCAGCCGCGGCAGGCGCGCGCAGTCCAGCGCCTCGTACGGCGCGCCGCCGAGCGTCATCACCTCCCACATCACCACGCCGAACGACCACCTGATCACGTTGCCGAGAACATTCTTAGTCAACTCGCAAATATTGTAAACTTTATTACAAAGGGAAATTATTATGATATAAATAGGCAGGTCTCACCATCCCATACCTACCTATTGTTCTTTAATTTCACACTTAATCACAATTTAAAAAAATCTTCCTTCTTTCTTCTGCGACAACGCATCGGTGATGTCTTTGTGTCTTTGGCGACAGTGATCACTTACCATCACTTCACCCTTTACATCTTCACCTCCACCCCTACATCTTCACCCCTACATCTAACTTAGTTATGAGCATTTCAATACAATAAAAACGCAACTCACACATCACTCTGGGTAGTATAGACGCGGTGCGTGAGCGATTCGATGGCCATCCACTTGAGCGGCATCTTGCCGTGGCCCTTCTGCTTGTAGTGGTTCTCCTGGTACACGTCTCGCGAGAGCCCGAAATCGGCCACCTTCAGCGTGCGGTCGGCCGTCACCAGCACGTTGCGCGCCGCCAGGTCGCGGTGCACCACGCGGTTGGCAGCGAGGAATTCCATGCCCTGCAAATGCGTTCGTGCTGGTTAATTTGGTTTCCCGGAAGAAGTAATGGTAAGAAACATCCAAGAAGCTCTTTTTACGTATACCTTGGCGATCTGCCGGCAGAAGGAGATGAGGTCGGGCACGGTGAGCTCGTCGCCGGAGCCCTGCAGGTCGTACAGCCGGTTCACCACCAGCCCCTTGCTGTTGAACAGGTCGTTCCGATAGTCCACCTCCTTGTTGTTATTGTAGTAACGCGCGTTCTGTTTCGACATCATCATGTCCCACGCGGACCTGTCCAACAAAGCAAACGTTGATTCTTCTTCATCATCATCATTATATCAGTTCACTGTTGGACATTGGCACCTATAAACGTTATTTTGAAAAGTTTGCCCGGGGCGGTACACGGTACATTTGTTAACTTAGCTCAAATGCACCAAAGGCATCACTAATGCGTTGCCAGCCAAGAAAGCAGGAAGATAAAAGAAAGTAACTGGCTCTGAAATTCCCAGCTGCAACACGACAAGTCGTTTAGCGGCTGACTCCAGCAAGAGGGTGCTACTAGCCGGTTACAGCCGGGCTTCAGCGTTACCACCGAGCAGGGGCCGGTGTCTGTCGCCTTTTCTTTCATTAATAATAATAATAATAATATGCCGCCCAGCCTGCCCAATGCCGCCCATGACAACTGTGACCGACACAGAACAAGATTCAAATCAAGAATCAAAATTGGTTATTCCAGTTAGCAGAGGCTGTCGGGATCAATTGCCTCTTACAACACCCCGGTCTGCCGGTGCCTGGTATATACCTGACCTGAGGTAGGAGAGCAGGTCCCCGCGGCTGCAGTACTCGACGACGAGCAGTGGGCGCCGGCCGCTGCAGCAGGCCAGCAGGCTGACCACGTGCGCGTGCGCGCCCACGCTCTTCATCACCTCCATCTCCGACCGGAACGACCGCACCTCCTCCGACGACGGGAAATCTGATCGGACACACCTACTTTATTACCTTTGTTTACCTTATTGTTTATCTTTCATCATATACCTAATGTAATACCTAGTTCATATTTATATCCCTATTTAGAATAAATAAGTTATATTTTGTTTTAATTTAAACTAAATCTATTTATATCGCATATGAATCTTTATTGAGTAGGCCTGCCAGCCTTCCACCTATCGAATATAATATCCATCGCTCATCTATATCTATAATATCCATAATATCTCTAAATTACTAAAGCCCCACAAACTGTACAGTGGGTTTATTTTTTAAGGAATATGTTTATAACTAATAATTGTTGATTCAAATACTAGTAACTTTTGGTCGAATTGAGGTCACTAGACTACTGAACCCAATCCGGTTGTTGACTATTTTTACATTAAAAACTCCAAGTAAGAATACAAGTAAAAAAGGATTTTCCTATAAGTGAGTAGATTGGAATTGATAGATATTTATGTCCTGGTCCGGTCATGGATTTGACAATATCATAAAATTGTCAAACATTTCATGAAGTGTTCACATTTTTTAACGTGGCCTGTTGTCATTTGACAATATCATCGAATCACCCAAGTTTAATGATTTAATCGACTATGTTTTGCGGTTCGGTCATTTCAATGACACTGGCAAACGTAGCCTTGATCGTATCATTAAAATAATTCCAATAACTACGGCGCGGGCGGCTGTAAACAATGTAAATTCTGTAAACCTCATATTGAATTTTTTAAACAGGAAAGTATGTGGAATGTGATTTTTAGTGAAAATCACGTGTTTTAGCCGTGCGTAGCACGTTTCGGAGCCGAAATTGAGCAACCCCGGCTTAGTTCACAAGATCACGATCAAAATATATTTAGCAAATTTTTCAACAGAACTTCAACAAAAGCTTCATAATCAAAAAGAACATATAACTTGACAATGTTCCGACATTGGTGTGCTCCGTTTACGGCCGTGGCTCTGACGATAATAAAATAATTAAGTATCCGCTGAACCTTGTACCAATTTTCTGTAAGTTTCAAATAAAACTCGATGCAAATGAGTTGGTTAATATACTCTTTAAGTAGCGTTACTTACGTTGCTCGTGAACTAAACCCGTTCCATTGATAACGGGACAAATGGTATAGTCTTAAGGTGAGTGGCAAACCTTTCAGCATCTTGACGGCGACCTGCATGTTGGCGGGAGCGAGGGTCGCGCGGCGCACCACCCCGAAGGCGCCCTCGCCCAGCACCTCGTGCAGCGCCAGGCGGTCGGGGCGCAGCTCCCAGCGGTCCTGCGCCACCGGCTCCTGCCCGCTCTCCGCCTCGCTCAGCTTCATCGCCATTTCTTGGATACTCTGCAGGAATTACTCGCAAACTTTCAAGCCGGTCATGTGATATCGTGTGATCGGCCGCTGAACGGGGGACTGGGCAGGGTCGTTTCTAATGACGATCCTAACTGGACTTTCCGTGAAGTCAAAACTTCTGTTTGGCAATGAACGTGTTATCGCTAGTGGCAAAATTTTTTGGGGGCATCCTTGCTTCAACATAACATAACAACCGGGACCGACGGCTTTAGGTTACTTTACGTTGCTAGCAGTCGTTAAGCCACGTCGAAAGCCTTCGGGCGGCATAAAAACTTGAGTTCCAACAGAGAGTCTGTTGAACTGTTGGAACTTGTATATATGCAAGCGGTGTAAAAAACTTCGATAGCGTGATTCAGGCTTCGTGACGTCACCGTGTGACGTGTGTGCGATGTCGCCATGTTTTGTTTTTAGGTGTAGCATAATTATGTTTTTCAAATTTATACTTAAGTTAGGTACAGCTATGGCGATAATTCAGTTCCAATTACAGTCAAACAGAAATTATTGAAATAAGTCTGGTGAAATCTTTATAAAGAGAACTACTTAGTTTAAAATTACTAGAAACATCTGACCTACACATTCCTAAGTAAGTAACCAACAGGTGGAGTGAAATAGGAGCTTGCAAAAAATAACGTTTACTTCAACCATTCGGCGCGGACCAAGTTATCACGCAGAGCGATCTCTTCAATTATTTGTACAGGTTATAGATTGTGAAGATATTCAATTAATTGTAATTGTCTATAAATTGTGTTTGGTGCTTTAAATTATTACATCGCAGATTCGGTGATACTGTCGTTTGGCAATTTAAGATATTGTGCCGCAGATTTGCCGATAGCGATTGCACCACGATGTGTTCCGGGTCGAGACGGCCGCTAGCTGAACAAAGGACTAACCAATGTCCTTTTAGCTTTTATTTAGTACTTAACATTATAATTAGAATTACATTTAAATGTATTGCCAATTTACTAGTGGCTGTGTGTATTTTGTTATTGAGTATATTTCTCCTTACTTAGATACGTGGTGATGTTGTTCATACTCAGTCGACGTAAAGTCTGAGCTAAGTCTAAGTATCGTCTATAGATCTCAGCCTATGAGTCTATGACACTATAAGACTATTTCATAAACTATAATGTGAAACATAGTGGTACTTAGGTAGTTAATTCAATAAAATTTGTACATATCTTAATACATATATATAATTCGAGTCTGAGTGTGTATGATACTGAACTCCTCCTAAACGGCTTGACCGATTTGGTTGAAATTTTTTGTGTGTCTTCCAGGTGGATCCGAGAATGGTTTAGATTCACAATTGGACCCGGTAGGTGGCGTTGCTGTCGATATATCACCAAAACATTTTTTAACGACTGGACCGATTTGGATGAAATTTTTTGTGTGTGTTCAAGGGGATCTGGGAATGGTTTAGATTCACAATTGGACCCGATAAGTGGCGTTGCTGTCGATATATCACCAAAACATTTTTTAATTATAAAGCGGTACGAAGTACGCTGGGACAACTTGTTATATGTATAAATAAGCTAAGAGAAAACGGTACCTCCCCTTTTACCTGTCTGTTTGACAATCCTTTTTATTTATTCCTATTTAGTTTGGTAGCTATTGACGAGTTTATTCAATAAAAAATATGGAAATAAAAAAATTAAGAGAAATAGAGTACCTACGCCTAAGCCAGCAAACTTATTTGTTTAGAAGGTAAAGCTGGTTACTTACTGCATAATACTGTCCCTGCCTCTTGTGCTGCTGTCGTTTTTTGTACCAAAAGAGCGCGGCTGTGGCCAGCACGGCCAGGAGCAGCGTGGACCACGCTGCGCCCACCAGCAACCCCTCTGGCCCCTGCGCCCTCGCTGATACCAAAAACACCAGTTAGCAATTCTCTATGCATTTAAGCATATTACCACCCCTGGATAAGATCTCTTATCCAGGGGTGGTAACCCCTGGATAAGAGATCAAGAGATCTAAACGCTGATTCTAGGAGATTCCACATTTAAATGCTGGTATGGAATATTATAACGCTTATTATAAAATAAAAATAGGGTAGGTTTGTTAGCGCATTATTAGGTAAATGTAATCCATATTACCAGTCAATGACTGATTTTTCTGTAAATTTTGTCAAACAGAACTGATTTTATTTTTTATTAAAATTTGTTGTTTGATAAAATTATACAACATTGTAGTACCTTCAATTATTGGAATAAACATTATTAGGTTTGTACTAGGTACTTACCTATTTCTTAGAAAGCAAGAACGCACATAAGATCCTACCTAACAGAAGTAGGTAAAGCAGTTTATCTATAGAATTTGTAGAATCATATGCACTAATCTTAATTATAGTTATACGTATATATGCGTCTCTTAATTTACTACTTTTGTCGTCGCATAACGGAATAGCAAATTGATTCCTCTAACCACTTTTTACAGCGTGGATGATATATGTACATAGGCACTCGTAATAGGTGAAGTTAATGATTATTTGGACAACGGACCTCAGTTCCGACCAAGGTTTCTATTCTAGTCTCTAGGTCTAGACTGTTTATTAGGTCTGTATGTATAGTGTCTGTGATAGTTTTTGAAGGTCATAAGGTACCTTGCGTTACCATAATGGTAACTTGCGAATGTCTTAGATATTGATCAATCAAATTTATTCATGTAGGTCTTGTCAATATTAATTTTTGAGTCTGCTGCCGTCCCGCTTATATAGGTATCTAATAATAAAGGTACTCGTAAGAAATCTGCGTAACCAAACTATTTTAAATGGTAATTATGGCCAATGACCTACTCTTGTTTACGAGGAAATGTCACATACCGGGGAATATGGCGCTCTGGCTGGCGACAGCTGTGCCGTTGGCGATCACTGACGTCACGTACACCGTGTACAACCCATCGCCGACCACATTGCTAAACGCCACGCCGGTTGAATCCTGCGATATCCAGAACGTCGTAATTCATCAAACTGTAACAGAGGAATTTTATACCTCTACTAAAACAACTGCAAGGAGTTGGATCAGCAGGAAGAATGTGAGGTGCGGGTTTGAGGAGTGGAGTGGATAGAAGAGATATGATGATTAGGGAGTCTTCCAAAGTGAGTTTCACAAAATGTTACTGGCCAGTGAGCAGGCCATCTTCAAGAATAGACAGTGTTATACCTACGAGTATTATTTTTGCCCTTTATATTTCGATTTTGAAAGTACCCTTTTTAGTAGAAATACGGGTGATAAACCCAGCCAGTGACTTCTAAATCACGAAACCTTTCAGCATAGCCTGTCCACTTATAAGATGAGTTTTGGACTCAAGAATCGATTTAACGATTTAACTGCTGCCTGCTAAATAATGATAAAAGAGACGATGACCTTACCCCGGGCAGTATTATAGACTGGGTGCGCTCTGCGCGCAGCGTGACGTTGTAGTAGTCCTGAGGGTACCGGGGTTCACTCCACATCACGTCCACTACCCAAAGCCCATCAGTGTCTTCACTCGCGCTTATGTATATGTTTTCAACTGCCTCCGGTGCTGCAATGAAGAAAAAGTACATTGGATCCATTAATTAAGGAAATGTCTCTCCTATTCGTGTATTTTGGCTTCGACAAGACATAAGTAACATCAAAGATTAAAGTTTCATCCACGCCGATAGGACTCGTGTAGAATCTTTACGGTTCGAATTTCACGAACAAACGAAACGAAAAACGAAGCGTCACTCTAGGTAGCACCTTCACCCCGTCAATTGTTCAAACCGTTCCAAGTATAATTTATAAATTAGCAGACTTAGGTCCCTGCTGAAACCTAAACCAGCAAAGAGGTCATCAATCATACATATCAATCATAATATCATTATCAAAGATAGGCTAGTACTGACGTGGTTCGCAGCCGGGCAGCAGATGGCAGGCGGGCGTGCTGTAGAGCAGCTCGCTGTGCCCGTAGCGGCCGCGCACCGTGAACGTGCACTCGTCGTCCACCGGCAGCTCCTCAACTATCACCCACGTCGCGTCATCTGGCTGGAAATACCGTTCATTGATGTTTGTTTCTGATTTGTTTTATCCATATTTAGAACTCCGATCATAGTGGACAATGCTATGGAGCTTGCGGGTCGCATACGCCACATCGAAGTTCATGACATCGGACACGTTACATCGATAATACATTTTTTAATTACATCGCTAATTAAATCGAAAATTTATTTCATCGACCGTTCGAAAGATTATAATATTTTTGAATCGAATTATAAAGCAGTGCCGAGCTTGCGATATTTTGTGCACTGATTTTGGTGCCCATATCATGGATGGATGGACGTAATGGGTTCAAATATCGCTGTAAAAATCACTGTGAAATATTGAAATTTGAATATAAGAAGCCATTTTTAAATAAACGTAAATAAGGCCATCGTCTTATTACCATCAACCCCCTTTTAACCGACTTCTTGTGATTTGAAACAGAGACATGAAAGTGTTCTATTACCTATTTCCCGACCGGTTCTATATTGTGCAGATACTGTAAATAGGTATACTGTAATAACGAAATTATTATATTTCCAAATTAATTAATTAAAATGTAAAACTAACCTTAATTTCTTTTTCATACAGGTTTCCTAAAGTTTTCTTATTACAGGAGTTGTGTACGCGGAAGCATGAATCTGGAATTAAGCCCGCATTTAAGAGTATATAAGTATAATTGTAGAGTATATAACTTTGTATAAATGTGTGTGGATATTTCTGTAAATGATAATCTCCAATAAAAACGTAAGCGCTTTTCAATTTTAAATTTTTATTGTCCCGGGCAGTCAATATTTCAAATGTATCATCAGATACCAATGATTCTATATTTTATGGGTAATAATTTCATGTTTCATGGGGATCGAAATATCGGTATAAAACACAAAAATTGTTAATACACGGCTCCGTCACAAAAACTTTGTATAAAGTATTCATTAGAACGCCTTTTTATCTACATAAGTACGTGTGTGCTGTTGTAAACCTACGTTTTTCGTTTAGTTGAACAAACATCCGCTCTATCGTTATTACAATATGTACCTACACATATTGAATTTTTGTATTTCGATTTTCATAATGTTTTGTATACTAACCGTCACTCGAGTTCCAATAGAATTTAGCTTCCACATAAGATCCATTGGTATATCTGTCGAGAAGAAACTCAACTTGGATGTCATATTGCTTCTTTTCCAGGTTTTGAGAGACCTCGTCCCATGAAGGAACTTCGGGACCCCGTCTCCAAGCTGAATGGTTTCCTGTCGCATCTAAGATTGTCGTCCATAGCGTATAATTTTGGGTTAATTTCCCCGTGTATATCGTACTCATTCCTGTATCGGTACTCCCGTCTATGAGTCTATAATTAATCTGAAAATAAATTTTAGAGATGAAGAAATGAAAATATGTACCATTACCTATGTCTATGTTATGGTGTGCAGTCAATAAAGAGTTAAATAAATAAATAAATGAAAAGTTATAAGATGATATTTTTGTGTTTGAATACTTTTCTCGGTTTAGTTTATTTGGAGTTCAGGTTTAGATAATATTATAATGTAGAAAATCTTCTAGAGTAATTACAATTTATCTAAAGTTAGGGCCGAGGAGGTATTTATTGTAGAGCTGTGCAGAAATAAATAATTGCTCGCATTAATTCATAAAGGAGAAAACTCAATTTTCAGACTATTTGATTATTTAGCAGAAGAATAACGGTTGGCAAATTTTGTTCACCCCAACAACCTAATTTAAGGACAAAAATATTTAGACACTCGGGCCCAAGACAATTTTTAAAATCATTAAATTGGAGCCCAGCGACCTAAAATTATGACATCATATTTGAACAAGTTTTTTGGGTTAAAATAACCTCGTCTATTTAAATCTACCATCAAAAAAATAAATTTTAAATAAAATAATATTAATTAAATAATAATAATAATATTTTTTTTTCTTTTTAAATGAAATAGTCAACTATAGGTATAGGTTATATTCCTTAAAAAATAATTAGCCAAATGCACCAAATCAAAGTTCTGGGCCGCAACCACTTGCACCTATTTTTAGTACATTGGGCCTTAATGTATATCGACCTAAATTTAGGTTGGGCCTTACGAGGATAGCATAAGGAAGATTATTTATGAACGATGTGTATTGCAAATTAAATGTACCTATTGTTACAAGTTGGTTGCATTGGCCTTTGGGAACTAAACAATACAAGATACTATAACACTTACGATTTCTTTGTCATTATCGTCGTTAACTAAAACCACCAGCTGCCAATGTGTGATGGGAGTGGTGAGGAAGGTGACGCTCTCCTCAGACCGACATTTGATTTGCAATTCCGGCGGCAGAGGTAGCCCGGCGAAGGTCCCTCGCTCTTCTGAAATTATACTTTTAAACTAGATACGTTCCGCTGTCGAATACACTTATAATTTTTAGTAGCCTCATTGTTATTGAAAAATATACCGAACAGGCCGCGCGTGTAGCTTTACAAATATTTACAAGGCTCCATAATAGTTATATAGGTTTCTAAAGTGAATGTGAACTTACCTAAAAATCTCCTACGACATATGGATAGTTGGATCTGAAAAAGACGAGAGATTTGAAAGAAATTACAATTAGTTGTTGAATATTTTACACGGAAAAGAATTCAACGCGCGCATCTTACTATTCGGCAATTCAAGAGCTAACGAAAGAGCGAGAACCAAAAATAGTAAGTGTAACATAATGTAATAGTAAGTGTAACGTAAACGTTTACCTCCGGAATCGTACCTGTAAGTCCAAGTTAGACAGGTGTTACCACTACCAACTTGTTCATACACTTAAACTTTCCTGGTCACTAATACATAAACAAACAGTAAAAACTTTTTTTTATACTACCTAGTGATATGCTTTGTACGTAGTTTAAAACTCATAAGAGTCTAAAACTTGCCTCAGCACAAAAAGTGTCTATTTTTACTGCTCTCTCTTTATAGATTTATTTAGAAATGTTGTATAGTGTAGACACAAATACCTTTCATCACTTAGTAATTTACGCAAACAGCCCACATATATGTATCGTAAAGCTGAGACACAATGTACACACAGTCATTGACACAATCATTACGGTGAGTAATGAGCTCGTGGGTACTCCCACGGGCTACTGTTCGTCATCACGTAATCACTATCGTCTCCTCTCCTATCACTTGGGATACATTCACCACTCCAAATGAAAATTTGAAAAGAAGATCTAAAATTCCTCCGAAGAAAGAATCAGGTATTTACATCTTCAAAAAAATTGCTGAGATGTCTGATTCGAAATCGTATGGCCTATGGGAGTACCGTCAACTAAGTATACTTTATTGTGAGTTGTTCACGATCATGTATCAACTTCAGATTGTGCTCTTTGGCCGACGCCATAAGTGCAAGAATATTGTAATGTATTCGGTTTTTTGGTCCGACAAAAACCCTTCTTAAATAAAACTAGTTCATTTAGGCGCCCTTGCCCTCTGGTGAGTCTAGACCGCTCTTATCTACCCCAGGACCTTCCCGGTCCTTGACTAAT
Organism: Ochlodes sylvanus; assembly: GCA_905404295.2. NCBI lineage: Eukaryota > Metazoa > Arthropoda > Insecta > Lepidoptera > Hesperiidae > Ochlodes > Ochlodes sylvanus. The sequence goes on along the minus strand of FR990142.1, from coordinate 8,843,611 downwards.
AATTTAGAACGTCTCATCACCAAGTCTAACCCGTGTCCCATTTAATAGAAAAATAAATAAAACAAGTTTTTTTTTCACTGTTACAGATTGAAAGGTACCTAGTACAATAGACCTAAGACCAAATTGAACTACTATCTTACTAAGTCCATGGATAGCAAAGGTCATATAAGGCCGAGTAGACTGCATTGAACTATGAAAAGTTCACCACACGGTAACGCTCCATTTTTATTTATATTCCAAGCCGTGGGTGCAGCTATGTTTGTTCCGCCGACTACGCGTTCACTAATACAACACTAATTAGTAAATGTTTCGGACAGAAATATAAAAAGTGTCACAATGTAGCACACATTCCGAGAATACATTCCTTGCCGCAGAACAATACTAACATTCTCAGCGAGTTTGACTCGAAGGGAAATGAGTAGTTTCATCAAAATTAGCAAACTACGCGCTCCAGACGTGTTTGTGATTTACGACGGATTTGGCGTTGGGTCGTAGCGTGGCATTGGAGATTGACTCATTGCCGGGAGCCCGCGATGCCTTGCGTTGTTTGTCAACACGCGAGCCGAAATAAGTTCCCACTGGAAATATGTATACAATGATGCCTATACTAATGCGGCTTCCAAGTGTGTGATTTCAAGGACGCGAAGTTTCAGTGAATTGTGTGAAACAAAGACTCGTAAATGTTAAAGTGAATCTATTCTATTAACCTTACTATGAACTGAAACACGAAGAACAGAGGGAATGCGAAGCTAGATGGGAGATCTATAGAACTCTTGGACTCGTTATTTGAAAGCACTCATATCGTAGCACTGTGCTACGATACAGATGAATATTGGACTTGGAGGTAGTTCATTCCTCACTTAGGTACACTAAGTAGGTAACATACATAGTATAAATATAAAATAACATAATTATAGTAGATTAAATAGCTCATAGGCCCACAATATGGGTATTATGGACTTTTAAAGACAGATATTCTTCTATGAGAATATGAAATAAATGACATGCCTTCATTCTGCTAGATAATAATGAACATCTAATGATATTATAGGTAACTAACTACTTCTTTTTGTATAGAATATCATTGTGCAAGTCAGCATAGGTTTCATTATCACCTTAACGCGTATGGAAAGTAGATTGAATGCGATACGATACCGATGTTGCATCACCTTGCAATCCGAATCCACATTCCTATAACGATGAGTTGTTATTCATATTGTTACACAATACAAACAACATCTTGCAGAGAATTCGTAATTATATTTTTTAGTGAATCAACTGCATTTCAAATTACGTTACAAATAATATTAATAAAAGATATACACAAATAGAACGTCGCTACTAACATAATGACTCGAGTCAAACATAAATCCATAAAAATATTATATAATATCTGCCCCGGCCGGAAATCTAACCCGGGACTTATCGCTTCGCAATCGGGTACATTATACCAACTAGGCTACGAGATCGTCCTTGTATAGTGTTACACAATGAAAAAGTAAAATTGCGAATAAGTACCCTGTGGCAGTACCTGCACAAATTCCAATACAATAAATAACAGTCTATCGTAGGCCCACCATTACGCGTTTAGAAACAGCAGCAATAAATAGTAATATGTACCTACTTATCATAATACTACAAAATAATATAAAAGTAAGAAATTAATGTGTTGCACCCTTGCAGGTTACTGATTTTTCACATTATATTGCATCTTTAAGGCGTTGGTTAACTATTAAAGTTTTAAACTGTGATTTAAAAACATTGTAATCGACTAGTTAAACTGCTAACGCTGCCTAAGTAGGTATGTTTACAATTACATTCCCACCATTAAATTTTTAACACAAATAGTATATACTTAAAACTTCAAACACAGTTAATATTTACAAAAAGTTGCATCGACCAAAAACGTGAAGAGGCGTCAGCCGATGACATGGAGTGCTTGTCTACTTGTCCAACGATACCGTGACAGACGAGGCCAATATTGATTAAACACTTGGGTAACCTTCAAATGATATCAAACTCAGTTAGTTGTGTATTAATATTGATTTGAAATGCAGAAATAAACACTTATTTATGAAAAACACTTGTCCATGGCTTTAACTTGTGTGCGGTCAATGCAGGGGCTCCTCCTGAGGTTTGTAGATTATTTTATCACCGTTACTTCATTGTAGACTGGGATCACCGACTACATAGCCCATAGACGCCTAATGTTGGATTTTCCGTATTGAATACATTCTGGCAACTATTTGCAACGCCGTGATTGGCCAAACGAAACGTTGGAAAGAAATAGAATAATTTAAGCAACGAAAAAGAATGAGACGGCACGAATTTATATCGTTACTATAAGCCAGATGTGTTGACAGTAGCCATTCACCTGTTATTAGGCGTCTATGGGCTGTGTGGTCGGTGTTAGGTAACAGTCTTTAATCCATGTCCAAGGCTTTCGGGCGGTACAAAAGTTTCCAACACTTGGGTTGGCCACTAAACTCCACCAAACACTGAAACAGCACAGTGGAGCATACTCTAGGCCTCCTCAGATATGAGGTGACCCGTGCTCGGTAAGGTTTCATTAATGGGTTGAATTGAAGCCATTATGATAAATATGACAGTTGTAGCACTATACGCGATTGTGTAAAAACTACTGCACGCATTTATCTTTATCTATAGAGTTACAAGGAAGGTTTCTCTCTCTCTGGTCGGTCCTTCATGACTGAAGATCGTGGTTATGGTGGGAAGCGAGACTTGAGTGAACAAATTGTCTCCATCTGCTCCGATTTGTGGCAATACTGGCGACTGTGCAGAATGCAGGTGTTTTCTGATCTTTCAGTTGGTCGGACCATCTAGTAGGTGAGCGGCCTCTGGGTCTTTTCCAAGGAAGGTTTAAATGTATGATAAAAGCTTTTAATTAAACGCTAAACACTTATAAACCGTCTGAAGTGTCCATTTATCCTCGTTAGAATCATATTTCTCAAAACATGGTCGACTAACTAATACCTTCCTATAAGAGAAAAAAATATCTAAGTACATAATCTCATTATCCAAACACAGGATGTGATTGTTATGATTTCTCTTATGTTAATCTTCATTATTTTAATTACATAAAAACGGAAATAAAAGGCAGATAAATTTCCATAATACTCAGCTCGATATCTTTGTGTACTTACTACTTAGTTACATAAAGTAGAACCAGATACTGCAAGCTTGCCATGTTCTTTGAATTAAATCGCAGTAAAGTAAACTAGACGAGGTAAAAAATGTAATAGACAGTTATCAATCACAAACGGCGGACAGTTAACAATAACGATACTTTATTCTTGCTTAGTTCTTCTGCTCTGCCGTTATAATTGTACTAGATTTTGATAGCGGCTTGGGCTACAACAATTTTAATCTTCGTCTAGTGAGTATTATTTCGACTTTTAGAAGATGATGCCGCGATGCTAAGATTAAGTTAAGGCGTTTGTATAACAGATTTAGAAGGGCAATTAATTGAACCTTATTAACATGTCTCCGCTGTTTGTTTATCTGCAACTACAGTCAATCTTTGAAACGCGATTAGGTACACACCTGAACTTTTAACAGAATTCTTGTTAATATGGTGGCGATCACAATAAAAAACTTAGATCCCAAAGATACAAGTTCGTTACGTTTAACGTAATGGGGTTAAAATATAGATTTAGATAGCTATGTACAGATCTGGAAACTTAAAGATGATTGCAGATAGGGTCTTAATTGGTAAAAGTCCACATAACACTTAGCCTGTAGCTGTAGACTCTACATTGTAGAGTATTTATTAGAAAAAAGATTTTCCCTCAAAAAATATGCTTTGAATAATTGTAACCTGATTGGTATTTATTTGTATCAACTCATTCCCTCAATAACTCTCAGAGACGTAGAAATTAAAAAGGAAAAGAAACCTTAATAAATTTAAAGTTTTATTTAATTTTTATACACCAAAAAGGGAATACGTCTTGATCCAGTTGTGCGGGATTATAGGGTCAATGTCAGTGATGCCAAGTTCGATGTGCAAATTTCGGCACGGAAGGTAAAAATAATCAGGACTTAGAAGTCAGTCCCGAATTGAGTCTTGTTTAGGTCAGCGACGGCAGCGGAAGGGTGGTGCATTGATCGTTTGATACTTTGATTCCATAAAAAAAAATTCTGACAAAGTAATTATAAAAATCTTTCAACGACACTAGGTACCTACTATGTACTACAATATTGGTTTTTCTTAAAAATTCTACATGTAAGTCAAGACAATAGGTCCCAAAGAGTGAACTGGGACGTGTCCAGACCAGGGAAAATATGGACGTACCACGTAAATTAGTAGCTGGCCGTACCCTAGTCATCTGGCAACGTCATGTGGGGTTTTTCGTGCGTGGTACGATATAATGCCTGTACATTGCTAACAATATGCGGCTTATTGATTAAAGATTATCTAGATATCGTTTGTATTCGATGGCTGAAGTAGCTATATAAGAGATAGCGGGCTAAGGTCACAGGTGACGAGTTTAAATGGTTTTATGTTAGTGCACTCTACCTTCCAAGCCCACATCTCCACTTACCATCAGTTGGGATTGTAGTCGAGCATTAACTTGTCATTAAAAAAAAAGTCTGGTTTTTCCAAATTTAATCATTTTTTAAATGTCTCGTCTCGTTTTATCCAGAACATTCTAGAATAGATCCTGCTCGCACATTTTCTCTCTGTCATACACGTCGTAATTGGTCAACAGATGAATCTACGCGTCAATAATACCTATGTATTTACGAGTTTAATAATAAACCCTAGATCTGCACGAAAATTATTTATGACTCAATTCATATTATGACTGACTGCGTTTTTACGATTTTCTAAACACTACTCGTTCTCATACAACAACAACAAAACAAAAAGGTTGAACGTAAATTAATTAAGTGTTAAAAAACATGCACTGAGTGTACACTAGTATGTTACGAGTGTTCTCCTTACAATAATGTATACAAATACTACCTTTTACCGTGGCTTCGCTCGCGTTATAAAGTTAAGATTAGATAGACCATAGATAATTATGTAGCTACTTTATTACTTTACTTATTTAGCTACTTATTAAGCACATAAAATATTAGAATTTTTCGAAAGTCGATTCTTTGTCACGGCATTTCCATCGTCGAACCTACCATGATGATACCTATATTTAAGGAAATATAAGCAGAACAACTTTAACCAAACAAATTTTATAACTGTAACACACTCGTTTTGTAATGAGGTAGCCACGAAAACCGCTGAATCCCATATTGACATAGCTTTTGAAGCGTATGTCTAGCCGTTATTCTTGAAGCCTGATCTTCGATGCGCAAAGAAAAAATCCTGACCAAGCTTGCGCCTGCAAAAATTTCTCTGCGTCAGATCTCAGTTACGGTACAATGCAGTCGGATGATTTTTGCAAAAAGATGTAACCTGGTTTCCGACCACAATAACGAAGTGGAACAGTTTATTGAATAACTAAATAAAAGCACTATCTAGAGGTATCTACTTTAGTTTAAACCCGTAATTTTTACCTTTTTTATGAAATTACTTTGTTATGAGTAAACGACCATGCAGTATCACCCTTCCGCTGCCGCCCATTACAACTGTGTCCGACACAGAACAAGGCTGAAATAGGGACTATGATGGTTAGTCAGTTAGCAAACGTTGTTAGAACGTTATTTGGTACTAAACAACTAACCTTCTAACCCGTAATTCCCTGCCCCACAAGGACTGGGGCAGGGACTGTTAATGATAATAATTCGTTCTGTTAGTAACTGTTAGTAGTTAGTAATTGTTAGTAAGAGTCTTGCTCTAATTCGGTCACAAATATGTTGCTACCATTGAGGACACATGACCACCACGGAGAACATTGTTCGTCTCTAAAAAATGCAACCGGATCCACAAGTTTATATATTCAAATTACTTAAGTAATTTATATGTATGTGACTTGCGATTGAATACATATTTTCATACCGCTAGGTAATGAGGGGTCCCTATTTTTTGTATTTTTTATTGATTTGGCATATAAAATTGTCTACAAGTCTTTTAGGCAGAACAATGTTCGCTGGGTCAACTAGTATGTATATAAATAAATATGCTGAGAGAAAAAAGTTACGTATATTTAATCTCCTGCGTTTGCCTTTTTATTAATAACAAATGTTTTTGTTATGTTTTCATTTAACCAGTAGGTAGGTACTGAATTGTTTTGTATTGTGAGTAACAGAAACTGTATTAAATAAGATACTGACACAATTTGTACGAATGGAGGTATAACAGAAGTAAAAATATGACTAAGTTTTCTGTAGGTACGTGTAAATTCATAAACTCCACAAATTTTCATTGATGGCAATTTTGGAATTTTAACTAATGGGTTCTCCCCTTCGTCTCACTCGTTTATTATTATGTATTTAAGATATCAAAATATATAATTTTCTAATAAATCTAATGTTTAACTTACCAGACCCAAATCTGCGCATACTGCGGCTGCCAATTCTATCTCTTGTTCATACGACCCGGGGAAAACTTCCTCCAGTTCTTCTCCATTCTCCAACGGGCTGGCGATCGCACATATCGTCGTGTATGCGAAAAAAGTCACCAAAACTATACGTTTCCTAAAACTACGAATCATTATGTAGCAATTTCGCATCATTTTAAACGTAACGGCACAATCTTCCTTCTTAAACCCACCATTATGCATTAATAGTTTTAAATGTTTTTATTCTGGCATAAATTGTTCACGCTATTTTAAAGTTCACTTAATATTAGAGAAACTAAGTGTGCCTTGTTAACTGAAAATTTTGTCTATTCAAAAAAAAACAAGAGCACAAAATACGTATTTTAAATTAGGAACACATTTGCGTGCGGAAAAGTGTGGCAACGGGTGTCGCTAGCACAAGTTGCGTGCGGCGGGCGGCGCGCCGGCTCTCGGTGCGGAACTGGGGCACGTCGGAGCTTACGGGCGCATCTGAACTGAACCTCTCGCTTTATTTTTCCCAGCCTTCATGACTTGTACACATTTTGGGCGCGAATATATTTACTAACTAGATTTTTGTCAGCAAGTATTGTCGCGAGTTTTTGTTATCTCAGAATTAGAGACATACATTAAGTATATCCTACGAGTGTTGTTGATACAGATTATAAATGCGGTCCTAACATGTAACCAAACGTTTTGTATGAAAAACATTACGATAGAATTGATATTGATTTTGTCGATAGATTGGTATTGAAAACCTCCTTAATCGATCAGTAGTTTTTGTGATGACTACTTAATGATTAAAAATAAAAAAGGAATTAATCTATTTAGACTTTGCATCCACTTCCATCATGAGTCACTCTTCCCCAGGTGATAAACAAATGTCTTACAAAAACAATTTAAACATACCCAACGTCTATATAATTATAATAGTGGTCATTCACCGGATTCCGATAAGACCAATAAACAAACAATAATTTTAATTTGTCAGTGAAATAGTGGCTATAATTAATTATTAATGTACCTAAAAGATTAATGTTAATATGTAAGCAATACATAACAAGGTGTTTGTCTGCAATTTATAATAAAATTATCTGCAATGCGTTGTTGTTTGGCAGAGTATAGGATTTGAGTACCAGATGGAAGACCTGAAGGGAACGGGAAGGGGCACATGGTTGATGAAAAGGAGGTTTAGAAAAGATTAAAGTGACGAGTTAAAGGAAGCTTATCAACAGTGGAGTTGGTAGACTTCTAAAGTCTTGAGGTGTGGATGGATGCCGATCGTTGCAGCAAATCTATTGCAACTTGGCACGCAAAAATTATATTCGTAAATATAAATATTCCATAATTATTAATGGCATTATCATTCAGTCGGTCTATAAGTAAACGCAATTGAATTATTGTCATTCGTTTGTTTTCGGCATTTCTCGTATATAAATTTCACGTGTACCTCAGTTTATCGATAGAGGAAAGTTTTTGTTGTTGTATCGATTACAAAGATATTAATTTATTGGAATAGTTTCACGAACGCATTAACTACTGATATCACCACAAATACTGTCATAACATTGCTAACTAACCCTGTTGTTACAGCATGGTGCCCGAACCGACAGAAAGAATTGTATGTGAGTATATTAATAAAGTAGTAATTTTTTTTACATTAGATAAGTTAATGCTTGACAACAATCCCACCTGATGGTAAGTGGAGATGAAGTAGAGGATGTTGGACGCACTACACTCTCCTCTTGAAGACTCCTACATTATACGCAGGTGGGAACACCGACGCAGGCAAGCTATTCCAGTCCTTCGAAGTGCGGATAATAAATGATAATGAAATAATCATAATAAAATTATGTAAAAATAAACTTAGATTTTGTCAGAGATGCACACGTCTTTGAATTTGCTCCCTAACGACAACATTATAAGACAATAATTCCAAATCTTTTTAAAATAAATGTCAAAAACTACCAAAATTTAAAATTCCAAATATAGATAGGTAATATTTAAAAAGAATATTATGATAATTTGTAGATAAAGTTTATAGTCATCGGCACAAAGGTATGTTTGTTTCGGGATATAATTTTTATTGCTCAATAATTTGGTAACATCGTGAGTCATACCATGTAGGTGATAAATAAACATTTAGTAATATGACGAAACACGTTATCATTGTGTGTGTTTGCTACATTACTTCTCGTAAACTACTGTAATTCATGCTTCCATTTATAAATAACCCACTGTAGTGTACCATACCCAAGTACATAGTACACAATAAAATTAATGTCAATGCCAAAATTATGACTCGACGATTGTGTATGGGCGGACAAAGTGTAAATGATTGGTCATAAAACCCCTAAGTAGTATTTCATCCGATATCTAGTATTTCATACTGCTACTTACTATAGTATAGTAGTATTTAATTTAAATCCTCAATCAATTTCAGTAGTTACCTGTCAATAATCGTGGCTCTGGATGGTATGACATGCGCATGCTCCGAACACGTCGATCGCACGCGGCGGACGGGCGCGTTGACCGGCCGCCTCGCTGGAAACACCCTCGTAAATCGCCACTGTGATAAGGTCCCAAATCGAAACGGGCACTATACAATTTAAACGTCAATGACCAACGTGGGTATGTGAGACCACCACCCTAACATGCTCAGTAAGGGAAACTATGAACAATTTTTTCATACAACTGTGAATGGTTTAAGATTTTTTTTAATTTGAGTTGAAGCACCGGAAACGATATATTTTTTAATCTGTTGGTCAAAATGAAAATCTTTCAAAAGAGTGTTAAAATTATTGCTGATTTTCAGTGAGGCCTTTATGTCAATTATTACTGTGTTAATTAATATTAAACACCTACCTCAACTTCTCACCATCTCCAAGGGTTGACTGGTAAGGAATTCCATTAGGCATTGAGTGCGCCCATTGTAATAATTAGGTTTAGGTTTTTCAATAAAGAGTGAAATAGGATTGTATTTTGTCAGTGAAAAGCTACTACTGCAACTTACAATGTCCCATCCTTTATTCGGTCTAGACATTACGTCATATCACAGGGTTGTCAAACGATACAAATAGTATAAAAAATAATTCATTATATTGTACGGTCGGTCGGTGACCCATACTGCACGTCGTATAGGTTACCAGATGACAAACACCTTGATGTTAATAATCGTTTTAAATGCATAAGTGTTATTTTTAGTTTTTTATTAACATTGCCCCCATTCTTATTTAATCAACCCAAGTAACTTTGAACTCTATTGTAACTTTAAATTACACGAGGTACATATTTCTATTTCTGGCCCAACTTAGGCACGTGAGTATGCACACGTTATTTTTCTTGAGGCAAAGCTCCCTGCCGAAAATATTATGGAGTTAAAAATTGTCAAAAAAAATTACCTATTGTTTTAAACTTAAGAATGGTTCAATTAATAATATGAAATAAAAAACAATAGTAAAAACAAAAAGATAATTAGGTACCTACTTAATCATAATTTTAAAATGTACTACCTAAGTACTTTATTTATGATTAATTATGAGAAACTAGATTAGTCTGTTATTTATTTATACGATCGTACAGTAATTTTCAAATCTTCACTCTTCGCATACGCAGCCGTAATTTAAGATGCATGTTAATAAAATCTAAGTACCTGTGCCATAACGCCAGGCAAGATCTATTCTTCTTAATCTATTTGGGTAACAAGTGATTAAATCTGAGGTCATTGCTCGTGCTAGTGATACACTGAGTACCCTTCACAGCTGGTCGGGCCGGGTGTGAACGGGCACGGCCGGTCACCTTGCGACATTGTGTCGACAGCCGACAGGTTCATCACTCGGCCTGCCAATTCAGCCTGACGTTCAAAACACCTCATCCGTATCGTAGCTATTCTAAATTAGAATTCCAGTCTACGAAATGGATAGAAAGTGTTAAAGTTGGGAATCTATGAAAACATTATTTAATTAATACTACTAACTAAAGGTAAAAAAGTTAAATAACTGTAGACGCACACCTAGATAACGTCACAATTTCATTCAGTCCATGTTAGTTACTAGCAACTGCGCGTGGAAATAATTATGTACTACCTATGCTCGCGTGGATTAAAAACATGTGGTAAATAACATACAAACGAAAGTGTAAGTGTTGAACAATTTTAAGAAATTCCGGCCTATACTACCATACCTAACCTGTCTATATTACAAAGTTGTGCAAAATTCACCCTTCAACTCGTAGCTGAATGGGTTTGAACTGGGCTGGGCTTCAACTAGCTTTGCCAGATTTTTTTCATTTTTTTCAGACATAATACAACTCACGCTTTCGAATCGAAAATTTCAGGGAGTTGAGTTATCTGGCGGTGCTTAGTCATTGCAAAGTGTTATGTGGGCGGCACTCTATCCATTCATGTTAGTACGAATATTCCCGAAATGCGTAATGAGATATTTTTGTCACATGTCATGAGCCAATTGATTTTTCGCTAAGCAATGTTGCTTCCATAACGTTTACTCACTCATTAGTAACTACCTGCTTACTTTTTTATGGAATTAGCCACCCTTTCGCTGTTCGCGGCATCCCATGACAAAATGTGAGCGACCCAGACTTAAATTGGTACTACCTACTATAAGAACGTCAGTCGGTCAGAGTTTGTTACTACGTAACCTACATAGTTAATTACATAGAGTTTAATATGTAATCATCATTTCATTAGCGGTCCAATCTTGAGCACGGGTCACTCCTAGTAATTGAGGTATCCTGAAGCGTACCCTGCGCGTCCTGAAGCGTACCTACCTCATCACGTTCCAGGACGATTCATGGCCAAGGAAATGTCAGAAGTTTCTTTATTGCCCAAAGATCTCAAACATGCAATCGAAACGAAAGCCATTCATTAATTACCTACCATCAGGTGGGATCAAACATTATGTAACTATAAAAAGTAAAGCAATAAAAACATGAGACGGCTTTTTGTACTAGCAAATTTCCACCTCAAGCGGTCACCTTAATACCGGACCACACCTGAAGTTGGTTAATTTGGTCAATCACTTATTGACCCAAGCTCACGCCTGGTATGAGCGTTCCGATATTTTAATTACGCAACAGCAAAAAGAAAAAATAATTATACGGCGAAAACGGCGATAGGTTCCATGACCGAACAATGATCTACAACAATACGGCTTTTATAAGGAATGAATCGACAATTTCTCGTTCGATGTGTACCTAATGAACAGGTAAAGACTGAAACGGTACTCCAGAAAGCCGATATCATTATAAAAAAGTGTCGGCGAGCCCCGAATGCGTTTTTACGCGGACTTTTTGAACTATTGCGGTATACTATTACTTTTTTCTACTTAAACATACAATTTATTGTAGTTAATGGGCAAGTAAAAGCAATAATGTCATAAAACACTGTATTTTTTTTATCGTTACCAAATAAATACCTCGGAATAAAATTGGAAAGCTATTGTCGACCAAATCGAATATTTTTATTTATAGACCGTTGTTATTTAACTGTATTTTGTGGTCTTGTTATGTTCGCTTCTTTAACTTCACTTTTACCTCTGGAATGTATCAAACTCACACTTAAATCATTTATTAATCTGTGGTATTTATAAATACACTTATGATCGTCAATTTTTATCCATTTACCACCGTTTTGCAAAGGTTCATATTAAATTTTAAAGAGAAGAAACGGCGTAAAAAATCGGCACATTTAAAAAATAGGTAGTACCTACTCGTAATAGTTTGTTCTGTTAGTTGTTGTTAGTAATAGTGCAGTAAGTAATTGTTAGTAAGAGTCTTGTTGTAGTTCGGTCACAGAAGAACAAGAAGAAACAAAAAAGAAAATTGAAATTAAAGCGGGTAAATTCCGAGATGAAGATCAAAGCCTAAGTATGCTCTTTTCTTGCCAACTTATAAAACGAATTCTAAAATTTAATATAATAAGTTAACTTAATACTTAATGTTTAAAATTCCCCAACCATCAGGTGAGCATCAGGTGTTATTTGATTGATCTTTTATTAAGTTCCCGCTAATAAGTTTTAGCTATTCAAATCACATATCGAAACTGTCAGCATATTAATATGTTCTACGAATTGTGACCAAAATATTCGAAGAGTAGATTAATATGACGTTTGATTACATATTAAAAACCAGTTTGTAGTTGAATGACTTTTTATTGGTATGGAGGTGTTTCAGATGTTATCTTGGTCATTTATGTTCAAGAAGAAAAAGAAGTTCTTCTTATTCGTATGCTCTTGACAGACCAGACCAGACCAGACCAGATAAAACATGGACATCTTCACTTCTATACCGTTTAAAGTTCGTCATGTTTGCTGCGCCCAAGCAATTTGGTCGTTATTTCATTTTATCGGGATATTATTACATCAGCATCGGTAAAATTGCCACCGTTCTATATGCATTACGCGCACAATAAATGTTTGACTTTGAGTTTGGCAATATTCTTACACGCTCGGTGCTACCGGTTATCGTCACCCATAGATATCCATGTGTGACGATAACCTACTACACTTCGTTCATCTACTCGTCTATCGTAATGACCTAGCAAACTTAACATTTAACAGCCAACGTCTCTATTAATCTTCCCTGGAGAAATATGATAGTCTATAACTGTCTACTGTCGCTTTATAAGCCTATGCCTTACAGTGGAGTAAGCAGTGTAAAATTATTCAACTCATTAATGGCTCAAAGCAGGGCACGGGTCCCTTATCATAACCGAGGAGGCACAGATCATACACCACCACGCTGCTCCAGTGCGGATTGGTGGAGGGGTTAGTGCAAATGTTCCTTACGCAGTTGACAACCCTTCGACTAACGACTACAGTCACGACAAGCAGGAGGGATTTTAACTTCTGAACGTTTAGCTACTCGCTTGCCGTATTATATAAGAATTGCTTAACTCTCACTGTCGTTGAAGATGAGATGGATGACGGAAGTGATTGGTTCCTTCACTCCAGTATAAACCGTTACATTAATTATAAATAAGTTATTTTTATTACTTCGTGATGTCGTGACCACTTATCAATAATCTCATCAATTGGACACTACGTAATCATCCTTTTACTTTTAAAATTTTGATACTTATGTAGAAGTCTTAGTGTAAAATGGACGCTACAGAATCACATCATCATGAAAATGTTTCGGGGTCGAGCCTGAACATTCTTTTTTATTTTAATGAACTATTATTGATACATAGGCGAAGACAAGATAGTATTTTTTAAATTTTCGTTACCCGCAGAGGGTGGTAGCTAGCCGAGATTCAGTCCTATCACCAAGTAAGGGCTCGTGACGCTCGTGACTGTATATACCTACTTTGATATAAATACTCCGATTAGTGTATTTTGTATTATTTTGTATTATTTTGATGTTCTTCTGCCAATGTCGTGCTTACAATACGTGACCAAGTGGTTTGAACGTTGAATTCCCGAACAAAGCGCCCTGTGTTCAAATCCGCACGAAGTTCTAATTTTCAAAAATGTATGTGCGTAATATAATTTAATTATGGCTTCCTGCCCTGCGTAATATCCTGTACACCTGATAGTTTTCCATGATGTGGTGAAGTCAGTCAATCGGCACTTGGCTAACGTTGTGGACTATTTGCCTATTCTCCTCACATTGTGAGATGAGACTGCAGCCCAACAGTGGAACAGTTATGGGTTACGAAGAAGATGCCTATATTGAACTTATGGCTTGTATCGCGGTTAAATGTAAGAAAGTTGATAGTGATCCTCTCTGGCGAAAGTAATCGATTCTCAGTCAGACATTTCTGTGCCAGACTAGTGTTTGTTAAATTTTTGTGATATCTATTGTGTTATTGCTCGCATATTTCTAACACAGCACAGGGAATCAAGATGCGGAGCTGAATGTGTCAGGTTCTGAATAATGACTATAATTAACACAGACAGCCAGCGGGTTGTAATTAGATAGCAGTCATTAGATCTTATCGTACGAAGACGTACCGACGTACCGACAAATGGGTGATCTCTAACCCTTTACGATCTATTCATAATGCAATGCTATTCAATATAAGCTTCCCCCACAGGTACCTAATCGTTGAGTGCTCAGTGATGCACGCCACTGCAAGAAGAGTAGGTACTGGTATCTTTCGTAATAAAACCTACACCTATTATAACAATTTAATTAATCTCATTGTAGTAAAACTTAAATTAGTTTGAGTCAAATCGCCAGCCATCTTGTAATAGGGTTTGTTTTTTGCGGTTTTGTTCGCCAACCGAAACTGAAGACGGAAGCGCATTGTGTAGACAGAACGCGATATAAGTATATTACACTACATACTTACTAAATGGCTTCGCTTCGGGAAACCTACACCTTAGTACCAATCCTCAAAAATGTTTAGAAAGGATTAATTACATGAGTGAAAACCATACTTAAATCTGTTGTCGTTCCTGTGATTAGTGTGAACAGGCGCACAGCTAAAAATAATAGCTCTATGCTATGAGGTCTATTGCGTTGGTAAATAACCCCCAAATTTTTTTCTCAGATCAAATCTACAGACATCGATCAATTACAGATTTAAAATAATGTATGATATTAGTGCATTAAAATTTTGTAGTGTGTAGTGTGACATTAATTGTTCTTGAAAACGGTCAACAAACGAATCGCTGGTAAAAAACAATCAGTTTTGGAAACTATCGTACAAAATCTAAATCTGTTTGATTTATCGTTGACCTACACTTGGATTATATTGTCTCGGGACTAATATGCCTTTATGATATTGATAAATGTTTTGAATCTCTTGAGATGTGCATTATAACGAGTCCCTCAGTGAATAACAGCGATATGACCAAAGATATTAAAACTATAGATGCATTACGTTCATACAACGCGAGTTGTACTTTTGGATCCACTCCGATACCGTTTGGATGTCACTATGGATGAGAAAGATAATTACAAGACGTATGAGACAGAAAGAGATGAAAAGTACAAGAGATGAAAAATACAATACAACAAGTAGACATGAAAAGTAAGCCAAATGGCCAAATTTGACTGTACCGCTTTACACGCGCTAATGACATCTACTTCTTTTTTACACATAATATATCTACATAAATATATTATATAATATATAGGATATGATACTGTATCATTGATACATTTATTTTGCGACTGTAGGTACTATACATATACCCACTTAAGTCCAGAAGTTCAGAAAAGTACCTAATTACAATGTACGTTCTTGGGGTCCTCATAACGTCTGTTAAAGAATTCATAGTTTCTGTTTGTACTATGGTTAAAGTCTTGTGGGCTCTTACTGATTGTCTGCTGGTTAACGGATGAGATATGGCGTCATTTTTTTTTTTAATATTTCGAGCAAACTGCTGGATATTGTAACTAACAGAGTTCCCCGTTTGGTCACATGAGTATGGTTTGGTCGACAATTGGTTAGTGACACCAATGGTGTACGGATGTGAATGGGCGGCATTGACAGGTGACAACCCACGGCCCGTTAAGTAGCTTGTATGTAAGGTTTATTTATGAGATACATAGTCGTAAAACTAGATTTCGTACAAAGACAAAGTAGGTATACCTATTAATCTTATATTGAAATCTTTTCCAGTAGACTTGCAAGTGAAAAAAAGTATTTTGTAGTGCGCACCTATTATATTTAAAAACTATACTACAAAATAGGTATATTGCACATTAAACGTAGGTAGGTATAACAACCTTGTAGTAAGAATACATTGAGCATACCACTTAGTTCTGCTAAAACAAATTCACAACCCTTCCAGGTAAGTACCTATGTGCGTAATCCATGTATAGCGATTTATCATTGGTGTTGTTACAAATTCAGTTTCAGTGTTTACGGGCCACCGGTACGGCACGAGTATGTGATAAAAGCTACATTTGAAAGTCAAGCGATTCAACATGTATAATATTGTGATTTATATGGTGACAGGCGCTCGATAACCGACTCAATCGTCAATTTTGTTTACGAACGACGTTATTATTGCACGAGTAACATAATAAATGATGATTCTTCCGTGCTTGCGTAGATCCGTGATAGATCCAATGATATTATACAATACAAGAGGTACCTCTTTTTACTTATAATGTTGTTAGATATATCGAGTTCAGCCGTGGGTGCGGTCGGTTGTTGGATGTATGGCCGCTGTTTTTTTATGTAAGTAATTAAGGTAGCAAACCAGCATGCAACACCACGCTTCCGCTGTCGCCCATGAAATCTGGGACCGGAATAGCGCCAGACTCAAATAGGGATTAGGATGGTTACTTACTCCTGTTAGCAGACGGTGTTAGAACATTACATTGTTAGTTTGTTAGTAGGTAAGTATTAGGACTGGGACATTAACTATTAGTGTGAGTTAGTTCTACCCACAAAATACCTACGCTCTTTTGCTCTTTATATCCTCAATTCCCTGTGCGCTGTAGTGTAATAGTAATCGCCTGATATTAGGTATACTAATAAAAAGGATGCCTATAATATAAGTTTGTAAAAGAGAAAGAAATTAATCTTTGTTAGATTACAGGCATATTATAATGCATTTCATTCCTACTTTCTCGCTCACAATGAAATTCGAGATGTGAGTTAATACCTAAACAATGACTTACCTACCTAGGTAAGGAGAAACTGCTAATTGTATCTTAATCAATAATCTTGAAATAAACAGAACCGCGCTAAGGTACAAGGCTGGTATAAAAACTTCAAACCCAAGCCAAAGATTTAGAGATACGGTTATCGAAAAAAATATATATTGTAACATATTTTGCATGGAAATAAGGATCTTTGTAGGTTTCTACATTTTTAAAAACAGTCTTTAAGTGAACGCGGTGGTGTAAAACATCATTGCAACATTTTCACGTGGATTCTTCCAAATATCAAAGTGATACCTAACGATTCGAATGTTTGGGGACATACAAAATCTAAAAAATACCTGATAATTTTAACTTTTAAGTGCTGTTGCTACTTTTTGACGTTGGGTATTTTATTTTATACTTAAGACCCTCTTTAAATCTATTTGCGTTTAAGAGGTTATGGAATATTGTACCCAGGACCGTTGCTTCTCAGAACATTAGTCTTGTCACTAGACTAGACTACACTATAGTGCATCCTATTTGCCTACTATGAGGCTGAAAAACCTACCTCCACAAAACCAATTGCAATAAATATCCATCGGGCTTGCGTTTTATTTAAAACAAATTCCTAACGATCCAATGGTAGTGCAGTTTCTGTAATATTATAAAAGTTCGGTCGAGGCTTCGGGTGGTCGTCCTCGGATGCCCTATCCCTGATGACAAAGTTTTAGCGCTATTCAAATGGCTCCAAATCGCGATCCGGTCGAACACCTCTAATGAACAGTTTCCGTGTGACAAATCAATGTATTTTTTTAAGTTTTTGCAGAGGGCACCGCTCTGAGGTACCCAAGTGAGGTACCTGGACGAGACTGATACAACCTTCGGCTACATTTCGTCACCAAAGGCCGGTCAATGAACTGACATTTGAATTATTCATTGGTACTCGTATACTAATCTATTATTTTGCAATTTGTTCAAGTCACATAAGGATCTGATATTATTTAAGTAGGTATCTACTTATCCGCTTAGGTACCCGCTTACTTCACACAATAAACATTTTTTGTCATTTCTGACGGATGAATAGGCAATCAAATCGCGTCTTTCGATACGTTATTTGGTCTAAAATGTAAGTATCTATTTAAGTCCATCGCATTGTATTCCTACTCAAATGTAAGTGGATTGATCGTGGCAGTATATGGTGTCTTCTCTTTTAAATAAACGTATTGCCTCGGGCACTCTCGTAACATGGTCACATATGTATGCAGTACACGCATCACGAATTGTAAAAAGGCAGATCCACCGCACACAATGAATTGTGCGAAATATATTTTCGAAGATAAGTAATATTCTGTCAGTGGAGTCCCTTAAGGCATTCACATGAAATGTTGAGGTATTAATTCGGGGGGCTCGCGAGGGGTTTTATTGAGTTAAAATCACACAATAACTTCAGATTACCTTTTCCAAAGAGACCGGTTAGATATCTTTCTGAGATATAATTATAACAAAAAAGGTAGATAGATAACGAAAATATATTAGCCGCCAGAGGAATAAATATAAAAACTCATCCAAGTCCAAATCGGACTCTCGTATTCTATTATCTCGAGTAGCTCATTTTAAACATAATTATTTTCAGTTTTTTGTGGAATAGGACTAAGCTTTTGTTACAGGCTTATCTATACATAGGTATGTTTTATGTTTATAAGTATTTAGTAGGTACTACTAGGTACGTACTAAGTTTCTATGGAGTTCAATAGTAGATATGGAATTTATATATTCATCTTTCATAAACTTCAAGATTTTGTTTTATTTTCATAACAAATTCAGAATTATTTAATTCAGGGTATAGGTTACTTATTGTTACTGTCTCGTGTAGGTACTATGTTAGTTGCCTACATACAAATTAAAATTCTTCATTTTCTCTAAACCGAGAAAAGTATTATATTGATTAAGTACCTATGAGTATGTACTTAAATAATAAATGAGGTAGATACCTAGGTGATCTTACGTATTGAACCTTTTACCCTTCACTATGGGCTCCGACCATTACAAAAACATTATTTAAATGTAAACAGTGTTGAATCTGTTCCTATTGGTATTCAAATATTTTGTATTTTACACCTAACCAGGCCCCTCATAAATTCGTTTAAATTCAAGAATAAAATAAACAAAAGTATATATACATATTCCCAAATTGGCGGTTCAAAACTACTGTTAACAACTCGCCGAGTAGCGAGTACCTAGAGTGGCAACGAAATATATTGCGCAGATAAAAACATAATCAATAAATGTATTTTTATCGATCATGTCAGATGTATGTAACAAATAATTAATTATAATATTGTTTGGCGCCAAAATTCCATGCAAAAACGCGGTTGACCGACCATGACTTTAAATACAAAAACATGGCCGTACAGGGACGAGTGGAATAGACGCGCAATCCATAAATATTAAAAGCATTAAAATATTTCAACGATCTATCAATAACAAAAATTGATCGCACCATGGTACAATAACGAGCTTACAATGCCCCGCGTTTGGCCCGGTTGTGAACACTAGCGAATTCAATTGAACGTAGAGAAAAACAGATATCAGAGTAGCAGTTTTTTGCTTTAATTTTGTCTTTATGAAATTGCATCTCCTTTATTTGATAACCTTCATTATACGGAAGTATTGTTTTTGTTTCCAAAGGTTCAAGTCTTTAGCGTTGGACTGTTGGCAAATCCACAATGAAGCAGAAAATAACAAAATTGAGTGATTTATAATCTTAAATCATCGCGGATTGTGCACATTTTTTTATTATGATCTGAGGTACTCACGATTGTTTAGGAGCGCTACCGATCAGGTTTAACCGTGACCACGACTTAGCAACTAGATCGAAATATTCGCGTATAGTGAGCAGGTACTAAAGCGGTGTTGACAAAAAATTTTAATCGGTGGAATGTCAAGATCATCAAAGTACCATTTCCCGCACGTGTAACCTTAAAGTATGTCATCTACAAATTCTACAATAGGTACCCAACAAATAGAACGCTTCAACGTATTAATGGCATTTGCTTTTTCTGCTTAAACCAAAAGTAGATAATGCTTTTAGCATTAAGTCCCTTTTGTACCATTTAGTTTTACTTATTTTTATAAATTGGGATCGTGTTTGTGGCCAACCAACGTGCGGGAACTTAGGAAGATTTTATGCCGCTTGAAGACCTCTGACATACTTAGTTTAACGTTGGCGAACGTCGGTTCGTTTAACAATACCAAACGACACAGATGGCTTTACGTACTCTCCGCAGCACGGAAGCGCTTAAAAATTTTTACCACTGGCGGTACCCAGTCGAAACCACCATCGAAAGGTCGGTGGACCTTTCGACCGCGTCCGCTTGCCTAACTCAGTAGATCACTTTTGATCGACACGACATGCTATGTGCGTGAGCGCTTCAGAATTACCCGTTTTCTAGTGACAAATAATGCCGTGATTAATGATGCCATCAAGGATTACAAAAATGATAAATAACAAATAGCTAGACTACAATATTAGGTATATTTTAGGTAGTATACAACATTATTTACCTGCTTTAGTATTCAAGAATATACTTATATGACAAAAAGCAATTAGTCTTTATGTAGTAAGTAGTACACACTTTTTATAACTCATACGTACATGTTTAACCCTACACACTTATAGCCCCACACTAGGATTACCTGTGTCGTGGTTGCCATCGTGTCGTCTCACTGGGGCGTGGTGTTTAGTGGGTAAGGCTTCACCTTAAGAGTATATATTAGTCAATATATATACTCTAAGGGCTTCACCTTCTTAGTCCCACATAACCAACGCAGACGTCTGTGTATGCATGAGCATGAGCATTCATCATAATTTTTATTGATTTATGCACTCCTGGCAGTAAGTAACAATTTTTAATATTTTCTCACAATACTTTTGTTTAAATGTACTGCAGCTATAAAGACCTCAGCAGTCCAAAGGAAATGAAAAGCATCTAACTTCTTCTTAATACTCAAGTTGGATATAAACGGATTTAAGTAAAAATACGGAAATAAGGGCAATAAACTATTTTAATGTTAAATTAGACAATTTTCAAGCTAGTGTTCAGTAACTGTCAATCCTAGGGGTGACATACTTTTTGTCTCCCTTCAGTTTACCTTCAGCGATTTGTCTCTCACGCTCCGTTCTCATTGCCTGCAAAAAAATAATTATAACAATAAAATAATCTTGGACAGCATCTCGAAACACTGAACATTTTAATTAACTAAATGAATATAAAATTAAATAACATAATGGTTGTTTGAACGAAGTTCTTTATGTAATCAACACTATAAACAGTCTTTTATTATTTACTTTAAAAATTATAACGCTGATAAAACCGTCTATTGGCAATCCAATAAAATTTTCTGTCATAACGATTCAAGTACAGTAGAGCGTCGATTATCCGTAAGTCGATCAAACGAACGACCGCTTAACCGAACTGCTACCTTCCGGCTTCCCCGCTCGGAGCCCCGCGTTGTTGGTTGGTTGGTTGTAAAAAAAAATTTACATTAACAATTTTGCATTCATTGGATAGAATGTTATTGTACTACTAACGCCATATGTTAGAAAACCAAAGAGTTAACATCACTGCAACAGAACTAAACTTCATGTTATTATTCAAATTTCATATATCATAGCTCGAAGGCGACAATGTCACATTATTACCCAGTTTCAGCTTCCGTAAGGTCAGCTTTTTCCTAGTTATTACCTACTGTATCTTTTAAGGTACAGATATACACAATGACATGCTTTTTAAAAGCTTACTTATAAGCGTATCACAGAGTAGGTAGGTAAAGCGTACTTAAAATTCTTTTACTTAAATTTCTCTTTGGCTTGTATTCTTTAGACTTTATAGTCATATTTTATTTATAATATTGATGTTTTCTGTACTTCATATATTACTTATGTACCGTAATAAACGAGATTCATATTATGTATAAATAAAATGTTTTATTGGTACATCAAAGTATACAATTTGATTATCCTAATAAATCAGTTTTCTGAACACCCATGTCCCCCAATTAGTTCGGATAATCGATGCTCTACTGTATTTTAATATGAAAGAAATTTTAAAACTGCTGTTTTAATTTAAAAATATATGACATTACACCAGGAGGAGGGGGTTCCACAGCTGTGACCACCAGTGACAAGGACAGGTTAGAAGGAAGAGTTAAAAAATACCAGACATAATTTATGGATGGCCTTATTATGCAAGCTATTGTTATGTTCTGTTACATACATTAGGAAATAATTTGGAAATTTATCTAAACCTGAGAGAAATAAATCAACTGATTCTATATGACTCAATGCTTACCAGTAAAGCTGAGCAATAAAGAAATAGAACAAATAATACAAACCACAAATCTCTTGAACTGCTTCGTCATGGTCTGGCATTCGTGGAAGTCATCAAACAGATGTGCACATTTGACCTTGCCACGGTCGAGGCCGTACGCCTCCAGGCAGTCCATGTAGCGTATCTCTTGCTTCTGGCACCTTCCCAGCATCTGGTGCGAGATTAGACCCCCAGTAATGTCGGAGACTGGACAGCGGAGGAATGGCGAGATCGACATCGTTCACCTGAAACTTAACATGAAAAAGTCTTCCTTAGTTCCCAATTTTCTGTTTTGAGTAGATCAATGAGTTGTGATGGTGACGCACGCGCGCAATGTAATGGTCACCACCGCTCACGGATAGGGATTTTCATAGTCTATTTAAAGTGTATTCTGATTTCATTTCGAACTGGCCACAAGACAAGTATAGAGATGAAAAGAACTTCACAACCGAAATTATTCATTCATTCTATTTTTAACACCATAACTGGCTAATAAAATGTACTGCTTTTATGGATAATGGTTAGGAGTATAGATATAATGAAAACTAAGCTTGTTTTCGTAAAACTGGAGGTTATCATTACGTAAACAAATCTAAGTTTTAGAAATATATATGCAGCTTTATATGCTACTTCAACTTGTAAATGTATAGTATCTTTTTATTATTCTTAGTTAACGTTTAACGTAGCTATATTACCTGATTATTTCAATGCAAAATTTATTGAAAATTTGAGAATTTGAGATGAGAGTAGAAAAACATAAATTCTCTCTCAGCACCTCATAATTCTTATCACAATTGTCACTTGTTGTCAAGTTGTCATGTCATTGTCAATTTGTCACCGTCATTAACCCTATGCATGATGACATTGATGACAGTAAAACTACTTTTTATTTTATCGTTTCCACAAAAGTTATTTATTGAGGTAAGTGGCGTAGTAAAATTTTATTTTACTTTTCAAATAATGTTTGAAAAATAATTTTATTATTAAATAATTAACTAAAAATCGTAAGTTATAAAAAAATTAAAGTTGTATAACAATTCTAATACGCTGAATTGCTGATTACGCTGACCTATAATTGCCAGCGCTGGGATGTCGTAGAACGTCTGTTCCTTAACTTTTGGTTATTTAACAAAAAAAATAATGACAGTAAAGGGTGGGTAGGTAGGTACACTAAAAAGTCCAAAGAAACGCTTTAAAAAATAACTACGCTACTATGTTACTTTAAACCAGGGCTCTAAATAACTTTAAAAATGTGGTATCGTTACTTTAATCATTCGATGGTAACGTTAAAAACAAAGGTAACGATATTTTTACCGTTAAACTAAGTTAACGTTATCGAAAATTTAACGTTAAATGGTAAGGATACCAATGTTTACGTAAGCCTGGAGGGGGAGGGGTAAGAGATTTGCTTACTTTTGCTGACGAGGGGGATGGGGGGGTTAAAGATTGCCAAAAATCTGCTTACGTAATACAGTACTACTTGAACGGTCCCTGTCTTCAGGGCCAACAACGCAATAAGTAGCGATAAAATTATCGATACTTTTAACGTTAATTTTTAACGTTATCAAGGTAACGTTACCTGTGTTTAGCGTTAAAATTTTAACACTATGAAAATAACGTTACTTAACGATACTTATTGTGTGAATTTGGTATCGTTACAAAGCCCTGCTCTAAACTGTGAAAAATTCACAATCAACGTCTGTCAAAATTGTTACTGAACTGAAAAGGTTTGATCTGTGATCTGTCAGTGTCAACTGTCAAGTCAATTAAACATTTCAAGAAATATCAAACGTGTAATTGTACAATTTTGCTTGGGTATTAAAATAAATTTACTAAATAAATTAAAATATATATTAAATTCTTGGTCAGGTAATAAATGATAAAGTATATCTACAATGGAACAGTGGATATCCGAATGCCTATCGAAAATATTGAACTTTGATGTTCCGGACGATCTGATAAAGTATGTTTTTAATAATAATGTTTTAGTTTTTATTATTTTCAAATTTACTAAAAGTAACTTTACTCCTAGTCTCCTACAGTACATACTTTACCCTTATTACAGATATATCCAGTCCATAGAAAATGAAAATGATTTGAATGAGTACATGAAAACTTTATTAGACTTCGATAATCCTCAACACAAGAGCTTTTTCTTAGAGTTATCAAAAAGAAAATTTTCTACCAAAGGTAGGCAAGTTTTATTTTTACTTTTGTAGCAAACGTTTCAGTAATAAGTACATGTAGGGCGGCGAAAAGGAGACTGCGATAATCAGATGGGTACCACTCCCAGTATGAACATGACATAACATGATCCGCAGCAAATGCGTTAATAAGTTATGACTGCCCATTCTCGCGTGTAGTGGCAATAAGGTTAATCAATTTCAGGTAACTCTCCACCAAAGCAACAGAAGAAGAAGATATCAAAAAGCAAGCAGCAGCAAGACTTTGTGAGTTCGGAGCCGCGGCCAGTGTCCAGCATTGAGGATGTGAAGCCTAAGAAGAAAGCTAAGTTTGTCAACTTGTACTCTCAAGAAGGGAAGAATGCTCAAGTTGTCCTGTTGAAAGGTATTGCTATTAATTGTTGCTACAAGTAATATTTTGAGTTTGGTGGATTTGTGTCTGTCAGTTTCAGTTATCATGGGCGGCAGCAGAAGAGTAGTATATGAAAAAAAACCCCATGTAGCCATTATTTGACAAATTATGAGTTAAAAGTTCATATTTTGTTGTATTTAAACACAGTTAAATAAGTATTTTTATACATATTATGCTATATTTCCATTAGCTAGAATTAAGTATGGATACTTAATATAATGCCATATATTTTTTTTATGCAGGTAGACACCACTGCGACTGCCAGGCATCCAAACATGAACTGATCAACAACTGCTTGCAGTGCGGCCGTATAGTCTGCAAGCAGGAAGGTTCCGGCCCATGTTTGTTCTGTGGAAGTCTGGTACTTATTTATATTCCATTTAATATAAATAATTAGCTTCATAATTAATTAGTTATCTAGATAACATGCAAACCAATTAACTACCTCATATTAAATCTCCACAACATTGCTTTAGTAACTGATAGCAATTGTTCTAAAATGAATACATAATATAACTTTGTAGTGACGTAGGGAAAATTGATATAATATAAATTAGTATAAATATGTATCTCAAGCAGGCAGCCTCTTAAACTTCCAAGGTGTCTTCCTATCAAAGGCTTTGCAGTATGTCAATTCTTCTAAGATGCTTATAAGAGAATGTTTTCAGGTATGCACTCCAGATGAGCAGCGTGAGATTAACGCAAAGACGAAAGCCAGTGCCAAGTTGATGGAGTCTCTGATGGAGAAGAACCGTCCTGCAGGCTGGGAGGCTGCACTCTCGCATAGGAACAGGCTGCTTGAGTATGACCGGACCAGGTATTAACTTACAGTTTTATAGCATATTATTAACTTTTTAGTGTGATAGGATACTCACAATTTTTTTTAATATTTTAGATTTTCTATGTGTCCCCATAAAAAAATACAGTCGCATTGAGAACCTCATCCTCTTATTGAAGTCGGTTAAAAAATAAAGCTAGCGTTGTCCGTATGTCAGCGAGCGGCGCACGCGCGTGACGGACGACGACAGCGACTACTTCAGCGCGGGCAGCGTGTGGCTGAGCGCCGCGGAGAAGGACAAGTTGCAGAAGTATCAGCAGTCGCTGCACGACAAGAAGCACGCGTCGCGCCTCAACAAGAAGATGACGTTCGACTTCGCCGGTCTGTTACTAGCCTTAACCGGTTTAATCTGGTTTATATTATTTTGCAGTGTTCTCTATTGATGCAAAAATGAAACGTTAATAGCGTCACTATTTTAATATTATTATAATCTTTTTGTGTATTGCAGGTCTTCGTGTCGATTGGATGGAAATAGTTGAAATTTCACTATTCAATTTCTATAGTTATAACTTATAACATAACTTAACGATTATTTTAAAAGAAATAAAATCAAAGCAACATGCGTTTCATTCTGTAAGGTTCACTGACACCCACGGTCCGAGGACAATCATTTACCAGCTCTGGTCTATCAATTAGAATTAC
Source organism: Ochlodes sylvanus (assembly GCA_905404295.2). NCBI lineage: Eukaryota > Metazoa > Arthropoda > Insecta > Lepidoptera > Hesperiidae > Ochlodes > Ochlodes sylvanus. The sequence continues at coordinate 8,817,128 of FR990142.1, read as the reverse complement.
ATTCCATCGTCCATTCCGTACACTCGATTGAAATTTATTTTTGCGTCGGGGTCACCCGTTTAGCTATGGGAGATTATGATAATCATCATAGGTGATCACGCCTGGCGAGTGGCCCTGCTCCGATCGTTCATGTTTGGAACTATTGTATATACGTGTGCTGTAGAAAACTTCGATAGCGTGATTCAGGTTTGATCTTACGTCACCGTGTGACGTAGTAGAAATAATAATTTTATTCGTGTTGTCGATCACAGGCCGACAGATCGTGGAGGACACCACGATAGATTACGAGGTGGACGAGGATAGGATCTGCGAGATGTCGGGGGGCGGAGCGCCCCGCGGGGAGCATTTCCTACGGCCCGATGTGTTCGCGGCCACGCCCTCCGACAGGGACGTCGCCCCCGGCGTCAACGCGCCGCTCTTACAGGTGATTTATTTATTTATTTTCTAGCTGTGCCCAACGGTTTTACCTTCCGTTGAATATGAAATTTTTTTTTTTTTGAGGGTAGTTGCTTATAAACAACAGCTGATTTTAATCGTTCCTAATTTAAATTGTAATAAAATTGTTTATTTACATTTTAATTTTTCAATTAGTGAATATCAGTTTTAGAACCACTTTTTGTACATAGTGTGATAATAATTACTTACATGTAAATTACAACAGCATTTCCTGCATCACCAAATGTAATCACTATCCTACTTCACTATAATCTAAAAGTGACACCAAAATCCTGATCATGTCCACTGTCGCTGAGGTACTGAGCCAGCAGAAGGAACTGGAACTTAACTGGACACAAAGAATGGCAGAATTTGAAGCCCGACTTACTGCAGCAGCGTCCCAGAGCAATCCCAATTTGAGCCAGTTGAGTAATGATTTCCATACATTTAAGAATCTTGTCACTGCGATGTTTCGTCTGCTACGTGAACAGGTCTCCAAGTGTTCCAAGGCTATAGACAACATGGACATGCGCCAGCGCCAGAAAATCATTATTTTTAACGGCATAACTGACAATTCAGAGTCAACTGTGGAGAATGAGGTGCTTCATATCATCCAAAACAATTTGGGGCTCACAAATATAACAAGTACCAGTATCAAGCGTTGCCATCGGATTGGAGCTTCATCGGGAGATAGACCTCAGCCTGTTCTTGTACATTTCTATAGTTATAAAATAAAGGCTGAAGTGTGGAAATCTAAGGCAAAACTTAAGGGGTCCCACATTATCATCACGGAGTTCCTTACTCGATCTAGACAGGCAGTCTTTAAGCGAGCCCGGAGTGTCTTTGGAATGCGGCAAGTATGGACACTTGATGGTGTAATCCATATCAATATTCCTAATGAAGGACGCTACAAAATCATATGTGAGGAGGATCTAGATGTTCTGGTGGCTAAGTTCCCGGCGTCGGCCTCAGGTACAGATGATAGTGCGGGAGTCAAGCAGCAAGCTGTCCATCAAAAACTGCTTCCTGAAGCAAGCCACCAAGACGATTCCAAGAAGTCGAGGAGGACTGGCCGTATTGCTTTCAAGAAGTAGGGCAATGCATTCTTTTATCCTCCAGTCTGTGTTCCTTATCATAGATCGTAAGTGATTGCAGTGTTTAAGTTTATTAGATTGTGACGTGAATGGTTTTTATGCGGCGGCGTACACCGATCGACGAGAGCAATATAATTACAGTATTACAAGATTCTCATCCTTGCATGCCGGTTGATTAGTAAACTTAATCAGTTATTTCACTTTCACTTTTAGTCTAGTTAACGATTTTTATTCTTCTACCGCTATTTTTAGTTAATATTTGCCATCCACATGTACAGAGTACAAATCAAATTAATGCTAATGTAATCGTAAAACATTCGTTTGACAATGACAAATTGACAACTGCCACCATGTCATGATTGATGTCACAATGCTGATTTGCGTGTGGTCTATGGTATGCTGTAGTATATCCACAGACTAATGGGTACTAAAACTATTTAACTTCATGCACCATAGAATATAATAAGTTGTGGTTCAACACTGCAGTCACTGACAGTAGGTTACGACACTCGTAAAATTACTGATGCTGTTCATTGTGGTTTTATTATTATTTTACCCTTTTATTTCTATTTTTTTTTTTTTTTTTACCATAATTTAACGGCCGTACCTAAGTAATATTTTTAAACCTATTTACCGTTTTTTTTTTTTTTAGCATAATTGTTTTATTATAACATTTCATTTCTAAACTACTGACCTATATTTTATAGTTTATAGATTTAACATTTTTAGTCAGTGCTGCTAGACTGTAATAGATAAATGTTTGTAATTGTTTTTTTTTTTTTTCTTTTCTTTTTTAATATGCTCGCCAATTTTATCGTTTAATTTCTTGATTTACATTTCAATGTATGTACCTTTGTAACAGTCAACTATTGGTTGGTGTATTGAACTTGGAGTATTTGGTGTACGTAAGCAGGTAAATGCTGGTAACATTGTATACAAAAAAGTGTTAATAATAATTATTAATATTGTTGTTTTAGTTGTATTTATATTTATAATATTTATTATATAATATTATATCCGTAGTTTATTGAGACATAATGACAGACAGTGATGATTATTACTCAGCAAACAGTGAAGATTCTTTTAAGTCTTGCGACGATGAGACAGTTATCGATTTAAAGGACCAGCTAGAAGATATTTTTAGTTCTCGTAAATCCAATCTAAACATCTGTCACATAAACGCACAGAGCGTGCCTAGTCACTTCTCAGAATTGGAATCCGTTTTTTCTACTGTTTGCATTCACGCTATCCTTATCTCGGAGACCTGGTTGAAGCCGTCATTGCGTTCCTCATTCTATCCTCTTCCTGGTTTTGTATTAATACGTAATGACCGTACAGGCAAGGGAGGTGGTGGAGTCGCCGTCTATTTAAAAGCCTCTATTCCTCACAAGGTACTTCTTGCATCACCTTCGGAGTACTCGGGTTCTTCTGAGTTTTTGATTTTAGAATTGGATCTGATGGGTAATAAGGTCATTCTGGGTGTGGTATACTGTCCTCCTTCTGTTGATTACTTTGACGCGCTTGAAAGCGCCCTTGACAGCGTCGGGTCGGAATACACACATTATGTAATTATGGGGGATTTCAATACTGACTTGTTAAAAGGTTCGCCTCGTACTCTCAGACTTCGCAACATTATTGAGTCGGTCAATCTCTCGATACTTCCATTGACAGCAACCCATCGTAATGACAATGCTCAAGATACCTGGATCGATCATATCATAACAGCATCACCTGATCGTGTAGACACACATGGACAGTTACTTGCTCCAGGTTTCTCAAGGCATGATCTTATATATGCTTCATATAAACTAAAGACACCTAAATCCACCCCGACAATTGTACAATTGCGCAGTTACTCTAAAATGAATCTTGATGAACTTAAGAAAGATGCTAGGGACAGCGACCTGAGTCCTATTTTCACTGCGATTGATGTGGACGACATGGTTTCGTCTCTTAGTCGTACAGTGCTTAGATTATACAACGCTCATGCCCCTAAGCGCACAATCAGGCTTCGGCGCCCACCTGCGCCATGGATGACAGAAGGAGTGAGAATGGCCATACGCAGAAGAAATAGAGCGTTTCGTAAATATAAAAAAGAACGGACTGAGGATAACTGGTTGCGCTTCAAGAAGGCTCGAAACAGATGCAATCAAATGGTACGAATAGCCAAACGCCGTTACATCCATAATAATATTGTCAATTCTTCTCCCGCTGGCGTGTGGAAATTTCTCAAAACTCTTGGTGTTTGTAAACCACCGACAATGGATCTGGGCCCATCTCTCACTCTTGAAGACATAAATTCTCATTTTTCTGCAACTTCTACTTTGGACCCATGGATCCGCGCACAAACTATTGCTTCTATTGATGCTATGCCTCCGCCATTACATGAGGCTTTTCAGTTCTCTACTGTCAGCCAGGTTGATATTAAGGAGGCCGTTATGAACATTCATTCCAGGGCCGTGGGTTGTGATGACCTCAACAGCCTAATGATTATTAATATCCTTGATATCCTTTTACCTGCCCTCACCCATATAATAAATTTTTCTCTTTCTTCTGGACATTATCCAACTGCCTGGAAGAAAGCTCTTGTACGTCCTTTGCCTAAAACTTCAAACCCGTCGCTTCCAAACCATTATCGTCCAATCTCTATTCTCCCTTTCCTATCAAAAGTCTTGGAGATCTGTGTATATAAGCAAATATCAGCCTTCGTCTCTTCTAATAACCTACTGAGCTGTTATCAGTCTGGGTTTCGTTCCGGTCACAGTACCACTACTGCTTTAATTAAAGTTACTGATGACATTAGGGAAGCTATGGATCATCAAAAGGTCTCAGTGCTGGTACTTGTTGACTTTTCTAATGCTTTTAACACAGTCGACCACGAAATCCTTATCTCCATTCTAGCCCACTTGCGCTTCTCCCCTGCGGCTCTGGCCTGGTTTACAACCTATCTTCGCGGCCGCAAACAAGCAGTCTTTTCTGGGCAGAAGTGTTCAGATTGGGCTGATCTTAACAATGGCGTGCCGCAAGGCGGTATACTATCTCCGATTATCTTTTCTTTATTTATAAACTCGATCTCTTCCATTATCAACTGTTCGTACCATTTATATGCAGATGATTTACAGCTGTATGTTCATTCTGATGTCGACGATCTCCACAACGCTATCTGCAAGTTAAATGAAAATCTTGAAGCTATATATAATTGGTCACGTCGCTACGGGGTTGCTGTTAATCCCTCCAAATGTCAAGCTATGTTAATGGGTGGTTCGCGGATGGTAGCTAAGGTGGATTATCATTCTCTTCCTTCTCTTATTTACAACGGCAGTGTTATCCCCTTAAGCCCATCTGTGAAAAATCTGGGACTGATTATGGATAAATCATTAACATGGCAAGCCCAGATAAATTCTGTTAGTAAGAAAGTGTCTGCCACATTACACTCACTTTACAGACTGAAGAATTTTATCCCCATCAAGACCAAACTCATGCTTGTTCAATCTCTAATACTCCCCATTATTGATTACAGTGATGTGTGTTATCCTGATCTTAGCTCGGAACTTCTTAATAAACTGGAGCGCCTACAAAACAACTGTATCCGTTATATTTTCGGCCTGCGAAAGTACGACCACATTTCCGCTTACCGTCGCCAACTAGAATGGCTACCTATTCGTAAGAGGCGTGACTCCAGAATCCTTTTTTCCCTTTACACTATATTAAATAGTGCCACTTCTCCTAATTATTTGAAGGATAATTTTCAGTACGTTTGTGATACTCATGACAAGGTACTACGTTCCTCTGCAAATTTAAAACTTTACATTCCACCAATAAATACTGGTTATTTCCATAACTCCTTTACAATTCAGGCTGTACTACTCTGGAACGCCCTACCCATAAAAATTAGAAAGGCTCCTACTCTGTGGTCCTTTAAGAAACAAGTGCGTGAGTTTTATCTGTCTCCTCTCGATCAATAGGTCACCAATTGACTACTGTCATATGGTTACAATATACGCTTATCTATGGATATATATGTATATATATTTATATATATTTATTTATATATATTTATTAGGGTATATATGTAGCTTTATAATTTATATATATTACTATAATATCTATGTATATGTATGTATGTGTATAAAAGTAGATAATTACAATAATTAATATTGAACACCTACCTCAACTTCTCACCATCTCCAAGGGTTGACTGGTAGAGAATGCCATTAGGCATTAAGTCCGCCCATTGTAATTCCTAGCTTTAGGTTTTTCAATAAAGAGTGAAATAAATAAATAAATAAATAAAATAAATGGGATTATTTTAATTTTAACTAAAGTACCTTGGCCTAGACAAGATGGACAACATAGACTACATTAGGGCTACCAACGAGCAATAAAGTATAGAGGACGCCCTTCTATATAAACAGTCATTCGAAAATGGTACCAAATCACTCACGTGACTTAAACCGCTAAACGTTCATAATTGGTTCTTATGTTATGCCGCAACTGGGCTAGCCGTTATTGGCTAATTTCAATATCAGTAAAAAACAAAAAACGGAACGACGAATGGGCTGACATTGCCTAATAGACCTGGTCCTAGTTTTCATTACGCTATTTATGATCGGTAGTTACACTTCTAGATATTGTTTTTCGCTGAGGGCTACCAATGCGATAAATGTTTTTCAAGGGTAGTTTAAACAAAAACACATATTACATATTTCAGTTCGACGAGTCGGTCAGCCGGGGTAGCTACGCGTCGGCGACGCGCCCTCCGTTCGGGCCGGGCGCGTCGCGCGTGCAGGACCCCGAGCTGCAGGAAATGAGCGACGACGGCAAGTGTCTGTCGATGCACCAGCCCTGGGCTTCGCTGCTCGTCGAGGGGATCAAACTGTACGTTACCTTTTTGTTAATCGACTTCAAAAAAACTATTTTAAAGCAAAAAAAAGTTTTCTTATTTCTTTTTTACATTTTAATTATCGCTGGATAGGCATTCGTATTCTAGCAAGTCTTTTCATTTGATACAAATAATGTAGGAGTGCATTAAAAATAACTAGTCAACCATCTTGGATGTTACGCCATGTTGGTTTGAGAATGACGTCACGTTTAATCACGCATTGTCATCCAAACTAAACGTGTATACAAAATTTCAGTTCACTCGGTTGAAGATATCTGTTTCAAAATTGAGTTGTGAGATTCCACCAGAACAAATATAGTTACATTGCAAGTTTAAAAAATGAGCTTTAAAAATGAGGAGGTACTCAATTCGACTGTATTCTTTTATGTGTTACGTGTAGCAGTATTTCCGTATTCAAAAACTTTAGCCTAAACTTGCATCGTTGCAGACACGAAGGGCGCACGTGGTACACGAACCACCGCGGCCGGCTGTGGGTCGCGTCCACGGCGAAGCCACCCGACCCGGCCGTGGTCAGGGCGCTCGAGAACCAGTACCGGGTCCTGTATCCGGGTAACTTGCTTTTTTGAAGTTATACTTCTTTTGGCGCGTTGGGAAAAATGATGAGAGTAAATTTTTACGATGCGTCACGAAAAACCGTCAACCTGAAGTTAGCTCAACACCCTGAAGTTAGCTGTAGTCAACATTTTAGTTTTTGTTATTGTCAATGTCGTAAACCGAGCTTGACGCACGTAGCATACTTGCAACCCACGTAGTTCACAATCAAGCCAACAGACGGCGCCACCACCAACAACTCACGTCCTCAGGCTCGACGCGCGCGGCCGTTAAATAAATTAATAATGAAACAAATAAAATAATAATAATATTTCTCATTATATTATTATAATAAATGAATAAATTATTTGAAAATATTTTTATCTTGTTACGCCAAAGAAGTATAACTTCTAACGCGTGTACATAAGTACACACAAACTTTTTTTTTAACATAAGTTAAGTTAATGTTTGACAACTATCCCACCTGATGGTAAGTGGCGATGAAGTCGAGGATGTTGGACGCGCTAACTTATTACAAGCCTAATCACTCTCCTCTTAAAGACTCCCACGTTATACATAGTTCAGATTGATTCGATCATTGTTCTTTTATGGCTTCTGTATAATCTGTCTCTTACTGTAGTTATGTTTTGTGATCACACTTATGTTTATTCTATACAAAACTGGGGACTTTTTATGTGGGTAAATTAAGCTTTTTAGATTCAGACATCCCGGTAACAAGCCCGAATAAAATGATAAATATTACCCATATTACTTTTCAATAAAGACACAAATTGCGTTACGCTCTTTGGAGTAATCTTCGAGCCGTTATTTTCATGCAGATTCGTTGTTAAGTTATGTATATTGATCAAAGATGTGTGTAAATGTGTATATTATTATGTAACATATATAAATACATTTTTTTTACCAATATTTCAGATAAACAATTCCAGTTTCCATCGTTCTACCCCACGGGCTGCCTACTCGGCTGCGTCAGTGTGGACGACTGCCTGCCGCAGGAGGAGTACCAGAAAAAGTAACTTTTCAATATTATTTTAGATTTCTCATCGTTTAAAAAATACTGTATTTAAATTAAATGCGAGATTACTTCTTTGTCCACAAACAACCAAAATATCAAAAAAATAATTAAAAATAACAAATAATATCTATTTATCTTTTTTTTACCTACATTACTTATTACGCTTCGTTTACACTTGTTTGATATTTTACAAACCTTTAAAAAAATCCTACATACAGTACGCGCAATCTATCTTGGCCAGCAAATGTAGGTTGGCAAGACTAAATGGTTACAGGAATGCGGGCGGTGCGATAGAGATGCGAAATACTCGATAATCGTTAATATCTATTTAAATAAGGTTTTATTTTGTATTACTTGAAGTTTTCTGCACTGTTGTTTTAGGCTTTTAATTACATATTGTATTATTGCAAAAGAATAAGATATTGTACATATATGTACAAAGTAAACAGTTCTTAATAATTTTTTAAAACAATATCAATACATAATTATGTTTCTGTCACTGGTTATGTGAAAATGTCTCGGAAAGCTAATTTCAGCCCGGCCAAGATAAGTTGCGCGTATTGTACCTATTGTTTACGGCTTGTTGGGTGTACGTGATGTGTTGACGTGTGGCTACCGACCGTGTCGCAGGTACCCTGGTGGCGAGAGCGACAGTCCGTACGTGTTCATCTGCTCCAACCCCACCAGCTTGAGGATACGGTTCCCGGTCAAGGGGCATCATAAGATTTGTGAGTAAAAATTATTTATCTTTTAACACTCCTTTTTCGGGACTATCCCGAAGATAAGTTTGGGGGGAAGGGTAGGGGAGGTTGTCAAATGATGTGTGACAAGGGGCATAGGGTTAAAAAACTATGTGACGTCACATAGAAAATCTAAAATGTTACGATGAGTTTGTGACGTAATTTATGGATCACCTAACTACTAAAAATCCTTTGTGGTTTTTTCAAGTTTTTTATGCGTTTTCGTCGCAGTGGTGAAGGCAGAAATAAGGCTCTTACATTATTAAGTTCGATTTCTTATAATCCATTTATTGCCAATTTGCACTTTGGACAAAGTGGGAAACTATGATTGAACCCCCTTTGCTTTCTGTAAGCCTTACTAGAATTGTAAGATTTAAAGAATAATTGTTTTTTTTTTCAGATTCACTTGATAAAACCATTCATCAAGCAGCTGTAAAGTGTATCCAGAAAATGGCAAAATTGCAAGCTGAACAAGCCAACGCCGCATAAAATGTTTATACATTGTTATAAAGTATAGTTAAAATAAAAATCTTGTTAATTAAGAAAAACGTTTATTTACACATTAAAATCTAAAGTCAGATATAAATATAAGATTCATTCACGCACACATTTACTCGGCACACACAAATAAAGCTTGCGCGTGCGTCAGACACGCCCACATTAATACTTAATCCTATCACTTCTATAAGGATATGTTGTATAAACTTAACATTATAATGAGCACCGACGTATAAGAATACTAAAAGATTTTATATTGACCAGTCTGAAGAAATTCGTCGTATCACTCACCACTAAAATATGATAAATGGTTATGAAAAATACATTTTAGGGTTGATGTAATAAAATATAATGAGTTAGCCAACGAGCTATTTTTCGCTGGTTCTAGCGAAATAACAATTAGGTGGTGGTAATTTTCTTTAGCGCTGTTACCCTTGGTATGGTTTTATAACATTGGTGAGTAGTCTTCCAGACTTCTCGATTACTTACAATATTATGCGCCTGTCAGCAGGCCAATAATGGGTTAAAGACAGTGGTGGTGGTTGGTACTTATCAACCTTTTGCCACAGAGTTGATTGTTTGTCCAGTAAATTAAATGACAATTAGCAGAGTACAAATTAAAATTATAACATATCTAGTATGCTTTGATTATATCTAGTATGTATTTATATTGTAGAAATGCATTCGTCGTATGCAACCGTTCCACGAAAAACTAGACTGGTCATCTACCTCGCAAACATCGAGTCTTAGAATAGAAATTGTCGCTTTGGCAGTAGAAAAGATTTGGTTTTGGGATATAAACTTAATCTATAGTATAGGAACGTTACGATTCCTTCTTTTGGTTCAGTTGCGGAAAGAAAGCTTCTATAGGGAGTATCGGGTCGTCGGTGGCTATAGTAAAGTAGTTGGGTATTCGTCTACTGTTCGCTGAAACAGTTTTGAACATGCCCGGGGTGTTGTAGTCCTTGCTTGCTGCTAGTGTTAAATCTGAAACGCGCTTCGAATGTTCGAAGATATGTTCTAAATGGTCATGGTGTTTCTTATCCGCTATCTTCATAATTGCACTCTCAGATCTAGATCTTTCTGAAGTTATATCGCTTCTCTGCTCGTAGGTAGCCGTTGTATCTGTTACAGCGACATCCTGCACGGATTCTCCCAAATCAGAGTCCTTTATCTTCTTCCTCAGAGGTCGTTTATTATAAACCGTGGTCGGACTAGACGTCTCCACTGCTTCTTCGGTTGGTCTCGGTCTGCGTTGTCCATTGCGGATTCGTGATGATATCTTTTGTGTACTGCTCTCATTGTCCACTGTAGTAGTCTGTCTCTGTCGTCCAATTAGAGTCTTTGTGGTTTGTAAATGTTCTGAGCTTCTATCTATTGATGTTGGTTCATATTCAGTTCTATTAATTTTGTATCTTGGGTCTTTTGGTGTGAATCTTTTCCTTTCCGTAGAATTTTCATTTTCCTTAGATACAATTTCACTATATGGAACTTTTCTTTGCGGGAATCTGTTTTTAGGAGTTTCAGGTGTTTCTGTTGTACTCGTTGTAGAACTCATGCGGTTTCTGTAATCTTTTACGCTAAATCTGGGGCGATCGTATTTATTCTTAATTCTAGGTCTTTGGGCTTTTCCTGGACTACGAGTTGATTCAGTATTTGTGGTAGCAGTAGCCTCGTTTCCATAATCGTTACCTTCTCGCAATGATTCTGTTGTAGTTATTTCTACTGGTCGTACGTCTCGGTGGAATGAAAAGTCTTTAAGTGATTCAGATGTTGTTTTAAGCGTGTCGGTAAGACTTACTGATACGTCACTAGTTGGTGTATCTTTTTCATCCTGCTTATGAGTATAATCAGGTATTTCGCTTGATTTTAAATCGTAAGTGTTCCTCGAAGAGAGTGGACGAGTTGCAATTTTCATTATAGATGAATCTTTATTTAGATCCTCATCTTTAGGAGGTTGTGACGTAGATGTAGTAGTTTCAGGTCTATCCGCTGTGGTTGTAACAGGTCTGCGATGACTCATTTTCTTTTTAGTAATTGTCGGTGTTGTAGGAGAAATTGTTGGTAAAGCGCTTGTAGTTAAATCAGTTGTTATAGTTGGCGTGGTTAAGCTAGATTCAGTCCTGAGTTTTGCGGGTCTTACCCGGGGCTTAATCGTATGAATTTCTTCTGGTTCTGTTGTTACCTGTGGTTCTTCTGTTGACGATTGAATATTTTTTTGTGTACTATTTTCCTCTCTAAAACGGCTGCCGTTAGCATGCGGGGGGCGACGTCTCCTAATCTTGTTCCTTTTACGCACTCTATCCTTGTCTATTGACTCTGGAGTACTAGGGCGTTTGAAGTGCTTGTTAGGTGGTAGTGTAGGCAGCGCCTCTACTGTTAGATCGTTACCATCTTTATCTAAGCTGTTAGTTGTGGTAGTTGTATCTTGTTGAGTAACTCTGGATGCTTCCGTGGGCTTCTTAGTTCGTCGTGAGGTTGAATATTCGCCGTATGACGGAGTAGATACTTTGTAATAGTAGTCTTTAAGTTTGTGTTTGCCAATTGGTTCAAAGTCATCCCCAAGTGGTCGCCTACTTTGAGATTCGACATGGCTCTCATAATTCTCATACCCCTTTTCACTTTCAGTTACAATTGCGTATTCTTCAGGTAGTTCAGGAGTGGCCGTCGTTGTTCTGACACTAGTTGTAGTGACTGTTTCTTCAGTCGATTTTTGATTATTATACGACTGTGGAGTGACTGCCCACTGCCCAGGATTTGAATGAGTTATAATATCTTCAGGATCATTTTCGGTAACTTCGTATGTAGACTTGTAAGGTGAAAAGTTATTTATGTCTTCTAATTGTAAATGACTGCTAGGTGGTTTGACATATTGATGAGAAACATGCTGATTCACCCCTACGTTATCGTTTACCTTGTGATTTTTATTTTCATAACTATAATCTACAATCGGCTTACTCATATAATTTTGCTGTCCCGTATATTGGTCATAATCATGATAGAAAGTATTTGGTACAGTCGTCGATTGTGTTACTTGTGGGTTGTAAGTGGTGATTTTATTGAAATCTAAATTGTGGGGATACTTGGCAAATGGATCCTGTGGACTCGGTTTAAATGATCCTTTGTTTCCTGCATTTGGGTCTATTTTTGGCGGGGATGTTACTTTGGTTTGCGGGGTTGGGACTGGTCTGAGGTCGTTTAGTGTAGATCCGAAGAAAAATTGATTTGGTGTCGTTAGTAGTTTTGGTGTAGTGGTTGCATATAAAGTCGGTGTAGACTTGAAGTTGGGAGTATAGCTAAATGAGTTGAAAATTGTATGCTTCGTCGGTTGCGGTGCTATGAAAGTTGTCTTGCTTGGGTATACAGGATCTCTTGCTTTTACTGACTGCACGCCGAAAGAACCAAAAGTACCTGAGAATTAAAATATTAATCGTTAAGTATGTGATTTAAAAGTAGGTACCCTGAAGTTCATGTGCTACTAGATTTTGAAAGATTTAGCGTATACTTACCTAAAATGTTAGGTGGGAACTGTTGGTAGTTCGATATCGAGTCTTGGAAGGCATAATTAGCGTAAGGGTTGACGGTGAACTTTTGAGCTCCACCGTATGATTGCTGCGCCGTCTTAACCTGTTGGCTCACAGATTGAGGGGCTACGTCGTTGTCAGGCAGCTTGAAAACTTCGGGCTTGAAGATTTCAGTGTCAGCCGACTGGGGCCGCTTCGCCACGTCGGGTCGCACGTAAACCTCGACGGGTTTTCCGAATACATCCAAAGGTTTTCCTGTGGGGTTTCCAAATATATCCACCGGTTTTCCATTTGCATACTGACCGAACTGGATCGGTTGAATGTTAGTTAATTGCTGGTAAACATTATTCTGGAACGGATTTTGCTGTTTTGGTTTTGTTTGGTACTTCTGCAAGGGACGGGCAGCGTATGGATTGTGAGGATTTCGGATTACGACGTTCTCGACTGGAAAGTTTTGGACGAACTTGTAATGTGTGATGCCGTTGGGAAGAGCGAAAGGGTTGAGGTAGGAGTTGATGGGTTGGTTACCAGGGCCCGGTGCAGAGACGGGGACGGTTCGAAGGGTGGTTGGGCGATATGACTGCGCTATTGAGGTTAGTTTGGTCGCGTCCCTTGCAACATGCGGGCGAGCCGATGAGTGGTACAAGTCGAGTACCGGCAGTTTGTAAGACGGCGCATGGAGAGGCGCAGTGCCCAGTGATCCGTATAGAAGTCCACTAGAGCCGACGACGGGCCTCCAACCACTTTTTGATACTGGTAAAGCCTGAAATATGAAAGATAATATTGTCTTTAAAATCCATTACCAAAACAACTACAAGTAGGTATTAAATTATGTATTATTCTTTTTCGTAAAGTAACGTAGACACCACAATATAATATTTTTCCGTCGTAATGATTATCCAATTTTCACATTTTTCGAAAAGGATGGAATATTAAATCCAAAAAACTCATTGATTTATAATAACTTTATTTTCTTGAGAAGTTAATAGGATTTAGGGGTGACTTGACACCTAAAGGACTGCATGGTGTCTAGATAAATAAAATGCATAATTGTTGGTTGTCGTACCGCCTGATTCGCCATGGAGCGGCGGTGGTGCTTGGCGCAACTGACGCCGCCGAGCGACGCCTGCAGCGCCAATGCTGCCAGCCATAGCCGCATTCCTGTAATATACAGTAAAATTATTTATTAACACTTAGTTTACACCTGATTTTTTATAGCCTGAAGGGCTGACGTAAAAGCAGACGAGCAGAGCAGCATCGTCGCTATGGACACGAGCAAAACTCCGAAGCTCGGAAACGCCCAAGAAATTTTTGCCCCTTGCGGTCACTCATCCAAAGCTACCGACCGCGCCCGCTGTTGCTTAACTTTGACGATCAGCTAAGATCGACGCAAGCCGCCGGCCGGGCAATGAGCGCTTCATTTGCTTCGTAACTTCAGCGATAATGAAATGTCACCAATGCGTCGCTAACCAACGACTACCTACTGTCTGCAGAATGAGGAGCATAATATTGTGATAATACAGATATTCAATGAGATGAAAATAAATAAAAGTCGTGCTATGTAGAGCGTGCCGTACCTACCTACTGACAAAATTCTTTCGTAATTATATTGAACACGACGTATTTCCCACGAATTTGGATACGCTTCTAAATGACTTGAATTAATTCGGGAACATAACAATAGCTTTTTATATCAGTACATTTATACATAATGCAGTAATAAATAGTTGTTTACTTTATGCTTTATTTCAATTTAGAATATTTTGTGGTAAGAGCATTGCTGTAGTACTTACCTATAGATCAAAAAGAGTTACCTAAGTTAGTTTATTGTTTCTTCCTACCGTAACTCCCAAAAGTGCTACGCCTAACAAGGTAAATATTATGTGAATAATTTAATGTTATTGTGACATACATATGTTATGCATGAAATAAAATGAAATGAAATTGAACTGAATAGTTTACGAAATATTTTATCATTAAATTTTATTGGTAGCAAGCGTTTTACGTCATTGCTCTAAATGTTACAGATTCGGTAAAAACTACCGGTTTTTAGCAGGCATGTGCGAACCTGAAACTAGTTCATCTCGTAACTTCTCATTGCTTGCGCCGGCGCATAAATATCACGAAGTAACCGTCTAACTTTAGACCATGCATGTAATGTCGAGATACAGTGTAGTTAATACCTATGTAACGATTTTTCTTGGTTACTCCAAAATGCCCGGAAAAAGAAAAGCGGCTTAGAAAAGCCGCATTAGGTTGGTATCACTTTCTACCATTGCGTATTTTAATGACACCTACTGACGTTGATTTAGTATACAAAAGGGTCACATATTACGACGAATACCATGAGACTTGCAGACCAGAGTGTCGTGGGGACGTTGACGCAATAGAGAGCATTGTGTGGATGGAAATTACCTGCACCTACGTACAATAACACAATGACAGTAGGTACTCAGGAAAAATGAGAAATGTTTAATTTAAGAGCATTGCGTGCAGTGGTTTGAAGTCGTTTATTTATTTATTTATTACATTTTATTGTACACCATATTTATAAAGAGGAAAAATCGTAATAAAATTTAAAACATAGGTAACTATGTGCCCAAAAGGCGATCTTGTCGCTAAGTAGCGATTTCTTCAAGATAACCTTTGGGAAGACGACAGGGAAAAATCAAGAGATGTTGGTAGGTAAGGTGTACAGCTACAGTGTAATACCTGACCTACATAAAGGTAATTGTTTAGTTTAGAATACTTATAACTGATATGCTTAAAACTGGTGGCAGATGAAATGAAACTTTACACTATGAAATTCAAAAGTAGAGGTTAAGTATTTTAATTGATTTTTAAAGTATGATACGATAGTGTTTTCGGACCCAGCCCAAAGTGCAGACGTTAATCCTTTTTTAATTACTAGTTTATTAAATGTTAATACCATTTAAAAGATCTTAGAGAAATTTTCTTATTATACAGGGTGTCCCAAAAGTTGTACGACAAACGGAAATGGGAGATAGCTTGAGGATGGACCTATTCGATGCCAAAAAATCACTTTGGTAAAAGTGCCACCGTTTTGGAGATATTGACCTTTGTTTTGTTTTTCGGAAATTGGGCACTCTTACCCTACTTTTATTTGCTGAGACCACAAATGGGCAGATATTTTAATGAATTCTTTTTTCACATACCCTCAGATAGTTGGTCTACAATTTCAGAATATAATTTAGTTCAAAATATTTGAAAATACTGAGAAATTAGGTTCTATTTTGGCCTTTTTATGTTTTTGATTTTCTTGTATTCAATTTCAACAACGACATGTGGAAAAAAATTGTACTGGACCAAGAGTGCAGATTACTTTAAAAACTTGACTGTTAAAAGGAAATTTCAAAAAGGTAAAATACTTGCTACTTTAATGGGAAACTTTTAAAGCTATAGCCATTTCAGTGTTGAAGGGTATTAATTTGAAGCTAAAGTGATTTTATGTTTTAATGCTTTTGAGTGATTATTTTATATTTTTTGTTATAAATTTGACTTAAAATATTTTGTCTCAGTCATACTTTATAAGTGTTCAAACTGTCTCTATTCAACTGTAACAAATAATTGACAATTATTTAAAAAATACATTTTTAAAGATCCTCACTCATTTGTGCTATTTTAGCTGCAGCTGATTGAATTGTACTGATTTATTGATAGGTGGTGGAGTCTAGAGTTCACCCAGAGTAGTACCACCGCCCGCCACGGTATCTAGTACCATTTCTACCATGTAATAATTGTCTTAACAGCAATTGTGTTCGGGTTAGAAAAAACATTTTATTGTGCTATATTTAAAAGGTGTTCAAAGTGTCGCCCTTCTTCTCTAACACACAATTGACACCTTTTCAAAAAAGATCTTTTCAAAGACATTATATTCATTTGGGAAATTTCAGCTGCAGCTGATTGAATTGCACTCCTTAGTTCGTCTGCGTTATTTATGGTTTTCGCGTAGATTTTGTCTTTCATACAGCCCCAGTAAAAAAAATCCAGAGGATTTAAATCCGGTGACCGAGCGGGCCACGGGATTGGTCCTAATCTTCCGATCCAACGGCGAGGATACACCCGATCCAAATGGACTCGTACTTGACGGGCATAGTGTGCTGGACAGCCATCGTTCTGTAGCCAAAGTTTACTAGGTACCGTGGCGGGCGGTGGTACTACTCTGGGTGAACTCTAGACTCCACCACCTATCAATAAATCAGTACAATTCAATCAGCTGCAGCTAAAATAGCACAAATGAGTGAGGATCTTTAAAAATGTATTTTTTAAATAATTGTCAATTATTTGTTACAGTTGAATAGAGACAGTTTGAACACTTATAAAGTATGACTGAGACAAAATATTTTAAGTCAAATTTATAACAAAAAATATAAAATAATCACTCAAAAGCATTAAAACATAAAATCACTTTAGCTTCAAATTAATACCCTTCAACACTGAAATGGCTATAGCTTTAAAAGTTTCCCATTAAAGTAGCAAGTATTTTACCTTTTTGAAATCTCCTTTTAACAGTCAAGTTTTTAAAGTAATCTGCACTCTTGGTCCAGTACAATTTTTTTCCACATGTCGTTGTTGAAATTGAATACAAGAAAATCAAAAACATAAAAAGGCCAAAATAGAACCTAATTTCTCAGTATTTTCAAATATTTTGAACTAAATTATATTTTGAAATTGTAGACCAACTATCTGAGGGTATGTGAAAAAAGAATTCATTAAAATATCTGCCCATTTGTGGTCTCAGCAAATAAAAGTAGGGTAAGAGTGCCCAATTTCCGAAAAACAAAACAAAGGTCAATATCTCCAAAACGGTGGCACTTTTACTAAAGTGATTTTTTGGCATCGAATAGGTCCATCCTCAAGCTATCTCCCATTTCCGTTTGTCGTACAACTTTTGGGACACCCTGTATGTACGAGTATGAGGTAAGCGAGCGACTAATGGGCAGTATTCATATAATGTATGAATAGATCGCGGTGTATAGTGCCTTCTATTACTTTTCAGATTGCTTCCCGATCACTCTAGCTAGTATCATAGATTATCGGTTAATAGAATATACATATCGTACGACGTAATATTTACGCGTAACGTCAGTGAAAGTGGCTTGTTGATGCGGAATCTATTAATTGTTATGACAGTTATGTTTACATATCGTGAGGTAATTTTAATAACCGCGTGTTGTAACGTATTCTAAAATTTTATATTTTTATTACTTCGAGGTAGTGACCTAAAGTGAAGTGAGTCCTGAAAGTACACCTAAAAAAGAATGGGGTCCAGAATTCTTCCTTGAGAAACGCTCATTTTCTTGTCAAAAGTTAGCTCTGAAAAACCGAAAAACGTTGTTAAGAGAGATTGTCAGAAGGTCAAATGCACGACCAAACACATCGCAATGTCAAAGATCTAATCGATTAGTGTTATGATACTACTTATGATCATTATAAGAACAATAGCTGAGAAGTCAGTGCTGGATGCAATGCAATTGCGCCATAACCATACAGTGGGCTCGTACAACGCTGCTTTACAGGTATTGACCTCAACTACTCAGAGTTAGGTAGCGTGAAGGGATCCATGGTTACATACAAGACCTTTTAGTTCCGGTGTTGTCACTACGAAGATTAGGTACTCCGTACTTATGACCGACACAAAAATTGAAGAATAATCGGTTTAGCGTTTTGAGTGTCGGGTATACCTACAATTTGAATTCCAAAATCGGTATGTATAACTAATAACGAGGTTTACTAATTCAGTCTGATACTGCACATATTTATTTCCATTGAGTTTCCAAGTTTGAGATTGGTTTGAGAATTTAGGTACGTTAGGCGCGTATTAGAAATGACTTAGATTCCGTTTCGGTGATGGAAACTATTCCGAGGAAGACTATACTCCAAGCTCTTGAGTATATTTTACTATTTCATTTATAAGTCTTAATCCTATGTAAAATTTAATCTTCTCTTTGAAAAAGACGCTACTGTTGAATTTATTATAATTTTTAGTTCTACGTTTTCTAATAACATAATTTGTCACTGTTTGTTTACAAATAAATGACATAGAAAGTTAGTAAAAAAGATTGACTCAGAAAATTGACATTTGATGTCTGGGTATAAGTCTAATTTAAATGTCTCAATACGATCTTGCAATGATTATTAGAAGTGAAGTTGTTTCATAAAAATTTTCAACCGCAATTGTCAGGTTTTTCCTGGTAAGTGATTTATTGCTATTGTTTTGTACGAGTTGTTAACGTGTTCGTGGTTAGTGCGTATAAGTTGTCAATGTGACAAAAAAAGATTTATATCTCTGACAGTTCGATTGCGAAGTCATTAGGGTTGATACTAACATGTATTTAAATTGACACATTCGGCACAACCATTGCAGTAAATGTTGTACTTGAGATAGACACGTGGTATTAGCGTTTTTAAGCCGATGCACGATGCAATGCACTATTACAAAAACGAATAGTAAAAATTATCGATCATACTCGTAGAAGCAAAATTTTAAGAAAATTAACGATGATTTAAGAAGCACCAAAATTAAATGCATTTTTTTAAGAAAACCCTTCTTTTGGTCATATGTCACTAAAATTTTCCTCGTTTTCTTATGTTCATTATGGAGACTTACACTGTATGTATGCCAAATTCACCAACCCAACCTAAGTATGCCAACCTGTCCACACATTAAGTGTGTAGCAATCCTCACACTCTTTTGTATGAATAAGGAATGAGAGCACGTGTGAAAAGGTAATTAAAACGAAACATGGAACTCAATTATACGACATTGATTTATGTGATTACTTTTTATTTATCTGCTTAGACACGAGCGGTACTAACATGCACGTTATATAGATAATATTATAACGTAAATATTATATTTTAATAATTTGAGAAAAAAATCGACTTGAACATCGACAAATAATAAAATGGAAACATCATCGGTTAAGTCAAACTCCATTAAATACGCATTATTAAAAAATTAAAAATCGGTTTACAAACACACAATACATATTTTAAAAAATATAGGCGTCAAACGATCGAACATAGAACCTCCAAAAATCCTCTCTTAGTGACACTCCCCAGAGAACATACCTACATGCCAAATTTCAGCTTCTTGCGTTCAATAGTTTCGGCTGTGGGTTGTCAGTCAGTCACTCAGTGACGGAAAAGTTTTATATAAGTATATTGATTCGTATATACGCATATTTATTTACTAACAATACCTCGCTGGTACCTACTGGCCAATATCATTGGGGGACATACACATTGACCTTTTTGAATATAAAGAAAAAAACAATCCCTTCATCTCTTTGTAATATCAGTTAATTCACTCCAATCCAATACCGCTCTTTAAACGAATACGTAGTTAGTAGAAATCAATAACTGGTAAAGTCCAAGCCAGCTTCCCCTGCTCGCGGCGTTAGTCTCGCATGGTGGAAGGGTGATTTACCCACCTGGCCAATTACCTCCTTTTCTAAAACAGACCGTGAACGTGAAGTTTTCTTTAGTGCTGATCCCATAGGCGACGGGCGGCGACTATTTACCATCAGATGTCTGCTCATATGACGGGGACCTACAAAATTTCAGGTGTCTACCTATTTCCGTTTAAGAAATAAAACCCTGTGACAGACAGACAGACTGCGGAGGCATATTAATATTCCGTTTTTTACCTTTTGGGTTCGTAACCCTAATAAAAGACCGTAAAATGATTCTAGCTGTGCAAATGTGTCTGTTTACTGGCTAGACACAAAGTCAACGTTACCTGCAGTATCGCACATGACACACGGCTGCTCCACGGAGCGTGTCACTTTTCACTCGAGCTATTCGCCTCGAGAAAACACTCCGAACCACATTTTTATGCCTTCATCTCGCTCGAAAGAACACGCAGCGTGCGAACAAATAAAAGTGGACTATCTAGCCTCGAAAATAAAAGTTGTTTTCGTATAACACGCTGCGTTACTCCAAATAAGCAAATGCGTCACCACGTACAGCTAATAAACATTCTGATCTTATTAATTCTCGTGTTTTTTCTCTCGTTTTATCATCGTTCATTATGGTCTAAGCTAACGGGATATTATGTCGATTACTAATGTTACTAATCTAATAAATTATTTTTGTTAAACCCTAATGCCTTGGTAACTTCTTAGAGTGAGGTAGCACCATAGTCAACAACGTTTAGTAGGTTTAGCATCGCAGAGGCGCATACTTTGCCCACTAAGATAGAGTATATTTCAATACACTCAAATGAATTTTAAATACACTCAAATAAAGAAGGTATAGTTATAGGCGTGCTGTTTCGAAACTGGGAGAAGGTCCCAGTTGAACTTTTCAATACACTCAAATGATAAATAAATAAATAACTCAACACACTCATAGCCCCACACTAGGATTCCTCGTATCGTAGAAATTTAAACTCATCATTCAAATTTCCGCCTCGCTGAGAATCGAACCCAGGACCCTCGGAACGGCGATCCGGCGTGTTAACCATTGCGCCATCCGGGTCGTCCATAAAGAAATAATAATAGAATAAAGGTTTATTGGCGTGCTGTTTCGAAACTGCGACCTTACTACGTGAGTCTACGGTTGCACTTATGTGATGACGTCAGAAGTTACTTTTTAAATATAGGTACCTACTTATTTCATATTCATAGTTTTGAGTTTTGACCCAGTATTTATTTTGAAAATCAAATAAGCAAGAAGGTAGGTACGTTCCAAATTAATGTCTGGTGGCCACGGATGCGTGAAATGAAATGTTATGCAAATCATAATTTCATAGGAGAAAACAATGAATTTACGAGTATCATTTAACTATTAAACCAATAAGTAGCTCACCTTATATCTAATTTCTCTTCCTTTAAATAATTTCTTTCTAAAATATTCGGGATGATGGAATTGTACGCGGTCGGGGTACGTCCAATCTGTACGTACCTTCATGTCATACCTGTATGATGTAGTTATAATTTAGCAAAGTTCTGGTAAATTTTGACTTTCGCTAAATGCGATTTTAGTTCCTAAGACTAATAGAATAAATCTTTCAAACGGTGACAGGTTCCAAATAGATGTTATGGTTCCGGAGTTCACTTTCCAGCTAATAATCATAAATTTTATTGACCATATACATACAGATATATGAAAGAAGCAGTAAATAAAAACTAATTTTTAAAATATAAAATAATGTTGACATCCGTAAACCAGTGGCGTACGATTCCATGTCGATGGTCAAGCTAACAATGAATCCGAAACAAAACAAAGTCACAGAATGTGCACTCTTTCTTTATTCCATTAGTAAGTACATGCCTAATAGACTGTAGTAATTCGCTCTTGCCAAGCCTCAGCAAACATACTATATAACATACATACATAACTATTACAAGTATTTAAATTGTTACTATTTTATGACGAATTGGTTTTTGTATTTGTAAAAGTACAAAATATTACTGCGAGTCGATTAATAATGAAAGCTATTCTAAACTAAATAGAGTATAATTTACGATATTGATCATAAATAAACATAGCACTCGGCCGACTGGCCCAAGTGTCGAGCCGAAAGTATTAAAGTACACAGAAAAAGATTTTATGGTCGCTTAACCACCAGCGACCGGCTGCGGAACTGGAAAGTGGAACTGTTCGCTCCTCGTAAACATATAGAAGGAACACTTTACACACTTCAATTCCGGTATAAAAAATTGGTGTATTTAAAATATGAATTTTAAAATATTGTTACGAATTCTACTTAACATGCGTAGGTAGATATATAAATATAATCAAACTTTATGTGTGTAAACTACAATGATATTATGAGTAAAATGATATCTTTGGTAAGCTAAGAATAAAAATGAAAAAATAATTTTAAGTTTATAGTAGCTCCTGGCCTACTACCTTCGTAAGGTTCGCTTCGCAAAACGTAAGCTTTGGTAGTTGTTAGGCGTTCTCAAAAAATATTTTGATGAGATTTATTAAAATGACATACCCGATGTATTAAAGTTATTAACCGATTGAAATAATACAATCACTAAATGTTACCCCGAGCTTACAATACAACAGTGAAACTTCCATCCAAATCGGTTAACCCATTAGAGATTAGCTAGAATTAACGCATCGACAAACAGACAAAAATTCCAATATCATTGCTATGGGATCTATTGCGTGAAAAAAGAACTTATGTAATCCCACCCACTGATCAGTAACAGTTTTATTTATTACTTACAGATTAACAAACCTAAAAATACGAGGAAGTTCAATTTTCATGCCCATTACTAAAATTTTTAATCTGCCGAAATCGTCTTAACCGGCGGCTAACACGTGAGTTCAACGACCCAATTACTACAAACCTAGTGATCTGTATTGTATTTAAAATTGGAAACCTTTCTTACCGACATCTCGGCTCGCACGCAACACTTACATAACCTGTATTGTTCTATGAGAAAATATTGTTATTTTTTAACACGAAGGTACTTATTACTTATCAAGTATTTTATTATTGTCTTGGAACTATAAAATCTATCGAATCTAATAAAATATTGTACGGACTTAAGGAATGCCCTTTTAAAATGCCTTACCACCATCATCGCAACCCATAACTGTCCCACTGCTGGGCACGGGTCTCCTCTCACAATGTGTGGGGTACAAACCATAGTCCACCACGCTGGCCAAGTGCGGATTGGCGGACTTCACACACCTTTGAGAACATTATGGAGAAAGAAAATGAATTCTTTGAAAATTGTTATTTTCAAGTAAATGATAAAATTATTTATCCGACATCCACGCACACCAAAACCCGGGCACAGCTCGTATACTAATAATAGTTAAATGCATATTCTAAGATGGAGGTACTAACATCTACGCTACATGTTCTTCACCAATCTTACGGTCAAAATTATTACACTTTAATGGATGAGAAATTCTACGTGAGTTGTTAGTATAGAAAAGACTTCAACGAGGTACATACTCTGCTGCGTAACATTTACGCTTAAAAAACAATCATTTTCATAAATCTACATATAATATAACTATAGTTGATCGATATTATGTAAGTACATGAAATTGGGACATTTGAGAAAAAAAAATTATGGGTAATACGCCGTAAACATGACTTATAGAATTCTGTCCGTTAGTCGACACGTTTGGATACATTTTTATTAATATACTGAAATAAGCGTGGCGTTGCATTTAGTGTTTGTTATATTAGGTATCCTTTACTGAACAAAAATATAAATAAATAAACTACGTACTATAATTCCCTGTGTTGTGGGTGCCGTGGACAAGACATAAACACAAAAACACACCCAGATCAAGAACAAGAATATCCGTCTCGCTGGTAATCGAACCTAGGACCCTTGGACGGCAGTCCGGCATGGTAAACAGTGCGCCAATCATTTTTCAAAACCCCATCCAAAGTTTTATACTGGAAATAAGAAATAAATTTCCGCAGGGAACATGGCCGAATAGTGACAAAAACCGACTAATTGTCGCGCATCCTTTATCCACGTTTATGATCTGAATAAATAAAAACTTAACAATAGTTCGATGACTTGTTACACAGGGGGATAATTTCACACGACAATTTTATAATCGATTAACTCCACACAGTGCAAAATCACTCACTTTCATTACATGGTAAAAAGTATGGCGCGCGTGTGGGAAAGGCGATGACAATTTTATTGTTTTGCGGCAGTAAAAGTGAATCTTGTTAGGTTACAGGACAACACTTATTACCACACAATATTAAGAACAAATTAGTTTACCAATTAATATTGACGCCAATATAACAACACCCAAGACTGTTATATTTTTTTTTATATTTAACTCTAATGGCTTCAAATGTTATATTTTTTTCTAATAAAGAATTCTATATAGACCTAATTATTAAATATGAAGCAATACATTTAATCAAAAGACTCATTTATTAATAAAATCTTGAAATTTTTATTGCGTTCCTCAATTTTCTTTGGTTTATAAATTACTCGCTACATATAACACTTGATACCCAACATAATTTCCCTTTCGATGCAGCTTTTACAAACGTTCGTAGTATTATAATTTAGTATAGCATTCAACAATGGATAATATTACGTATGCAGCCAACAGTCAAACATCATTACCATGCTATGCCCATGACCTTCCAGCGTCCAGCGACCAGTCACCACTTTCCATGGCGACGTGATTGGATTACCACGCTCCGTTGACGGATATGACCAGCGCTTTCTTTCTTCGTCAACGGCTTGCGCTCTGGGATAGTGAAATACCCAACGTAATAACCGCACGCTAATAACGAAAATTATGTGAAAATTGTAGGCTAATATTGCAGCCTGTTTTGATTATAGACACTTGCAAAGTACAATCCCAATTTTAAAGTGGATTACTTTTCGGCATGTTACCGTTTCAGAGAGCCAGTTGGGGGTAGAGATGGGTAAAATGTAACCATAATGACGGATTACTATTAGGTTCATCTGGAGGCACCGAAAACCCCCGCCAACCATTACTATCACATTTTTTCCATCTCTGATTGATTGAAAGTGTGGTCACTTTCTTCTTGGTCGGCTACGCACTTGGTGTTCCAGATGTTTGGCGATATTTACTATCTAGCCTATATTATTACCATCAAGTAGGTACGTCGTATCATAAAGGTTTGTGGGCATCATTATCCATATTTGTAATTAAAATAATTAAATGAAGGTAATTTATCCCCTCGCAAACGCAAGTGTTTCAGAAATAAGAAAAAAAAACTATATGTATTTAGATATAAAATATATGGTATGTAAGTATTTCAAACATTTCTATCCAAAATGAATGAATGAATGAATGCTGTTTGTTTTCAAAAGTTCCACTTATTCATTAGGTACTTAAAAGATAACTGATTGATGTTCATTTTATTTCTTTTTTTTGTAGAATAAAACTTAAATCTGCTAATGCGAATGCCTCTACCAAATCGGACTTTGCTTACTTGTTGTTATTAACTTAAGAGACTAACCTCTTCTATCTCCAAGAGACGACTCCAGTCCAACTATTTGCAACTAGGTACAGCAGTTAAACGTAGATTAGTACTAAAAAAGTAAGGTTTTTACTAAAATATTTGTCATGAATAAAATGCATGTCATTTCACTAACGTAGTTGATATAAGTACGGCTATTCAACTTTTAAAACTACTTCGTAACGTCAATAAACCAAACGACTTCGTGTTCATTTTACATCATGACTCATTATATCTTTAAGCAGCTGTCCTCATAACCATAGGCTCATAAAGTGATGCAAAGGGATGACCGTAGCATACGTAAGGCCTTACACAACGCGTAGATACAATAGTCCTACACTTTCCTTCAGTGAAAGTTAATTAGTGTCCGAAATCAGCGCGTCCATAGACGGTCTACTATTTGCCCCGATTAACATCGTACACAACACTACAATGTACTACGTTTAGATGCGTTGTGGCGTACGCAATGATCTCACGCAGCTACCGTGGCAATGATGTGTCGTCAAGCTTTATGTCTTGTTTTGTTTATGGTTAAAATTATCCTGTTAGTTATGGTTTGCCTTGTCTTTGTTATTGCCCTGGTAGACAAGACAATAATGTCCAGTTTCATGGTAGAAGCAGGTCAAGTAGCAGATGAGTTCTCACAACCGTTAGGTTTTAACTGAACTGCATGGTAAAGAGAGTACTTGAACCAGTCTACTTGAAAGCATGCAACTTCGTAAGGATTTTCATAAACACATTATAATCTCACTTGGATTTGGAAATGGAAATAAAGCACAATAATTAATATCTAATCTAATAATCTAATAATTAATCTATCCCGTGGAAAACCCTAATTACCCATGAATAATTCATTCGATTAAACTCCTTAAATCTTAAGTCTGAAAATTTATTGAAACGAAAACATAAATCCTCTTTATTGTCCATCCCGTAGGAATATCAAAAATCTATCATATTTTTAGTGGGTGCCTTTTGAGTAGTTTAGGCTCAGCGATGATGAATCTGTCAGTCAGTCAGTCAAGAAAACAGTTTGTTTACGATCTAATATCAACGTAATAATTAAAATACTATACTTATTTTAAGAATTAACGTCTAGCGTAAAAATCTTTAAGCACGTGAATATTTGAACATTACTCAGTAAGTTTGATATTTGCTCAGAGGAGAAATTGCTAATTTAATTCACAAACAGCGGCTTGGTGGTGGCGGTCGGCCGACTGGAACTGCACATCCACTCGGTTGTAACCCACATTTTACTAATTCGGCGTATTTTTCATATCAATTACATTTTTTAGCATTTATTTGAATTGTAATAGGCTATTGAGATAATATCATACTTTCTTTTCTTGACGTTTAAAAAAGTAATCCAGATTATTTATTGTGGCAAATATTACACAACATTCAAAGAATTAAAATTTTATGCGTACAAGCAATCAAGTTGAAGGAGAAATGGTTGGTAATAGTTTTGACTATCTTAGATTCTTAGCAGGTAGGTAAACGAATTGTTTACTTTACTTCATAGAAAATCACATAACTTCATATATTATGATGGGAAGGCTTACGACCGGATTCGATGTATTTGGCCAGCATAGAATTCACGTCTTT
Source organism: Ochlodes sylvanus (assembly GCA_905404295.2). NCBI lineage: Eukaryota > Metazoa > Arthropoda > Insecta > Lepidoptera > Hesperiidae > Ochlodes > Ochlodes sylvanus. The sequence continues at coordinate 8,789,792 of FR990142.1, read as the reverse complement.
TATAATGCTCAACTGCTCACATAAGACGCATTCTACTACGCTACGCTCAAAACAACAAGTTTTCTGAGTCTACTATTGGGGCAGTCAAGGGTAAGAAAGTCACATTTTGTGTACGTTATTTAAGAGTAAAGCCGCTTAGATTGTCCCTGTCTTGGACACTGCAAAGATTGCCATCTCGAGGACTTCCGCTGAATGCATCATTCGCTCGCTTTCTAATAACAGATTAAAACTGATTCTACTTACCGACCCGCGAGCGCGACACTCATTTCCTTAATTAATTCTTAATAATAACGTTACGTTTATATTCTGATAATGACGTGTGATATTGACGGACGTACCTATATTTACTAAAGAACCGCTCATAGACCGTCGGTTGCGTCGTTTATACGTGATCGCCCGAGTAACAAAGTAAGTAACAACGGGCGCGGTCGGTAGTTGGATCAGTGACTGCTGGTTGCAAAAAGCGCTTCCGTGCTTTGGAGGGCACGTAAAGCAGTCGGTCCTAGTTGTTATCATTAGATAGCAGTTGACTTTCGGTCGGCATAAAAAATATACGATACTTCAGTTCGTCACTAACCCCTCCACCGATACGCACTGAAGCAGCGTGGAAGAGTATGTTCGAAGCGTCCTCAGTTATGCTGAGCAACCTTTGCCCTATGGTAAGATATTAACCCATTATCGCCCATTTATAGGCCTGGGTTTCTTCTAGTAATTGAGAAAGGCACGAGTGTGTTCTGCCACGTGTTTTATTGTGCGGATGGGTGGAGAGGATTGGCGTCGGACATAATGATTTCCTTCACTGAAAAGCTTGTCTGTACAAGCTTTTCAGGAAAAACTTGTCTGGCGAGGCGTTATAACAATAACAATCATGTTGTGTATTTATTGCTTCCTCTTTGTGTGCACAATAATTGCGTAGTTTTATGTATATTTTAAGTAAAGAACGCCTGGCATAAACCCTGAGCATTGACGTCGACAGCGTCAACAACCTGAGTTACAGATTAGCATCTATAGTCTATTGTTTGAGGTAGGTCAGACTCTCAGGTTCTTATGAGATACTGAATCATAATAAATACATATTTGTTGGCAGCTCATTATGCTACTTCCATGTTATACATACTAGCCGGTGCCCGCGACTTCGACTTTCACGGGGATAAATTTTCAAGAATCCGTTCTTAGTGCTTCCGTAGATAAGATAAGGAACCTCTGTACAAATGTCATGCTTCTAGATTAAATAATTTAGGCTGTGCGTTGTCTGTCAGTAACGTTAGCGTTTTATTAATAGGACGTATAGTTACCAAGCCTTTGTTCCTTTATTACCTCTAAATTAATCAGACCACGACCGAATCGTATTCAAATCCTTGTGGGTGCAGCGAACTTTCATCGGTCACTCCTCCATTTACAATATATATTCAACGAGAACACATTATTTTTATTAAGTATACTTTTATTTTATTGGTTTTTGTTCGTCGTTTGTTCCCTTATAAAGGCATTTAATAAGCCCTAATAAGGGCTGCCAGGTAACCGGATTTGAATAGTGCATATCCGGGATACAGGGTTTAACATCGACATGTCCAAGTGGCGAGGGAAATTCTCCCATGTCAGCCTTAAAAATACTTTTAAGTAATGTTACCAAAAAACTCTTACCAATGAAAAATATGGTTTTAATATCAAGCTGGCCCTGGGGTAGAAATGTTTCAAAGAAAATTATTCGTGATGTTAGGAAAATAACTTAAAGATGTTTCGAATAGTCTTCAGGTCTCTTCTGTTTGCCACCGGAGGACCCTAATAGTCACCTAAATGTTATGAAACCAACGAGCTACTGTATCAAACGTTCAAAGGAATTACTTACAAAGTTACCGATAGTAAAAGCGAAACTGAATAATCGATCACGCTTTGCTTTCCATTTTTATAGATCAAACAATTAGCACTGAATACACGAAGAGGTTCGCAGATGGGAACATAAAAATAGGTACGTATAATGAATGATTATGTTTTAAGTGTTTTAAGTACATAATAAAATTAGAGGACAAACTTTACACGTTACCTTTTACGTTCCCTTTACACGTTGAAATGTTACCTTTGGGTAACCAACAAAAATGTAGTTTCAAAGTGCCCATTTATTAATCACTTATTACTTCCTAAATTTATTTATTTTATTTTATTTATTAAGTTTACCAACAATTTTACATTCGATGCATCCAATTTTATAACAAGTTTTATTGTATAGTATAGAATAAAATAAAATAAATAATTCCATGTAAAGGGACCTAGTTGTGGTAACTAGTCGTGGTAGAGAATTCTCAAGCACGAAGAGAGACCCATGTTTTGTATTCAGCCATGGCTGAATCAGAATTCAACCCAGATGAAAAGTTGGGTATTAAAATATGTCTACCTCTTTTCCATGATCAGATATCACTAAAATACCGAGATTATAATATGTAGTAGGTACATCCTGGGAAACTAGTTTATCTTGAAGTTAATTATTTTTAATTGATGTTAACGTTTTTATAAGATCTACCGATACATTTTCTAAGGTCTATCTATGGTCGATCTTTAATACTGCTGAGAATCAAATGCAAATTTACAGGTAGGTACAAATGATCTTTTGGCTTGATCTTTTACAGACAACCTTTGGTTTTAAAAATAATTTAGCTGGACGCGAAGGACCAGCCTCGTTGGATTCTTTTGACTACAATGGACTAATATAATATTATATTTGTTCTATAGTTGTCCGTCTCCCATGGACATCAGTAACACCAAGGCATCACCGATGCGTTGCCGGGTAAAAAGTAAGGAAGAAGAAATAAAATCGGTACTGGCTCTAGAGATCTCAGTCGGAATATGAGATATGTCGTATGGCGGCAGACTCCAGCAAGAGGATAGCTAGCCAGCCGGAGTTCAATCCTTCCGAGCAGGATCCGGTCTCGGTTGCTTCTTACAAACCCAGCTCTGTCGGCATGGGATTGGAGTCAATATTTTAGGCCACCTCGATACGACCGTCAAATGTCAAGTTTTGTTTTGATTAATAAGGAACCAACAGCCAATACCCATTCGTGTGGAATGTGCATTGCAATAAAGAAATAAATACACGAATAAAAATCATGACTGATTAAAAGGGTATGATTTCCAGTCCTTTAAGGCTTTTCCTACGATTCGACGGTTTTTGTTCGTCCTATATCATAGTGAATTATTTTGGCGCCTGTATTGACATAGTATCGGTTAACCAAATAAACATGGTGACAAGAGACGACAAGACATCTAAGTATTTGGATTTAGGACCCGTAACGGATAAACGGGTTGAATGCAGGCGAAGCCAAGTAAATGTGTGTATATATAAAATCCGGATCCAAGGCCCAGATAACTAACTGCGGCATTAAATCGTCCGCTCCATTGCAGCCTCCCCGGAACGGCGCGCCGCTAACGGTCCCGCATATAATTATACCACAACAGTAATTTATCATAAAAAGCAATGGTTTCCGATTTTTTTTATTAACTAAGAGTTTTGCCAACCAAGCCTGAAGGAGATTTATTGACTTACTGAACCAAACTTGATAAAAAAGATATTGCTTACGAAACCGAGGAAATTACTGTACCTTTATTGAAATCTTTTTTGAAGTGAAACTTCTATATAGACAGAGGGTATTAGTATTTGTCTTTTACGAAAAAATGGTTTTTCGTCACAGAAAAATCCTAATAAAATAACGCTATGGAGATATAACAAAACAATGTATGGGTTAAATACTTATTCCTCTTTTACTCGTATATGTCTACTATAAAGTCCGCGATAGCATATTATGTCTATCTTTTAAGGATGTTCTAAGGTTTAAAAAAATGTTTCGTACAATGCGGTAATTGGAAAGCTATTTACAGTAATACTTAAACCTTATCGACATAAATATGTTAGCAACCTTACGCATTTCAGGCATATGTATGCCTTTACACCATGTAATTTAAATGGATATCTTAGGAGTTATCGCAAAATGAAATTTAAAATAAAATTAAATGAAATTTTAAACTTATTTATGTTTTATATCTATTGTATTTAAGAGTTATAAAAATAAAAATGGTTACAGCCAAAAATAAATAAAACATCGCATGTTAACAGTCACAATTACATTTTTCATTTTTGATATCAATTTTTTCGTTATTCAGAACTAAAAAAAATAAGATCATATGAGACATTGTACTTACGATACATTTTCACACGGTCCACAGTTCTACTAAACATGACGACGATCACAGTACAAGGGTGGGTACACAGACACACGCCTGCATCACTGTCACAGCACTGGTACAATGTTCACTTGGATGTCGCGGCGCAGGAGTAGCGACTGGCGCGAGCGGTGCGGTCGACTGCCGGTGCGCACCGCACTCGACGGGGAGGTTGCGGAAAAGTGGTGTCGAACCAACAACCATGGTGGTGGTGCTCGTCTATAGCTATGGTCGATGATGATTTTACTTTAGTGTCAATAAAGTCAAATTAAAGTATGTAAAATATTTGTTCGTAAGAATGCACTTTGTTCTTCATTTAAATTGGGAAAGGAAATGGAACAAGGCCTATGGTTTTTATGTTTATTGTGTCATTATGGTTTTTGTGTTAAGGTAATTTATGTTTGAAGTAATTAGTTTATTCTTTTATCATTAAACAAATATTCTTTAATTGGAAAATGCGTTTTACTGACAATACTTCGACATCTTTTCAATTTGAAACAAAAGTTTTTGAACCAAGGTTAAGTTGTGTATCTCTGAAATCAGTTGAAAATCCATGAAGTTTTTGGAATTATTCAGTCTACCGTAATGTTAACTACTTTCTTACCTATACAAACTACACGAGTTGTAAGATAAGTATCTTAACTCTATTTACAGTATCTCTATAATTCCTGAAAGGACCTATAGATAAATTTGCATTATTTTCGAAGTTGGAAAAGACAGAAAACACAAAACTCTACTTTATCTAAGTACTTGCGAGAAAATATTAGGTATTCATTAAGCTCCGGACGTTGGAGCACTTTGCTACTACTCTGCTTATTACTTACCGTTGATCGCTGGTTCAATAACTTTACGGCATTCTACACCTTTACAAAAACATGGCTTCACTTCAAATATCGGTACGTCTATACCTTTTAATTTCACTTATTCTACAAACCCGTGTTTAGTGAAAGAGAATAATACATAATATGTAGGAGAGTGGCACACGTATGATAAATACAAAGGCCATAATTTATTAAAGTCTTCGTTGTTAGTTATAACTATAATTTATTTTCTTCTCCTTGGCCACCAAGCGTATGAGGTTGCGAAGCTCGATGACAAAGAAATGATAGTGAAAGTGGCGGCAAATTCCCGTCTAACATTAGATTGTCTATGGTTTAATTTGAAAATTTTAAATGAATGTGCAGTCAGGAAAATTAAAAAGCCTAAGTTATCTTTTTAATCATAGGACTTAATAAAAATAAAAATTAAATAATCTGCCTTATTGGGGCGGTTGAGTACACTGACCCAAAATGCCATGCCAGCCAATCTCTCGAATTTTTTATATACTTAGGTATTCCTTGGGAAAATAGAGGTATGTGCGTAGAGTACGTTAGAGTAACCAAAAGTGAAAAAATAAAATTATGGATAAGAGAATTCCATGAATGTTGCATCGATAAATAATATTATCTATTGTAGTTGCTTTCAAGCTCATTCCTATTCAATTCGAGTGCTGCAGCGCATATATGTAGACGTGATACTATAATTTCTCTCGTCCTTTTGAATGTAAAATGTATGGAAAGTGGTTCCGGAATATTTTGGACAATCGATAAAATAGAAAGTTAATAATTATCAGTGCCTACGTAATAAATATTTTGGTTCAAATATTATTGACATAGGTACGTATGTATTTCGTTTACTTTTTTTATACGATGCTAAGTTAATCCTTGACAATAATCGATCAATTTCTTCTATCGGCTGTACTCCAACAAGTGATCATTTGACTCGCGAGAGGTTAGTGTACTAGGGCAACAGAAACCAAATAGACTGTTTAAGTACGTGACGTCAGGTAAAGATCGGGACATCATAATATATTATCATGCTTTCTGCTCTAACATTTCACGCATACGCGGCGCAGTTGAGATAGAGTTCACACAGGTGAAGTCAAACTGAAGTAAATTTTCACATTGGTTCAGACATCAAATTGAATTCCTACTAATAAATAAATATGGGGTCGCCAAGGAAAGAATCATAAGGGGTCGGGTGACTTAAACTGTGATTGATTCCACCTGTCCTAGTGAACATTTGACTCCCGAGAGGCTGAAGTAGCAAGGTATCATAAACATGCAAGGATAAAATCGGATAATGTGACGTCAGAACGAGAGGGCACTATCGTGTGTGTATTTCGCTTGTGTACTCGTATTTCGCAAGCTTCCCACCCTTTAACTTGTAGCATCACTTTCAGCACAGTCATCATGTGCTTTCAGTGTATCTATATCTATGCTGTACTTTATTGTTGCTGTGGTAAATTCTTCAGCCGTCATGGTTAAAATAAGAAAAAGCATATTCAGTACACGACTCCATGTTTAAGAAATTGTATTAAGTACACAATTTCCGATTCAAAAAAAGCGTAATAAAAAAGCAACCAAATTTTTCGTTTTACTCCCTACAAATTTTCTCGCAGGTATAGCATCAAAAAAGTTTGTTTTTATCATTTTAAATCCATTACGTATTAAGGAATGGCCAGCATCACAAAAGTAAAGCAATAGTACCTACTAAGTTATCTACACGTCAGTTTTGTATTTTAATCGCTAACTATCTATCATCAGTTCGCTATAGAAGACAAAATAAATGCATAGATTAGTAGGTACCTATGTCAAATATTGTTATGAGTACTTACGTCCAAACTAAATATAAATAAATGGAAGCAATTGAAGCGTAGAACAAACCAATAGCTGATAATAAATCTTCCGTAACTCCGATCCAATTATTTCGGACATGTAATTTTTGTCAGTTCATTAGCCACGGCCGTAACACAGGAAAAGTAGAAAGCATTATTCGTAATTCTTTAATATTATTCAATTTATAGCGGAAATACAAATTACATATGTGTGAATTACGTAGGTACTAGGTTACTTGTTAGTACATTAATATTTTGGTAATATTTTCAATTTGCATATTGATAACTCTAGGAAGATGATGGTAGCATAATTTTGACGATGAGGTATTTTACAGTAGGTACCTACGGAAGATTTCATCCGATATATTTTTGAAATATATTGGAATTATTGGATGAACCATAAAAGAGAGTGGAGAGGAGAAAGAGAAAAGGCAAAGTAGATAATATAACAATTGAGGATATGTTAATCTCAAAACAATAACAAAGAATTATAACCCGAATTACAATAAATTGGAAATAATCAACACTAATTTAAACAATAGTGTATCTTTACTAATATAAAAACATTTTGTATGATAATTTTAAAGAAATTCATGTAAGTACGTAACAGTGCGTTATCACAAAAACCAATCAATACATTGTTTAAAATGTTTTAACACAAGACTCTTCTAAAATCTCTTTAACAAGTTGCAATACATTGTGCGTCGATTCTTTCAACTCTTCATCTTCAGCAACCAAATTCTTCTTTAAAGAAACCAAAGTCCTAGTAATCAAGCTGTACTTAGAAAGCCGACTCTTACTTCCTTCTTGACCCTTCTTTATCGTTATTTTGAGAAGAGTGAGCCAGTTGTGGGTGAAGGAGAGGAATTCCTGGGTGATGTTGTGTGTGAGTTGGAACCGTATTAACGTGTGAGTCCATGGTTGTGAGGTGAGTGAAGCCACTAGCTTCGGATCGTTTTTTGAGACTATGGCGTGCTTGAAAATGGAACTAAGAGTTTTCCATCCGTCGGAAGATTGGGTCTTTGAATCCTGTATACGAGATAATTAGTATTAAAATTAGAATTTTAATTCTATTATGTAAAATTTTATCATCAACACCTTCAAATTACTGGTAGGCTAATTGGCCTACTGATTACTACTGCCAATGCTACGTTTCCATTCCCTTATTACATATCAAAAACCATATTAGGTACTATACTTACTTACTTACTATACTTACTATAGGTGCAATACATATAACTTACACGTTACAAATCTTCGTGTTACAAATATAATTACATGTTGGTTACAAATGCATTGCTACTTCTAAGCTATGATTGTGACTTGTACCACTTACTTTCCAGACATAAATACACCTAAAGGCAATTTACATAGCTATAGTAACAACAACTCTCGTAAGATTAGTAAAAGTAAAAATATGCCCCCTATGACAGGGAAGTCTTCAAGAAAATAGTGAATAAACTTCTACTAATGTCTCTTATACTTATTTCTATTCTTATATGATAAGTAAAATAAACAGACTAACCCTACAACATAGCATCAATTGGATCCTAAACATCAATGCCCTCAACGCATGGCACTGTTGTATTTGTGACGTTGGCACTGTGATGCTCTGCGTGAGTACCAGAGGAGAGTTTGCCCCAGAGTTGAGTGTGACATACACCAGCTGAAGCAAAGCGGACCCGCGCTCGTTTGTGCTGTCTCTACGGAATGATTTTATGACCAAGTCTGTTTGTATTTCAAGTACTGCTTTTGGCTGCAAAAAATATTCACATGTTGTCATAGTGTCGCAAAAGCTCTATCTGAATAATTTGTGTTGCCTGACGTTAAAAATTGAGATCGAGTGCTTTATTTAGCCTTGACCAGAGGCACAATTCAAGACCTAAAATAACCTAGAGCCAACCGTTAAAATGTTTCCCAAAGGCAGTGTCGGAGAGGTACTTAAAAACCTAGTTCTTCTTGTATACTGTATTTCCTTATGCATTGATGATCTTTTACCATCATTCGGTTAGTTTGCTCGAAAGTCAGCTTTTGTACGTACAATAGCCAACTTGAGATTCCCAGGTTCGATATCCGCCCGGGGAAAACATTTAGGTATGTATGTAACAGAAGTATTTGTTCTTAAGTCGTGTGTATTGGTGTTGTCCGTACGACCGTACCACCCGTGACACATAGAATTTATATTTGACATAAATAGCGTACTTGATAGTTGTTCTTGGCGAAGTAATGTACGATGTAGGAGAGCAGTTGCAGCGCGGCGCACGCGGTCCCGTCATCGGTCGCGTTGGAAGCTGTGAGGACGCTCGGTAGAAAGCCAGTCCGGTTTATATACGTCAGGAGAACTAAAAATATTTGGAGAGCGCGGTTAATTTATTTTAATTTTATTTTTAACGGAAATTAGTCACGAATAGTCAGAGTATGGGTCAGTACGACAAGGAAATCAAGATGAAGATGTACGCGCTCGAATAACTATTTTTTTTCTTGATTTCAAAATCTTCGTACAGCCACCCCACCATGCAAACCAGCAGATTAATATTTTTCTAATAGATAATAGATAAATAGATACATAAATTAAATAAATAAAAATTAATAAACTGTTGATTTATGTTAATAACCTCACAGTACACATTACCCCTATGGTCGTTGTGACTGTTTGACCATCCGAGCAGCAACAAGCACAGCTTCAGACATACATATTGGAAGTGGCGCTTGGTCGCCATGTCGCCGGGTCTCTCTGCCTCCTTGGAAAATATGGTCGCAACTAGGACGGCTATTTTGAGACAAGTGGTAGCGTCTACTTCGCTAGATACCAGGCTAGTAGACATGTCTAGGAGATAGCACATGTTGGGACCTAGACAGGAATAGCAGATTAATTTTTATTTGTTATATTTATTTGGCGTCATCATTTATGTTATGTAGGTAATCTTACAAAAAAAAATTAGTTGGGAAAGAATTAATAAGTACTCTATCCTACTGAATACGGACGAGTGGGGCCTTTGACAAGAAATATGTACTAAGCCGAGTTGAAAATGAATATGAATCGCAAAGGGAACTAAGGTTTGAAGAAAATACCTACTTACTTTAATACCAATTTATCAGCATAAAGGTTGGATACGCTATTAAACTACTAATATTTGGATGGATGCCACATTACTTACTAATCTCACTAACAAAATCGTCAAATGAACTGTGTAGCATTACTGCTCAATTTTCCAACGAACGAAATTATTAAATAAATAATTATTCTCTCTTATTAACATGGGCGCATGCAAACAAACCGATCGACTGAAATTTACGAGAGCGTTCTTGCAACTCTCACGTAAGCATTGGAAAATTGCGTGCGATCGGTTTGGACGTGATGTTATAATTTTCGACGTTAAATTCACGTGTGCACAATGTCGTGTGCAATTTACCCATTCGATGCTTCGACTATTTTATTAGTAGATACTAAAATTTAATTTTTTAGATTATATATAAGTTCTATGGACAAACTTTCTGGCTACATGTTGGTTGATGTTGTACCCATCATCTTAATCCTGACGGAAATCGTAAATGATAGTAAGTTTGTATGATAAGATAGTTGAAAGATCAGAAGGTTTTATTTCGTCTACCTAGCATCTCTTCTAAACAAAAACGTCAAATGTTTTAAGATTTAAGACCACATACCGTTATATTACTTTCCTGACGATTAGTAACATAGAAAATTAAGTAATGTATACAAATATTACCAATTTCACTTTCACAATCAATCAGCATCTTGGATAATATATCAGGTAGCATAGACCATACTATGGAGCCGAAATCTTGCTTCGTACTATCGTCCCCTTCTTCTAAACATTCATTCAGCGCCTCTCTGCAGTTCACTACAATCGTCGGGTCTTGATTTTGAATGAGAACGTTCAGAAGAAGCTCCCAAACCAAGGGTTCTTTTATAAGGTCTTCAGGCAACGCGTCCTCCGTTTTCAGCCATTGAGACAACTGTCAAATTTAATTGTTATGTATACGTAATAGTAAATCAGAGATCCCGGGCTTAATCCCAAGCGGGCCAGATTTGACAGAGAAATAAGTTACTTCGTCTAGTGCCGTAGGTGGTTGTGTCATGTGTAATTTGTGTTGTCCATGCCACCCGGGACACAGGAAATCCTAGTTCGGGGGTACGAGTGTGTAAGCGTTTATTTATTTATTATTCGATTGTTGCCAAGCCAGCATTCGCATTTCGTAGATTATAATCAAAATATCATTAACTCTGCACTGACACTGCACGCTACAAGACGTGATTATAATAAAATTTCTATTGTTCGAGTCAGCGAAAGTGATAGAGCTATTATAATATTGTATTAAAATTTCTTCAATTCATTCACAATCAATGTATGAAGATGAACCATTGTATGATACAAGGCAGTGCAATCAGTCAAGGTCATAGTTCGCAGATCAAGTAGGTACGGTCGGAAATTTTCACAGATCTATAAGAGGATTAATGAATAATCTTTTAAACAAAAGCTTGAGACGTAAGACAGATTTGGTAAGATATGCGGGGTAAGATGTGTTCCCCTAACTATATTACTATTTATTTCAGAAAGAGTGTTCAGTGAGAGTAAGCGTATTGTAAAATTACAAACTCTTCGCTCTACATGTATTTTTTTATGTGTAACAATGTAGTATCATGTCACAATGAGCATAACCCATAATCCAGGTGAAATGAGAGATTAGCTAAGTGAACTTTTTATTGACATGTCATCTTGGGGGAAACGACATTAATAGGTAGCAAAAATTTGAAATCATGTTACGAGTACATAGCACTACGTCTACTCGTACATCTCATTATAGAACTTGTCTTCGTTTAACTTACCACTTGTATTCTGACATGGTTAGGGATCCTTAGTGAAGTGAAAGCCCAGAACAGAATAGCAGGGTTGTGTGTATAGTAGACTGAAAGGTCCGGTTGCAACATCGATACCACACGGTCTGTAGCTTTCTCCAGGTACACTCTTTCGTCCAGCGAGTCCAACGAACCGTTAGATATGGTTGACGTCTGGTAAAAAAAACATGAGACAAATATTCCAAATTCAAAATCACTACATAGTATAAAACAAAGTCGCTTTCTCTGTCCCTATGTATGCTTAATCTTTAAAACTACGCAACGGATTTTGATGGGGTTTTTTTAATAGATAGAATGATTCAAGAGGAAAGTTTATACTATATATAATATATTAAAGTTTAAAAAAAGGCGCGTGAAAATAAATTCGTGCACTGGTTACGTTTAACAATTTTGGACTTGGGTACTAAGGGACAGGATTCCCGAAGCGAAGCGAGGGCGGGTTTACTAGTAAATTAATATTTTAGAATTCAAAATCATGTATTCAATAGGGTATCGCTGATAGGCTTATGCACCTCATTTTTTTTATTCTACCGCCAATTTGTCAATGCACTCTATCTTTTTCTATTACCGTTTCCGTAATTCCGTAACTCTTCAGCACAGGTTTTTCAGCTAATATAGAACAGTTACTAATAACACAGGTTGTAAGAATAGTGTGTAGATAAGTCCACAGATTTTGTCAGAAACAATGTAACATTTTATAGAACCGTTTGTAAGTCGCCATAAGGATGTTTGCCAGCTATTAAGCTTAAAAGGTATAAACTATAAAGATCGAAAGATTATAATATTAACGCTTATAGGCGTTCAGAAGCGTCCAACCTTTTCTTTATTTGTTAGTTACTTCATTTTATTATACTTAAGTGGGATATAATATTTACAGCAAAAACAAGCCACAAGGCTTTCACAATGTGGGTAGGTGGCGTGAAGAACTTGGGCAGCCGCAGCACATGGTCCACCAAATGCGGCAGTAACGGGGCTGTCACTTCTTCAGGACTAGGAATAAATATTACTATTAAATGTACCTACCTAATAAAAAAAAACCACCGCAAAAATTATAACTCAGGGTGTACGCCACCGCTGAAATATCGCTTCTTATATTACCCGACTACGGCGTAGGGTGTTTGACCAGTATGTATTTTAATTTGTCTATAAGACCTTGATTAAATTTTTGACAAATTTGACATATTTTATTTACATACACATACACTAAAAAAGCCCTCCCTCTGGCGCAATCGAGTAATTGATAATTTAAGGGTTGATAATTTTTATATATTTTAATAATGGATAGGTACTAAATATTAAAAAAAAATATAAAAAACTCGACGATACTTGTCGCAAGATTGGCAGTAGAAGTAAATGTATATGAGCAAGCTATAAGGTTGATCTTTCTGTAACTGGCTTCCTATGTTTTCTGGTTTTTCGATTCCATGTTGTAATTCGACTAAACCAAGCTGAAATAAAATCAAATTTAATCGTAAATAAAATTAGTATTCATATAATTAATATAATTTAAAACCTATATCATCGCGGAGACTTAACGTTTTTAATGCAAACGGGTACTCACGATTTTAAATTGTTATGCTGATGTTTAGCCCCAATTGCGACACTGATCCATGCAATTGGATCGACATATCCATAATTATAACTACTCATAATCGTATTTACCTACCTTTTTACATTTAAAATAATTAATTGAAGTTTTTAATTTATCACTATGACTTACATGTATATCATTAGCGCATATTTTATTGTTTTCTGTATCATTAGTAAAAAGATATTTATTCGCAAGAGCTTTAAGCATCTCTCCTAAAACTAAAGTGCTGATTTTTCGAACAGCTAGGTCATTTCTAAAAAATAGATAACACATTAATATTACATTTATTGATAACTCAAATCATATCATATCAATCATAAAACAATCAAATATTTATTTATGTAGTAAGGTACCTAAATGATACAGTTCCCTAACACTGGAAATTTCAACTAAGTAATAAATAAAATAATTAATTAACGTAATTGATTATTGTTATTTTTGACCGACTTCAAAAAGGAGGAGGTTCTCAATTCGACTGATTTTTTTTGTCTGTTACATCAGAACTTTCGACTGGGTGAACCGATTTTGATGATTTCTTTTATCTGCAAGCTGGTTCTCCTCCGAGTTTCAATTTGGTCCAATTCTGACAATGGCCATGAGAAAACCATAATTAGAAGACCTACTTAAATTGCTTGCATTATTTTGAAGTCGGTTTTTTACTTGTAAGATTATAATTGATGCAATATCGAAATTATTGTTGATCGCAGAATATCCTTTACCTAGTTATTTGATTCTGGGGCAACATAGTCAGGTACCCCTTCGAAAATAAGATGTCACAAAAATCCTTCGATACCTCAGTTTGAGCGCAATCGTAAAGAAAATTAAGTAGTAGCTTCAAAAACACTGTATATTCCTCTGAATTTATTTGTTTATGATTGTCCTAAAAATAAGGAATCGATGACTAATATTTTTTCTGTTGAATTTCGTATTTGCCATAATATCATTATTCGACGTGATTATTTGACTACCTTCACGAAATTTATAAGATCTGATAATATTCTCTGAATAATGTTTCTCATTTCAGTAGCACATTGCTTTAGCAAAATTATTTCTTGATTATCAGTTAAAATTGTTTGAACAAAATCCGTCAGCTGCTTGCCATTATTTAATAGTTTTATCAATCTACAAAATAAAATACACTTCTGAAGCACGACCAATGACGACATACGAGTAGGTTAATATAGAGTCTAACGGCAGGAAATAATAAAATAATACTTGTTACCCTAGTTAATATTAAATAATATATAAAACATAAATTGAATAATGATAAAACTGAAGAATGATAAAATGATAAATTGATGTTAATTAGGAACTACTGTAGTGCAATAGGGTTCAATTTTTGGTCCATTATTTTATTAGAACATTATAATTTATATTTAATTTAACCATATATTATGATGCCGGTAATGTCATTATAAACATAATTTTAAAGTAAAAAAATATCAGATTTTTTCCATTTTTCTCTATTTACCTCAAACAATCCATTGAAATCTGGCACATCACCACTAGAAACGTTCCGTAATTCTCAGTATCCCCTACCAGCACCAAATGGTTAAGCGAAGCTAGTAACAATTCAAACCACTGGTTAAGAACCTCGATCAAGAACTTGGCTGTACTGCCTCTGATACACAAGTTCGCTGGCTGGTAAGAAACTAAGGCATGTAGCACTAAAGTGCCGCGAAGCACGCTGTCCGCGTTGGTGTTGATTCGCGGAACGAGGGCGTTTAGTGTGGCAAGCAACTGCTCGATGCTGTAAGCGCTTTGCATAGATAACGGAGGAGTGGTTTCGTTGATGCTAATACTGTGGGAAAATTAATAGAATCATGTATTATACTGTACCTACCTACTGTGGCGACAAGTTCCGACCGTGAACAGTCGGAGTTCGGCCGCTACACAGGCATGACGCCTCGCCTGGGAGATCACCCTTTGCTAAACAACCATTTGCCCATACATAATGTCAAATTATTGGTCTTTTGTTATGAAGTTAACAAAGTATCGCATTAAAAAGACGAGCCTGAATATAAAAATGATAGTCACCCGATCTGGTAAAGAGTTCACTTCTATGCCGAGGCAGTCATATGACAGATTAATGTTTGCTCTGCAATCTTTTCTGCCTGTGTTAGTTCTCATTTATGAACTTTAATACTTACTACCGTAAACATAAAATGTTAATGAAGCAAAAGTTTGATGTGTAAATAAAAAATGGGCACGATGTGCATGTTTGAAGTAGGCGCAAAGAGGAGCTTAAAAACGTAAACGCAACGCCCTTACTCGTGTGTCACGAATTGAATTGAATGTTTAGTCTCAGCGCGCCTAAAGTTTCAATTCAACAATAAGCTAGAAGAATAACGATTACGAAGTCCTACCCGTCTAGCAGGTCGCATATAAAATGCAAGCAAGCGTCCACAGCGGCGCTGCAGCCGGTGGCCGAGTATTGCGCCAGCGCGCGGACCACTGCGGTGGTGGTGTGCGCCGCGTGCTCCTCCGCGAAGAAACGCCGCTCGCGCCACAGCAGCCGGATACAAGACAACACGGATCTAGATTATTTATTTATTTACTATTAATGCCTACCCTTACAGGTTTAACTTTAAACCCAATACTATATACTAATTGATACGTTATCGAATCCACATCATATAAAAAATGAGTGTGATAAGGCCTTTTCCGCATGAATGACTCATCAAATCAGAGCCAAAATTACCGTTGCTGAAACTAAGTTTGAATTGTAATTTTGTGGCAAGTCTAAAGTCTAAACTGTATGCAATTTCCAGAAAATCCCATCTCTAAGGTAGAGTTACCTAATAGAGGATGAATGTTTGTGTGAAAGTCGATCAGTTTCGAAGTTAGACATAAAAATCATGATTAGGTTATTGTCTATCTCTGCTGCTAGTGACAAAAACATTTTAAGCGCTTCCGTGCTTCGGAAAATAAAGAATATGAAAATATATCTTACCGAAATAGAGAAAAATCCAAATTAGACGTAGCTTCACAAAGAAAAACTGTAACATCGTTATCAAGTAGATATTCAATCATTCGTATTCTTTCAATGGAGCTCAATTTATACCTGTTGATGACTTCTAACAAATACCCACAAGCTTTGCTTTGAGCGGATGTGTCTCGCGATGTTAATAACCTTTTAATGTCGCATAAAGCATTTTGCCTGTTATTAGGATTATAAGTTCGACTAAAATTGGCATTCACCAAACTATACATTTTCTATAAATAATTCGCTCTTCTTTGGCAAATATTTCATGGATCATTTACTTATACCAATTTTTTTCTTTTTACGTTTTACCTTGCCTTTTCTTATCCCAAATTCTATTTTTGAAAGAGGCGCCGTTTTCTTAGTTTTTTTCGTACAAAAAATAGTGACTTGGATTTGCTTATGAAACAAAAAAAGACTGCTATACCATTTAAGCCAGAAATATACACTCTATCATTAGAGTGTTTCATTTTATATTAATTGGCCATAAGTAAGGATATTGAAAAAAATGATCGAAAAAAAGTATTTTTGCCAAAAAATAATAAAATTAATTTCCATATGCCCATTGATATAATCAATGCATAATTCCCATTGATTTATTATTATATAATAAGTCAATGCTATAGCTTTTTCGTTAAAATAAAAGTCTGTTGAGTATTGTAAAATGTTTTGATTATGCTGTATACTCTATGGACAAATCCCTTTGTTGATGCTGATTCTGGCGGGAACCTTGAAAAAGCGCGGTTGTCTTTCTACTTTAATTTTAAAATTTTCCTCTATGTAGTGGTTTTTTTTAGTTAAAGTGACTTAAAATTTTGCTATTAGCTGCTGAAAAGCGCAATAGCAATGGAGGTAAACGAGGGGGGCGGGTCTCACCCGCCCACCTCAATAAAACGACCACGGCCTACGGATGAAGGAGGAGGCGTAGGCTCTGGACGATTGGACTGCGGCGATGAGCGAGATGCATATCTCCCTTATTACAAACCGAATTACAAAAGACTATATCCGGAAAACTCAACCAACACAGACTTTAAAGTGTATGTGGAATCCACAAGCGACGATAGGTTGGGCAACAAGAGCCCTACTTACTTAAACCATATTTTCGCAATGGACATAAAAGGTGTGACGGGTATTCAGAGGGTGAATGCCAATAAAATTGCAGTTATCTTCAAGCAATATAATACGGCCAATAACTTCATTAATAACACAACTTTCCTCACAAAATATGACATGAAGGCGTTCATACCGGCAGCGCAAATTGAAAAAACCGGCATCATCAGATTTGTTCCAGCGAATATATCTAACAAAGAACTTTACACAAGACTTTCTTCAACATATGAAATAGTGGCAATAAGAAGGTTTTCAAAGAAAGTAGGACAAGAGCGCATTCCATTGCAGACTGTAAGCATCACTTTCTTATCTAATGTACTGCCTAATAATGTACAATATGATCTATTCTCGTACAGAGTTTTTGAATACATTCCACCATTACTACAGTGCTATAGGTGTTTTAAATTTAATCATTCAGCAAAGATTTGTAATGGTAAACAAAGATGTAGTATTTGTGGAGGTGAACACTTGTATAAGGAATGTGATAAACCAACAGAAATCAGCTGTATAAATTGTAGTGGGCCTCATCTCGCGATATCTAGATTATGTCCGATTAAAACTAAGAAGATTATAGAAAAGAAAAACAACATATCTTATGCAAGTGCCGCCTTAACAAAACAGGTCGCCATCAATGGAACAGATTTCCCTACACTCCCACCACCAAAACCACAACCTGTAAATAGTAATGTTATTGTAAATAAGTCTGTAAATACCTCTGTAAATACCTCTGTAAATAAGTCTGTACGAGATGTAAATAAAGTTAAAATAGTTAATTCTAAGGAAGACCTTAAAACTCAAATAATTTCCAACAACGATGTACTTATGGCCCTAGTGCAGACGTTGGTGGAATTAGCCAATAAAGATGACAGTACACCCACTAATATTAAAACTATTAAAGATGCATTATTAAAAAACTTAACATAATGGATTGTGTTGGGCCTAGTCCTACACAATCCAAGCTACGTATCGCTCAGTATAACATTCAAAGTGCAAATAGTAAAAAACCTTTATTAATTCAATTTTTAAAACAACATAATATTGATATTTGCCTTCTTAATGAGACATGGTTCAAAGATAATAATTTTAAAATACCAGGATATAACATTTACAATAAAAATTCAAACAATGCACATAATGGAGTTGCAATTCTGATTAAACCATACCTTAAGTATAATATATTAAATACCAGATTTTATGAAGACATTCAAACAGTTGCTGTGTCTGTATCAACTGGACATAGTAGTTTAACAATTCTCTGTGTATACTGTCCACCTTTAAGTGGGCGAATACGAATTAATAGACTCCGTTACATTATTAATGATCTGCCAAAGCCCATATTTATGAGTGGTGATTTTAATGCTCATCATATTGCATTTGGTTGTCAGTCAACCAAAGGTAGAGGTCAGGATTTATTTAATTTAATTGATGACTTAGATTTGTGTATTTTAAATGATGGTAGACCTACAACTGTAAATCGCCCTAGACAAACTCCTTCTGCCATTGATGTAAGCTTCATCAGTGGCAGCCTCGCACCACTATGTGAATGGTCTGTACATGATGACACAATGGGAAGTTACCATTATCCAACAATAACAGAGATTTCATTAAATATAGATAAATATCATCTCAATTCACCTGTAGATAGGTTCATATATAAAAAAGCTGACTGGGCAACATACACAGCTCTTTCAAAAACAATGTTTAATGATTTGGTACTTCAATCACATGATCCTATTTCAACCTATAATAATTTCTGTTCTCATTTAGATACTCTTAAAGAAATGTCAATTCCAAAGCTCACTAAAACAAACACTTTCATAAGCAGACCACCATCTCCTTGGTGGAATAGTATATGCGAACAAAGTGTTATTGCTTCATATAATGCACTAAAACTATATAGAAAAGAGCCTACTATTGAGAATTACATTAATTACAAAAGAAAAGATGCCCAGAAAAAGAGAACAATTTCAGAACAGAAAAAAATTGGATGGAATAACTTGTGTAACACTTTTAATAGAAATACTCCCATAAGTAAAATTTGGAATTTATTAAAAATGTTTAAAGGCATAAGACCTAAGAATAAATCATATACAGATGAGTTTATATCTCCACTTTTGGATAAATTATCAGATAATAACAATTTAATTGAAGTAGATCAACTGAACATTCTTTTTGAAATTAACAATGATAACCCAAATTCTAAATTTTTACTAGATCCATTTTCATGGTCTGAATTTTTAACAAGTTTGCAGTCTAGACGAAATACAACTCCTGGCTTAGATGATTATCCTTACATTATAATTAAAAACTTAGATGTATCTGCCCAAAAGTTGTTTCTTAAAATCCTCAATTTGCTTTGGCGTAATAAAGTTATTCCACAGTCATGGAAAACACAGTGTGTTGTCCCAATACTTAAGCCCGACAAATCTCCTGAGTTTGCTAGTTCTTATAGACCAATTTCCTTGTCATCCTGTCTTGGTAAAATATTCGAAAATATGGTGAAAGTCCGTCTTGATTGGTATGTTGAATCCAAGTGTTTAATTCCACATATACAAAATGGCTTCCGTAGAGGACGTAGTAGTGCAGACAGTTTCACCTCTTTAATCTCTGACCTGAAAAATGCAAAACATAGAAAATTAAATACTGTTTGCGTATTCCTAGACGTTCAAAGTGCTTTTGACAGTGTTGATCCTGGCATACTAGTTCAAGTCATGTCTAGGTTAGGTGTGCCCGGGCACTTATGTGAATGGATTTATAATTTTTTGAGCAACAGGACAATCTATGCTAGGCATAACAATATTTTATATGGACCCAAATGTGCCTCAAGAGGTACAATGCAAGGTGCCACGTTATCTCCATTACTGTACAATATATACACAAGTGAGATTTGTAAATATGTAAATAATAAGGATATAAATATTTTACAATTTGCTGATGACATTGTATTATATAGTAGTAATTACAACTTAGAGATTGCAATAGATAATATGAACAAATCCTTACTTCAACTATTACAATATTATAACAATCATTTACATTTGAAAATTAACCCCTCTAAAAGTAGTACTATGTTTTTTGGTAATGAAGCCTCAAATTCAAATATTATTTACAATAATGAAATTATAAATAGAGTCAATTCAAAGAAATTTTTAGGAATAATACTGGACCAAAAACTAACTTTTGAAGAACATATTAAATATGTATCCAAAAATGCTCACATAGGACTAAATGTTATTAGATCACTTTGTGGTGTAACATGGGGTGCAGACCCTAAAATATTGTCTATATTGTATAAAAGTATTGTTAGAAGTCACTTAGATTATAGTTCACTCGCTTATATGAATAGTTCTCATGTAAATAAATTAGACATATTGCAGAATAAAGCTTTAAGAATAATATCTGGTGCTATGTGCTCGACTCCCATAAGGGCCATGGAAGTTGAGACAAAAGTGATGCCTTTGATTTTGAGACGAATCTTACTTGCTGAAAGATACTGTCTCAAATTACTGGCATCAAATAACACTCAAGTAATAAACAAAATTGTACCTTATATAAATAGATCCCCAAGAAGACCATTAACAACAGCACAAGGTCTACTATGCGGCAATTCTCCAACACTGTCCGATATATTTCTGGAAATAGACAATAGTTTATCTAAAATTAGAAAACAGTATCCATGGCCATGTTACTCTTTCTCTTATCAGTGTATTTCACATCCAATTAATGTAGTTCAACAGACAATAAACAATAATTCAGAAATGCTTAAATTTTTAGAGGAAAATACAAAATACTATGTTATCTACACTGATGGGAGCAAAGCAAGTGATTATGTACATGCTGCTCTATATGATCCACAAGCAAAATTTTCTTCAAGCTTTATTCTGCATGAACCCTGCTCTATATTTACGGCAGAAGCATATGCAGTGTATCAGGCATTAATGCGTATTCGTGAAATCAATAACATTAAATATTTTTTAATAATTTCTGATTCCTTGAGCTTGATAACAGCTTTAACTACCCTCACAGTTAAATTCAAGTCCAATTATATCCTTTACTTCATTAAACAAATAATTCACCAATATCACATTAAAAATATCCAAGTTTTCTTTCTATGGGTGCCTTCCCACAAAGGTATCTCTGGCAATGAAATGGCTGATAAAACTGCATATGAAGGAGTTAATGCTGTTGACGTTAGACATACAATGTATGTTCCTATGTCCGATTACTTGCAATGTATTGACCATAATATTCAAAAGTTGTGGTTAGAAATGTGGAAGAAAGATCAAGATACGAAAGGAAAATGGTATGGAAGCATACAAGAAAGCTTACCTGCAAGACCTTGGTATCATCGAATGGAAGATGCTACTAGAGAGTTTATTACTATCATAAATAGACTGCGTTTTGGTCATAATACTGCACCGTCACACCTTGCTCGACTCGGCATTATTGCGAATAAAAACTGTTCATATTGTAATTCAAGTGATGGAACTATGGAGCACATTATCTTTGATTGTCAAAAATTTTTAATCGACAGACTAGTGTTGGCCAGTGAACTTAGTGATGTTGAAAATAAGTGTGATTTATTGTCCCGCCCGCCGCCATTAAAACAATTGCTACAAGACGAACTTAATTACAAGCATATCTACAAATACATCAAGAATACAATTAAAACAATTTAATTGAATGTGCTCATAGGCGTAATATTACGCCTATGAATGAGCTATGGAAAATAAGAGCTGACCTAAAGGTTTTAAATACCAGGTCATAAAATCCCCAAAAAAAAAAAAAAAATTTGTTGATGCTTTGTTGTAAATCTGTCATCTTAAAACTATATGTAATGACATGACAGGTGTCATTCTCATCTGGTTGCTGCTCGGATTGTGAACTTCTGAGAACATTATTAAAAAGTTTTATTTTTCAATTACCTGGCTTAACAATTGCTTAAGCAAGTGGTTTGCTGTTTTTTGTACATCCCGATTATATCAAAATAGAATTAAAATGGTTTGTATGGATGTACGCAATTCATTCAGTATTAAATTGGTCCATTACACAGCCATGCTTGGCGTCGTAATTACTATTTCGTTTGTAAGTAAGCACATAAATTGATCTTTGTTGCAGTCCGTGATGGAATTTTTGAAAGATTTGCCCTCTTACGATGAGCACAATTTTACTTTGTTTAACACCGACCACGGAATTAGGAACTGTTCCAAAAGACCTTCAATTTATCTCCCTACAAAAGAAATACCTTCCGAGCAAAGTTGAGTATTGACTTCTTACTAAAACATTTACGTTGTTATTGTTTCAAAGCGATCAATATGTGAAATGTGCCTTTATTTTTTTCAGTTATCGTAACGGAAAAAACGAATATATTGCTAAGATATCTGCATCAACAATGGGAGAAAAAGGTAATTACGAATATCTACAACCTATTAGCTAATTATTGGGGACTATGATCACTTTTCATAACTGTGGCAGTGTAGAACATACATTAATATGCTGCTTCAATGTTGGAAGGATAATATCTATTAGAACCCTGGAAAAATCAATCAGGGTATAATAATGTTTAGTGATAGTATATTTTTATCAAAATCATGTTTTGGCTGGGAGTTACAGAGCCAATATTTTCTAACTTTCATTTCTGCTTCCTCTTTCTTCAACAGTTCAACACATTAGTGAACCAATAGTGATATAGAGAAGATTACGTAACATTTACAATAAATTTTATCAATTTAACTAAAACCTTATTTGAGTAGGTTTTATATAATTTCATGATAGTTTTATTAATGACTGTTTCATTTTGTTAACAGAACAACAACTCTCCAAAGAAACGTGACCAGAGCCACATAGAACAGAATGGTGATGAAAGTAGACCACGGAAAAGGCCGTGTTTGAACTCTCCTTTAAACTGAAAATATTTGAAGGCAGTACTTGTTACTTTGTGCTTCAGTTATGGACATTACAAAGAGTATGACAGTTTTATAAAAGTGTTTCTATTCCGCAATATTAGGTCAAATTACACTATGATTTGTGAAACATATTGATTCTATGTTAATTGAGAGGATGTTGAGTAGATGTGCCATTTTTATACTGAAACCTTATGCAGTCCGGTTTATTTCAATATGTCATTAATTCACAATATTGCTTAATATTTACAAAGATTTGTTTATCACAGCAAATACAGTTTGTTATTTGAATTTTAGAAAAAAAAATCTTTTAATTCAGTCACAATTATTGTGATAACATTTTGTTATGATTTTGGCTAATTTAACTACATTGGCAGTAGTCAATTAACTACATTTGGTTATTGTCCTATATTGCTAGAACATAATAATATGTTTATTTTTCATTATGCATATAAATTCAATTCCTAAACAAGGCTTACCAGAAAATATGCTACTAGATTGTAATCTACTTAGTAATATTCAGAGTATATACCAATTAAAAAAAAAACAATAAAATTGTATTTTACCTCATATTCTCTAAATAATTAATAAGCTAGTAATGTGTTCACCGCTAAAATAACATTTGTGATACATGCAATATAAAAGTGGCACATTAATTTTATTTTGCATGCTCGAAAAATATCTTCATAAGTATCATTATTTTTTTCGTAAAGGTGTGCATTTTTTACTTATGTCTTTCTATTATTGATTTTGTTTTTTAAATGATGTTGATTTTTCATGATGCGGATTAATAATATTGTACTGGCTGGTGTTAAAATACATCTGCTTGTTACAATCAAAGGAGCAAAATGATTATTGACAGAATATTAAATATTAAAATTGGAATGTTTTACAGAACTTTATTTGTTTATATTTCTGTGAATGTTTGATCTACCATTTCAAAAGGATAGTAAGGCAGTAATAAGTACCCTTATCGTATTTATTTCGTATGTATCACAAAATCCCATCACACGATTATTTTAGTTATTATCAACATTTTGACTGGTTTAAATCTGGAAATAGTAAATGTATAATATCACTGATTTTTAAAGGAAAAGTTGATACTTTTTTTTATTGCTTCAATTTTATTGTATACTGGTACTATAATCATTCTTTTTCATTTTCACTGTAGTTTAGGTATCAAAATACATATTTTGAACTGGAGATTTCTTTTAAGATTTATATTAAGCAAGAAAAACACCGGAAACTAAATATTTTACTAATTTGTAGCAGATAACTCACACAATTTTATCGAATATGAAATCACTTGTCATATTTGCTCTACAACTAACACTATCTGGCTATTTTAATTTAAGAAAGTACTACCTACATAGAAATTAATTAATTACATGGCTTTGCTACATCCAAATTTAATTTTTTAATATACTCGTAGTGTCGTAGTAATGTGAATCAAGTGAAGGACTACATGCTGTATGTGATATTTGAGAACTGTATCATTGGATTAAGTAAATGAAGCCTTATTGTAGTATTACTTAGTTAAAACTTTTTCAATGACAGTAACAATTTAATAATTAATGTGGTTAGATAACAAAAACACAAATGATTAACTGAGTTACAAGCTATGGTGTGCTTGTGGAGTGTTAATTATTTTAAGATTGTAAGGCAATTATTTCAAGCTCTACTTTGCTATGTAATTAAAATCATTTTGCAGTAGTAAAATTTTGTTGGAGGCCATCTGTAAGAAAATCCAATCATTTAAGGCTGGCTCGTTTAATCTGCACTGGTACAGAATAATGGAGCTTCTGGAGCAAGTCATTAGTAGATATATTTGTCTGGCAGAGAACACTCACTGCCTTTAGATTTTTTAAATTAATTGACCTTTGATCACTAATTCTTTAATTTAGTTAAAAGAAAAAAAAGCAGAGATGCCATCTGATAGTAAGTGGTCACCTTCAATAAAAAAAATAAAAAGGAATAAAGTAGTTATATCATACCTACATGTTTGTATGCTTTGCTTCAGCATTCTTGTATTTAAGTGTAAAAAAACCTTATTGCGAGAAATACAATATAAAATATGTACTTTAATTATACTATCTTGTGAGATAATTTAGCTCGTAATTTTTTCGCATATTTTTTACGTTTGGTTTATACTGTATTTAATTTCAATACTTTGGCTGAGATTGTAGAAATATTCTCCATAGTTTTTTCAGGACCAGAGAAATACATGGGTTATGTATATTCATTTGTTTTTTTATATTCCTCACTGCATATTCCTAGTATGGAGTCAGTATGGAGTCAGTTCCTAGTATGGCTTCAGGTGCAGTCGAACAATATTTGTCAAGCGTGCTTTATAAACCTGAACAAAAGAAGCCTGCTCAGTTGGTAGTACTTGTCTTCCTAGTAATCCTAGTGTGGAACCTAGTGCACATGCACACAAACGGGCACAATATTGAATTAAATTCTACTATAAAATATTGAGGAAAAATATTATAGTAGAAAGTGATTTTTTAAATGGTTAAATACTCAAGATTTTTGACCTTTGGCATACAATCCAATGTGAGTATTATTGAAGCTTATTATTTCAGAGCTCCAAATGGATTCCATTGATATGGATTTAATAATGTATATTTAGGTTTTGGATAAAAAAAAATTCATTTGATTTCTGTCAATGCTACAACTAAACAGTGCTAGTGCAGATATGAGAAATTATAACAGATCATCTTCATTCCTAATATTGTAGCATACAAAATTTCTGATCTTTAATATTTTCTAGATTCACAATATTCACATGTTCAATCAAAATTTTATTAACTCATTAAACATTGGGGAAGGCTAGAAAATGAAACAGCAGAAAATGACTGAAAAATAACTTTATTCTAGTAATTATACTTATCTCACAATTTGCAGAAATATCCCACAAGCCGCAAATGTTAGGTTGCAATGGGTACCTAATGGAATAGTCTTAACTTTTAATAGTGATAAATTCTTACATATCATATAAACTCCAAATTGCTAGCTAGGTCTCTAAAAGCTTTTGTATGACTTTTTTACATCCATCTAGCCATTACTCACAAACAGGACTGTTAAAATAAAATGTCAAGTGTTAATGACTTATAACTTAAAATTATACATAGATTGCTTTGATGTAAATTTAAAGTATTATGGTCTTAGATATAAGAAATAAATCAAATGTTTTTAACTTCAAACACCATGAAAATTCAATTCTAATCCTTGGCTGGCACTTCAATGACCCGAGGCTTATCGATGATGCGAGCGGTGCGGTTGCCCTTTTCAACAATTCCAATGATCCAAGCCTGGTAGCCTTCTTGCTTTTCAATATCTTTACAGTAGGCAGCCGCTTGCTCACGGGGAAGACAAATGAGGAGCCCACCCGAGGTCTCGGGTGCATGACCTTGCAGTAACTGGAACATGTTTCCACAGGCCTTTGCCACCGCAGCCATCTTCGCAATCACAGGCAAATTGTGAATGACAAATGACACTTCATTCTTTTGATGAGAAGCCAAGTTCTGGGCATGTCCCAGCAAACCAAATCCAGTCACATCCGTTGAACCGTGAGCATTGTATTTATGCATCAACCTTGCAGCGATACGGTTGAGTCTGCTCATTGAATCCATTGCACGATGATAAGCCTTACGCACATCCTCTTCAGACACTACTAACTTGATTCTGTTCCAACGTTCAGGTTGGTCGAGCCACTGATGGGCATTTACCGCCACTTGCGTGCCCAGGGGCTTGGTCAGCACTAGAACATCACCCATAACAGCATTATCGGGCACGATATATTCGTTAGGCTGGCAAATAGTAGTAGCCACCCCCCCAATAGTACACCAAGGGTTGATTACGGTCTGACCACCAGTAACTGAAGTACCCGCCTCTAAAGCGGAGTCCTTGAATCCTCTCATGATGAGTGGTATCACTACGTCTCGCTCCTTCTCAGTCATTTTAGTGGACACGCCGAGCAGCATCAACATATTGTCGCACTCAGTCACACCCATAGCGTATAAGTCGCTCAACACATTAGCACAAGCTATCTTTCCCATCATGTAGGGGTCGTCTACGAGGGGATAAAAAAAGTCCGTCGTTTGTACCAAACATAGCCCGCCGTGCCGCAGCGGCGTCACCGAGCAGTCCAAGCCGATACCGATGCGCGGGATCGCCACATGCATGAACTGATCCTGCTCCTGCTGCGAATAGTCTTGCTGCAAGGATTCCACAAGTTTAACCAAAACATCTTGTGGTACTTTGCAACTTCTTCCTTTTAAATCGGCAAATCGTGTCAAACGAAAACTAGCTTCCAAGTCGTGCGCCACTGGGTCGAATGGCCGACGCAAGGCCAGGGCATTGGGGTTACCGGCCATTTCTAATTGCGCTGCAGCTAAACTGTCTTGCGCTACACTGGACTGATAAGACATATTACATAAAATCAAAACAATAATAAAGTTTTGTTTGAAGTAAGTTTGTTAAAAATGCCGAAACCCGACACGCCGCCAAGTGACGCTTGCAAAATGGCGTCTCTTTTACAAAGAAGAATCCGTTCGGAAATGTAATTTTATATGAACGTCACTCATTGGTTCTTATTCAGCTTAACCAGTCATATGTCAAATCTGATTGGTTGTAATGACCAGTGTCCTATTATTTGGAACAAAGAAAACATACTAATGCTTACTTTAATAAGCCGTTTCATCTTACGCAGAAATTTTCCTTTTTTCAATGTTATAAAATTTATAATACCCTATTAAAAGTTTAAATATTAATAACATAAATAACAAAGAAGAATAAGTAGGGTAAATAATAATAATTATAAATGGACAAATAAGATAATATTGAAAAGCGCGTTAAAAAATATAAAGGGTTGCCCGATCATTTCAGAGAAGATAAGATATTGCTTGTAAAGGTGTCGATGTCGCCTCGCTCCGTGGCGGGATTTCCGCCACGTAAGATACAGCAAGTGACATTATAAATTATTGAAATGAAATCTCACAAACATGCAAAATGCGCTAGAATTCTTTGTGTCGCGAT
Source organism: Ochlodes sylvanus (assembly GCA_905404295.2). Taxonomy (NCBI): domain Eukaryota; kingdom Metazoa; phylum Arthropoda; class Insecta; order Lepidoptera; family Hesperiidae; genus Ochlodes; species Ochlodes sylvanus. The sequence continues at coordinate 8,761,418 of FR990142.1, read as the reverse complement.
TGACATGGAAAACACAATAACACATGACAAACAACTTAAAGTATCTGCCCCAGCCGGGAATCAAACCCGGGACCCCTCGCGTCTTAGCCAGGGCCTCTACCACAGAGTACTTTGTATTATACGGAAAGCCTCTACCAAATAGGCTACGGGGTCGCCAAATCGCTTTATGCTATTTTTTTTATGGCCTCAGCAGGCAAGCGAGCAGACATGTGGACTTGTAATCAGGAAGCGTGCGATTTACCTACCTACTTACATTCACTCACAGACCACTTAACCTAAGTGGTCTGTGCATTCACTACAACTAGAAAGAGGCAGCCTTAGAGCGCGGGGCTGTAGACACATTTATTTCAAGGACAGAGCCAAGTCACAATGATACTATTACCGTGCCGTAAGCGCGGTGTCACCTAGCCGTAATACATAGGTCGAGCCCGGTTGAGATGTCGGCGATGAGCTACGACGACATTGAAGTACAATCAATTATATAGCTTTAGAAAACCAATACCTATAGATATTGCTAAATTCTGCATTGCACAGACTCCAAGTTTGATATTTCGTCTTGTTCTCAGAGTTCCCAATGAAATAGGTAAGTAGGTACCTACACAAAGTACCTAGGTATGCACTTTAATATCTGAGGTTGGAGTTGTGAGTACTTGGAGTATTCCATTCCTCACCTTCAGTCCTATAGTATAATTATATTTTATTAAACGTGCTTCTATGAGCGATTTCCACAGTGGTACCTAGGGTAGGTAATGACTCAAATATAGAAAATAAAAAATGCTAATCTGCAAAAGGGTTGGTAATCTGTGACTCCCTGACAGTCCGGTCCGGGAAGTATTAATATTCTGTGAGCTCGTTCTCTGACTCTGACCACAGACAGAGTACTTTGTCTCTGACTGTGACTACTATTTGATTGATGACGGCGGTTGGGCGAATGGATTGTTTTCATTTTTCAATTTCGTTAGCAGGTAGATTTCCGTGATCTCAATAATTTATTACTCCTTATTCTGTGAATTTATGAAATGTTTATTAATGAAATGTTATAAAAGATTGATAGAAATGGCTACAACTGAATGGAAGAAAGTTGAGAACGAAGCCGGCTACCCCTGTTATGTTAAGTAGGTTTACAAACTTTCACCGTAAGTTTAAAACTTTCAAATCGTAACAGAATACATTTAAATGAAAGCGTTTTCTTATTTTATAGTGAATCTACTGGAAAACAAGAATATGATCATCCCCAATTTCGGAGGCTACTTGAATCTTTGAAGGAATACGATGATATAAAATACAGTGCATATCGTATAGCCTTCAAAATATTTGCTTTGCAAAGCAAACTTAAAGGTGAGATCAAGTTCAAAGATTGTATTATTGTTTGAATTTTATGCGTAATAATATTTAAATAATAAGTTCTGTCCAGTGCCCAGTTTTACACAATTTATTAAAACCAGCATAAGAAAAATATTAAATACATTAGTGTATTGTTCTATATAATTTGTTTTTTTTTGTCTTCTGTTCTTTCATTAATTACTCTCATTAATTAGTTACTCATATTATGTTTAGTTCCACAGTATGTAACAATGTTAAACAAGGTATGTTCAATTTGAAACAAAAATAAATTTTATTGTTTGCCTCATTAATTAGGTTTTAATTAAATAATTTAATTTTTAGCTCCTTTTAGATTCCTATTTAAGCTAAAAGGAGCTAAATAAATTATATTAAGAAAATAATTGTTCATTTATTTCAGGAACATCAAATATAAATTTTCTTATAAGAATATACTATCTGTTTTTTGTAGTGCCGCCCCTTCGCATTAGTTCTGGAGTTTTTGCACGACATCAGCTCAGTCTCTCTGAGAGCAGCTTGTCCTTGGACACAGCTGAGCTGGAAGCTGTTCTTGCTGACATATACTTTGCCGCTGAAAAGGAAGGTCTTTTTACTGGTGATGTTGACTTGGCTGTGGATTTATTGATCAATTTGTTGCTCAATGTGTATGATGAGTAAGTTTTCAACAATAATACGTCGTTCATTGATTGGTCCATAATTTTTAAGAAGCTATTTGAAATCGGCTAATTTGTACTTTGTAGCATGGCAACCCGACAAAGAGGATCTGTCGGAGCCTAGCGATATGACATTGGGATAGTTAAATTCTGTTTGGTACATCATGACGTTGTATTGACTATTCTGCTGTTTATACGCAGTATTGTATAGTGTAAGCAACTAGATGCATTCTTGATTATTTGTTTGATTTCATGACAATGCTTCTTTTTCAGGGATAGAAAAACCCCAGTGAGAGTACTTGCAGCTAAAACATTGCTAATTTTATTAAGTGAGGAATCAGTAGCTGAGAAATGGTTAGCGTTAGCCAACTGTTGTGCAGACCACAACGGCTGTGTGTCCCCTAAACGACTGGCCGCTCTGTTGGTCCATGTTACAGCTTTGCCCAAATACCTTGGGTGTGCCATGGATCAGATACAAACAGATGTTGATTCTTGTTTTGATAAGGTACTTTACTTTTGTGGCTAGCTATTGTGAAATATGTTTTAACATGTTTCCGTTGTACTAACCTTGTTGTTAGTTGGTTGTGTTTGGTTGTCCTTGGTTGTCTGGAAGAGATTGCTAGTTAGTGATAAGACCACCTGTTGTACTTAAACATCTTTAATATAAGTTTTCTGTAAAACTTTATGGTGTACAATAAAGAGGATTTGTATTGTATTGTAACCTAGAATCAGTAAAAGAACTTTGCCTTAGTTTCTGTGCGTTGGTAACAAAGAGACAACTTTTTTTGGAGATAATGACATTTTAATGTTTATTGCAGAGTGCGGGTATGCTTGGTATGAGCGCGCGTGCAGTGGCTGAGTGGGGTCTGCGTACTTGTGTGAGTGGGTCGTGGATGTGTGCGGCGCAGCGTGTGCGCGACACACGCGATCGCGACGCGCCCGCGCACGCATGCGCTGCCTGTGCGCAGCCGTTGGTCAAGGTATTTCTTAGATTATTAATTATTAGGTTTTTTTGTTCTGTTTTTGCAGTTAAGGATTTTAGTACACTAAATTCTGTGCTGAAAAATTAATACGTACAATTATTTTGAAGGATTTGATATTCTCACTTTATCTTTCTCTCTCTTCTGCCCTCTAATTTTTCTTTTTGTTAAAGAAATATACTCACATGATAGCTATATTTAGTTCAATTTACACACAATTTTAAAGTGATGCTGAATATCATGTCTCATAAATAACTAGTTTTCAAAGATCTGCAAGTATTTTTCGTATATCATAACTGTCCGTTGCAGGTGCTAAAATTCAAATGTTCAAAGTGTGCTGAAATATATTTTTGTGAAAACTGCTACTTGTATGACAAGGATTTGTCAAAGGTTAATGGTCATAAGAAAACTCATTTGGTGTTGGAAATTATTGATGGAGAGGTGAGTAAAGTAAATTTTAATCTGTGGCTCTAAAAAGAAGAGTTCCCCTCTTCTTTCTATTATTTCTGGTCCCATAGTGTAGATATCATTTGATATTGATCCATTTTGGAGGGGCACGGCTGACTATGCTTCGGAGCTTCATTAATTATGTGGAGAAATTTGTGCCCTGCAGTGCATTTGCTATAACATATTGCTATCTATGTAAAACATTAATTGTACACTTGTGTCCTGAGTGGTATATAATTTGAATAGAGAAATAAACTACAGAATTTTTCAGGTGAAATCATCCGAGTGCCTCAGTTTTATAAAAGGAATAAAACGGTTTTTCTTCTGTACAAAAACAAAAAAGAAACATGCAGGCAAAAAGGGTTCTAAGAAGACTAGCAATAAAGTTCAAAATCAAGCTTCTGCTAAGACAAAGGACGGCAAACCAGCAATATACACTTCAACTGTCAGCAAAGCCTCTGGGAATGGTGCAAATAATCCGGCCAACACATTGCAAGATATCATTCAACAGCTCGAGACACAGAATAAGTGAGGTTTTAATTTAAGGATATTCATTATGCTACAAAAGAAGTACCAAAATGAATTTATATTTAAATAATCATGCTCTGATGACTTTTTTATGTGGATGATTGGACTACCAGGCGGTAAGTGGCCTATGGCCAGTCCAAAGCACCAAAAGTATCACCTAACTAAATAATTCTGGCTAAAATAATTTCTAAGGTTCCCGATTATTATTGGTTAAAAAAAGCAGGTTTTAACTGCTTTTACCTCAAATATTATAGGAATCGACTGTTACTTTTCTACGCATCCTTATGTCAATGTAGTATTCGATGGGAATTCGTAAGAATCACTGTTGGATCATAATTGTGTGATTACACTTTCAGGGCCCTACAAGAGCTGTCCTCGCAACTGCAGACCATGCCCAGCTCCGACCAACATCTTAAGGTGAAGGTTGATGCACACTATGGTCAAATATCTGCACAGATCAACAGACTTAAGATATTGAAGGTTGGTTTTTTAATTTGATGTAGTTGTATGAAGCCTTAGACTGGTAATGTAGAAAATAAAGGATTGTTAGAGCGAGATATTAGTGTAAAAATTGTAATATATACCAATGTGCACTGGAGCAGCATGGTGGAGATGCTATAGACCCCCCAGTTATGAGAAGAGACCCATGCTCAATAGTGGGCCATTAATGGGTAGCTAAGCCATCCAATAAATATTGTAATGTCTGCTATAGATCTAAAATAAATTTGGTAGGAACTATTTAATAACAACAACTTAGCTAACTTATATATATGTCGATAGATAATATTAATGTTAAAAGTTTTAACAATTTATAGGACAATCTAACACAAAGTACCACCGATTTACCAACGGAGGAGGTTCCAGTCGACAAGAAAGAGCGACTCCAGGCATTTGATCTGTTCAGCCCAATACCCGTAGCCGATGAGAAGCAACCCAAGGTCACCGAGGAGTTGAAGAACCAGCCTCGGGTGCTCAGTATGGATTCGGGGAACTTTTCTGTGGCCTCCAAGCAGGTGGAAAATCCGAACCTGTTGACAGTGTCTGGAGACGCGTTGAAGCCGGTCGTGGTTCATGCTACATCGGACAGCATATCCACTGTCTCCATGAATGATATTAGCAGTTGGTATAATGGTTAGTTTAATATTTTTAATTTATTTATGGTCAATCAACACAGGATGCACAATAGTGTCATAATATCCTACTAATGTAGTGAAGTTTTTTTAATTACTAACCAAAGGTGATTATACATACTTATTAAAACGATTGCTAAGTCAATTATTAGTAATTGTGTTAAGGAACGGGGTCGGAAAATCGAGTTAATGTTAAATAGCATTCGGAAAATTTAAATGATACATGGATAATATGTTTTATATTTACAAGTCGACCTTAGAACACTAGTTCCTTACTAAGTTTCCCACCTGGGCAAACAAGTACCAGATAAACAAAAGTGATTTCTTCCGGACATTAATTGATTGTAATTCTTCCAGACAGATTTATTAGTTGTTACGTTTAAAATGTTGTAGAAACGGAGTCCCTGCCGCCGGACAAGCGTCCCCCGGCGAGCCTCTCGGCGACGGAGCGGCGGTTCGCGGCGGACCTGCGCTCGGTGGCGAGCGGGAACGACAAGGTGCGCGCGCTCAGCGCCGGCCTCGACTGCGTGCTCGACCGCCTGCAGCAGATCCTCACGCACAACTTCACCGTCGACGGTATTTCTTTTCAAGTGAAATCTTGTATAGTGTCGTTGTGATTTGGAATTCGATGAAACGGAAATGACGCGCGATTGAAATGAAACGGAAACGAAAGAGACAGACACATTTTGACGTGGGAGAAAATGAGATAGGAAGCATCGGCAAAATGGCGGCTTACGTAAGCAAAGCAAAACATCAATATTTGGGCTGACAGTAGTTTTTTTAATTGCACACAATTTATTTTTATTTTATTTTTTTACTTTGTATAAGTTAGAGCTTGATTACGATCCCACCTGATGGAAAATGATTAAGTAGCTATGTACATTATAATATACGGAATGTTGAACGGGCAAAGTTATGACACCCATATACCACGTATATATCAATGTGAACGGGATCACATTGACGACCCTGTAGTAAGTCGGTAGGGGCCCTGCCTGCGAAGCGTGGCGTCCGGGGTTCGATTCCCGGCTGGGCTGGATTTTGTGACAGATAAATGTTTGTTCTCGGTTAATGGGTGTTAGTGATGTGTTGTTCACCACGCTGCCTGCGACAATATATATAAATATTGAAGCATAAAAGAAAAATGAAACTAAACAAAAATAAAACTTGTTAATTTAGGGTTCCGTTAAATATTAATTTTTCTAAAAGGATTCAGTCTCCAAAAAACGTTGAGAACCGCTGGTATTAATAAATACGGCATGTGATATTTATTAGATTTTCTTATTAGATTTTCCGATTCCAGAGTCGTGTTTCGACAACACACAGCTCCGGGAGACCGCCAACGAAATGGAAGACCTCCTCGGCACCCTCATCCGCGGCGTCGAGCAGCGGGCTACCCTCAACGCTACCAAGGGATTGGTCTAAATACTCTAAAACATTAAATTATACAGGATTATACAGGATTAAATTAAACGAAAAGTAATTCAGTGCACGCGACGGCTCAAATAGGAACTGGAGGCCTGCTACGAAAAACGAAAGTCGACGTTTCGGACGACGGATCGTACTTTTTCCTACCAGTCACGGTCGCCAAATTATGTTTCGTGTGAACATATGGAAGTTTCTTAAGAAAACTCAATTCGATTGTCCTAAACAAATACGGTCCGTCGTCCAAATCGTTGACTTTCGTTTTTCGGAGTAGGCGTCCTTCCCGTTCCTGACTATGTTTAAATAAAACTAAATGAGAATAAAGTTTTAAGTTTGTTAAGTGTACAAAAAAACAAATATTTTTTAGTGATAATGTAACTACATTATGTATTATTTTAATTGTTCAATATGTAAACACTACGTATTTTTTGAGTTTTCCAACATTCATTGCAAGCGTAGCTGTGTCTCAAATGTTTATAAACATGGCGATTGTGGGCCAAGGAGAGTAGTATGGATCTGATGGTGAAAAAGTTCCGAAACAAATATGTTATTTTTCTATCGCTGTGTATCTGGAATGTTCCCAAATGAATACTTGGCTTTTGACTTGACTTAGTAACTCGCTGCTTGTTGCTCAAAAGATTTTTTTAATTTTAAGTTTCGAGCATTTTTGTGTGTACGAATACGCTGGTTGTGATTGACAATATTACGACATTCCATGTTATTAAGTTATGAGAAAGTAAATATTGAATACGAAAAATTGAGATTATTTTGTTTATTTATGAGTTTTTTTAATAACTTTTTTGATAGTTAAACTAGGTACTTTACAATTTTTGACGTAATTTATGTATATTGTAACTAATTTTATAATAGCTAAGATGCCGTCCATTCTTGTGAGGTTTAAAATAATGTCTGATTTCGAAAATTGTACAACGCCTCTTAATTATAGAAGGTAAGGACAATGTTTTGTAAGCCTTACGGAAAGTGCAATAATTAGAGTTTTGGGATCTCGTACATCTATTAACGTACTAAAGTCTGCCTGCGGCTTCGCTCGCGTTGAGCCTGGAACATCTAACATCTACTAACTATTCTATAAGCCCTTATCTGTGTTCTTGACAATATGAATTAAATATTTCAAGCCGATCGGGTCAGTTATTTAGACTTGAAGGCGTGACAAACCAAATCACTTTCGCTTTCATAATATTGCAGAGATAAACCAAGACATTCATCGTGTTTTTGGTAATTAAAAAAATTTTTTTTTTGTTTATAATTTTCTTGTTTCTACGTACTGAGATATAATAATTTGATGAAGGTTATGTGTGTCTGGTATCCCAAAACCTCGGTTGTAGCACTTATCGTAACGCGGCTGAATAGTTTGTTGTAAGTTCAAATGTAAGACTTGTCGAAGATCTGATTAGAAATAATACAAAATGAAGTTTAGAAAAGTAACATGCCATATATTTTATAAAAATTTACATTATATTGCCGTGTATATTAAATAAAAAATAATAAAAATACAATATAAATAAAAAAAATGTATTCCTTACTGTTAATTACGTTGTTTTAATAAATTGCTTTATTTTATTTGTGCGTATATGTCTATGTAAAATGTTTAATAAAAATAAAATGATAAAATAGAGCAATCTATTTCAATACTTGCGGGTTAAGCGTATGTTTTGATATTAGAGTTGAATTTATTTTAATGGATATTACGATCTAATTTTAGTCTATAAGATAAAGGTTATGTGTGTCTGGTATCCCAAAACCTCGGTTGTAGCACTTATCGTAACGCGGCTGAATAGTTTGTTGTAAGTTCAAATGTAAGACTTGTCGAAGATCTGATTAGAAATAATACAAAATGAAGTTTAGAAAAGTAACATGCCATATATTTTATAAAAATTTACATTATATTGCCGTGTATATTAAATAAAAAATAATAAAAATACAATATAAATAAAAAAAATGTATTCCTTACTGTTAATTACGTTGTTTTAATAAATTGCTTTATTTTATTTGTGCGTATATGTCTATGTAAAATGTTTAATAAAAATAAAATGATAAAATAGAGCAATCTATTTCAATACTTGCGGGTTAAGCGTATGTTTTGATATTAGAGTTGAATTTATTTTAATGGATATTACGATCTAATTTTAGTCTATAAGATATGGATTTGGACTTCAACGTTCAAATGTGCCAATGTAAAGTAACTTTTTGACAGATTGAAATACGGTCGAATTTCGAGAGCAGAGCGGGTCTCTAGATAGATTGTCCACTTTAATTGACCATTAGTCGAAATCCTGCACAATTACGTACTGACTATGCATTGAGTAAGCAATGACAATAGGTCATAATTATATTATTTGGGTGACAAATAACTCAAAATTTTCAAGTTATGTCATCGCTCACAAAATGTTACATTGTCCGCGCCCGATCAATAAAATAAAATACGTACGAGCGCCTTTACCTTAAACAATATCTATACAAATATCGGATGTAAATTTTATAAATCTACTTAACGAAGCAATTAGATTGCTTGAGCACAACCTCTAGTACTTACACTTAGTTTATAAGGCCTTTACGGCGGTTTAGATGTCGTACAAACATACGTTATATACAAACATCGCCAAAAGGCTATTGTTATAAATTAAATACTCTTGAATTTTGACATCTCCAACTAGGCACCGTTATTATAAACAATATGATTTTAGCCTATTATGTGCCATGTATAGTGTTAATATTACGTAGACTTGGAATACAATAGAATGACATGCAGTAGACAAAATAATAGATTATTTTTTGAATAATTTTAAATGGTTTGTTCATATGAAGACAACGTAATGTAAGAAAACGAAGTCGCAGCATTTTAATAATCATGCTTATGTTGTTTCGATAGAATTTTAGTACATTCGGTTTTGAGCTGTCTAGAAAAGTGACGAATGTTGCTTGGATAAAACAACGCTTGCGCACAATGAAAAAATACCTATATATTATTATAATATAATATATGTTACAGTATTCCCTGTCTACGGAGACAACCCTACGCTGCAATAGTTACAAAGCGATAATTAAAATAATTATAATTAAATTGGAATTAAAAGTTTAATGTAATGGACGGATTTATTATTAACCTAATAACTATTTATAATATTTATATCTACATTTGGATATAACTCTTCATATAAAATTGATACACTTAAAACTAGGTCATAAAATATTCGATATATTTCTAAGGTATATCTGGGTATCCAAAAATTACGATATTAATTCATTTTACATCTATATTTATGATTTAATGCCATTTTATAATTATATTGCATTGAACTACTACTAGAATAACGTTAAGGTAAAATTATATTATGACAGCATAGAAAAGGGAATGTATACATTTAAACATCAAATATGTTTTCTGGTATCGGTAGGAGCGTTGGAATTAGAAACAATAATTAGTAAGTTATGATATATTACAGATTGCATTCGTGCACTCATTTATATAACTATAATTATTTCTAATTGAATAAGGGCGTTCTATACAAAGATCTTTCTATAATTCTTAATTTGACACGGTCTTTCAAACTCTGTCAACCTTATTGCTTACGTATTATGGTTGCATTAGTTTAACTTTTTGAAGACTAAGGTTTGATCAATTCACTATTCCCTCCTACAGAACTATAGTTCCTATAATAATTTCCTCTTCCGGAGAGTAAAATTTAGTAGTACATCTTATAGCTTACATAAATGTATAGCTTATTTACTTCATATTGCTTTAAAGCTAAAAAAGACTTTCTGCCTTTGAGTTAAGTTTCAAAGTACATACGGTTCTTCCAACGTCTATATGTCGACTTTTCTCCAGATCTCAAGCGTTGCATTGCATGCTTTAATGCACTTAGCCTGTGCTATGTCTCGTCAAGCTGGAAATAATTTTGTGTCCAGGTGTTAAGGTTGATAATAATTAGTTTCGCAGCCATTACAAGTTACCTATACTTTGTAACTACGGTCACTGCAATGTCAACTCAGAAAGAACTTTGTGTCCAGGTGTTAAGGTTGGTATTAGTTCCGCTTGCTGCTGTTGATGAGGTACTTGCAGCAGTGAGTGAGCAGGTGCTTCTCTTTCTCGCTGGAGCCGTTCTGGTGGATGGCGGTGGGCCCGCCGCGCTCGCGGGTGTATATGTCCAGCCCGTATTGACCTGGAGGCATTGACAATGTTCCAAATGAAATGAAGCTTATATGAACTCATATATCAGTCTCGCCGTGACCATGATTCATGCACTTAGGTCGAAATATCGGTATAAATAATAAAGATTCTGAGAACCCGTGACAGTTAAAATGAAAAAGTTTATACGAAGTTAGTTTTTCATAGTTTTCAAAAGTCAACTACGTCATCGGATAACGGACAGACAGACGGATGTTACGTTACACTTTTTAGAGGCGACTATCTCAGTCCTCAACGGTAGCAACACATCTGTGATCGATTTAGAACAAGACTCTTACAATTACTAAATATAACATCAAATAACAGGACTAACTATCACTAACAGTCTAATGTTCTAACACTGTCTGCTAACCGGACTTCCGAGTCCTCATTTGAGTCTTGTTCTGTGTCGGTCCCAGTTGTCATGGTGGTGCTGCATGCTCTGTTGCTATCTTAAATCCATAAACAAAAGTTACCTTCTTCCGGGAAGGTGATGTAGAAGGAGACGATGTCGTCGACGACATTCTGCTGCACGTATTTGGAGAGGCGCTTCTCGTCGACGCCGTTCTTGTGCAGCGTGGCCATGAAGTCCGCCAGCGGCCGCGACATGCGGAACTGCAGCTCCAGCTCGCGCCCCGCGAACACCAGCGCCTCCTGACAGACAGACTGAATGTCAACTAATGGGCCTCTGGCAAAGTGAGCTCTCTCGCCAGGCGACGCGGGCAGCTCCCCAGCTCTGACTGTTCACGGTCGGAAATTGTACGAGCGGTGTACAAAACTTCGATAGCGTGATTCAAGCTTGTCGTGACGTCATCGTGTGACGTGTGTGCGATGAGGTAAAAATTAACGTTGTAATCCGACCCGTCGGCAAAGATTCAAAAATGGTATTGTTGTGATAGAATACCTGATGTGTGATGGGAACCAGTCCGAAGAGGCGAGTGGCCTTGGTGGGGCCCCATTCGCCGCTGGCGCAGTCCGGCAGCGGCACCATCACGGTTTGAAGCTCCGCGCAACATATCTACAAGTGAACACAACTTGTAATATTTTATTTAAATTATGGTTAGCGGCCGATATAATCTATGCGGTAATCAACTGTTAAGTAACTGTGGACGCGGTCGGTAGGTGGATGGGTGGATGGCTAGTGGTTTTTTTTTATTTCAATAGGACAAACAATTGCACTGACCTGTTACCAGAGCAGAAACAGTGTTATAATTATTTTAAAATAATAATAACTCGACGTGATGAGTTATCTAGATAAGCAAAACAATAATAAATGTAAAATTTTCTTGAGCGCTTCGTAGTAGTGGTAAACTGAAATATAAAACTGAACATTCTATGTGTTGAATCGAACCCGGGACCCTTGGCTTGTGTGCTTGGAATGTCGGTGTTTTATGTCTCCCAACCGGACTACGGGGTCGTCAAGTGTGATTTGCGAGACTGCGATGACTATAATGTGTCGCTTACTTTAAACTTGCAAACGCTCTTGAACTTCATGGGCTCGCCGGTGAGGTACTCGCGCGGCGTCACCGCGTTCGCGAAGATGTCGAGCAGGAAGGCGCCGCTGCAGGGCGCGTGCACGCGGAACGACACCACGTTGCCCACCACCGACTGCCGGACACACGGTTTATTATTCTAATAAACTAAACTTTATTGTTAGGTTAACTATACGGTACTGTTAGCTTTATAGTACCTAATAGTACAGTACCTAACTAGAACTTTTTCAGTCCACTGACCCTTAGAAAATCAAGCACAAATTCATGGCTTAGTAAAAAAACACAAATAAATTTCGGAGAATTTATTTACTGCTGCAAAAAATGCGATTACGAGACTTGCTAGCGTTTATTTTATTAATTTAAATGTCCATAGATAAGACTGCGAACCCCAATTCACATTCACGCGGACTGTAGGGCTCCGCAGACTACAGGTTAACCCTCTGCTTGCTACTTAAAAATGGATATATTAATTAACAAAAGAAATGAAACTCTTGATAACTCTTAAGAATCAACATGTGCAAAACAATTTTTTTTAAATAATATTAACGTTAATATAGTGTGTCACCTGCATGACGAATCGCTTGAGGCTGACCCCGTCGAAGCCGTCGCCCTCCGTGTCGTAGAACTTGAGGTTGTAGTGGAAGATGAGCGAGCTCTGCATGTGTGCGGGCATGGCTATACGCATAGTCGCCGCACCTGCACACAGACAAACAACGACATATTTTATTTTATTTATTTATTTAGACTTTTTTGTACCATACAAAGTATAAGAACAAAAGGCGGACTTAATGCTAAAAGCATTCTCTGTCAGTCAACCTTTGGACATTGGGAAAACAACGAAGGGGTCACATTGACAATTGATAACGCGGGGTTCTCAAAGAAATTGCTCGTAGGGAGCAAATTATGCTTTATAATTATCACCAGAAACAATTTATTATTTCAATGGAGTTTTAATTTTTTAATCACTTATTTTAACTTGAAAATGTATAAATAATTGTTAATTGACAATTTTCGACAGATTTGCCCTCCTCTACTGGAATGTCTAGGTGAAAGACATTATTACCTTAGTGGCTCGAAGGACCATAATCACTACTTCTTACCAGTGGAGTCAGTGTACATAACAGCCTTGGTGTTGGGATCGCTGAAGTACAGGCCGTAGCGGAAGAACAGCGACCTGACGAAGGGCAACTCCTCGAAGTCGTGCAGCGTGATCGGCGTCTTCAGCAGCTGCCAGTCCGGCTGCAGCGGGTAGAACTCGTAGATGAACTCGCGCGGGTCCGTCAGGAAGTAGTGGTCGTCGTATTCATACCTGTCGGGGTCGTATAATAGGTATACCATTGGAAATGTATTACAAAGCTACAATTTTGTGCATCGTAGCTTTGTACCGTTACTTTACAATCGTAATCATATAACTGTAGCCTTACAAACAAAAGATTTGTAACCATACAATCGTTTCGTTATAACCGTAGCCTTATAACTTGACAACTATAACCTTACAACAAAAATCTTTCAAGCTTAACCTTACAGCCAAAATTTAACAACCATAACCTAATGTTGAACATAACGTTCTATATTTGAATTTCGCGCCTATTTGTGCATCTATACGCTCTAATATATTGCTGTCTCGCTCTACTCTGTAACATCAAGCGACCGGTATATTACATTGTGAATTTTCCGTAATTACATATTAAATAGTGATTAAAACCTTAGCTGCATCTTTTAATTCAATAGGTTATGGGCCCAGTAAAGCTCAGAAATAAAGACAGTGCAAAATCCAATCGTAATATCAAGGATCAAAGACATTGAAGTGAACTTAACCTCAAATCGAAACTTTTCGTGTGAACGTGTTTTCTTGCTTGACTTTCTTGTGAAGTGTTTATGTATTCGAACTGAGTTTGATTGAAAATGGCATCAAATAATACTACCGCGTTTATCGAAAAGCTGTCTGGCCGTGAGAATTATGCAACCTGGCGTTTTGCAATGCAAACCTACTTGCAACACGAAGAACTCTGGGATTGCATAGAAAACAACTCAGATAGTATAGATAGTAAACGGGACATTAAAGCTAAGACTAAAATAATACTCTCTGTCGATCCAATAAATTACGTGCACATTCAAGAGGCTGGCACTGCTAAAGAAGTTTGGGAAAAATTGTCTTCAGCGTTCGACGACTCTGGGCTAACACGCCGAGTTGGTCTGCTGCGTGATATGTGTAATACATCGCTAAGTGAATGTAAAAATGTAGAGGAGTATGTAAGCAAAATAATGGGTACTGCTCATAAGCTCAGGAACATAGGCTTCAAGGTAGATGACGAGTGGCTGGGAACAATGTTACTCTCCGGTCTTCCTCATACATATCAGCCTATGATAATAGCCATGGAGAGCTCCGGAATGAGAATTACCTCAGATTCTGTTAAGGCAAAGTTGTTACAAGATATAAGATTGTCTGACAAAGACTCCAACGCATTTTTTGTAAACAAAAAGTCTCAGAAAAACAACAAGAAGCCATCAAAAGGTCCAAGATGCTATACTTGCAATAAATATGGTCATAAAAGTTCAGAATGCAAATCTAAAGCTAAAGACCCACAGAAACCAAGTAGCTCGTCTTATGCTGCTGTATTTGTAGCATCATACTCACAAAATGATGCCTGGTATGTGGACTCCGGTGCAACCTCGCACATGACCAAACACAAGGATTTGCTTCAGAATGAGTCAACTTCTTCCATTAAGAAAATAAGAGTTGCAGATAATAAGGAGTTATCTGTGCAATCCTCCGGGCAAGTAAGTTTGGACACTTATAATGATAAAGGACATGAGAAGAAGGTTCTGTTTAATAATGTGCTATATGTTCCCGAACTAGCGACTAACCTGCTATCTGTGAGTCAGATTATTCAAAGTGGTGGCCAAGTAAGATTTGACAAAACCGGATGTGTTATAATGAATGGTAAAAATCAGATAGTAGCCACAGCTAGTATAATCAACAACATGTACCGGCTGAACACTCCAGGAGGAGGCTATGCATGCATGTCTGATGTTGAAGAGCAAGATATTTTCCTATGGCATCAAAGAATGGGTCACCTTAATTTCAACAGTTTAAAGAAATTGCCTGAAAATGCTGACCATGTAACTTTCTCTGCAAATACAGAAAGTCTGACATGTGTCACCTGTAAAGAAGGTAAACAAACTCGGTTACCTTTTAAAAGTGAAGGAAACAGATCAACGGTTCCTCTTCAGCTGGTGCACTCTGATATATGTGGCCCCATGGAAACACAAACAATAGGAGGTGCCAAATATTTCCTAACCTTCACCGATGATAATAGTAAGAAAGTTTATGTGTATTTTCTTAGCAAAAAGAGTGACACACTAGAAAAATTCAAAGAGTTTAAAAATGAAGTTGAGAATCAATTGAATAGCCACATAAAGATTCTTAGAACAGATAATGGCCTGGAGTATGTCAGTAAGGAATTCTCTGACTACTTAAAAAATGCTGGCATCATACACCAGACTACCACACCGTATACTCCCGAACAAAACGGGACTGCAGAACGAATGAACAGGACACTCATTGAAAGAGCTAAATGTATGCTGCTTAATGCAAAACTACCAAAGCAACATTGGGCTGATGCAGTACACACAGCTGCCTACATAATTAATCGCTCTCCGACTAAGTCCCTGTCATTCAAGACTCCAGAAGAGCTGTGGTCTGGACGGAAACCAAATGTAAAACACATGCGTGTATTTGGTTGTGAAGCCATGGTACACTTGCCACAAGAGAAGCGTAAAAAGTGGGACCCTAAGGCACAGAAAATGATATTCATTGGCTATTGCGATCACAGTAAAGGCTACAGATTCATAATACCAAACTCTAGAAAAGTGATAAAAAGCAGGGATGCTACATTTCTTGAATCTACTGTCAAAAGAGATTATGTACCGGTACAACTGTCAGAAAAGAATCCTGTAACAAAAATTGATGTTAGTGAAGAAAATAATACCACTGAAACAGATATAGATTCTTTAACAAGTTCATATGATACTGTATGTGAAAATAAAACAACTTCAGACAGTGATTACTCACCTGACACCAGTTTAGATTCTCCTATAGTTAGTAACATAACATTGAGACCTCGAAGCAAGAGATATGAAGTAAAACAAGATGATTCTAAAGAGAGTACTTACCTGTGTCAAAGTGAAGACATTCATTTATATGCTCCAGTAACATATAAGGAAGCTGTGAACTCAGTTGATAAAAATAAATGGATTAAGTCCATTGCTGAAGAACTGGAAGCTCACCAGAAAAATAACACCTGGACATTGGTTGAAAAACCTCTGAATGCAAAAATTATACCATGTAAATGGGTATTCCGAATTAAGGATGAACCAACAGGTCCAAGGTATAAATCAAGACTGTGTGCAAAAGGGTATTCACAGACCAAGGGTATTGATTACCACGAAACTTATGTTCCGACGGTCAGGTATGATTCTATACGTTTACTTCTTTCAGTTGCAGCACAAAATAAATTAAAAATTATACAATTAGATGTCAAAACAGCATTTCTTTATGGAGAACTTGAAGAGACCATATTCATGACACCACCAGAGGGCCTACACCATGAAGACGGTCTGGTATGTAAATTAAATAAATCTTTATATGGCCTTAAACAGGCTCCACGGTGCTGGAACAGTAAATTTGACTCTGTTCTTAAGAAGTTTGGCTTTGTCAACAGCAAAGCAGACCAATGTGTGTATGTAGGTGAAGTCAACAATAAGAAATGCTTTCTATGCCTATATGTAGACGATGGATTGTTATTTTCGTCAGATGAATGGGTTTTACAGGAGATAACCAAGGAACTGAAAACCATATTTGAAATTAAAATAACTAAACCTAGTAACTTTGTGGGAATGCAGATTGAACAATTTAGTAAAGGCATATTTATCCATCAGACTAAATATGTAGAACGAATGTTGGCCAAATTTAACATGTCTAATGCTAATTCCAATAGTATTCCAGTGGATCCTCATATGAAGTTGCAAAGAGGAAATGCAGAAGATGAGAAGGATGTACCCTACAGAGAAGCTGTGGGCTCTCTGATGCATCTAGCCATTGTGAGTCGACCAGATATCATGTTTGCTGTCAGTCTGGTGAGTCGTTTCCTTAATTGTTACAATCAGACCCATTGGAATGCAGTAAAACGGATTTTCAAGTACTTGAAAGATACAAAAGAGTATGGGTTGTGCTATACACAATCTCCACAAACATCAGACGTCACAGGCTACAGTGACGCAGACTATGCAAATGATATGGATACACGCCGTTCAGTCACTGGCTATGTATTCATCAAGAACGGGGCAGCTGTGACTTGGTCCAGCCAAAGACAACAAACAGTTGCTCTGTCCACTACAGAGGCTGAATTTATGGCAGCCTGTGCTGCTACCAAAGAGACAATGTGGATTAAACAGTTTTTAAGTGACATAAGTGAATATAAACAGGACTCTATGTGTCTTAATTTAGATAACCAAAGTGCCATTAGTGTCATTAAAAATATTAATTTCCATAAGAGATGTAAGCATATCGAAATCAAATATTACTTTATTAAAGAAAAGTATCATCAAAAGATAATTGTATTAAAGTTTGTTAGTAGTGATTGTCAGATTGCAGATATACTAACAAAAGCATTGTCTAAAGATAAATTTCAACATTTAAGGTCAAAGCTTGGAATGATAATACATAAAACACTTCAGGACTTGATTTAAAGTTATAGTTTAAAATGTTATTGTATAAATTTACTTTTGTGTTAATGAATAATGTGTTGGTAATTCAGTTTTTTTTTTTGTCAACTTATGAGTTACTACACTGTTTACTTTAAATAGTTATGTAATATTGTCATCAAGGCTTGAATTCAGGTAGGGTGTTGAACATAACGTTCTATATTTGAATTTCGCGCCTATTTGTGCATCTATACGCTCTAATATATTGCTGTCTCGCTCTACTCTGTAACATCAAGCGACCGGTATATTACATTGTGAATTTTCCGTAATTACATATTAAATAGTGATTAAAACCTTAGCTGCATCTTTTAATTCAATACCTAACAATACTAACTACTAATATCCGGCCCCTATATTTGAATAAGCGTTAGACCGATCTTTTCGATAGACCAGTAACGAGTTGTTAAAGCCCTTCCTTATAATCTTTTATGGGACAGCATTGTAGTTACGCCTCGTAGATAATTCTACTATCTGTTAGCAAAACGAATCGTTTTTTAAAAAAGGCACAAGACTAACCTCAAGCTATCGCTCTTCCCCCTGTTGCCAGGTTTGGGCGCGTCCTTAGCGTTGACGAGGTGCCTCGCGCCCCAGTTGCACTGCACGAACCGCCACGCGCCCGCCACGTACACCGCGTTCCAGGAGTTGCGGAACCGGTTGTCCTCGAACCGCACGCCCGGCTGGTAGCCCGCGGACTTGCTGTAGCCCTTTATCACCACGCAGTGAAGACCTGCGTAGCTGGAGAACATAGGGTTTAGGGTGGTATTCATTTTGCTCGAAAAAGAAACACGGGTAAAACTTATTTGAAAAGGAAACAAGGGAAAAGGCCTCAAGGGTAGCAACACATCTTTGGATTAGAACAAGACGCTTACTAACAACTAGTAACTGGACTATTACTAACAACAGCAAACAGGACTAACTATCACTAACAGTCCTTGCTCTAGTCGTCATACCTATGTACTTATTTATTGAAATGAAAACTTCTTTAGCATCATTGTGATTTGAAAGTCGATGAAACGGAAATAACGCGAAAAAAAAAACACAGTAAAAAGAGACAGACACATTTGAACGTGGCAGAAAATGAGGTAGATGAATCATTGTCCCAGAGCAATAGGTCACTTTTACGGCAAAATGGCGGCTTACGTAAGCAAAGCAAAACATCAATATTTGCAAAGCAAAACAAAACGGCAAAATAATCTTACCTGCATAATCGTTTGAACAGCACATGATAGCTCTCAGTCCCGTGCTTGATGCCGCGCAACAGGCCGAGCGGGGAATCCCCGCGGAGGTTGTCGTCGAACTGGATGTTGTTGAGATTCTTGACTGTGATCCAGCGGAATATCGTCCGCGCCTTCTCCACGTCGGTCGCACACCGCCCCACCAGCTGCCGGACTAGATCTGTGAATGTTTTTTGGTCTTCTTGCGCTACCTGAAATCATGAAAATGTTTTCTAAGCTTTGTGCAGATTAGGAATTGATTATTATGAGTACTGAATTTGGCGGTGGTTTAGAAGCCTGCAAATTATATTTTGACAGTCTGTGAAATCCATCAACACGTAAACTCACTGATGTAATGTACAGAGCAATGATAATATTATAAGTAAACAAAAGCGTGTTAAAAACAACAAGATTATTTCATTAGCGCGCGAAGAGTGAGATACTCAAACTCGGCCAATTGTCGTATTTTCCGTCATAGGTACCTTCCGTAATCCATAGTTACAATACAGTCATCGGAGTGGAACCAAAAGTGCAAATCGGGTATGAACGAAAGCATCTATAGTTTTAATATATCTGTTTGTAGTACTAGTGATAGTTGTACTAGTAGTAGTCTGACTCTTAAAGTCCCTACCACTTACCGAAATAGCAATTTTATCGACATCAGCAAACTCGGCAGGGTCAGTGTAGATGTGGAACTTGGAGACGAGCGGGGGCTGCGGCGCGGGCGCCCGCGCGGGGTACGGCGGGGCCTCCTCCCCGTCCAGGTAGAGAGACGACTCGGCCATGTACTCCGACCTTCGCTCCTGGATCAGCTCCATCATCTCGTGACTCTGCTTCTCCACTAGCGCTGCTGTTGCTGCTCTGGAAGGTCAAATACAAAGCGTTCAAAAACTTTTGCACATAATGTATATTATCGGACATTAAGAAGCCTAGTGAGAGGGTCACACTCTGATCTATCTTATTCAAATTTCCGCCTCGCTGGGAATCGAAACTAGAACGCTTTGAACGGTGATCCTTCATGGCAACCATTGCGCCACACGGGTCATCCCTCATGGACATGACGTTATGGGTTTCCTAACCCTGTTAGCGAAATAAGACGAACCTTTCATGCTCCAACATTTTCCTTGTGAGACTCTCCTTCTTCTTATCCCTTCTGAGAGTCATATTCTTCTCCAGGTCGGCTCGCTCCTGTTGATGGCGGAGTGTGAGCGCACCGATCTCTGAGTCCGGCCTTCGTTTCTTGACCTGCATTTCTTGCTGGAATCTGTTCGTGAGCCTCTCCAATTCCCTCTCCCATTCATCCTGAGAAATAAATTTAAAATCTATTTATGGAACAGAAAACTTGAGGAATATTTAAAGGATTTTGGACCTGTTGGATAATTTGGACTTTGTGGAAAAGTATTTGCTACACATTAATGTTTCCAGCTGTATTGACCAACGTAAAAGTTGGCAAATTTCGTTGGATGGAGACCTAATACCTGCATCACCGAGCTTTGCTCAGTCATTCATATACAAGAATTGCTCGGTTAAAGGTTAATATAATTCAGAAGCAGAATCTACCTGAATTTCATCTCGTATTCTTCTGTTCTCTTCTTCGCGGTGTTTTGAGAATTTTCTGTACAAATCATCTTCTTCTTGTCGGTGTTTCATCTCCAATTTAGTTTGCTCATCTCGATCCTGTAAACAAAAGTGTTTAGGTTATCAATAACGTATAATGAAACCTACAAAGACTAAAATTTAAATACATAAATAATTCATTTTCCATATAAATAATACTTCGTCGTCATTATTAAAATGTTCTATGAGGTCTTTACTGAAAATGTGTGCCATGTGGATCTTTAAAATTCAGCTGTTTCAACACGTGTCAATACAGATACATATAAATTTATACACCTAAAAATTCAGTTTTTGATAGATCTTATAGAAACGTATTTTACAATAAAGTGTTTAATGATGATGATGATGAATAAGGTTTCTAAAGAACATTAGATTCATAACACTTGGGTTTAAGTTTAGAATAGCTACTCGTAGTAGGTGTGAGTAGGTACTGTCAAATAACTGTTCCACTTTTTTTATTACTGGATACATGAGTAGCTAGTACTTAGAGTAAAAAGTAATATATACTCTCAAGAGCTAGTACCTCATCCGCTCACTGATGCTACTACTCGTATTATTAGACGGTACTTAGAGTTAATCTTTCAGCACGCGTGTCAAGAAAGCCAACCACCACTTGTAGCCATTTTCCTTAATCGTCGCCATATTAGTAGCGAAGACCGCGTACACCGAAGCACGAGGAAGTAAATCAATTTTAACGACACTATAAATGAACCCATCAACACCTGTCGTCGGAAAAGTGTCGCCCCCTCGCGTCGGGTCGAAGAAAGTGAAACGGTTCGTTCACCCGCGCCGCGCCCGCACCGCGCCCGCGTCGCACCCGCGTCTGCGCCCGCTCGACCCGCGTCGGCCCGCAACCGGTCGCTAAACGCAGATTCTGATTAGATAGACGTGTAACTCAGACCGTTTGTTACACACCGCCTTTAACTTAACATTCGTTTCATTCAAACTCGCATTTATTCAACATCGTTTTATTCGAATTCGAATTCTTAAAGCCTTTTAACGAAATGATATGTAGTAAATATTCAGTTACACTCTAGTAGGCTATCATGTACAATTGTTATGAGTGTGAGCTAACTATTACAACGTTCAGGTTATTTAAATAATTTAAGTAGGTAGTGGAATTAAATTATTCATAAATAAATTAACTTCTTAGAATTAGTAGACTAGTACTGGTAATATAATGAATTAGTTAATTACTTATTTATTAAAGGCAATATGAAGTGTAAAAATAATATAATATCTTGGAGAATCCTTGAAGGACATTTTATAAAGTAAGTGTACGGTGCTAGGAAGCGGTCAGGTTATGTAGGATTTTTCCCACTAAAACTGCTTTCTTTTTTCAGCAGCAGCGTTTACTTCAGGTTCCAAGAACTCGAGGAACGCAAAATCAATATCAATGAGTCAATGACTTCCAGACTTAGACACTCTTGGATTCAGCTCGATAAACTCAGACAGTTCTCTATATTTTGACACAATATAGCCACTCGAAGCCCCAAAACTGTCAATACCTCAAGTCCTGAACTGAACAGGCAGACTGAGGCGTCCTACAAGGCATGCAAAACAACGTCGGCTTCAGAATAGGCATGTAACTCATTACAACTGCAAGTCGTAATTTGTATGTAGCATGTTTACTATTGGCAACAGTCGTGTAGGTGCGAACAACTACACACAATGCGATTAACAATCAAAGTAGGCCATGCCTTGTTTCAATTGATTGAATGTGCATTGAAACCTGCCAAAGATACGTAACGTAATAACTTTATTGTTCACTGAACGAAAATATTCAAGGGCCGTGATTGTACAATATAGCAAATCAATGACTCGACGCAACAATATTATAAGTAGATAATGTAATTTTATGTTTCTATAAAATTAAGTTTTTATCAACGTGGGGTCGACCCGCCGACGAATTTGTTTTTGTGTGGCATAATCAAGTCCGCAGATAACGGTATACGTTATCGTCAGTAGCGAGGCAGCCCCTCGCCGACCGGTCGTGTTTAAGTCTGTAATTTAAATTTCAAAAATGTTTAAGTTAGTCAGAGGAGCGCGGCGATTGAATGTCCAGTGCCGACTGTACAGCTCCGCGGTAATAATCGGCACTGAACCGAACAGAAATGACCCTTACTACCAAGAAAATAGGACCAAAATGGACGAGCTTGTCGAACAACTCCGCTCTAAAACGAATGAGGCTATCAAGGGTGGGCCAGAAGATGCGGTTAAAAGGCATACGGCGAGAGGTAAATTGCTAGTGAGGGAACGCATTAACCGGTTGGTGGATGAGGGCAGTGATGTATTAGAACTGAGTACGTTGGCCGCAACAGATATGTATAAAAGTCAGGTACCGAGCGCCGGTATTGTCACCGCTATCGGTAAAGTTCAAGGCCGGGACTGCATGATCGTAGCGAACGATGCCACGGTCAAAGGCGGCACTTATTTTCCTATGACAGTTAAAAAACATCTGCGAGCGCAAGCAATTGCACAGGAATGCCGACTTCCCTGCATTTATCTCGTCGACTCCGGTGGGGCACATCTACCGGATCAAGCGGAAGTATTTCCTGACAAGGAACACTTTGGTCGCATCTTTTACAATCAAGCTAATATGTCGGCAGAAGGTATTCCACAGATATCAGTCGTGATGGGGTCTTGTACCGCCGGTGGTGCTTATATTCCAAGTATGTCGGATGAAAGTATTATAATCAAGAACCAAGGGACGATATTTTTAGCTGGACCACCCTTAGTGAAAGCTGCTACAGGTGAATCTGTCTCAGCAGAAGATTTAGGAGGAGCAGATTTGCATTGCCGACAGTCGGGTGTCACGGATCATTACGCGCAAGACGATGTACACGCTTTGGATCTAGCCCGGAATGTCGTTGCTAATTTGAATTGGAATAACAATCAGAAAGCCAGAATTTATTCAACTAAGGCCGACGAACCCGTGCATGACATCGAAGATTTGCATGGCATAGTCGGAGCAAATATTCAGAGACCATTTGATATCCGTGAAGTTATAGCCAGAGTAGTTGATGGAAGTCGATTCCACGAATTCAAGCAACTTTACGGCGAGACATTAGTGTGTGGCTTTGCGTCTGTTTACGGACAAGCCGTTGGAGTTATAGGAAATAACGGTGTTTTGCATTCGGAATCTGCATTAAAGGGATCTCATTTCATACAGCTTTGCGCAGCTCGACAGATCCCATTGCTATTCCTACAGAATATAACTGGATTTATGGTTGGGAGAGACGCTGAGGCGGGTGGTATAGCAAAGAATGGTGCTAAAATGGTTACAGCTGTAAGCTGCTTTAAGGGGCCAAAAATAACGATAATCGTAGGAGGTAGTTATGGTGCTGGAAATTATGGAATGTGTGGTAGAGCTTACTCGCCTAGTTTCTTGTACATGTGGCCTAATGCAAGGATTTCTGTGATGGGAGGGCCTCAAGCCGCAACTGTGCTGTCCTTGGTAGCTAAAGATAAAGCTCAGAGGGATGGTAGGCCTTGGACTGAAGAGAATGAAAAGCAAGTGCGGGCCCCACTCGAAGCATTATTCGAAAAGGAGGGTCAACCTTATTACAGTACAGCAAGGTTATGGGACGATGGTATTGTTGCTCCGAAGAATACCAGGAGAGTGATTGGGCTAAGTTTGTCAGCTGCTTTAAATGCTCCATTCAGAGACAGTAAATTTGGAGTATTCAGAATGTAACGTGGTTTACTTGATTGTGATAATGTGACAGCGTGTTGTGGTGATAAGACAATTTGGTGTGTGACGTTCATTGTGTTCTCGTATGTACATAATTTGTTTTCCGATTACTTTATCTCTGATAAGGATGATGCTAATCGTTTTTACTGTAATTAAATTAAATTTTTGGGCAATTTGAGCAATAAGTGTCTCTTTATATTGGTTATAATAATTATAAGTAGAAAGCCGAACTTTACCAGTTATCGTGTCTACAGAAAATAATCTGCTTTGAAATTTTGAATATTCATGTGATAAAGTCGTCTAATGAATCAACATATAACTATAATGTATGTATAACTCTTACTAATACTTACTGAGTAACTGATAGACAACGCACAGATGAAACTACTGAACGCAAGAAGCTGAAATTATGTTCCTTGGGGAGTGTAGGGGAGGACTAAGAGAGGGTATCTGTATATTCCCCCCCTAAAGGGATAAAAAAGGGGATAGGTAAACGGAAACTTTTTATTTCTTCAATGGATTCACTTGAAGCCTCAAGTGACGTAAGTGAGCACTAAGCTAAGAAAGGATTTTTGGAAATTGGCAGGCGAAGCCGCGGGGGAAAGCTAGTAATGTATAGTAGTAATGTATAGTTATTTCTTTTTACTAAATACAAATTACAGCTTGACTACGATATTTCTTACTTGATAGGATTATTTGATAACATCTACCTACTATAAATATTTATTGTATATTAAATATAATCAAATTGCTCTCATGAACACTCGTTTTAATACCTAATCAACTTCTTACGTCACCTGAAAATAAAATCTAAGTAGGTAGGTAATTACGGCGACGCAGCGTCGCGTCGGAGGAGTAATATTGACCTTCAATAGTTAATTAAGATGATTGCATAAACCAGCCAATTAAAAATGATCCCATCAATCACGCCGCACCAAAGGCTCACAGAGGATAGCTGTAACAATGGAGCGATAAAAACTATATCCGTTGTTTATTAACATGCAAATGACGACCGGCGCATGCGCAATCAACAATACGGTAACGTACAGGTGAAATTACAAGTACATTTCGTTTAATGATGATTCAGTTATGAAGTGAACATAAATTGATTATTATTATTTATCGGTGTTGCTACATGCCTACACGCGTTCATACGTATGTATATTATAATACAAGTTTAAATAAATAATTAAGTAGGTAATATCCACGGTAATAGTATTACTATTACCGTGGTAATAGTAACCCTTACCACGTAATCCACGTTCGGTTTGTTTTGGGATATCGAGGTATTTTTTTCAAACTTAGATACTTATAACTTAAGACTTGAAACAATTGTTACTGTTATTTATAAGTAATGAGTTATTTTACAAATTTACGTGGACGAAGTTGCGGGCACAGCTAGTGGACAATATTTACAAAAAGTCGTTATTTATTAACCCTTAAGTTTGTTGTGGTACTGGGAATGTGGGAGCAAATAGCAATTTTACATCAATTTCCAAAACTACTAAGAAATATTTTAATATAGTGTAACAAAATGTGTCATACCTACGTAGCAAAATCCTGCTTAACTAACTTTTATGAAAAGTAAAAAATAATTTATTAATGAATATTTAATAATAAATTTTGTGCTACATTTCGCGCAACCTTCGTCCTAACTTTCATTTTTCCGAACAAGTAATAAGTCAAAAATACAATTAGATAATATTATAGACTGTACAGAGCAATAAACTGAGAAGTTGAAAGACTTCAGTTGATGAAGTGATATTTGATTGAGAGTTGATGGACAGTGAACGTAAACAGAGTGTTGTACCCGTCCGCTGGTCCACTCCGCCGTCATACATGATCCAACCGTACGTTATTTCACGCTTTCCAACCTCGCCGGCCGCTCTCCTTCGTTTTTCTAACTGGAATTCTTCACAAGAAATCCTATCTGTAGTCGCTATTAGAAGAGTTAATTGCCTATTTGTATGCCGAATGCACGCCGAGTGCCGCGTTGAGTTTTGTTTGCGTCTTCCATTTATAAACAGTGAGTAATTACGATGGTTTTGTACCGTTTCATTTAAATTTTACTTGCTCCAGTTACTAAGGTGCGTTCTTTATTATATTTTATCTAAACGACTGACAGGTGACAGATGAGCAGACAAGCACCCTAAAGTTACCAATCGGCTACCTAGAAATATGCACCATTTGGTTACCTCCTCATATCGCCTGCGTAAGGTTCAGCGATCTTTTGTGGGGCTCGGTGTACGCTTTTATAATAAAGTGCCGAAGTCGATCATTCACCTCCCCATTCAAATATTTAAGAAACGTTAAAACACGGCTTATAGATAAATGATAGATACTACACTGTCGATGAGTATATTAATGACATGGATGCTCGGAAATAGACATCCGCAACCAGTTCCGCTCAAGTTAGTATGTAGGTATTCATTTTGTAATTAGTTTTAAGCACTATTTTTAAACTTAGATTCAATATTTAAAGGCACCTTAGCGAAACGGCGGTAAATGCAGAAAAATGACGTTCATAAGTGTATTTAACAATACCTGCATGAAATAAATTTGAGATTTGAGTTTGTTATCATACACAAAAAGAACCATTCAAATCCGACTGACTGTTCCAGAGATTATTGCGTGCAATTAAACAAAAATACCTCTTCAGGTTTATTATAATTATTATAGATTGTGTAATTACGTCATTCAAGTCAACCGTTTGAGACATTATGTGTAATTGCTGTAAACATCGCTAATCCATAACCAGGTTATTAACCGGCCAAGGATGAAACTCCCACATGAAGCTTCAATGAAGAGACATTACATGATTTAAATCATTTAATCGCAGATAACAGATCGATTTACACGAGATTGTTACTCGTGGCAAGGGCAGATATATTAAACAAACATGTAATTGGATTCAATGTTGTCTAATTATGTTTGTAAAATTGGGGATTTTTAGAAAACTCGTCTGATTTTCTCATTGCACTTTTATATTATACTCATAATGCTCGGGCCACACTAACGGGAAATGCCGTTAATTATGGCGATGATCGTAGGTGTAGCCACGACTTCAACGCGATAATGTCACAACGGCATTCACATTGCCGTGTTAATTTTATCGCAATAATTATGGCGATGTTCGGCATTGCCGTTGACGTTGACGATTTCGTTAGTGTGGCCCGAGCATAATAGGAAAAAAATTGGGGCTTTAGAATAAAAATTTATTATTTATTTATTATTTAATTTTTAAGTTTACGAAACAATAATAAAACTTGATCTATTGGTTCGTGTTGCATACTAAATTAATAGACTTATTATGGCGGAAACAAAAAAAGATTATTATTTTATTTTAATAGAAAATTTAAAAAGAGTTGATGAAATTTGGCTTGTTCCTTGGGAATGTAGGGGAGCACTAAGATGGGATTTTTGGAAATTTCCTCTCTAAGGTGATATAAAAGGCGATAAACAGAAACTTTTTATTTCTTCAATGGATCCACTTGAAACTTTGTATATAGGTTCCTCAAGTGACGTAAATGGGAACTAAGAACGGATTTTCGGAAATTAAGAAATTCAAGCGGGCGAAGGCCACGAGCGGAAAACTAATTCGATATAGGTAGGTACCTAAAATTTAAAACACTAGCTTTGGCGTTATCTAACTCTACGACCATTCGAATCGTATAATTTCCATCCTTGTAACCATTTACATTACAGGCAAAGATTTAATTATAACTATTATAAACTTTACTTTGTAATTCACACGTCATTACAAGTTACATTAACTTTGACAAGCTATAATATGCAGGTTCTGAAGCTAGAATCAGAACCAGTTAATTCGTATTCAATTGTAATTAATAGCGTAGATAAATAACAATTCTTAACATATTATACGTAACATGTCTAATTATATAAAACATATATTATGAAGTGTTGGGCAATTTAGAACACCACTCTAGACAGATAGAGGTATTCAGAATAGTAGTAGAATACATAATTATAATTAAATAGTTCTGTGCAGTTTTGGATAATGATCGATCAAATATAGCGACCCTGTAGGCAGGTTGATACTGACTAATGACTATGCTTGCGACAGTCAACATACACTAAATGTACTTACATGTATATGTATTAGTGAAAACCGCACCTAAATAGGTGGAGCCGTTACTGTAATTAGCGGGAACAAAGTGACAAAAATCGAAAAATCATTAGGTAGGTACTATAGTTTAGGACCTATTGTATTAATAAGTACCACCATTCATTGTCAATTTTCCCTAATGTGTAATGTAATGTCCCTTGTACAGACACTAATCATTATACAGTTTTATTACCTACATGTACTTACCTATTATAGATACGAGTAGATCTACAAATAATTATAACCAAAGATCATAATTGAAATGAAGCTACCATTCAGACTACATTTGCTATACAATTATACATGACCCATTCGCATATTAGACGATAGCACTATAAAATCTGCTCATTAACTGCGCTGTTCTAAAAGCGTATTCAATTAAATGACTAACATTTAAGGCAGAAATGCATTAGCGGCAATCAAAGCTGTAAGTGGTGTGTCAATAACAATTGATACCAATAGCATATCTGACACAGATTCTGCGCAGGCGCAGGCTCGGGAGCAGTTGATAAAGTACGCGACGCACGGCGTGCGGCGTGCGGCGCCCGCTGCGCACCCAGTGCATCGTGGGTGCAGTTTAATTGCCCCCTAAATGCCAACTTGCATTCATCGCAAATAGGGTTGTCAAAGTAATTAATTTACTCATATAACACTTACAGAAGGTATGTAGCCTGTTGTAAATCGAAGGAAAAAACATAGGCAGTCATGGGGACTGCACTCAGAAGTCACTTCTTAAAACTTTAGAAAAAACTATTTGATCGATAACACGCTTATTATTGTTAAGTTCAACAATAGTTTGATTATTTGTACTTAAAAGTAAAATTTGTACTAAAACATATATTATTATAATGTATAATCGGCATAATGGTAACTAACTAAGAAAGAAAAATAAATATTAGAAAAAATTAAATAGTAGTTACATAACAACAGCAATATTGAAAATAGTCGAAATTAAATGCTTTGTTTTTTATCCATTCCTTTTTATCTAGGTACCTGCATAAAAATATTAGCACAATAGGTTACCTACACACTCTTGTACTGCACAGACTGCACAGTGATTCTACAATTTGTTAATGTTATGTAGGTCTGTAAACTCTGTAAGCTGACCGCTGCACGTTGCGCGGGTCGGCGCACTACGCAATAGTAGTGACTGACGCGACCCCATAAGATTTTCCCCAACCAAAAATCGTCTAACGCGACCATTGAAGTTTTCATTTCAATAAATGGGCTTACTTTAATTTAATCATCAACCATGTAGGTGTCAGCCCTGCGTGGAGGAGTATCGTAGGCGTAGTACGGTTAGCCATGCGAATGTGCGCTACACATCGCGTTAGTCGTAAAATACGACACGCTTCGATTTGACGAAGCATAGGGCAAACATTTCGAAAAATTATGTTTATATTTACCTTGTTTTTGTTGTATATATTGTATATGTTGTATTTACCTGGATGGTTATTAATGTTATGTTAGTAATCAGCTACGAAAACCCCTTTAATAGCTTTAAAAGTTTATACCAAAGATTTGAAATATTTCACGTGTTTAGGCGATACTTATACGAGTATCTACATCAATAAATGAAACAAGAATATACGTACTCTGCTATGGTAAATACTGATAGATAACAGTCTTTACTTTTATTTCGTCTTTGCTTTACTTTAATGTTGTATACTTTTTCCACTTTTCATAATAATATATTTAAAACATACAACTCTTCTTGTGGGTGTACTGAAGACTCAAGAAGAATTGGCGTAGAGTGACTTTCGAGAATAGTTGGTAGAGCCGTATGAATAGAGCCAAATAAATAATAGTTAATAATATATAATAATAATATATAAATAATAGTTATATATAATAGTTAATAATTATAATTATATATTTATAATTATGTAATAGTTAGTTATATATAATATATAAATAATAAATAATAGTTGTTTTTCTTTTTTAATTTCTTGTGTGTACATAAATAATAAATAAATAAATAAAAATAAATTTAATATATTTATCATGATTTAAATTAATTAGTATTTAGTAACTTTCGAATGATAATAGTATAAGAGTTATATGTATGTATTAACAATTCCATATTCTATCATATAAACTGGGGTTCAAGTTCGCTTATTTATAAAATGCTTTCTTTGACTTTGCTAATTTTTGACACATTTCGTATACCAAATGTGTCAAAACCATGTCAAACTATTCCGACACGACGCAATTGAAGCATGTCTTATAAATTTGCAGACTTGGACCACAGGTATTTGACGAATAGTTTTATCTAACTAACCGGGTTATAGCAATGCGTTAAGACGTAAAAGGTGTTACGTTATCAATCTGTCTGTTACGAGATGCTGACACACAATATTGACAAATTAGACAACTGGCCGGCTCCTATTACAGACAGTTTGTATTAATTGGTTGCAAGTTGCAAGTTTTGGAATACCAGAAGTATTACTTTTATTTCAATAATTTTAGTTTTCACTTCGCTACAGTTATAAATAAAAAAAAACAAAGTGAGTAGCAATAAACCAGCTATCAAAATACAATTAATTGAAGTAGCTGAATTTGAACATCAATATTACGTAGACCTACCTGCCTTACGGTCTACCCAAAACCAAAATACTTAAAAAGTGAGGGAACTTTGATTTACCACAATATTATAATAAATTATATAGGTACCCATTATAAATTATATATTATTATAATAAATAAATTCCGAACTACTTCCATATCAGAGGTAGTAACAACTATATAATCTTATAATCTAGTTAATGTATTTAAATATTATCATTTATAGAAGTTTTATAAGACTATATAGGAGTCCTAACGTAGTCTCTAGCAACAAGACATGTCTTTGGCAGACTTTCAGAAAATATGTTCATGAACTAGCGAACTGCTATGACCACTCAGCTATGGTATGTGTGCCAAGCTTGGTCGTTACTCGCACATTAACTGATAGGTACATAATTGACCATGACATTTGTCACCTCAAATGCTTGAACTTATTCGCACCCAACATCATAATGTTATTAATAACCTTGATATCATCAGACCTCAATTGATACAAGCCTACCTAAGTAGGGTAGACTGGGTACGGTTGAAACATTTTAGCGTTTATCATGTATAGCATCAGAATTAGATAAGCTGGCGATGACGGCAATATGTTAAATGAAAGACCGTATATCCGTCTACTAATGGGCAATGTTATTTGAGATCACTGTATTATATTTTCTGTATAAAATCATATTTAAAAAAAAACGTAATTTGTTTCAACCGTCCCCATGCCAGGGTCGGTTGAAACAGTGCCTGGGGTCAATTGAAACACATGCAAATAATACAAAATATCAGAAATTTTCTTGTTTTATTAATAATCTAATAACGGTGACGGTAATTTTTATCAACAGTATTAATTATAAACTAGATTTTATAAAAAACTAAAGAATAAGTCTTTAGTTTTTTATAAAATCTAGTTCATCTATAACAACTAATATTTTTCCACACCACAATATTTTTAAAGGATTTCTTTTCATAAATTCTTCGCCAGCCATTTCGTTTTCATCCCAAGTACAAGGTCGTGATAAGTCGTTATTGACGGTTAATTCATATGCCAATTTCCTAACTGCCTTTTTAGTTAGGAAATATATATCTGCACATCTAATTATATATCTGCGTATCTAATTATATATCTGCACATCTAATTAAATATTTAGACAAATCATGCTTTTGTTTCTGGTCAAACACTCGATTGTGTGCCTTATATCCCATTTCTTGATTTTCATCGCGATCAGCCTCATCTCGTTTAAGTATATATCTCAACAGGGAACAGTGGTTCAATCCAATTTTTCTGCTGCTGTTCTTAAAGAAGATTCCGCTTTTACATCTTCATATGCTATTTTATGCGCTAATAAATCACCTCCACCTCGTGGTCTTCCTTTGGCGTACCCTTGGCATCTAAGAAACAAGAAATTAAATAAATATAGTGTTTCAACCGTACCCACAAAAAATGTTTCAACTGTCCCCAACCCCCCTTCTAGGTATAAAACAGTTCACAGTAAGAATGATAATAAATTTAAATAAAAACTAAGCTTACTTCCATATTCTAGAAACTTCAATTAAAACGATAAAAATCTCTCAAAACGGTAACTTGGATGGAAACTATAATAATTACAAATAAGTTCGAACAAAAATACTTACTTTTCCGTCAAAAAACACAATGGGGCCTCCTACACACAAGCACAGCGCTCGAAAAGCGGCGCAACACTAAAATTCGTGTTTCGACTTGTCGCCCGCTTCGTACTCCCTTTGTAACCCTCACCTCATCACGCACTGTTCACGAGATATTAGCTCTGTTTCAACCGTCCACCGTTTCAACCGTACCCAGTCTACCCTACTTAATATCTAATTAATAAAATTAGCAGGTTAGGCAGCCATTTATTTTCTGTTAACTCGTTTATTGACAGCCATTACAGTTATAAACATTGGAACAGGTTTTTATTATGACTGTCATAACTCATAATAGTAGCGTTTTAATATAAATAGTAGTTCCTCTTGCTTGAACCCAACCCATTAGCCTGTTGGCCTACTTGGCTCTTATGATAATATTCCACAACACTTTTTCATGTAAATTACCGACAAAAGACCAGACGAACCATCTTATGGTAAATGACCACCGTCGCCTATGGACATCATGAACGCCAAAGACATTATCAGCAAAGAAAGGAAAGAGAAGATTGAAAGAAGCCCTAAAGCTAAACTGTTTCATCTCCGCTTCTGGTTAGTGGAGATATAAAGCTGTCTCAATGTGAATTGACGGTGGGAACGGAGGGGAATTCCTCCAAGTTAACATTGGTAACAAGTAATTTAAGTTAGTTTTTATTTAGCTAAGCTCAAAAGATAAATATTCCCATTGGTTATGTTACATTTTAAAACATTTTTTTATGAATTATAAGTTAATCCTTGAGTACACGTCTCATGGTATTCAAAATATTCGAGTGATGCAACAGATACAGATATATTCGTCTGACTTCATCTGCAATCTAGTAAAAACTAGAACTAGTAACGAGAATTACATCACTCGCAGTAGATATCATTTGAAATTCGCATAAATATCAATAGGTTTGACGTAAGGAGCGACATTCCGCTCTCGGCCTCCACGTAATGATAAATGTGGTAAGCGATACCGTAAGGAAACTGCAACAAGATACTATATACTACCTATTACTATTATACTAGCTATTATTAAACGCTAGTAAACACTCACACACTGATGTGTCATATTGTGTTCCTTGTGTGACATTAAACATGCACATACACAAATTAGAGGTCGTAAATACACACTCGAGAATCACCGCTTAGACACTCATGACTTAACTTCATAACCCCAAAGGAGGCTGCCCTTCATAAACATCGTGAGTACCCGTATCATAATTAAATGTCTACAATCAGCGATGAGTTACGTTTAGAATCATAGGGTTCCCTGCGTCGCGGGTGGCATGAACATGGTGTTGAAGCGTTTTTCATAATTTTTGGTTGTATATAGATATATTCTACGACATAACTTGTTTAGACTTAATATAGTTTTAAGGGTTGGGTTGGGTTCTGGACATGAAGAGTAGAACTTTCCAGCGGATGGGAGTAATTGAGTGTAATTAAAGATATATGTTGTTCGTAACATTATCATTGCAAAATCAGTCCATTATTAAATCGGTTAAACCTCTAGACTGATCAATCACCAAACAAAACCTCCACTTTTACATAAATAACATTACAATCTATCCACGATCTACGATCAAACACATGATCCATTGCGTTCGGTTACACAATCCAATGGCGATAACCGTGCTCTTAATTACCAACTTTCTCTGATCGAGTCAACGAACGCCAGTGCCTAGTGTTACCAGCAAAAACCTCACACCCTTTTTGCTCATCGCTCGAGGGCTGGTGCTGTCCAGCTTGGAATGAAAGCAAGCTTTCTAAGCAATACCTTTTCACCGCAGGTGGGAAACGTCAAAATGAAATTGATTGTGTTTGATGAATTAAATTCGATCGGACTGTCACGATAGTGATGTACACCGGCATAAGTTTTTCTGCATTTTAATTTTCGATGCAGAGCGGGAACTTAGTAATTTATATAACTTTTTATTACAATTCGGAATTAGTAAAAACGTCGAATGGTCCGAACAATAGAAAATTTTGTACAGCGTTGGATTTTAACATTTGTAAATGAAAAAGCAAATAAAAAAGTTAAAATATAATGTCTACGAGTACTTACCCGTGCCAGTACCTAACTGTAGGTTCCCAATTATAAACGTTATAACATTTTTTTCTAGATTGTCGTATCTAAGTTATTTGGCTTTTCTGAAAGTTTGCATTTTTACGTCGAGAAGGTACATTATAGACTGTTTTAATAACAATATTGTCGCAGAATAAATTGTACTGCACGATTAGGTTAAGTTACGAATAGGGACTATTTGTTACCCATACAAAATGTTAGGTACAGTTTTATAGCGTTTTGATAAATTGTCTTTGTTTTGTTTCTAAATTCTTAGTACACAGGTACCTATTAAAACGTAAGAAACCCATATTTTTGTATCAGTCCAAAAACTCTAATCTAAAATAATTAGGTATATTTCTAATGAAATACGAGACGCCATGGTATGAAGGCCCCTGTGTAACGAGTCAGCTGTGTAAACCATGGATAACGCGCAATTCAATGGTATTGTTGGACCCAAGTACATACACGTAGGCTAGTCATGAGTTTAAAACGTGAATGAGAAGGTATAGCTCTGTACTTTAATAACTACAAGGCTGCATCTGTACGATGAAGATAATAAAAGACATATAATCTGATTATGGGCATTAGGGTTAGGGCTTGAGGACTGAGATGATCGCCTCTAAAAAGTGTAACCAGTTCCACTCCTTTCTAACCATTACACGGTAGAAAATTCTACTAGAAATGGTACTAAGTACCGCGGCGGGCGGTACTACTACCCCGGGCGAACTCTACTCGCTACTACTCTCTCTCTAAGCTCTACTACCTATTAAATTTTTATTCGATTTCAACATACCACCACAAAGACACGAGTGTCCTTGATACGTTGATGCAAACGTTTATTTCATTCGGTATCAACCTACGGGTGATTAGCATTCAAAGCGAATTGCCGCCGTAAGGCGATATACCTGAACATTGGGAAATGCTGGATAACTCGACCTCAACCAAACTCATAATAGTGTACAACGGAATGCTTACGATTTTATAGTAATATCAACTTATGAGAAAATATTTGACATGTAGGTTTAATAATTAGTAGTGACAGCCGAGTGATTTGATGGCAGGACTTCCGGGGCCCGAGATCGAATCGTGCATGCGCCACTAATTTTCAAAAATGATGTGCGTATTATAATTAATTATCATTTGCTTCGGTATTACTTATCTACTTCGTGCTTCGGTGGAGAAAACATCGTGAGGAAACCTGCCCATCTAAGAGTTCTCCGACAATCCGCACTCGGCAGGCGTATTGGACATTGATAAGATTGAAATAAAAAGTTTGAAACGATTGGTCTGGTATACGTATTTTCCAATAACATTCAAAGATATAAACCGTCTGCATTAAGCTTGCATAATAATAAGGAATGACATTTAAATGTTACATTCGGCTATCGAAAAAGAATTATTATGAAATCCTAAAACGTGTTATTATAAAACTTGATAAATTTCGACAATGGAACGAACTTTAGCCACTATTAGCAGTTTAAAACTGTATAGGAAATTAGGAAGTTCTATAATGGATATGATTTTTAGCGTTTAATTTTCATTTTATAACTACATAAATTATCTACTATAATGTCTTAGCAATTAAGAATGTTTTTATCAACTACAAAACTTACAAATAAATGTCGTATAAAAATTGCAAAAAAAATTGTTTTCACTTTAATGAAAACGATTTTTTTCTTTCCTTAATTTTATCCTAACATACCACGATAAAAGTGAATCCTAGTGCTGGAGTATGAGTGTGTTAGCGTTTATTTATTATTATTATTATTTATTTATGACTATACCAAATTTTAAATATGTTTTTCACCGAAAATTCTACACCCATTATCCGAGAGAATATGCAAACCCTACTTTAACATACTGCGTAAAATATCATTTTCCTTTTTTAGGTTTCTAATATTTTTAAACGTGAGAAAGTATAATACGCGGTCACCAATTTACCAAAACAATTCGAAATTAATATTCACACACAAAATAGGCGCACGAGATGTGTGGGAACGGCGCGGCGTAGGGCGGACGTTTAGATTAAGGTAATTTACAATTATGTACCTCAAACTTGAGAAAAGAAGTATGAATTATTAATTAGGGTTGTGCCTCGATTGTGTTTAGTGCAAAAATAAACGTTCGAAAATTGTAACGTCTTGATTATTCGAGTTAAAATAGAGCCTAAATAGCTTCCTGGTAATAATGTACAAACAAACATGTATATACAAAGACAGCAATCACCGCTTCTTTTATTACGTATTAGTAAATATTGTGTTTTGACAATACAATTATTCTATAAGATACTTTGCAATCGGATATAGAAATAAAAATTAACAAAATTTTATCATGGAGTGTTTGTTCTACACGGTCGCTTGCTAGCTTTAAGTGAAATAAATAGGAGTGTGGCACGTGATTTTCATTTTCATTATTTTATCTTTGCGATATTTGTGCCAACCCTAATAAAGTGCGTAGACTCCCAGTAGGAGGAGGCTACAGCGGCATCTTTGATTGTAAGATGCGTGTTTTATAATAGTTCGTTGCGGTTTGCGGTCACCTGTAGGTGTATTTACAAACTACTTCGGTGAATGAGTTTAGATTTTGCAACAAATTAATATTCGTGAAGGGGTAACATGGAATTTGCCGAAAATAATATGATACGCTCACTCATAAACGCTTGAATACTGTGGATGACATTGGCTTTTATTTTAGACGGTACATTTCAACTGTTCACGATCCTAGTCAATGAAGTGAAATAAAAAAATAAAATGTAAATAAAATGTTTAATAGATAAAATCATTGTACTTAATAAACAAGAGAGTCCACTTCTGGATGTAGGTCCACAGTTTTACCTAAAGAAAAAATGACCGCCGGAATAAAATATCCGCTGAGATCGTGGTTCTATTAATTAATTAGTTTATTTATTTATTCTCTTTTATTCTTTATTGCAACAACCTTAAGCTAGGTTTACAAGGAGCGGACTTAATGGCATTCTCTACCAGTCAACCCTTGATCTTGGTCTTAACAAGAAAATTAATGTCACGTCAAAATTGGCCCCGTCACGTCAATGATAAGACCTTTTTTGCAAGGTTGAAAACTTCTAAAGATACCTGAATCGTCAGATACGAGTAGTGTGGAATTCGTATCCTTGAAACCCCTCGGTAGCCATACGGCATATTTGGGAACCCTGGATCCAATATGAATAATCTTAAATTAAATTAAATAATGTACTTAATGGCCTAAATCACCTAATTGATCAGTGCTAGGTAGCAATGACAGTTCTACACTGAATAAACTCTGTGTTAACATTGAATGGTTTACGGGCCGTATTCCCACGACGAGTTCTCTTACAATCTTCACATGCGCTGAAACCACTGATTTATTGGGCCAACAACCAGATGGCGTGCTTATCGCTTGGAGAGCTTTGCTTCGGAATTAACAATGATCGCATCTCAGTTCCTAGCACTGAGAGCCGAGCGGTTCGAATTTGAACGTTGGATTCCGAAACTGGGGGGGCTTGTTCAAATACCTCTAATTTTTAAAAATCGTGTGTGTGCGTATTAGAATATAGTTATCACTTGCTTGTGTTAGGTATTATGGGCATTCGCTTGGTTGGTGAGAACACGGGTTACGGATGGATGGTTACTCAATGGTCCAATTGGGAGAAACGCTGCCTGGCAAGTAAGAGGTTCGTCGGGTTCGATTTCCGGCCAGATCACATAGTTTGTTCTCGCGTCCTGGATGTTTGGGATGTCGTTTGTGTGTGTCCACATCATCCAGGGCATATAAAATCCTAGTGAAGTGAAGCATTTAAATTTATTTAATGATGGGTATTAAAGCCTACCTCATAAACCTTACAGAACATTAAGGTAAACTAAGTGATAATCAACTTCAAATATGCATATAAAAAGCGCTGATATCCCGACGATACGTATGTATTAAACTTGATTGAAGTTGATTGAATCATCGTGATAAACAATTACGGCCACAAGCGGTAGTCGGATAGGTGTCATGTCAGCTAGTTGCTTTCCTTGAGCATGACCGGGCTTTGTAAGGCACAAAAGGTCTGCGCAATTTATATCACGACACCCATTGAGAAGGATTTTCTAGGAAAGCATTGAAATATTTAAGTTTTATGTCGAATCCGAAATTTTAACTGTAAGTTACACTATATAACGCTCATATTTAATTATTATTAAATGATTTCCTAAAAGTTGATCGAAAGGACTTAAGTTGATGTAATGTCCGCAATAATTAAGTCATCAATCCTGGTTGTTATCATTACATAGTAAGTAGTTAGTTAGTTCCTCCACTGACTCCCACTGGAGCATCAAATTGAGTACAGTAGTCGCCACGGATCTTTGTGCCTCTGAATTTCTATTCTATTCTAACTTCAGAGGGACGTAGATCCGTGGTGCGTATTGTACATTCTAGATCTACTCTGTAACAAAAGAAGATAATAATAATGTTGGTTATCCGTTTAATTTCTAGCCGGCAACGATGGCTGGCGGATGGCTTTGTTACTTACCATAATTATACTACTACTTGTTGACCACTTACCATAAGGTGGCTCATTGATTAGTTGGTCGGCTATTTACTATATAAAAATGTATATATTAGATACAACAACATAGTATCATGTAAATAGGAAACTAGTTATATTGCTATAACTGGTCATGATTTGTAATTATTTCTCGTGTCATATTGTAAAATGTTAATCGTTTAGGAATCTCGTACTTTTAGGGTTACCATCCCAAAAAAATACCAGGCACTTAGCTGGAAATTATAAAAAAATCCGGATAGTCCGGATAAAAAAAGAAAGTAAAATTCTGTTTTAAATTAAATATGCTTAATTCGAAGTCATAAGTCTGTTTTTGAGATGACATTTATGTGTTGTACTTTAAAGTTTATTAAAAAGATGAAAGTTAATAGAGTATTCACTTTTAAGTTTTTTGAAAATTTCCGGACAAATTCAACAGCCGGCAGGCGAGAAGTCCGGACATGTCTGAACAAATCCGAAACAAAGGTAACCCTACACATACATACGTCCAACCAGTTATCGTAAAATAGGTCCATTATACTTATTTATAACATGACGGTATTATGATTCTTATACGTGGGAATAGGGCCTCAGTTCCGAACGAGTAAGTTTAAATGTTTAGGCACGGTAAAAGTATCATACAGTATTCCATCTTCATACAAACGGTCGGAACGTGAATTATACCTACGCGCCTCTGAGTTTAGTAGACATTAAGTATACAACAGCCACAGAAGCGCCAAAGGGACGATCGAACGTGTGGGTCAGGAAGCGTGCGTATTACCTACCTACCCACTTACATTTACTACAACTAGAAAGAGGCGGCCCTCAGCGCGCGGGGCAGTAGGCATTTATTTCAAGGAAAGGGCCGAGTGACAATACTGTTTGATACTATTACCGTGGTTTAGGTCACAAGTCTCAAGGTGTTTGGTGCTAGTTTGTACCGTGTAGCGGCACATCTACCGCTATTTGTTGATGTGAATAACTTACACCTTCCATGATGTTGGTATAGTGAAAATTAGTTGAAATATGTTATATGTAATGAGAATGACTATAATTAATTTTTAACTTCGGTCATTTGTTTTTAAGATTGAGAAAAGTAACTGTGCTAACGATAGGATAAAAAAGTTTGACGACCCGTAGGGTCTAAGCTGGACTGCCGTTCGAAGGGCCTTGGGTTCGATGGGGGGGACAAGGGCAAGGCGGAACTTTAAATGAGGAGTTTAAATTTCTGTTCTCGGTCTGGGTGTGTGTGTTCTTGTATGTTGTCCATGGCACCCACGACTCAGGGAATCCCAGAGTATTGCTATGAGAGTGTAGCTTTAAAAATGTTATGAAACTGCCATACATACAGACATTTTTAAATACATACGAGTTGAAATCATACCCTTCTATTGCTTTCGCCGTAGTCGAGTAAAAATTATAATAATATTCACAATACGTATAAAAATACACGCAACTAAAATATTGTTTTACAAAACATACTCTTTGAAAAATTGAAAGGTGCTGTGTCATGGGGCATAATTCATGCGAAAGTGGCTTTCTCTCGGCATAACTAATACAAAAATGCACCAAGAAATTTGAATAAAAACATATTTTAATTTTATTCAAATGGAACTTAATTGTGCGGTCACAGATTAAAAACGATTTTTGTTTTTGATTATAACTGCAAGGGCCTCATGTGTATTTCAGGCCTTTTACATGCCACAATTTTATTCGAGGTCGAAGGCTTTAGATGCGTGATCTGTCCTTTGTCAAGTGATGAATAATTTAGATTTTAGAGGAAATATTACATTAAAACGATATTTGAGAAATGCTATTACTGGGGATAATTACATACTGAGCATGGGACTCTCCTCGTAACTGAGCAAGGCTAGAACATACTTCACCGAACTGCTCCAGTGCGGATTTGAATATATTTTAAGTTATGCTTTTAGATGTATGTACAAAATGCAAACATGTTTCATTGACTTTGAATTGAATTTGTATTTAATACGATGGAACTTTCTTAACGACTTCCTCTTCTTGTTGGTTGAACAGGTAATTGAACAGGTGCTAAAGTCAGGTATCATTTGAAGAGTCCTGTTGGTTCATTTGCAATACCAGAATTGCCAACATAACAGTCATTTGCACATTTGAGCCCATGGCTATAAATTATCACGCTGTTGTTGCTTCCTTACGGTTGTACCTATTTAATGTGAGAAGGCAACATTAAACCGTATGTTTATATCTGATGCCTAAGCCTTAATAGCATTGAATCTAATCTCGAATAGTTTATGAGTATTTTAGAACTCTGTCAGACTGCTTGTCTTTTATTTATGTATAATAATTATTAATTATATTTAATTATAGCGACGACCCGGATCGCCGTTCCGAGGGCCCTGGGTTCGATTCCCAGCGAGGCGGAAATTTGAATGATGAGTTTAAAGTTCCTTTCTTGGTCTGGGTGTGTGTTCTTGTCTTGTGTGTTGTCCCCTTAAAAACGAAAAACGAGCGGACGAGATAAATAATGGTAGGTAAGTGGTCACCGTAGCCAAAGGACATCAGTTAACCAAAGCCATCGTCGATGTGTTACCGGCCAAGGTACAGGGTCAACTTTTCCCGCGCTGGTGACATATTTACTTCTTTTTTACGTAACTGTCATTGTTTGTACCTAATTAAAGTGAAAAAGCACATTTAATATTTATTAGTACCAACTAAAAACATTTCAAATTGCTTTTAGAGAGGCGGTAGCTATTTTGAGTCACGATCCGATCCTAACGTACGGAGTATG
This sequence comes from Ochlodes sylvanus, assembly GCA_905404295.2. Lineage (NCBI taxonomy): Eukaryota > Metazoa > Arthropoda > Insecta > Lepidoptera > Hesperiidae > Ochlodes > Ochlodes sylvanus. Next base: position 8,719,258 of record FR990142.1, on the reverse strand, counting down.
GATGGACCTACACGGTCGTACATAATACGAACACTCTTTTTAATTTGAGAGTTCTATAAGAGGTCGTTGAACATCAAATTGTTTTAATATTCCGCAGCTCCAAGTCATATAATAACACAATCACCTTTCCCACCGTAACAGTTACAATACCTTCTGTACCTGCACTTGTACTTTCAAGTGTTATTAGGGATGCTGCGGTGGACAATAACGGTGAAAATATCCGAAATAGCTTGATCAATAAAGTTGTTCTTAACATTAAATCTGTTCTTTGTCCATTACTTATGAAAGGTTCAATAAAGAATAATAAATTATATTAATAAATAGTGCAGTATCAAAATATTTAGAGTCGATTTATTTTCGGTTTAATTATTGTATTTATTGATTGAAACGTAGTAAAATTGAAATATTTTGGTATTTTAAATCCATAAAAAACTTGAAATTTTAGTATTTAAGAAAACGTTCATTAATATTTTAATAATTTCGTTTATACATATTTAGGTTTTCAATTGTATAAAATTGTTGTTATGAAAATGATTTCAGTATTATGTCACATTACTAACATTAACAGTCATGGGTAATCTTACAACAAACAAAATAAAACATCCGTATCCGAAACACACATCACTAGAACGCGAAGGTACTGTAAGTGAAGTGACTGTTTCCCAGTGTTTCGACTACAAAGCGTCTTGCAACACTAATAGGCTGTTCCAGTCTCCACAGATTATCAGAGCGCGGTGTTTGAGGTTCGCAATGCGGAAGAGGGCCAAGCAATCGCGAATCGACACACGTTGCTCGTTAACAACAACATCAACAACTACAACCACTATGACAACAACAGCGACCATTTTATCACAATTCTCTTGATTGTGCCGTGTTGTAGTTGTAATGCACAGATTCGTACACCACAAGGCAGCATAAAAAATAATAAATAAAAATATAATATGATTTTATGTGCAACAAAGGATTATCATTTAATCTCTTCCAGATTTTAACTAAAATATTTATTTATTACACAGTCATCAAATACACTTAAATCACTATATCAACGCATTCTAAAAGGAAGCGGCGCGGTAGGCCCGTTAATGGGTGAATTAGAGTCTTAAAAAACAAAACATGTACAAAATTATCAAATAAATTTTCAAATCATTGAGAACCTTGGGCTGTATTTATTGCGTAGGTTTTAATTCATAAGGCTCATGTGCCTTCAAGGCGGTTTCATTCATTCAATACAGTTATTGTCCAACACAAGTTTGGTCATAAAATGTAAATTTTATTGCAGTCACTGTTATTGCGTAAATACTTTAACTCTTATGTAACACTATCATTCCCCCGCGGCTTCGCCTGCCAATATCCGAAAGCCCTAAACTAAAAACTGACATCCCTGGCTCACAGCCTTGAACAGCATTAAATCACCCGAGAGAGAGACATTTATCTCTGCTACAATTTGCTCTGCATACATCGCGAATATACGTTAAGATGATACCTACTCTTTATAGAGAAATCTTCAATCGATATTTAATTGATTGTGTATGTTTTACCATTGTGAAAAGCTGGTGGTAGATGGTAATGCCTGTGATTAAATACACATAACTAATCGTTGGTCTACAAAAAAAGATCATTTATCTTTTAATGTCATAAATGATTGACTTTTTATGGTCCGCTATCCAATGATACTTATTATAATTAAAACAGACCGACAACGGACGCATATTGATAGGGTTCTGTCAGAGTAAACATGTACCTATTATAATTTTTGTACAATCTATCTTGTTGTTAACTAAATAATTAGAGCTACAGCTATTGCTCGGCGGTACGGAACCCTACGTGTACTATTCCGCCTCACACTTGACCTGTACAGTACCGTACTTTAGGTATATACCTATACAGGTTTTAAAGTCTAGGAAACGTTGCCTTAGACTTTTACATCAAAACCGTTATACGCCGAACAAATGATATCACCGTACGTAATAACTATTTACTACTTCTAAACACACTAAAACGCTATAAAAGTGTAAGCTAGATAGCCTAGTGCTTGGTTTCTACATAATTTTCTCATTTCGTCATCTGCGTGCGTTACGTAGTCTTCTCACGGTACGATCGGTCTAATCTGATCAGGGAACGTGATTTTAAAAGCTTTTCCTACATTCACTGCTGTTTTATTGCAAGTTTGCAACGATGATAGTAAATGCCTCAGCGATCATAATTACTTGTTTGACATCCATCTATTACCAGGTGAACTATGTACAGTATTCCTTACTGTAGAAATATGGAGAAGCTTGGCGACTCGCGCGGGACCTACCGAATATTTATTTCATCATTTATTTCGTCAGATCTCAACGTTTTCTGGCCCTAAGCAGCTATTCTGACTATTCCTAGTGTCTGTAGGTCTATATATATACATGTGTGTGTCTGTAAACCTCTCATAACTTTTAAACGGCTTGACCGATTGAAACGCAGTTGACGGCATTCTAAAGGGTTTCACTGAACTTACATTTCCTGAAAATTTGAACCGGTTAGGCCCGTTAGTTTTTGAGAAAAGAAAAAAACAATAAAAAAATGTTGTTTTAACGATGTTCTTAATAATAGGTACACATCACTTGTTATTCATAAAACGCATACGTATGCACATATACACAATTAATATACAGTAAAATAATATGGTTGATACGGAAGAATGAACAAGTTTTACCTCAGCCAAGTTAGCCTGCCTACATGTTATTTTATTTCTATAAATATGTATGGCATGCCGCTTGTAACGATAGGCCGTGTGCTCTATGAATGAAATCCGGTTGTGGAAATATTTAAATTTTAATAACGCCCAGCTAACAACTAAATGTTTCAAATGTAGACATTATAATCTTATAATATGATGAATGATAAAAATTGTTAGGTTAGGTATATTTTATGCTTAGCTACACTTATTTATGGCTAACTTACCCATGGCCATAAGTAACAGCACAAGACCAATATCTCTTATTATTTTTATAATAAAATTTGGGGGTTCCATACGCCACATCGAATTCCATTACATCGAAGTTCATGACATCGAACACGTTACATCGATAGTTTATTATATCGAACTAACATCACATCGAATGTTTATTACATCGAATGGTCATGACATCGAAAGCTTTTAAAATCGAAAGCTCATTGAATCGAATTTGTAACATCGAAGCCTTATCACATCGATAGGTCGTGACATCGACAGCTTCAGAACATATAGAACGGACATATTTTTTTTGATATATTAAATGAAAGAAAAAAATCATTTTTACACTAACGTTTAATGTTATTCATACATACATGTATGTATGTATATGTATGTATGTATGTACATGTATGTATGTACATGTATGTATGCACATCTATGTATGTGTGTACAGGTATGTATGTATGAATAACATTAAACGTTAGTGTAAAAATGATTTTTTTCTTTCATTTAATATATCAAAAAAAAATATGTCCGTTCTATATGTTCTGAAGCTGTCGATGTCACGACCTATCGATGTGATAAGGCTTCGATGTTATAAATTCGATTCAATGAGCTTTCGATTTTAAAACCTTTCGATGTCATGACCATTCGATGTAATAAACATTCGATGTGATGATAGTTCGATATAATAAACTATCGATGTAACGTGTTCGATGTCATGAACTTCGATGTAATGGAATTCGATGTGGCGTATGGAACCCAAAATTTGGCTAGATCGCCTGCAGACCTTTTAGGATGAGTTAGTTGGCAGACCCGAAACACACGATCCTCATTTATTAGCTACAAGCGCCATTTCTAATTCGTAAACAAATTAAAATAAAATCGCTAAAATTTGCAGCTCAACCTGGGCCATCTTCGTGGCCTATTAAAGTTAAACACATACATATGTTTTTAACGCTCGACGCTTGCCGCGCAGAACATAATTTGGTTAAAGCCGCAACCACGCCAGCCAGTTTAAGAAAACGCAGTTAGGTACTTATGTAGGTTTTGTCAAGAGGTCTTCCTTTACCGAAGTGAATCACAATTTCAACGATGGTAGTAGCAAAGTGAAATCACACATTTTCTTGGCACCTTCTCTGTAGAAAGAGTGGGTGCTGTTGCTTTGTTCATACTTGGTCAAAGCTATGAATATAAAACAAAGCGGTGTCGAAGAAAATCGAAACAAAGTTGGCGCTTTGTCAACTCTTATACTGCTATTGAGAAAATGACTAGTTTTTAAATAGGTATGACTAGTTTTTAAATAGGTAAACATCATTGATAAATCCTTCTAACTTAGCTTACTAGCGGGACGTATTTGTGCAGCATCAACATTGTATTTTTACATGTTTTACTCGATATGCCAAATTTAACAGCTAAAATTATGGACAGACCTTTGAACATGCACTTTTTGAACTTCCGCATGCAAGCCATGCAGGAAGTAAAGATAAAATTCGGACTTGCATATGAAGGCTTTCGTAACATCGTGCAATTTTTTTTTATATTAAGATACTCTTTGAAATAGTTTTTCTAGCGTGCGGGAACACGTCATCAGCAGTCCGTATGTACGTCAATGTCACAAATTGAGTTACAACGTGTCAAAGTACTAACAATAACTAACTTTCCGAACATGTCACAGTTGATAAGTCAGCATTTCACCTCACCGCGCCATGGGACGGGACGTGACATAAGGACGTGACCGTATGGTCACAGGTATGGTGCTCACACTCACATCATGTTTTATTCAGCATCTAGTTTCGGTTGGCACCACTGACAGCTCTCCACAGAACAATTATGAAACAGAAAGTGTTTGTATAATTATATTATACAAACATAATTACAGATTACTATTATTACTATAAATTCAATGGTTATAATTGCTCTGAAACAAAATTTTGTTTCAGAGCAATTATAACCTACCTACAGGATTACATGTATCTTCTTCAAATAAAGTTTAGTCCCTGTCGGGAATCAAACCTGGGGCTCCTTTGGCGCAGGTTGAGTCACTTACAACTGTGTTACGGAGTCAAAGAAAGACAATGTTAAATAACACATTTAGATCCCTTTAAAAGCATTCCCAAAGTCTCGCCAAATGTTTTACCACCTACAATCAGTTAATGGCCATATTAAAATTCAACGCCAATAATCATAAACGTTCCGTTATTCATATACCTATTAAATTGTGTTATATATAGACAAAACGATGTAACACCCACTGATGACCGTAACTTAATAATGTTGTACTACCCACAGCTAGGGTTGCTAACGTTTTTTAGATTTTTTTTACTGAATATAAGTTACCGCTTGGCTACATTTCTATAAATACTAATACTATTATTGTCAGAGAAAAAATAAAAAACAGAATTGAGGAAGATCGAGAAAAAAAATTAAATTAGTACCTAACTAAAATATAGTACATATTTAGTATACTATACATTTTTTCAACAGCATATAGTTCGTAATGTCGAAATAATGTAAGTACATACATATAGGAAAATAAAATAGTCCGAAATATTGGATAATAATATTAAACTTCTGTTCGCAGTTCCCGGAAGTTGACTGGAATAGATCGCCTTTGTTTGTATATTATATATATTTTTTGTAAAACTTATGCATTTTACAAATTTATACAGAAAAAGTTTTACATTCTCTCCGGGTCAACCTCCAGGCAGTGTGAATACAACGTTCAATAACAAACTGTTGTATGGTGCATAAAGTTTAAATAAATACGGGTTATATACGGGCATAAAGTTTAAATAAAGTCGGGTTGGCAACCCTACCAGCAACAGACAAGGATTTTCGTACGCCAACAACCGTTTATGGAGCAGCTACTCACTGCGGCCCTACAAGTCTGCGAGGCGATCTCATTTTATAGAAATGGCAGAGTCGCTATAAACACCTTGTTTGGTTTGCTCTTCCGACTGACGATGACTCAGGCTACGATGTACAGAAATGGATATCTCAATCACCGTCGGATTATTGTCTAACAACCGTTTTTGCTATGCGTAATCTCTGGATAAGATAGTAGGTAAAGTGACTTTTAGACAGTTGCTAAACAAATGACTGAGAGATTGTAAATGAATAGGTAGTATGGGTTAATTTCAGGTCATCTGATGATGGTTATCGCCTTAAGTCATACTTAACATTGCATCTTGTTATCCTTAACATCACATTTTCGCATCAATATCATAGCGCATGTATATAAACAAATAAAGTAAAGTACATAATACAATTGAATATGCTTTTTACAATGTAAACAAAATCTAACTATCAAAAATTAATTACCTAAACCACGTCGTTTCGAAGCACAGAAAACTTATATTTTCGAGGCAGTTAAAATAAAAACAGCTGCAATCTTAAACATGTTTTTGGAACTATGCGTAACTAATGATTGTTTCTGTGTCAAGTATGCAGTGCATATGCAAGCGATGCCAGTAATGTATGCATGATATGCGAGAGTGGTGTTTTGTAGGGCAAACGTGCGTTTCGTGTGGCAAACGCATCACGTTTTCCCCATAGCGATTGCTGTTATTATACGACACCTCACCACTTGACACAGCCACCAGCCACCGAGTATTATTATGGTAGTGTAAATATTATTTTGTTTAAACGGAGCTACTTATACACAAGTACATATATTAATACTGTTAATGTGTACTTTTGTTATTTACAAAAATATGGGGTAGTCATTTTCGTTAAAATTTTTAAAATACATATTTATTACAAGCATTTCATTGCACTTGAAGTTTATTTTTATTATCACAGATTAAATTATCTTCTTATTGTCCCAGTAATTCTTCTCTTACTAATTGCAGGTGCTTATTAGTGCGTGGGATACATTACGAGCCATAACGGGTTGAATTAAGAATAACCAAATGATGTTTACGATTACCATAGGTATTAATAACTGAAAAAAAACCACTCATTCACGCTACAATAAAATTGATGATAGGTTAGGTGGTCGCCGCCGCCCATGGATATACGTAACCCGACGTGTAATCTGCCTTAAGGTTTGGAAGGCGTTGCCAACCAAGATAGAAGCAGTAAACGAATTTGCAACGTTACTCTCCAATAATCTCCCAGTATCTCTTTCAAAAACCCTCATCAAATCATGTATAGTCATGCCACAATTTATATTATTAATCACTCATTTCGATTATAAAAAAGTGGTAATTATATTAAACAACGAATTATGTAGTATAACGTGAAACGGAACGTCCGCATTTTGCGCCACCTATCGAGGCATTCCAGACGCGCGCGCACGCGATCGGTTCTACTCTGTGAAGTAGGAATGTGCGGCAGATGGCTGATACTACACTTAACAGACTAAAGACAGTAGATTTCAAAGACGCGACTGTGCCTTCTAGGTATGTACTTTTAAACATAAAATACTGTATAGTTAATTAATTACTGTAATCTTACAACTTTTATCAACTTCTCCAACTCAACCAAAAACGCGGCAAGTCTACTGTCAAACTCCCGCTAGTGAGGGGGTCGTATAGACGCGAACATAGAGTTGTGCATTATCCATTGTTCCGGTATTCCGTCTAATAGTACATAAATTAAGCACCCAAAGAAATTCATCTCCAGCAGTGCAGATTAAAATATGTAAACATTTTAGCGCTAAAATGCTGAGCAATTCGTTTGAGAACGTAAAAAATAAGTAAATAGACACTCGCTAACAAACTTCTACCCTGGAGTTATATTGTCCGTGTCGCGTACAAACATATAACACCGTTCCGTGGACATACACAATTAATATAATCAAACAACTATGACCCGAGAAAAAAATCTTAGGCAGTTACTTATTTATTACTTATCTAACATCGCCTATTTTGGAAATAAATTATAATATATTACAGATATAGGTATACTTACTCCATTTTTGTAAAACCGGTACTTTTCGCAAATCATAGACAAGCATTTAATCTCTACGCGCCATTTCTACGCAACATCCGTTCTGCAGCAACTATGCACTCGGCCGCTTATCTGTACATCATTTTATTATTTAATTTTTTATCTGTGAAATAATTTCAAACTTTGCTCCGTAAATAGAATGGAACAGGAAATGACGGTGATGAATTCTTAGCTAAGTTAGCTGATTCATCTCATGAGTACATTACGGTCACGGTAGTAAATTATACCTTTAAAAGTGTAAAAAATCTTTTGTTATACCGCTCTGACATAATGACTAATTATTTCCCCTTAACTGATAACTGCACGACTTGCTTGGACTCGATCGTCATGTTTTGAAACATACTTGTAGCCGGCAATTTCTTAACTTATTTACGAGTATGTAAATGGTAGGCGTTCCCGAAGCTATTGATACTACGAGTAGTTTTCATTTTGTATTTTTTCCTATTTCTCTCCATAACTATTTTCTCCTGAATCGCTACTACTACTCATGAAAGCAGTATGAAAAAGTGTGGTGCAATTAAAGGATTATCGAGTTCAAACAGACAGGTTCGTACTTAGGGTAAGCAGGGGGAATGGCACCCACCGGGTAATGGCGCGCACCTCTATAAGTCTATGAAAATGGTACATAACAACGTGCCTCCATACGTAAAACGGAAGAGGGTTAGGGCCTCTAACACGTAGCGATGCACAGGGGCGGCCAGCTCGTGGCAAGCGACGGTGAAGTGCGTTTGTTTGTATGCGGCTGCGCAGAACTAATTTTAGTCGTGATCTTTTTTTCAGTAAGATCAGAATTAAGATATTTATTAAATTGTTAATATAGATTTCCTAGGTACTTATTCATTCCTTTTTATGATGAATTATTCAATTTTCAACAATTGCTTCTCAATGTCTGTTTAATTTAAAGTGAAATTCAAAACGACCGTTTGGGGTTATCCCGCTCACATGAGCGCGATTACCCCTAAGTTACTTTATTTTTTGTTGTGTATTATATACTTATTATAGATTGTTATAGACAAGCCCAGAAATCGCCAAAAAACAAACCCCAAAGCGGCTCGGAAAGAAGAAAACCAAGCGGATTGCTTAAACTGCGATTGAAAAAGGATGTCCAAGAGTCAAGCCGCAAAACAATATAACATCCCATTTACTACTTTATGATTATAGACTGTACTTTAATTATACACTTACTTTAATTAATTATCATAATTGGAAGGAAACAGGTTTGGGCATCGTTATCCCTTCGCCTGAGCGGCATTACCCAATGGCAGGGGCAATGCCGCTCAAACCTTCTTTTTTTTTAAATGTTTACTACGGCTGGTTATTCTAAGATAAATACGATTCATATTAAAAATTTGATAATTTAATTGTTAAAGTTTATGTTAATGTTCTTAATTTTAAAATAAGACCAATAACATAAAAAATATAGCATGTTTTCCTTAAGTGAACGCCATTCCCCCTACTTACCCTACTTACTTAATTTGTTTATATCGTCCGCGTAATAATTACCCCCTAAAAACGTTTATATTTATTCACTTTCGATCTATTATTGCACATTAACAGATGAACAAATCGTATTTCGGTCATATCTGACCTTTCAAGTTTGCAAAGTTTAAATAAATTATTCATTAGTGAATGAACTATGCAAATACAGTCCTTATATGGTCATTACCCTCTGTCGGTATCTCAGCGTCAACCACCGTTTGCGGAAAACCTGGCCAACCGCAAATTGCACTAGCGCACATATTTATGAAATTCGCGCAATTTTGGGCTATTAGCGGCAAAAATAGCGCAGCGATTGCAACGTTTGTGCAAAGTGTCTGCTCTAGATTCTGTGAAGCGAAATAATGAGGAATTAAAAATAGAATTTCTTCTCAATTATGGTTTCCCGTATATCGGCTCAGTAAGAATTTCTCTTTGATGTATCTTTGGCCCGTTTATTAACTTCTCAGTCTCTAAAAAATTATGTTTGAAATGAAATGAAATGAAATTTATTCGAAGTTGGTTTTTTACAAACACTTTTCGAAAGTCAATCTACGCCATCGCTTCGACAAATCCCTACCGTGAGTAGTCTTGGAAGAAAAAGCGGCAAGAAACTTCCAAGAAGCTTTTTTTGCTACTCACATTACAGATAGCACTTTATTACTACTTACTAGCTAGAATATCAAACTCATGTCCAAGCATTTTTATCTTTAAAATAATCATCAAGTTTGTAATAACCTTTCGTCATAAGAATGCCTTGGACATGATTTTTAAATTTACAGTATGGCATTTCCGTCAATTCGAACGGCATTTTATTATAGATTTTAATACAATTGTTGCGGGCGATCTAGAAAACTTCGATAGCGTGATTCAGATTTTGTCGTGACGTGTCGTCGCCAGACTTATTCAACTGTATTTTTTTGTAAAAACTCACCAGATAACAGTCAATGGGCTTCTCCCTCGGTCTGTGGTAGGCCTTCTGTAGTTCCGTCTGTTTTAGCGCGTGCGCGATGTGTAGCGCGCTCGCGTCGAACCGCCCATACTGGTAGTCGGGCGCGTCGCGCGACAACTCGCGAGCGGGCGACGCGTGCACGCTGCCGCCGTTTGTCGCGCGTGTGGGGGACACTGTGAACAAAGTCAAATATTTATTATGAGTACACATCTCTTATTCCCAGAAGGAGGCTTTTTAGAGTTTTTACTTTAGTTTAACCGATGGATGTGGTTTTAGAACAAAATTTAATAGATTTGCTGTGTAACTTTCAGTCGTACTTCCACTTACTAATATTTAATAATAATGTACAGTTTACGTACAAAGCAATTTATTTTATTGCGCCATCAGCGCATTTCCGTCATCGAGACAGTTCACGAAATTATCGCGACCGCGTAATACGTGTGCTCAATCATTTATCAGTCCATCAATAGCAGTTCATTTATATCAGTTTTAATTATTAAATCAATTTTAACTACAAATATCAGTTTTTATTATCAATCATAACTTGGTGTATGGTGTGAACCGTACATCAATTTGGTCCTTCGAGAAAAAAGCACACAACCGCGTGCGTGACCTAAATCCTCGCCACGTGCGACGGCCGCGTGTGTGATCAGTGCGTGGAGCAGCAGTCATCACCAGCACTCAGCATCAGCAGTCATCATCAGCAGTCATCACCAGCAGTCATCGTCAGCAGTCATCATCAGCAGTAAGACGCTACCAGTAGCAGAAGCAGCCTACCTACAAGTAAGATCTGCCCATTTTTTTTGCTGTGCGTAAACACATACTACCATTATTACGATGGAGGGTTTATATACTGCCCAGGCGGAGATTTATAACAACATCAAGTCACTAGAACGTAACTTCAAGAAGGATGGTAAGGATCGTAAGACCGCGGACTATTGCTATAGCCGGTTGAAAGCTTTAGAGTCGTACTGGTCAGATTACCAATACAACCATGACCGCATTAGAACGGAGGGAAGTCGCACTCATCCGTATTTTGTCAATGCCGAATACGATCTGGTTTCAAAATTGTATAACAGCATGAAGACGTTGATCAACCAACAGCTTAGAGACCTTCAGGGGCCGCCAGGACCTGTCTCGGCGGATCTTGGTGGTAGCTCAGATTCGGGTGCTAGCGGGAAACCTCCCTCTGAATTAAGGGAATTAAAATCTCATGGGTCACTAAGCAGACTCGACGAAATCAGACGCAAACAGGTTGCCAACTTCAAAGCATTTGATAGGACAGTAAGCAACATGGATATTAATATTCTTTCCGAGAAGTGGGAGTTTGATGATGCTTTGAAAACGTTGCAGAGCAGGTGGTCTATCATAGATTCCCTTCATTGGGAAATCGTAAGTGAGTTGGATGGGGATGATAGTGCCTATGAAAGCGATTTCAGCAGGTACGAATCGCAATTTAATAGTCTCAAAAAAGCAATTAACAGCAAGATGTGGTCTGAGTGTCACCGGGAGAGGGCTACCCCTCAAATAGAGGTTCCGTTGTTTAGTGGTAGTTTTAATAGCTGGGTTTCATTCAAGGAGTTATTCGAAGAAACTATACATAAAAACCGGTCTCTATGTAACACACAAAAATTGCAATATTTAAAAAGCAAACTTCGCAATGAGCCTGAAAAATTAATTCAACACCTACACATAACATCAGAGAACTATCAAGTTGCGTGGGATATCTTGAATAATAGGTATAATAATATAAAGTTAATTTTTAATTCACACATGAACATATTAACATCCTTAACGTCTATGCAGACTCAAGCAGCTGGGAGTATAAAGAAAATTCACGACACCACAAATGAATGCCTACATGCCATTCGAAACTTAGGGGTCGATACGACCAACTGGGATCCTTTAATTGTATACTTGGTGGCACAAAAATTAGACTTCGACACACATAGGGAGTACGTGGAATCCTTGAAGGAGCCCCGAGCCTTGCCATCGCTTAAGGACTTCTTGGGATTTTTAGAGGCAAAATTCACAGCATTAGAGTCATCCAAACGAAAAGTAGAAGGTGTCAAAGTCCTCCATCCGCAACAACAGCAACCGAACCGGCAGTTATTGTCTCATTCATATAATAGAAAACCGCATAATTTTAAATCAATCGGCAATCAAAATACTTCGCATAAAACTTATAATTCGAATCACAAAACATATCGACCTACTTTACAAAAATGCCCCGTTTGCGCGAAAGATCATGGAATTTTTAATTGCACAATATTTCTTGACTTGCAATCTGACGTCAAGCGACAAACAGTCTTAAAACACGGGTTATGCAAAAATTGTCTTTATAAACATGAAGGTAAAGATTGTTTTTCTACACGAACGTGTAGGGTTTGCAAGGAGCCTCACAACACCCTGCTCCATGAAGCCTTCAGTAAACCGAAAACTAATGACGTCACACCATCCACATCAAATGCAGTAAAATCGCAATCGAAAAATAGTTTAAGCGTGTTACAAAAGGATACACAAGAAGTGCTGCTAGCAACAGCTATAATAAAAGTTGAGTCGGCAGACGGTACGAACCATGTCATGCGCGCATTGATTGACCAAGGCTCACAAACGTCGCTCATTACAGAAAACGCGGCTCAAATTTTAGGTTTGCGCAGACGCAGCTGCAAAGGAATAATAATAGGCGTGGGGGCTACAGAAAGTAATTGCAAAGGCGTCATGAACATTTGTATAAAATCAGTTTACAACGAGTTTTCTATCAACGTAGATGTTTTTATAATGAGTCGTGCCGTTAATAACTTACCAAATCAGACCTTCAGCAAACCTAATTGGTCTTATATCGAAAATATCCAATTAGCTGATCCGGAGTTCTATCGTAGTCGATCCGTGGATATATTACTAGGGGCTGATGTCTATCCATCAATTTTAATGAACGGTATTATCAACTCAGACTCAGCACCCATTGCGCAACAGACACGGCTGGGGTGGATTTTATGTGGCAACGTAAAATCCTACCAATGCAACGTTGTGACGCTTAATATAGACGACATGCATCGCTTTTGGTCAATCGAAGACATCAGTGACAGCAATGATGTTATGTCGGAAGAAGATAAACAGTGTATGAACGTATTTAAGGCTAATACAACACGTAACGCAGACGGGCGATATGTAGTGCGTTTACCACTGCACCCCGATGTCGATGAAAAGTTAGGACAGTCAAGACATAAAGCATTAGCACAGTTTTACCAAATTGAAAGGAAATTTAAAAAAGAAGAAAAGTTAGCAACGGATTACAAATCATTCATGTCAGAATATATAAATTTAAATCACATGTATTTAACATTACCTAATTCGTCACCCGGCTACTACATGCCTCACCATTGTGTGCATCGGGCTGACTCTGCAACTACCGCGCTGCGTGTTGTTTTCAATGCATCGCAACCTAGTTCGAACGGCTTAAGTCTAAACGATCTTATGTACCGCGGGCCGAACTTACAACAGGACCTTATGTCATTGGTAACAAGGTGGAGATTATATAAATATGTAATTACGGCGGACATCGAGAAAATGTTTAGGCAAGTTTTAATTCATACAGATGATCAAAAATATCAAAAGATTTTATGGCGCGATTCTGAAAATCAACCATTAAAGGAATACGAATTAGCAACGGTTACTTACGGTACTAAGGCCGCTCCCTTCCTAGCTATGGCAGCTCTCAAACAGTTAGCTAATGATGAAGGTCACAAGTTCCCGGAGGCAGCGAAAATCGTAGAAAATCAATTTTACATGGACGATCTTCTTACCGGGGGCTACAGCATACAGTCGACCAAGCAATTACAGTCAGATCTTATTGAGCTTCTTAAACTAGGGGGATTTAATTTAAGGAAGTGGACATCTAACAACCGTGAATTTATTGATAATATTAGCGCAGGTCCCGGGGAAGACTTCATTTTTAAACATAAAGAATCAACAAAAACATTAGGATTAATTTGGAATTCGAAGGAAGACATTTTCACCTTCCAATGCAATATGGCAAAACAATCGGACAGAGATGGCACCCCCACAAAGAGAAAGCTATTAGGAGAAATATCCAAATTATTTGACCCATTAGGTTGGTTAGCTCCAGTTGTAGTACAATTAAAATTATTATTTCAAAACGTTTGGATAATTGACCTTAAATGGGATGACGTTATTCCCGACGACATAAACACAACCTGGAATAAAATGAGACTAGACATAGAAAACATAGATAAAATAAAAATACCTAGGTGGTTACAATGTGATGAAAACGAGGTAATACAGTTACATGGATTTTGTGATGCCTCAAATAAAGCCTACGCTTGCGTGATATACGCAAGAATACAGAAACAGGATACCGCATCAGTCACTCTTCTAGCAGCTAAGACTAAACTTGTACCACCTGCTAAATCAAAATTATCATCTCAAGATGTTTCTCTACCTAAATTAGAACTATGTGGAGCAAATTTATTATCTAAATTAATGCAAAAAATGATAAACAGTCTGGCCCAGCATGAAGTTGAGATATATGGTTGGTGTGACTCGACAGCAGTCCTGGGCTGGCTTCATGGCGAACCCAATCGCTGGAAGCCATTCGTAGCAAATCGTGTTAAGAAAACTATAGAAGTAATGCCGCCACACACTTGGCGGTACGTTAAGACACAAGAAAACCCGGCCGATTGTGCTAGTCGTGGCATGAGTGTGGAGCAGTTACGGTGTCACGAACTCTGGTGGAATGGACCTTTGTGGCTTAAATCATTTGACAGTCAAAATTATAAGCAAACTGTCATTCCTACTACAAATTTAGAAATGAAAAAAGTTAAGTCTAACGTCATTCAAACAAGCATTACAATTGAAAATAACATTATTACGCAATTAATAAACAAACACAGCAATTTTACTAAACTTACACGTGTATTAGCATGGGTAATGCGTTTTTTGACACGCGACCGACCTAATCAACCTTATTTAACTTTAAAAGAATTGAAATTAGCAGAAAATAAAATTTTATTAAATGTTCAACAGTCTGAATTTTCGGAAGATATTAATCATATTAAAAAACATGGATCAGTACATTCTAACAGTCGCTTGTTATGTTTAAATCCCTTTTTGGATAACGACGGGTTGTTGAGAGTTGGAGGAAGGCTAAAATTAAGTAATATTGATTATGACATGAAACATCCTAAGATCATACCACAAAAACACATATTAACCAATTTATTAATAGATTATGCACACAAAAGGACATTCCACGGTGGTGCACGACTTACACACTCATGGTTACGCCAACAATTCTGGGTTCTATCAGGCAACAGAGCTGTCAAAAGTCGATTGAGACAGTGTGTTCTGTGCAGAAGGCACAATCCGAGTAAGCATCATCAAATAATGGGTAACCTACCTGAATCCAGGACGAATCCTACACGACCATTTTATCATACCGGAGTCGACTACACGGGCCACATAGCTGTAAAGGCGAACAAGGGTCGCGGTATAAAGACGTCGAAAGGTTACGTAGCAGTCTTTGTCTGCATGGTCACAAAAGCAGTGCACCTGGAGTTGGTGTCAGACCTATCTTCATCAGGCTTCTTAGCGGCGCTTCGTAGACTAGCAGCAAAGAGAGGGACCCCACGTCACATGTACAGCGATAACGGGACTAATTTTGTTAAAGCGCAAAGGATTTTATCAGAAGAATATATCGATTTACAATCTATATTCACAAACAACTTTTTCGAAGAAGTCAGTGAAATGAAGATTGACTGGCATTTCAATGCTCCGTCGTGGCCCAGCGCAGGGGGGCTATGGGAGAGCGCAGTCAAGAGCCTCAAACACCACTTACGTAGAGTAATCGGTGATCAAAAGCTGACGTACGAGGAACTTCATACGTTAATGTCACAACTTGAGGCTTGTCTAAATTCAAGGCCATTATGTGCCCTATCAGAAGACCCAGATGACATCAATTACTTGACTCCAGCACATTTCTTGGCAAGCGGTCCTCACTTAACAATTTATGAGACAGAAAGGGATGAAAGGACCCGGTGGCAGATGACGCAAAAGGTGTTTAACGATATTTGGCGTAGGTGGCGCACAGAATATCTCGTCCAACTGTCAGCCAGAAGCAAATGGCAAAAGGCTCAACCTAACATCAATAAGGACGACGTGGTTGTAATTCATGAAGACAACGTGCCGGCAGGGCGATGGGCGCTCGGCCGCGTCGTGGAGCTGCACCCTGGCGCCGACGGGCACGTACGCGTCGTCAGTGTGAAAACGAAGAACGGAGTTATAAAACGGCCTATAATCAAATTATCTATATTACCAGTAAACAGTCAGGACAATCAGCACGAACAGAAAACTAGCATACCTGAAACTCAAAACCAACGTAATAATTCAAACAAACCTAAATCTAATTTTATTTCGATGTTATTGTCTATCTTCTTGATTATAAATTTCTTATCATCAGCATTTGGATCGTATAACATAACAAAGCTAAATGAGACAAAAGGATTTTATTTTGACAAAGTCGGTAATATGCAGATCATCAGGGACGATTGGAAGGTCATAGTATACTACGACATGGAACCCTATTGGGAAGGACGAACGGCTCTTGAAAAATACTCAAAAGACCTGTCGCACTCGTGTGAAAATTCCAAAAATAACATACAAGTACATTGTAACGTCATACTATCACAATTAAAACTAGACGTTTCTGAATTGGAATACTACGATCGCATGTTGCTTAATCAGGAGTTCACAGCGTACGACAGACGGCGTGTAAGACGAGGCCTCATCAACGGTGTCGGTTACATCGCACACTCATTATTCGGTGTATTAGACGACGAATTCGCGGAACAGTACAAGCGAGACATAGACCTTATAAACAGCAATCAGAAACATTTAGCTCTCTTATGGAAAAATCAGACATCTGTGATCGAAGCGGAGTACAACCTTATAAAGCGGATGGAGGACTCTATGAGCAAGCAGCATAAAATTGTTAATCAAAGAATTAATACTTTAGAAATGAGAACCAATACAATGACGTCAGAGGTACTGAAAATGGAGACTACGAATGATTTTATTCTTTCGTCTATAATTACTAATAATCTCTTATCAAAACTCAGCAAAATACAAGAATCAATAATAGACATTATCACGAATGTCTACGACGGAAAATTCAATGTTCACTTGTTGACACCAAAGCAGCTTCAAGATGAACTTAATATCATCTCAGGACAGCTACCGAAAGACCTTTCCCTACCTATAAATAATATCCAAACAGATTTATTACACATTTACAATCTGATACGAGTAAGAGCAAGGATGACGCAGACTTACCTCATATTTGAAATCAAAATCCCTCTCATCAGCAGAGAAGGATTCGAAATCTATAATGTTATCCCGATCCCGCAACAGGTTGGCAACAATTCTATTACTGT
Organism: Ochlodes sylvanus; assembly: GCA_905404295.2. Lineage (NCBI taxonomy): Eukaryota > Metazoa > Arthropoda > Insecta > Lepidoptera > Hesperiidae > Ochlodes > Ochlodes sylvanus. The sequence continues at coordinate 8,701,494 of FR990142.1, read as the reverse complement.
AACTCCCATATCAGACACCCTAGCTATTAACATACAGAAAGACACTTACCTACCATCGCCGGACATCAAGACTTGTTTAAACTCAGACTCACATACTTACCTATGTTACAATCAAGGCCCAATTTATCTCTTGAAATCCGATGCTAGTCTTTGTTTACATCAATATCAAGGCACCTGCGTAAAAAAGACAACACCCTGCAAAAACATATGGAGACAGCTAGAGACTCCCAATACATACTTGTACTTCTGTTGTACTGTATGCTCTGTGCGAATAATATGTGAAGACCAGATATCAGTACAACAGATAAACAAGGTAGGTATTGTCAGCCTAAGCAAAGGATGCATTTTAAAGAGCGACAGTTTTACCATCTACTCGCACCAGCAACTATCGACAACAATACAATCCAAACCAGAAGTGTACGTTCACGTGATTGCTCCAATCAATCACTTAATAAATGTGACGATTCCTACACAACAATGGGCTTCAGATAATGATAGTACAGAAGAGCAGTCCGAACTATTAAAACTTAAAGGGCAAGTAGATCTAATGAAATCAGAAGCTGAAAAAAACATCGTGGCAGATCGAATTTCCTACCATGACATACATCATTATGCAGCCATCTACTTAGTCGGCGGAGCGGTGATCGTCGTCGGGGTGGTGTACGCGTGCCGGCGCGGGCGGCGCGCCAGCCGCGCGGCCCTGCCGGCCGCGTCTCGCCGTGTCAGTGAATGTGCCAGTGTTAGTGGTAGTGTCAGTGATAGTGTTGTGGGTGTACAGTTCAAAGATAATAGTGCGCGCTTCGTTAACCAAGCGTCGTCACCTGTTTTTAAATAACAATAATTATTTAGAGACTTCTTTAGTACTTAGAGACATTATCAGATGCACTATTTATTATGTTTTACTTTTATTTTTTACTGATTATTGTTTACATATTGTTTTTTTTACCTATTGTTTTTACTTATTATTTTACTTTATCAGTGTATCATGACAATGTATTTTGCAATCATTTCAGTTCAGCTTATTTGTAAAACTTGCTTCTATCACATCATCCTGCATCTCTTCTCGGTGGCGGGAGCATGTACAGTTTACGTACAAAGCAATTTATTTTATTGCGCCATCAGCGCATTTCCGTCATCGAGACAGTTCACGAAATTATCGCGACCGCGTAATACGTGTGCTCAATCATTTATCAGTCCATCAATAGCAGTTCATTTATATCAGTTTTAATTATTAAATCAATTTTAACTACAAATATCAGTTTTTATTATCAATCATAACTTGGTGTATGGTGTGAACCGTACAAATAATATATGCCAATTGCTAGCATATTGATAGCCCCTAGGATTTCCTGTGTCGCGGGTGACATGGACAACACAAATAACACATCTATTCTGAAGTAACAACTAACACACATGAACAAAGAGCAAACATTTATCTGTCACATAAATCGACAATGAAGGCGCATGAAGCTTTTACTAATTTGCTCTTACGCTTAAAATGTTTTTGGTATATCTGACGTAACAAATTAGTATACAGCTTTAGTTACTTCAATAATCCTAAGATTGGCCACTTAAGCTAAGAAAAGCTCCACACTTTGATATGGCTCGAACATTCGAATAATTTTACAATTTATATTAATGAGGCATTAGTTTTGCGTTCAGATTTTGCAACCTAATATTATTAAACGTGTTATCTAAGTATAAAAAAGTTACTTAATTATTTATTTTGTTCGTCATATTTATTCTATTCTTGAGAAACAGTAGAGGTCCAAATTGCTCCCTTGTAAAACTCCGCCTCATAAGCTACTCGTAGGGACCGCGAACCTATCCTTAGTTTGTATTAAAATACTCATGCATCTTTATTATTTCAATCACGGGCAAATTGCATGCCAAACGGTATAAATGTACAATAATAATTATAGTAAGTAGGGAACGTATAACAATCAGACTGCGTTGCCGATCAGTGCGTCGCCTAACGGTGTGTGGAATAATAACAAGTGATTAGCGCCTATTGGCTCGTGAAGTGGACTCGGCCGCACGGATCCGCCGTTAGACGCCGACAATGCGTCCAAATGCCGGTTTCAACGCGTCTATCGTCTTAATTACACGCTCTTATACGACCCATGACACTTTGACTAACCCTAATGACAAGAGCGTAGAGACCGAAGCACTGTTTAGATCATTTAATTAGTACAAATCGCGGTGCATTAGTAAAGTTTAAGACAGTTGGCAAGCATCGTACTCGTAATTGCTTTATTTCTGAACAAAATTAATTGTAGATTTAATTCTCAGTTCTGCTTAATTATATTTGGAAGTACTAAATGGAGTATGTTCTAGTTCTCCTCAGTCAACATACTTCCAGATTTTGCAATGTTGAAAAACCAATTATCACTGTATTTGGACAAATCTATCTGTAACTGGTTGCTGGTACATAGAAGATGAGAGAGAGAGAGAGATAAAGATATGAGAAAACTTTTCCTGGGGGTCTTTATTAACGCAAAAAAAATCAAAACAATGATTTTTAGTATTGTGTGTAATGTCCAAAATAAAATGTTACTTGCATTTGTTATAATTAGGCCGAAGAAATTACAGACTGATTCATTGCTTATGAGAATGAATGGGTAAGACCGGTTCCTTACCGAAAGTGTTTTACATGTCAATAGTGGTAATGAGCGGACGGACCACCTGATAGGCGAGTGAATGATAGATGAGCCTTTAAGTGGTCACCGTCGTCTATGGACGACCATATAACCAGGAGTGTTACTAACATATTGTTGGTCAAGAATTAACCGGGAAAATTGCTTGTCAATTCGATCTACACTGCAAGCGAAACACTAAAAAGGCTTCATGATTCATTTTATGGAGGATGAAAGTTTACTGTCAGGATTTAATAAGGTGCCCCAGACCAGAGGACCTTCAAAAAGCCTAGCTTAGCTTGGACTTTAGGTTGGATGGAGCCCATCTAACCCTGAAGTCCAAGAAAATGTTTCCTAGTGCCCGCTTTTTACCAACGTGCGAGCTAAGGTTTCCCCCTCGACGACAAAATAAAGGTCCTATCAATACCCTAAAAGAGTATTGAAATTTTAGTAAAACAAATGAATAACCTGAGTTATTGAATAGAAATGCACTACTTATCAATAACGTTAATAATTCCGCTGAAGCTTGTCACAAACAGAACGTAAAAACATCTATCACGAATCTATTCAACCATTATAAACCTAATCTATAGAAACGATTTTATCAAGGCTTATTGGTCATAATTGTCATATTATTATCTTTTCATAATTTACCTTCTAACGAACGTTCGGTTCCAAGGCAATTTAGTGTTACATACGGATTTAATAAAGGCGAAGTTGGATTAAACGATAATAAAAGTTAAGTTCAGGAATGGTGTCGATGACCGCAATGCTCATATCTCATAAGTTACACAGTTCCATTCAGTTAAGGCATGCCTGCCTAAAGTAGGTAGTATTTTTCTATGTACAAAACTGGTTACGGTACGTATGTTCTAAACAGTTGTGCAAATAGGTGGTAATGTTCGTAGGTATTTGACCGATTTGCATAATGTCCACAAATGTGATATTATAAGTACGTGACAAATAACAAGATCCAAGAATTTTTATCTGCCAAATATAAGGAACATAAGACCTCCTTTCTCAGGTTAATTTTACTGAACTCTAGAACCGTAAAGTTAATATCACTCACTCATCACTCATATAATCTCATTTGAAAAAAAGGGAGAAGTATTTGATTACCTAGAAGTTTGAATAGTTCTTCTTCAGTTTTGGAGTAGAACCCGCCTCAGTCAGTAATAATCGTTTATCAAACTCATACGTTTAGCACGGTTAGGGGTGTGCCTAAGGGTCTCCTTGCGACTAAACAAGATTTCCCTGCTGGTGCATCCTGCTGAACAACTCCTGTACCCTTCTTCTGTTTACCCTTCTTGCTTTTTGGGTTTCAAAGAGTCTGTATGCCTTTGGTGTCACGGAGATCTATGGACTACCGTGATTACTAGCCATCAGGTGACCCGCTTGCTGGCGTATCTCACTTTTGATGTAAAAGTTACAATAGATCTGGTAAAACCATTACAAAATTGAGATTAAAAACAAACAATTAAAATGTTTGTTGTCTTGTTCAAAATAATACTAATGAACAAATAACCGTACATCCAAGCAATCAAATAACAATAAAAACAATCCAATTGTAGACAAATTATCGTTATTCCAATCAATCGATCTTAATTTTAAAACAACTGTGAAATTTCTGAACGTTTCCCAATCGAAATTACAAATCATGGCGGATGCAATTTCGCGCCAACGATTTTATTTTTTTCTAAGCAACAGGCGTGTCGCAAGCGGTCTGCTACTGCTACACATGGACCCGATTAGGCTCTGACGACATCTTGCAAAATGCCAGGCGCCTAGATATTGCTGTACCCACCTAAATATGGCGGAAATGGACCCAAATTGAAAATTGTCGTGTTAGTGTTGTCACGTCTAGGCGTCTCGCTGCCTGTCTATGCAAATGTGGCCACATTTCTTTTTTAATTATTACGTAGTCATTAAGGAAGACGATGCCTTTTGCATAATATTAATATTGCTTAAGTTTGTTTTATTCTGATTGACCAGTGTTTGTAAACTAGATACGGATGGATACGAGAATTTTAGATCCGATTAAGATATTTTCACGCGCACGTAATTACATATGTATAATTGGGATTTTTGTGTAAATAACTAACTATTCCTCAAGAATTGATTAATTTCTCATAATATATCACAGCATAATGTGAAGGTATATCTAATAGGCTGTGATATGGATACGTAACAGAAATAATAAAATGTTTGCTAACTGAGCAGGTACGATTCTCTCCATGCTTAGTTAGGAGCTTGCTGCTTTTTGAATTTTACAATATTTTATGCATTAATTTGATTTAATTTTCATTTGTTAATATTACGTTGTGTTATTATTGCAATTTCATCATATGACTTAAAATTTAACTACCTGTATCATTGTTAATCTTTTGTTACCTAATGGTATTTCTATTGTTAATCTGTGTTTATTAAGTAACTTAATAAATAAATGAAACCGCTTACACTCGGTAATTACTTAAAAAGAAACTACGAAAATATTATAATGTGATAATTACTTTGAACTATTCATGTCATTCATGTTTAACGTAATATTATGTATATTATAACGGTGTCATTGTAATTGGACAAACAACTTATTGTTTGTAATTTAGTACGCATGCGCGTGTTAATTACGAAATAAGTTATCTATCAACGTCATGCAATATCTTACAATCACTTTTTGTGCGCGATACTTTCTTAGAAATCTCATTTGTAGCCCGCGTAAACATTAATCGTTTAAATCAGTAAGTAAAATCCTTTTCTGCTTTAAAATCGTGAACCACTGGTCAAAACTGCTTAAGTGGTCACCGTCACCAATGGACATAAGTAGCACTGAAGGGTTCATCGATGCACTGCCGGCCAAGCAGGAAGGAAAAGGAAAGAAAGTGGCGGCTCTAAAGTACCCAGCCGGCAGCCGGCCAGCAGGTAGTGCTTGACAACAATCCCACCTGATGGTACGTGGCGATGAAGTCCTTGAAATGTTGAGCGCACTAACTTTGATAAAGCTTAGTCAAACTCCTCTTGAAGACTCCCACATCATCGTTTGGCGGCTAATTCATGCAGGAGGGTCGTAGCCAGCTGAGCTTTAACCCTACCACGAAGACACGTAGATCAAAATTAGTACTTGACAAGACGCAAGACCCACGCCCATAAGTTCTGTGGGTAGGTCCAGTAGGTTACCGCCTAAACGCATTGCGAAGTATTCATAATTTGTCCGTCGGTTGGGGGTCTGTGAATACTTAAGCTTTAGGTTTAGGTCACTGGGCTGCTGCTTGGAATGCGGCCGCTGTTTTGCAACAAGTTCCCCTTTCTCTTTCACTCTCATTGAATACCGCACCCCTCTTTTTCCTTTCGGCGTCCACCGGCGGAGAGTGGCGAAGGTTGCCGAGATACAAGTTTCGTGCTTTCGCGTACCACACACGTACCTTCTTCGGAAGTACGACCGGATTCTTACAGGTCTGCTGATTTGCGATAGATTGTTTTGTTTTAACGGATTTATTACGCACCGTTTGCGGTTGGAATTTTTATATTCGCAAATAACTGATGCCGGGTCAGATAAGTTCTTAATGCGTTCAGTGAATGTAGATTCAAGTTGATTGTGAACTCGTCGTTTCACGAAAGATAACTGTAATCTCGCTGCAGATATGTCAAGTTCTGTAAAAGGATGGGATGTACAGGTTTTACGATTCCAACGGAAGTTATACATAAAGAGCTACGTGTCCTTCACTTCGATCATAATCTTGTAGTCGGAGATAATTGCCTTATGTACCATTGCTTTATTACATACATGTTTAATGAAATAATGTTAAATTATGAAAATTACAGTAAGTACCTAAGTATTAATTTCAGATATAAACTGAATTTAAGTGATCGAATCCAATTAAGTCTGTACTGAGGAAAGTGATCCAAGTTTTACGATACTGAACTGAAAAAAGTTATATCCTAATTTAAAACATATATTTATCACTAAATATAATCTACAATAAATGGAAGTAAAATTAGTATTAGTATCATGATCTTAATGAGATCCCTTTGATCCTTTATTAAAGTTTACCATCCACTTTATATTTAGTGACTGATTCGTCTCAAATCATCCTATTTCAATCATCCCACTTCTGATTAATAATGATAAATAATAATAATTTTTTTTACGCACGTCCTTTAAAAGTACAGTAAAACTTAATTAGTTAGTAACCGTTCCAGAGGTTAGATTAGTAGGTATATACCTACTTAAAGAGTGACCTGAGTATTCACATGCACATGTTTTAACAACATGGCCGAAGTGGCAGACACCACGTCGGCGGTTACGTATCGAAAATAAAACAAGATGAATAAAAGTGGTTATGAAGCGTGTCGTTGTTGACGGTACGCGGTTACCCGTCATACGAGTTCATAATCATACGCGAAACGTGACTAAGTGTCTGTTAGGTTTCATAGCGACGCGACAACGACGAGACAACGACGTGACAACGACGCTACTACGACGCGACAACGACGAGACAACGACGTGACAACGACGCTACTACGACGCGACAACGACGAGACAACGACGTGACAACGACGCTACTACGACGCGACAACGACGATGCAACGACGTCACAACGACGCTTCTACGACGCGACAACGACGAGACAACGACGTCACAACGACGCTTGTCTCGTCGGTGTCGCGTCACTGTTGACATTCAGGTAATTGTTAAAAATGAGCAGCAATTTGTACTAAGGACATAGGTCTACCGAAGCGAAGCGAGGGCTGGTCACTATATGAGATAAACAAAAGAATCATTACCAAATTACAACATTCAGCTTGTAATGACCATTAAAGTAATTGCCACATACAAAATTGGTAAGTGGCAGTTCATTGTAAATTGCTTTCTGCGTCTTGAAGTACATTTAATATTAACCACCAAAAAACATAAAATAAAATCGAATTGGTTATTATCTCATTCCCATAAAGATAATGTCGCCGGAAATAGTAATGACGAGTAATAATATCGGTTTATCAATCGGAAGTTGTACATGTATTGTGTATCAAAATATAGATAAGTAACATAACTTTATTAAGCCTGTAGCCTATTAGAGGTAGGTACTATAAGTGACTAACCAATTGATAGGATCGGTTCTATCGGCATACCAACTAATTCATTAATTGAAGCGGTATTACTTGAGCGACTGCCAACCAATTCATTGATTAACCAGATGTACCTTCTTACAATCACACACGCAGTGATAGCCCAGTTTGAAACTTTGAACATCGGACTCGCGAACGGGGGCGAGCAGGTGCGAAACCCTGCACTAAATAACTACACTAGAATTGAATTTATCACTTGCTTCGGTGAAGGCAAACATCGTGAGAAAACCTGGCTACCTGAGAGCTCTCCGTAATGTTCTCAAACGTGTGTGAAGTCCGCCAATCCGCACTTGGCCAGCGTGGGACTATGGCCTGTACCCCCTCACATTGTGAGAGGAGACTCGACCCCAGCAGTGGGACAGTTATGGGTTGCGATGATGATGACTTACATTCAGTCTCATGGCTGTTTCTGGCGAGCCCGCGGATCTGCTCGTTGACGTAGTTGTTGCTCTTGGGTACGTTGAGCGCACTGCGGATGCCCACTGACGAATTGTCCAGGTGGCCTGGCCCGATCTTGGGCACGTGACTCGAGCAGTACACCTCCTTGTCCTCTGTCCAATGCTGGTTGTTGTAGTAGGTCTGCAAAAGAATTTTAATATTACCGTCTATGGAAACATTACAAAATAAATAGTACCTTTCATTCGTTAGTTCCGTATGAAATAATTCCTATTTGAAGCGGAAAATTATTAATTTTCTTAGATATACAAATATTTTATTCAGGTGCAAGCCTTTAATCCTGAACCTTCTTCTAAATATACTTAAGATTGTACTTTTTACTAAGTACATTTTCGTAAATTCTCAGAAGTCGGACCACCCAGAAAATAAATTCTAATTTTAATCAATCCTTTTTTCCTACTCGGTACGGGTACCTACTCAACGAGCACTAAAAGCATGTTTGTAGCGGATACCTAGTTATTATAAAATAAAATACCTAACTTTGCATAACTTACGCAAATGTAAAAGATAAAACAACTGTTCGCATCATCACATAACAGCGAAATATCTCACATAATTATTATATAAATCATCCATACAAATAATCCATAAAAATGAGTATTAAATAAAATTCATACCACAAAATGTCAATAAAAGACCAGAATCGCCGCATCTATTCAGTTCCCCGCATAAAAAGGGGGTGTCGAATTATAAACGTCAAAATGACAAAAGCCGAATCATGTCGGTGACACGCCCAGTTAATTCGGACAATGAAGTTATAATGAAAAGTAGTGAATACTGTGTTCACTATTCACTGTTCTGATTGTACAACTTGTAACTGTACAAACTTGTCATCTGATTAAATAAATTTGTTAGCATTATGCTCTTGTTATTACTAGCCAGACACCAATCAAATCTTAGTTGGAAATGATGACTGTGATTAATGATATACGTTACTCGAAAAAGGGGAGAAGAAGAAGAAGAGGAGGGAAGAAGAAGACGAAGAAGAAGAAGGGAATCCTATTACCCATTTAATCTAAGTCTATTGAGGATTGAGGATATAAAATCAGACTTAATTGTATCTTTATTTTCGGCGATTGTTATTTTAATCAATGAATGACGATGAAAGTAATGATTATCTGTAGTGACAACTGACGGTTTATAATAAATGTTTAAAGAACTTACTTGTTAAAGACGCTTTGTTGGAAGCCTTTAAAAATAATTTATAATTAAGATCTATTTTTCACTACATCATAATAACTATTGAAACTATTTAATAGATATTTTTGTCAGACTGCACCAGATCGAAGGTTTCGCGTTCGAAGATGATCACATGGTTAGTATATGAACATCTTTAACGCGAAACAATTGAAGTTATTTTTATGATTTACAGACATATTATACGTCTCATAGTATTATAGTACGTACAATACAATCGAAAAAATAACATCAACCTTTGAAACCACATAAAAAGACAAATTCATCAGCGATCTCTTTCAGACAATCAATTTGTGAAAGAGACAAAAATAGATAATTTTGCTTTTGTTCTAGTAAAACAATCTAAAACCGTAAAACGCGACATAGCAACCCATTACCCCACAAACACAGCACAATAACGGACTGATTCCGGTTATTAACTCAGTGACTCACGCCAGCCATCTGATCTGTACCTGTTATTATTTACATTGCATTAATCATAGCGTTCGATGATTGAATTACTTTGTGCTCTGTTTCATTAATATTACGTGAACAAAAGTTAAAAGTCCATTCCAGACACCTATTCTGAAATCCCCCTCTGTCTATGGCCACCCGATGTTGTCATTCAAGAAATGGTGTGGCAGTCGTTTATAAACCATTTTTTAATGTTTATAGCCAACAAACGAGCAGACGGCCCTTGTGTTAAGTGGTTACCGTCGCCCATTTAAATCGGTACCACCAAGGCATCACCGATGCGTTGCCACCCAAGAAAGAAGGAAGAAGAAAAACAGAAAGTTCTCAAACTCCCAGCCGGAATACGGCATCTCGGTTTACTAATACCTACATATTGCAGTTTCCATAATGAATTTTATCCTTACGCGTAGTCTTCGAAAGTGAATACTTTTTGGTGTGCTTAATCAACGACTCGCAGATATAACGAAGCATTGTCAGGTAAGTGCAATGTCATTGTTTTCGGAATAGGGTGCTGGAACGGACTTTACGTGTTTCGGAAAACAACTATTGCACTCACACGTCCTAGTACCATGGTTGCCTGTGTCGCGTGATGTGAGACTTCACATCACACAAGCACAAAGACGCGAAATCGTCTTTAATCAGTTACGTGAATGTCCATTCCCACCGGGAACTGAATTGGACCTTTCAGTCACAAGGTTCACTGTGATCTTAGCTAGGATAACTAAAAACACGACGGTCGAAAGAAATTATTATTACCCTTCTTTTGGCTTCACCGGGTAAAAAGGTAAATCAAGTAACGATAGGGGTCTTAGGAATTTTTCAACATCACGTGGCCAAGGTAAGCTAGTTCATACCAGACTTCTCCAATTTTTATATGCAACTCTTTCATTACTACCGCCTACTGCGTTACCCTGCTCAACACCTACCTCGAGTTTTGAAAGTGCTTCACACGTAGGTAGATGGACAGGTACGCGCAATGAAATAGATATTAAAAACATAGATTAGGGAGTATAAACAGAAAAGTAATTGATATAAAATATCTGTCCATCTCGCTCTGTCAGCTGTGCATTGCCAAAACAGTAGCTGTGTAAACTTCATAATTCATTCGTAAACTTGAATGCTCCTGTATTTTCTATCTGAGATTTTCTGTGATTAAATGACATTTATTTATATTTTAAGGACAAATTCTACCATTTCCTATTTTTACTGTAGAGTCTATACCAATTCTCGCCTAAAGTAGGTATATCGCTTTCTACGAAAAGACAACCGTTTGTATTTCATCTCTAGCTTCTGATTTTGTTGTCCAATAAGAGTGTTATAAATTAACTTGTCTATAATAACAGATAACATAATAAATTTAACTTAAAAACTTACTAAAACGCACTCATAGCCCCACAATGGATTCCCTGTATCGTGGATGCCATGGACAACACTCAAAGATATGGACACACACCCATTTAAACTCATTGTTCATATTTCCGCCTAGCTGGGAATCGAACCCAGGACCCTATAAACGGCAGCCCGGCTTGGTGACCATCGCGCCATACGGGTCGTCTTAAATAAGATACATGGATTACTATCACAACTATTATTGTTCTACATGGCATCTCTTTACGTTTGCAAATCTATGACAAAGTGATTTGATATGTCGAGAGCAAGTCATGATAAGTATCTTCGCGACATTCCAATCGCTTGGCATTTGGACGACCTTGTCAACGCTCAGGTTGTTGCTGAATTTACAATTAACATATTAAATATATATCAACAATTTAGTATTGCTGGAAGTTTCAACAACATCGAAGCTTATAACAAAAACATCCGGACTACTTACGTTACGGAACTCCCCTCAAGATGTGATATTATTTATAGTGCCCCCCATAATAAAAAGAAAGATGCAACTCAATTATGGTAGAGCCTAGAGTTCACCCGGGGTAGTACAACTGCCTGCCACGGTACGTACATGTAACCATTTCTACCGTATAATAATTATCATACCAGCAATTGGAAAGCAACCAGCAACTTTTTTGAGGCGACCATCTAAGTCGATGTGTGGCAACACATCTGTGACCGAATTAGAACGAGACTTTTACTAACAACCACAAACAGAACTATCATTAATGGTCCCTGTCCTATCCCCATACCTACATCGATCAACTAACATTATTACCTAATAACACCATCTGCTAACTAACCTAGTCATACTTGTCCTGATTCTAGTCTTGTTCTGGATCGGTCACTGTTGTAGTGGACAGCAGCGGAAGGGTAGTGCTGCGTGCTCGTTTGTTAAATTAAAAGAAGTGTAATATATAAAAAACAAAAGATTCAACTCCTCACCTTCAAGGTGAGCTTGGTCCCGCACACGGCGCACTTGAAGCAGCCACTGTGGAAGAAGGTGAAGTCCTTGAGTGGACCGACGCGGTCCACCTGATACACGATCTCATTGCACCGGAAGCAAGTACTCTCGTAGAAATTCGGCCGGTACATGGCTGTTACCTCAACTCATAATTCAAACTCAATTCACTTCACTTTTCACTTTTGTCCTCAACTAGTCACTTGCCATTGTTTTTAACACTTTCACGGACGGCCTGGGAACACAATTTTTTTGCTAATTCTGATGGGATCTAAAATTAAACAAGATTCGTTCGGTCGGTGTTTGTGAATGAATGAAAGTCATTAAACTTGATATATCTTTACATGGATCTCTAAATTGTGGCCATGTTTAATTTGGATCCTGTTAGTTTCCAATCAATAAGCTACTTTAGATTTCGCGATCGCATATCCATTAGTTGTTTATGTTTAAATTAAGTTAATAATATCTTTTGAATAATGAGGAGCTTTGTCTGAATTAGTTATCACATTTCATTATTTATTTAAATATATATTGATTTCCTTACAGCGTGTATTATCTTTGTACAAACAGAGAAATTCTAAAAAAAACGTTATTTTGGGTTCTATTACGTTAATCAAATCGTTCAATTTCCAAAATTTCGTTAAGATTGCTTTAGTTTTGGCGGGGGGATTAGTCGAGAACGGAACCTCGATTTTGATGATTTTTGCCTCGGGTTTTTACACGGAGCTGCAGTTGTCCCTATCGCACTGACATACACGCCGCTCGCAAGCGCGACAGAGATATTGAGTGAAAAAATCCCAAATTTGAAAAAGGGTTCGCGTGGTATTTCCTCTTAAGGCCCCCAATAAAAGATATCTTTTATGTACAGACAGCGATCACTTACAGATTTATTATAATATTTGACGTAAATAATATGTAGGTACTTCAATAAGTCTTCATTGCTCCCATTGCCTTGCTTCAACTCAAATTTTTCTGGCAAGCTTTACCTCGATTTATTCTTTCTTTTATCTTGAAATATTTGAGCTGAAATATAGCTAATTAATAATTATATATTTTTAAATAATATATTAAGATTATTTTTTGTTACTATACTCGAAGCTCGGTGATAATCACTCAATCAATCAATTTTTCTTGTAAACATCAAAAGTGTTAGCAATTATAAACGTAACGAACATACGAAATCTGCGGTGTTATTGATCCAAGCCACCCCAAGTTGCATGTTTACCAATACGCAAGGGGAACTTACTACAACCACGTTCCGAACATTGTTAGCCTTTGGTCAGCGTGTTTCTTGGCATTACGTTCTCGTTTTTGAATTGTAAACTTCTATAGCATCGTTGTGATTTGGAATGCGATGAAACGGAAATGACGCGTGAATGGAAAGAAACGGAAACGAAAAAGACACATGCAGACTCGTTTTAACGTGGGAGAAAATGAGATAAAGTTAGAACTAGAGTTCTAACTCTTGTTAATGTTAATGTTTGTAAAAGCTAAAACAATAGTGATCAAAATTTAAAACAGAACTATGGAATTGTTAATAACGCTTGTTTTCGAAGCGAAGCGAGGGCTGGTTCACGTTACAACTAAATATCTTAATCAACGATGTAGACTCGTACGTTACATGATTAATTGTATGGCATTTTATGTCTATGAGTAGTTCATTGCATGTAATTCTTTTTGATTATAGCTTAATTAGGTAATTTACAAGTATTAAGTTGCGTCAGAGCGCAGTGTGAGCGGAGAGCAAATTGATAGCCAGCGGCAGTTCATTACGCTGTGTGATTGAACGTTATTTTGTTACTTTGATTACTGTTCATATCTCCATTTTAGTGTGATAATATATCTAGCGATTTAGGATATCTAGGTACAAAATATATGCATTTAGTGCGGGGCTTTTGGCTGTATTAGAACGGGCTGTCGCCACAGACACCAAAGGTATACCAATAGGTACGTTATCGGCTAAGGCAGGGTTTTCCCTACCTTTATTTCGCCGAGCCTCTCCAAACAAAAAATAATATTTTCATGCCCCCTTACAATGTACAATACATATACAAGGGCTTAACTTTGTCGATCACTTAAGATCGACGCAAGCCGCCGGGATATGAGCGCTACATAGTGATGAGCTGGATAACAAAGTACATTACATTACATTACAATACAATTGGCAGTGATAAGTCCAACAATAATTTTGAGTAATTGCTCCAAAACACGAAAGTTTGAGTGGGTCAAATAAATACTATTGCAAGGTTGTTGTAAAATTCTCTAGCGTTGTCTCGCTTTTGCGTAATCTTAAATCCAATTTATGGATTAGATACGTATATGCAAACTTTACTAAAGTCTTGCTACACACACTGAAATTGACGCATCTTACGATTTTAAATTCGTGATATAATGACATTTTACATTTCGAAGTGACATGTCGACAATGAAGAATTTACAGTAACCATGCGATAGTTTATTTTGCACGTAGACTGTTAATAAAATATTGATAAACTCGTGCAATAACTGCACAGTTTTAAGCCTCGTAATATGTCTGTTAGGAGGAAATGTCTAGAAAGTTTCTGTGTAATAAAATGTCAAAATGTTTGTTAATATTGGTACAGTAATGAAATATCTCCTTTCACTAACAACTAAGACAAGACCGTAGTTAAATGGACAGGAAGTAATTCTGAGCTTAGCGTGTGTTATTGTCATAACTATTGGTCAACCAACTACACAAAAGTAACACGACTAGGGTTACCAGATATGCGGATTTGTCCGGACATGGAAAGACTTGTCCTTCCCCGGCTTTTGGATATGTCCGACTTTTTGGTTTTCCAGATATAAAAGAAAACTGAATAAAAAAGTTAAAATAATATAAGCATTCAATAAGCTTTTCATTCTTCATCTTTTTATTAAACTTTTATAAAAATACTAGCGACGCGCTCTCGCTTCGCTTCGGGAAACTTATTCCTTCGGTTTACAAAGATTTAGTTATATATTTTGGATAATTCACACTATATCTTTATAAATTATAGCCTATGTGTTATTCTGATGTGTAAGCTATATTATTGCATAGTTTCAGCAAAATCCATTCGGTAGTTTTTGCGTGAAAGAGTAACAAACACTCATACATCCATACAAACTTTCGCATTTATAATATTAATATTAATATGATAACCAATCAGTGTCATCTCAACAACAATCAATTAACTTGTAACTTCAAATTCAAACATACATTACTCTAATACAAACGTAATTTATAGTGAAAAGTTGCAAAGCTTAATTTGTTACTAAAATGTCCGGTCTTAAGAAGAAGAAGAACTTAAGAAGTGGCTAAATATTTTTATAATAGTAGCCATATCCACCAATCTACCAAGAGACTTAAAAAGCAGATGTTCGTTTTGATAATGCTAATGTACGAGTATGGACATAAGTACATTCTGGATTTTATTATTTTCACTTCTGACTTGAATTTAATATTAAACATTTTTAAACCAACTTTTGCAAGGTTAAATAATATTTTTTTTACTGCGAGCCCATTTTTGCCTCAACAAAACCCTGTCCCTTGTTATTGGCTATACCTACTCACACATATTATTCATTTTTCATTAAAAACGCGACTTTTTTCATTCAAAGAAATCTTAAACCTACAATTTCGGTATTATTATATTAAAAGATTATGCTACATAAATTAACACGAACAATAAATGTCACCAAGTTCGTTCTAAAATACCACCTAAATTAGAATATTACATTCGCTTCTAATACCATCTTGCTAAATCAACATTGTTATGCTAATAAACACCAGTGATATTAAACGGATGACTACAATTTTACATAATCATTACCAAATGAGACAGGAGTTTTAGGACTTCAGAAACCGAAATAAAGAAGTCTTCGAATATTTATTTTAATTACGTATTGTCTACATCTTGCTATCGCCAGGTCAAATCAGGTCTTACAGGGTATGACATCATTGGTCATACAATTTGACATTGTTAAAGAATTTTTTACTACATTTAATAAGTTGTTAACTTCATAGAGTCAGTAAATATACAGTCGTTGACATAGGATGCGAATATATGTATTTAATTTTAATCCCAATTCTGATATGTATAATTCTGGTATGTGACTGTATTTTTTTATGTTTGTCACCTCAGAAGTTTCGACTGGGTGAAGCGATTTTAATGATTCTTTGAGATAAATGCAAAGCAGTAGCAGCAATAATACCTTGGAATGCAATATATTTATGTATTGAAGAGCGACAAGCCATTCTAACGCATTGCAAATGGTGTAACGTCTTGGATCATTATTTAAATTAGAAGGTAGTGGGCAATTAAAACAATGTCGTTAAAGGTAGTTACTTTAGATACTTCACAGACCACAATCGATCTTATAACTTTAATTTTCTGGAATTGTAACAAGGTAATGTGTTCCAATATAATTTTGTTAGGTCTTTAGGTAGGAGGTATCATTCGTGTTGCTCACTATTTTAGTATTTTTGACAGAGGCCTGCAGTGTGACCTTTTAAGAAATATATGGAAGAGAAGAAACTAGAACAAAAATCAACATGACATAACAACATAACATTTAAAATGCCAATTTTAAAAATTAAAGGCACAGATTGCATACCTAAATATTTGAAATTAGAAGAAATGAAACGGTTAATGTAGGTGAGGATTTTGGGCATCGTTGCACGTTGGTCAATGGTCTATGATCTATCGATTTATGTCGGCGTGGGTTCCGTGTGGGACGGCCGGGGGCTGAACTTAAAAACTACTTTTACTTCGTATTACTCAATGAAACCGTTTTATCTGTTACGTATTAGCAGCAGGTGGATTTATACTCGCAGTTAATAGCTCGTAACAGATTTTTATGATTTAAAGATGCGGTGTTGATGTTTCAACTGACTGTGGCTACATCGTGACTAGGGTGTTCATTACTCTAAAAATATTTAGAACGTGCTCGATGATTTCTTCAACCGGGATAACCTTGTTTAAAATTGTAGAAAACCGGATCATGTCGCGGTTTATCTCTCTAAAACATTTGTAAATGTGTGCAAATTTTAACTCACTACTTTATTAATGCTTCTCTGTAATATCCATTTTCTTTTATCTTCGTCTTAATAAAGAATAACTATTAAAAACATACATAGTTACAACATAAAATAATATGTGCTTCGTGTTAGGTGCCTGCTATCGTCATTATGGTGCATGAAGAAATACGAAGTCTGCCGAGACATATTAGAATGGTCCTTTTTCACTTTAATTATAATTATTATAAGACAACGTACGTGTATCATTTCCACGGGGACTTTCCAAAAACAAGTATTTTATTACTTAAATGGGAAGATCCCACAACTGTATTAATTAACATTATGTTCTGGATGAATAAATGATTTTTTATTTTTTATTTTTTTTTGATAATTTTCCGGGATTTAAGGCGTTTTTTACTTTAAGGATGGTTTTGAAAAAGTAGAAAAGTGCTAGATATAGAAACTGTTTTATTCTGTAGACTACTTTTAGAAGATGGACACAGGACATTATTTTGTGTCTAATCGTTATTTTGCTGAACCTCCAGTTTGTCCCTTAATCCTTACTAAAATTTGGCTACTGACATTCCGGCAGTCGTTGAACGTAATTCCGGCAGTCACAATTTCTCTGAAAATATGTTTATGATTACATTACAGCTCAAAATAGGTATACAATCTAACCATACACAGGGATTTGCCACAGCGGTGGATAACTAAATTAAAAGTACTTTAAAATAATTTAATAATTTACTAATTCGAGCAAAGTTCCTAAACGCGGTTTGCGGTTCAAGTTGACTGGTAGAAATCGTCTACTGTCTATGGACACGGGAACGTAACATTTTCATAATCATCATTTTCATGTTTACAAACAGTAATTGCACTTGATATGAAATAGTTTTAATTATATCATCAGACGTTTCATACATTTTGCATTTTTGTTCCATAAAATTAAATCTTAAAAGTTGAGCTGAAATAATACGCCTTTATTTCAGCTCAACTTTTAAGAAGAAGGAAGTTCGTTCGTGACGGAGGTCCCCCGATTGTAGTCGTTTTTTATTGGTGACAAATTTTAAATTACGAATAAAACAAGGCATGTTTCACACAATCACTTCTCTGAGTTAGATAATAGTACATAGTAACTTGGTGGTGACAGCGTGGGTCCGCGCCTGTCCGCGAGACGACCTTCACGCAGACATCACACTAACGTAACGAGTTCTCCGGATATCAGCGGTAATCTAACTTTAAATATATTTAACTCCATTTAAAATTTGAATACACATTCATTATCTGAACAAAGGTACGGAAATATTAGTTAAAAATTTTAAATGCCAGCAGATGTTGACCAATATTTTTAAAAAAGTGCATTGATTTTTTGTTTAGTGATCTCTAGAAATGAGATAGATATTATAAGTACTAATTATTCTAAGATAGATAATTATTGGTTAAATAATCGTTGTAATCTTGAACCAAAGTACTGGGAGCAATTGGCTGCTTTTTACACGTTCGCTTATCACTTATTCGTCGTGTTTTTTCCCATAGACAATTACGATTGCCGCATTGAACGTTTTAAAAGCCAGAAATTTAAGCTTTTCCCTCAGAACAAAATGTTCGTAAAGCTCTATAATTATGGTCTATAGATCTCACCCTAATATAGGGCGTCTCTAAGTATTTTTTTAATTTTCAATAAACTAGTATCGTTGTGGAAATAACCATTCATCCATAAACTGTGGTCTTAGCCGTGAATGGAATTTAATTGAAGGAAAAAGAGCTGTCGGTTCCCAAGGGAAAGTAATAGAAAAAGCGACGACTGCATCCAACCTGCATTCCGGTTCACGTAACCTGCTGCAGTAACTGCATCTCCAGTTATTATTTATAACGTGTGATACAATCATTACATTGAATATTTACAATCTGTTACAAGTTATGATATCCTGGTACATGGTTATGATGTCCGTATGATTTCTAACGTAGGTATATATTGTCGCGTGGTTGGTTGCTATAAAACTGTGGTGGCTGCAGGTAGCCACGCATACGAGGAAACACTATTGACAGTCGAAGTTTGACATATTTTAGTCGATTTGCTCTATAATTCTCTCTCTATGATCCGCGATCTGCTCTACGTGCCAAACGCAAACGACGCGCAACGTCTTCTCTTCTTTATTTTTGTATTTTGGAAATAAAACTACTTAATTGCAAATTGCAACTTAGCTTTAAATAAGATGAGATAAGTATTAATATTAAATCTACATAATTATCTCGAGATCTCGTATTTTTATACCCAATCTGCTTTTATTTGTATATTAATATGAACTTACTAATCCTTACTATTTTTTGTAAGCGACGGAGCCACCAAGTCATTCTTCTAATTTTAAAGCATAAAATTTTAGTTACTACAATTTACATTGCTTTTTTTCGTATATTATACAGTCCGTGGGGATAGGTAGGAGGGTAGGTAAAGTGTGGCCGGCCGTTAGTTAATCAATGATTTACATAATTATAAACAACGATTACGATATCCACGTACAGTTTACGATTTCGTAAAGAGAAATGTGATTCTCATAGAGTTCTAGATGATAATCGAAATATTCAAAATAAGTTTATGATTTTTAAGAGAGATTATCAAAATTTTTAATGAAGTCAACTTTAAAGGCCTTGGATATCATTTTTTTGGTCAAATTTTATTAACCATAGCCAATGAGCTTAGTTACATAAATCATAATCAATTTATGTTATTGTTTCTCTTATTCCAAAAGCATTTACAACAAAAGGTTAAATTTAGAATGGTATCAATTTACTTAAATGTTATTTAGTGCATGAATGTTTCAGCTTATCAACACAACCTTAAATCGAAGGTTATTTGTGTTTGTACAACTTGATACATTTTGAAATTTAAAATGTATTTTGAACATGTTTGGGTTTAATTTACAATGGCTGTTTCGTTTTTCGGCGTGCGACGCGGGATCTCAAACTTTTTTTCTAAACCTTTGATAAAGATAACGTGTTAGCGACGTTCTAAGTCGTTTTTATGCTATTTATATAATTTGCAACTAATGAAACTAGTTTAACCGGTGCAGACAGATTGAAACATACACATCTTGGTTTTTTTGTGTCTGATTCGAATAGGTTGTTATATCAGACTCCAATGAATCTGTATTAAGTTAAGATTCCATAACAAAATTTTGCACCATTCAGTTGATCTCAATAGTTACGTGTCCATAGTAATCTCTAGATGGTGAGCACCGCCATCGCACCATTCGATCTCACAGCACAATACCACTAGCACACGCGTAACGGCAGAATTAAAACGGTACTTGTACACTTTAAAAAACAAGCACGAACGAATCTTGTCTATGGGTTTATTTATTTTTTAATTTGACACCTGTCAGATCATTTGCCGCGCGAAACGAGCGGCGTTCGCGGGGGCCGGTCGAGCACTGCCCGCGATTGTTTACGGCCGGTCTCGGCTCTCGCGTCACAAAGAAAGAAAAGAACCTTCTGAAGAAACAGGCTGTATTGTAGCCGACCGTTTGTGGAATGCGTCGCAAAGTCGCTCAGAGGTTTTCATTGTGATTGGCAATAAACTTGAATTAACGGAATTTGGTATTTGGAAAATAATTATACATAATATGTAGGTAATATTACTCCCCTACACAGATCAGTATAACCAACTAAAATAACATATAACCAACTAGAATAGAATAAAATTATCATCTCGTTTTGAGCAACAAAGTGCCCTATCACTAACTTAACTACTTTTAAAATGTTGTAATCAATATTTTCAAACCAAACAATATTATTATAAATACTTAAATCTTATTCTTCCTATTTTTAACTTTCATAGAACTGTAGTTCATTCATTGACTTATTATTACTATGGACGTCGGGTCCGAGCTAAAAAATGTCCGAGCCAAATGACCAACAAACCGCAAGGAGAGCAACAATTCCGCGTTTACGACTGCAATCGAAATTAAACCGTGATGTAATGATTTTAGTGTTTAAATTACCTTGTTAAGCATGACATGACATGACAACTGACTGGGACATTTTTTTCGCGATTTTAGTATGAGATTAGATGTCCATAGTAATAATAAGTCAATGAGTTCATTACATAATTATATTCTTCGTAGAAATGCCCAACTCGCAAGTCCCTGTGATCCTTGTTGTCCAACATTACTTAATTATTTGTTTATTTTATACTTTATTTTTCACCTTACTTCTATATTTGAAAACTTATGTGCAAAATAAATACTTAGGTACCGTAATGTAAGATCTTATTTAAATGTAGAGTTAGCAATACGGTCAAATACTTCCCAGTAGAGAAATGCTGTTGTTGTAAATTTAAAAAGATAAAATAATTTAATTAGGCTGCAATACTTAAGAAGACTTCTTGTTGACCATCCTTGAAAGCCAGTGCTACTGCTTCTACAATTTATTACCCACTTTACTCATTGTAGAGCATTATAGTCTATGCCCATCGTGCTGGCAGAAGCGGCGCGGACAGTACATCGGGCATTCCGAACTAAATCGCCTGCTGGAGAAAGTAAACTATCAATGTAAGCGCTCCTGCGTCCTTAACCAACGCAATTTAGAACCTGTATCTTGTAAGTAAGGTCGGAAATCCAGTGGGGAAAAAGTAACGAACTCACTACGGCCAGCACCATGGGTGAGTGGCATCTGTGAAATTGTACAAAAATGTATTGTGTAAGTCATATTTGTGCTGTTACCGGTTTGTTGTACGTAGGGATGTATACTTTAGGGGAGTAGTGATACAAAACTGTACTAAGGTGTAATAATAAGTTACTACCCGCTCATTTAGAAGTGACTTGCGCGCCAAAAGTAATGAGGTGCGATTTCCGGCCGAGGCAAACTTTTAAAGGAAAGATAAATTAATGTAAAACAAGAAAACTAATTCTAATGTAATTGCGGCCATAACGCTTTTTAGTGACAGGAAAGTACTTATACCTACCGAGCTACCGACCCCGATTCTTTTGTTCTCTTCAAAATGTTATGCAGTGTGGTGTGAGTGTGAGCATTTTAATAATATGGGAAGCTGATTTTGCTCTACAAGCTTAACTAACCCGTAATTGATTAGGGTGACTGCTGCCTAATATCGGGTAGGGACAAATCCTTACACGATTTGTCATCGGCCCATGAAGTTCTGACATTTGCCAACCTCTCCATCATTTTGATGTAGACCAGCGATTCTTAACCTTTTTCAGTCCACGGACCCCTAGAAAATCAAATACAATTTCAACGACCCCCCTGATAAAAAACACGGGAATAAATTTAGGACAATTCATTTTAGTACTTAGGTACTGCAAAAAATACTTTTTCATAAAAATTTAAAAAACTGTATCCATTTGATGTGACGGTTGGTACTGCTCTTCTGCAACTAGCTGAGTAATATTTGGATTAATGTTATAATTAGTTGTAAGTTGTAATCTCCAATCGGCGGACCACAGTTTAAGAAACACTGATGTAGAGCAACGTGATTGAGTGCACTCCCTCCCGGTTCCTGGAGTTGTGAGGTAGGATTCGTGCTTTGCAATAGACCGTTTTGAGATCGCAGTAGGGTTGTCAACTATAAATTACTTATTATTGAGGTCGGGGAAATAAAATTTGCATTTAATTTGCAGAAATTTAATTTTTATTTTTTTACTTTTAAAACATGTTTTGTAACTTTTCTTAAAAATTAAAAACTTATACCTAATCATTTTTACATTATTTATTTGAGGCAGGTTAAATAGTCATTTTGTTCACAGGTTGTGAAAAACATAATAGCAACATCAAACAAAAATAAATACATTCAATTTTTTTCCTTCTGAAACCAAATGTTTAGGTAAATTTATATTTAAGAGAAAATAAGATTTCTTGAGGGATGTTATACATACTCATAATAATAATAATATTTCATTCTTCCGCAAAAGTACAGTGCATTCAGCTGAACAAGGAGGCGCCCTTGTTCAGCTGAATGCACTGCACTCATGCACACACTACGTAGCATATCACTGGCCTCAATACCACCCATTTTAATCCCGAATTTTATTCGTCTTTCATACCAGCCTAAGTTTGCCTTTTATAATAGACTGATGAATGGTTTCTCGTTTTCCACTTTATTTATGGCCAATAATTTTTAATGCTCACCTTATTTGCAGATGTTCAACACTAGAATCTGGATTCCTTTGATTTATCAAAACCGTCCAATTTAACTGTTGTAATTTCGCATATTCAAAGTTGATTCAATTGAGTACCAAACCACGATCAACAACGTCAAATTTAATACCATCATTGGAGTCGTCTTCATCGTCGTGGATCGTGGATTCTATTATCCTAACGCTACTAGACTCTCTGGAACTAGTAGACCTCGTTCCGTTCAGGTCTTTTGAGACATTATCATACTCCCCCATTTCAGTCTTGTACAAAATACCATTAATATGAAATTCAGCTGTATGTCTTGCATGTGCATTCCGAATATTTCTTAACTTATTCGCTACGTATTCTGCATAAATAGAAAATTCATCACGTTTAATTGATGTTTCAACGCTTTTTGTTTCTTTATTGTGTTCCATTTCTTCTGTTTCGCGTATTTTCTGACGTTTGCGAACTTCTGGAGTTTTTCTTTTATCTTCATCGTCTTGAGGATGTGCCTGAAAACAAATATTTCTTTAGTGATATCAGAGCGTAAAGTCCGGATTCACGGACTCCGCAATTAGATAAAACCGAAGTGTAACGAGTAAACCGCTTTTTTAATCTCCGACGAAAAAAAGAGGGGTGGTCACGTCTCTGTACCTGTGCGTTTGTCTGACGCATCGTAATTCCTAAATGAATGGACCGAATTAGAGGTCCTTTTTATATCAAGTTATGTGGTAAATATCACTTGCTTATAAGTAAAAAATAAATACTATTAAATAACGCCACACACACATAGCCCCACACTAAGATTCCATGTAGCGTAGGTGCCATGGACAGCACAGAAAATCAAGAACAACATCCTGAGCGAGAACAGAAATTTAAACTCATCTCGCTGGGAATCGACCCTAGGACCCTTCGAAGGGCGGTACGGCCTGGTAACCATTGCGCCATATGGTCGTCAAAAAGGAAGTCGAGGTAGTCTTCAAGGTTCTGCTGGGTCTAAACTAACGTGGTGGACAAAGAACTTGACGAGAGAGAATGCTTAGTTTCAGAGAAGACCGAAACGCAGAAGAAAGACGGCGATGCGTTGAGAAAATACAACAAAGAAGAAAGTAATACTCTTACCGGATTCATCAATTGCGTTTGAAACTTGAACCTTTCTTTTGCGCTCATATTATTTATACATGACAGTAAAGAGGCAAGAAGCTGTTTGTCCGCACACTCTTCATCATCCTCAGATAAAGGATTCCTTTGCTCGGCTTCAACCCGCGGAATTTTGCTCGGACGACAATTTGAAACTTCATATTCAGACATGCTTCTTTCTTCTTCTTCATTTGAATCTGGGAAGTTCTCTTCTGCTTCGCTTTTTTCGATCGTAATTTCTAAAATATCATTTCCTCGATTGACATCTAAGAACTGAAGCATTTCTAAGAGTGGCGAATGTCGCTTACGTCCCACAGAGTTAGAACCGTTCTCAGTAATTTTGGATGTCCTTTTCTTCTCTCTTATGTAGTAATCTCGCAGATGCTTCCATTTCCTCTGCAATACGTCGACTGAAAGGAAATATTATATTGATTTATATTTCAGTTAAAACTTAAGAACTAGTTAAGTAATTATTTCTAAAGATATTGACGATTGAACTGAAAAATTGCACGTACGGATAGTACTAAACCTTTTAAAGTTATATTGTTTTGTTTCGTTATCAGATACCTACAATTCAAATAAAAACCAATTTATTAGTACAGACTTTCATGTCAGAGAGAGGGTTCTAAGAATTGTCGTCTTTTCCGCCACCAGTGACGGGTTCGCGCTTAAAAAAGAAGTGCCGCGCCACCAAACCACATGAGTAGTTAAAATACACTTGTGAACGTAATTTTTTGCATTTACCACCGAGCCACAACAAGCGGTGTCTGTGGTCGGTGGCCAATTTGCGCGTACCCTAAATATTACAGACTCTAGCGACCTCTACAAACAGGTAAAAAATCACATCCGTGTCTGTTGTTCTGCTGGGGCGCAACGAGCAAAGCAGAAAGCACTTTGGATTGATAAATAGAGGCCACCAAAACCACCTTTTTACTATACATATAACGTCAGTCATTGTGATAATTTGGCCATATTGGAGCGGCCAAGAATACTGATTCCAATTTCATACCATTCCGGTCCCTGTGCTAGAGCCCTGTTGGCTAGCTACCACTCTCTTGCTTGAGAGAGCCGCCAATCCGCCAAACGACTTGTTTTGTACCGGCTTTTTTGGCCGACAACAGTAATGCCTTTTGTATTACTAGTATCCTGATTAAGCGTCGGTAGAACAAACCACTAATCAATCAACGTGCGACAATTACCACTTGCCACTAGATGGGTTGTCTGCTCGCTTGTTGGCTATTTTAACATAAAAAAAGTTCATTCATTTAATGATAAATGCTTACCCGTTATATTTTTGTTAGAATACGAATCACTACAAGTTTTGAACACTTTGGCTATTTCTTCCCAAGCCCGTAACTTCGCCTGCCGATCGCTGTGTGAACTGTCCTTTACGTACCACAAACATGGTCTCTTCTGCACTTCTAACACAAACAATCCTGTATTAAACATTTGTAATACGTTATTTTGACTAAATTGAGCTTAGATTGTTTGTTAAATTGTTATGACGTGACGACCGCTAACGACGCGCGAACGGTTCCCGCTGATATTACGCGCAGACTGACTGCGTAGTTGCGTGTGGTTGCGTACTGCGTCACCTTCAGCTTCAGCCAATGCGACGTTGCCGATGTTCCGTCAGCCGAGAATGCGCCGCCGCCAACCCGACCGGTTACATAGAATCGGTTGCATAGAAAATAAAGACATTGTTTTTTTTTTGACACGGAAATAATGGGTTGAAAATAGTAGGATTGCACGCTTGGCTGGTTCTCTATTTGTGAATTTTATAGTCAACGAACTAACTAACATATTATATTTGCAAAATAAATCTCGACACAATAATTTCATGTCATTTTAAACTATTATATAGAATACGTTTGCTTTATTTGTAAATAACCCTAACTTACGACATCATGATGATAAATGGATAATTTGTATCAAAAAGATTTGTTAGTCAAGTGTGCGGCGTGAATGAGACGTTGCCGATCTTCCGTCAACGGATAATGCGCTGGCAGCATACTGTGGGCACTGTGGGTGAGCCGGGTGAGCTCACAGTGCTTGCTCACTGTGCTGCCAGCTGTTATATTATAAATAAATAGGTAGAAATAGATATAGATTTGATTATTATCTATTTCTGTTTTAATGACCACCGATCATGGGTGCCGCTGGGAGCCTATCAGTCGGGTAAATATGTAATTTTTTCTATTAACTTTCTTTCCTGACAGGCGGATGCAATTGCACGCCGCTGCCGGCGCCCATGCTGCTGATGTTATAAGAAGCGAAGGATTCTTACTGCGTGCACGTAACAAAAACTTACCCCGCTCGGCAGTTGTATTTTAATTTTCAAAAGATTCAAAACCCACGTCACTACACATGTTATGCTTCATGATTCTTCTGGCTTGCTCAATTTTTAGCTCGTACACAAGGTTACATAATATCAAAAACACTAGACAACGTCAAAAATAGTTAATAGTATCAGGCGCCTACTTGTGGAATTATAGGTAGGTACTTACATGATTAAAATAAATCATATTATTAAAGTGAAAGTATGTGAATGTGTATAGGTACTTGATATGAAAATTAAAACGCTTTATAAATTCGATGTTATTAATTTATTTTCATAAATAAAATTGTTAACCAAAGCGCATTGTAAGTGAAAAATAACTAATTAAAATTATTATTAAGTATTCATTTTTTTTATTATTTTATAGGAACATCAAAAAAACGATTTTGTCCATAGACTTAAATTATGAGTAGGTACAAATACTTAATTAAACAGTATGTAAATTATGTACTTTTAGTGTCTACCTATTCACATTTATTAACTAAATAGCTATTTAAAATATATTACTGTCTACATTCATCACAACGTTCGTAAAGTAGGTAGGTACTTAATTAAACGAAAAATTGCTAGCTCTGACGTCACGCTCTTACGTCACGCTCTGACGTCAGCGGAACGGGTAACTTTTCCGTGCGCGCAGTCTACCAATTTATAAGACGTTATCACGTCAAAAGGGGTTGAATAAACTAGGTACGTCGAATATCTGATTTAAGCATACAGATAGAAAAAAATTGATTACTTCATTTCGATTATGGTACAACACTGTTTAAAATGACAGCTTGCAACACACGAAATGTTAAATTCATAAACGGGTTTAGGAAACAAACTATGTAAAAACACTGTCAACAAAATACTTTTGATGTGTGTTTCTTGTGATCTTTTAGATGTGTGCGTAATGTGATACAAACATAAAAATTAAATTAAATTACTTATTATTATACATAATAATATAATACGAACACTAACTCTAAATAACAATAACATTATTGTACTTTGTTGATATTAATTACCTCATGATAATGGTATTTTATCACACATAAACTTGTAGCCCAGTTAATATTTTCATTGACATTAATCATGACCAGCGATTTTATTGGAAGAGACATAAGGATAACATATTTTAATCCTTGTCATATCCCGTATTGCTAAGGTATGTCTAAACTACAAAAATCTCAATGTTTTAAAGCTTTTCCCAGTTAAAGATTCTGCGTCACGTTCACGCCGGGAGCTCCGCCTGGTGGTGAAGCGGCAGAGCCGAGTCGTGCTGACTCACGGGAGAGTGCTTCTTCTTCGGCTCAATGAGGGTAGTTCCCCACTTCCACTGAAAACGAAGCAGCTCTTGAGAAAATAAATGAAATCATTGGTGCAAGTTTAAATCCACTCAACATTGACAGTGGATTAGAATGGAAAAAGGACGTGCATAATTGTATCCTACATGAATTTAATTTAAATGAATTGAATAAGTATTTAAAGAATTAACGCGACAATGCAGTAGATACTTAGTACGCATTTTTTAGGATTTTAATAAGTCGTTTAGCGGAAATTCTAGACTTTAGTTTTAGGCTTAAGCCTAACTAAACGACTCAATTCGTTTTTATTATAATAATGTGGTATGTTCGCGACACTACACATTACAGTTTGAAAACTAATTAAGATTAACACCTGTCAATGTTTTTGACTACTTTTATTTTTCAGACTAGCTGTGCCCGCGACTTCTTTTTTATCTATCTATATATAAAAATCAATGCCACTTTTCGTTGTTAAAGAACTCCTCCTAAACGGCTGTACCGATTCGGTTGAAATTTTTTGGGTGTCTTCAGGTGGATCCAAGAATGGTTTAGATTCACAATTGGACCCGGTAGGTGGCGCTGCTGTCGATATGTCACCATATTTGTTTATTAATTATAGAGCGGTACGAAGTTCGCTGGGGCAGCTAGTTAATTATAAGGAACAGCTCACCATGATACAAGCGAGGGTGATGCCGAGGAAGTAGCCGGCGAGCACGTCGCTCCAGTGGTGCTTGTAGTCGGACACCCTGGACAGCGCCGTGAACCAGCTCAGCATGATCGCGCCGAACTGCAGCGTGTGCCGCACCACCCGGATTCCGCGCCACACCATCCTCTTCTCTAAGTATAGCTGCAAATAATCATAAAGTAGGATACAGTCTACTACACTAAAGGTTAATTAAATAGATACATAATGTACCTACTCGCATACCTAACGAATTAATTATTATTTTTAATTTAAATGTACTTCAGTTCGTATACACGATGCATATACCTACCAATATATCATTTTTTACAATTTTTCTCTGTCTGTCTTTCTGTCTATCTGTCTGTCTGTCTGTCTGTTTGTTTGAGCTAATCTCTGGAACGGCTGGACCGATTTTGAGGGACTTTCACTTGCAGATTGCTGATGTCATAATTATGGAGTAACTTAGGCTACTTTTATTTACATTTTTATTTCTTAAATTCCACGCAGACGAAGCGGTGGTTCCAGAGATTAGCTCAAACAAACAGACAGAAAGACGAACAACAATTGTAAAAAATGTTATTTTGGAATATGTACCGTGCATACATCCATTTATATGTTTAGTAAAAAGTGGTTATTTTAATATTACAAACAGACACTCAAATTTTATTTATTTGTATAGATAGTAAATAATCGAAACTCCTGTATAATTACAACAGCAATGTGTGCACAAAACCAAATTGTTACTCACAGCCAAGTACAGCATGGTGAACGCGGACCAGGCGGAGTGGCCGCTGAGGAATGACATGTGCATGTCGTTGAACTTGTCCTGGTTGTAGGGCGTGTGGCCCAGGCACGTGTACTCCTGGATATACTTGTGCTGCCATTGTACCGACGAGCAATTCACTGACGGTTGGCACAGCTGGAAATGAGTATAAAACAAAGTATGAGTATAAACATAGTATAAAACAAAGTCGCTTTCTCTGTCCCTATGTATGCTTATCTTTAAAAGTACGCAACGGATTTTGATGGGGTTTTTTAATATATAGAAAGATTCAAGAGGAAAGTTTATATGTATAATATATTAAAGTTTTTCGTTTTTCGCAGAAAGAAAAATAACGCGCGTGGAAGTAAGTTCGTGCGCTGGTTACGTTTAACAATTTTGGACTTGGGTACTAAGGGACAGGTTTCCCGAAGCGAAGCGAGGGCGGGTTTACTAGTGCTTTATAAGGACGAGTGAATTAATTCAATTAATGTAAGCAGCGGTATGAAATTAGATCTTGATGTATTGAATAAAAATACTTTTTAATTTATAATTGAGTTTTAGTGCACTTGTAGGTAGATAAGAACATCGTGATTTTTTTAAATTATTATTGTGGAAAGGTTAGATAAGTATCTACCTATATTATATTTATAGGTATAGTATGTGACAGAGCGCCGGCGCGGCGGGATTATTTTCAGGGAGGCGTATCCTTACACTCGAAAAGCATTACCCTCCCGCTGACCCAGTAGGGTAAAATTATATGTAGGTACTTTCTTTCCGGACAGGGGATGCAATTGCACCCCCTTGCACCCCACTGCCGGCGCCCATTGTATTTTTTTTCCAATATGTCAAATTTTAAAAATGAAAATATGTAGGTAGATACAAGCATTATGATTTATCACTTTTATTTATTACAATATAACTTTACTCTTGAATGATATTACCATAACAGAATACGAATCGTACGTGCTATTAATTAACAAAACAAAATGCGTTTCTCTGACTTGATAAGGTGAGCACATCGATGACCGACACCCAATAAAATACCCGCTAATCAAAATAATATATGTCAACCAGATCAAAAAAGTTCACAGACCCTTCATCGATCATTAACCTAACTTAAACGTTACCTAAGGCCGTTGTCCCACCGCCGGCGAGTGAGCGAGTAACTGTCGGCTATTTTCTCGGTCAGGAAACGTAGAATAATATACACAATCCGTGTAAACAAAAGAGATGCATATCATACCGCTGAGATGCATATAATGATCGCTGAGTGTTCACACTGCCGGCGAGGACTCGCTGACTCGCTGACGCGCTGAGCGACGAGAGCTATCAAACATAATTGTGGCTCAGCGATACTCGCTTGGCGGTCGGAACACTCGCCGAGTACACATACTATCGCCCCCAGCAACTAGTGCGAGTAAGTGCCCGTCACAGTCTGACACTCGCCGATAGCCCAGCGACAAAACTATCGGAACTAAACACTCTCGCCAACTCGCTTTCAGTTTCTAGCCCTACTCGCAACTCGCTAGTCGCCGGCGGTGGGACAACTGCCTTGAATCTCTTATCTAACGTCCATGACTTTACTAATAATAAGTCATTTATCATCACTTTTATTTTTAGGTACTATAATACAATACCGAGTTTATTATTTAAACATCCATGATAGATACAGAGCTTACTATCATTCAGCGTGATATATTTTAATTAACACTTCAATCTGTAAACAGCATGTGGCAATGTTAGTAAGTACAAAATATTGTGATTAATTGATTATTTACTTTAATCTTACAACACTTTTCCAACTTTTTCATTCGGCTAGCGAAGCTGCAAAAGGGCAAACGAAAGGAAACTTCTGATATTCGGTCCCTGTCCCAGTCAGAGATGGGGAAAATGTAATCATGTTTACAGATTACAATTACGTCTGAATATGCCCACGACTCCCACGAGCGCCCTTCGAGAAATCGTAGTTAGAGCGTTCTTGGTGCATTTCCGTGTTGCATACCTTGGTGCATTCTCCAAATGAAAATGTAATCTGTAATCATGATTACATTTTCCCCATCTCTGGTCCCAGTCATCATACATACTAACGAACTGAGCAACCAACGTTATCCCACTGCTGACTAGACTAAACATTAGTGTCGATTTGAGTCTTGTTCTGTGTTGATTACAGTTGTCAAGGGCGGAAGTGGGGGGGCTTTACTGAGTGCTTATCTTAAATTTATAAAAAGGGTTTGTTGCTTCATCTAGGTAAGCTACGTCCTCTCTAAATCTTGATTATTTCAATAGATCGGATAGATTATAGATTGCTAGAGTTGGACTAATCTAAGATTATTTTGGCTAAAAGGTTTCATCGGCCTTTAACTCCAAGGCAGTCCTGTAGAGTTTACACGGGTCCCATATGCAACATTGAATTATTAGATTACATCGAAGTTCATGACATCGAACACGTTACAAAGATGCTTATTACATCGATTACCTACTATGACAAACAACTTACTTCCGAACTAGCATGAAAAACATGTTTACATTTCTTATTTAACTAGCCGAAAAATAAGCAGACGACCCATCTAATGGTAAATGGTCACCGTCGCCGACTAACATCAGTACCTAACACCGAGGCATCACCGATGCGTTGTCGACCAAGAAATAATAGAGATGAAAGACAGTGTGTTGACCGTAGACAGAGAAGTATATAAACATTTGGGAACCTGGCCAACATGAAATGGCACGAGAAAGTACAATTGTATGTGGCACAAGAAAAATTCGACTGTCAGCTGCCAAATTTGATTGTAAGCAATTGTGCATTCCTTGAAAAAACCGGCACGCAGAGTGAGACAAAACATAGTACATATCATTTTGTCTCGTTCTTTTCCGTGTCATTGGCGTAAGTTGTTCCTTTTCTTGCGATAGATGGCATCCACTGGTCTATACTTTTGTCTGTCTACGGTGTCGACCTTGTGAAGATACTTACATCAAAGAAATGCGGACGAGGCCTGCCGATAACTTTCTTGGCGACGTTGGTGGTGAGCTCCAGGAAGCAGGTGCCAAGCCCGAAGGAGGCCATCGTGCAGTAGAAGCTTCGGAGCCAGAGCGGGACGGAAAAGAACCAACATTGCACGCTGTCCTGCTCTTTGCGGAGAAGGACCCATTCGCATAGCAGGAACTATAAAGATGAAGTTATTAAGATATTGCCATTTTAGTCATTATCATCGCAACCCTGTCCCACTGCTGGACAATGTGAGGGGTACAGGTTATAGTCTACCACGCTGGCCATGTGCGGATTGGCAGACTTAACACACCGTTGAAATTCTCAAGTGTGCTTCCTCATGATGTTTTCTTCACAAAAGCAACGATAATTAAATTCTAATAGGCACATAATTTATGAAAATTAGAGCTGCGTGCAGGATTCGAACCCAGGTCCTCCTGTTCAGGTGTCCAACGTTCAAACCACTCAGTTATCACTATGAAAGTTTGTTTGAAAATCAGACAAAAGTACCTACTTCCACGCGGGTGAAGCCGCGGGCAAAAGCTAGTCCTACTAATATTAAAATGCGAAAGTTTGTGAGGATGTATGGATGTCTGTTTGTTACTCTTTCACGCAAAAACTATCTACTGAATGGATTTTGATGGAACTTTACAATAAACTTATACATCAGAATAACACATAGGCTATAATTAATTAATTAATTTATTTATTTATTTATTCTTACACACACAATGGCCTTACAGGCTAGCCTAATGCGTCAATGCGCGAAATCACAAAAATTCAAATCATTAATAAATACACGTTACATTAAAAATAACAATTAAATTAAATAACAAAATTTATAAAGATATATTGTGAATTATCGAAAATTATCGCGAGGGCGGGTCACTAGTTATGTATACAGAGCGGATTACCAATATTTAGTAAACTTACAGCATAAATAGGCAGCCCTAACCCGACGACCCTCAGCATGGGCACGGTGACGGTGTCGTCGCGGTACGGGAACATGAGGCTCTCATCGCCGCAGAAGAACCCTCGCT
Organism: Ochlodes sylvanus; assembly: GCA_905404295.2. NCBI lineage: Eukaryota > Metazoa > Arthropoda > Insecta > Lepidoptera > Hesperiidae > Ochlodes > Ochlodes sylvanus. The sequence continues at coordinate 8,667,891 of FR990142.1, read as the reverse complement.
TGAACTGCAGCCACGCGCTGTCCGTCACGTAGATCAGCAGCACCACTGGGGAACAAGTTTATTGATACTACGTTGGAGTTGAACCACCTGTTTCAATAGTGGTTTCAAGTAGGTAAGTAGGTACGATGGGTACCAAAGCAATCATAACAGCAACTAATGAAAAGATTGCTTTGATTAAACGTTTAAGAATTTAAGCTGATACTTCCAAAATATCCATAAGTAGTCAAATATATTATAATTAAGTACATCGTTAAGTTCATTATAATGCGAGTTGTAGTTTTTGATCCGCTTCGATGAGATTATTGCGATTATGCGAAAGAGAATTACGGGACGTATGAGACGGAAAGAGAAAACTAAATGAAAATTACGACTAAGTATTAGTCGAATTTTAGTGCCGTATTTTTCCGCGCTCTATTGACATACTCATTTCTTATAATATCATTTTAAGTAGTGCTTGAGGCTTAATGATGAGTAGAGGATCATAAAATGGGTTGAAGTCAAATAGTACTTACTTATGTAAGATACATTTTCTATGCAACTGTCAATAGAAGAGCAATCATCTGATAAAAACTCAATGCAACGACACAGTGCGCTTCGAGGTGCCAAGGGTCAATTTCCTGTTTATTATTACTCTACTATCAGTTCCGTGTCATATAAATTACTATGCACCCTATTTCTCACGGTATAATCTTATATACCTAGTGTTTATTATTTATTATATTTTACATTGTATGTATCAATTACATTCTTATTTGTGCTCCCTATCTACATACATACATACGTATATACTTGTATGTATATCTTGTATCGTACATATACATCGAATGATGCACTTATTTTATTAAATTTTCCCGCCAATATCAAGTAAAATTCAACTTAATCCATCGCGAAAGTTTCAAAAAGTAGGTATGTAGTAACACACAAACATTCTTTTAACAGGATAATATTCAAAAGCTCTTAGCTATCCTAATTTAGTCTAGCTCGGTGAAAGCGGAAAATTATATGTATAGTAAGTAGTTAGTTAAACAAATAATTAAAAACATCTCGTTAAAAATAAATTAGACTAGTACCTGAATGAAACAATAAAATTAAATAAGGCCACATGCGTATCGAAAATTAGAAAGAATCTAAAAAAAATACTTAATTCAAGCAATAGCAATACAAAAACCAAAGACTACAATAAAATATTACGGCACAAATGGCGAGCTTAATGCTAATTGCATTCTCTACCAGCTAACCTTTACAGTAACCTAAATAAAATGATACGAGTAAATTCGGAATTTTGGATGGAATATAAATGTATTTGAATACTTCATTTAGTATGTAAATACAGTCATAAAGATTAACCTACTTAATTAATTTAAATTAAGACTAATTAATTAAAAACGGAAATAACAAAAAACTTACAGGCAACAATAATAGCGGAGTCGATGACGACCTTTTTCAGGATGAAAACTGACGCTTCCTTCGACATGGCGATCGGCCGCTGATCCCTGGCGCTGAGAAGGTCCGTGGTATCGCGGTGCGTGCTCTGATCGGTCTAGTCGGCGAGACACGCGCCCCGCCTTAAGTACGACGAGTGACTTGTGGCTATCGTAATAGATATGATAACAGGAATGTGTAGAGAAAAGCGTGTCTTCTACAAGGATGTCACTCTTCGTAATTGCTCTAATAATAAGTAAATGTTGTTCTAAGACGCTTTTTGTTCAATTTTTAACTGACTTCGAAAAAAGAAGATGGTTCTGAATTCGATTTTATTTTTTGTGTTACCTCATAACTTTTTACTGGGTGTACCGAATTTAATGGTTCTTTTTATATTCGAATGCTGGTGCTTGTTATGCGGTCTCATTTAATTTGATCGAAATCTGACGAGTTATCCCTAATAATGCGTATTTAATTGACTTCGACTACGTTGATGGTGTGCTCATTTTATTACTTGTTTGAAGTCTGTTTTTTTGTCAATGTTAGATATTGATTTAAAATTTGATTGTCTTAACTCTCATCTTCAATTAATGGCTCGACATGGGGACAGGGAAGGGGATGAAGGGCAACCAAAGAAAAGATGGATGCATTGCGTGAGAGATGATATAAAAGATGAGGAATGCAGTGTATAGGTGGCAGCTAATTGGTAAGAATAGAAGAAAATGCGCCGCACCCAAAATAAATTTGGGAATTGGATAGAAAGATGATGGTGATTTATAACTTATAATATGATAAAAGCGTATTAATAAAAACTGATAAAATGTAATATATAAAACTTGCCGCAGACGCGAAGTTTTTTTATCGAATTTTGAATTTCTATGAAAGCCTACAATATCATGTGTCACTGACGTGTTGCTGAAAGACGTAGAAACAACAAAATGTAGATAGATTTAGAAAGGAGTCCCTATGATATGCTGAGCTTGTAATTTTAGAAAATTAAAACCCGAAAATTAACAAATGCACCAGAAAATTCGTAACTGGCTTGAAAACTGCAACCGAAACATGTACAAAAGGTAAAAAAGAAAGTTTTTATTTATTTATTTAGACTTTTTTGTACCATACAAAGTATAAGAACAAAAGGCGGCCTTAATGCTAAAAGCATTCTCTGCCAGTCAACCTTTGGGCATTGGGAAAACAACGAAGGCCAGTTTATGGAAGTTTAAAGCCAGATTATGCATTGCAACACCATGCATAAATGTTGAGATTAAACTGAATGGTGCACAGCTGAATAGTCACGAAAAGAAGAAGCTTGAAAGAGCTATTGCATGTTTGGATTCAGGCATGAAGTGGACCACTAACATTCCGATCAAGGGTAGATATTAACCTTGCCAAGATGCAAGCTTATTTGATAGATGACCAATAATGGCATTTAAATTATCAATAATTTTAATTATTTTCCTTCTAAATATAGTCTCTAAAAATAACAAGACAGATAAACTTGAGGTTTGAGTGACGTTAATTGAGTCCCGCATCGTCACAGTACGATCTGTTGCGTAATATTAATATTGAAGCGCGGCATAATATTAAAAACTGATAACTTCAGTATTGGAGATTACGGAATAGTCACTTGGCGGAAATAGCTGCTACTTTGTAAAATTAGCAACCGAACTAGGCCATTAAAATTACAAATTGAGTTAAAAATATTTAAAAACATTAGGTATAATACTACGGTAGCTATTGAAAAAGAAGGTAAAAATATGTTATTAAACAAATTGTGTTAAAAATATTCAAAACATAAGGAGGGAGGAGGTAAAATATTACGTACCTGAAAAAGTAGGTATTATTTAAAAAAAATTTAAACCCTAAAAAACATTCTTAGCAACAAAGTAGCAAATACAATAAAAAAATCTTAACAGTTAGTTTTACTGCAGCTGGTTGATAAGGAGTCCTGTAATCAGGGGCCACCACGAAGCCGCGTGCGTCGCCGCCATTAGCGGCTGGCGGAGGCGTGACCGCGCGTGACCACACTCTCTGATGTCACACGGCACAATCGTCAGGTAACCCAATTTTTAATCGCTCACTTAGTTTAACGAAAATAACATGTTTACTGGTAGCATTTGGTACTGAAAACATTGTGTAACTAAATAAAAATATTTTTATCAAGTACACCGGTTTGATATTTTTATATTAATAGCTCAAAAACAAACGCGAGCAAACAGGCCCAAAAATCCCATTTTTGTAGGTTACTAGTATAGGAAGGACCCACTTTGGAATCAACCTTTTGACGTGACAACGTCTTATAATTCGGTGGCACGCATGAAAAAACATGACTCATGCGTTACCGTCGTTACCGTTAGTGAATTATTATACCAGCGCCATCTATGTATTGTGCAGTGAACAATTATTCATTAAGTTCGATTGGGTCCATTTATCGATGGAGGAAGGCTGGCTGAGCTGGTAGTTCACTCGCAGTACACTAGATGGCGTTGAGTAGTGGGGCGCTATAATTCTGAATCACGATGTAGGATGTATAAGGATCCAGCATTCATTTTTAATAAATGACTTAACTTGTATTGAAAAAGTGTTATTTTATTGTGCTTGCCTACTCATTCAAAGGAAATTATTTTCTTAAGACGTTGTCACGTTCAACTATCGTCAGTAAACCGACCTTACAGACAACCAATTTTTTTTTACATTTTAATTATCAGTACGGAGCCCTACGTGTGAGAGTCCGACTCGCAATTGACTGGTTTTATTTATCCTTCAGGTACGGAACCCCAAAATAGGGAAAACATAATAAAAGGTTTTAACAAACAATAGTAATTGTGTTATGTCGTTGACCGACTAGCGACGCGGCCGCATGCAGTTAGCGGCATCGCGTGCCAGCGTGATAATCGTGCGAGACGATCGTGTCCGATTCGTTTATCCGCTTTATTACTTTCTAATCTTATTTAAACATTATAATCGTTTAGGATTCACTTTCCTGTTCCTTCCTTTGAGGTGTTTGGTACTTCGTGTAACACACATACAACCTCCTCTCGCCTGGCGCATCCTGCTGATTAACGGTCGGTCTTTTGGAAGTTTTTGACCTGTACAAAAGGGTCTCGCATTCTTGCTTGCATCTTTTGTTGGCGAGCCACTCGACATCAGTAAAATCACTTTCTTCTTGGTTGTCTTAAATGCTATCAATGTCCACGGCGACAACCAGTTACCTTTCATGGATAGTTTTATTCTGTTCCCGGTTATAAATAATAATAATAACTTTTATTAGCATAAGTTAAGGTACCTACATAAAATAAAAATCATAGTTCCCACACTAGGATACCCTGTGTTGTGGGTAACTATACTCTTCCTAATGGTTCAAACTCAAACTCAATGACGTTAAAATTGTTTTTCTATAGAAAATTATGAAAAGTTATTACAATTTAATAATACCTACTTATTATTTTATTGGCATTCTCTACGCATGCGTGCGCGTACACACCCATATTTTACTGATTTATCAGTAAGATAAAATAATTATCGTCATCATCCCGTATTTACATGTTTAAAGACCTCTTCTGGTCTAAGTTTACATACGTAGGTAGATGATTATTATTTGTCACATAATTTCCTCAGCATCTGACGTCAAAATGACTATCAGTTCTATTCAATGACTATCGAGGGAAACAAAATTGATTACTGAGACGCATATAAACGTGTGGCTTCGAAAACAATTATTTAAGTACGAGCCTATTTGCGTTATTATAAATGGGTTGCGGTGGACGTTATCACAGGTATGTCATAAAAAAAGATAAGGGTATGTGATAGAAAAATAAATAAGATAACTATAATTGTGTCGTGTGACACCAGGTAGGAACGAAGTTCCTTCGGCTACTGTCGCGCCTGCGCCCGTCTCATTTAACGGTTTTATTCCACGCTTACGGTTTTACTATCACATATTTTTCAGTTCGGTCGCGCAGCAAAGCCCTATCCCCTCCAAGCCTGCCGTAAGGAACTTCGTTCCAAAAATGGTAAATTTTGTTACAAAACTAAGATACACACCTGTAGCTTCTTCCTGGGTTGCAGTGGGGCCGCGGCTTAATAATAACAAGGAGAGGCCTAAGACGAAAAACGAAAGTCGACGGATCGTACTTTTTCTTACTGTTACGTATTTCTTTATATACGAAAACCGCATTGAGTTTTCTTCAGAAAATTCCATAATATGTTCACACGAAACATTATTTGGCGTGACTGTGACTGGTAAATAAAGTACGATCCATCGTCCGAAACGAGTCCTGCAGTGCCTGATTAACTAAAGCTGGTTTGTTTTACGAAGAGGCCTGCTTAATCTATACAAATAAATAAAATTGGAGTGTCTGTTTGTAATATAGAAATAACCGTTTTTTACTACATGTATATGAATATATATACGGTACATACACCAAAATAACATTTTTTACAATTTTTGTATGTCTGTCTGTTTGTTTTGGCTAATCTCTGGAACGGCTGGACCGATTTTGACGGGACTTTCACTGGCCGATTGCTGATGTCATCAGGAGTAACTTAGGCTACTTTATTTTAGATTTTTTTGTTAAATTCCACGCGGACGAAGTCGCGGGCACAGCTCGTTCAGAATAAGACTTAACTTATATTATGTACTTTAATATAGATTATTAATCTTATGAAAATCATTAAAATTGTTGTTTTGCTTGTTGTTAATTAATTTACATATCGATCAGGTCCGGGGTGAATGGAAACTTTGTTAAATCTCTAACCCTTGCCACTTACAGTTAATAATATGAACTTAATAACATAAAGAAATTAATTTATCTCTTATTGACACTATTAATTAAGTAACTACTTGACTGTAACGGAATTATTAGGTATGTAGCTGATCCTATGACAACGAATTTTACATTTTTTGACAGTTTTCGGTATGGGTATGTTTCCACCTTATTTTCTAGTAATCTAAATTTTTTCTATGGATTTTTTTATTTTATATTGATTTATTTCAATACTGAAAATAAGGGTATAGAAATCAGACGAGGAATAAAATAATAACAACGATTACCAAAAAAAAATTTTTTTATCAACAGAACTCAACAAAATCCTTGTACTTATAAATAAATATCATAAATAAGTTATCTGTATTTAGCTACCTAGTCTTTTCTTAAAATAAATAATACCTACTATACTTATCTAGACAGTTACAATTTTATTGTTACAATACTTAAGCAATACAGTCAAAAGATAAATACTTTAAACAAAATAGAGCTCTGTCCCCTTATTGCGTATCTTAAACGCCCCCCAGAGACCATCCATGGATGGCTATCGAACTTCGCCAATACATAATAACGATGTATAGACGCAATGCATACGTTAATTGCGTTTAGCCGGTTATTGTCTCCGACGATTGAACCAAAACTTGAACTTTGACTATCAATAATAATGAACACGGTCAAAAGATACGCAATAAGGGGGCTGGATAGTCAGTGTGGGTTTATTTAGTAGTCCCCAATGACATAAAAGAAGACAAATGAAGAATGACATACCTAAATGAAGTAAAAAGGTAGTCCCGTAATTCAAAAACGTCAAATTGGCATGACGTATGTCATCGGTCTGTCAATTATCATCATACATTTCCAAATTTTCGAATCACTTAATTTTTGTCATTGAATAAAATTAAACAAAAAAAAAATTGAAGGTTCAGGACCGGTCAGAGTGGCGCAAGTTAGGGGAAGCCTATGTCCAACAGTGGACAAATAAAGGCTGATGGATGGATGGATGGAATAAAAAAAAATAGAAAAAATTTAGAAAATAATTTAGAAATTTAGAAACGTCACCAAGGCTAATATTGATGATAACATTAAATAGGGGATTAGCAGTGAGTTTACCTAGTAAGATTAAAGAAATACCACGATGTATTTAATAATAAATTCTCAGTTAATAGTTAAACAGAATACTGTTCTTTTTTTTTTTTTCTTGAAGGGTATTTGTGGCTGCGCGACCACATCTTCCCGTACAGAAAAAACATAACGTAACTTAATCGAAACAAAAAAAATCTAATTTTCGCAAGGCCCAAAACAGTCAACCTGCACAGCTTCTTGGCCTCTTCGGACATGTAAAAAATAAGATGGGCGACGGTGACCGCTTACCATCAGGTGGCCCGTCTGCTCGTCTGCCCGCTTAATGCATAAAAAAAAGATTAAAAACGTTTTCGAGTTCAACTGAAAAATATAAAACTAAAATGTAAAGAGAGCGAATTATTCCTACTCTTCATTAATTCTGTAGTAAATTACCTACACGACCAGCTCAATTGGACCAATGGAAGCAATGTGCCCCCCTGCCCCCCTCCCAAAATGGTTATCTGTAAAATCGGTTTACAGGCGATAATTTAACGTGATAACTTCATAAGAAAACATTGCTGAAAAATTGCATAATTTTAGTTCGATGCCACTGTATCGCTTATTCCGCTCGCGCTCTCGCTTGCACGCTCAGGTGGAACGTGACAATGACGTTATACTTTTTCGTGCGAGCAGCCGGCGTTCATCGATTTATACGACGTTATCAAGTCAAAAAATGAAGTACTTACGTAAGTGTATCAGTGATACCGTTGAACAAATTAATTTAATGTAAACTAAATAATAATAACTGACGAGGTATAAACACCTATCCAATGTATTTTAAAAAATCAGTTTTAAGTAAATATAAAAGTCTATATAGGTAATAAAAATACAACACAGGACTAGGTACTTTCTATTATGTTTTCTTACTTATTAAAGGTATATTTATTGCATTGGCGAAGGTAACATTTCTATGTGGTAGGTAAGGTAATAAGAGTGTATAAAACAAAGGATAAGTTAGAAGCTATTTCCACTGTTTAAAAGCCTTTAACATTCTAAGTCACATAAAATGCATTTTAAACACTTGGGTACGTAATATTTTGATTATGATTTTCCTACTTCCTTCCCGCTTGTGTTAGTACCTACTTATTGGTCACTGAATCCAATAGACCCGAATATTGAGTATACTATCCATTCCTATCTCACATACATAAATATACCTATTTAAAATCAGTCATTGACTCCTCCTACTCTTGACAAAGTTTCTGAGGACTGAAATGGATCGGACATTTTGGGGGTTTCACCTAACTTTGGTACGCGGAATATTAAATGACCTTATCTTTGATCGAATCCACTAGCGAAAACATTGACTTAGTAATAGTCAATGAGGCAAAAGGATAATGTTGATAGCCGTTTTGCCTTATAAGTATTTTTAGTCCCAATTTGAATACCTAATTCACGATGTTTGCGCAATTTTTCCCGGAATATTACACACTGTTTTTGGCACCATTATTAAACATTCACCTCTCTTACGCTCACTTACAAACATTATTACACTGTACTAAAACACTGTGCCTCTTGAAGTAACCAGCTTCAAGGTAAGTAACGGTAGCCACAAGCTATACAAAGATCCTATCTACTCTGTATCTAGTCCGAACCTACTCTGTATTTAAGTATCTAGAATTTATAACTAAATGTCTTTATCGTGGACTGCGTATTTATTATACCGGTACTTGCATGTTAAATAGCTTAAACAGATATGGATTATGCAGACATCTATTCTTTCATTCTGTCTTTCGTTGTGTTTGTGTATCTCTCTCTCTATTCATGTGTCTCTGTCACTGTCTAACGCTCTCACTCTAACCCTTGTGTAAGGTATGTCTGTGTGTGTCTCTACCTATCACTCTCACTATTTCCCTCGTATGATGTGTGTATGTGTGTGGGTGTGTGTGTGTATTTGTCTTATCCTAATGTGGTATCCATTGATGGTGTCACCGTGCTAGCACCGGTCTGGGCAACATCTCCGGCTGGGTGAGCTCCCACGTGGCCGGCGGTCCATACTTCTTGGGTTTTAACACGTATATGAACTGGAAGTATACAAAATTGAATACATTACTTAATATACAAACACTATCTAAATACGCGTTAGTGTGTCAAGCTAATAACAAGTGACTGGCAACGCCATCTGGCCAAATACTTGATGGTGCTATGACTTGACGCGCCATTTTGAACCGTTTAGTACGGCCGGCGGTTTTAGGCCGCTCTGAACTTTGTTCGGATCGCTGCGCAAAAGTCAATTTTAGGGTCGAAATGGTGGCAAGACGCGCGGGGTGTCACTTTGAGCATTGTTTGTTTCAGTTTTTTTTTTTTTTTTTTTTATTAGATATATTTGGTTCACACATTTACAACTTATTTAACAATTTTCATATAAGAACGCTTAGTTCAATTGATATAAACAAAATAATAATTTCTTAGGCACTAATGAAATAAAGTGAGTGTAAAGGCAAGAAAACATCGTTACCCGATGGTTCTCCATACCCCCACTGAATGACCACGCATTAACAAAGACCGAGTCTGTCAAGGTAGGATGTCCCGCTATTTGATACAAGGCAGCCACCTTGCAGACAGGGCGCGAAGTCGTTCTTATCTTTGTAATCTCTGACAAGTTAATGTTTGGATTATTGTGATATAGAATTGATAAATGAAAAACGCTGTGATCAAAATATAACACAAAATAAACAAAATAAAATGTTACAATAATAAATACCTCAACATACCTACTTATATCAATTACAATATGATAGTAGGTAGGTACACGTTTTATGGGTACTTAAAATCAAAATACTGATAATTATCTAGTCTAAGTGTAGGTATATATACTTAAAACTACTTACAGCAGTAGGTATTGACGTAATGAAATTTGAAACAGTACTAAAAAGATCCATAATCTATTCTAGAATTTATACGTATTTTCATAAATGATAACACAGGACAAGTCGAGGACGTTGCTCTATGTACAGTATCATAGGAAGTTTTAAATTTTATGTTATGTGACATACAATTATAACATTTAGGCGCAATTTGTTTATTGAGGCATTCATAGTCGGCATGCCCACTACTTGAACAATGGCCGCATCGTTTATCGTCGCTGTTGGGGCAATGGGTTTTAATATGTCCAAACTGGAGGCACGTGTGACACTGGGTGAACGGAGAAAAATTTTCACAGTGGACCCGCTGGTGATCAACCCGGACTCGCCCCATCGCAATGGCAGTCCGCCACAGCCCGGGACTCGCGACGAGCACCGCGTTATATAATTTTTCGCTGCGATTTTTGCGTTTGAATTTGATGCTTAGATCGTTTTCATTAAATGCATTTAGTTCCACATTTTGTTTTAATATTATTTCTATTAATTCCTCACTAGGGGTATCGGCGGAGATGCCTTTAAGAATTAGCATTGGCTTCATCATGCGGGCTTTCTCCGCCGTCACCTGCGACTCGCTGGAGGTGGACAACCGAGAAATAGCATCGTCGCAGTCCAGGGCGGTGTCGAACTCTATTCGTAATTTATTATTTGCCAGAGAGGTTACCTTAGCCGGCGCATATTGAGTATTTTTAAAAGATAAACTATGTCGGAACGCTTCGATCGCTTCTTGTTTCGATTTAACGGGCTCTTTAGGGGTCACAATTATCGCAGGTCGCGTGGGGGGTGGCGGGGGCTTTAGCGTAAACGTAGGTGCGTCTCTGATCGATGTCAATCTCGGCGGCAGGTGTTGACTAGTGGTAATAGGTGTGGAAAGGCTGGCTTTTTGCGCGTAGGTTGATGTGGACCCCGCAGGTCCTGGAGTCACAGAGGTAGCCGCGAGGAATGATGAAGAGCCCACGCTAAGGTGAAGCTCGGTCCTGAGTTTTCCCACCTCCTCCCGCATGCACGCCAAAAGCTCACGCCGCAATCTGTTAGAGTCCACGGAAGGCGCGGCAACAGAGATGGGGGAAGAGGAGGTTGTCGTCTCAATGGTGGAAGTCGCAGTGGAGGAAATCCGCTCAAAGTTGTACATCGCCTTGCGGGTCTCATCAGCAGCTGCGATGATTAACTTTTTGTTCGCCGCTGAAACGCTCTTGCCTGCGCTGATGGTAGACGTTATAGTGTTCGAAAGATATATTACAACTTGCTTGAGGGTTACCAAATCTATTACTTGGTCTGCATTGAACGTCAGAGGTAAGATATCTGCGGGAGCGCGTCGAGTCCGTGGCAACGTAACGGAGGAGCTCGGCATAAGAGGTTGAGGCGGGGCATCCGGGGCTCCCGAGCCGCTCCCCAAGGCTTCCAAATCACCGTCTGGTGGCGGCATCACGTCGAGTCTTGGAGACTGGCTTATTATGTACTGACTCTGTGCCGCCTGGGTTCCAGAGTGTCCGATATGACAGCCGTGTGGTGAAGGTAGACAGGTCTAGACTTACATCACTGAACACATACGGGTATTGTCACATAATAATAATTATTAACACGACATAATAACGTTCGACGCGAAACTTTCGGAACACGTCCGCTAAGTACCTACAGTAAGATTCGGGAACATTTTCGGTCATAAGTCACTCAAATATAAACTTTTCGCAAAAGTAATTACACCATTGTATTCTGTGTAAAAACACTCATCTTTTCATATATAATACATAAAAGTGCACATAGTTTGACCCACAATTTTGAATATTTTAACGCGGAGCGAACAAAAAACGACCTTGTCGCGAAGGGAGCGACGCGTGCGACTGTTTGTTTCAGTCACACGCTCAGTGTTCGTATCGCTATCTCTCTCTAAAGTACAATACCTGCGCATTATATCCGAAAGCCTAACTTCAAAGCGGCCTAGAACCGTCGGCCGTACTATACAGTACAGGTATGGACACAACATCATAATATTGTAGATGTGCGGCTCGTGTTTGCAACGTACCGTGACGAACCCAAACCCGGCGCCGACGAGGAAGCCGGCGGCCACGTCGCCCCAGTGGTGGCGGTGCTCGACCACGCGCGACAGCCCCACGTACCAGGCCGCCATCAGCACCGCGAACTGCACCACGTGCCGGAGCAGCTTCGAGCCGCGCCATTTGCCCTTCAGCTGCACGAACAGCTGCCGAATTGATAAGGACTTAAGTTTTAATTTTTACCGTAAAGGCGGTTTAGGCGTCAGTCTCATGTCGGCAGATCAGAGGACGGTAAAAGGCGAATGAAGTCTTTAATGGCGGTAAGGCTTCGCGTAAGGATTATCAGTATAAGCTATTATTAAGCCATGATAACGATGTTTTCGCGAATTCACCTTGGCTAGTTACCACCAGCTTACTTAAGATAGTCCTCAAGGACTTGTCGTGTTCTGGCTGAAGCCTTCAGAGCCAGTATTAATCTAAACATGCTTTCAAAGTCTTATTTACTTCAATTTAACGCTGCGCACTCATATCTTCACTATAATTTCCTGAGTCGTCGGCGCCATGGGCAGCACACAAAGACAAGAAGACACCCCGACCGAAAACAGAAATTTAAACTTCACGGTTAAATTTCCATCTTCGATCATCAAAAATATGATCGAAGATCGTTCGTAAAAGTATGATCGAAGATGGAAATTTAAACGAACGCGAACGACGCTTTCCGGCATGGTAACCATTGTGCCATGGGAGTTGTCTGTTATTTCGATCTTTCTTTAGTTTATATAAGCACGTTTTTGTGTGGATTTAAGGTAGCAAACGAGCATGCAGCACGACGCTTCCGCTGCCGCCCTTGACAACTGGGACTTAAAAACCAAGAGCGAAATACTCACGATGAAGAAAACAGCGGTATACATAGCGAAGCTGGAGTGTGCGCTGGGGAAGGAGAGGCGGAACTCCTTGATGAGAGCAACGTCTGTGCCGTTGCAGGTGTAGTCCTGGATGTAGCCCAGCACATTCAGCTGGGAACCAGGCGTGGGCACCGGCTGGCACACCTACAAATACAGGGGATATTCGATTGATCATTTTTAAAACTTAAACTTGCTTTTTTTGAGACTTTTGGAAAAACAGTTCAATCAGTGTGTGTTGTAATAAGGGACGGAAGGTGCCCGAACTCAAATTATTTGGGCAATAACGAGATAGAATGTAGAATAACCCCATTTCTTAAGGTTAAATGTAAAGGAACCCTCTTCGGATCTAACTTTTTTTTTATTTATTTTTGTGAAAATTCAGTGTCTCTATCTACTTCCATTCATGAGACAGAGCCCTGTAACAGACAGACAGGCAGACCGCAGAAGCATATTAATCCGTTTATCACCCTTTGGCTCGAACCTAAAACCAAACAAGATAAAACAACCGAAAGCATCCTTACATCGTAGAAGCTTGGCCGAAGTCTCCCCAGCACATACTTGGCGAAGTTAACCGTGAGCTGCTGGCAGGCGGCGCCGAACGTGTAGATCCCTATCGTGACGTAGCTCTCCCACACCCAGCCGGGGACCACCGACCCTGAGAGGAACTTCTCACCTATCCCCTTCCCTCGCTTGTCGCGAACCACCTCTATTATTACAACCTGGGGAATTATAAATGACGTCTGTTAAGGTAAAAGTATTTTCTGCCAATTGGGAGGTCGAACATCGGGCACTAATTTTGGAGTATGCAGCACCATCCCTTCCGCTGCCACCATTGACTTATTAGTAATATTAAGTCAATGGCTGCCGCCCATGATAACTGTGGCCGACAAAGAATAAGACTCAAATCGGGACTATGGTGGTAAGTCAGTTATCAGACGGTGTTAGAAGATAAGTTGGTTAGTTTATTAGTAGGTGTGTCTTTATTTATGTACAGTTGGTTAATTTGTTATTAGGTACCTAGTTACTCTCTAAATGTAAATAATATAAAGTTTATATTTATGGTCTTTTTGTCCTGATAAAAAAATTTCTTAGATACTCACCGTTACTATAATGAACACGAAGCCGGCGATTCCCAGCACGGCTTCTGATATCGACTGCTCCTTGTATGGCAGTCGTATGGACTCGTCGTTCTCAAAGTACCCTCGCCGGAACGGTGTGGCCCACAATTGTAACCCCAGGAGCGGGAAACCCACTGAAAGTTACAGGGGAATGTTTTATTAACAATCTTTAGTTTCTTTAACTTTAACGATTAACTATTACTAACCTCAGGATTTATTTCATATAAATTGTGTAATGTCGTTGTTATTTGATAGTGAAAAGGAAAAGTTTATTTTATACTTTTCAGCGCATTTAAATAAAAGCTCGTGTCGTTCTAATTCGGTCAGAGATGTGCCTACTATCTGACAAAAAAAAAATTGGTTGTCTGTAAAGTCGGTTTACTGACGATAGTTGCACGTGACAACGTCTTAAGAAAATAATTTCCTTTGAATGAGTAGGCACAATAAAAGAACACTTTTTCAATACAAGTTAAGTCATTTATTAAAAATGAATGCTGGATACTTATACATCCTACATCGTGATTCAGAATTATAGCGCCCCACTACTCAACGCCATCTAGTGTACTGCGAGTGAACTACCAGGTCAGCCAGCCTTCCTCCATCGATAAATGGACCCAATCGAACTTAATGAATAATTGTTAACTGCACAATACATAGATGGCGCTGGTATAATAATTCACCAACGGTAACGACGGTAACGCATGAGTCATGTTTTTTCATGCGTGCCACCGAATTATAAGACGTTGTCACGTCAATAACCACAACCAACTGCTTTATGTACCCTCCGAGGCACCAAAGAGTGCATGAAAGTTGACCGCGCCCATAGCTCAGTAATCTAATTGGCACAGGCCGTCAGGATGTACCTAAACGCGTCAACTCCTTATCATATCTTTGTTCATTAAATATTATCATGTGTGCTGTGATATGAGATCATATTTTACTACGAAGCGCTGATACAGAAGTTATTTGCTCATAGATAAGGGAAGCATTATAGTTGGGTTGGGATTTGACGCCCTTTATTAACGGCAGGTGTTATGCTGACGTGGTCATATTAGTTTATTCGGTTACTTTTTTTAGAGGCGACGATCTTAGTCCTCAAGGGTAGCAACTAGCAACCTAGCAACACGTCTGTGACCGAATTAGAACTAGAAACTTGCTAACGATTACTAACTGGACTAATACTAACATCAACCAACAGTACTAAACTAACCAGCACTAACATTCCCTGCGCCACCTAATTACTCACTGAAGTCACTGACCAACTACTAATAACACGATCATAATAATAATACCCTCTGCTAACCGCACTAACCATCCAAGTCCTGATTTGAGTCTTGTTATGTGTCGACACAGTTGTCATGGGCGGCAGCGGAAGGGTGGTGCTGCATGCTGGTTTGCTATCTGATTATCTGAATGTATGTATAAGTAATTATCACTTGCTTCGGTGCAGGAAAACTTCGTGAAAACCTGCACACCTGTTCAACCATCCATAGTGCTTTCAAAGATGTGTAAAGTCTACCAATTTGCACTAAGACAACGTGGTAGATTATCACATTGTGAGAGGAGACCCAGGCCGAGCAGTGGGACAGTTATGGGTTGCGATGATGATGATCATGATTAATAGTAGTGCGTCACAGCTGTCCATAAATTATCTAAATAAGCTATAAATTCTGAACGAACCTTAGTAAACTTACTAGTTTACGACACCTTAGTAAACTTAGCAGTTTACTACGGTATCAAGTAAGACAATAGACAATAAGTCCATATAAATAATGGCCACCCAATAATTATTAATTAGGTTTTGTGAGCAATATAATGGCTAACACGTGATAATTCTACTGCTAGATTGCGTAATTGATTTACTAGTCAGTATAATACAGTGTGAATAGACGACAACTGACCACACGAACCACCTGATCGTAAGTGGGCACATTAATTCATGGACATCACCAACAGAGGAGCTTTTTAACGGTTTATTCTCAAGACGTGCAAAAAACGATTTTGAATTTGAACACAGAGGGCGTATTCGATGGGTTAGGCCAATAGACGGATAGACGGATAAAAAGGGGATAAACTGAAACTTTTATTCTTTCAATGGATTTTGTATAATAGGTTCCTCAAGTGACGCACGTGCGGTACGTGAGCACTAAGAAAGGATTTATGAAAATTGGCGGGGAAATATAGTTTTCACCCTTATCATATTATAGGTTTCAGTTATCGTCGTTTACGATTTGAAAGGTAACGACGGTCGCGTCACGCGTCGTTTGCAGTTAAGGTCACTAAACAATCTAGTTGTTGCCTGGGAATTTAATTTCATTAACTTGAGTGTCTGATGTGACGTGACAAAGGGAAATACAAAACCGAGACTAAAATAAAATACTTTGCTGGTAAGAACCCAATCACACGCACTAGGATTGCGTGTGGTGATAGGTACCTACTTACCGATATGCACGGATGCACACAATTAAGACAACACGAACAGCGAAGACAAGTAAATCTTTATGATTATAATGTTCAAGTTATGTAGTTTGAATTTTTATGATCAATACAATCTTACAAGTATAAAACCGACTTCAAAATTATGCAAATTTAAGTCTTATATGGTTTTCTCATGGATGCCATTGTCAGAACTGGACCAAATTGAGAGGGGACCACATCAAAATCGGTTCACCCAGTGGAAAGATCTGAAGTAACAAACAAAAAATACAGTCGAATTGAGAACCTCCTTTTTTGAAGTCGGTTAAAAAGCAGTTTTCCCTGTACACTTAGGGCGCGTTTATATGACGCACATGATCGCAGTGCATAAAATCGAATAAAATAAAAAATAAATAAAATCTATAGCTAAAACCTTCGTCAGAACAATGCCCCTACCATATTACTGTGACAGAATTAATGTTTTTTTCTTACTTTTTCTTTACTTTTTGTTGTTTTTCTCACGATTGAACAGTCCTAAAAAACAATCACCTAGGCCCTGTCTTGTTTTGTAACCGTAGTTAGTTACAATATACATACTATCGGTCGAAAGTACTAACTAGTTACTAGGTAATGCTGTAACGAGTTAGGTACATACTAGTTTACCTTGATTACTATTCGAGCGCATCATTCTCTGATAGTTACTGGACATTGTCAGTAACAAGGTAGGTAAAGTTGTATAATGTTGATGGCTATTAACTAATTAAGTAG
This sequence comes from Ochlodes sylvanus, assembly GCA_905404295.2. Lineage (NCBI taxonomy): Eukaryota > Metazoa > Arthropoda > Insecta > Lepidoptera > Hesperiidae > Ochlodes > Ochlodes sylvanus. The sequence goes on along the minus strand of FR990142.1, from coordinate 8,650,520 downwards.
CGGACGATACTGTATGTATGTCTAGGTGCTATATTTAACGTATCTAAGTTTAGTAAGGGTAGATCTTAGGTGACTAGGTGGGTACTTAGGTGAGTAAGAAAGAATTATAAACTCAGGAACTATTCCGTCTTACGTAATAAACAAAAATATGTAGACTGCGTGCCTCTATATCAAGAGCCGGCAACTGACGAGAGACTGGGTAACTGATCACTACCACGGTACCACCCTTTGTCATCGTATACATCCGGGAAACCGGTGCATGACGGTTAAGATAGACAGGCTGAACCCCCTCCCCCCCTGCCAGCTGACATTGCTAACCGGACCTCTGTTTCTTTATATTAAGGGATACAGGTTACTACAGGATAGTTTAAAATATGGAGAAGGAGTGCAGATATAAGAATTAGGTTCATAAAATTAATAAATAAGGAAAACATCACAGACACTAATATAAGTTACTCTATGCACACTAACATGCATTTGTCACGACGTGACATGACGTATGAAATGTCAATGTAAAGTAACCTTTTGACAGAAAGATTTACGGTCGAATTTCGAACGCAGTAATTATAACTTGAGTAATTACAAGTTTTCAAAATGATAAATATGCGAGGTACCAACGTATTATGTACCTATAAACTTTAGTAATCAGTAATAAAAAAACAAAAGAGATTAGGAAAGCCTCATCTGCAGTGTGGGGAAAATGTGTCAAAAATAAATAATATGTGTCGAAATGCAAAAATAAAAAATTGTTAAAAAATACACTTACCGCAAGCTAAAACTATAAAGTCCAAAATAATCTTCCATATCATTCGGTCAACTGCCATAATTGCATTTAAATAACACTAAACAAGGAATTTTTTCTACAACACTGAATTGAACACTTTTCCTATCGTCAATTTAATTTGTTATCTATGACGAATTGTTCACAAAAACGCGCCAAAATGTACACAGAATAATTAACAAAAATACCAAGATGGAGTAAACTTAACAGCTGTTATCGGCATTCCACATTTAAATATCAATATGGATAATATGTGATTCGCCAGCCAGCTGCAAACTGAATGATAAACACTGATAAAGTGACTAATCTGTGGGTAGGCTTTAGTCATACTGGCGCGTCACCACTCACTACTATCTATGAAAAAGGAGCACCGTTATTGAAAAGTTGTTGGCAAAGTGATCTTTATTACCAACGTGGGAAAATCAGTTATCGGTCAGTATGTGAACACGAATTACCTTGCGAATGAAATACTTTTAGGTCAAGATCCTTTCCTCATTCTTAAGCCCGCATAATATTCATAAGGAATTCAAAGGAGGTTCGTTCATTGCTTTATCTACGCATAAGTAATATATTAATATTATTTTAGGTTAAAGCACCTCGCATATTATCTTTTAGCGATTCTTTGTCTCGCTTTATCACGAAACAAGCTGACATGCAAGACGTAAGCGCATTACAAATACTGAATACTTTCGCTGTTCAACTTTAATGTAAGAGAGAGACACAAACACAACACAATGAACTGAGTGAATGGAATGAAGAGCACCGAAATCATGCACAACATAATTATTATTTCACTTTAAAGTTTAAACAATCTTATCCGTATACTGCTGCAGTTTCACTTCTGTATGAGAAGCAAAGTAGCAAACAATAAGCAACGTTGTGAACAATCGGATTAATTTTCCGTAAACTCACTAACTAAATTAAAAATTAAACAACGCCATCTAGTTTGGAGTAGGTAAGACTATTATGCAATGTAAAAAAATCTAGTCATAGCCTGCTAGATGTCGCTGGCAGTGCTATATTAATGTGGCATAAAAATCATACAACGATATTATAATTTCATTGTTATGAAGTTTATAAGTTATTTTTATGTTATTTATATTATCTTAGGTGACCCCATACACGGTACAATTATCGTAACGATCCGTCGTTCAATTTTAAAATCGAACGACGGATCGTACGTGTTTGGCAATATCGCATCCAATTTCGAAAATAAAAATGGTTCGTACGATTTTCTTGACAGTCGATCGAAATGACAAATTGTCTCGTGTATGGGCCACTTTAAGCGCGCTGTCGCCTAGCCGCCGGCGACTCACTCTCTCGGCGACCAAGACACAGGCAAAGTCGCTCGGGCGACCGACGCCAAGTGCGTAAACACCTATTTAAACTATAGTAAGTCACAGTCGCCATCGACCGAATCGCCGGCGACTAGTCGACAGTGCGTAATGGCACTAACTAGTGCATTCACAGGAGAGTTCACGTCTTCACTAGACCCCAGATTTTACTTATGCATCAAGTACCTACAATGACGAGTTGACGACTGAAGAATTGATTAGTTACCTACTTAATTTTCAACAAATCATCCCCAATATATAATAAAGGCTCCTTTAGCGTACTATTATTTCTAGTAACGGTGATTTGTGGACGAATAGTTAATTAAATAATACGAGATTTAAAATTAAAACGTATTTATTATGCTTTACTTCAGTTAAAATACAAGAATATAAATAAGCTGCCAAAAAAAACTGCAACGTGCATTATAAATATGTACCTAAATTACATGTAGGTAAGTATTCATTAAATGTGTGGACAAAATGCATTGCTTTTTTCTATATAACAGGTTTTTAAATCATCGAAACAAACTCATTTAAAGTAGTTAAATAATTCTGTTGATAGCAATTTAGTTCCACCACCAATCCAAAGTGGAGCAGCGTGGTGGAGAACGCTCTAGGCCTTCTCAGCTATGAGAACAGACCCCTGCCCCATAATGGGCTATTAAAGTGACGATTTGTATTATTATTTAACTACACAAACTACATCATTTTATTTGTAAGCTTACTCCCAAAAACTATTTCAACTTACATTGGTTTCTGAATATGCTTTTAATTTATACTTGATTCATGAAGTTTTGTTACACTGAAGTGTAATCGAGATTAGATAACACTTTTTATTCAAACTTCGGTAGTTGGAAGTAAGCCATCATGTTTTACTGCTAAATGCAATGTTCTAATAATATTGACAATGATCTGTGCACATTACGTCTAATCAACCCACAACTCGAATCCGAATCAACTCATAGCAAAGCATTGAAATATGAGCTCTATTTTCGGTTCTACATATTTTCATATAATATTTTCCGCAGAGACTCACACCTTGTACTACATGTATCATTTCAGATTACCATAATAGTATAATGCAGTTTATATAATTATATATATATATATAATGCAGTGCAGTATAAAACATATTTGAAATCAACTTATAATATTTATATGTTACAATATACTATAATTTTTATCTAGCACCTATAACAACATCTTAAGACTACAAAAATATAATAAAGAATATTCATTTCCATAAAAATCTTACAAATTGCCCAGCAATCACAATGAATTATATTTAAAACATGGTTTTAGACAGGGGTTAGACTAAAAAAACCTTAAACAGCGACGAACAGTCATCATGGAAAACCATATCTAGAATGTACGAAATAATATACGAGTAAAGTTTTATTGCGCTATTATGCGTGTACTTATTATTTACAATTCCCACAAAGATTTTGCAAATTTCCGATGTTACTAAGAAGATAATATAGAATTGCGTAAAACAAATAAATATTGCAGTATATAAATAAATTTACTGGACAAATTGTAAGATCTTTACAAAGGCTACACGTGCTAAATCGACTGTAATATTTTTACAACTCTATATCACAGAATTTAAAATACAGTGTCTTTCAAGTCTTGAAGACCCAATAGGCAACATCATAATATTAATAAAGGTAAAAATAAATAATTTAGAGCCTTAAGGTAAAACACGAATAAAATTTTAAAGGTAAAATGTAGATTCAACTTAAATAATTGTACTTTAAATAATGCATATTGATATACTTAACTAAAAACACTCAATAAATAAATATTTATAAATACATTTCAATTTACAAGAGCTTTTAAGTAGTGCAATAATAATGAAAAAAATACATTATACAATAAGTGACTTACTTAAGTAGACTACTTAAGTTGTACAGACTATAAAATTCAGCCTAAACACCGGAACAAATGCCTACATAGCTGTTATAACTGCTGTGCATAGAGTTAGCCGTTTAAAGTGGCAATGGGCCTAATCGTTCGGAAAATCGATAGGAAAGTCCTCGAATGGCGACCACGGCTCGGTAATAGGAGCACAGGTCGCCCCCAACCGTACGACTGATGACTTGTAGAAGACAGCGGGACGCCGCTGGATCCACAGGGCGCAGGACCAGACTGAGTGGCGCCCATCAGGAGAGGCCGATGTCCAACAATTGACTTTGAAATTTGTATATCAAGACGGATACCTACATTTTAGAATAGGTATTGGTACCCAAACGTTAAAGAACTCTAGTTTGATCGCTGACAACAATTCACAATAATTAATGGTTAAATTAAGGCGCCAGACGACATTGAAGCACCAAAATAAGACCGGTCGCTTCCGTTTGTATGTCACGAATTATAATGAGAACGTTTAACCTACTAATGTACTCATACACTTGAATTTTAATATAAATGCGACGACAAATTCGGCCGTAACTACGATATAATTGATGTATGTACATTGAACATTAAAAATGCAATAAAATCATTGAAGCAAAACCAAAATTATAAAGTCTATACAATGTTAACGACTTTTCAATAAAATATAATGATCAAGATATTATCTTTGTACAAAATGCTAAAACAAATCAAAATGTTTCCATTTTTACACGTCTTTTATCGTTGTAATGACTGCACTTGCGCGAATTAAAAACTAATCTATTTTTAATTTATTAAACATTCTCTAATGATGAATTTTCTAATTACAATGAAGAAAATCATCGTAACAATAAAGATAAGATTAATTAAATGTAAAGTACATTCAATGTTATGTAACCTCTTTCGCCAATTTTTTGAAATAAACTTCCTTCGAAAAATTTTACGGATAAAATTGTTAAGTAGGTATATTGACATCACCATTAGGCAAATCAAGTAGATTTTCCTAAACCATATTTTAACAACATGAAAGTCATGAATAAAATTTAAACTTTAGCCTAGGTATATCCGGCTTACCTTATCATTTCAATAGTTTATCCAAGACTCATACATAATTATTATGTTTAAAAAACCTATAAGTAGTTGCATCGCAGTTGGAATACTTATGATAATTTAAGCTATATATTTTAATACTGTGCATTGTTAAGTTTATATACATTTAAATTTCAACCAGACATAAAGTATTTACAAAGAGGCGCGGCGCGACAAGCATGTTTAAGATATAATAAAACTACATTTCGTTATTGTCCCCTGAATTAAAACTAAGTAGACTATTCGTGGCCAAAATTTTGCATACCTATTCAAACATTGTTTTTACTCCCTACCTACATTTATAACTACTGCCTGATTTATTATCCTCTTACGTGCAGAAACTGTCAGTTTAGTCAAGAAGACACAAAATTGACAGACTTCGATTAGTCTACAGTCAAAATTGAGGTGAATTGGAAGAAGGGCAATAACATCGGCTCGGCTGTATCGCCTGGATATCTATGGGTTATACATATGTGTACGTATGGTATTGCCATTTAAATGCCATTTTAATAATCAAAAAACAATCTTCTTGAGCTTCTTGTACTATATTCTTGCCATACAAATGTTATTATTTACCATGACGTATGTCACTGAATCGTAAAATGTTTGTCCCACAAAATTGTTATTCTTTTTTTACCAATTACAATTTAACGCTTGACTTTAATCCCATCTAAAACTGACATACATAATATTATGAAGTCAATCAAGTCATTTTCATTTTTTATTAAACCAATAATAATGTTTCTTCTATTATGTTTATTCTGTGACATAATAAAATAATGCGTTGTCTAATGATTTCTATGCAAGACGTTACTTTGCGTGCTTTTTTCGGTATCCGTAACGTTATAGTTCTGACAATGACACCTTATTAATAATTCCACTGTTTGGAATTTCCAATGAAATCATAGATATACTTCTTGTCCCACGCTTCAATATTCTGTTCTATTTTTCCGTTGAATTTTAATAAAGGATTATTACTATCTTATAATATTTAACATTAGTGTATTTCTCAAGGTGCGTCTACTATGCTAACAACATTCTAAGTAATTACACTACAAAACAAACTATTTTAAAATTGCAAAGAGGTTGTGCATATTTTGTTAAACTTGTTAATACTTAAACCCCTACTAAGCTTTCATATAAAATTGCATTCATTGAAAAACCTTGTGAATTAAATCTTCCCGTGCATTCATTAAACCCTTTCATAATTTCCATATTATTTATTAATATGTACCCTTATAATAAATAACTAGTGTACATAGTAATATATGTATACATATATTTAAAACCCTCAAAAATAAAAACAATATAAACCGGTAGATCAACTTTTCTGCCTACCCACTTTTGAAGCATTATTCTAAGGAAACAATTACATAATTTTACATAATTCAGACTGACTATGCCAATTAAATTTGTGTTCTTAACTTTAATTGAATTGACATGAATAATAGAATATGTTACTCCTTATCAAGTAAAGTACCCATTACACATAAGCATATAATATGTCGATATTTCGACCTACTTACCTGGATACAACATACCTGTCAATATAACCAGTTCAGCGCATATACTCACGATATAAGTATGTCTATTCTGTATCGTACACAAAGCCCGATTTTAGGCCAAACTAATTCAGGAACTGCACACAGTTCTTTAGGCAAAATACTACCTTGCAGACAAAACAAATAAAAAACAAGAATCTATAACTTGCTTTTCATTGTGAGTTAATTTAAAACAATTAAACTTTCAATATCAGTGTCAATACCATAACTGTTTTACCTAAGGCACTTTTATCCGCAATTAATTTGCCAAACAAAACCTGACTTACAAATCGTTTCAATAAATATCGAACTCTTTATCACTGACCGCCAATATCGATCAACGTCTCTTTGAATTAATACCATTTCCTGGTAATCGTTGAAGCAGAAATATCTCCTTCATTCCCTCGAATCCGTTTTACAAGTGCACTGTAAACCAAAAACCAAATATATCCCCAACTTGTTCGTAGACTAAGAGATTCCCATCAGTTCAAACACTTCATGAGATATCAATAAGCACAAAGTCACTCACACGCGGTACACGGTCGCTCAAGTTCAAGCGTTCCATAGGTCCATGTATTCGTGGGATATCCACGAGACGTTCGGTGGTCAGAACTCCTCCTCGCCAAGCGTGTGAGGGCCGGGAGGAGGCGACTGTCAGACACTCCATCCGGGGCCGGTACGGGTGTTCCCGTTGGTTACGTGCAGCTCGTTGTCGTGACCCAAAATTTGACGGCTCCGAGACGATTTGCGCAGGTCCGACACGAAGTAGTACTGTGAAATGGATATTGTTTTATAAGCCAGAGAAACACCATTCTCGTAATTCGTCGTTTGCGTCTCGTTTCAGAAAAACAGAGATTTAGGGCCTAACAATATCTACTGCCTTAAACTATCATAATCAAAAGCTTTTAAAATTTATTATCGTGCTTGCATTAAAATTCTTGTACTTCATTTCATTAATGTAAACTGTAATAGGTTATTTTTTGGAAAGAAAGTATGCAATTGAGCAGATATTGGAACGAATTGCACAGCAGATGCTTCTCAATCATCATGGACAGTCAACGCTCTTTCCTCGACGTCTAATTCCGAAGAAACATCAAAATCACGAGATGCGAACAGGAAGAGATCTGGCATAAGTGGCATAGTTATCGATGGTACAAGACCAAGACGTTACAATAAGCTTAAACTTATCGATACTAAAAATGTTCAAAAAACTACAGGACTACAGATATTAAGAATAGCAGAGACTACTTACATTAAGGATAGCAAAGACGAGCCCAATGCTGAATCCGGATAGCACATCGCTCCAGTGATGCTTGTAGTCAGACACGCGCGACATGACTGTGTACCAGGCCATCATGATCAGCACAAACTGAATAGCATGGCGGAAGAGCTTGGAGCCGCGCCAGAGGAATCGCTTTTGAAGGTACATCTGGAATATTTTAATGCAATCATTAAGAAGCTATAGATAAGGCTATCTTTTGTTCGTTCATGGGTTAATACCTTACAGTCTTACACAATGGAGTTTACTTCATAATCTTTTACAGTTACACGGTCGTCACGTGGGCAGTAATTTATATTAACACACTTACTTATCGCAGAAGAATCGTGTGCTAATATAGTTACGCTGCCATTCACATCGCATGACTTCCATCGGTTTAATAACACCGCGCGTAATAACCTCTACCGGATATTAACTAAGACAAAGTATGATTAGTTTGCAGTACAGAATTATTGAGGTAAATATTATAATGTATATTCCATATTTATATGTATATTCCAGAAACAAGTTAAGTTTGATTAGAATTTTTAAAGGGAAAATTTTGATTTGAAGTTATTACTTACCTTACTTGAGGTCTTAACAAAAATAATATGTCATATCTGTATTCTAAACGAAAAACATTTTTAGGATTATATTTCCGTCGTACCTCATCATCGATACTTTACTTAGTAATTTAAATCTATTCATTTTACTTACAGAAAAATAGAACATTGTGTAGGCAGAGAAAGAAGAGTGTCCACTGGGAAAAGACATGCGCATTTCTTTAAAATACTTTGGATCTCCGAGACAAATGAAATCTTCAATGTATTTGTATTTGTTTTCTGGTAAGGAGCAATCAGTGTCCGGTTTGCAAACCTGTAACAACAAAACATGGATTTAAAAGAAAATATAATGATGTACAAATGTACAAATTTATATACAAAGGAAAAACAGGAGATATAAACATGCTCCTTGTAAATACCATCTGAAAGTGCTACGTCGTTAGATACGTTAAACTTTTTACTGTGATAATGCAGTGTTAATTTGAAATGTAAATATAGCCAATAAAGTACGCCTCGCGATCTCGACTTTATCGATAATAGCATCAGATTCATATGCAAAACATTTTCGCGTACCTCATGATAGATAACCTTAAGAGGATCCAATTATCCATTACAATTTGTAACCGGTCCGAGAGCTTGCAAATTGTCGGCCAATTAATATTTTTGCGCTTAAAACAATCTCGTTTGAGTGATGGCTCTTTTGCTCGAGGGCAATTTGCCGGTTAGCGGTATGTTCACAGGAATTGGTTCATGTCCACTTTACTTGTTCTTAGAAACTATTGGCAATGAACAATGCTATATTTAAGAAGTACATTACAAAACAGACAAACATTTCGTTTAGTTTGAATTTATTCCAAACGAAATGTTCATTAGTCCATAAATATAGCATTGTTCATTGCCAATCGTTTCTAAGAACACTTATCATTTCGATAATGATAAGATAAATTTATATGTGCCGATAAGAGAAATTTTTATAAAGTTTATAAAAGTATAAACTACATTGTGTGCCATTGGTGAATTGGCGATGCTTATAACAGTATAAAATATAGCAACAAAATTGAACTCATTGAACCTGAAAAGAATTACCATCGCTTCGTCTCCTAGACCTTATAAATGTAATCACAACAAAGTGTACGACGAGAAACCAACTGCAAAAATGTGAATATGTAAACGAAACGACGACGCCTGTATAAAATGTGCCATGCATGTAAAGAGGCAAGCGCGGGTAGATTCCACTTACGTCGTTATGTTGAATTATTAAACGTATGCTCGTGGAAATATTGATTTTTTGTCCTTATACGATCACGTCAATCATCCAATCAAGTACTGGCGCCCATACCCTTGGTAAAAGCGAGCTGCTTGCAGGGTTGCCACAGGGTTATATACATATAAAATCAACAAGCGGAAAATGAAATACAATAAATAAAATCTTAAAGAGAGATTCAGGAAAGCAAACGACTTATTCAAAATTAGCGAATGTGTTTATAGGCGTGATATTGGCGGCTGATGAAATAGAAAGGAAAGCAGCGTCGCTCAAAAGACCAAGAATACTTGGATGAATGGATAAAGCAGTAGTCAGAACACCTATTCCAACAGCGGGTAACTTTATCCGGGATACTAAACGTGAAAATAATGTGGTTTTCTATCGAAAAGGTTACAAGAAGGAGCTCCTGTACCAAGTATCATGTTTCTTGACTCCATTCGGCTGTACGCTGTCTGTGAGTCAGTATTTAAAATGTTATGATGTTATGAACATCATAACATTTGCGTCGTTTCCGTCTACCTACTTAATTTTAAATAGCAAAACTTTAAAGCTCGACGTTGCAACCCTGCTCACACATCGATCTCTGATCCGATAATAGTTCTTTCGTAGCGTTCGTGGTTTTGAAATTGCCGGTTCCATCGACCCTCTTCGGTCTTGTGGACTGGGAAAATATTTATTCTTCGTAATTTGCATATTATTATCGGGCAATAATGCAGAAATTGCTTGTTAACGGGGTGTGGCAGATCGAATGTTCAGCTGCTGAGTAAAAATATAGGATGACCTTAAATTACCGAATGAAGATATTAACCAAATTACAGGATTGGAAGGTGGTAGATGTGTTAATAACGTAGGCACGACACGCAACGCATGACAGGATAATTATGTAATTAAGACCTAGCGACGTTGTCTAGTGAGTAATAATGGGAGGGAAAACAATAAAAATACGTGATAAATAATCAGCCTAAATAATGAATTCGTGATAACTGAAAACGTGAAAACTCCTATTTCCTATTCAATCATTAATCTTTAATTAATCATACTCAGGCTGATTATTTATTGAATAAATAATACACTAGAAATCCCTTAAGACTCGAAGAGAATTTAGATAAAGATCTCTTTAATGGCAACATACATAAGGTGGTACGAAACGCAACGCTTACAATCTCGATGGGAATAATAATTCTCCTTAATTAATTGTACGCTTTATGACCGCTCAGCTTACTGCAGCGAGCGAGCTTAGTTTAAATAAGTAAGTTATTTACCTTCCATTTCTTAACAGGTTTTACTTTCTATGACTTTTATTATTCTATGGTACAAACACTGATTTGATTGATACGTTATTATATATTATCGCTACGATTTTAGGGTCTATTAGGTACTACATATTTGTTTCGGATAAGTGGCCATCCATAATTCCATGAATATGTGACTTGGCAACAGGGGAGGGCAGGGGTCACAAATTTGTCACCACAAGTGACAACGAGACTCCAAAAACGAAGAAATTAGTGTGACGTAAATTATAGAATTAGATGTCCGTAAGCTTGCCTAACATAAAAGATTTTTTGTGATCGTTTCCGGACTCTCACTGTCCAGATAACCTTTATGTAAAATAGATAGAAACAATGTTAATAATGCGGGTAGCTGTTGTGTCTACGTTCACAAATAAACCCGTTATTTATTGTCAGTGAAAACCAAAAGACGGCTACGTCGGTATAAAGATTGTGAAATAAGGAAGGATAGTAGAAAAGGGTCTTATTATATCAATAGAGCGCTGTTCTGGCTTGTGGCAGTGAATTATAGTGGCGATGGTATCGTTATCAACACTGAAAGTGCCACTGTAAATAACGCTTTTATACAGCATTGATTGTACTGTACAATGACAAAGAGAATTACATAAATATTAAAAATTGACTTTGTAATACTTTTGAAACAAAAACGGTATGTAGTTCTGCTACAATTTTTTTTACTTCCAACAAATCAATGCGATATAATTGGGACATAATATTTGGAACAAAATTTAAGTAAATGCCCTTAACATTTTATAAATTTCTTCGTCACCAACGACACAACGGAACGACAAAATTTTACTCGAGTCGTTCCTAAGATAAAATTTCAAAAACAATTTCTTGGATACATATTTTTTTCTTCCTTTCTTTCTTTTCTTTGTTTTTTGCTCCTCTAGACTATATGTACCTACGGATACTAACCGTCAGCGTTAAATTATAGAAGATATTCAGATTAATTCCTTTACCAGCCTAGAGCGAGTTTATTGGTCATGGCATACAAGTACTGGATACGAGGACTGAATATTATAAAGCGCAATTTTAAATCGTACATCCAGCGACCCAGAATACCTTGTTCAAACCATACTACTATGATCTTAAAAGCACAAGAAAATAAGAATGACATTTGCCTGTGTTAACATTCACTAAAATTCGGATATTTCGTAAGCAATGTTTAAGTTATACGCACTTGAAATGCGGACATTAGATTGCGCGATAGCTTTATTATTATAAACGGGTGGTTTTGGGTGTTTACGTATGCCGACGTAGTCTTAAACGGTGGACGAGGAAATATCTACCGTGGCCATCTTTACTGCGTATGGTTAGGCAAACGTTTAATATTTTTTTAAACGAACAAACGAAGTGCCGCCTTACGGCCTTACTTTACCTTATATACATAATTATATTAAATATGTAGCTAAATGACAATCATATTTGAATTGGCTTGAAGCTGTCTCTAGAACAACAACGGCTTTATACAAATGCTACTACGTTATTCAAATGAGTTACGTTGACTGACAACGAGTAGTAATCGATCAATCCTTGTTAGCGTTCGTTACATATTTATGGACTTGTGGTATGAATTGATCGATTGATCAGGCATATTGAGGCTGTGTTCATGGCTGGACGGGATTTGTTGGATAATGGACCGAACTACTGGAGACATTCCGCTGTCAAAGATTTATCACAGCGATAAATTATATCTGTAGTATTACTTACTACATTATTTGACATTATTTACTACCCAAATATTTAATATATTGAAAATTGCACGCTTTTGATAACAACTTATTCAGTATTAACATAAAGCATGGCTTTGTTGTTCTTCTACGCGATTTCCCATGTCGCTACTGTACTATAGCGTGGCGTAAACTCGATTACTGACGGATATCAGAGCACAAAATGATGTGGCTATTGCAATTCCTGTTCAGTGGGTTCTTCCGCTTCCTTTCTGGTCAGTGACCTACTTGTGATACCCTTGTTGCGCCCACAGACGACATTCACCGCTTACCATTAGATGACTACTCGATTGTCAGTTAGTTACGTACATAAAATAAGAGGCCAAGTTTTGACCTCATGTCAGTGTTTCCCGGAGCACTCATAGCCCGGCGGCTTGCGGAAGCGCTCATAGCCCGGCGGCTTGCGTCGATCTCAAGTGATCGACAAAGTTAAGCAACAGCGGGCGCGGTCGGTAGTTGGATGGGTGACCCCGCTAGTGGCTAAATTTGTTGAGCGCTTCCGTGCTTCGGAGGGCACGTAAAGCCGTCGGTCCCGGTTGTTATCATTTGGTAGCAGTCGTTAAGCCATGTCGGATACCTTCGGGCGGCTTAAAATTTCCGACACTTGGGTTGGCCACTAACCCCTCCACCAATCCGCACTGGAGCAGCGTGGTGGAGTATGCTCTAGGCCTCCTCAGGTACGAGGAGAGACCCGTGCTCAGTAGTGGGCCATTAATGGGTTGTAGCCTAGCCAGTGTTTCCCAGAACATATAGAGTAGGAAATTGGGAATGCTTAATCATTTCGAAACCTCATCGCACATAAGGCAGCTCGAAGCAGTAAACGGCCAAACGAGTGGAAAACGAACGTAACACTAACACGATTAATTAAGCCGCGATTAATTAAGTGACCATATCTGATATATGCACATTCAATCTATGGCTTGCACGCGGTTGCTAATCGGGCATGCAGTACTTACATTCACATGGATACCTGTGCATAGTTGGCGCTTGTGACTTCATACAACTTGGCAATGTATTAATTAGGGTTTAATTAGAATTAGTTTAATTAGATTAACACTTCGCTGCGCTTCGGGTCTGTACTACCTAGTAGTACATAACACTACAACTCTTTGTTCTCCAATTTATGTCGCCATTAAAATATAAGTTTTACTAGACGTGCAAAGTTTTACAATATCTCACAAAAGCTTTCTATGGAAGCATAACGTTTTGTATAAGGGTAATGAAATGTGTGGTTTACCGCGGCACAGTTTAGCGGAAACGTGACTGTTATGACATACATAACTTTAAAATAACATTCTTTTCCGCACGGTCGGAAAATTGCTATATACCAGAAATGCATACCGGTATGCATTTCTGGTATAAAGCAATTTTAGGAGGTAGTCTCGTAGCAATAGTTTATAGGGTAAACTAACTATACTGTAATATGTACATATTTTTCTGAGAAGGCTAGAGTACTCCACCATATTACTAAAGGGCGGCTCAATTGGTGTAGCAATTCTTTATATAAAGGTAATTCCGAAATTCACGGTTCTCTCCTTTCATTATGGTTGAAACAACAAAATCAATCGATATCTAGTCACTAATAAAATCGAAACGTGTCATGCAATTTGCAACGAAAAACTTCGTCATAAGCTCCTTCTATTTCACGGTAATTCATTCTTAAAAGAACAAAGACACCTCTTATAATCTGTAACAAAATCGTTCAATGCAACATTAATTTAGTGACTACAAAAGCTATGTAAGTTTATATTTCCCAGCACGCGCTCAGTAACGGCCCGTGTAAGCGTATCTATGGTATACCACCCACAAGCAACCTTTATGGGGTTTTATGAATCAATTTAACCACGACGCAAAATATAATCAGAGTTATGATAAAATTATGAACATACTACGACAAACAATTTACTTCCAAACTAACTAAGAAATGGGAACCTTGGGCGCTTTAAGTGTGTAAATCTTGTAGCGAATTCGTACCCATACTATGACTGTGATCCGTCCAATCCAGTCCGATACGTCCGGGAGAAGGGGTTAAGGGGCTGAAATACCATAATTATTTTAAAATTAGTAGGTATATGGATTTAATACTTAAGCGAGTACCTAGTAACAGCACAACGGCTATAGTTACACCAAAATTTTAATTTCATGATTTAAATATACCTACACCATCTAACTTTAATTGTAGCGATCTAAATAGAGAAATTAAAACAATTAATCCAAGTAACCATCGCAAATTAAGATAAACAGACTCAGAATGAAGAAATAAAGCAACACTCGCTAGCAGAATGCCTTTTCTTACGACAGCCACGATAGACTGTGAAAATATTATGGCGTTTATGATAAAGTGCGTTATTGAAATGTCTCTCAAAGCGCCGCGTCTCAGGAACAGGTTTGAAAAGGCGCAGATCCTTTAGAACTTAAAACAAGAAAAGGAAATATTTAAATAGGAGAGGTTATTAAGAAATAATCCACACACCGCAGCTTTACAGAGCATATTTATTCAAGGGATATAGACGCAAATGTAATTGCTGGTAATGTTTTAAATTGCGATACTTTATATTCTAACCAAGAAAATATGTAAATAGAACATAAAATAAATGTGTAAAGAATTCAAATGTTATTATTGAATGCAATTTATAACATTCAAGACACTTTAAGACGTATTACGATTTAACTAAAAGATTAAATCTCAACGCTTTTTAGAACAGGCAAATGAATAAAGAAATAAATTAATTCCCAGGTGCAATTTAAATGAAAATATGTAAACCAATATTCACAAAGCAGAACATAGGATTGCATGCAGGGAATTTTAATCCGAATACGACTTGACAGTCGCAATGAGCTGTGAAAATATTGTGGCGTGTATCAACGCGGTATAAAACGAAAACCCAAAGGCGTGAAGATTAATAAAAGTCTAAAGCATATAAATTTAAATAAGATCTTTTTTCTTACGCTATAAATTGTATACATAGAAGAAGAAGTGGACACTTGTTTAAGAGAAATTATATTATTATAAGAAGTTGTACATGATAATGACGCGAACCAAATCAATATTTACGAGGTTATGGTTGAAGTAACGATTAACGATTCATATAATCCCAAAGCATAAGTTCTAAATATCATAAATGCGAAAATGTGTTTTTTATCCTTCTGTCACGACAAAATGGAGCAACGGATCGATGTGATTTATGATATAGAGATAGTTGAAGGGCTGGAGAGTGACATAAGCTACTTTTAGTGAAAAAATTGTAATTTCCACGAGAAAGCACGCTATAATCAAATAAGCCCTATAGATGGTATTTTGGGCGCAATATTTTTTTATATGTGTAAACGTGAGAAAATGTCAAAGAAGTTGATCTACATTAATTTAACCTTTAATTCTTACTTGATAATACAAATTCAACATTAAAATGTTTTATTGGGAATGCTCCACCAGGCTGATCCAGTACAAGTTTACAAGATAATGTTGAAACAAGTCCCAAGCAGCACACAGCTAAACTGGTTCGAGATGGCGGCGAGATAAATGCAATTACAGAAGGGAATGGATAAGATAATATCGGGCCGCTTTCGATACGGTCACTTGTGTACGACGATGATGGTGCGCGACTGTGTGAATTGATGGCGTCCGATATTAACCACATCTGCAATTTCAATTGGAACACTGATATAAATTCAATTAATGACTCCTTTTTTACTTTGAATTGTAATGCTGAACAATAACTTGTTTTACTGCGAGTTCTTATTGCCTTAAGCAGGTAAAGACGGGTAACGTATCGATAAGTGAATACCACCGAAACTAGATAATCGTAACTCCAGTGATAGTAATCGAATGTATTATGTAGATATGCTATCAGATAAGAATGAACAAGAAATAAATAATATAAGAACGAGTTTCCGTATATGCATAATTACTTTTGCATGTTACTAGGAAGATACACAACAACACAGACATTTGAAATGTAATATTGGTAAATAGGTATTTTACTGCACATCGTTAGTAAACATTTTATGCGTTAAACTACAACAAAGATAGGAGAGGCTGTTAGTTTCACGATGTACCACTCAAAGGTTATCCGAGGCTTGTACCCGAGACGGACGTGGATACATTGCTGGTATTAACTCTATCCGTAAACAGTGCTAGTGTCCAGTTACAAGATTCTAATGTATTTGTGAAACTCGTTGAAAACACTTGGTCATACGTGCGAATTTAGTTAATCTATTTCTGCTTGTGAAATATAATCAACGCATAAAGTATTTAGATAAGGTAAATAATTATATTGGCCATCATTCATTGCAACCCATAGCTGTCCCGCTGCTGGGCACGGGTTACCTCTCACAATGAGGTACAGGCCATACAGTCCACCACGCTGGCCAAGTGCGGATTGGCGGAATTCACACACCTTTAAGAACATTGTCGAGAAATCTCAGGTGTGCAGGTTTCCTCACGATGTTATCCTTCACCGAAGCAAGTGATAATTAAATTCTAATACGCACATAATGTTTGATAATTAGAGGAATTAGTTGGGGTTTGGGTTCGGGAACCCCACGTTTAACCACTCGGCTATCACTGCCTGACCCACCCATGCCAGTGGTGGGACAGTAATAACAATTGCAACCAAACACTTAGCATCTCGTGAATAAAAGCGTTATGGCGATGAAATGCCAATCAATGGGGTTTACAATGGAAAGATAGAGGAAGCAATCGACATTAGGGCTATGACGCATGCAAAGACAATGGCGACAATAATCGATAGGGATCATTTAGAAGCACTAATAAGTTACAAGCTAGTGCCCGCGACTTCGTCAGCGGAATTTTTTATAGTCATACTAACTTATACCGTCATTTTACCCGTGTCGGGGATGAAATTTCAGAATTCCCACACGCAAACTATAACTCAAAACATTACTTAATAATATGGGAAGTTTCAACTAGATCCGTTATTGATTTTCATGTGATACTGTTTCATTCATAGATTAACTTAGTTTAATTTCCATTTCGTCAGTGAGACCTACTACAAACAATTTACTAATTCGTACAACATTCCTTAAGCTATTTGAAACTTGGTTTTGGTAGCACAACGTGATGTTATTGAAAACACGAAAGGCGTGTCTAGCCTAAAAACCTTGTACAATCACGTATATTGAATTTCCATGCTTCGGTGAAGGAAAACATCATGAGGAAATATGCATAATTGAGAGTACTCTCAAAATGTTCTGAAACATGTATGAACTCTGCCATTCACACGCGGAACCCAAAGATGAGGAGACACGAACTCAAATAGGACACTGATGGGTTATGGCGAATGAATGAACGAATTATTTTGCACATACTCGTACATTACATTACATAACAACACCAAATTCACGGATCACAATCACATACTACACACACAATTACATACTAGTATGGTTTAACCTGTTTCTTTTGCAGTGCGGGATTATTAATGTGCGGCTACCCGTTTAGTTTAGTTTAGTTAGGTTAGGTTCTCCCCAGCTTGAACTTCGTCAATACATAAAAGTTTAGTGTAGACTGTAACTAAGCGCATTCCAGAATCAAAATTCAAATGGGTTTCAAATAACAGATAACTGACTTTAATTAACCTTTAGTTGCAATAGTGATGTAACGCAATATAAAGTTCGTTAATAAACTGTAACCAAACACCGCGCCCGACGTCGTTGGCCTGTTGAGCAAACCGTCTCAAGTTTGAACCGCACTGCTTTGTCAATAAACTCATTTGCACATACTCATTGGTACAGTCATCATCACACTGCAACTAGCTAGCATTTGTCAAATGCTCAAACGTTTGTCCAGATATTGTAGCAACGGTCGTGGCTTATATTTAGCTTTATTTTAAGGTTAGATCTATCTTAGTTGGTCGCACCTGACAATTTATAAAACCTGCTTTCCAATATGAATTAGATCACTAAACCATTTTGTAACTTAACAGTCCTTGACCTTTGTGTCACAGTATTCTCCAATCGGCAACAGGTCAATACTTTAGTATATATGTACGCGATGTATACAAGGTACATATCTGTCATCATGCTAGTTTATAGGTTTCATCATTTTGTATTCAAAAGCATGCCAACCAATAGTGTTGTATCTGTTAGCTTACGCATGAGGTCAATAGTAAAACATCATAACATCTTAGATCATGTATTGTTACAATCAGGTATTTTCAGTGAACAACTAAAAATTAAGTCAGAACTTCAGAATACAAGCAAGCATCGCTGTATCCAACCGTACGATAGGGCTGTCAAGCTCAATTAGTGAAGACCAACACTCGTCGCCTAATGTACCATCATCGAGAATTACAAATTACAGTCCCTATTGAACTTTGTAATCGAAAACGCACTATGTCAGTCAACTTGAGAATTGTGGTCTCACAACTAGTAATTTTTGAAGATTACAAAAGTACTGCTGTCATTGCAGACTAATTAGGATTGAGATGTGGATCTTTAAGTTCTCTTGCTCGTTGTGAAGGATGCGCTACTGGACAAAGGTCGAGACAACGTAATTCAGAACGTCCTCATGCATGAAAACATTTCCCTGCCGGATTAACTACCACCTTCTTTTTTAAAGACTACTGTGAAATTTTCTTAACGCGTTTCAGTTGCAACGTCACTTAGTATGCTTTAATAATTTAATAAATCAATTAATTTGATTGATCATTGTAAATAAATTTGATCATCGCAAATTTTTTGCCTTACCTATTGTAAAGTAATGTTTGACTACAAACATAAATAAATAAATTTCGATCCTCGTTGCGACAACACAGATTTCTCACACTATTACGTGCTATTACCGACCCAATAAAAGTCCCCGGCACCTATATTTATTTATTAGTGAACGCGCAACCATTGAAACTATCGCACGATAGGATCCCCCGCGCTTCGGTAATCACCGTCAATTGTTATTAATAAAACTCCATCAACAATCACGCACGAACGGGGGCAGCTGTTCACGCTTTTAGTTCACGCCACGACGCCTGCGCCTATGCGAAATATTCTCGATGTTATTAACGCAATATGCAAGTCGTGCAGCGAAGTGCAACAGTCGATCTCCATTAGCTAACGTCATCGGCGACTTTCATCAGGGTCAATGGGTCTATCAAAATGCGAGCGCTCGCTTAAATACTTTCCAGCTGGGATTTATTGGGCTTTAAATAATTCCAGTATAGCATAATTTTAAAAACATACCCAAATGACGTCCACAAACACAACTATAAAACAATAACACAAAAATAACATTCATGAACAAAATATATGCAAAGTCATACATAATTATGTACATCATCGTCTCTCATCATACATCTCTCGTGAAATACTAAAATGATCTTACACTAATTACTAATCTTCGAAGAGTTCTTGCGTATTGTAAGAATATTAAAAAAAACCATTCAACCATTTATATGTCTTATATACATGTACACACATATAAAGATGCACAGGCAGTCTTAAGAAAATTATCAAAAGACTCACAAGGCGAAAAAAGTGTTATTTCAACAAAATCTTTACAGCTCTATTGAGTTAAGGTTGACATTTTCTGAAGTTATATCATCCGTATAAAAAAGGAAAACACGCATGATCCACCTCGAATCTACTAATCCGGTCTACCCATCACGCGACAATACAAAAGGATAAAAAACGGCAGGACGCGGCTTGTCCTTCATTCATGCGAGCAGACCTATTGTTAGGATTAAAATACATCAACCAGCCAATCGAAAGGAGCCTCCGAATGAATGAAAGGTTAAAAGACATGTGGAATTGACAGGAGATCAAGTTATACCGGTTGATAACTAAGGTCATACTAGGGGCGAAGAACAACAAATCAACGTATTACCGCTTTCCATAGAAGCCCTTTGTGTAGAACCAGAACGTGGGGGCAACGGTGATGCGTCATAACTTTTAATTAAAATGGAACATTAAGCTGGACCTGCTGTCAAAATTGAAATGTAAGAATGTGATAGAAATATGCGGTGGAAAGAGAAAAGAATAGTAAGAGACGATTCAATAAATACTTGGCATGAAATTGATTGTGCTAATGGGGTGGGAATGGCCAAGTGTAATAAATTGTACCCATTCGAAGGGACAACAAATGTTGTTACGCACATAAATATAATTTATATAACGAGCCTACTGACTGTTACTGATGGGTGTTAATATTCCGTGGCGTGATGTGACAATAAGAAGTACAATTTAACACTTAGACCAGATTAAATTTATATATCTTCGTCGAAAACCTCAAACATCGAAAGAAATAAAATCACAGTCGTAACTGTCAGTGTGACAGCTGGATTGGGGAGTCTTGTTCAGAATCCATCACAGAGATTGGTAGTCTTTAATCCCTTTGAGATTTCGTAAGGATGGTATCTGAGAATGAACTATATTTTTTGTATGATAGTCAGTTCTTTCTATACGAATAACCTATGTACTGCGTGGAGGGTAACTAATGACATCGACGGACAAGAAGGGCTTTTATTTATACGAGTCAATGTAATGTTTTCTTTGGGATTCTGGATTACTAGAGTGGTTGACTTTAGTTAAAGCCGGAGAAAATGGAATTCCATTCAGTATCGGTAATCGAGGTTCGTTAGTTTTATGTACATTAGCAGCTTATCGGGCAACGATAGGTGCGCCTGCCAACGCACCTGCGTCAGGTTACGGTGTTCCCACCAAACGATAACAGCTAAAACTGGCAGTTACTGTTAGAAATAATAAAAATAAACGAATGTTGTTTTGGGAGCTAGCATTGACGAAGTTAGTTATACTCTCTTATTTAAGAAATACTGTTTGTTGATCCTTGAAAATAAATAAAGCATAGTGATGATTTACTTTGTAATAATGTTTTTCGTTTTTTATGCAACCATCCGCCAAAAATAAGTAGAGTATTTTTGATATTATTGCGTTCTGGCACACAGCCAAAAAAACAGACAATTTAAATAGGTGGAGTAAGACATATTAGTTGCCTAATTTCTTAGTTAAAATCGAACATCGAGTTAAAACAAATATTTATTGCATCACAAAAATTTCAAATGATTTTCGTCCAAAACTTTTCAGCCTGTCTCAAGTAGGGAGCAGATAAATATTGCATATCAATTTTCTATTTAATCTTTTAGATAAGTAACATCTTTAATATTACTCATAGAGTACCTACATGTATCCTAAATAATATTATTTCATTACAATACAAACGAGGCCAAGAAATAGCAAGGCTTCTTACTAATAATATATAGGAGGACACGCTTATCGGTTTTAACCTTATAAAGTAACTGGTGTGATTAAAGATATATTTCAAAGTTACAATAGGTTTCATGGTGCCATGGACAACACACAAAGACATGAACACACACGCATACCGATAGCAGAAATTGAAACTCATAATTCAATTTTCCGCCTCGCTGGGACCGAACCCGTCCTGGGGTCCTTCGATAGACGGATACGGTAACCATGACGCCATACGAGTCGTCAAATGATCATTGTAGAAATCGAACAAAACTTGCATAAAGTTCCTAAATTGGAACCGACGGTCGATAGTTTGTTAGTAGTACTTACCTACACACATAAAACTAACTAGCAGGTACTTAATTGATTCGTTGTCTATAATAGTTCGCGTGTCGGTGTTCGTGGACCGGTTAACAGCGTGGGAGAATGTTGCGAAACTTGCGTTTACGTTGACTATATTAAAGGTCTGCGCACATCATATCAACGTCGACTCCGACTCGACTTCGATTCAACTCATAGGTGCGCATTGAAATATTAGCTTTATTTCGTGTCAGTTACGGTTGGATTTTCGATCGGATCGGAGTTGGTCGTACGTACATTATACAATGCTTCAATCGCGCAGCGATCAGTCTGAAGTAAATATTGAAAATGCAACATCTTAATATATATATTTCTTGTGTTCGTGTGTATGTGACTGAACTCCTCCTAAACGGCTTGACCGATTTGGTTGAAATTTTTTGTGTGTCTTCAGGTGGATCCGAGAATGGTTTAGATTCACAATTGGACCCGGTAGGTGGCGTTGCTGTCGATATATCACTAAAACATTTTTTAATTATAAAGCGGTACGAAGTACGCTGGGACCACTAGTTAAATAATAAAACTAAGGCTAATTTTTCAACGCTTTCTAACGAGTCAGAGTAAAGTCGGAGTTGAGTTGATGTAATGTGCGCAAACATTTAAACAAACTGAATTACGTGTAAACAGTATGTTGTATGTCTTACAGGTAGCAAGGTATCACTTAGCAGAAGACGCTTTTGTAAGCGATTGTACAAAAACATATTTGTAATCAACTTAACATTATGTTAAGTTTGCGAATAAGCGAATGGTATAATATAATCAAATCAATAATATTATAATCAATCAGAAGCATCAATTATTAAAATGTAGTATTTTTAAGTCACAATTAATGTGTAAAAGGGTGTTACTAAGTTACTAGAAATTAGTATCCCTCAACACAAATTAGAAATAAACAAATTTTACTACTAATAAATAATTTTCCTGAATCGACTTACATAAATATAACAGACACTATAAATATTTAATAACATAAAAACTCGACCTAATAACACAAAAACATACCCATAAATTAACATCAACGACCACATTTCCGTGTCATAAACATAAGAAAACACAACAACAACAAAACAACAAGAATATTTCAACAACACAAACGACACTTTAACTCACATATCCGAGTGTCACGTCATAAAAACTGGGAAGCGGCTCGCTGGATACTAATAAAATGAAATCTCTCAAATTTAACGACAATAAACATGTTTATAATTGCGTTAGGGATGTCAACTCTACTCCAATAGGTACCGTACACATACAAATAATACTTCATTACCTCATAAGGAATATACAATTTAAAAATAATCTAAGCTCGAGACGATACAGGAGATATCAATAAGAATACTGTAAAGTTTTAACTAGGACGTCAGAGCTGTAATTGTTTATTTTTATTAATTTATAATTTTACTTTAATCATTACGGTAGCACAAGTTACCTTTACCAATGAACTACACAGTTATACATCACGCACACAGTACTTTAAGCATACTAACAATATTTCCATCCAGTCATCCTCGAACAAATCACGCTTCTCACACAGGATAAGCTTCCAGGATAGCGTTTAGAGCGGAGAGAATGCGAGCTGACCCGCACGACACTCCGGTTGGGCGCTACCGCAAACAAATTATGGGTCAAAATTATCAATAATTCCAAAAAAACAAAGCGTCAACCCTACTTCCAGTACCAAATGAGGTCACTGACACTGGTAATTAATGTCCGACTGTATATCACTTGTCATACCTAAAGAGATGAGTGAGACTGCGAAGGACAAGAGACTTTAACTCAATTTATGTCTTTGCGTTACTTTAACTTACATTATGACAACATTGCAACCGCGACGTCGAGTTGACAAATTGTACTTGTCCAAATACGTCATCGACTCTTTGAAGATAAAAGCGAATATTCGATGAGCAAAAAAACAACAACGCTTTTGCGTAAGCCAAATTACCGACAAAATTAATAGCTTTCATTTTTTTAAATATTATGAATATACGGGGTCATCGCTTTGAAATTACCGTGAAATCGCTTATAAATTTATTTTTCGCACTTTTTAAAAGCTTTTATTTAACTTTCAATGTAAATCTCGACTAGACAATCTTTTATATCATATATTGTGTAATGATGTTATAAGTTGATACGAAAAAGTTTTAAAGGAAAAGTTTATTTTATTCTTTTTAGCGTAGTTTTTTTTATTTTTAACTTATTTTAGGTATTAAGTAAATCATTTATATAATATTATCTATACATATAATAAAACTGTAACTAATCGATGATTATGAACATACTTTCATAAAACATATTGGAGTCAACTATTTTTGGTGCTAATATGCCAAATTAACGCAATAGACGTTCACGCAACGATTTTTAGAACATTTTTTTTCCGTTTGTATATTTCATAAATTAATTTTTGAACAGTAAACAGCAGAATTATTTACGAATCCAAAACTGGGACACCCTGAGAACACAAGCATTTCCATAGATTAATATTAATAAATGATTACCCTTCCGCTTTCATTTAGAAAGTGCATTTATATAAACAATACACATACAATAAATCATTCAGTCCTACGCTAAAAGCTCTTAATTGAAGGCACGTGTAGGTATGACAACGAAAGCTTTCTTTTATCTGCATCGTAGGAAAGACGATTTTACTATAAATCTTCAAGATAAATAAATCCCATTAAGTAATGACAATTCACATCATGAATAATTGTTTTGTTCACCATCATCATCACAACCCACTGTCCCACTGCTGAGCGCGGTTCACCTCTCCCAATATGAAGGGTACAGGCCATAGTCCACCACGCTGGCCAAGTGCAGATTGGCGAGCTTCACACAATAACACACCTTTGAAAACATTATGGAGAACTCTCAGGTGTGTCAGTTTCCTCACGTTGTTTTCCTTCACCTAAGCAGGTGATAATTAAATCCTAAAAGAAACACCATTTTTGAAAATTAGAGGTGTATGCAGGATTCAAACTCGGGCCCTTTTACAACTCCAACACTGAAATCACTTGGCTACCATTGCATATTATTTAGTATTATTTTATTATTTAGTTACATTGTGTTGTCTGGAAACTCTGGACTGGACATTGCACTGATAGCGCCGCAGTAACATAATTTCGCAACGGTGTCCGCGCCTTGTAGTGGATGTTAACCTTCATAGGACAGATTTGGAGCAGCTTATCTTGTTTTGTTATATTTAAATCAACGTTCTCTCTCGATTCGATTTCTATTCGATTCAATTACAAACTTGTGTTACAATCCGGGAAACTATTTGGTACAATTTAGTAGCGTCAGCGTTTATTCAAAAAGCATTGTTTGCTTTTCAATAGGGAACAGTGATATTAAAAAAATCGGATGACAAATAAAATCAATGCGAGATGTTGCATAAAAATAATCTAAAAAAAGTTGCGCTTCATAAAATGTGACTTCTCAGAGTACGCACTTCGAAAAATAAGCACGTCTAAAAACGAGCACTTAAATAAATCCTGAACATTAATTAATTTCTTCGTAGGTATCTTTCTATGAAAATGATTAATAAATGTATTTTCAACTTTTATCATGACGTCTCACGTACTATCGTATGACTTCTAAAACAAGGACAATAAACCACTGGCTGCCACCTCGATGCAGTTGTCATAGTGAGTTCCTTTACTTTATTATTCCAATAAATTATACTAATAATTAAATTATCTGGTTAAGGAAGTCGTAAAGCAGTTAACACGTAATAGTTTTAAATTAGATAGCTTGTGATTTATGCCCGTAATTAGATAAGACTATCCTTGACATAAAATTAAATGCAATATGCACAATCTCAATTGTCTAATTAAAATCAATAAAGATAAATAAATAAACGCTAACATTATCTTACCCTCGCACTAGGATTCTGTGTCGCGGGTGGTATGGGCAACACACATCACTGACACCGCTGCGCGTTATGGATTACCAGCACTTATCTACCCCGGCTGGTAATCGAACCCGGGACCCGTGTCGCAGGCAGGGTCACTACCAACTAGGCACCCCAATCGTCAACTTCGTTATACATCGTCCGCTCGCCTCTTGTACCACGTCCCACACCAAACCGAGGAACCTCAATCGTCACCAGATAGCGCTAATTGGCCGTTTGAGCGCACCGCTAATGCTCGGGCGCAATAAATCCGATCTATAGATCAATGAGTCATCGACCCCATCAGCTGATCGATCGCGATGTAGCGGCTGACGTAGATCTCCACGACGATGGATAAGGTGCGATCTTACAATCGGTATATTAATCTACATTGCTAAGAGGTTCGTTCATCAATCTATACGGATTGAGTGAAGAGAGTTTTTTGTTTGTTTGAACGCGCTTATCTCTGGAACTGCTAATCTGATTTAATACCGATTTGAATACACGCTACAATATTATTGGCCTAAAATATTGATTTTACTAAAGAGAAGCGAGGCTTACTATTTTATAGCATTAAACGAGATATACACACAAGACATTAGATAATTATATATTATGTTTTATATTATATTGTAAAAGATATGCTAACGAAAAATAAACTAAAATTGAGGGCTTTGACGCAAGTCGCGCGAAGAAGGAGCGATAAGCTACCGGGTGTCTTACAAATGACGAAAACAATTACCAAACGGTAAGTGATCACATAATAGCAAGTAGTTAGATAATTGTACCTAGAAGGTACCTCGACTGCAGGCATTGGAAACAACGCATTGTAAGCGTGTTCCGGCTAGGGACTAGTGTGCCAGTAACAGTACTTTCTTCTCTCTTGTCCGTCGGTAACTCGTCCGTGATACTTTTGATGGTCATGTTAATGGGTGACACTGACTTTACCATCAGATGGTTAGTCTGCTCGCTTGTCAGGTATTGCGATAGAAAAAAATTATGACCATTACCGACAAAACAAATTGTTGCAATGTAAAGTTTTATTTTTTATTTACAAGTAAAAAAATATTTATATTTTATTTTTAATTAAACTCCTTATTGATTACCCATAATACCAGAAAATGCATAAAATACACTAAACTTTTAATATTAATGAGAGGCCTAACAGTAAGCAGGATATATACTATTAAAGGTTATCTATAT
Organism: Ochlodes sylvanus; assembly: GCA_905404295.2. Lineage (NCBI taxonomy): Eukaryota > Metazoa > Arthropoda > Insecta > Lepidoptera > Hesperiidae > Ochlodes > Ochlodes sylvanus. The sequence goes on along the minus strand of FR990142.1, from coordinate 8,623,110 downwards.
CATGATTACATGATTTAAAAAAACAAGTGTCATATATTATGTTATGTTTATATTACGCGTGTTTAAATATATTGTGTTATTGTTGTTGGAGGTCAGTGTTTATTATAACAGTATCAGAACGTGGTCTGATAAAACTGATTGCTACGACAAATTGTCATCTCTAGACATTTCAACGTGTTCGTGGGTTAAATGTCTCATACGGGAAACTGAAATATCTTATTAGCTAATAACCCACCCTCGCATCGCTCCGGTAAAAGAAAAAACGAAAAATAAGCTGAAATGTCTCGTCCAGAAACTTTAAAACGTGAGCTCCAAAAAACTACGGTTTTGAATTAGGCCATCATATTACTAAGGGTGCGATAATAATATGGTGCTATGTTCACAATAAAGATCGATTTGAAAAAATAAGTGACAATACTGTCCTTCGAAACACCAAAGGCGTCACTGACGTTTACTGTTATTGTTATGGAGGAAGCGAAAGGTAAGATGGAATGAGAACAACAAGGCGAGTCTTTGATTGTTTTAACGGCAGTACTTAGCATGCTCGCAGAATCTGGGTGGGTGGAATACTGCACGATCCACAATTTTTCCAATCATGTCCATTAGAAATTAAATTTCTAATTCTCAAATTTGTGAAAAATATTTATTACGACATACGTAGACATGAATGCGTTGTTACACACACATCACTTGGTACACATCATTTAATATGTAAGTATATCACCAAAGGAACCGAAGAAAGATAACCTTTAAACTGATACCCAAAATTAATGTAACCTTATATAATTTGTACACACATGTTCATAACAGTCATTAACTCATTACGTAACTAATGAGGCAGTTCTAAATATAATAGATCATAAATAGAAAAAACTGCCTAAAAACCTCCGTCATTTGAAACAATACAGTGAATATATTATATATTTGAAAGAACATAAGAAATAATTTAATTCGCAATAAAACACACATCTTGTTAAAATAAAGAATATATACTAAAGGTTCACGGAAAAATAATTGTTATATATAAATAATAATAATTTTAGTATCAGGCTCCTACAGGATCACCTACCTACCTACCACCTACCTACCCTTAATAAATTCATGATACATATCCAAAGAAATCAACGCAAAATACTTTAAATTTAGAGGGCTTATAACAGATCAGAACGAGACCGTTAGTAAAAAAATAAAAATACTCGTAGGACCTACTTGTATCTACAAAAAGGAAGACGCAAAACCGCCCGTATGCGTTTGGCTTAAACAAATATGAACCCGAGTTCAAGTCTATAAAGATATCATTAATTCCCTAGATTTATTTATTGCCTCATGCAGACTCGTGCAACGAATTTATGTTACTGTTGCCACAAAATATATGACTAACGACCTTGAATCGGACGGGAGAGAGCAATCGCTGGGGTATTTTAAGTTCTGCTTTTACTAAAGACAGACATAATATTGTTATCGTTATAGTCTTTGAAATTATGATATGAACATGTGCTGAGTAGTTTCTTTCGTAGTTTCTTCTCCACCATTATAAATCATTTTAAAGCACTTTTGCGAAACGGTGGCAGAATAAAAAAATGACGTGCATAAGTGTATAAGTGATAACTATAATGTGAATACCTAAATTAAATGATTTTGAATTTGAATTTTAAGGGCTAGTTCTAATAAACATAAGGGCAAAAATTTTTAAAAATATTTATTTGTCTCTTTATTTGTTGTGTGTATCAAAAAAGAAATTGACAAAAATATACAGTTTGATGAGCACATAATAATTTTTCTAGACAACCCAATAGAATGTGAGGAAAAACGTGTCTAGAGGAAGACGATAACAATTTAACGATAACAATTTATTGGCGTTATTAGTTAACGCAATAGATCACGTCGTAATACATCACATAATTTTATTTTATTTATAAAGTTAAGACGAAGTTACTAGTGTTTCTAAAATAAGGTTTAGGCGCAGCTCACTTTTACGACTGCATTTTAGCATTGACCCGCTTCGAACAGCGGTATTGGCATAGAAGTAAAATGTTACTGCGTTTTGTTACGAGCAAACAGTCGTTACCATCTATTACATTGGGACTCTATCTTTACTTGACGATTTGCTGGCACGCACATACAATTTTATTGTTCGTAAATATGTAAATCAATAGGGGTTCGTCGTGATAGAGTCGTGACAAATTAACGTGACAGTAAGTAATAAATACTTACTATTTATTAAAATAAGAATAAGAAATAAGTATGATAGGTATAAGATAAATAATTAGGCGTATTACATAAATTCGAACACTGCTGCTACATCAGGCTTTTTTCAAATAGATTTTAAGGAGTGCGCACATTACACCAACTCGACGTCAACTCCACTCCGACTCCACTCCGTTTCAACTCCGACGTTCCGTTCCGCGATCAACGCTTCATCGACGTCAACTCGACTCCGTCTCCACTCCGTTTCAACTCCGACGCTAGTTACATTACGCGTCATTGTGTCGGTCGACGCGTGGACTACTCGTCTACGGTGAGTCGTCAACGAAACGTCGACGCGTTGGTCTCGAAACGGAACGGCTATGGGTGAAGGGCAAGCCGTACAGGGCTTTTAAGTATAAGTTCGAAATTCAACCTTACCTTCAAAGATATAAGGCTCATAATTGAATGTTAGCTTTGTCAAGGTTTCAGTCGCGTTGGCGTCGGTCGTGGAGTCGTTGTAATGTGCGCACTCCTTTACGGTTAGCATTTGTTGACACCCGGGCATAATAATGTCGATGTGAAACCCGTCAAACCCGGAAGCAAAGCATCTCTGGTCCCGAAGCGAAGCTAAATAATTGTATGTCTACGCGAAGCAACTAACCTGCGACAACACTTTCGCTATGTTATATTAAAACTGTAATTAATAATTACCCACGAGCAAAGCCCCTTGCGCAAAATTACCCACAACTCCATCAAAGTCGCGCTTAACCACGCCACAAAGTAGATAAGTAAAACCACGCTAACAAATCTTAAATGAGAGGTGCTTTAAATCTTACTCTTATTAGTTGTGTGGGGATCTGCCGAAAATACCCGCGCAATAAACCATGGAGGGATACATGAGGGATTGAAACGGCTCGTTGTCGGAGCTAATATCATTTGTTAAGAATATCTCCGAGAAAACCGGCCGTCTCGCAGAAGAAAATGAACATTTACAACGCGCCTGCCATATATTTATAGGATGACTTGTAGAATTATAAGATATCCAATGGCGCAAATAAACATAAACGCGAGTGTAGAACGAACTGTGATAAATTTACCGTAATAAATCATTAATACGTGTTCCGTATTAGAATGAAGATTACATTTTCAACGAGATTTTTAGTCATTATATGTCATATGTCACACACGCAAACTCACATCCGATAGTAAATCAATGTTCCTGATTCCGTATGGCAAGACTATCATTAATATCTATATAAAGTTTGTTGAGCGCAGGGTACCGGATTCGATTCCCCGACGGGGCAGATAGGTATGTAATAAATAAAAGTTTGTTGTCAGGTCGTGAATGTTATATTCATGTTAAGTGTAGTCGCGTCGGAGTTTTGTAACATACATTGTTATTTATCTAATATGATTTATCGGACATACATTGATCAAAAGCATAATACAGTCATGAGCATTTATTTTGTTACAAAAGATAACATTTCGCAAATCACGATCGTATTTATACATTTAGATTCAGACAGAGAATCCACGGATCCGAAGCAATGACGGGACAGTTTCCGAGAGCACAATGTCACGTACAGACACTTCAAAGCCGTATTGAAATAGCAACAGTGATTTCAAATGCCTTTGTTAGATGTAAAGTATTTATTTTACACTTGAATACTAGAGTTGTATTATCTTAAACCATTTATTTTAAATTTTATTAACAAGATGATAAGAATATGTATATGGTTATTTATACCAAAACATCAAACATAAACCATTAAACGTTGCGTCTTCACCAAACGAAAGTTGTCAAGTTTTGTCACCAATACGACGTGTTGGCAATACAAAAGTTGGCCCAATTTTCGTTGGTTTATCCAGAGAATCTTTATGCAAATGTTACACTAACACATTTCAGTTTTAATATTTTACACGTAACCAATCGAATGTCGTATAGGATGAAAATACACAATTCCATTATGTTTACTGTCCTATAACAACATGAATATAATATCACGCGTGAAAGAATACGTAAATGACTGGCAATCTTCCTTTGAATGTCCCCGATCGAGCTCACATGCCTTTAGCGAAATTACAAACCCTAGGGGAGGTATGGATGATTTGCAATTATCTGCGAATCGGTATTATGAGAGTAATTTAATTAGTACCTACTACCTACTGAGTGTGTGAGGAAATTTCATTGATTCATGGAACTTAACATTGGTAACAGTGAATAGGTTTCTCACACAACCTAAGGTTGGATGGACGATATTTGAGGCGCGATACTTTTATGAATTCTAAATTTTAAAGGGAAATATATGAAATACCATAAGTCATCCATTATTCTTCACGACACCCCCGTACATATTATTTTAGATCTAACAGTCATTAAGGTTCTGGCGGCTTGAAAGCTATCGATCCTTGGTGTGATCTTATCGTGATAACCTGTTCTTCAAACCACGCTACTTCAAAGTATCTTAAAGGCGTTATGCGTCTTATATTTAATCGTGTCAAAAATCTGCAGAGAATTTTCAGCGTAAATAGGCAAGGTAAAAACGCCACTTCGTAAATAGGTTCTACATACTTCGCAAATCATAAGATGACGGATTTGTTTAACAAATTTACCTGTCCTCGGCATTCAAAATATCACGTAAACGACTAAATACCAGCGTGGCATTTCAAGTCTTAAGCCCATTCACGCGTTAATTCCAAATATTATTATTAAATTTTTCTTTGTCTGTGCAATTCTGGCATACATTTAAATAATGAGGCAATTAATTGCAGAACTCCTTTAGCTTTTTTATATCAATAGTCGACAAGCGAACAGACGATGCAGCCAATTAAGCATAATTGGTCATCATCGCCCATGGACATTGATTAGTCAGTGTCAACAAACGCATTGCTAACACTTGCCAAATGAAAGAACTCTCGTAGAACCAAAAAAGTGACCAAAGGGTGGGGTCCTTTTGGCCTACAAAAATAGCATATTGTTAGGCGAATACCCAAAATCAAGATAGGTTTCCAGCTCGCAATCGTGTCTCCTAAAAAAGGTGGACAAATTTCGTCGCTCTTATAAAAAAGAAATGTCTGTCCACTCCAATCATCAGTCAATTTCCTTATACCGATCGTTCTAAAGTTGTTTTGCAGCCTTTTGCGGGCGTTACGCTTCGTCGGCCAAGCGTTTCACTCCGAACGCTCCTAAGTCACGAGTTATCCTTTTGGCCAAACACCCCAGTGACATATGATACGAATAGTTTGTTTTCTTTTTATATGAAGTCCCGTTAGTTTATTTAGGGTTAGGAAGTCCAAGTTATTGCTGTATTCTGGATTTAGTAACCGGCGTCGTTCGCTTCGTGAAACCGGATCCTAATGTTCACAAATATCACATTATAAACAACTGTTACTCTTTTGTATTAAGCATTCCATATTTTTAGGTATATTACAGCTGAACCTTTACATCAAGTAAGCCTATCGGTTCCAGTTATAAACGTAAGATAAAGTAAAAGTGAAAGTGTAAAGGACATTAATGGAGTAAAGCCAGCCAAGCATGTCATTTTAGAAAATCGAATATTCTTAGATTTGTTTTAACAGTTATAAGACCGAGTAAGGAAACACCGTAAGAAATACATCAGGGATCATTTACTCCAACATGAACGCGAGATGAATGGATTTATCGCCTCGTTTTTGTTCAGACATCCAGCTGCATTGTTACACAAACAATGGAATGACTGATGTCATCTGCTTAAATGTTTGATAGAGGCCGTTTCATAAAATATACATAAGTTGGACATAATATAGTAACAAACATGTGAATAAATGGATTTTTGCCTTTCTGCACTGCTGTTCGAAGGGTCCTGGTTCATTCCCGGCAAGGGGAAATTTTAAAGATTAATTTAAATTTCTGTTCTTGGTCTGGATGTGAGTTATTGTCTTTGTGTGTTGTCCGTGGCATCCTCGACACAGAGAATTCTAACGTGGGGCTATGAGTGTGTGGCGTTATTTATTAATAGGTAATGTTAATTATCGTTTCGAATATCCAAGGGACGCATCATCTAGCTTAAAATGGCCTGACTGCTCGTATACCACCCTACCACAAATAAACACAGACAGACAAATATGATCTACAACTTGCATATTTCAAGCCGTTAGAAAATCTATATACAAAGTTACAAACCACCACGTTATTGTTTGCCCGCCAAATGGTGACGAGCCGTTACAAAAAATATGTTACATCTCCAACCCGATCCATATGTTGATACTACCGTTCGTCCGTCCGTCCAATACGTCAAAATTACAAGGCGCGCGGCGGCGAAGCGTGTCGCCGCGCATTAAGGACTGCGCACATTACACCAACTCAACGTCAACTCCACTCCGACTCCACTCCGTTTCAACTCCGACGTTCTGTTCCGCGATCAACGCTTCATCGACGTCAACTCGACTCCGTCTCCACTCCGTTTCAACTCCGACGTTCCGTTCTAGGTACATTACGTCATTGTGTCGGTCGACGCGTGGACTACTCGTCTACGGTGAGTCGTCAACGCAACGTCGACGCGTTGGTCTCGAAACGGAACGGCTATGGGTGTAGGGCGGGGAGGGGCCGTACAGGGCTTTTAAGTATAAGTTCGAAATTCAACCTTACTTTCAAAGATATAAGGCTCATAATTGAATGTTAGCTTTGTCAAGGTTTTAGTCGCGTTTTCGTCTGTCGGTTGTGGAGTCGTTGTACTGTGCGCAGTCCTTTATTTATACCGGCTGCTACCACTTAGTGGGGGCACACGGGACGATAGTGTGTTTATACACGCTAATATCCTTCATTCATTAGCAAATTACAATGGAATCAATCGTCGACGTCTTTTCTTTAATTGATGCATTTATCAGCACGTTTAGTAGAATACATAATAATATTATGACAAATACTATAGTATTTTATAAGAAAGACCCATTTATAAAGGTTAAGCATTATTTTTTACATATAAATGTACATACCTAATACATACATAAATGTACATAGTACATAATATGAAAGTTCTTTAGAGACAATCTCTGTGATTATTTTAGACAGTCAGGTAGTCCTTGCGTCTGTTTGACATCAAATATAATGTGTTAGACATCGTAATATGAACGTGAATAATGTTTTAATACCTTGCCAATTTTAGATTTCTTTCTCTTCTTTCTTTTCTTTCTTTTCTTCTTTATTCACATTATGTACCTTTAAACTCCCTTGCGCCATGTGCGCCATTCGTTTAAACAGGGATACAAAAGATTTCTCTTCCCGCAGTAACATGAGAAATTTCAGACTTTACTAAACATTATTTTCACAATGAAACTCGCCAGTAAAGCCCAAGAAACATTCCCGTGTGTCTCCAATCCAACACTGACATCGACGACGAACCACCCAGACGGTAAAACGTCACTTAAGACCATAGCGCGAGCCCTCCGAGTAAATATAGACAGTGGGATTTAAATAAATGGACATCCTTCGAGGATTTATTGTCGTGGAGCTCACCACATGAACCTGTCCCCAATGTAACCACCTTCGAGACACGAGTGTAAGGTTTCAACGAGTGAATATATTGAGGGAATAGATACTCTGATCTGAGTGTGGCAGCACGCAGAGACGACGCAATGGTTTGAACCTAGGACACCCGAACAGGGGCAGCTGGGTTCGAATATTGCACGCACCACTAATTTTCAAAAAAATTATGCGGTTTAGAATGTCATATCACTTGCTGCGGTGAAGGAAAACATCGTGAGGAAACCTGCACACCTGAGACTTCTCCATTATGTTCTCAAACGTATCTGAAGTCCGCCAATTCGCACTTGGCCAATGTGGTGGACTATGGCCTGTACCCCTCACGTGGTGAGGAGACCTATGCCGAACAGTATGGGACAGTTATGGGTTACGATGATGAGATGTTTTGACTTATGTGATGTGTGTGTAAATATGGATAGGGAGTATCTTTCGCCGTTTCTTCTTCTGACTCTTAAAACGGCAGTAGAAACAACAACTTTTACTTTTAACGTGTAATACCTTACACTGTTCACCTCATATTACCTGCTACTAAAACATCAAAAATAACAAATAGCTCTAATACCTAATTTTCCCGTATCCCCCCAACACAAGTATTGCAATGCAATCCAATGCAATATAGCGCAGCAGGTCGAATGGTGCAATCTGTTATTAGATTTGCACTCGCTATTGATTTAATAGTGTTTATTTAATCTTAGAATATGTGCCAAGGATAGTGGTAAGCAATTCTCCGTGTTCCGCTTGCTGTTCCTTGCCCACTTTAAATATTTACAGTTCTCTACTAAGTTTCATGATTCTACAGACTGGAGTAGCCTGGATATTTCTAGTTTAAGTATGCACTATGAACTACGAACTATGAACCATCTTTTCTTCTTTGTGGCGACATCGCACACACGTCATACGGTAACGTCATGACAAGCCTGAATCACGCTATCGATGTTTTTTACACTGCTCGCATATGCGCGAATCTTCTTAGTCAAATCTTCATTAAGTTTTTATTTATTTATTTGTTAATACCCGGCAAACGAGCAGACGAGCCAGCTGATGGTCAGCGGTCACTGTCACCGTCAACATCAGCAAGAAAGAAAGATATAACACTAAATGACATCTAACAGTTACAGTTTTATTATATGTACTATTGTACATAGGTACATTTATAGATAAAAACTTTCTTTAAAATTTATTTATTTGTACCAAAAATGATTACAAAAGTGGTTTAAATCCTGCCGACCTGAAACGTGAAACCAGAAACCAATCCGTCTGTTAATATGTCAACAGTTAACTTTACACATAACAACATGAAAAGTGTTGTTGCGCTAGTAAAAAAGTAACAATAAACCTCGACCTTCACTATTTTAGCGGAACTGAGCCATAAAGGCGTAACAAAAAAGCGTAACAAAAATGAACATAATAGTTGTTTGTGTTCGGTGCAATCTATTTCTACATAGAAATAAAGACAATACAATTACAAACTTTGAATATACAGGGTGTTTGGTAGAGGGTCCGACAAACCAAGTGGGCGTGTTCAGGGACCCATTTGGAGAATACAAGTTGGCCAAAAAAAATCCCTGACCCTCTGTTTTTTTTTAAAGATTTTTTTGTTAAAATTTCGGTTTTCGCCGAAATTGTGCCTATTTAGCACCATAACATTTTTAAAATCTGTTTTAGACTAGATGTTTTTACTTTACTTTAGTCTCTGACACATCTTTAGGCCACGCAAAGAAAAATTAGATAGAATTAGAGCTAACTAACTGGTGTAGAGATCATACAGTGAAAAAATTAAACAAATTTTACACCAAAGTTCAACTTTGACAATGATTTAAAAAAAAACCACTAGCAATTCTGGAGGTCATATGCGTTTAAAAACTTCTCTATTTATTACTTATAACGATAACATAAAAATTGTTATAATACTTACCAGCATGTTGAGTAAAGATAAGATTCAAAGTACCTAACCATAACAAAAAACAAATGTGTTATCTATGTAGTCATCTTTCTTTTATTGTTATAATTTGTATTATTATCATTAAAGTAAGCGACTAAGTACGACGAGCAGGTATAAAACTATTGTTATTACTTCTTCTGTCTCTGTCTCTCAAATAACGCAGTGCTAAGCAGAAAAATGTGTAAGTAAAGTAATCAGTCGAGCTTTGACTGCTATCACTGTTTGACGCGTGTACGATCAATCGTGGTTCTTATTTACTTTTCGTTGTTTTTCTGTTTTGTTATTCCTTTGATTTGTTGACTGTTATCGTTGTTGACTGTTATCGTTGTTAACTGTTATCGTTGTTGACTGTTATCGTTGTTGACTGTTATCGTTATTGACTGTTGTCGTTGCTGACTGTTATCTTTGTTGGCTGTTACAGTTGTTAACGTTGACTGTTGTTGCTGTTGCTGTGTGGATTCTTTCTGTGCTGATATGACGGAGTTTAGTAACGAAGAATACGCCGACATGGTTTTTGTCTACGGCAGAGTTGATGGGAACTCACGTGCAGCACAAAGAATGTACAGAGAGTTGTATCCCAACAGACGTGTGCCACATCACACCACTTTTTCAAACACTTTCCGGAGATTACGGGAAACCGGTACCCTACTATTTAGGGAACCACGTCTGAATGCTAGACAACATCGTGTTGATCTAGATGAAAGTATTTTACAAGAGTTCGATACGGATCCCACTACCAGCGTTAGAAAAGTGGCCCGTAACTTGGGAGTTTCGACATGGAAAGTTTGGACAGTGGTGAAAGCAGACGGGAGGCATCCTTTTCATTATACTCCCGTGCAAGGTAAATTTAATTTATGACATTTATAACATTAACTCTAAACTGAATTCTGAATGCCGCTTGACATTCTTGTGATCACTCTCACTCTTACTTACGGCTTAGCTCGAATTCTCTTAGCCTAGAGGGCTCTACATTTTTATTATTATGACATAACGCAAATTAGGGTCGTAGATAACGATTTAGTGGTGTATTGTAGTGGTATTTGTAGAGCGCGCTCTACAATACCCTAATTCATGGATTGGGAGACGTGGCCCAATTGAATGGCCCGCACGTTCCCCAGATCTAACACCGCTCGATTTTTATGTCTGGGGACGTGCTAAAGAGTTGGTGTACGAGGTAAAAATAAACACAAAAGAAGAATTGGTGGCGAGAATTGCGGACGCTTTTTCAAAAATTAAAGCAGAAATGACGTTAAACATTACCACAAAAGAAATACGCCGCAGGTGCCGGGCGTGTATTCGTAACAGAGGAGCTGTGTTCGAACAAGATTTGAAATAAAAATAATTTTGTATTTAATTCTGTTGTTTGAATTTTACTTGATACTTCATTTAATCAACAACCTGGTAAGTATTATAACAATTTTTATGTTATCGTTATAAGTAATAAATAGAGAAGTTTTTAAACGCATATGACCTCCAGAATTGCTAGTGGTTTTTTTTTAAATCATTGTCAAAGTTGAACTTTGGTGTAAAATTTGTTTTATTTTTTCACTGTATGATCTCTACACCAGTTAGTTAGCTCTAATTCTATCTAATTTTTCTTTGCGTGGCCTAAAGATGTATCAGAGACTAAAGTAAAGTAAAAACATCTAGTCTAAAACAGATTTTAAAAATGTTATGGTGCTAAATAGGCACAATTTCGGCGAAAACCGAAATTTTAACAAAAAAATCTTTAAAAAAAAACAGAGGGTCAGAGATTTTTTTTGGCCAACTTGTATTCTCCAAATGGGTCCCTGAACACGCCCACTTGGTTTGTCGGACCCTCTACCAAACACCCTGTATACACGTGTATATAATCAAAGATTACAAAGTTAGGTGACAGTTTTTTTTTTAATTTAAATTATTGCATCTGATCGTACTAAAAGGTATATTTATATACTCTAAGCATGTTGTAGCACATAAGTGCGAGCCTATTCAGACTTGGCTTGAAGACGCTCACATTGTAATCCGATTAGAATACAAACGCAGGTAAAATAAAATGAGATTAAAAGCTACACTATTCCATTGTTTTCGGATCCGTCCAAAATTGGATTGAAGAGTAGGCAAAGAGTATCCACGGATCCAATGAAATCCAAAGGGAACGGAGCCTGAAATTCCATACGTAGTCAGTAGGTGACCGCTAGCAACTAAAAATGTTTGAACCGTCTCCTTGCTTAAGAGGGCACGTAAAACCCAACACTTGGGTTGGCCACGAAACCCTCCAGCAATCTGCACTAGAGCAACGTGGTGGATCGTGCTCTAGAACTCCTCAATTGTGAGGCACAGTAGGCTACGTGCAGCCACTCACGCCCCACGTCGCGCCGACACGTGTCTACGTTGGCTCGCCGTTATCAGTGCCGTAGTAATGTCGCGAATAATCAGGTGTATTTGCACATCTGTGTTTTTCCACTCACTGGCGTGACTATCCAGCCGCCTGAACGTAATTTTGCTGATCAACTAATGGTCTAACAGTTCTAACACCGTCTCCTTATGACTTACTTATGATCTAGGTCGGTCACAGTTGTCATGGGTAGCAGCGGAAGATTAGTGATGCATGCTCGTTTGCTACCTTAATTACATAAACAAAAGAGAAGGCTACTAACCACAATTAGACACTAGGACACTTAGAAGTAAAAATTCAAACACAACGAGTGCACCAAGAGACACACCGTCGAGAACTTACCCAACACCTAACAAACCACATTGAAACAATCGCGTATGAATATTCAACGGATCATTGGACAACACCATGATCCCGACGATTATGCAACAAAACACGCAACCCACAACTGGTACGTACGACCGGCTATGTGCCGCGTATTACGGAAAGGGAAACGTCGTATTGAATATCGCACTGCATCCAGATGAACGGGGGTGATAGTGGGGAGAAATACGATCACGTATCGCGAGCCCGTGGGTGGCAATCGATTGCAGTATTAATATTTAATATCCAGATGCTTGGAGGTCAATCGGAATACTAAAGTTTGGTGTTAGTAAAATGCTGTTGTCTATATTGGCACCAACTAGTAACATACTCGATGGTATGGTATGGTGCTCTTTGTTTAGTTAAGGAGACTTAACACCAGTAAGCTGCTCCAGTACAAATGATGGATAGAGTAGTGACCAATCAAAATGTGACGATGTGACGAGCTGACGATGGTGACCACTTACCATTAAGTGGCTTGTCTGCTCTCTTGCCAGCTATTAATGAAATGATATGATCAAGACGACAATATGCGTATTTTTTAGATTCTTGTGTTAAACTTTACGCATAAAAAAGATAATCATGACTAATGTTAAACATGAAAATCCTGTATATAAATAGCTATTTACACCATACCTATTTGACAACCAATAAAGATGACACCAGATGATTCTAAGGAGAGTTATGATAAGTCAACCGCCCGCGGGTGGCTAGCTGGCTAGTCCTACGCTTGATCCTAGATGTAGATACGATATTATAAATTGAATGAAGGCTGTACGGTGAAGCACAATAATATATATCGGAAACATACAATTACGAGCTGAGATCGCCTCAAACATTCAAATTTCAATGCACTCACGTGGATCGAGTAGGTAATGGGAAATTATACGTGGGTTCATCTTACGTGATGTAACTGAACGACCGACGCGACGCGGCGACGCGACGGAGTGATTTGAACACCCCTACTATTGTTTAAACGAAATGTATGAATTACTCGTATGATAGATGATTTTGATGAACTGAAATTACTATATATGATTACTATACTACGAAATGGTATGTTTGTCTGTCTGTCCTTCCTTCCGTCCGTCCGTCCGTCCGTCCATCCGTTCGTTCGTTCGTTCGTTTGTTTGTTTGTTTGTTTGTTTGTTTGTTTATTTGTTTGTTTGTACAATATTGGAACTCTGTTACGTACAATGATACGAATACGATGTGCAAAAGTGCATTCAGACTGATGTACTTATAGAGATTATATGTTATCCTCTAGAGGCCGAAAATTAAAAACTTTTTCGACTATTCTTTATTCGTGGTAAAATTTTTGAAGTCTATGTAGGTCCTCATTTGAAGACTTGTAATCTCTACAGGTTACATATACGTATCGTACCTCCTACGATTAGCATAGCACCAACATAAGAATTTCCACATAGATTAATGCAACCAAACCAAAACATCGGCATATAATAAAAAAAACCTTTGTACAAATATTTATACGATATCACTTTAAAATACATTTGGTACTCACATCAAAGAAGTGTGGCCTTAATCTACCGATGGTATACTTGGCGATATCAGTGCACAGCTGCTGGCAGGCGCAGCCGAAGAGGAATACCCCGATGACCCTGTACGCCTCCCACACCCAGGCTGGAATCTCCAGCCCGCAAATGGTACGAGACCGTCCGCCTTTGTAGTCACGGAGCCTCAGCCATTCTGTCAGACACATCTGTGAACAAAATAATTTTTAATACTAATAATAATTATTCAAATTAAAATCTTAAATATTTTGTACTCCGATTATTTAGTTTTGAGCATCTAAGATTTTGTATTCATATTAATATTATATTGTCTTCTTGTATTTTTTGTAACTAATAACACGCGCTTTGGCGCTAAATAAATAAAATAAATAATTAATTATGGTCTAAGGAACGAAGAATATTTAAGGTTTGTCTTTGATTCTCATTTTTCTATGTACCTAAACATTTGATAATCGATTAGACGACCCACCTGATGATAAGTGATAACGGTCAATCAATGACATCAGCAAGAATAAATAAAAATTAAGCGTCTGTCTCTCAAGCCCTTTAGCTGTCAGACATCACAGACTCCTAAGCTAAAAACGCTTTCACTACTAAAAAATTATGAGATATCATGAAGAGCCAATCTCCTAATTGTACAATGCATGAATCTACTGAACTCACACTTCATTATCTTGGCCGTAATACTCAAATTAAGAAGAAAAATACATCTGAATATTAGGGATATTATAGAAAGTAATAGGTAGTAATAGGTGACGCTTTAGAAGGTTCTTATTGTAAAATATTTTCTAAGAAAAGAATTACCTTGAACTTTCCGATCTGAGTACCTCCTTACATAGTAATAACCTTAATTACAATAAAATTGTTAAAAGTTTGGCGAAACCGAATCTGTAATGTCAAAGGTTACTTTGGCGATAAACTTTACATTGATATGAATATTATTAAAGGTAAGTTGATAGCTACCTACTAAAAAGTAAAATGACTTCTCGTGCGTTAAAAGGTTCAATTATTACGTCGCCCTCGTTACCTCTCAATGTAATCTTCTTTTTACATGGTATGAGATAGTGCTTTACAACAGTCCCACCTGATTACAAGTGGCGATAAGTAGTAAACTTATCTACACCAACTGTATTATCAAGATTATCGCAGTGTAAATAATAGAATAGTTTATTTTTAAATAAATAAGTTTGTATGTAATATTTACTTTAATGCTGATAAGGTCTATAGTCCATTTCAGAGGAGGTGTTTGACTTATTTAAATAAAACAAATTCTAACCACCATGCAAGTACGGTCGGGAGTCAGCTGGTTGTGAAAAAGTTCGTCAGGTCGTTCTTGTTGACATTTGTCAACAAGAACGACCTGGGTGCGACCTGGATGTGGCACCAGCCTGGGACCATAGCCTCATCCATTGTTCAGCTGGTTGCACCACGAGCAGGGGTGGTGGGCTTAGAGGGTGAATGGAGCCTCCTTACACCTTTACCACTTAGGGGAATGCAGTATTTTAGGTAAGCCGGAGGGATGATCGCAATACCCTTTCCTCTAGTTAAGTAAGTTCGTAACATGTAAGTTTTTAGACTACAATTTTCCTAACGTAAAACGTGTATTAAAAGAAAACTGACTGAATCTATGGACTGTCGAGGACCAGTTTTTCTAGAAAATTCAACGATTACTGACATTAGTCCAATTACCTGGTTTAATATTTTACAGTAGCAATACCGGCAATCAATGCGTGGGAGTCAGCCTTGTCGATCCAAGGTCGGGTCGCACGCGGTCTGCATAGTAAATGGTTTACCTGTTAGCCACATTTTACGACGACTTGACGAGGCCCAGGTGATCGGCTACAATTTTTTAACTTTTTTGGTTTTTTTGGACTTATCAATTACCGCACTGTTAATAGCCGCTGCCAAAAACGGATTATAATTATGCCTAAGGTCAAAAACGCATGTTTTTTATGGAGGGTTATAATTGTCGACTTTGAATGGTTTACTTCAATCTGTTCACGTATTAAAGATATATCAATCTAGATTAGAAAATCTCTTGTAAGTTAAACTTAGAGTAGAACTTAAAGTTTGGTTGATTGTTTTGTAAATAAAATTTTAACAAAACCAAAAACATTTATTATGAGTCATACAAAACTTGTTCCCCTATTTTTTACCCTTAGAGAAGGTATTGTTCCTCAAATTTAAATGGACCACATGAGAAGTACCTACCTATATTCTTCCAATTAATAAAGATTTTTCCAAAACGTGTAATAAATGACGGAGTTCTGAGGTAACAAACAAGAAAAATAACGAACTGAATACCTCCTCCTTTGAAGGCAGTTTATAAACGTTTACGCTTTGCATGCTGCTTGCTACGTTTGAAACCCTAAAAAATAAGTTACCCGAAGCGAAGCAATTCGAGGTTTATTGGTTCTTAAACGCAAGTAATTTAGATAAATTAAAGTCTCACGTTACTTGCAAAGCTCTACTTCAGTTACCTTATGTAACCAAAAGTCGTGTTCCGACCATAAACTGTGAAATTTATCATGATGAAAGCGGCCCCCGCCGAGCACGGTACACGCGCGCTAATAGGGTGTGAATAGCTTGATAAGGAGCGCAAACAAGATTCCACGGCACATTGTGCACGTCTGTACATTAAACATGATTGAAAAGCGAAAGGAGAGACATAATTTCTCAGTTATCGGTAAGGTAACAAGCGTGGACTTATTAAAAGGCTTTGCGTGATTTAATTTACAACTGAATCATAAACTTGTTGGTTAATGCTTGGCTTTCTTACCTTTGGAGGTTTCAAAGCCTCGATAACTATAGTGTTGTCTATGTATGGTTGTTGGTTTATAATTCAAAGATGAAAAAGAAAATCTGAACATGATTCTCAAATGCCTCAATGATGACGTTATCGTCACCGTACTTAACATAGTTCGTTGACTTTTGTTTTTCTTTTTCAGAATTAAACAAAAAACAGACATACATATGTACATACATTCATATAATTATGTACACATACTTAAGGTGATAACAAATTGCATTTTCTTTGCGTTGTGCAGTCGGGATTGACGATTTTCTTTTCAAATACAATATTATTATGTACTTTTTACCTACATACTTTTGCTATCGATGTATCGGGTATACGTGTAAAATCTATTTAAAAAGCATTATGCCCTTATGCATTAGGATAGATAAGAAATCTAAACAACTTGTGTCGGTATCGGTACCCACACGTTTGTGCTGCAAACACGGCGCTTCTTCTTACAAGATCCATTATGATAAGTCAACAGGAGCACAAAAGGTTGGTTGGTCTCGCTATGTGGCAATTTCAGATAGGGCTGTCACTGCCTGTCTTCGAGAAATAAAAATATTAATAGAATATATTTATCTTTTACGCTCCTGACTGACGTTCCTGACCTGATAATATAAAAAGGCGACGTCTACAAATTACATTGTTCAGTAAGATAGAACTACGGTTTCCTTTCGATGTAGGCAAGAAAGCAGAAATGTGAAAATCCTTTTCTCTGGTATTGTGATGTTATATGCGATGAACAACTTAAAAAAAAACAACTCCATAATATTTAAGTAAGAAAGTTGAACACACGTGAATTCAACAGTTAAACTTCAAAATAGTCGGACTATGCATATCAACTTTTAATCTAAAAGTAAATTAACAATAGGATTTACCGAGTATTACTGACATAATAACAACGACGTTATTAAGACGGAGCTAAAAACCCAAGATACAACCCTACCTTTTTCATGTAGGGGCGTTTACTTATAGAGATAGTGGAAAATGTCCTTTTTTAAAAAAAATCTGTTTACACTGAGATCAGGTTCCGCATATCAACAAAAATAGTATCAATAGGTATTGACGGACTGATTGATGGATGACTGAACAAAATTTTTTAACTTAACTATAAATTTAACAAAAAAAAATCCGTTTATAATTGATTAGAAAAAAACATTTCTTTCTGACTTCACAAACCTTCAAGAACATTATAGAGAACTCTCAAGTTTCAAGTATGTCATTTTCCTTCATCTAAGCCAACGATAGCTAATTTCTAATACGCACATTTTTGAAAGTTAAAGGTGCATGCAAGATTCAATCCACTGTTCGGAAGAGCAACGCTCAAACAACTTGGCTAAAGAATTATTCACAACAACATAATTCCCTCATCTTCTCTCATTCATTCAAATCAGGTTCGGCCGGTCGACAGCCCGTTTGAATAGTAAATCGACTGGACTGGACTGGACACAATGGACAATCGCGATGGACACATCATCGGAGAATCAAGGAGAGAATAGGTACATCTGTTAAACCTGAATTACAATCATATAGTTGGGTGTTTTGCAAATTACTTCCTTCTAACTGCGGGAATCTTTACTAGCACACTCGAAAAAATATTTAAACGGGGTTATTTTAATGTTAAAAAAAAGGAATAGGTAATTCCTTTTTTTAACAGAACATATTGTAATTAAATCAGATATGCTTTGCAGGATAAATAATGCTCTTATTTCTTTTCTTTACCACCGTTTCGGACAGGAGCTCAAAGAAAAGAAAGGGCGAAAGAAACTCCTGAGCTCATCTTCATATTATAATCTATCCCTACCCGGTAGTGAGTACATATATCTACCATCATACACTGTAGCGTTTAAAAATCGCTCAGATAGCAAACCCGCCACAGTAGCTTTCCAATGATCAATCCATTCAGACAACTTAGGCAAAAAAGGGTAATAAAAAACAAATCGTTCAACCGTCTCCCCGCAAATGAATGTGAATAATGACATGAATCGTCTGGCAAATGATGTGTGAAATGAAGTCCCCGGTGCATCCACGAGGCAGCACAGATCACCACGGGCCGTGACGTAACTCGCGACAGAATGCCTGATCAGTTTGTTCTTATTGTCGCGATTTCTTTAACAAGTTCGAAGAACCATGCGTGTATGATTGCATTTGAATCGCATCTCTTACTTTGAAGTAGTTTCAGTTCGGTTGTAAGTTACACAGGGGCTGTATACTCGTACGTGCGCTCAAGGAATACTTTTTGAGAATAAGACAGCGCTATACAAAGAAAAGGACAGAACTAACGCAACTATGACGCACCGACGACCCGTATGGCGCAATGGTTACCATGCCGAATCGCCGTAAGGGTCCTGGGTTCGATTCCCAGCGAGTCAGAAATTTCAATTATTAGTTTAAATTTCTGTTCTCGGTCTGGGTGTTTGTCCTTGTCTATGTGTGTCCTAGTGTGGGGCTATGAGTGTGTAACGTTATTTATTTTATTTAAAAAAAAGTTTGTGTATGTACGTAATAGTGAAAATCTAAGCTCGTCAAACTATCATTTTGGACCCATTATTAATGCAAAAGAACCCAAAACAATGAGTGTTAGAATTTTTGTCTTGTGTGCGTTTGTGCGCGCTATCCAGAAACGGCTTATTAACCTTGCTTGCTTGGACGCGGATTTCGCTAAAGTATTTATAAAAGATTTATTGCGCACCCGTGCTTCGGAGGCGACGCAAAGTTGTCGGTCCCGGTTGTTATTATTAGGTAGCAGTCGTAAAGCCACGTCTAACGCCTCCAGGATAAAAAATTCCGACATTTGAGTTGGCCAGTAACCCAGCCTCCAATCTGCAATGGAGCAGCGTGGCGGAGTATGCTCTAATCCTCCTCAGTTATGACGATTGAGGACGTGCTTAGTGGGCCATTAATGGGTTGAACCCAATAAAAATAATAATAGCTCCAGTCCATAACGTATTCTTCCAGCCATTCATGCAATCCATTGTGTTAATCTTATCAATGCAATTGATTGCAAATTATGTAATCAGAATAAACTTGGCCTATTGTAAACCAAATGCCTAACGATTACCGATCTCAGTTCAAAGTTAATGACCGATAATAAACCAGTTAAGCGCAGCCGTTCAAAGACGTCACTGAATTCAATACGCTTAGTAACTACGAACCATACAATGCTTTCGTTTTGGTCTTATCAAAATGGCAAATGGTTTAACAGCTATTAGATAAGAGATTAATTAGCCAAACCAACGTAGTGTAAACAAATACATTAATACACCTCTAACACTAATGCTCTACTTTTTACTTGTACACAAATACTCCTATTTTATTATTAACTTATTTAAATTTCTCTTTTCCTCAGAAAAAAATGCGTTCGACCACTTTTAACGTCCGTCAGTAAATCCTTGTGCGCTTTTTCTAATTATATATTTTTTTATTTGTCGATAAAAAACATGCCAACATAATATGTATATTATAACTGCTAGCAGTTGTAAATTCTCAACAAAATGTCAATAGTAAGGCGGCAATTAAGCATTGTTTTTTAATTTCCAATTTCATTCCACATTCCATTTACAACTTTAATACTAGACCATTTCCTATAGATCATTTCTACGCATTGCGTTCCCGTAATTCCACCTTAACAAGCGCTTAACATTTAATAAAAGCCGTCAATTGATTTGCGTGCCCGAACTGACAAATTATGCGCATGCAAATTAAGATAAGCACTTATTGCATTACATAAGATCTAAAGCACACGCACCAACTGCATATAATTGTAAATGTGAAAGCGCGTCATTTAATAACTATCGATAATTGCTGAAAAATTACTAATACGACAAAAACTAAATACTTCACTTATTATCACGTCAAATCGCTTACTACACTAGACATTAGGTGTTATATTTATTGGAAAATAAAAGTAAACATAATAAAATTAAAAGTGCGTTACGTTTAATCTGTAGTGATTGTTTATGGCCACTAGTGGCGCTACCATATTCTATCTGTCACTTCACGTCTGTTACCTTGCACCTTGTATTTCTTGTAATGCTGTGCTTGTAATAAACTCGTCCAGAGAATAAACTAATTGTTCCCATAACGGTGTATCTTTTCCATCAATATTAATAAGTACTATTTGCACTCACGAGTCTTGTCAGGACGGCCTGATTCAAGCAAGTGGTTGATAGCCTGATAGCTAGCCAGAGAAACTCACGGAAGTTGTTTCAACTAACCCGAACACAGAAATGTCTCGAATCAGGGTAGGTATGGGTACATATGGTAAAGTATACTTAGGGTAAGGGTACATTATAATATGGGGTAGGTGCATAATTATCATTTACATGGTAGCAAGTGGGTAGACACACCACCCGATGGCGAATGGTCACCGTCGCCAATAACACCAGCAACACCGATGCTTTGCCGGCCTAGAACGAAGAAAGAAAGTAAGATATCAGTTGCCATTGAGCTGCTATGTCAAGGACGCGTATTAAGATAACATTACATTGAACAAGCGACGGAAAATCAACAATAGCCGATTCAAAACATTGTAATCATTACAACTGAAACGTTCAACTTAATTATGTGTTATCAGAATAATTGCATGTATTAAACATGCAATTATTTTGATAACATTAATATTAACGTTCAATTCAAATAGCTTATTTAGCAGTTGTAGTAGGTACCCAACGAATTATTTCATAAAATTGTTTTAACACGTTAACTGCAGTAGGTACGTAGTCCAGGGCTATAATTATAGCCAGTCCTATAATTCAATTAAAATAAAAAAATCAAAATGTGTGCAATTCACACGTGCTAGAAGTGAAACTTCATAACGACGACAAAAAATATTTACGTTTTGCTTTTCTTATGTCAGCAGCCATTTTGCCGATGCTTCATTCGCGTCATTTCCGTTTCAACGAATTCCAAATCACAACGATACTAAAGAAGTATTCACTTAAAAAAAAATAACATAATGTATTGGACCCTAATTATAAGGCAAGTTCCCGTTGAACACCGTAGGTACTTTAGGATGGTGGAAGAGCTCTGAAGGCAGCTGGCTAGCTACGATAGCTCGCTGAGTAAGCCGCCCAATGGCATGTCGTGTTCCGGCTGGGAGCTTGTGAGCCAGTATTTATTTTCCTATTCCTCTTTTCTTGGCCTGCAACGCATCAGGAATGCCTTTGGTGTTGTAGATGTCCTGAAGCGATGTTGACCACTTTCCACCAGGCGACTAGTCAATCTGCTCGTAAGTCGGCTACTAACGAAAAAATCATTACGGTTCCCAAGAATTCCAGCTTAGAGCTTTAATCCCCATTTGTTAGTATGAGTGTGGTATGAGCTAGTTTTATTTAACTAAATCACAACTAAGTCCCTCTAAGCAGCTATTGTCTACCAAATGCTTATTTATGTTTTCCAACGAAAGCTATTTTATGGAAGTTTTTATTGCTGGCAATACAACTGTTACTATTCGAAGACGACTCTAAACACGAAAGGATTTCCAGTTAAATTTTATTACACATTGACATAAATTACTACCACTGAACCACTTCCGTGAACGGACGATTAGTGATTACATACAGTGTGGTTTTCATTTTCATTTTTCATATTTTATATTAAATATTTATACGTATTATTATCATAGCAACTGATTTTTCTTGCGAAAATAGGACTATTTAACCCTCAATAAATTACATTATTCGAAATTAAAACGTCAATCGAATGTAACGTCCAATTAAATTCGTGGAGAAAATTCAAAATTTAAATTCGGAACCTGTTTCAAGGCTAAGGACGTCGATTACACAGCTGTGTCAGAATCGAATTGAATCGATTATGGGTAGGCGTTTAAAAATAGAATACGTTGTTAAGGCCCGCATGCGAGAGCGATAGTAGGCACACTATATTTAGAAAACAGCGCGACAATGACACGCTTAAAAGCGCTTCCGATGTTTACACCGCCCTCGCTCCTTATCGGCGTCAGAATATACCTAACTGACACGTCTAGGGTTCAACCTTCGATACTACGAACCTTAAAGCTAATAAATAATCAATGCACAACAATCATGTGTAAACACTCAACAACTTTGACAGTTAGAAATATCGATTATACATACTTTTAAGTGATAATCGAGATAGAACGGTTACAACACTAAATTTACTTTGTTATTTGATCATCTCATTACAAACCACCTCACAACTCAAGAGACATAAATAAGCCTGTACAAATAATATTACTAACTTTAATCAGCTCTCATTCAGCCTACTATAAATGCATAAATCAATCGCGAAGGATTATGTCGAAGCTTGGCTGAAGTAGATTTATTACCTGTCAAATCAACTTAAGTATTATCTTAATTAGAATGGACGCGGTATACCAATGGGCAAACGAAATACGATAAGAGATAACAATTGACATCAAGAATGTTATCTTAATATCTACTAGCGAACGGAAGAACAGTTATGTACTTATATATCAAAAGTAAATGTGATAACATTCAGTGAACATAGTCGTAATGCTGTAAACTACGCGAGCAAATATTTGTTAATAGAAAAACTGAGTGAGGACAACTACATAATATCTAATATGACTATACTTTTTTAAAATACGTTACACAAAAATACGTTCCTTATTATGTTATTGTAAAAATTCCTATGAACAATTTTATATTTATTAATAGCTGTCCCGGCAAACTTCCTACCGCCTCAGAAGTCAGATTCAATAATAAAAAAAGCTGAATTTTCATATTTACTTACCGTTTAAACCTTTCCTGGACTTCCACAAGTAATTCAAAACCAAAATTAGCCAAATCAGTCCAGCCGTTCTCAAGTTTTAGCGAGACTAACGAACAGCAATTGATTTTTATATATAAGAAGATGTACTTATACTACATAGAATAGAACTATATCTGATCGATGTCTGCACATGGAAGATATGTAACAAAAACTATTATTGGGTCCCTACTTACTAGTGCAAACATCCCATAACTTTGTCTGATTTTTGTGCGTCTATCTTTGCTATTATGTATTAGTAACAACATGAGTGGCATGACCGACTGGGATGTGGTTTTCACTAAAGTATATTATTATGTTTGGCGATTTAAACGTCTATTTTAGGTATTACAATAAAAAAAATTGTCAACTTAAAATCTGTCTAAATATCACAATTGTAAGGTACTTAGGTACTAGTAGCACCCCTCGCTTTACTACGGTGAAATCAATATTAATTCAAGGCTTACTTCTAAACTATAGCCTAAAGCCTTCTTCAATGCGGCCGTTTCAGAGATTAGCGCGTTTAAACAAAAAAATCTCTTCAGTTTTACTGCATTAATATAGATAGGAAATCGGAAAACAACACAACTCGTATAACATAAAAACCTCATCAACCAACCATAAAAACGAAAATATTTATTTTGAATCAGTTTCAAATCTCTCAATATTAAGCTGGATTGTTACAATAACGATAGATTGGATAGATGAAAATAACACATTGACGTGTTTGATAAACCCGGTGATATCATATAGGTACTGGGGAGCGGAGCTGGCGAACTGCCAGTCCGACGCTTTTTCTAACGGTCAAGGTGAACTTCGTACGAAGGATAGGCTTCCAACAATTATAATACTAAACGACGTACCATTGACATTATGTGTAGTATCAAATATACCAATAGCTTGCTTTCATTGTCACACTAATACCCGGTAGCGTTGCAAATGGAAAAGTCATTATACGCCGGCTGATATTGTCATGGATGGTTGATCTTATATGACCAATAAGTGAAATAACCGTCAGCTGCTCAAGTATTCCTAAACCCACCGCGGGTTTAGGAATGGCAGCCTCCGGAAGTGGTAAAAAATTTGAATAAAATAAGATTTAATAATTTAAGTGAAAAACTGAAATACGTGGAATAAAATTAATTTTGTTTATTATTTAATTTTAATAATTTGTTTCCTGAGTAAATTCGACGAATGTGTGCTACACATGTAGCCTATACTTTCCTATTCTCAATTGATTATATTATATAGTTTTTGATATCTTCAAATTAAGGTGTTGAATTAAGGTAGATACGAAGAAGTTTTTATAAAATATGCTATGCGTTTTGGAAAATGATCTTTCAATTCTAAACATTTAACACTAACATTAATTTGTCACCTAAATCCGACCGGGAATCGAACCTGGGACCATTTCTTCACATGCAGGGTCACTACCAACTATGCTAAAGCTGCTTATTACGTTGAAGTTACAACGAATTAGATGAAACTACATAGGTACCTATACGACGATATACTCGTAAGCTCTTAACATTCTCCGTGCGAGTCGACTAAATAGCTTAAAACCGAGGAAAGACCTCGGTTTTATTAAAATAAGTTACAAAGCTATTTAGTCCCAGCTTAACGGATTGGAAACCCTGTAAATACCTACATGAAGCCGTCACTGTTAACTTAAGAGTACGTTGTACGCATTTGTCAGGTAAATCCCTACGTAGCTCATTTCGACTTTTTAGGTTTCCGTAGTCAAAGACCATTTTTGAAACGACGGGTAGTGCGATTTTTCGGTCTATTCACATGTATCCGCTGCCGACTTGGATAGCGTAATTTGAGTGGGTAAACGGTATCTTGAGTTCAAACCAAAGCGAACCAATATTCACTACTAATCGGTATTTGCTATGATGTATCCATATAGCAATATATTGAGCCATTCATACTTTATATATTATTTAAATTGTAAGTACGTATTTGAAGGCACCGCGCTTCTCTCGTCTTTCGTCTGTTCTCATTACGAACGTGTTTGTACGAATAATGGAACATCAAATCGTCTAACATATTGCGCTCACTGAAGGCTTAACCGTACACAAAACACCATCTTAAGCACCGATTGAAACAGACACTATGAATAAGCTGACGTTAAATTATTACAGAGTTATTTATGTTTTGCTTTATTTTCGATAATAATTAACAGTACGTTGTTGAATTTATTGTCAGTTTTACTAACAGTTTTACTTGCATAGATTATCTGTAAAGTATTCTGTAATTAATTTGAAAATTATCGCAGTAGGTAGTCCTTTTGTTTTAATTAATAATATAGTTATAAGAAAGAAGTAGATTTACGGTGAATTTTGCTTACATATTCATATTTAATTAAAGTATATACAACAAACATATATAACAATATAGATAGTAGACTTAGATAATCAATATAATGTTTAAAAAAAATTAGAACTTTTTCTTCACTCTAAACCTGTTAAAACATAAGATCGACATTACTATTTAAATTCCAAGAACAATTCTTGAATGTGGAGTTGCCAATATATTATCAATTCAATTGAAAAACTGTGACAGCAGTGTAGGTACTGGATAGGCCTGTCTGTAGAGTAGCCATGACTTTGATATTGGAAAGGTAATACTTAACAGTTATTACAAACACAATGTTATATGACATGTGTGTAAAAATATTTACTGATAACTGGTCGATATGTACATCATGCACATAAATAGAGTCCATTCGTAAACATATTTGAATTACAGACGACAGTAAAAAAAGTAAAATTTATGTTTGATTAACGAATAGACGATACTTAATACAACTTACCAATGTTGTTTAAATTGTAATGTGAAAAACCCTAATAAACACAAAGATACATAAAATAAAGAAGCCGTTGATGGTTTGATGGTGGATGACCAAGATGAAAGCAAAAAAGTCGCTTAATGGATGATCTGTTTTGATTTTTAACCCATGGTCACCCCATTCGATAAGATCATAAGGCCGGTCGTTGATAAGTTGTTCTGTATATAGTAGTAGAAATTGGGACCAGATGACGTCACTCATCTGGACCAAACGAGGATCGATGTCAATGGAGCTAAAGTGGTTTATATTGACTGGTCTGTATTTGTACTTGAGAACGATATTCCATTTACTTTATAGATTTAATCCTTAAGTTGATGATATAAATTATGGATACATTATTTCCAGTCTTTGTCCAGTTAATGATCAAAAATTATCGTCCGCAAAACGCTATTGTGGAAAATCACCTTTTTCGCTGTTTTGACTGGAAGGAACATTTGTAAGGATTCTTGTTTTCGTATACAAATATAATACTTTCCTAAATTAAAAATCGTTAATATAAAATATAAATTTGTAAGTACCTTTATTCCTTTTATTAAGATGAAAGTACTTGTAGCCATTCATTTAAGACTTTAACTTGGACTTCTGTTTCCATGTCGGTTCATCGTCGAATCGAGGTGGTAAAAGGGGGGACTTTCAAACGACAACGGTGTCACTGTACTTACATATTTCTTTATGATGTTCACGAAAATGTTATGAGCCAACTTAAATTTTGGCATCTAAGCAGCCCGAATAGGTACCCTTTACAAGTTCACACTAACACGTGTCACACAACACACAGTCACATCGGAACTAAAAGCTTTTATGACACGCAATATATTTTCAAAAACAATATTATACGAGTACGTATTCGTTGTCCATCTTTAAGAATGAAAGCGACGACGTGGGTATATAAATTACGTGATGTAATCCCTTAAGTCAATAAGATTATTTTTAGAAACTCTCGCCCGAAGCACTTTTAGGAACCCTTTCATCACAACGTGATTAATAGTTGCTAGAAATGGCTGGAGAGAGGAATGGGATACCCGCTGAAATAAATTGATCATTTAAAAACTGATTTAAAATAAAATTATGTATAGTAAACATGATTGTTTTCAGATCTTTACATTTTTGAAGTGATAACTTCTTTAGTGTCGTTGTGATTTGGAGGTCGATGAAACGGAAATGAGGCGCAAATGAAATGAAACGGAAATGAAAAAGAGACAGACACATTTTAACGTGGGAGAAAATGAGATAGGAAGCATCGGCAAAATGGCGGCTTACTGAAGCAAAGCAAAACATCAATATTAGGACTGACAGTATTCGTTTTTTTTTGAGGATTCACTTCTAACACGTGGGAATAGCACACATTTTGTTATTTTTATGTTAATAGCCGAAAAACTAGCAGACAAGCCACCACAAGTGGTCTCCGTCGCTCATTTACATCGGCAACAAGCATCACTGATGCGTTGCAGACTTGCCAGCCAAGAAGGAAAGAATATCTAAAAATGAAAGAATATAATTATGTATATCCAGAAGTACATTGTTGTACATGAGTACCGACAAGAGATAATTTGTATGGTAATAACGTAAAAAATATTGTCTATGCACAAAGAGATGCCCTGAGCTCCAGAAATATAATAGAATTAGTTAATATAGTATTAGCTAGAATTAGTTAATTAATTAGGTATAAAATTAGTCCAGAAGCTCTCAATTTCGAAGAAACCTCGACGCCACATTACTGTACTACAGGTGTTCCATTGTGCTACTATCGCCATCAGTAAAACGCGTTTGATGCATAAAATTATTGTCATCATTGTCATTGGCACCCGCCACCGCTACCGTAACCGCTATTCGCTTTCCTTAAAACTGCAGCCATATTGCGATAGGACGGATTGTGTAACCGATAAGTTTTAATAGGGAACATTACCGTATCTCACTTGGGAGTTATAGACGGTTTTATCACTTATCGGATCTGTAATGTCGATAAATACGCACCTGCCATTGAGTACTATTAATTTGAAGAGTTAAAGCCTGGTTCTCAGAGATGAATAGTTCCAAAAAGGTTGGCTACCTCTATCTCATTTCACAGGTAAGAAATAAAGAGAGATAGAATTATAACAAATGTGTCTTAGACTATTTCTTCTAAATTATACGTATTTAGGTTTACATTTCAAAAATTTTAACCAAAACATTTGAAAAGATGACTGCCTCAACAATTCTCTATCTTAATATACAGGGTGTCCCGTAAGTAGTGGACCAACGGGTTATGGGGGTAGTGGGACTTATTATCTACCAAAAATACTAAATTTTATTGTCCTAGGCCTTGTAGTTCTTGAGTTATGCTTTTTTTTCAAAATGTGGTGAAAATATCATCGAAGTAAGCTGAATATTAAATTTTACCGTATCAGTTTTTTTATTTTATTGTTATTTTTTGTTCAAGGTAGTTGAGAATACATAAGTCTTCCTAATTAAAATGATACTCAATCATAATTAACAACAACAAGAAAATTAGACCAAAAAATAGGTACAAATTTTACGTTTAAAAGTTTACGAACTGAAGTTTGAACAAAGAATGTGTAAAAAAATTGTATGGTAACCCTGTGAAACTTATATTCAGCTTACTTGGATGATATTTTCACCACATTTTGAAAAAAAGCATAACTCAAGAACTACAAGGCCTAGGACTATAAATTTTAGTATTTTTGTTAGATAATAAGTCCCACTACCCCCCATAACCCGTTGGTCCACTACTTACGGGACACCCTGTATATAATTCGAGTGTGAGTGTGTATGTCACTGAACTCCTCCTAAACGGCTTGACCGATTTGGTTGAAATTTTTTGTGTGTCTTCAGGTGGATCCGAGAATTATTTAGATTCACAATTGGACCCGGTAGGTGGCGTTGCTGTCGATATATCACCAAAACATTTCCGATTTGGATGAAATTTTTTGTGTGTGTTCAAGGGGATCTGGGAATGGTTTAGATTCACAATTGGACCCGATAGGTGGCGTTGCTGTCGATATATCACCAAAACATTTTTTAATTATAAAGCGGTACGAAGTACGCCGGGACAACTTGTAATTATATAATACTTATTATTACATTCAACTCCACTTAAGTTACGACGATTATAATTCATAATTATTCATTATAATAATTCATCTTCAAATGGAGTTTGGTATGATTTCGGTACACTTTCTCAACTAACATTTTCCATGATGAATTTTCAGAGTATTCTTAGAGTGTCGTCAATAAACCCTCGATAACTATTAATAACAAAGATAACATACATTTCATATCGTAGGTTGTGTTCAAATGTAAGGTGACAATAACTAATGGGACAACAGACAGGGCCATGATCGGTGCGACAACGAACAAATATTGACCATCAATCTACAACTCGAAGTGTAATTCTCACCTTCACCATTTCGTCTGTCGGTAAAATGTCACGATTGTTAGTGAAACTTGTTTAGAGAATTCTGTATTCCAATGACTGAAGTCTGCCGTAAAGGAACTAAATCTCAGCCCCTAAACTATTTACGAGCATTATTACAATTTTACGACTTAACACAACAAGCAACTTGTTTTCTAAAAATAACTCAACTATAACGTCTTCTTCTATATTTATTGTGTTTTTGTAAGTAATAAAAAAGCTATTAACTTATCTTACCCGTAAATTGTGGTTTACGGCTTTGAGAATAGATCAGCTATAGCAAATGTAGTATCTCATATGTATACGATATTCCATAAGGTTCGTAATAAATTTTATTAAACCTGTCCAAATAAAAATATTTGCATTACACTACTGAATTAGTAACGCAACGGTACCCGCTTTGTATTCGAAATGATAAAAGTTCAAATACTGCTACATGTTAAATACAATTTCATAATTCCTTACCGTAAACACAGGTAGACCAATTCCAACGATGTACAGCATGATATTGGTGACAGTAGAATCCTTGAAAGGGTGTTTGAGGGACTCATCGTCGCAGAAGAACCCTCTCTTGTAAGGAGTGCCCCAGAGGTAGAAAACGAGGATAAGGAAACCAACTGTAACAAAGGAAACAAAATACATACATATATGTAAACACACGTGTTAAATTTCATGATAAACATATCAAGAGATTCACGAGTTAAATGTGTCATAATTTAAGACATGTTTTCAACAAAAGCAAATGTTTATGATGATACAGTGATAGCGCATCTCATTTATACATACATAGAACCAGTCTTATAAGCTTGAAATCAATTAGAATCCGTCTCGTTAACATTCCTCAAAACCCATTAAAAAATTAAAGCTGTTGTCGAAAAATCCACAGTCACTGACTAAACATTTTACACCTAATAACCACTTTGAACCAAAGAGAATAGAATTAGAAGAAAGAACAGATCGTATGGCTACAACCCATTAATGGCCCACTACTGAGCACGGGTCTCTCCTCGTACCTGAGGAAGCCTAGAGCATACTCCACCACGCTGCTCCAGTGCGGATTGGTGGAGGGGTTAGTGGCCAACCCAAGTGTCGGAAATTTTAAGCCACCCGAAGGTATCCGACATGGCTTAACGACTGCTACCAAATGATAACAACCGGGACCGACGGCTTTACGTGCCCTCCGAAGCACGGAAGCGCTCAAGAAATTTTTGCCACTAGCGGTCACCCATCCAACTACCGACCGCGCCCGCTGTTGCTTAACTTTGTCGATCACTTGAGATCGACGCAAGCCGCCGGGCTATGAGCGCTTCACAGAACAGATCGTATACCAATGATTAAAACAACTATAAAAAATGTGTAAAATCCAATAATAGTGGCAACACTCGATATAGATCACAAAAACATCCGCAAGATAAATCTTCAGCTAACGACTAGGATCTAAAAAAAGGATCGATTAAAATCAAATGCAACACGTCAGTCAAGAATTTAAATTGGTGCGACGGGAGCGATCCCAATGGAGCATTGTTGCGAGCTTACTATTGTTTCAGGGAGTTGTTCTCCAAACACGACTTGTCATTGACAAAAAACAGCAGGTACAATTTAGAGCGATGAACCCAGAAATAGATTTGGAAGAAATGACCGGCAAACTTCATTTGACTGATGAATGAATTTGCAGAAAGTAAAGTTTATGATAAATTTTGAATACTTATACCACGTTTGTTTTGTAATGTCTATCTAATAAGGGTGCTTGGATATAATAATGCTCCGTCCTGTTTTGACCACTTTCGTTTCGGGTAGACTCAAACGTGAATACATAAATTTGAATTTGAACAAAGTGAACACTAAGGTTCAAAGACACGTAGACAAAACTATCATGGAATCCGAGAATACAAGACGAGTTAAGTTTAATATCTATATACTTTATAGTGATAATCCTCTGAAAAACATCTTCGCTTCCAGTAAAAAGTTATAACTGTTTTTGAAGGGGAACCCTCTTGTTATTGATCCGGATAAAAATAACAAACACCATGTTTATGAGCACTCCATTATCGAGTTACGTACACGATTACTTTACCGACCCGACCGAACACGACGGCTGAATTTGAGCCGAGTTTTAACGATCATTTCTTAATTATAATTGTATATCCTCATGCTTTGTGCCCTGTTTAATGATGAGTTCTATGAGAATTTTTCAGAATTGTATGGTAAATAGAAAAAGTTCAACGTTCAAGGACAACTACAAGATGACTTTTAAAGCGAGTTTTCCTTACCATAAAATGTTTTCTGTCTACCAATATCCACTTTATTAATTTGGTAGTATGTACGAGTATGTTGTATCGTCATATCCATTCATTAAAAAATCAAACTTCCTCCAATGCTCCAGGGGATAAGCGAGATTGATCCATATTATCATAAGTACTAGTGTTGAGATAAAGTCAATTCTTACGTTTCTAAAATACTTAGTTTAAAAAAACATTTTGATAAACTTAAGTAAAATACAAAGTTTTACGAACTTACACAAATAATCATTGCTTATAATATTAAATTAGATAGTGAAATGTATTTTATTAATGTCCTTTCCCTTCGCCTTATCTATCGTGTTTGCCTTTGAAACATTATAAATCAAATACTAAATCGATCAATCTAATCGCCAGCTGACACAACCGATCATCGTTAGAAACATGATGTATTACTGAACAAGGACAGGGCTTCCAATAAAAAGATAAAAAGTTTATTCCAGACTAGTAATTGCTCTTGCTTCGCTTCAAGGAATCGTATACCTTAGTCTTAGTAGCTTAGTACACGCACTCAAGAAATGTTTAGACGGGATTCTTTATTGTCAATTATTTTTACATTGAATATTCTACATTGACCAACTAGCGAAAAATTTCGCAACTTTTTTTGAAACGCAAATTGCGTAATACGTTTTCCTAAACTTTCTGTTTAGGAAAACGTATTTCGCAATTTCTGTTCTAAGCATAAAATTTCTCATTTCAAACCGATCACGCCTGAAGAATTCATCAGAATCCACAGTAACAAACAACAAACAGCAGTAGGCTAGGGTACGGTAAGTTGAAGGTAAAGTTAATAGTTAAAGCTGAAGACAACGAGTCTAGTCGATTGTTTCTCAAAATCTTCCACATTCAGACAGTATTAGTTTTATTATAATAATAAAACAAGCATATCTATAATAAGTTAACCACAATATGATTAGTTCATTCGACGCGGTTAGATCACAAAAACAAACTGTGACTCATAAATCGACGCGGTTTATGTTGTCTCAACGAATTAGGACGATGACCCGCCTTACATAATAGGTCCTAGAGACACCGCATCAGGTTACAGTAGTGGGTTGTAACTTGTAACCAACGCCACCGCGGTTACAGTTTGGGTAACCAGTGAGGTAGAAAACTTAGTAGATACCTATATTGTTTTACAAAGCTGTGATTGCATGACGCTTGAAAATCTAACCGCAATTTATAATAGTGGCGCATTTGGAATTAATTTTATTAAAGTAATGAATTGCCAGACAGCAATGAGATCTTTGAAGCGATAAGAATATTAATTTACTTAGTGCAGTTTATATTCACATGTACGGAAACATTTCTAAAATTAAACTGTAGGGGCTCAATCTGTAGGTAGCATTAAATATTTTTGGCATTGGCCTTGGTTCGCAGTTATATTTTTTGTAGATGTTAAAAATATTTTTGTGCAATTTCTACTATCAGAAATGGAACCAAGCGAAGACCACTGAAGAGATTAAGTTATTTCTTCTCTCTTCTTTCTTGGTACTAGTTTCTCAGTAATTTATTTACAAAAAAAAATAATAGGTTCATGGTTATAATTCAAGAGCTAAGATTATTTTTATCCTTGGAAATTGAACTATCTCCGTACGATGTGAAAGTCATGAAAGTTCAGTGAAGAGAGTGTAAAAGTTTTTTGTAAATAATAATATGGAAAAAAAAATGTTTTTAATTGAAACAAAGTAATATATACCTATAGTACATAAACAAACAAATAGGTACATATACTGAATAACCATTAATAAGTTTTTAAACGTAAAGATTACATTTCTTGAAACGAGGCGAGAGCAGACACCTAGGTATATATGTGACGAGGGATTAACTTAAACTTGTATAAGCAAACACTTAAATCACTTAAATAATTAGATTAATGACTTTATACTGAATACGTTTAAAGTCATTGAATAACAAAGTAAATTCAAGCTAGCCTATTTCAGCACTGTATTTCAAAATGGGAAATTAATGATATAATATTTTTTTTAATTGATTTAAGGCAGCAAACGAGCATGCAGCACCACGTATGAAAACTAAAAAATCTATGAATGTATATATAAAAGGGAATATATTAGTATTAAACGTGAAATCTCGAAAACCAGGTATGATCTATGATGACGAAGACTTCAGCTAAAACTGGTTTGAAATATTAATTTTAATTTAACCCAAAAGGGGTTAAGTAGGGTTTGAAAATCAGTTAAGTATTTATAACCGAGCGGGCCAAACAAATAGTATAAAAATTATGCTATAAAACACTCTACTCAGGTTTTTATGCACCAAAAATATTATAACTCGTTTGTTTTACAAAAATAAACAAAATATCACCTAAAAATACTTCAAAGATTATTACACACCACTTGCATCGCAACCGTTAAACATAAAAATTCGTTATAATTTATTAGTATGAAGCTCAAAACAATCCACCATGAACCTTTTGATACTTGATCTGTCTGATGTAAAATAATGTTTTGATGGTTATAATGATTTGTGTAACGGCATCCGAAGTATGGTCATAACAAACAATAAAAAACATGTGGGTTCCGCGAAACCGTCAATTACGTATAACTTAACCCAAGCAACTAGAGGCTAGCTTAATCGGACAGTACGAAAATCTACGAGGTTTAATTTTTTTACATTGTAAACAAATCTTCGATTTTATTTGCCGCAAAATTTTCGTAACAGGAATGAAAATCGATAGTTAAGGGTAAAGTAAAATAAATGTACTTTATGGTACTTTTTTACGCACGTAATATGTATGGCCCCAACTGAACTCATGAGGCCGAAATCTGAAAAGTTTTCTTATAGTATATACATATACACATTCTTATGAATAAAATGTTAAATCCTGATCTTAAGTATATAAATATACAGTTACGTGGCGATCACCTCACACCGTTAATGACCAACAAACATCACACCATAAATGTTTATGTGCCCAGTTAATTTACAATCGGTTGATCACACATCTCGCGCTCACTCGGCTCACTGGATAACCAGTTACCAAAATGGATTCCAGTAATTCGACTGCATGTTGACAGACTAACTACATATTAGAACCTAATACCCATAGAAGCTTTCTTATCTATCCTGGCCTCTATGTAGCTTCAAGCACAAGCACGAATCATTTATTTCAGGTATTATTTACACTCATGAACGTCAATTTTTTACATTTACCATTAACACGGTTGGTATGGAACTATGGATATAGTTTGAGACTCAGGAAATGACATCGGATTCTTTTTATCCCCATAATACGTTCCCTTGAAATAATTTTAACGGTTAAGTAATAGTTAATTTTGTGTTTCCCAACTCCAACGCGGGCGAAGCCGCGAACAAAAAAAAACTAAATGTGGCACTCGGAGACTGCCGCGGTAAAGCTATTGCATAGCATTTCTTATCAACTTATGCAATTATAATTATTAGAAGTTATATAGTTATATCAGAACAGCGCCATCTAGTTTGTAGAAAACATACGTACCATACCTTAGTATTAAGGTACTAGATGGCGCTGATTGGGGGTGTTAGGTTTTTTTCGTTACGGAATTTCTGGATTCGGTCCCCACGCTCAAGGCCCGCGATAAAAGCTATGCAATAGCTTAACTAGTTATGAATATGTCTTCTATGTTCACAGAAGTAAGAGAAAGAACAGCTCAGAAGTCACATAATGTCATCAAATTAAAAGCGCACAACACCTTGCAGAGGCTTCAAATGGGTTGAAACAACCACAACGAACTGAAATTCAAACCATTACTTATGACTTGTAAGGCAACAAAGTACAAGAGCTGTAATAATGGAACACTATACCCCCGGCGGAGTGCTTTGTTACTAACAATCGCTGTTGTTACGGGTTCTACCTCCATGAGTTTTATCAATGGAAATATAACTCATGGTCCATTGTAGAACTTAGCAGGAGGTAAAAGTCCATGCTTACCACAGTAATCTTAATATGTATCTTGGTAATATGTTATAAAAGTTGGGCACTATAGCTGAAGTTACTGGGACTAACTCTAGGTCAAACTTAGAATCAAAATTTACTTCCGAACACTGCCTTCACGCATAAAATTAAAAATAAATCCAAAATTTCACGCCATTTACCTAATTGCAAGCATGTTCAATTACGTAGGTACCTTTTGAATGAATATGGTCCCAAACCTTAATTTTAAACTTTTAATACTTTTTATAGTAAGTACTTACTAGGGTAAAGTCACTAGGGTTGAACTTGTGTAAAATTGTTTAAGAAGCCAGGCGTATAGCCAGAATAAAAATCTTTCAGGGATGCGTACGAGATAAAAATCCAATTTTCAATTGAAATTCTAACGCAAATAAAACACAGATTAGTCTTCAAACGTGAGGCGAAACCATTGCCTAGTAGAAAGCCACTAATGGTTTATAGCCATACAACAATTAAAGTGATAATGAGAACACACCATCATTTCGCGACTCTTCCGTGACTGTTGGTTCAGGCTGCGAGAAAGCACTTAAGTTAAAAGCGTCCGTAATCTACAATCAATGTACTGGTGCCTCGCCAGAGATCTAGATTTTCAAACATAAACATCTAAATGTATCGCCAGGTGCATTATGGGATGAGTAACATTATGTTATGGATATGAAACAAATATTAAATGGAGTTATTGGAATATTGTGGTTGAAAATATACAGCAGACAAAATGTATTTCGTTTAACCAAACCGTTGCTATTTATTTGGTTTAAATTGCACAGATTATATTATTGGGGATATAACTGTAAAATATAATAATATTGACGTACCTGCGCCTTTTTTACTAGAGTGCGGTAATTAATCAAGGATTAATCTTTGTAATCAAATATAATACAACAATCAGATATTTCTAATTATTTTGGAACTTCTTATCTAAATTATTCCTTCATGGTGTATTATGTATTCGAATGAAATCACAAACGCGCGTATCTACGATCTGTATAATTGACAACGTTCTGTGTAATGTTCTAAAAACCAGAAATGAAATTAAAATAATTAAGTTAATGTGGTTTACCCAACATTATCTCTGCCTTGTGAATGCCGCCAGAGATCTGATAAAATGTCTGATATCATCATAAATTTAACACCACAATAAACACTTAAGTATGTTAGGCAAAGCCAAAGCAAAGATTGTCAACTACCTACCTACTTCACATTCTAAATCATTAACGACCCTACATTCAATCTTATAAGGTTGGAAGTCCAATTACTGTTTATGAACAGCAAGTATTATGTGATGATTAAGTTGAACTTGAGCGATGTTTTCAGAAGCAAACAGTTGCCAAATAAGGTTCAATGACTTCGGAATGGAATATGTAAACATGTATTTAAGGCTGGGGTCCTCTTACATGTTATGGTAAACTATCTTTTGTTATTAAACGGGCATACTGCCAAGAGAGAAACTTTATACAATACAGTGGCAGTAACAGTTGAAACACGATGGAAAAAATATTTTTCTTCCATAAAAATATGGCTCAATCAAAAGGAGAGTTGAGGGTTAATCTATCAAGATTAACCCTCCACTCCTCAAGTATTGTATAAAGTTTCTCTCTTGGCAGTATGTCCGTTTAATAACAAAAGATAGTTTACAGGAGTTATATGTGTTACCTTATCAAGATTAATTAGATCCTGGCGACCTCAAACAGGTCAGCACATGGTCAAGTCCAAAATAATATAATCCAAAATAGTATTATATCTAAAAATCACAATTTTAGACCTACCATATGAGTCCCCTATGTAAAATTACCAGTAGATTCATCGACCCTTATACATATGCGCATGCAAAAGTTAACAGCCTCGGACGTTTAAAATTGAGTGAAGTAAATCGAAAGAATCCATTACAACAATATAAGTTGTGATCAAAAGCGCGTTAACAACACTAATTTGTTAACAGTTCTTATTTCTGACATATCAAAGCTACCTACGTCCATATCATACCTTTTTAAACGCAACAATAACTACCTCTATCAAGTTTTTTGACAGTGGCATGGGTGTGGGTGCATGGTTTCAAAAAAGGATATTTTCTTTTAGTTTGTCATGTGGGTGCGAGTTTTAATTGAAATTGAATAGGTAGAATATAAGTTTACGCTATTATAAAATAACATATAGGAACTTTAGAAACAGAAGTGTAGGTATCTATAACGAATACGGGCTATACAGCAATCAGTTAATTAACCATTGTTTTCGACCAAGCGATTAAAGTCACGTACGATACTTTCAAGAATGTAAAACATTTATTGATTGATTTACGATAACATAATAATTTATAACTTTTAACGTAATATATTAGCTTATGCCCATTACAATTGGCTGTATAACTCCAAAACCCGATTAACATTGTTGTTACAGTGTTACACAACAAAAACTTTTTTCTTTTTCACAAACAACGGAGTCACAAAATTATATAAATCATATCCCGCGGGAACATATTTATTTTCAGCGATGAAAAGTATCCTATTTATCAAAATAGGTCATAAACTATGCGAGTGCCAAGTTTCGCCTAAATAAATTTCAGCCGTTTTTGCCCAATTGAATTACAAATATCCAAACATTATAACATTTTAACTTTCACATTTATAATATTAATAAGAAGTAAGATAAAACATAGTGGTTAAAAGTGCTAAAAGCCGACTGCTGTCACACAAAACATTACTTAACACACAACATCAATACACGTCTCCCGTTTCAGGATATTAATAATAATAAAATCGCTCTGTAATTCTGTTTGTACGGTGGTGTGGGGTTCCAATAAAAACAACGATTGCTGCATGAATGGAGCGCTGTTTCCAGCTTCGGGTGTGGTATTACGTGTCGTGTAAGCCATTGGTTGATGGCAACCGCGCCTTGTATATGTCGCAGGGAGATTTAAACGCATATTTGGTCATGTCGTTGGGAGATGATCAATTCACATAAGATGTTTTGATACATGGCGGAGGATCATTTGCCCAATATTTTTAATTATTTAGGTGCCTTGGTGAACATAATTAACAGACCTCGAAATATTGTCTTCAAGTGACTGTTAATTTTATTCACAATCAGAAAGCATTCAGAAAGCGTAAAAAATCTTTAAAATCGGAGGCGCTAAATGCGACAAATATGTAAATAATATAATGAGAAGTAAACAATATCCTCGTATTATTACGGTGGTTATTCTAATTAAATTACGAAACAAAATAGTAGCTTTAAAAAAATACTTAAATTAATATGAAATAACAAATTGGAAGCCTACAATGTTTTAAGGTCGCTGTCTGGATAGCTGTCTTACAAACACAACCGTACGTACATCTCCCAAAAATATAGATAAGTCGATTTAAACGTTTTAATGAATGTTCATATTATTCTAAAAAAATATGGGATAGGAATTTGTGTTTATACTGCATGCGGTAAGAGAGTTTCCATCACGATACGGAATAAGGAATAGGTCACTTAATGGAGTCGATGGCGCAATGACCCCACTCCCGCGGGATGTCTGATGGGAGCCTGGTACATTTGTTTTGGAATATAATCATCCAATAAAATCATCTCCATAAAGAATGATTGGAGCTTTCTGGAGAGTGATTGGATTCTTGATTGAGGTTTCCTTATTATGTTTCGGTGATAGATTGACGTTAATAACCGTTTAAGGTGGTTATTATCAGGTCCTTATCGATAACGATTGGTCAATACTGATACGGTGAGCACATATTAAATAGGGCATTACAAGATAAAACCCTCAACTAAATCGACAGATAACATAGACTGACATATCAAATTTACTAAGTCCAGGAAATACAAACAAGAGGTTTCGCGTTAATTTAATTTATCATGACTGTATGTTTTATACAAACAAGATAATACTAATATACGAGTAATAAAGCTGAAGAGCTTATTTGTTTGTTTGAACGCGCTAATCTGGAGCTGCTAGTCGGAATATAAAAAATATTTTTGTACATGACAGAAGGATAATTTTATTGACTACCTAGGATCATGCTACAATTATTAACAAAGTTACTTGTTAGTTTATTAAACCCGACGAAGCATTAATTGCGCTTTGCAAAGTAGGCAATATTCACTATGTTTTAAAGTGTGCTAATTTTATTAAGCCTAAATATTCGTTTGTTACCCAACACGGCATCTTGAAAAAAATATACTTTTAATAACTCTGTCCTGAGACTCCTGAGAGGACACTATGATTAAGACGGTTTTAACGATACCTCATATACTTATGTCGAATTATGATTAGTACTTAGATTAGAAGTTTTGCGGGAGCAAATGAGAACATACATAGGGGCTGAAATCACAACATTCTTTTGACTTCGGAGTCGGGTAACTAGAAATTAACACTAAAAATTTGTAACACACAGCAAACACCCCTCATAGCGATCTCAAAGTTACCTATTAATATAATTTGTTACGTACTTCAATATGTAACATGACATGATATGTAACAATAAAAAAACTGTCTTTCGTCAGCGCTAATGTTTAAGCCATTTATTTGACTACAAGAACCTTGTTAAGATTGATACCGAGTCAACAAGTGTGCAAGTTTAAGCTCACACATTGGGCAACAATAGGATAAAGAAAGTTTTGAGGTTAATTCCCTCACAATAGCACACAGAGATAAGCTATGCATGCTATTAAGCACGGTGTAGTAAAATGGTACCGCTTACCACACATCGAGGAAGCGAGCGCAGCCGATAAAATGGTCTTTTATATTAACCAGTTTTGAAATAATATGTTCCCAAACTAAAACAAATTTTTCAATTTTTCTATTCCACAACTGTTTTCGTACTGTTACACAAATAAAAAAAACTTTGATATTTGCAATTACTATCATGAACACCTTTTCACCAGTTGTGCTAATTTTGGAATGTTTCAGGTGATTCATAATTGCTCCGCTAAAACATAAAAATAAACGAACGCAAAACAAAACTAAAAAAACTAAACTAAATTAAATCAAGAATAGATCTATAACAATCGATATAACATTCCAGTTTATAGAGCAGTAAATTTCATTTTTACATTTTTACGCACTGACCTAGAAGCAATTTTATAAACATCAACAATTTTATTGCAACAGAATTTGCCGTAAGAGAAAATTATAAATAAGAAACAGACACTTGAACTATTCATCATAGCTGACAAAACTTTTATGCTGAAGCTCTAAAGTTACTTTTTAACTGTATCATTTGTAATAAGACGACGTTGCAGG
Organism: Ochlodes sylvanus; assembly: GCA_905404295.2. Classification (NCBI taxonomy): domain Eukaryota; kingdom Metazoa; phylum Arthropoda; class Insecta; order Lepidoptera; family Hesperiidae; genus Ochlodes; species Ochlodes sylvanus. Next base: position 8,581,893 of record FR990142.1, on the reverse strand, counting down.
GTGTACGGTAAAACTTAAAAGAGTTTATGTTTACACCCTTATTATTGATATTTACAAGTTCTTTTTAATGTATTTATTTAAATAAATAAAAATAAATAAATAAAATATTTACGCGGAATAGCAAATTTCGAATAAGCTCTAAGTGTGGAACGAGAACGGCCTTATATAGTACACTTCGCCAGTTTCAAACAATATCAGACAAAACGCCATTAAACGAGGTCTGTGCGGTGTACTTGCTAATGAGACATCAGACGAGCCTCGTCACCGGTATACAAGTGGGGTGTTTAACATAAATTACAATAACAATGCACGTTTACCACCGAGCAGAGCATTTGACAAGCCATTGCGACTTTTAAAAAAGGCACTGTTCTTGTTAGGTTACTTTCTATGGAACTCTGTACCATATCCAGACGAGGGAAAGAGAAAAGAATTGTCTAGTTAATACGTGGGAGCAGGATGATAAATGATGCAGTAATCATAAAGTAACTGAGCATTTGCATGGTCATTGTCATGCATGAGCCGGAAGTCTGCTGTCAACCAATATTGATATAGTCTTGGAACGAGCTTGTAATATTCAAACAACTTTAAACATTATTCAAATGATTATGAAAACAGTAGCAATGATAATACAAATGTTAATAACGTGACTGCCAGACATATTGTTGAACAGTTTCTCAAATATTAAGTTACCCAGAGTGCAAATCTTAATAAATTTTACCTTCACCAATTATCAATAAATGTTCATTAGATGATATCGAAATAAATAATCCCAATACAATTTACGAGTATGATATTTATATTAATCAAGAAGCTGAAACGACCGCGGTGTGTGCGTGTGAGTCGCCGGCGATAATTGCACCGATTAATTTCTTTCGACGGTTGCGCAACATATATCTTCATTTACGGTTGTATAGTTTGGTCTTATTGCTTTGAGTTATTTAGTGTAAAACACTATGAAACCGAGAAAATCCATTTAAAAAATTCGTTTATCATCAATGCGCAAAAATTTTTACTATGTTGAGATTTTAGATTTTATTTTAAATTTTTTGATGCCCTTTTTTATGCCTTTTTTGTATTTCTGTTTGGCCCAATGGTTAGCTAGTAGAGAATGCAATTAGCATTGAGCTCGCCATTTGTACCGTAATATTTTATTGTGGTCAATAAAGCTTAAATAAATAAATTTTACCAGCAATGATTGGCTATTGGCTAACTACCACCCTCTTGCTTGAGGGAGCCGCTAAACGACTTATAAATGTTCCAACGACGATGACTACTTACCATCAGGCTCTTCGTCTGCTATTTATTGGTATCATACATAAAAAAATTGCTTTAAAGAATTAAAATTTTAATTCTATATAGATAAGAAGATTCATTATTAATGTTAGATTACTGAGACACATTAGTTTTATCGGGTTTCTAAGCAAAGTCATCAAGAGTTTCTAGATTCTTAGATGCTGTTTATCATTCAGCGTTCCGGATGTGAGCAGATCTTACAATGTCAAGCGCTGTGACGATCTGATGTCTTGGTATCTCATAAATGGTAGATAGGATAATTATAGTGATGGAGTGAAGCTGCTTATCCCCGGACAAAAGATCTTTACACTTGGATAAGTTATTGATCAAAATGCGAAAATAAATTATCTCGTCTAGTATGATGAATGACGATACCTAGCATAGAAATGAATTAGAAATAGAATCCAATAAATTATATCAACGATTAGTAAATGATAATAAAATCTGTAATTTCTGACTGTCACAAAGTTACTGTTGCATACGCCAACATTCTTCGTAGAGCTAACTCATTGATGCCCTATATTTTCGTAACGTCAGATTGTGTTCCTGACACACCTGGCAAGTCGTATTAGTAGATCAACCGAACGGACACTAATAGACGTTGCATACCGTTACTAATAAAATCATGCTTTTAGACCAACATAACGCTAGAGATCTTTACTATCCATCGCTTAAGTTACATAATAACTGGAATAGTAAAAACTATTAAAGATGGTTTATTATTGTAAACATTATACCCAATTGTAAAATTATTTGAAAAGAAAAAGATAAAATCTGAAATAAAAAAACTTCAACTGTAAAAGGTACGTACACGTATAAATAATGGTAACTGAAAGTAAATTATGATAGTCACTTTAGCAACACATAAAAAATTAGAACCCCATATTATATTGCGCCATGACCATATCATTCACAGAGATAGTTTCCGTGTCCGGTTTACAAATGACCATAAACATCACCATCGCACAGAAGATCTAATTCAACATATCCTTTCACACCATAATAAAACCCATCGTAAATTCTATCTGACTCGTTTTATTCCTGGAGAAGACACCATTAAACGAGTAACAGAGTAAATTTTATTAATTTTTTTGTTTCTTAGATCTAAGCAGAGCGTTCGGTACTATGAACGTACGAGTAAGGTATCCCGTAATCTATACAAATAAATAAAATTGGAGTGTCTGTTTGTAATATTGAAATAACCGTTTTTTACTACATGTATATGAATATAACGAGTATATACCTACGGTACATACACCAAAATAACATTTTCATTGTCACTGTCTGTCTTTCTGTTTGTTCCGGCTAATCTCTGGAACGGCTGGACCGATTTCGACGGGACTTTCACTGGCCGATTGCTGATGTCATAAGGAGTAACTTAGGCTACTTTTATTTTAGATTTTTTTGTTAAATTCCACGCGGACGAAGTCGCGGGCACAGCTTGTAAATAAATAAAAGCTTTTAGGCTCTAAACGTCACTATCATTCATTCCAATTGTCTCTTAACGTGTGCACCTGGGTGTACCATACTGGTTTTTGTAATTGGTGGGGTGAGGGTGTTTGGTTATGGATTCATGGCCTCCAGTCATGGTCAGTACCTATTCTGATTCATGAGCAATGACGATACAAGTAATTTCATTTCAATAGTCAAGATTTCTAAACGGGGCTGTTGATTTACTTTAGGTAGTTTATCGTAGTCCTGGGATTTTAATAAACAAGACCTAGTAGACACGTTTCATAGCGTTACCGACCCTCTTCAGGGTATATCTCGTAATTGATAAGATGTTGAACTTACTCCATCGTGCTATTCGAATGCGGATTGATGTAGGACTTGTTTACAATGGTAAAAATGGTTTTGGGATCAATTAAAAAAGCGATACATAATATTTTGGACGTCTCATATAAATCTGTACCTCTTTCCGCATCGTAGGCGTTATCGTTATTTTATAACAGCAAGCATATTTTCTTGTGTTTATTCTATTTCTTGACTAGTGTTTGTCAGATACGCCACAACGCTTTACACTCATCTACGTAACTACGTATTGTGTTTGCGCGTTATTAAACTGTCATCCACTTTGATACCTTCATCAACGAGATAATTTCTTTGTAATCATTGTTATTTCGCAATGACGAAGCGCGATGCTTTCGTGGGTTGCAACGGAGAGACAAACAAACGATTGAGTCTAAAGACTTCGTAGTTTTATACTGAACTTGTTTACCTTTTTTTATTTCATTTAGAAATCCGAACTAGGATCGCTGTTCGCAGGTGACAAGGAAATTCATGAATTTAGACATACTCGTATCAAACAACCATGACCCAAGAATTAATTATATTATTGGTCACATAAATATCGGCCTTGAGTAGGAATTACACCGGAAACCTGATGTTCACTACAGTACAGAGTACTGAGGCGGTCGATGGCATCCATTACGGTGCCCAGTGCGGCATGGTGGAGAGATTAGTGGCATCTAAATAATAATAATAATATAAAAGCTATCTAGCTTAACGTGCCCGGGCAAGCGTGGAATATTTCAAGACTCTTTAGCCACTATCAATCTCCCAACTCCCGACCTCACACGACGCTTCTTCTCGGTCCATAACTCCACAAGACGCAACGCTAAAAGCGCTACACCTGTTTTATTACTCTTCAATGTCACAACACAACTTGCGATGCTACAGCAAAAACAAGAAACAAGCAAAGTAGTACATTAGTATCTCATCGCAGATTGCTTGCACCGTCGTTGAAAGCGACACCGATACGCATCGCATCAAACATGTTTGATGGATTCCTTTTTTGCTACCTGCATCTACATTGCGTAAAGCCGGCTTTACGCCATTCAAGTATTTGCTATCTCCCTTCAGTCGAAGATAAAAACTTATCTGTCCTCTGAATATTTCATTCGCATCCACCTGTTGTACTGCGAATACGTTTAGTTACGTTTAGTTTAGTTTTACTTTGCAACTAGTAACACGCCCTCGCTTCGCTTTGATGGACACGATCATTTCATTATTTTCTCTCTCTTCTTTTTCATCGGTGATGCCTTTGACGGTGCTGATATCCTTGGGCAGCAATGACCACTTACCATCAGGTAGCTCGTCACTCGTTTGTCCCCTTTTTACCTACACATAACAAAAAATAGGATCTTTTCATTCCTCAACCCGCAATCGCAACAATTGTTGCTCCTTTTAAGAGGCGTTTAGGTACATGTTTTATGATAATCGTTATATGCACCTTAACATTTTTCGGAAATCTTTTTTTATATCGGTAAAAAAGTTACTACGCATACAGTAGTTATTGAAATTATCGCGTTCAGACAGACAGAGAGACTTTTTATTATATTGTGTGATGATGATAAACTCTCTCGTTTCCGTGAGCACGGGCTGGTCACTTTCTTCGCCAAGAAGTGATCTATAGAGCACGTACTCGTATAGCTAAGATTTCTCAGAACTGTTATTCCTCATAACATTAGGTACTTACTTATAAAGTTTTGCGAGGTAATAATAACACAACATCATTCAAAATTTTGACTTCTAAGGAAATACATAAATTAACAAACAGCAATAAAATGCTTACTGATTAAGTAGCTAAAAACTTGTTTCCACGCAGCCACGTCGTCAACGTCATTAAAAATCAACACGTTGCCTCATTATCATCATTACTTCAAACGGAGATCGTTAATAAAATAAAATCAAACAATACGTCACCTGTCAAATGCGCCGCGTATTGTTTCATGTACGACCTGTGCTAGAACGTGAACAACGATTTTACTATCGAATTGTCGCCATGAATGCCTGATGACAATATTCGATGCCGCAGGTGTGCGGTATCGATTTTGTAAATAACAAATAGAATATTTTTATAAAAAATTTAAATAAAATAATCAAAAATTAATGAGCATAAGACAATTGATGGAAGAAATTAAAGAAGTGAAGAATTGTACTCACAGACCACAGACCAGTACGGTTTCGGTGTAGCTGGACTAGGTTAAATTATCATCTGCAAAATGCTACAATTAAACATGAAGAGAAAGTACATAAAGAGACTGAAAGACCAATGTAAATTAATAACTCGTCTGTTGAAGCGGCCATGACACACGGGTCAGTTATGACCGGACAGATTAGCATATTAGGCCGCGCGACTGTCACTAATAAGGCCACGTAATGACGATAAGTTGAAACATGTGGATTTATTACATAAACGCTGTTTGATGCCAACTACAGGAAACTAGTGTAATGGAGATAAATGGAACATAAAACTGTAATGACCACGGTATTATTGGACAAAATTATTATCAATTGATTTAATTATCAGGTTACAGTTCCATATAGTTCCGCCAGTTTTTAAAATTCAAGATAGAACGTAAAATATCGTAATTTACATTTTGAGGGTTAAATATTATGTTAGTATTATTATTAACATTTTAGCTATAATAGGTTACAGTTCTTTAACTAGTTTTGTCGTTAGTACTTAATACATGTACAAAATTTCAAATAATCCAGAAAGATCTGTTAGTTAGTGAACAATAAGTTCAATGATTCCATAACATTTGCAGATATTACTAACTACCAGCAAAGACATATTATATTATGATATTTAGCATGTTCCTGTGGGCTAAATCATATAATATGCGTAAATGTAACCACTAAATCGTCTATGGAAGTATGAGCGGCGCGTGGGTTTTCTAAATGAAACGCCATAACTCTAGCGTTATTGTGAATTTAAATCTAGCCACGCCTTACAAACGCGTGTGTACTGCCCTTACATTAACTACAATGACGCCTCTAGATAATACAATACATCTTGAACGTGAATTCATTTCATTGTGTCTTAAACTATACAATGGCACGTATCATTCGCAAAAGACTTTTACATGGCAGATTTATGCATTTTGCGTCCATCTAGATTAATTTTATCGCTAACACGTTCTTTGTATTTACCTACTGCTTTATTTCTTGTTGCTAACTCTATTCTTTTATGCATTCGTTTATCAATTATTTTCCGTTATTATGCCTCTCGTCTTTTGTAACGTATTTTTAAGTAGGTAAGTATTTTGAGAATACATGTTTGTAATTTCCTACATCAACAGATTTTTTTGTTACAATGACTTTCTCATATTATTTTGCTAAATAAATGCTTACAATTATGAGTAAATGGAAAGTAAACTGGGTTTTACGGCGTTTCAGTTAGCTGATAAATAGTTACTAGTTGAGTGGGACTTTCCTATGACACAAGTTTACTTACAAATGGAATATTGTTATGCATTCGAATGAAAATCATCTCTTCTAGAACAGATTCGTGTAGAATAATTATAGTGTCTTTTGAGCCGCTATTGATATTATTAATGAACATCGACGTTATTATTCCTTTAGATACGTTGTCTTGTCAAGACTAGGTGGTCTCACTAATAACTACTAAGTATGCGTAGATAAGGCTGCATTTAGAAACAAATAATTTACAATTATTTTCTCCATTAAATCACTAAGCAGAATCATTTCCACCTAATCAACAATTTCCATACTATTTCAAGTCTCCGTTCCACCACTAAGTGAAGTCGGATATTGATACAACCCACGTATTAAACCATCGTAAATCTCCAAGGCATTAATTAATTCTTCCCGCAGGGACATGCTATAGAGTTTTTATTTCATTACACTACATTTTTTACCAGATAAAGCTTGAAGTTGATTTATGAATCTTGATTATGCTCGGGGGTAATTAGAAACGAGCCTGCTTAATTTTTGTTTGTATACAGAAACTCATTTCTAATCCGTTGGCGGTCTGCGTCATTACGAAGATGTTATTGAAATCTTTTTGTGTGGGTCTTAAACTGGTTTCGTATGTATATTCCAGTTAAGTTTTTGTGTGGCTTTAATTTTTAGTTGTCATTTTTGCAGATTATAATGTTGAATACATTTGTCACTTGAATTATTGTATTCAAATTAAAAGTTATGATTTCGGTGAGCATTCCTTGTGATAATAAAGATATACATGTATCTTGTGTAATTACTTGAGATAGTTGCGATTGTCAATACGGAGAGTTTCAAAAATTAGGTATATTATTTCTTTAATTTTTTTCTTTCACTTCTACGTGGAATATTACCTATTTCTTACTAGTGAAAAATATAACAATCAATAATACTCATTGGAGCATTTCACTAACTGATTGATAGTATTGAAGAGAAAACTACCAATTCTTTACACCTAGAATTCGAAAGATCTATCTACTAAGTGTTTTAGCATCAAGTGGCTTTTTACCCAAGGGTCTAATATTAGCCACATTACTACGCAACCAGGCGTGACGAAACAGGCAATTTTCAAGTAGTTGTTGCCTTTGAAGCGCCCGAACGATACGTTGGATACAATTACACTTCGGCACGGATGTAATAATTTCGAGACTTCCTCTCTATAGGAGCATATTAAGAGCAATCAACCGGCGGGAATTGCAGTGAAAAGTGCACTAACAATGGAGGATGGTGGGTAACTATGGCTTTGGTGTATTACGCTAATGCGGTATGAAGATCGTTTGCGGAGAGTTGCCTATAAGCACCCTTCAGACATCGTGTAGCGTACACAACTAGATCAGAGACGATAATCATCTATATGCCTACATAAAAGCGAAAGGATACACTCACTCACACATCATTGCAACCCATATAGGTAGGCCACCGCACATAGAATCTTATTATAATTTAATAGTTGAATGACCTTATTGGAAATTTTCCAATAAGGTAAACAAAAGGTACGAGGAAAGTTCCCTCCTAACCGTGAGAGGACTACAAATGAGTATTAGACCAATTACACAATGAAGGTCCTAAATAAATATCCTAACAGTTTACACTTGGCATTTAAGCGCATAGTACTTATTTGTGAAAACCATTAATATAGGCAATTACTAATCGATATATTTCTTTATCTAGACATTTTACTTAATACTTTCTTTCATCCCTCTTCATCCTTTGCTGGCAACGCATCGGTGATGATTAACTTTTCCAGATATCTATGGGCGAACGTGCCTACTTGCCTTCAGGTGGGCCTTCGTCTCATTTTTCATCTATTTACAAAATAACCGTAACGCCGTGATTCTTACAGAGACATAAAAAATCTGAACCATGCGTGTTCACCTCGTTTTTCGCTCCGGAGTTGGCCGTAGGTGCCTATAGGAAGCGTTTCTAATCATGCATGGTTCCGATAAGTAAGACGCTAAAATAAACGCTTACACACATACCCCCGTACTAGGATTCCCTGTGTCGCGGGTGGCATGGACAACACAAAAAACACATCACAACACCCACGACCCGACAACATACATTTATCTGAGACATTAAAGTTTGCCCCGGCCGGGAACCGAAACCGGGACCTTTTGCTTCGCGGGTAGACACTACCAACTAGGCTACTGGCTCGTCTCCATTCTGTGAAATAAATGTTAATAACTCAACCGTTGGGAACACTATGGACAGGAAAAGTATGAGGAAAGTGAATGATCATGTAGGTACTTTATATTATAAAATTACTAACTGACCCAGCGATCGTTGTTCCGTCACATAGTTTACTTGTAGTGAATGAATACAAAAAGCGCGATTTAAATTTGAGGTAAGGAACTGACAATTTGGGATTATGTGTATTATTTATGCCACGCCATAAAAAAATAACCAAAAAATTTGTCCAAATAAATTATTAGGGTGGACAACCCTTATCACTTAGGGGTATGCAAAATAGATAGTAGCCGATTCTCAGACCTACTGAATATGCATATAAAATTTCATAAAAATCGGTCTAGCCGTTTCGAAGGAGTATGGTAACTAACATTGTGACACGAGAATTTAATATGGGCTATTAGATGGTCGCCGTTAATTCCTACTGGAAACTGACAACTTGTTTCATACTTTTAATTGATTAATCGAAGCACTCAAAACTTATTGTTTTGAGACATAAGTCATGCAGTCAGTGATCGACCGAGAAACAACTTTGTTTGCCATTGGTAGAAGAATGGGTAACAAAACTTGTTAAGAGCTTACGAGGTTCAGAAGTCTTCTACCCTAAAAGTTATAATTAGAAAACAGTTGACAAGCCATTGGTCATTGAGCTACACCATCATCACAACCCATAACTGTCCCACTGCTGGGCACGGGTCTCCTCTCACAATGAGAGGGGTATAGGCCATAGTCCACCACGCTGGCCAAGTGCGGATTGGCGAACTTCACACACCTTTGAGAACATTATGGAGAACTCTCAGGTGTGCAGGTATCCTCACGATGTTTTCCTTCACTGAAGCAAGTGATAATTAAATTTTAATACCCACATAATTTTTGAAAATTAGTGGTGCGTGCGGGGTTTGAACCCGGAACCTCCGGTTCGGCAGTCGAACGTTCAACCACACGGCTATCACTGCTTTTTTGAGCTACACCGCTTTCAATAATTCCTCATGGAGAAGCGCAGCGTGGTGGAGTATGCTACGAGATGCTAAAGTCAGTCTCCATGTGCAAAGTCAGGCGCTAGTGTACCCTGCGTCTATTTATTCATATTCAACGCAATCATTGGAACAGCATTGTGGAGTATGGTCTAGGCCTCATGAATTATGAGGAGACCCGTTGTCAATTGAACATCAACGCCTTCTTGTTAATTCCCTAACAAACAATCAATTGTGTACATCGTATACCATTTCGTGAACACAAGTAAAGAATATTAGTAAAACAATGCATTAGATAGGTGGGGACAAAGATACGAATAAATATGTAATTCCTTCCAAACACTAGACGGAGACAAAGACACTTCAGCCGGACTCATCTTCAACTCGTGCCAACGTAGGTATTCATAGAGCTCAAAAGTTATCTAATTAACACCATTACCTAAGTAATTGACGTACGCTCTAGATACCGGATCGGCAAAACGCCCACACGTCGAATGCAGGATGACACTTCTTAACACTTCTAAATGAGTCTGATGTACTATTGCGATGAAATTAATCATTAATTATGTCTTATTTTAAAAAGTTACAATGGTTTGAATTTGCATCAAATGCTAGACTAATTGGGAAATAACTATTCATCAGATAAAGGACGCTTTAATCAATTTACGTTTGGAACATCTTATTTACATTGAGTCAAACATGCCGTTTACATTCTTACATTTTTGTTTTAATTTAAGCTACTGTTCATCCTCAATTGCTGTCGCCGGGCATTATTGCAAACGATGTCATCCTGTTTTGGATTGTTAGCGAAATTATTCACCCTCATTCCGGATACAAGATCTTCCTACTGCCTATGTCATACAATATTTAGTTTTCATACATATCATTGCAGATTATTTTCAATTGCGATTAAACCGGCGTCGCTACAACTATGTCATCCTGTTCCGATTACTTCACGCTTATACACGTGAATATATAACCATATTCACTGTAGCCCCATTTAAAATAAATTAAATGACACTTGACTCAAACTCAAACTCAAACTCAAATCATTTATTTCATGTAGGTATGATGCATACACTTATGAACGTCAATTTTTTGCATTTACCACCGTTTCACTAAGGTGCCTTTAAATATTGATTTTTTTTAATCTTTGAGGAGAAAAAGAAACGGCGAAAGAAACTCCTCGGCACATCTTTTAAAAAAATAAAATAATAATGCTAGATTACAAATTTTATACCTACATACAAATACATACATACTAACATGAGTAGAACTGGTCGCAGATGTCTATGTCCAAGCATCTTTGTCATTAATATATTCTTCTACTGTATAATAACCTTTCTCTAATAGTCGTGTTTTTACATGTTTCTTAAATATTTGTAAGGGCAAATCAATAACAGACTTTGGTAACTTATTAAAAAAGCGTACACCGAGCCCCACAAATGACCGCTGGACCCTACGAAGGCGGTACGAGGAAGTCACTAAATGGTGCATATTTCTAGTTTGCCGATCGGTAATATCGGATTTTTGTTTATAACAACTCAAATTTTTCTTAATAAAAATTAAATTGCTATAAACATATTGGGAAGCTACAGTTAATACATCTATTTCTTTGAATTTTTCACGCAATGATTCGCGTGATTTTAATTTATAAATTGCCCTAACGGCTCTTTTCTGTAACACAAAGATTATTTTAATTTCCGCAGATTTACCCCATAGTAAAATACCATAAGACATAATACTATGAAAGTAGGCAAAGTAGACAAGCCTTGCTGTTTCAACGTCCGTAAATTGCCTTATTTTTCTTATAGCATAAACAGCCTTACTAAGTTTACCCGCAAGTGTCGCTATATGGGGCCCCCACTGGAGCTTACAGTCTAAAGTTATCCCCAGAAATACTGTACAACTTTCCATATTTAATATTTCCTTATTTAATTTAATGTCCTTATTACCGCTTTTAACATTTGGCAATGCAAATTCAACACATTTCGTTTTATTGGCATTAAGCACTAAGTTATTAACAGAAAACCAGTATGAGATATGGGCGAGAGTACTGTTCACATCGTCAAAATTTATTTTACCTCTATTAGTTTTAAATATGAGTGAAGTATCATCTGCAAACAGTACAATATCAGCATACTTACTAATATGGAATGGAAGATCATTTATGTATATTAAAAAAAGAAATGGGCCCAAAATTGATCCCTGAGGGACACCAATTGAAACTGGTGATCCTGGTGATTTAACTCCGTTTATACAAACACTTTGAACCCTACGATTCAAGTAGGACGTTATTAGTTCAAGTGCTTTATTTTTAAGGCCATAATGACCCAATTTCAAAACTAGTGTTTCATGCTCTACACAATCAAACGCTTTTGAAAGATCACAAAATACACCTATAGCGTTCTGTGATGCTTCCCAGGCCTCATATATATGATTCAAGAGCCTAGCACCCGCATCAATTGTACTACGACCTTTAGTGAACCCGTACTGCTCATTATGAAGTAGGTTATTAACAGTGAAGTGAGTAATCATTTGATTTAACATAATTTTTTCAAAAACCTTGCTAAGTGTCGGCAAAATAGCAACTGGTCTGTAATTATTAACATCTGTTCTGTCTCCGGACTTAAAAAGTGGTATTATTTTACTACATTTCATAAGATCGGGAAAAGTACCCAGATCTACACAATTATTAAAGATTACAGCTAGGTGAGGGGCTACAACATCTATTATATTATTTATTACTTGTACAGATATCCCCCACAAGTCACCTGTTCTTTTGTTTTTCAAAGATTGGAAGACTTTAATTATCTCTGTCGTCGTAGTATGTTTAAATTCGAACAGAACACTACATTTACCAACGAGCCCTCTTAAGAGAGTATATGCTGTTGCCGGAGAAGATTGAAGAGAGTTTGTTAATGAAAGTGGTATATTTCGGAAGTAATCTTCAAAAGCGTTAGCTATCTTGTTATCAGAGGTGATTTTGTTGTCGTTAATAATTAGTTCAAGATTATGGTCACGTGATTTAGTGGTACCGGTTTCATCACTAATGACATCCCAAGTAGCTTTTATTTTATTGTCGGAGTTTATAATTTTGCCTTTAATATATAGCGACTTAGCATGTATGCAAACGGCTTTAAATATTTTAGAGTAAGTTCTCACATGTTCGTGGAACGCTGTACTATGATTATATTGTTTTTCATCATATAGGTCATAAAGCTTGTTCCTACTTTTGAAAATGCCCTTCGTAGCCCAATCATTAAATTTACTTTCTTTATTTACGTGAACAGACTTAAATTTAAAAACTCTGTTAAATTCCTCATTAATATTTTTGAATAAAGTGTTATAGTGATATGAAGGATCACTTTGGTTAAAAGCAGACGGCTTAGTAATGATTTTAGAAGAAATTCGGTCTTTAAAAATTAATAGTTTATTTTTGGTTATAGGTCTGCATTTTATTAATTTATTATTTTTGTTAGGCTGGTTAAAAATAGAAATTTTTTGTCCACAGTGATCGGACCTTAAATTACTGATTATTTCTTTTCCTAAAATTGAGCAGTTACAGAATATATTGTCTAAACATGTAGCTGATGTAGCAGTTATTCTAGTGGGTTCAGTGAAAAGTGGAATCAAATTAAAACACTTAAATAAGTCCAGCAACCTAACAGTAATGGACGTCTGTACAAGAATATCCACATTAAAATCACCACATACAATTAATTCTTTTTTTGATGTGCACACTCGCTTAAGTACATCCTCCAGCGAATCTTCGAAAGAGTTAAAGTCACCAGACGGGGGCCGGTATACGCAAACTATAATAAAACGCTCCAGTTCCACACAGGCCAGCTCAATAGTGCGTTCAACAGAAAGACTCACTATATCTTTCCGATTTTTACAGGATATGTCTTTGTGAACTAATATAAGTGATCCACCGCGAATTGCAGTCCTTCTACAGAACGCGCTTGATACAATGTGATTACATATCTTAAAACTAGTTTGAGAGCTTGACAGCCAATGCTCACTGATACATATAACATGTACATTGAACTTTTTAATAAATAATTCAATTTCTAATTCTTTGCCGGAAAAGCCTTGTATATTTTGATGTACAATGTTTATATAAGATGGCTTTTCCTTTGTCTTATTATTTAGTTTAAATTATTTTCTGTACATATATTAGTACAGTTGTCCAAGACAGAAGTAGTGGTACTACTACCACAATCAAAAAATGTGTCAATAGACTTTGTTACATTACATGTAACCGCATCATTTAAGTTATAAGCTAACAATGTAGCTAAATTTCGCTTATATTTTATTGGCAGATACATAGTATCCCTAGTCAGCTTAAACATAGAAATAAATTTGTTAATATCAAAATAAAATATAGCATCGCTATGATGATTCGTCAAGTTATACAGCGTTTGATTTAGTTTGTATATATGCTCATTTTGTATCACACTTAAGTTGTTAGAGTATGGAAAAGCACATATTACAAATTTACACTTCGTACTCTCATGTAATAATATTAACTTTTCAACACTATTAATAATTTGCCTTTTTTTAACATTCAGGCTGTCACCGATCATCAAAACTATACTAGTGTTACTGTCTAATTTATGGGCATCAATTTGACCTACTAAATACTCAAAAGTGGCCCCTGGTGAGCACATGTTTGTTACAGAGTGTGTAAGGTGCGAGCTTATAATGGACCCAAATTGCTTCCCTAGGCTATCACTAATAATGATGGTTTTTTTTTCTGACTTAATCTCTTGGGGGACGTTGAGTGGTACAATCTGCATGACAATTTAATTACCATCATACACATGTTTAATTCTATTACACAAACTTACGTTTTCTACACAAGGAAGCTATAATAAACTTATATTATGTACAGTTAATTTAATTGATCAAATTATGATGTTCAAAACTAGCAACTGTTACAAACTACTACAAAGAAAAAAGAGACAGACTTTTTTGACGTGAACAGCCAAAGATATTTAGTTTGGTGTATTAAATAAGCATGATGATAGTAAGACCTAAGAAGATTAACACCGTAAACAATTATAAACACGATAATTTAGTCATCAATAACCGTCACATAGAAAGCGCGCCAACTAAAATGTCACGTTCGAGAGAGTATACCGACAGACATGACGTGCAAGATCACAGATTGCAATTTTCCAGTATTTCTACAAAGCCTACTTAATACGGTGTCACACGCAAATATGTTGGTTTCTCCAATTACTGGCACACCTCAGTGTTAATAGCCCATTGTGTGACTATCAAAATGTTATTTAATGAAGTCTTCCAGTTTTTCTTACCGTTGGAAAACGAGAAAAATTTGAGCAGTGAAGCCATTTTTAACTCACAATTATTGAATTCTGATTACTTACTTTTTATTATTATTTATTCATCATTTAAAAAATAATGTACATTTTTAACCATATCTATTGTCAGTTTGTTGGCTTCGAAAGCTTTGACTTGGCTTGTCCTGAACTGCTACCAAATATTTTCCTATACGTGAAAAATATCAAATCAAATTAAAAAATACTTTGATATCTATATAATCAAAGGAACTATGGCTGGACAAGCATAATTATTGAGACATGATAATAATTGTCGATTATATTATCGACACCACTTTCACTATAATGGACACTACGCGCAACTTAAGACACCTACTGTGTTCGTAATCTGCATAACCGATTTGATCGGTCAATGTCAACATAATGTATGCGCGGAGACGGCGAAACATTACCGGCCAATGTTCTTCAGCACGCTTACATACCACCAAGGCTCGACATTTAATCAATTTTTAACTTTAAACCGTTAGACATAGGGAATGCAAGACTCGCCTTCGTAACACGATACAATGCCTGTTTAAATTTTTGACCTTTAGATGCCAAATTGTCATAAGATGATTAAGATTGTTTGGAGGTCACATGTATCGTTATATGAGAGGAAAATGAATTCATGACACAACACGTAAAGAAGATAAACTATAACCTATTGTTGATACTATAACAAAAAATGTTCCAAGGTATCCTCGTATCTCGTACCTAATAAGGAAAAACAATTTCCTTGTTATAAACAATAATGATTAGTATCTAGGTGTGTTGTGTCTAGGTATCAGTATCACAACCAAACTTCGTTATGCAGTCAATTGAGAGTTGTATATAGGACCACTAGGAATAAAATATCACTACCACTTGTTTCAAAGAACGCGTTCAACAGTTTTCTGGTAATGATAACTATTACATAGCGGACGCTAACAACGGGTGGCCTTAGCCTAAGGCCTCGTGGAGACGTACATACCTACATAAGTCTTGCACCATTATAGTCATCTTTGCGACCCCATTACGACCAGCTATTTGTGACACGAGGTACGGACTGCATTTACGAGGAATGAAAATTTGTTGCACTTTTCCAGTAAATATAACTGATTACGCTGATGACTGAAGTGATGAACCGATGATGTCTCAGAAGAGGCCAATGATTAAAAAAAGCAGATTTATTGAATTTTTCCGACGAAAAGACTTCGTCGATAAAAGTTCTTTGTAAAAGGAGGTGAGTACTTTTACAGACAAAACAATACTAGACTTCATCCAATATCCAACGTGGCGCCTGACTTATTAACCCAATTTGGACCAACGACCTGTTAGAAATAATTTCACAATGTACTTAAAAGCACCTTAGTTGTATATCAAGTAAATATAAATAATTTTTGGATCAAATCTATGTTCTTTTCTTTTTACAGATCCCTGGATTTTAAATAGAGCTGACCTGTATCAAAGGTTTAATTGGCAAAAACAACTGTTTTAGCCTAGGATCGAACGCGTAACCACACGCTGGACAGCAAAATTACTACCCACTAGAACTAGTCCCTATCGCTAGTATAAAAGGTCATCATAAAATTATTATCACGCGATGCGGATACTACGATATATTATACACCTGATAATGTAAGAGCCAATATTGACACACGTACACGTGGGAACGAGAACCACAGACCTCATGAAATCTCCACAAAATTACAACATACTTTCTCTGTGTACTTTTTTATCACAAACCAAAGGATCACAATAATTATAAACCACTTCTGTATCAATTATCATCACGTCAGACACAGGTTGGCAGATTTTGCAAACTATTCCAGAAGATTACGAAGATCCTTCGTATGAGAAGGCTCTATCACAAAATATGTTTTGGTTTTTTAATAAACAGTGCTTTTTTAATAAATAGAATAAAAAAACAGTTTTTCTCAAACTTACCTTAAACACTACCTTCATTCCGAGATTAATGTTAAATTGACATATTCATTAAACCCCAATTACTATGAACACGGATTAATCGACAAAGGCTTTATCAGTTGATTACTGTAAACACTGATTCCAACTAATTGCTAGTACGAATCAATAAGCCATTGACATTTTACTTTCAATGGCTATGACGACATTAATTGACCGTTAAAATAATGAAGCCTTCCGGTCATTATAACCTAATAAGCGCGATATTGCTTTTTAAATATAAGCAAGTCAAATGCTTTAACCGACAACAAATAAAGATAATTTTAAACTTGTATCATCAAATTCATCATCCAAAACATACAAATTTTAGTACTCAGTATTCTATACAAATCCCGACGTTACTACAAGTTGCATCCTTCGAACTTGCCAACATGCGATGATTGAGGATGGCATTTTAGTTTATGAAACCCATTTAAAAAATATCCTTTCACTTCTTTGTAGATTTAGAATTATTAAACACGTAAAACATGCCTTTTATTTAATTGCCTCTTTTATCATGTACATCAATATTATGCAGACATGTCCTATTCGACTGTCACAATGCTATCATGTGATTGACAGGTGATGCCACGAAACGTAACGTGTTGTGATAAGATTTTGGTCAATTAAACATCATATTCTACGAAAATATTATGTTATCAAAAGAATACGTTTAGTCATTATCTGACTCATAAAGTCATGATTGATAAGGATAGTTTATGACATATATTGGTGTATTTATCAGGAAAGAATCACCGAAAATATCGGCATACTGATAACATGGCCGGTGTGGTCGTAATGCAGGATGCTGACCAAGGCTTTACACTTCCAAGAGAACATTATAAATCTGGTACGAATGTAACCTCACGAGGTTAACCCTCATCGAAGAAAGAGATACGACACGATGTCTTATAAGCATCCATATAAAAAATTAAAAGATATAGATTATCATTATTTGTCATTGCAGAATTTGTGGGGACTGCAGCAACTAGTCAAAAATTATGTTATGAATAGTATTATGTTATGAATAGTATTATGTTATGAATAGTAACGAAAAAGATGCTTGTTGCTTCAGACTATGACGCGTAAGATCAAAAGCTTAAGCTTACCGTATCCTACTGCACTTTTCAACGGATGTCAAAAAAGTAATTAAAAGTATGACACTTAAACTAATGGAGTTCTCTGCACCTTCTATACTCTTTGCTCGTCGGCTTCACCATAAAGGAAGGTCCTGACGTTAATTGTGAAGACGCAACATACTGCAACCGTAAAGATAAGCGACCCATTTAGTCCCCACACCGCACCCACTTAAGACATGTAAATGGTACTTAAACGTTTAAGTATGAAGTACAATCGGTGACCGAATTAATAGCTCGTAACATTTCGAGAGCTCACCGTGTTACTTGAAACTTGCTTACAAATGTCGTATTTCCTTGAAAGTTTAGTACCTATATTACTTATTCGATTAAAAGAATCTATCTTTTTTATGTAAATATAACCGACAAACCAGCAGGCGGAATACTTGATAGTAAGTTGTTATTCACCAAATCTTGGGTCTTAATTCCTATCACAAACTCCTCTCGGTAATTAATCTTCGATTTAGCTCATACGTTTAAACATAACGAGCAGTTACGACTCCACGAATTACCACTGAGATAAACGTCTGTCACGAAACGGCTTCGCATGAGAACATACTCTTACGATCAAAATACGCAAAACTGAACGAAACGAATTGATGCCTGAAACCCGTCAAGATAAACCTTCGTATATGTTTCGTATACACCTGTCATGCATCTCAAAATACAGTTCTCGCTCTCGCGCAGGCTATAATTCCGCAGCTCATTTTTTAATTCTCATCCAGGGGCATCCTGTCAGGCTAAAATATAACGCCTCCTTAACGGATACGGTTAATCTGACAGGTCGCGGGCGCGTCGGATGTTTTGACAGCAGGCCAATTACCTGCCATGCCAGTTTGTTTGGCGGCTGAGTGTTGGCGGCGTGAGCCGTTCACATCCTGCGTTCGTTGCACTGATATGACCTGGGGCTTGGGGACTGGGTATCGTTCTGATAACTGACTTGTTGACGAGCCCGATTGAGCGGTGTGGCATGACACCATTCCCATTGGATCGTTATTTGGTAGGGTTACGCTCCGTGTATCCAATTTGAGGACACTGTAATCATGTTGTTTTATACTTAGTTAAAGGCAGTGTTACGATGTCTGACGGTAAGGATCTACTTTAAAAAACGCACGATGACTGACTAAAAGCTGGAGAAGACCTAGGGTCATGAAAATTTGTACATGGGTTCTTTAAGTGTGGGGAGAAGTAAGCAAGATATTTTAAGTGGAATACATACTCGTAACTCAAAGGAATAAAACGGGGGAGTAAACAGTAGTATGAGTGCACTTTCTGTCCTCACTTCGCTTCGCTTCGTAAACCTTTTCCTTACTGAAAAGGTAGCCCTATCTACTCTTTCAGTCCTTTCCACTGCTTCTTATTTAACAGATATCTATTTCGTAAATTTAATTGCATCCAAATTTCCAGTAGTGTAGTGTGTGTGTAGTGCGTGTAGATAAGTAGTGTACAATCCACTAAGTACACGTGTTTGTAACTGGATTACACTATGAAGCATGTAAATATCATCGACGATTTTCAAGTGCTCAGCGAGTGGGATCTAATTAACAAAACAATATTTATCATTCAAGAGTGTTGTGTATTGAACTAGATATTATGTTATTTATAGGTAGACTAGTAATCCCGCCCTCGCTACGTTTCGGAAAACTGATCCGATATTTTAGGCGAACAAAAGTTGCCTGGCCTACGTCACACTCTCCAGACAAAATTTAAATTGATCCGCTGACGTTTCGACATGACGACAGACCAACTATCAAATACTTCCGCGTTTATTATACCTAATAGGTATTAATCATATTTATCTCTGTAGCTTGGTGGACTATGGCTACCCCTCACATTGAGAGAGGAGACCCGTGCAAGCAATGGACAGTCATGGGTTGCGACGATGAAGCGTTATAAACGTGTTACCAAATCGCCTCAACTCTGCAGTGTTGCATTAACAAAGTTTACACTCCCGCATTAGCGCGCATTCGATGTTGCGGTTCCCATGTGCACAAGGGGCGCATTGATACTCATACTCAAGTGCACGCCATTCATCGTCCGTCACGACCCCGTTCTTTGTTCATCAAACTTGTCTAATGACTCCACAAAACATTTTTGAAGTGAAAACTTCTTTGGGCGCGTTGAGCGATTTTCGTTACGGGGAGAACTTGTGGTCCCGTGCAAGCATATTGCTTTATTGCTTGCTGCAACTGACATAACATTAAAAAATTGTGGAATCACAGTGCAGTACAAGATTGTGTCTGTACATAGTTTGCTAACATTTTTATGTTGTACCTACTTAGATAAAAATAAAAGGATAAAAAAACGATGATGAAAACAGTTATTTAGTAAAGTTTTAAGTTTTCACTTCTGTCTGCAGTCACCTTGACTGCCTATGTTATTTCGTTTTAAAATATGTGCTGAGGAGTTTCTTTCGCCATTTCATCCCCATAAAGCATTTTAAAGCACCTTTGCGAAATGGTAGTAGAATAAAAAAAATATGTGAAAATAATGAAAACAACAATGTTTCCTACCTAATTTTAGAAGAGATACTTACTACATCAAAATGATGTTTTACGGAATTGTGTATCTCAAAAATATCTAAAGAAAAGTCTGCATTGGCATATTATGTCTACCTTCGAATGTGGGTAATAAGGCATTGTTTCCCGAAGCTAAGCGAGGGAGAGATACGAGTATAATTGTAACTTAATTACTTACCTGATCGGCAATAATTATAATTAACATGGATAAGCGAAACGTGGAAATAACTAATTATAACTCATTTTTAAACTATGCAGCACACATCAGACACTAATTAATTATTGCTAAGTAAAATAAAACTCCAATTATCATACTGCATATTATCTATACATTATTACGTTTTTATCCAACTTTATGAGATTATCCCTTAATGAAAATGGAAGTAATTACCATTTTTAATCTGTTTACAGAACTCGAGTCAGACATGTAGGTACTTATTCTTATTGTTTTCTTAATAAATTTTATCATCATAACTGTCCCAATGGTGGTGATGCAAGTGATAATAAAATTCTAATATGCACATAATTTTTGAAAGTTAGTGGTGAGTGCAAGATTTGAACCTTGTCTCCCCAGCTCGGGAGTCCCAACATTCAAAACAATTGGATATTACTGATATAATTAACACATATTATTAACACAACATTCTCAGTTATGGGTTGTTAAAGGGAGACATTACATTAACATCTTCATCATCTTTCTTATTGTTCCTGAAAGAGAGATAAGTCGAATGAACTGCATTTATCGTGGCATGTATGGTGCAACGGGTACAATGTCAGACCACCGTTTTAAGGGTTCTGAGTTTGATTCCTAGCAATGCAGAAAGTGGATGGCGAGGGTACAGGGGGATAAAATTGCCAGATAAATTGATTTGTGGATATAATAAAAGATTTTACAACATTACATATTTCTCCTACAGCAGATAACTCACAATGATGACATACAATTCTTAAAAAGTATAAATATAAAAATAAAAAGAGTTTGGTTTGCCACAACGAGTTTAAATTTCTGTTCTTGGTGTGTCTTTGTGTATTGTCCCAGCACTTAGGACCCAAGGAATCCTAGTGTGGGGCTATGAGTGAGTAGTGTTATTTATTTATTTTATGTTAGTAGTGTTAGTTATATCGTCAGTTGTAATAATTATAGTGAGTAGCACATACTCAGTATAATTACTACTTCCTACTCACAATGTTTATTTTATTCTGACCATGAAACAAAAGTAAAGTACTTAAGTAACCGAAATATTCTGAATTAAATTTATCACCCAACTGTGTTGCAATGAAATCAAAATGTGCAATAAATAGATGTCAACTATGATTAGGCAATCATTGCCCTAGTTTTTATGTGTGTGCCATCAACAACCTACACACATCCTCCTATTAAAATATACTGTTATTACAGAAACCTATTTAAAGTCTACTATGTAACAATTATTCGCTATGTACCTAGGTAGGACTGGTAGGTATATTGGGCATAAAAAAGTTAACTTCAGTATTTTTTTTGGTGGTTCTTTCACAGTCAAGGTGAACACTGTATTTAGCTTACAATATTCAATGTCAACAAACCATATTTATTCAATTGTCAAGTACGTTTACAATAAAATTGCTTTGTGGCATTAATTAATTTTTAATAACCAAGTTGTTTCTGAAAATTTAATATATTCAAACAAATTGACAGTATTACGTGATGTCAATTTAGTAACAGATTATAATCATAACATCATCAGCAGACAGTTAAAAATGTTCTGATTAAAGAAACTATTCACTTACTCTAATAACATTGTTATTATTGATGTGAGGTTGTTTGGTATGTTATCCATCAAATAAACACGCTAATATGATTAAGTATTTGACTAGTTCAATAAAATAAATAATAATTATACAATTGATAACTTACCGCAGAAAAGAATGAAGAAATCCAAAATTATTTTTCTCAAAATAAACGACGAATCGCCGTCAAGGGTAATGGAATGGATACGAGAAGTCGCCTTAGGTTCGGTTCTCTCCATTTTTATTGATTAAATTTTATAAAACACTGGTAAAATGTACTAATAAATTAATTTTACCACACCGATTACGCAGATGTTACGAAACGTCAAAGCAACGCCCGTGCGCGCTCACGCGACTGTCAAACTAACAACACGTCAGACACATAGCGCATGCGCGCGCCGACTGACTGGCTGGAGTGAGTGACTTGGTTTTGGTTATTGAATGAAAATGAGAATTTTTATTGAGTATGAGTACATTGAGTACCTAGTACCTACCTACTACTAACAAAACAAAACAACGAATTTATGGAGTTAGTAACTGCAACATTAAAATCTTTAGGTATTTAGATTCATGGTGCACAATGCACATTCATTGATAAGATAAGTTTAGATATCTTAGTAATTAGTAGTTTAGTGTGCCGCTGCCGTCCGATCGGCACAAATGACCTAAGTATAGTAACGAATTCTGCATGCACGTGTAATTTTTCCTACTAATACCTGCTTTCTATTACATACTAGCTGATATCCGCGGTTTGGCCTGTGAGAAATTTTGACACAAACTTTCATGATTTAATTTACATTATGTACCTATATGGGGGCGGATTATTACAAAATTAATTCTTAGCTGACGTTTCCTACTCATAAACTACAACGCCGCTGCTAGTGTTCATCAATTTATAACACGTTATGAAGTCAAAACAACCACGTACTTGAAATGTTAAAAAAGAACAATAAAAAAAACGTTGAAAAGGTAAAAAATTTAAAAAATGGGGTAACTTGTTGTGCAAAATGTATCAAACGCGACGCATTTCAAGCATAAATAAATTAGGAGACTTGGGCCCCAGGTAAATATATTATTGATTATATAATGTGTGTAAGTTCCTTAATTTTGTTAAATACAAGGTTCAATAGCACAGCCATTCCAATCCAAGCTGACAGCCAAGAGTTTCATTCAAAATTCAACGCTAGACGGAACCTTTTGATCCCTGGACTGTAATCCCTTGTGTAAAAAAACATTAGTAGACGGCTCCTTTAGTAATCGGTATCTATTGAGCTGACACCTGTGGGTTAAGTTATTATTTATCTTTATAATGATTAATTGAAAGGAATTGAATTTCATCTATTCAAATAAATAAAATTGGAGTACTTATGTATATTTGTAATCTTAAAATAACCGCTTTTTACTAAATGCATAATTATGCATCTTAGTGTCTACTCTAAAGCCCTCTTTCAAAAAATATTTCCTGGACATCCCTAGATTCCTTGGCCATCTGGCTGCCCTAGTTTGAACTTACTTCGTAGATGTGTTGAATTTTCTTAGCGTTCTTTAATCTGAGGTGATAGCTGAGGTGATAGAAGAGTGGTTTGAATTTTGGACTCCCGCGCCGGAGGTACGGACACCCCAGCAAGCACCTCTAATTTTCTAACTTAATGTGCTTATTAGATTTTAATTTAATTTAATTTGAGGGAAAACATCGTGAGGAAACCTGCACACCTCAGACTCTGAGAGTTCTCCATAATGTTCTCAAAGATGCGTGAAGTCCGCCAATCCATACTTGGCAAGCGTGGTGGATTATGACCTGTACCCCTCACATTGTGAGAGGAGACTCGTGCCCACCATCGGGACACATTTTCAAAATATAAAATCCGCGTCACATTTTTTTTATTTCGTACCTACATAGATTTATTTAGAATTTATAGGTAATAGGTCTCTTCAAAATAGGTAACCAGTTATAATGATAATTATTATGAAAAAAATTAAGTAATTATGTCAACTGTTACATTTTGTTTATTTTAAACGAATCATTTTAAATACGTAAAAAAATTATAAGTAAGTACTTAATTAATCATAAAAAATATCATTACTTACATGTATCTGTGCAACGCCATCTGTTACAAGTACAAATACCTATTTAAATATGACGCCCGATTGTACAACAAGTAGTTTTAATAGATGTTAAAAGATGGCGCCACTAAGCAATATCAAAACTTGATAATATGTAACATTGCCATCTTATTGTTCGTTGTGGAACTAATGAGAGAGAGAGCATAGGACAGAAATGAGTTTATAAAATAGATAAAAGATGGCGCTGCTGACATTAAATGTTATAAGTCTTACTAAAAATTTCACGTAACATAACAGATCGACGATTCTTTTTTCTATATACAGGTACAATTATTTGTTGCAATCAAATTTTTGTTATAAAATTTCTAAGTACCTAACTAAAAGTAGTTTAGTTCCATAAAGTTCTCATAAGGCTGAATTAAATAAATAAAATGGAAGAAAACGTTGAAAGTTATTTTTATCAATTTAATATAAGTAAGTAACAAGTCCTTTACGAGCAATAATTATGGTAAATTTGTTATTACTTAAAAGGTAAAAAGCGTGAAAGCGGTGAAGGCAAAGTTAATTGCAAAAAGTACCTACTTAGGTACCTAGACTACCTAGCGATTAAAAAGGGTAGACAGTAGTAGAGTTATTAGTTATTACTTATGTCTAAATTATTTTAAATCTAACACAGAGTTATTTACAGTTTTTATTTTGGTGTTAATATTTTCTATATTTAATGATTATCTACCGTACGCGTCTAAGCTTATTGAAGTGTGTATGTACATACCTACCTACCCGCAAAATTCCTCATTCATGACAATGATGGGATAATCCAGGCGAGCTGCGAGTGGGTATCGAAATCGAACTGTTTGCTTCACGTCTTACCTGACGACATACGCCTTTGTTACATTATCCACGAGGTAAGACGTCCAATCTTCAAAGAGGATGATTTTTACGTTATACTCTAGACTAGACACTAGGATAATATTATTGCAGCTTATAGAAAAACCGAAGCAGTCCCGTATTTTGAGATGTTAGTGCAATAAGAAACAATTTTTAAGTATAAAAATCAATCCTCACTGCTTTCCTATTGTACCTAATTGGTACCTACTCAGCATTTCGCTTAGCTGCGTCACAAAGTAGATAAGTAAAGCTGCGTGATCATTGCTTTTAAGGAATTTTATGATCGGTGTTAGCATTATAGGTAGGGTAGGGAGGGGCTAGTTGAGCATAGGGGTAAGTTGGGCAATCGCAATATCTCGAAAACTATACACCGCACGCGATGGCATCAAATAGCGAAAAGAAGGGGTCGCGGGAGGGGAACTCATAGCGCGACCACCAGTGGCGACTTGTCGATCGAGTGAGATACGAGCTCGCATTGTTTATTTTGTGACTAAAAAGTAAAATAATTGTAAACCGGAATATTTCGTCTGTTCTAGTCAAATATTATCCGTTTTCAATTAGGTAAGTGTTAAACTTGCATATATTTATTGTACTTTTGATATATATAAAAATTCTGCGTATAATTGTAACTGTGTTTTCATAACCTATGTTTTGTTTTAAAATTTCGGGTTGGGGTTAGTTGAGCTATAGTCGCTCAACTATCCCCACGATTTGTAACAAGAGTAATATAGAACTTAATTTTTTTAGGAAGATGCGGACATGTAAAAGAAAATGAATTGGCTGATCTAACACATTTATTTTCCCTGGAAATTGTCCGCCCATACTCAAAGGCAGGCCCTAGAATAGCAACCAAAACTAACAGAAGAAAGAGAGAGACTGAATCTGATCCTAGTTTGAGTCTACTTTGTTGTTTTGTCACTAAAAGTCTATAAATAAAAAGTTGATTGTCAAACAGAAATTTTATTCCATGTCTAGTTAACATTGAACCCATAGGTTGGCTATATTTTCTAAGTGCTCAATTTGCCCCATACCCTTGCTCAACTTACCTCACCTATGGGGTACGTTGTGCATAGATGACATTCTATATTTAAACAGCTGTAACTTTTAAATTGGGCTTGTTAGAAATAAATTACTAAGGTCGCTTTTGCAAAGGAATAAATGAGTTATCCATCAGTAAGCATAACAAGGCATTAAGACTTATAGTTGATTTGCTATAACAGCTCAAGTGAAAATTTGCTCAACTAGCCCCTCCCTACCCTACCCTAGTCTTAGGCAAAAATAGCGTGATTCAGGTTTTAATACTTTTGATGTAGCATTTTTTGTATGATGTGGTTTGTTAATAAATACCTACAATTTAATCCTATACTTAGGTACACTGTCGTTAATTATTCCAAACCTTGGTCTTTTTTAACCGACTGTGCGACGTATACAAGTAGGATAGGAGGAGGATAGTAGGACCTAATGATGTTTATCCATACTAATATCATAACTGCGAAGGTGTGTTTCTTTGCCTTTCTATCACGTCAAAACGGAGCAACGGATCGATGTAATTTTTGGTATGAAGTATTGAAGGGCTGGAGAGTGAGGCGTCGTCCTAATTGGCAGCGATCGTACGATGGCGCGATGCGTTCTCGTCGTGCGATGGGTATTTCATTACAATTACCTACTTGCGAGGTTAAAATAGGACACTCTGATAAAATCTGTATGTTTGAACCCATCGCACGACGAGAACGCATCGCGCCATCGTACGATCCTTAGAGTATATATACTACCGTAATATATAATCTAAGGTACGATCGCTGCCAATTAGGACGACGCCTGACATACATATATGCAATGACATTCTTGTAGTATAATATATTATGACAATTTTTTTACGGAAATTTATCTAATAATTCTAATCTCCACGGAAAGATATTTTTAATCAACACAGTATTTGTAACAGAATAAGTTTTCCGAAGCGAAGCGAAGGAGAGTACTCGTGTGATTTAATAATAGGTACCTACCAACCTAAAAATAATACGCACTTTTATGTTACGATTTCCATTAATTATTATGACGGTACATCGACATAGTTTAGTCAAGTTACAACAATTGCTATTCTACAATACTAGGCTATTAAGTAACTTCAGAAGTCTGGAATACAACTACTATTGCCTCGAATACCGACGTATAACATCAGAAAGAGCTGTGGAAGGGAGCGTCAAGTGTAGGTACGCTTACAATTTGTCCCCAATATAGGTTGAATTGGGTTGATAGGTCTGTCTGTCTGTTCACCTACACTTATAGGTACTTTACTTATCTAAGTACTTTGTGCTTATACCTATAAAACTAACTGTTAGACGTCCGTAAGTAAAAGATTGTAAATGTATTGGTACAGTACTGGTGGTACCTACCTATTTATTGACGCAATAAATCCTATAATATAAAAAATCAAATGCGATCAGCGACATCTATTTAGTTGTACTTAGTCACTTTCAGCGCCACCTCTATTACCTACATAAACTAAATGATTTGGTGTCGTGGGACACCAGGTAGAACCGAAGTTCCTTCGGCTACTGTCGCGCCTGCGCACGTCTCATTTAACGCTTTTATTCCACGCATTTTTTCTTACGGTTTTACTATCACATATTTTTCAGTTCGGTCGCCGCAGCAAAACCTATCCCCTCCAAGCCTGCCGTAAGGAACTTCGTTCCAATAATATTTTTTTAATTGTGTTTGTATGTTCGTTTGTTACCGTTCCAATTAATCTCAGACCTAACCTGTTTGAATGCGATTATCATTGTTGTACAGACAAAATATGAAGGACGCAAGTTTAGGTACTTACCTATATCAGTTTTCATGTAAACTTGTGAAGCTAAAGATGATGTTTCAAGTTTGATAAACATTGCTGCAATGGTTACGTACCGTTTGCAGTTGGTACCAAGTTCTGCCAATAGGTGTTTTGCCTCGGATTCAAAAATATGCTTTAATCTATCTTAATAAGAAACAACGAATTTCGTCTCATACTTTTAGGTAGGATAAAATGTTCAGTGTCTGCGAAGATAAAGGTCGAAAATCACATTGTGTATGTTTGTTTCCATCTGGTTTGAAAACATTAATGGTCCGCTACTGATCACGGGTCGCTCCTCAACAAACTCCTAAAAACCAATTTTTAATTATTTTTCGTTTACCGGTTTGTCCCCGTCAATTCTAAATGCGAAAGTTTGTGAGGATGGATGGATGTTTGCTACTCTTTCACGCAAAAATACTGAACGTAATGTGATTTGATGATATTGATGATACTGATAGCGTTAAAAGAATATGTATTATTATTCAAAATCACAAAATTCCCAGCGAAGCGGGCGGGTAACAACTAGGTACTTAGTACTTAATAAAATAACATAATTCTTGACAGAGTTACGTTCGTTAAAAGCGGGTATAGTCGTAATTTGCCCCAATGCCACAGTTACAGCCATTCTGGAACAAAGACGGTACCCCTGCCGAGGGTTCGGAGTACTGTCAAGTGCGCGTACTATTCCAAACGTCGGCAATACTGCAATAATATGGACGCTAATACCAGACCGAATAACAGAACTATGGGTAACTTGCAGCAAGCGGCGATAGCTTAGGGTAACGTTCTTCTACATGGAGTTTTATTTATTTACAAACAACGATTTAATGTTTAAAATTAAACGTCATAGTTCCCACACTGGGACACCCTACTTTGTGGGCAACTACACTCTTTCAAGTGTCTTGAAAAAACGTAGGTGTACATACACATTGGTAAAACAAAAGAGTTATTGTTATCTAACGATAAATATGTATCTAAGTTGTAAAATATATCTTGAAAGATTTCTAAATAGGGTCGTTTAATAAGTTAAGTGTCAAATTCTTTTCAAATGAAGTCGCTTTTTTATGCCGTAAATGGATTTATTAATAAATATGGAATATAGGTACAATAACAAGACATAAAAGGGTTTTAAAAGGTCTTAGTCTCCTCAGTTATGAAGAAGTATGTGCCATTAATGTTTTGAAGTCAAACGGTAGGTACTTACATTAAACAAAACGGCAACAATAGGTACTCAATAAGTTTTGAGAAGGTAGAGTTTGGAGTTTTTTTTAGTAGAGACGTTTTCAAGATTCCGGCTTACATAATTGAATTGTTTTGCCGGTTACTTTTATTATGTTTTAATATTTTACAATATAATTGATTTAATCTTGATCCAATCAGTCTGAATTTTCCGAAACGTTGCAAGTATCTTAGTGAAGAAACTTTACTTTCTAACCTAATAGTCGGTAGAGATTCGTATAATTTTGTCAGAGCCTGGGTCTAAATAGACTAGATTCAAAAAAATAATGTGCCTTTATTTTAAATTACCTCGAATATCAGGTAAGTACCTACCTACTTTGAAAAACACAAAACGAAAAATATTTATAACCTACTGCTTTCCGATTGTGGTAAATACATACCTACAGTACCTAGTATGCCAACGCCTTGCAATAAACAGCTGAGACGTCAAATTACTTCAATTCTCTTTACAAAAAACTTTACTCTTTTACTTCACAAAGTTCTTAGGTAAGTACCTTCCCATACCTACCTGTACCTACCTACTTACTATTACTATATTACTGGGTAGGTAGGCCTACCCATATGTATCTACTTCTAATTTTAGATGGAAACATCCGTATGTAGGTATTTACTTAAATAAGAATTTCAGTTATACAAAAATAATATCTATCGGTAATCCTAATGATTAAATACGACACTGTAGCCTCGTTAATGTTGACCGTGTTTACCGCGCGAGGTGTCCCGGGTTCAATACCCCACCGGGACACCCATCAATGTTACAGTCAAAATATCTATTCTCAAGTTGTGTGTATTACATCTCTTTTGTATAAGGCTAGTGCGAGGGTTTGAGTGCCTTAGGGGCTTAATTTATTTTTTATTAAGATTTAAAGCTAGCATTTATCTTAATATATTTTTTACTCATTTCACTTTCACCTTTGTAAGTAGGTAGAATCATACATCTTAGGTATAAAAAGATTAAATAAATAAATAAAAATAAATTTATAAGCCACCACAAAAAGTAGTAAACACCATAAACGCGAGACAAAGAGAAAACCGGCGGGCGCAGGCGAGTGCTTTCTGAAAATTCAAGCAAGAACAACTCGCGTAAAATTCCTTCATTACAGTCAACAATGCCTCCGGACGGCTACATACAAATAACTGCCTTCCAATTTAAATAACAGGCTCGCAAAGCTGAAAAACAACCCGTAACCGAAGTTGGGAATAAATTAGCAACCCCCCTAACCCCCCTTTACCCCAATGTGTACATTGTGCAAAATATTATTTGCCTTGCCAGACAATAATAGGATCTAATGCCACGCCCTGACATGTTAGCTTTGGGGGGCTCCGCCCAATCAGCTCCATTCCTCGATTGGTCGTGACCGGCTTCCGTCTCCGTCTGACGCGTGTGCCGTCTCCCTCGCACGTGTAGCTTTTCCCTCAACGCCCGAGGGGCAAATGTTTTGCTAGGAAACATATACGAGGGTTTTCTAGAGTCCCGCTCGCATTGTCAGCCCGTTTCGTTTCGCGAATATTTTTTAAGCGAGTTTTATTTGAAGACGTCTACCTGAATGGTGTGTGAGAATTCGTTTTATGAGATTTTTTTTCAATAGGCAAAGAGTCCTTTAGCGCGGGATTAAACGATCCCTTCATACGTATCTCTGTAAACAGTTTCCTTTGGTTGGTTTGTTGGATTTTATCACATTTTTATTACATTTTTTTCATCGCTTACCGTGTTTCAGACGGCTTAGATTTTATATAAAATGATTTCGGCCCTTGAGTAATCTTGTGTTTGATTCTGTACGAAATTACCTAATCATAAATAAAAGTAATTTTTAATTACTTTACAAACTAACTAAGTTTATTAGCGGATACTAAGTTATTGTATAGCGAATCAGCCACTATCGTAATTAACACAAATTCCTACGCAAAAATCACACCTATAGGTACATATAAAAAATCAATAAGGTAACTATTCCTATAAATTACAACAAAGGAATGGAATGAATAATTTATTATATTATTTAATTTAATTAATATTACTAATAATATTAAATAAACTAATCTAACTAAGTACTTATAGCTATTGTAGGAATTATAATAAAAACCAACCCAAACTCGAAGAGCTACAACCTTACAAGTGTCGAAAGAACGAACACGAGAAACGACGTAAAAAGAGTCGGTTCAAAAAATCCCGTCTAACTCTAAATAAATACCGCAACAAAGTTGAATCGATAAGCACGGGCGGTCTGATAATTATTAGTCGACGGCCTGAAATTCATGCACAAAGCTCCGACCCGCAGTAATAATAACGACAATTGTTGTGTTTACTGAAACGTAAACGTACCGGGGCGGTGGGGCGAACCCCCCGGTCCCCTAGTCCCCGGGGGGCGGGGCCTGGCGGGGCTCCTCCGCGCGGCCGGGGCCCGCTGCAGTCAGTGCCGCGCCACGCGCCCCGACGCACCTCTGACATGTGACGTACAGCATGGAAGATTGTGATCTTGGTCCCTACCGCGACATGATCATCGAGGGCGAGCTACCGCTGGACCTGCGCCCGCCACCGCGGCTCTATCTACCGCACTACCTCCACGACCGCGAGGAATACCCCCAGGATGACACGTACGTCTCCGTCGACGAAGATACCCCCGACCTGCCGCCGCAGTCCAGCGATTCGGAAAGATACGACGCGTCCAGTCCCACCGAAGCGAAGCCCAGCTCGCCGAAGAAGCCGAAGCAGAAGTCATCGTCCCAGCTCATCAAGCCGCCGTACTCGTACATCGCGCTTATAACCATGGCCATCCTTCAGTCGCCCCACAAGAAGTTAACCCTGAGCGGGA
Source organism: Ochlodes sylvanus (assembly GCA_905404295.2). Lineage (NCBI taxonomy): Eukaryota > Metazoa > Arthropoda > Insecta > Lepidoptera > Hesperiidae > Ochlodes > Ochlodes sylvanus. The sequence continues at coordinate 8,549,644 of FR990142.1, read as the reverse complement.
TCTGTGAGTTTATCATGACGAGGTTCCCATACTACCGCGAGAAGTTTCCCGCGTGGCAAAACTCCATCAGGCACAACTTGAGTCTCAACGACTGCTTCATAAAGATCCCGCGGGAGCCGGGAAACCCCGGGAAGGGGAACTACTGGACGCTGGATCCGTTGGCGGAGGACATGTTCGACAACGGCAGTTTTCTCCGTCGCCGGAAGAGGTACAAGCGGCCGGCTCCGTCCTTGCAGCACGCTCACGCGGTGGTCGCCATGCTGGCGAGGGAAGCTTACGCGCCCCTGCTTCCTCTGCCGTGTTACCTGCCACCGACTCCTTTGCTGACGCTACCCCGCCCGCCGCCGGCCGCTCTACGCCCGGTTCCTTTGCCTCTGAGAGTCGCGGAGACCACAGACACGCGCAGCAAGCGATCGCGGAACGGTTTCTCCATCGAATCCATCATCGGGTCCCAAGAAAGTCCACCGACTCCGGAGAGACGGAGCGCGTTTTCTCCTCTGCACCAGGCGGGGCCGACGGACGACTGGGCGAGGTGAACTTGCCCCGGCGGGTTCCTGGCGGGTCCTTGGCAGCGAGACGTCCCGACGGAACTGGCTGGTGATTTCGTGTATCGGTTCTGAACGATTTTAAATTGAAAAGTGAACAGTGATTAACTGAAACGATGTAAATTTGTAAAGGTTCCCGACATTTGAAACATACTGTATTTAACGACCAAACCATCTTTATAGTTACCGCTCCGTGAGTGATTTAATATTATTGAATCTGCCCGCGACCACTTTTCCTATTGAGTACGCAAATAATTTATACATTGTGTTGATTCAGATTTGTTTTTGCAAAATAAGTATTACAAAGTTCGTCCGTATAATATAAAATTAAGCTAATGTTATGTGCCAAAAATTATGATGACGTTGCAACTTTTTAGAATAAAAAATTTCATAAAATAGTTGAAACTGTTTATGATTCAATAAATTACAATTATATTTTTTGATATTGTTTTTAAAAATTATTACTCGATTATGGTTTCAAATTATATATTGTTTTATTCATAATTGTTATTCAATTTCTTTTAAGTTAATGTTATTCTAAAAAATTGCAATATGCATAGATAAATCTAGTCATTCCTTGTACAAAGTAGTAAATAATCTTAATGTAAATATTTTGTAAATTCTTTCACTAAGTAGTTAGTCAATAGGTATTTAGCGATTACTAAGTTGCCGAACAAATGCTGTATTATTTTGAATGTTGTATTGTAATTGTAGTATATTTTTGTGTAACTATTACTTACTATAAGGTATAAAATACATAAATATAAAGAAAATCAGAGTTTTAATTCATTATTTTTGTGTAAAATTGTAAAACATGGGACTCTACGACATTGGGTCTAGTTTTTCAAGTATCTATCATAAATAATAGATATGAATATGTTAAAATTATGAAATAGGACTGGGATTATTGATTTATGATAAAATATATTATCATAAAATGTATTACAGTTATATTGTAGATATACCTACCTAATTAATATATTTATAATAATGCTTTTAGTATTTTTTACCTTTTTATATTTAATGTCATTTTATTTTAATGCAATCAGAATACTGCCATCAATGATTCATCAGTCGACTGCCTTACGGTTGACTGCCAAAGAAGCTGCCTTAAATCCCTTTATAAATTATTTGTAATAAAAATAGAAATAAAACCTTATTTTTTGCAATCAGGCTGCTGAAACTATTGTAATTTTTATTCACTCTACCTTTCGAAGTCCACTGCTGGACATACATAAGCTTCCCAAAATTAGTGCCTCTTCGACCGGTCTTCCGCCCTCTGAATTCAGTGGCTACCCACTGTCTTCTTTAGGACATCTATCCACATGGTCGGAGGTTTCACCGAGACAAGTACTTTTCTGCCCCATCGAATGTCTGTCCTTCAAATGATGTGGTCTGCCAATTGCCACTTCAGCCGGCTGACTCTGAGAGCTAGGTGGTTACTTTCGTTCGTCTTCAGACTTTATTCTAACTTAATAATAATTTAATAGTAACCAGAATCCGAGAATTGAGCTGGAATAACACTCTATAATTCATATGATTCCAATTGTTCAATATCGCAAAAGAGTTGAGTAGAGCTGAACTATTAAGCATGAAGACAATAATATAGCTTACATATGAAGACGAGTAACTTAACATAACTAAGTTACAAACAGTTATATTATTAATTAATTATTATTTATTATTATTATTTATTCATTAGAAATTGTAACAATCGCAAGGTCCAATACTTTTACTTTTGCAAAGTTTGATGATATATGTTTTGTAATGAAATTATTCTATGATCTTAAAAAGTATTTAATGGGTACATAAATTCTAAAAAAAACTCTTTTCAAAATTTACCACGTTCGATTCTCCAAGAATGGTGACGGATGCTGACTACGCAGTGACGTCCTGAAGAAACATTAAAATCCGGGAAATGCTTGAAGTGTGAACATGCTTCTTCCCTAGCTCATCCTACTTAACAATTTCCTCGTCTTACTCTGATGATAGAACACCTCTGATGATAGAGCTTAAAACCCCTCGTAATCAGCTCACTTTTTAGGAAGCTGGTCTCTTTCCGCAGAATTTAGAAATGCTAAATAACGGATGAGCCACAGTTCGGCTGGGCCTTGCGAGAGAGCTTTTCTTGCTGGTCTCTTCTTTCGTGCCTGGTGCATCGTTGATGCTAAATGTTTCTGATGCCCACTTGCCATCGATGGCTCGACTGCTCGTTAAATTGCAGTCCGTTCTCAGCAGGGTTTACCGCAAAGTGGAGTGGCCTTAAGAGGGGGTATAAAGCAAAATTGGCAAGCGTAGATTCAATTTTTACAGTAGTAGATCAAGTTTCTAGAAGCTGAATAAGAACATAGTTATACTTCATTATATTATTGAGTGAATGTAAGAAGCAAAAACATAAAAAAATTAAATTTTCTCGATAGAAAAAAATCACAAAGTTAGGTCTAATTTTCAACTGAAATCAATTTGTTTTCTATATGGTGCATATTTTTGAGTCAATATTTTAATATATTATGCTAATTAGTATCACGGAGGGATTTGTAGATCGATTTCTAAATCAAATCTATAATTTACGAATTATTTAAATAAAATACATTTGTAGGATTTTGACATGCTCTGTTTCATTAATCAGTCGCCATTGCTCCATTGAGACGCGAAGACTGTGTCAGTCTGCTCGACATGTGAAAAATATTTCGTGGTGTACATTTGTGACTGAGAGCGTAGTTTTTATTACAAAAACAATAATTGTGTGTGTGAGAACTAAAGTTAAAAGACACTAGATCCAACATGGGTAACAAACGGAATAAAATCAACATTAAAAAAGGGAACACAGAAAGCTGAAAATTCAAGTCATGGCTAGTTGTCAGAGGTAAGTTGACAAGTACACTATTTTATATTCAAAATTAGACCTTATTGTTTTAACTTTTGTGCTCACAATACAATGTTGATGTTGATGTTTGATCGCTGAAGCAGCATAGTATATACGAAAAATTCAGATTGTATGTATCATTAATAGTATAGGTATGTACTTTCAAACAAAATTATTCATAAACATAATTATAAAAATAGAAATAGTGTTGAATGATCAATAAAGTAAGTAAATGTTTTTTTGACATGAAGGAGTAGGCAGAGGTATGCAGTACGCCCACTCCTCACTAGTTATGTCTAGATTTCATGTAATACGTGTATTCAATGTTATGTGGGCTTAGTTAGAAAACTTTGTCACAAATTAAGGTTGAGGCCTAAAGTGGAAGAGAGAGGCATGCACCCGCCTATACAGCTTTATCCAAAAGCAAATTTAATGTTGAGTTAATTATTTCCTCTTTACCCCATAATTTTGTTTTTAAAGCAACACCTATATTTCTGGTAGTCAATTTGATCAATCCCTACAGTAGTTGTTACTTGTGTGTGTTTGAAACTATTATTGTATTTTCATTTCAGAACAAGATTTAATCAAGAAAATATTCCAAAATCTATTGATGATGACGGGAACATTACACCAGAGAAGTGCGTATCAATTCATCTGTCTATGTATTGTTTCATTAATTATTTGCTTGTTGTTGCATTGTAACGAATCTACAAAATAACACATAAACTAAACTTTTTTTATACTATACTACATACATGCATAGTTAGGCAAAATTACTTTAACAAAAACATAAAATTTTGTATAAATGCATTTTTAAAGCGACTTTTTTATTTACTTCTTAATTGCTAATTGTGTTTTCTTAAAGAAAAAAATATATATTTTCAGGCTTACTAAGTATTACGCTTTTACAAAATGTAGAAATTTTAGAACATACAGATCCAAATGCAGACGAATTTATTACACCGGAACGGTTGGCATTAAAATAAAGTATTTATGTAATTTAGTCCTCTCTAAAACTTTCAACCGATTATAAATTAATGGCGCAAAGTGATACCTGACATCATCAGTTTCAATGTTAGGAAGTATAATAGTGTTTGACTTTTTTTTTATTTCAGTAACATCAAGCCTCGTGTTTATGAACGGGTCAAGACAAATATCAAGACTAACGACGATACTAAATACACATGTGATACAAGTCAACGACTTATAATAGACAAGATATATTTTTTGAACAATTAAAACTTCCAACCATGTATAATTTTGGCATTTTATTTTTTCTACACGGATTTTGGAGTTAGTGAATTAAACTTGATTTCGAATAAATTCATTTTGGTTTTAAGTAAGCTTTGTTCGATTTTATGCTTATTTTTAATCTTCAAAAAATTGTTTAGTTTCATGACTTATGTGTTCTTACCATAACTTAAATATTTTTACTACCCATTATACATTTTTCCTGTTCTCACGCATAATTATATCATCACGCATCATATTTCACACACTGTTTTTTTCCTATATTTTTAAAGCTAACAATTGTCGCTCAAGAAGTTAGTGATTGTCATCTTTTTTATGATATTATTGTCATTTAATTAGTTTCCTTATAATAACGGCAGTGGCATTTGTAATTTTTCTGTTTTCTGGCGAAGGATTTCTTTCGATTTAAATAAATTTAAAGGATAACTTACTTTATCTTTTTGTAGCGAAAAAATGAAAACAATGTTATCTATAATAATAAATGTCTGAAAACATTGTACGTGTTATTTATTTACATGTTATACGGCATACAGGTGTCATCACGTAAAAATGGAGCAGATATTCTGCTTTGCGAGAATTTAAATGATTTAATGGTCACACCAGTACCAACATTATACTGCCTTTCTTGTCATAAAAGTGATTCAATCGCTCCCTACACTAGGTTTCCAGCGCTTTGGTTACATGATGCGACCGACACTACCTATAAATGTTATTAGTTTCAGAAATACAGATAGTTACAGCGAGAAGAATTGCTTTAGATTGATAGATACCTACATAATAATATATTCAGAATTATGAATGACACCTAATTATGTGTTATCTGCCATTCACTGGCTCTCTAGCTATTAATATTGTATAAAAATCTAACCATATTATAGAAAAAACAGCTTGCCATTTTTGAGGTAGATGATTCTACATTTACTGAGCCGAAATTTGTCTTATTTTTACATTATACTGTGCCGTATTCTTCACTGATGACATGTTATATAATAGCGGCTGTACACTCTCGTGCGAGAGTACTCGCTATGTCTCGTACCAAGTACATTCTCATACGAGTGCACTCGTTTAGCAGTCTCGCGAGAGTGTACAGCCGCTGATAAAGTCAGATGCAACCGGACGCGCAACTGCTGCGGCGCATCGCATCTATTTGACGGGCGGGGCGGGGCGCGCGGGTGAAATTTGATTTTTTCCTAGCTTTATACCCCCTCTTAAGTAAGCCTTTTGATTGCTAAGTTAGGACCTTTTTCAGACATCCCTACTAATATTATACCTACTATACCTACTAATATTATAAATGCGAAAGTAACTCTGTCGTCTGTCTGTTACGCTTCCACGCAAAAACTACCGAATGGATTTTGCTGAAACTTTACAATAATATAGCTTACACATCAGAGTAACACATAGGCTATAATTTATAAAGATATAGTGGGAATTATCCAAAATATATAACTAAATCGTTGCAAACCGAAGTAAGTTTCCCGAAGCGAAGCGAGGGCGGGTCGCTAGTGATTGATAAAGGTCAAAAACTTGGTAATAATGAATGAGTCTATTTATATCGCAAAAATTTTGATATGCCAACATTTCCTTCTCAACATATCTCGCGGTGATAAGTTGATAGCACGCTAAACAAACCACAATTTCTCCACTACTTACACACCAAATATTTAAACGCAACAATTAAATCTAGTTATTAGGGTCATGAGTACTCAATAAATGTTTTTGTACGTTTTTATTTATCTGCTTTTTTGTCAGTTTATGGTGATAAAATTAGTTTTTGTTTTTTTTATAATGTCCTCGTGAGATAGGAACTTGTTTTGAATTTTCAGAGTTGGATGACGATACTGACGATGTAATAAAAAATAAATATAATAAAAGAAAAAAACCGAAGTAGAATATGAGTATTATCTCAATCTATATGTGCCTACATACTTACCTATAGCAATACAGTAAACTGTCGATGTATGTATGTCCCCAATCACATAACCAACGTTTAATACCTATAGGTAAACAGCGCGCGACTAAATATTTTACATTTTAACTTGGAATAAAAAGAAACTTTCTGCATTTATTTATGTTTTAAGGTTATCGATGTTCATCGAAGGCTGGTAAGTAGTAGGATTTTTTGTGAGATAAGCTTGATTTGATTACGGCACAGGATTACGGCAACATTTTTCTTCTTCAATGCCTTACCTCCTGAGCTAGACTCTAGACAGTCCGACATTTGTTTGTACCCAAGCTGTCGAAGGGATTTGTTTCGTTTTTTACATAAGCTTTAAGTCAAATAATAAAAATATTCGACCATTCGACAGTTTTCTGAATTGTTTTATATATAATTTTCCGGGTCTTTTGAGTAATTCACGATGACATTTTACGAATACCAGATCGTTTTAATGATTTCGTTTTTGGGAACATAACTAGGTATTCAATTTTTGTTGTTTTAGCAAATTGATGATATTTATTTGAACTGTATCTTGGAAACATTTTACCGCAAGGCAGACCGAAAAAATTAACTGATGTTTTAAATTATAAATACGTGTGACTAAAACAATAAAAACAATACGCATAAATGTAGTCTGCGAGACAAATAAATAACCGCACATTAAAAAAGTGTGCTATAGTTTTGTCGCACCAATCGGGCGTCATCATCCTAGTCGGAACCTTTAAGTAAACAATAACTGTATCTAATACTCGTAGTAATACGACTACCTAAGCTGAACATTTTTAATCGTAGAACAAAAAAGTTTTTTTAGAGTTATAATGAAAAATGTGTAGAGTGCTTCGTTTTTAAGAGTTATAATAAAAACGTGTAGACTGTTCAGATTGTAGAGAGTGCTGAGTTTCGAAGAGTTATAATAAAAATGTGTTGACTGTTAACAATTTTAGAGAGTGCTGAGTTTTAAAGAGTTATAATAAAAATGTGTTGACTGCTAAGATTTTAAGCAGTGCTGAGTTTTAAAGAGTTATAATAAAAATGTGTTGACTGCTAAGATTTTAAGCAGTGCTGAGTTTTAAAGAGTTATAATGAAAAATGTGTAGAGTGCTAAGTTTTCAAAGAGAGGTGAGAAGAGTAAAACTTAATGGTTTGTCGCGGAGTGTATGGTAGTTACTACAGTCAACCCTGAAACAGCTAAAGCAACATTGTATCGTGAACAATAACAAAATTAGTAACACAAACACCACGTTGCCAGCGCAAACGAACGCTCTCTGCTAATGTTTAGTTACGTGTGTTTATTACGGCTATTATATTATCATAACCCTGTTAACGTAACTGCTTTATTTTAGTAATTTTTAATTATCCTGAAAACCTGGCTGGCTGGCCCTTATTCTGGAGTAAGCCGCCAAACGACTTAGTGTGTTCCGGCCGCGGACTAGGGAGCCAGTATTTTCTCTCTTTCCGCTTCCTTCTTTCTCTATCGACAGTGCACCGGTGCCTTTGATGTTACTGACGTCCATGTACGACGGTGACCACTTACCATCTCGCTAGTCTGCTCATTTTCTGGATATTATAATTAAAAACAATCAGAGCAACACAGCCACGCTTCGCTTTGGGAAGCCTATGCGCTTGCTGTGTGGGTATGGGTACACACACGAAAAAATGTTTAGTCGTTATTATTCAAATTGTCATTGGTATTTTTTTTATTTGAGAGTTGATAAAAGTATAACAAATTCCTAATGTTACCCTATACCATTTCTGAGATTAGTGGGAACGAACTGAGAAACATGCCTAAAATCTGAATTTCATTGTTAATATTCGGAATCTGTCGTTAATACATACACAAATAAACATATTCAATTTTAATATCTTCTCAAGTGTGGGTACTAAGGCATTGATTCCCGAAACGAAGCCAGGGCGGGTTAATAGTTATTCATTACAGTACAAATCTACGTCTAAAATAAATTCTTCAGTTGAAGTTGTAAGTAATGGACCAGGCAAACGAATTTTTTTTTACACGTCAAATAAATCTATAAAAAATTACAAGAAAAACTGTGTTTTTACTTTTTCCATATCTCAATAAATGGCTGAGATATTAACGATCAAAGTGCGTATTTACGGCCGTTGGTTTTTTTAAAAACGCAGGCGGGCGGTCACTACTCGATGACGTCATCTCTCAGTAGTCGCGCGTAGTTGATAGGGATTTTTGACCGAAATGTTAATTTAAACTCAAGTAAAGCCGCGAGCAAACCTTAGTTATCAATAATAAAATAACATATATAATTCACATACTATCTACTACATCTATGCAAAATTTCAAGTCTGTATCTATAGAAATAAGAAAGTTATAGATTTTTGAACTGCATAGACCCATATTTTCTATACTTGCGCCGTATCGTGCTCGCGGCCGAACTAACTCGTGACGTCATAGCGTAAGCGCGGAAATTCAAAAAAGGGCTTGAACTTCTCGTCTTTATAACTTCGGAAATACTGCATGTATTGAAGTGAAATAAAAAGTTATGTAATGTATATATGTATATATGACCTAAGCTCGGATTTTAGGTGTATTTGATAGTAATATTTTGACCCTTTTGCCTTCTCCATTGTAGTCCTGAATAAAGTAGGTAAGTAAAATTAAAAAGAAGTAGAAAAAAGTAGGAAATAGAAAAAAAAGTGAAATAAAAAAAAAAACAAAATGTGTGCAATTCACACGTAGGTACTAGAATTGAAACTTCAAAAAAAAAAACGAATACTGTCAGTCCAAATATTGATGTTTTGCTTTGCTTCAGTAAGCCGCCATTTTGCCAATGCTTCCTATCTCATTTTCTCCTACGTTAAAATGTGTCTGACGTTGACGTTGACGGTTCATTTCATTCGCGTCATTTCCGTTTCATCGAATTCCAAATCACACTACTATACTACAGAAGTATTCACTTCAAAAGAAATATTATTGTAGACGAGAACAATTATGCAACATATCACTGAAATGATCATCACGCCTAATGCAGTTCACATATTTACTGTACCTACAACAATGTCAGTTATTGCAGCTACATTGTATTACGCAAATATTGTAATGCAAATCTTTGTGGTGACTTTTATCATTTAGATCTATTATGGATATATTTGCTTTGTTGCTTTGTTTAAAGAAAACATTATCTTTACGTCTGCAATGCATGCTTACCTTGGCTTGAGTCCTTCAACCTTCTACACGTGGTCACTGTTACTGGGTGAAAGTGGTTCCCGTGTAGCCTGCCTATTGTCTTGAGCATAAAGATATAGTATCTCATTCATTAAAATTATATATTGCTTCGGTGAAAGAAAACATCCTGGAAAGCTACCCTAGAACCTACAACCCGGCCCCTAGGGTGGAAACCCGGCTGGCGAGCTACCACAACTTCCTAGCAACTTAGTAGCTAGTGTGTTCCTAGCTTCACACTTCCTAGCAACACACTCCCTAGAGGCAGTCGCTAATGATTGTCGTGTTCCAGCGGAGGCTTGAGAGTTGAGTTTTTTCCTTCCCTCTTATCTCTTTCCTGGCCGACAACGCATCGGTGATGCATAGTCATTGAGGCGTTGGTGTTACTGATATCCATAACCGACGGTGACCACTTACCGTCAAGTGGTACGTTTGGTATATCTACGACGTTTTAAATGCAGTGGTTAAATATTTAAAAGTTACGTTTAGTCACAATAGATTATGCTACTCTGCACCCGAAATTTGACTGTGATTCATTTTTCATAGGACTTCGACTGTTGGTAATGGTTGATTGTCATTTTGATTGTGAAACAATATAGCAATCCCGGTGTAACTAGGTCGTTTTGTAACAACAATCCCATAAATATTACAAAACGTTCGTCACATGCGCCTATTGCACAAGAGAAACACAAATTTTGTAAATCTACGGACAAACACGCTCAGTTCTATATTTGAGTAGAATAGTGCAGGTACAGATAGCAACAAAAATGTAACACGGTCAAAATTCACATGGGTTTGTTCTTATACAAATTCATAGACATAGTGACCAGAATTTTATGACTGTGTTTAAATAAATTCATCATTATCTTCATATCTTAACTGTCCCACTGCACTGCAGTCTCCCTTTAAGGTGTGCAGGCCCTGGGCAACGACGCAGGCTAAGTGTGAATAAGTAGAGTTAATAGGTTTGCTCCCATTTATTTCAAGCGATAATTAATTTCTAATACGCCCAAAACCTCAAAAAATAGATCTGCGTGCAAAATCGAACCCAAATCCCTATGTCCTAGGCTATTCTGTTTCAAATTAATTATTATTTATTTATAAAAATGATTATAAACACAGTGTGCATTACAGAGGACGCTTCCAATCATTTTAGTCAAACATTTTGTACCTAATTGTTTGTTCAGATATGTTTGAATTAGAAGTTAGAGTCGATTGTTTTGAGATGACATTGATTAGTTACATTTTAAAAGTTTAATTTAAAAATTTATTTATTAAAAAAGAAGATAAAACGTATCGAATTACTATTTAACTTTAAAGTGTTCTGTTCTTTTACATTTGGACAAATTACAAAAATCGGCCGAAATTCCGGGTCCTGTAAAATATTTAGAATTTTGAAGCCCACTGTACGCAATGAGAGTAATTTATGTTGGACAAACACACGCGTGCCCGTTCAAAAACATTATGACGTTGGATTTTGATAACGTCACAGGCCACAGCACATGTCACAGTCACAAACTGAATTAGGAAGTTTTATTAATTTTACTGAGGATAATATTGGTACTTTGATCGATTTAAAAGAGTAATCTGTTTTTTCACGTGTCTTTATATTTTATCAAATTAATCTGTATTTTTCATAATTCTATTTGAAACTAACTGGTCCATTTTTTTTTGTCAGACAAACAATTTTACCCTATTAACGATCAATTTTCAAAATCTGGCTTATATACTGGCTCTATGTGAAAAAGGTGTATACAAAAAATTTCAATTTAGTCACGGCTTTCAGCTTGTTACTAACATTTTCTCTAAAAATGTATTGTTTATTCTTCTAGAGTTAATTTATTAGTAGATAAGGATTAGGATATTTTTGGAAAATCTATTCAATTACAAAATAAACGCTGTTTTCCAACATGTATGAGTTCTGAAAAATACTATACGCATAAATTTTCATACGTGATGCAACAAACGCCATGCTATAAATCAAACGACACCATCATCTGTATGTTGCACAATTTGTACTTAATTACACCATATATGTCACCCAGTAATGTTATACAACTAGAAAAGACAATTTTAAACTTTATGTTTTCGTAATTAAAGATAACTTTCGATAAGCCAGGTAACTTATATTGAGGTTTTTAAATTAGGATTAGGTTGATTAGTTTTTAAATTAGGAAAAAGGTTGTTTTCGATGTAAGATTCTACATGTTTCTCTAACAATAAATTGTTTTTTTTTTAATTCACAAGAAGCCATGACGAGAAGAGATTTGTTAAAGAAGTGTTATTTAGGATTTTTACATCCTATAAACAGTAGAAATTTGACTTTATAGGACTACATTGTCCTATTACAAATAAATAGATCACAGATTCAGCTTTTATTTTCAGAGCTTAATCTTTTGCTCAGTCCTACGTGTCGGTATTATATAATTATCACATTATAGCTTTAAAAGGTACTCTACCACCTGAATGAAGACTTCTAAGAGTTCCGGTTTCAATATCACACGAGGATAACTCCTCCTAAGTAGCTATACAAGAATGCTGCCGATAAAGTGTTTGTTTTCGATCGATATCACTATAGAGGAAATTCTAATGCGAGATATAATAACGATAGAGTTTGTGCGGTCATTTATCTATTGATTTATGTGTTCAGACCCCAATAATAAATAGGTACTAGTTATTACTAGTACAATTTCATTATATTATTAATACATTATTTATCAATACATACAATACTATACATTATCAATACATTATTATGTATTGTAATGTATAAGGTATTCCTTATTTTGATTGTTTTCCAGCTGACCTACAATTGAAGAATTAATTTTGAGACGTAGATTAGTAGGTACTTTTATAAATAAAAAAATCAATCGATTTGACAATTTCCTCCTGTTTTAAAATCTTGGTACCTATCATTGATCTGAAAGTAAGTCTATTTTCATACTTAACGCCCTTGGCTGTCAGACCTGATCCTTCCTAAGTCAAGTCTTAAACCAGTCAAGTCTTAGACCACCCAAAACCCTCGCGTTTCGTGTGACGTCACTAGCTTATCACTACTGATAAGCTGTATAATCCGTGACCGTTATCCCGGTGTTCAGTCAGTTTGTTCTGCGCACAAGAGTTTACCTCACACGTTGATATTGTACACAATGTAAGATATTTTAGGTGACGTACGATTTGATGAGAATTAAGTGTCCTTTCCTTTGCAAGCTGAAGCTTTGAAAAGCCAAGCGGTTTGAACTTGAACTCCCGTACTGCGGGGCCTCAGTGGATGCATGCATCTTATTTTCACACATTATGACTGTACAGAATCTAAGTATCACTAAACTTGCTTTGATCGGTGAAGGAAAACATTTGAGCTACTTAATTAGACGAAGAACTTTATCACTGTACAAAATGATCATCGCTACAACTTTCAATAATTGTTTTATGAGGGTATAGCCCGCGCTTCTTTTCAAATATCCTTCGTGGCAATCCATTAATTTCCTACTAACTACAATGCACGGATCTCTCTTATTAACTGTGGGGGATAGAACATACTCCAGGCCTTCGCGGGTTCGACGATCTTACGGTGCATTACGCGCGATGGTGTTTGTTACGTTGGTAAATTTTTGCCTCCCGCAATCACTCATTCTATAAACGAACTCCCGCTATTGTTTCAATCACGGAGCAAATACAAAGGTTTCAATCGATCAGTTATCTGGGATCGACACAATCCGCCGGGCTATGAGCGCTTTCGAAAGAGCTATGTAATAAGCCACCTCATGTACCCTAACTACCGTAAGTGGTCACTGTAGCCCGTAGACGGATAAAAGTAAAGACCTATGAATGGCATCTATCTCACTCACACAAGAAAAGGAATAACTTACGCGGACGACACGAAAAAAAATCGAGACAGAATGATAGTATTTTTTATCTCACTCTGCGTAGCGGTTTTTTCAAGGAGAGCACAGTTGCTTACATACAAATTTGACAGCTGACGTCGAACTTTTCTTACGCCACAGGCCACATATACATTTACTTTATCGTGCTATCTCATGTGGCCACGCTCACCAGATGTCCATATAATATATCCTTCTCGGTCTACGCCGTAGCCCATAGGCATTAGTGACACCAAAGACGAGATGTCTTTGTAGGCCGATGCATAGCCGGCCAACATGAAGACCAAAGATATCTCTGGCTCTGGACAGAACTTGGACAGGGAACATGAGTTCTCAGCCGGAACGCGATAAGTCGTTTGGCAGCTGATTCAAGTCAGACGTACACGTAAAGACCACTACCTAATAATATAGTGGCTTCAACCTATTAATAACGCACTACTGAGCACTTGTAAAAAAGCAGTGATAGCCGTGTGGTTAAATGTTGGACTGCCGAACCGGAGGGTCCGGGCTCAAACCCCGCACGCACCACTAATTTTCAAAAATTATGTGCGTATTAAAATTTAATTATCACTTGCTTCGGTGAAGGAAAACATCGTGAGGAAACCTGCACACGTGAGAGTTCTCCATAATGTTCTCAAAGGTGTGTGAAGTCCGCCAATCCGCACTTGGCCAGCGTGGTGGACTATGGCTTGTACCCCTCACACTGTGAGAGGAGACCCATGCCCAGCAGCTGACAGTTATGGCTTGTGATGATGACTGAGCACTTGCCACTCCTCATAACCAAGGAGGCGTACCTATGTCCAAACGCAACAAAAGAACTACTTACTTACGAGTACATATAAATTCAAAATCTGGTCATAATTGTCGCGTATTGGTCAATTACGCGTGAAAATGACACTTGAAAAAACCGTAAACCTTTGAATTGTGTCTATGAATGCAGTAAGAATGGTTGGGTCCAGTAAGAGATACTTCCGACAGTGTTGTGGTACACTTCTTGGCGTCAAATGGGTCGTGAAATGCGCGGCGGTGGTCGCTATTGTCATAGGGATGAATCTGTACTTTGGGATATTGTAACAATAAGGTATTACATCAAATGTTTTGTATAATGTGTGATTTACCGACAACACAAGTTATTTACACTTTTTTTGTGGTTGTGTAGGGACTGATGTGTAACTGTGTAATGAGGGACTGTTCGTTCGCGTGGAATTTAATAAAAAAACTAAAATAAAAGTAGCCTAAGTTACTCCTTATGACATCAGCAATCTGTCAGTGAAAGTCCCGTCAAATTCGGTTCAGCCGTTCCAGAGATTAGCTCAAACAAACAGACAGACAAAAATTGTAAAATGTTATTTTGGTATATGCACCGTGTATACGTCCATATATTATGCATTTAGTAAAAAGCGGTTATTTTAATATTACAAACAGACACTTCAATTTTATTTATAGAATATAGAATAAATAGCCGACATACGAACATTGTTAGTGGTCATCGTTCCCTATAGGTATAGACTAATCAAAAACCGGAAATATCTTAAAATTTATTTACGTGTTATGTTTGCTAAGACTCAAATTCGGAACGGACCTTGGAGGCCTTATCAAATGGTCATCATTTTCAACTTTAACATTGACATTATGGGCAACGAATACAGCCACCAAGTTCGATATCTACAATACATATTTGAAATCAAAAATATCCAATGTGAAGCACCCCGCTGTTACCCTCATATTAACATGTCAATTACGCAATTGTTAGCAAATGTAGCATCTCCATATGACCACAGAGTGACACCCTTCAGCAGTCCGCCGCCATATATTGAAATAAAAGCTGACCGACCAGACTTTGTATAATTTGGGCAAGACTACCGTATATTATTAATATTTATTGCATAAGATAATTATATAGTTCACGTACCTACAAAAGAAATCACTATGGTATGGTTTATTTTCTATGTTAAAAAAATAAAGGAGATAATTAAAGTAAATCTTTTTTCAGACTATATACATTCAAATACATTAAATTAAAGTAAATACCTGTAACACAAGCATTCATAATAATTAAAAGTAAGTTAATTACTCATCATTAAGTGATTTATTAGTAGTTGAATTTTAGTTTCTGAACTTATTTTTTAATGTTCTCAACACCGCGCATGTTCCCCAAACGCTGTAAAAGATTCGGGACATCGTCATACCCCACGCGTCCCGCAATTATCCTCTCCTTTGGCCGACTGCATGGGAGTCCGACTGTGGCATAACGCGTCATGCGTCGAGTGTGCAGTAAAACGCACTCGAACACATGCGTCGTCGATTCGATTCTTATTGAATTTGTTGAAGATGTTTTTGTCGGAGAGCCCTGCTGTGCTTTGTCGATGATTTTGCATTGAAACTTGTTTTATTCAAGAGTGATTTAAATCGTGCTTTGGGTTTTAAATACCGATGATAGCTTCCGATTTTAATTGTGAATGTCATTCTTTATTTTCTACTTGAGTGGTATAATAGTGTGGTAAATTCAGCTGGGTAGTTGGGTAAAGCTACGTATAAATGCAGTTTATGGGAAAATAACAAATTGCATAAGACAAGGGAACAATATTGAACTTTTTATATAACCAAAAAGTGACGTAAAATTAACTTTCTTTGACGGCTTCATCAGGCACTCAAAGTATTTAATAATTGAGTTGTTAAAATTACTACGAGTATTTACTGCAAGTAGGTAATTTTTCTAATTATTAAATCGCAATTCTAATAATTCATCGAATCATTAATCTAATCATGTAAAGATAAGTTACAAAAATAATTGACATTTAAATTAACATTCGCTTGTCTTAACAGACTCTTTAACGAAATTTCAAAATTGTATTTTTTTGGTGAAGTGTGTGAGATGAACGGAAAACGAATAAGATGTTGAATTAACGTCTGTCAAGTCTGTCAGTTGTCAGCTGTTTCTCTCCAGCTGTTCCATCACACACCATCTCACCTTGGACCATGTAATGCGATCGAAAACGAAAAATCATAAAATAATACGAGTATTATAAAATGTCTTTAAACGTAAGTAGATTGTGTATGCCTACATTATAACAAATTGATGTAAATAAAATCTCTCATTTCACAGTTGGGGACCGCCAAATGTACCCGGATCGGGCACAAACGACCTTACGATGGGCAAAGGCTTTCTCTTTTGTGGATCTAATAAACAACCCCCGGACATTCGGGAAACAATCCCGAGGCTTTGATTCGATCTCCAGCTCTTTAAATATCAACACACATGCGGCATTCCTTTTTTTATGAATATGAAAGGCGTACTCGTAGCTGGACAGGGCGCGCAGTGAAAACATATTGAATTACATATACTTAAATATATTGATTCAAAACTGGCTTGTTTATCTACTAAGTACAGATGAAAATATATTTATAGGTAGTCACTAGGGACCAAGTATGATTCATAAGTACCTACTAGAGAGTAAATTAATTTGGAAACAGAATTAAAACATTTTTTTTCTCAAGTTTTTAATAATGATTATGATCGAACCAACCACAAGGAAATCACTTATATAATAAAATAATATATTATCACACATCTATAAATAAACAATTATTTTAAATTGTAATTTAATTATATTGTAATTGTTATTGTCTTTAATATCAAGAATTTAATGTTATCCATTTTATTCATGACAATATCCTCGATTAAAAATACCTTCACTCAATAAGCGGCCCCGCGTTTATCACAATGAAAATTAAGAGGCCCTGTGACAGTGTGGACGAATTAAATGAATCTCACTTACCCCTTATCCGCATTTACTATGCAAAATACAGAACATACTATAACCAACCCTGTAACAGGAGTCTAAAGTCTAATTCAGCTTAAAGATCTCCATGTCAATGGAACTACGTTTGATCGTGGCATTATCTCCACAATAGTGCTTTGCATTGTCGCTACGTTGACAGTTCCGGGGTGGGGTAAATGTGACTTTACTCCGTTGTGATATGGTTAGTTTTTGCAAGGCACCGAGGATAATATCACCACAGGGGTCGAAAAAATCCAACCCTTGAGTGTGACGCCCCGCGAAGTAAGCTATGATGTTCCTGTACTATCATGCCACTGACGAAGTTTAAAGGGGATGGTTTTATGTTACGGACATTTGGAAAAAACTTGCTTTATTTTTATATTTTATTTCTTTCCTATTCTTTCTTTCTTGATGCCGTTGGTCTTTGGGCGACGATGACCAATTACTATAAAAAAAATTGACGGATGGTTATGATCTGAATCGTTACACTGTTAAAGGATTGTCTGCGATATTTAGTTGGTTGGTGTTAGAGAAAGAGAAGAAGAAATAGAGAGAAATAATGCTTTCTTCTTATTCTTCTTTTAGAAATTTATCATGTATTCTTATCGTTTGCTTCTTTATAACCAAACTGGCTTCCCTGTCTGGAGTATATTACCATCACGGTCTTGAAGTAAATAATGGGAAATTCTTAAATTATACTCTATTTAAAAATATGTACAAAACTTTAAAAACCACTGTATGACACTTAAGTTTATTTGCCAAAAGTATAATTTTAAAGACATGTCTAAACTAGTCGCATTTCTCTATTTCACCGCAACACAGATTAGAGCCTATGAATAGGAGTAATGAAATAAATATTTTGCCGGTGGGGCAAATTCGATAACGGATGGGCGCACAAACCCCCTATTTGAGGCATTTTGGGGCTCCTGCCATTTCACAAAACGACAGGATTGTTTGCGCCAAACTAGCATGAAATGCGCCATTGCGCGGAAGTAAGTCGCGGACTTTTTGCTTATTAAACCGAGGATGTGAAAAAGTAGCCATGAATACATTGATATACTATTTACTGAAGTACCTACTAGAGAAGACAATGCAAAACAATCTTGTATCCCGGTCAACTGTCTAGGACTTTCGACCTTAGACTTTAGACTTCATTGACATGAAGTGGGAGACCTGTAATGCTGGTTACAAGTGTTTGAAAATAAATTAATGTAACAACCCTTTGGCGCAATTGTTATAACCCCGGATCCCTGTTCGGAGGGTATTGGGTTCGATTCCCAGATACCCAGTTAGGGGAAATTCGAATGATAAATTCTTTGTGTCCTTGGACTGGGTGTGTTCTTATCTTGTGTGTTGTTCATGGCACCCACGACACAGGAAATGTTAGTGTGGAGTTATTATTGTGTAACGTTATGTAATTATTAATTCTCAACATTTTATTCTACATACTTAAATAAATCCTAATACTGCATCGAATCTCTGTTGTGCAAACAACTTAAACTAACATTAAAACGAAATCCCTCAATAAAAATCCAAGTAAAGGCTAATACGTATAAAACTATAAACAAGTCGGTTTGTTTGTAAATCAGATTCGGGCCCTAGTCCTGAGAATGCCCATCTGGTGTAAGCGGAACGGCAAACAGGCCTTCGCCCCTCGGCCCGCGATGAATGTTAAAACGCGGTTCGAAAACTAAAACGAACTCATACCGGCTATGAAAGCTATTGTCGGAAATATTGATTAAAGAACAAGTATTACAAAGTTAAAGCTTTAAGTCTAAAGAGTTAATCGACTTTTTAACCCGACTTAATATCTCGAGTAAGTTTTTAGCTTCATTGTAATATTCAATTTTATATAATTATTTTTTATAGCAATGTTTGAAATCATGATTTAAAAAAATTATTATTATTAATAAAGAATTATTTTTTAGGAGAGTCAGGTAAAAGGGTGTTTGCCCAATACCTACTACCTGCTAAAATTTATTTTATTATCTTAGGTACCTTTGTCGGCTAGCTAGTATCATACTCGTACATAATTATGTAGGTAAATAAAATAAAATGCTGACTGATCGATGTCCTGTACATAGAATATTTGGCTACAACCCATTAATGGCCCACTACTGAGCACGGGTCTCTCCTCATACCTGAGGAGGTCTAGAGCATACTCCACCACGCAGCTCCAGTGCGGATTGGTGGAGGGGTTAGTGGCCAACCCAAGTGTCGGAAATTTTAAGCCGCCCGAAGGTATCCGACAAAATGATAACAACCGGGACCGACGACATCACGTGTGCTTCACATAGAATATATTAGATAAAAACTATACCCAACTAGCGGTATTAATTAATGCAATAATAAGTTTTAGAATTTTTGTCTGTATGTCTGTGCGTTGGTTTCCGCTAAATCTTAGAAATGTCTTAACCGATTTGATTGCGGTTTTCCTTGATGTGTTACCACACTTGGGGTAACACTTAGTGTTTGTTAATGTATTCGGTCTGCAAATAAAAAAATTAATGTGTGTTATGTACACGCTTTAGAAGTTATACTTCTTTGGCGTAACAAGATAAAAATCTTTTCAAAAAGTTCATTTATTATAATAATATAATGAGAAATATTATTATTATTTTATTTGTATCTATTATTATTATACCGCCAACTATCTACTTAATCCATACTAACGAGTTCTATTATTCTACTATTATTTACTAGATGGCGCTAGGCCGATGGCGTTCTTATTCTTTAAGTTAGGAAGGTTCACCCCTAGATGGCGCTGTGCTTAAAACCCGCTTCGAATAAAACAATCAATGTAGGATTTTCATTCTAAATTATCTTTAAATAGTTATAATTTATGAACTGTGATATTGCAATTAAATAAATTATATGTGTATCAAATCAAACTAAAAAATACTAGAATATACAACTTGAACATAGTTATCAATTTTCATACCACCTAGAACTAACTTCATGCTGTTAAATTTAGGTGTCGCAGCCAACTTCACATATTAAAATTTCACTCTCATCATTTTTTCATAACGCGCCTAAAGAAGTATAACTTCAAAAATATATGTTAACTTAAAAAAGCACCTGGCATAGGTTTCGGGAAGCGAAGCGAGCACAGTTACTCTTTTAATAATAGTTTTAGCAGAACAGTAATTTCTCATAAAGGAAACGTTAAATCCTAATGATACATTAAAGGTGTAATAAATAAAATTTAGATTAAAGTCGAACAATTGAACTCCCTTCAAAGGTTGGACGATATCAATTAAACATTATTACCCTCAGTAATGGTCCCTACAGGATTGTCGACGACACTCGCCGGCGAAGCCCCCGGCCGCAGCCCCCGGCCGAAAGCCCCGGCCTCTCATTTAAATCTTATTTGTAGTTTTTAGTTTGCCGTGTCAACAGTTTAGGCGATGTGCTCTCAAAGAGGGCGTTCGAGCCGCAAATTGAAATGATTCTGTGGGAAATTTTAGATGTATTGTCTTGATTACATTTTTAATTGTTTCTCTAAAAGCTTTTGTTTAATGAGATATAAGTTTAAAATTTAGAACTCGAATGCGTAATAATAGCCTTCTTTGCTTCGCGCATTCGGGTAAAAAGTTCCACATTTGGTAAACATCATACAATTAATAACATGATAAAAACTGAGAATGATCGTGATGAATGATCTTTAATAAATCAAAGTCGCAGAACTTGATTTATTAAAGTTCTTACTTTAATATTTGCTTTGTTGTCACCACTCACATCACACCACACTCACAAGTAGGTACCTACAGTAAGAGAATACAACAGTTTACAAAAGAGAGCGAGGTACATATATGAACAGAAGGCATAGTAGGTATAGGGTATACGGTATCTACCCTCCTCCAACGGAGGCGACGTGATCCTCTCGAGTATTGTGTCCACACAATATAAGCGCAAATAAACCGGATCTCTCCGGATATACCGCGCTACTCCTCTCCATTTGGATTGGCATGATTTTTTTCAGTAATTAAGTACCTTCTTAGTTTATTTTGGTAGGCGAATCCTTATGGGTTCGCGTCAGCAACATGTTGTGATGTAGTGTAGGACGGGCGACTCACAGCGGTCTGCTATAAGCAGTCATCTGGGTGTTTCTGAAATCAATGGACGATAGTGATACCAATCAGGTAGATCGTTTTGCATAAAAACAATTTTTCTATCACACATTTTAGCTAGGATAAAGGTCTACTTACCAACTGGGCTGCGTCACACGTCGCCATAGTATGAACGTTGACCTTACTTAGGTTTTGTATTAAATGGTTGTGAAATTGAAAATAAAATTATTTAATTACAAACACGGATGTCTTCTATGATGTATTAAATAATCAAATAACAATTTCTGCAATACAAAAATTCATTCGACGCTCGTTACTAAGATACCAATACACACCAACCCGACTATCAACGTATGAAAATAGTGCCTTTCAGTCTGATGACACATTTTCAAGTAGACTTTCAGCGCTGTACAAGTGAGATTAAGCCAGACAGTGACGCGTCGCTGTGTGCGGCACACGGACACACACAGGAACACGTCACGTCGTGACTAATATTACGCGGTTGAATATCTCCTTTCTGACACGTGCTTGAGCTATTGTTTTGTGCCTATTTCGTTTGAGTTCCGTCTGTCGCCTGCCGGTGGTAATGATCCTTCCTATTTGGTGGGCTTCTTACTTCGTTCTTTATACGAGAACGACTACAGACGGAATGAGGAGGTTGGTGGCATCGAGATTTATTGTTAGATGATGTTGTTTTGTTATTGTGCCATAATGGAAATCTATCTAGTTAATGAGATATCTACTTATTTAAGGGTGAGACCTATAAACTGTACTTAGACTTTGCCCAGCCTTGACTTGGCTGAGTATATAGGCATAAACCTTGATTCGGAATTTATAGATAGGTATGCCACAGTGAGATTATGCTGAGCATGAGCTAAGACGTTTATGCCATAATAGGTACTAATATTGGTTTCATTTATATATTATTATGTGCGTATAATGAAGCAGTGATAGCCGTGTGGTTGAACGTTGGATTGCCGAACCGGAGGGTCCGGGTTCAAACCCCCCACGCACCACTAATTATCATTTGCTTTGGTGAAGGAAAACATCGTGAGGATACCTGCACACCTGGGAGTTCTCCATAATGTTCTCAAAGGTGTGTGAAGTCCCCTAATCCGCACTTGGCCAGCGTGGTGGACTAAGGCCTATACCCCTCACACTGTGAGAGGAGACCCGTGCCCAGGAGTGGGACAGTTATGGGTTGTGATGATGATGATGATGTGCGTACAAACTAATGTGCGTTATCTTGGTAGCGTAGGATCCGCGCTATCCGCCCGACGCGACGGTAACTCAAGGGTAGCAACACATCTGTGACCGAATTATAACGAGACTCTTACTAACATTTACTAACTGGACTATTACTAACAATAACTAACAGGACTAACATTCACTAACAGTCCCTGTCCCAGTCCTGATACTTACAAACTAACCAACTAATGTTCTAACACCGTCACCTAACCGGACTAACTATCCCAGTCCCCATATATGAGTCTTGTTCTAAGTCGGTCACAGTTGTCATGGGCGGCAGCGGAAGGTGGTGCTGCATGCTCGTTTGCTGCCTTATATCAATAAAAAAAAATATCTAATAACTATATAATTAGCCCTTGTGTTATTTTCTTTTATAATTAGGCCGACAAGAGTGGTTGAAAATTACGGTAAATATTGTATCTACTCCTATAACTAACATCCACTAATTAACACACAAACACGTGTCTAAGTTTAATCATAATTTTAAATAACCCGAGATTAGGTATTTACCTATGTATTACACAAGGTTGAAATGATCCAAATGGCTGAACCTAATAGTACAAGTGTATGATAGGCGTTGCTTTTCCAATCCCCTCGGTGCAATATTCAACGCTACGAGCCGATCAGCTCGGATCAGCAGAGATGCAGTGTAAACGTGCGCGCAGGATTTGAACCTGGACCCCCGGTTTATTTGTCCAACGTTCAAACAACTCGGCTATCTCTGCTGTATAGAAAACCAACATGCAACAATTTTATTAATTAACTAGTTGTCCCGGCGTACTTCGTACCGCTTTATAATTAAAAAATGTTTTGGTGATATATCGACAGCGACGCCACCTACCGGGTCCAATTGTGAATCTAAACCATTCTCGGATCCACCTGAAGACACACAAAAAATTTCAACCAAATCGGTCAAGCCGTTTAGGAGGAGTTCAGTATCATACACACTCACACTCGAATTATATATATTAAGATTTGTTTATAATTAAACGTTCGTGAGACGACCATTTCTGTTCTCTACAGTTTTATGAATACCACAAAAATGATTCACGAACAATAATTGTAAACGCATTTACAATCCAAATTGTGATGGATAATAAAATGATAATTCCATGCTGGATATTCCGTTGTTTGGCGGAAAATTCCGACATTTTAAAGTAGGAAATGGAAATATAAACAATAATTGCTTTAGGCACTGGACCATAGAGTGCGTGTGGGGAGATATGACATGAGATGTTTAATTTATAGAACGATAAGGGGAAACGAGGAGAAAAAAGGGGATAATTATAATTTATCGTTCTAGTATAGCTATCAATAGGTATTTATTAATTTAATTTTACTTATTTGTATACTCTAGGTATGTTTGCTGGATTTCTTAGGAATTTCTCTTTTTAACAAGAAAATTAGAATTTTCAGACACGAAAAATATCTAATCCTAACCTATAGTAAGATACCTATAGTAAGTTGGAAAAACAAACAATATCCGTAATTTACCCAATCGAGTATATTAAACCCTTATTTTACAATAGTCCATTAAAGTTCTAACCCTAAAAATCACTGACATCCGGACCATATCTGGTCTTTGCTCCATCTGTGGGTTGCGTGGCAGTTCCCGTTTTTCACGGACACGCAATATCATTTGGACTCCGGCGCGCAATTATAAATATTTCAATTAGAATCCAGACGGATTCCTGGTTCCATTTTTTAATATGAACGTTCATACTACGGCGTTTCACAATTTGCATTGAAATATTAATCCAAGCAACTCATTGCGGTAGGTACTACGTGTACGACTTTTTTTGTATACTACCAGTAGGTACAATTTTATTTCGAAATGTAAACGAAAAAATACTCATTCTTTCATATTTGATTTAAAATACTCGTAAAAAGAGTACTTAATTCTATTATACTTAGTTCTATTTAAATATTGGTTACTTATAAGGTATTCTTTATTTATGTAAATTTTAAACAAACGAACAGACGACACTTTATTGTAAGCAGTAGCCGACTCCCCCGGACATCACCAATATCAAATGTATCATCGAGACTGGCCAAGACAGAAGGAAGACAAAAGTTACAATATTACTTACTATTCTTATTTTAAAAACTACTTAATTGAAAAAAAAATTAGCAGTTGGAATTCTTTTATTTCGAAATACACCCAGAGGCGTTTTAATCTGAACGTGGCTAAAAGAAGGGGGATGAATAATTTTCATTATTCGAGAGTTAACACTTAGCTCGCGTTAATACTCCCGTCGGTCCGTCGGCAGTCGGCAGCCGCTTAATTTATTCCGTTACTGTACTGCCTTTCATTACATTACCAAAGTACGTCTTAACAAATCATAAATGTCCCATTGCTGGGCTGCGGTTATTTCTCACACTGAAAGTGTTAAAAGGCATAGTTGTCATGGGCGGCAGAAGAAGGGTGGTGCTGCATGCTCGTTTGCTACCTTAATTCAATAAAAAAATGTAAAAGAACGCAAACGAATATGAAAGTGTTCTAAAATTCTACAACAATTGGCTGCAATTTTGGCCTATAAAAAGTTTTAACACAAAATATGTAAAGTCGCGCGAAGTACCTTGGAGTGTAATCCTCAGTTGAGGAAGGGTTCTACATGTGGTTGGTTAGCTATGACTGGCAACACATCGGATACCTTCGATTAACACGTGCCACGGTACAACTTACCATCAGTTGGCACGTCTGTTCATTGGAAATTTACATAAATACTGTTTTAACATAGCGTAAAACAATAGTCTAATAAATGTTTTGTAAATACTTTCAGCACTACAAGTGATGTGTTGGGGTCAAGATCCCGTGAAATTCGGCAAGCTTTTGATCGTGTCACGCGACCGACCGCCACTCGAACGGTTCAAACAACCCCTGTTTATTAACAACTTGCCCTTATTAAACACATCGTTTTATTATAGCGACTGAACCGATCAGGCCCAAACGACCCATAACATATTTCCTACCTGAAAATAGCATCCATGCTATTTTCAGGTAGGAAATATGTTATGGGTCGTTTGGTTCCGTACCCAATGGTTATAAAATTTGAGCCAATTAATATGCCGCCGCTGTCTGTCTGTCAGTGTGTCAGGGCTCTATCTTTTGGACAGTGACACAAATAGGTAGACACAACAAATAAAAAAAATATACTGTATCCAATGGTGCCCCTTACAAAATGGAGTTTTCTGCATACAATTGTATTTGACAATATAATGAGTGTGAAAACGTTTGGAGCTTTTGAGTTTTTAAACTATTTCACTCACAATATTTTTAGTGGTGGCTATTAGTCGGAGCTATATTAATTGCGATTGAAATTATCATCTTAACTACAACAGTCCCACTGCGCTGGAATCTGGTCTCCTCTGACAAAGAAAGAGATCAAGGCCAGCGTGTACCACACATCAATTGCGGATAAGCAGACTTCACACACCTTCGATAAGGTTATGGAGAACACACAAGTGTATAGGTTTCCTCATGAGTATTACTGAAGTATATGACAAATTAAATTGTAATAAATGGTCATTGTACCCCAATCCGCACATAGTCAGCGTGGTGGCCTATAGCCTGTACCTCTATATTGCAAGAGGAGGTTTGAGCCCAGCAGTGGGACTGTTGCAATAATGAAACATTGTTCCTACTCACACAATTTTTCTGGCACATATTCATTACTTTATAATAAAAATAGAACACTAACATCCCCAACGCGTCAATACGGCATTAAGAATTTACAAACCAAAAACAGATTATACGCAGTGAAGCGGCAATCAATGTAATTCTATTTCCATGGGAATTGGCAACGCTCAAAGAACATTGTCAAATAGTTCGCCACTCTATCGCCGTAACAGTAATACAGTAATATCTAAAGAGCAAACGACAAACAAGTTTTACGGCAAATCAGTTTGTAGTTCCCGATTGGTCCGCTAGAGGGAGCGATGTGCCGTATCGCGACGGCGTATGGGTCATTTCTGTCACGTGAAACTTTTGAGGATTGTTCAACAACGTTGCGCTCGTTCGATATGTTGACAAGTTTGAAGGGGAGTTAGTCAAATAAAAACCTAATATATCGCGCATCGGTCACGTGGCGTGTCACAAAGGACGATATTGAGATGGTGTCGAGATAATTGCCGTTTAATTTGATGTTCCGATATTGTCATTCCGCGCTTCAACGCGTTAATGAGTGTGGCGTGTTGGGCGATATTTATTTTTTATTGCAAGAATAAAACTGCAGCCTGTAATGTTGACGAAATTCATTTTGTTTAAAATTTTGCGACCATGTACTGGATAGCGAGTAGTGACCCTACAAAAGTGCCTATGTTATTGATATTTGGCCAGCGAACGTGTCACAAGGCATACATTTTTGATATGAAACAATTATGACGATAATTTCACGTGAAACGTCATAAGGGAGAGAGATAGATGCGTTGCAAGCCGAACGTTTAGGCCGATCGTGCTTCTCTATCGCTTTTTCCGTGCTCTCGCTTGCACGCACAGGCTCAGACGGAACGGGACACTTTTTCGTGCACTCTGTCGGCAATTCATATTATTTACCTTACATACGCAATTCTCATAATTACTATATTTAACGTAATTTTCAGAGAGAAGTTACATATATTATCATTATGAAAGAAAACTTTTACTATTATGGATAACGTCTTATAAAGCTTATGCTGTTCCTGTTACCTCTCATCAACACACTTTTTAAAAAGGTACCGTAGAGTTCAGCAGAACTCTCTATCTGTTCACAAGGCACGAACTACCCAAGCCTCGCTCGAAACTAACATTCATATAGGCTTTATAAGACTTTTATGTCAAATTCTGTATTGCGGGTAATAGATTTTATTTATTACCACTCGTATCAAAATAATTATTATATATTATACAAAAGTTTCAATTCCTTTTCTTAGACTATACTTGATATTGCCATTTAAAAACTTGCCGCGCTTTCTTTGTGCCACGATTCGCTAGCCAAGGTATATAACTATAGATGATAGGCCCGGATTCAATTCTGTTCAGTCTTTTTATTACATAGCAGCGCACGCGATGTAAAGAATATTTTAGGTATTTTTTTTACATCTTGGGTTACATTTTAAGGATCCCTATTTTTTTTCCAAAATAAAATTTAGCCTATGTTACTCGTAGATAATGTAGCTTTCGAATGGTGAAAGAATTTTTAAAATCGGTCCAGTACTTTTTGAGTTTATTCGTAACATACAAAAATACAAATCTTTCCTCTTTATAATATTAGTGTAGATAATCATAACAATCTTTTTAGGGGTCCTAATCCAGATGATAGTGAAAATATTTAGTTACTGCAAAGCTGAAATCAAATAGGTACCTACTTATTTAACTCATGCAACTTTTTATCCTTTAGTTTCCTAGGTACCCTTCAATATTCCGTGACCAATTTAAACGTTTACCAATATGACACAGCATTTCACCTACGGATATTTTCTTAGTTTTATCTGAATACATTACATCACAGCTACGTCATCGAAAATGGAACAAAAGAAGCTTTTAAATCGGTCGTATGAAAAAACCAGCAGATTACGGGCTTCCGCATTAATTCTAGCACCTCCTCAACAAGCGCAGCGTGTGCAAAGACCGAAGACAAAAACAATGGCGAAGAAAAGTTCCGTGACCTTTTTAAATGGACATTCTTCATTAGAAAAGTCGATGGCGTCCAAGAATGTGGGATCTTTTCTTTCAAGTCTGGGAGACTGCGGATAAAGACTTAATGAAATACCTTTTTGATGAAGCTCGAACGGAAGGTTTTTTTAGGAAAAAAATGCCGAGCTGTGACGGCGCGGCGCGCGCCAAAATATTATTGTCACAGACCCCACTTGCTTTTTATATCGGCGAATAAAACTGTTTGGGAAATTTCAGGAAAAACTTCAGATCTATTTTATTGACAAATTCCTGGCTGTTAGGCTTGTAGCAGTTTTTAAATGGTTCATGGAGCATAAAGGGTTCTTGTCCATGATCTGAAATTTTTAGGTGATGAATTTTCAAAAATCCTTTCTTAGCGATCCCCTACGTTATAAAAGGAACCCCTGTGCAAAATTTCAAGTTTCTAACCCTTATAGTTTAGGCCCTGCGTTGATATTCAGTTCAGGGTTCATTCAGGGTCAGTCAGTCAGTCAGTCAGTCACTCAGTCAGCTTCTCCTTTTTTATATATAGAGAAGATAGATATATAAGAGATAGATAGATAACAGTAAGGATTTTTGATATATTTGTCTTGTTTTGTTACTTTAAGCTAATGGCAAGTAGTGATGTAGTATTGGGTGGTATAACGCACTAACTTAGTAGAGTCTTGATTTGAAGATACCCACATTATAATGTAACGGAAACCGATGCTGGCAATTTATTCCAGTCCTTCGCGGTATGCATCTTAAATGACAAAGCAAAGGGCGTCGTTCGTACCAGAGGGATGTTTACGACGAAAGGATGGATACGCGCCGTGCATCGGGATGTTCCATGGAGAAAAGAGGATGGTGAAATTAAATCGTGTTATTCCTGTGCACGCTCTCCGAAATGTATCCTGTAGAATACAGAGAGTCTGGAAACTATGCGCCTTTGCTCCAGTCTTTGAAGATTGTTCTCAAGTAATCCTCGAAAATAGACATAAGATAAATTATTGATTAAACTTCAGTTTAACCGGATAATCCTTTTTAACCGTAAGTTAAATCCCGTAACATACCTTTATACACGTGTCTTTATTCTGTGCATACATACATACGAGTAAGACTGCTCCAGCTGTGGTCATAGTATAAGAAGAATAATAAAACGTAAACGAACGCTAAAACTTATTCCGTGTCATTCACCTCTCAGAGAAGATTATTGCTGAAAGGGGTAGAGTAATGGAATAAGAAGGGTAACAAAGGCACTTCAAGGGACTCACGAGTGCGTAATGAACGCTATGTTTTCATCAGGGAAGTTGTGGACTTTTTTATAGTATCCGAATGTGGGTCAGCGATGAAAAATATCCGAAACTTTTTCATTAATATGCCACACAGTATATTTTTTTTATAATATGTGATAGATTGGTGACAAATTTTAATTATCATATCCCAAATGTAAGTACCTTATGATAAAAAACGAAAGCTCTGACTTTGGTATACCTAAAGGATAAAAATTAGAAAAATATGATACTTAATAAAACCAAGTAATAATTTGTTCTGGGTGTGGTTACTATTTTTGGGAATGTATGAATTGTGTTTCCAAATGCGAAGCGATGTCAGGGTCCAAATTGTATTTAAGATTTTCCCTTCTCCGAGATACTTTTCCAAAAAAGGTTTATATTGAGATTTGCTTCATTAGCATCAATATAATTGTGACTAGCTTAGCCTAGACTACTTAGAAGAAGCTTTTATCACTAGATGCCTAGTCTGCTAAGGTAGTCCAGAAGACTATTAAAATATTATTGCTTTGTATTATGATTCCTTTTCTATTCCTAGTAAGGAATACTAATAATACGGAAACGGATACTTTTAGGTAGGTATATAATATCCGTATCTTATTTGAATGCTGTCTCATCCCTTAGAATTGTCATGTTCAGTTTCATAACTGTGTGGGTTTACGCAATTAAAACACTTGAAGCCGTGTAATTCTTTACTAAAATGTTGTCATTTAGTAAATTCTTGTAATTACCCTCAAGTTTGAAGTAAGAAGTTTTGTTTAATGCTTTAGGTGGTTACTGCTAGTCTGTTTGAGGCCATTGGTACGGACTATGGACCTCTCTGGACCTCTATGGACTCTGTCCGACGGCTGGTGTCTATTCTGTGATCGACCGAGTTAAACAACTGCAGGCGTGGATGGGTGACTGTTAGAGACAAAAAATCTTTAGCCCTTCCGTTCTTCAGAAGCTTCGTCAGCGTCCTTCAGCTTCCCGGTTGTTGAACATATTTGAGAGTTGTTTGTTGTCTATTTGGCATTTTGTCTGTTCGTTTGTTTGAGAGTTTTTTGTTGTCTATTTGGCAGTTTGTCTGTTCGTTTGTTTGAGTGTTTTTTGTTGTCTATTTGGCAGTTTGCCTGTGCGTTTGTTTGAGAGTTTTTTGTTGCCTATTTGGCAGTTTGTCTATGCGTTTGTTACATCATCTGTGTGTTCGCGATTTGAGTGCAGTTTTCATTGATGTATTGTCATAAGCTTGTTGTTGCAACCTTTAGTTGTTTTATTTCAATCAGTTGACAAAAAAATCATTTGTTGAAAACATAATCTTAATGTGGTGGTTAGAAAAGTAATGGTAGTCCAACCACCAGAAACTACACTAGACTAAATAAAATCTGTTTTTAATCTTTTGCTGTCATCTGTAAATTCTTTTTACTTCTCTAATAAATTGTCTCAACGTAAAAGAGTGAACTAAAATTAGTCTGAAAAGATTCTCTAAGAAAGTCTTTAAGTAAAGACTGAATAAGCTTTTACTAACTAAATCAGCAACCATCGTAGACTTCATCAGTTTTCGAGAAACAACTAATTCAAAAAAAATACGAGTGGAGCACTGTAACAGACAAACGGACACCGGAGGCGTACTAATAGGATTCCGTGTGTTGCTCTTTGGGTACGGAACCCAAATAATAAAAGTATTTTTATCTATCTGCATTTTGTATATTATTAAGAAGAGCAATGGTTATCGATATCGCATTGCGCTCGCAAACTGCGCGAGGAGCATCAATAATGCACGTGAGCGGACTCACCACTTAGTGAGCTGACTGAGTTGATAGCACTACTCTGTGTATCTCTCTATATTACTCTGTGTATCAAAATGGCAATACAGTGTCTGTACGTTTAAGAAAAAATTGAATTTATTTTACCGGTTTTTTATTTTAACAACGTTTGTCTGTCCAAGGATAATAAACTGCTGAACTAATTTTGAGGCAATGTCTACTAATCTATAATACTTGAATGAACACAAAAAATTCCATATTGTGTGTTGACGACCCGTATGAACCCGACAATGGTTACAATGCCGTATTGCCATTCTAACGGCTCAGGGTTCGATTCCCACTTTCCCAGAGAGGCAGAAATTTGAATGATGACTTTAGATTTCTATTCTCGGTCTGTCCGTCGCGTAGAGAACGCGCAAATGAATTGAAACTTCACTTCACTTCACTTTGAAATTCAAAGGCAGAGGGTATTTTAGTTGAGTTTTTACAGTAAGTAAATTAAAGTGTATTATTATTATATCAGTGGAGTTAAACGTTCAATGTAACCGCAACCTCCCTTTCTATTCCCGTGATTCATTTTGCCCCACCACAGTAGTGTTAAGCGTTTAACGGAACCGTCTCTGAAATCCACTAAGAAGTTTCATTTCAAATAAATGTACAAACATTCTTTGTGTTGATAAAAATATTTTTCTCTTATCTATGGTGTTGTAGTAGATAACAGTTTTCCCTTTATATTGGTATTAATGTATCTACTGGCAACATTTATACAATACGAGTACACTGGGCGGCGCGGCTCGCGTCGAGCGCACATCAATAATGCACGAGAGCGGACAAACCACTTAGCGACTGGCTGTATATTGTGAACAACATACCTACCTATATCTGTGTATATGTATATGTATATTACCCTGTGATATTGCTACACTGAAAACAATATTATGAAAGTAATAGTACTGATGATAGGCTTATGGCTGATGATGTAACTGACGCTGATGACCAGGCAGGAAGAGATGCGCTCAAATTTTAACTTGTTCATGTTAATAACCGGTAAACGAGCAGACGATCCACCTAACGGTAAGTGGTCACCGTCGCCCTTGGACATTAGTAACACCGAAGATAGAGGAGAGAGCGAGAAGGCCAATAAATAAGGAGAAGAAAGAGATAAGAATGTTTCTTGTATGTTTTATTGTTCAACTGTAGCTTTTGGACTGCGAATAAACATTTCTTCTTCTTCTTCAGATTAAGAATACTTGTAACACTTGTAAGTACCTTAACATGCATAAGATATACGAGTACATGTATAAGATGATGAAAATAGAGATTTAATCAAATCGCTAAAGGCGATACATCCGTTCACGGGAGATGATATTATCGTGTGTATACATCATAGTAAGATAAGTTAGGTTAATCTAAATTATTGAGACATAGGAATCCCAAGCAGTGGGGTTCCGACGACCTTAGCTAGCACCCTCGCCCCACTTATCCGCCATAACCGAGTCCCGCTATTCCTACGTTTAGACTTTCATGTTTTACTAAGTTCTTTGAGGTTAGCATTTCAAATATAATTTGAGAATTTTCATGGATTTCATCCTTACCAATTACTTTGTTTAGGGAAGCTCTACGGAGTGGTAATTTTAAAACATTCTACGTATTTAAAATATCTAACTTATTTATTTATTGATGATATATACCTTAGGAATTTGATCAAATGTCTGTTTTCATCATTTCTCTGGTATCATTTTATAATGATATAATTAGGTAAAACAGGTTATCGTCTAGGTTACTTAACCTATCAAGTGAAAAATCTCTGTTTTTCAGTTGGATACAAGGATATTACGCAGAATCATTTACTACACCTATATTACATTACATTGTCTCTACAAAAATAATAAAAGTAATGTTAATACCTCATATAAAAAACCCAGCTACTAAAAATATTATGAAATATTTTAATTCACACCTCTGTATTATTAGTATCGGTATCTACTACTGTAGTTACGTATATCGAGGCATCACAACTCAACATTACCGACCGCATTGTCTCTGAAGCCACATCCGCCCAATTGCGTGCACAGAGCGGTGCAACTCGATTGAATTTGAATGACGAGTGGGGGCGTCGGTGAGGGTGTACGAGGGGCGTCGGGCGTCGGGGGGTTGGGGGAGATGCGACTGACGACGCCGCGCTGATGGCTAAATCGTGTTCGATTCGCACCTGACGATATCGGGATGGGTTGTTGCTCTACTAGAGTGTACTGCTGCTGTGTGGCTTGTTAGGCGTTGGTTTTTGTTTTTTTATCAGATGCTAAAAGTAGGTACTTACCGCCAGCGCCAATACATACTACAAGTCATAGGTATTACAATAAATGAACCACACAATATAATTATACAACCATTCCCTTAAAATGATGTAATGTAGGCATATACCGGATAAGAGATGGCGTTAGAGTAGGAGCTAAATGAAGCCATTAAAATTTTGTTGTATCATTGGAACAAAATTGAAAAATAAACAGTATTAAAATTATAATTACAGAAAGTATAAACAAATTGTATATTTATTCTATCATTAGGAAATTTATCAATTCGCTAGCTCTTAGTTTGAAAAATTCGGATAAAAGTTCAGAGAGTTTGCACAAATAGTCCGATACTTATCCTGATTAATCATCCGATCATAAACGTGTTTAGTTTCTTAGTTGAATAGTAGGTATTTTAATAAAGATGATTTATTGAGTGGTGTTATTGGATGTACGTCAGGTGAATAAGTACTCTGCTCTATAGCTGTTAGTTAGTTAGTAGTAACTTACATAAATTCACGTCTTTAAGTACAATATCTTATCTACATATCGTGAGTACCCGCATCATAATAAAAATGTGTACAATCCGCTGCTGAATACCTACCTACTAACATACATTCAGCGAAAAATTTGCATACATTACTTGGGTTTACTTCGGGAATATGTAAATGTGCCCATGAATACAGACGAGTAATCCTTTGATTTATTGGCTGTTTACATAGCTACTCGTGTTTACGCGCTATCGCCTTTTCTCCCCGAGTATCTAAACGGGGCGTAAAAATTATAAAAAATCAAAGTAGAGCATACTCCCATCGTTACGCCAGCAGCGGAACCGCAGAATGTCCGCCACTACAAACTGTCACCTTCTGCGAGTTCTACCGACACCACAAGTTTCGCTTGCCTCTCCACAAGTTGCGAAGCGAACTCCGCGCAACTTCGGGTCACTCGCGACTCGGGACAAGTTGGCGGAAGATGTAGCCTGTGTAGGATTAGTGCATTTCTTCAGCAACTGCGCTGCGCACGACTTCGACGCTAACTCCGGCTACAAGAGGTACAAGGATGAAGTTTCGAATACTTTAATCATGGTTTTTACTTTTACTCTGCGGTTTTTATGTAACGGAAGTTCAGGTCGTTGCTGTAGTTGGAATGTCAGAGTAATTAGCTACAAGGATTACTTTCGCGACTTCGTTTGCTGGATACTTACAGTTATATGCATATTATGTTATAAGTATATAGCATAATAATAATTTAATAATTTTTATAACACACGGTATTAATGCATAAAAAAGGAGTGTACCTTCTGTTTTCAGGGTTCATGGATGTAAGTATGTGAGTTTATTTTTGATCTCTATAAAATCTAAATGCCTGAACATATTTGGGTGGATATGGGATATCGTTGGAATTCAAGTTTCCCAGTGACTCTGGCTATAAATTAAAAATAATAGGTATATGTAACTAGGTACCTACTTAGCGCCAGTATGGCTGTTCGCAATTTCTAACGCGAAAAAAACATTGTGGACGCCTATGGACATCAAACACCAAAAGGCATCACTGATAATATGTCTTGGCCAAGAAAGAAGGAAGAGATAAGAAAAACAACAAAATGTGTGCAATTCACACGTGCTAGAAGTGAAACTTAAAAAAAACGAATACTGTCAGTTCAAATATTGATGTTTTGCTTTGCTTAAGTAAGCCGCCATTTTGTCGATTGCTTCCTATCTCATTTTCTCGTTTCCGTTTCATTTAATTTGCGCGTCGTTTCCGTTACATCGAATTCCAAATCACAACGATACTATAGAAGTTTTCACTTCAAAATACGGTCTCAAGTTCCCAGCTGAAACCTGACATCTGTTTGGCGCCTCACTCAAGCAACATCATGGTATGGTATGGAATATGGCGGCGCCTACAGTTCGCAGCAGCTGACCGTGTAGTGTATAGACTATTACTCATTTGTGCCAGTGCTCCACGCTATTTTGTTTGTTTTTGTCAGTGTTTAATGTAATAGTCTACTTTTATTGGATATGGAATATTATTCCAAAAATTTTTAGTTACCTAAATGTCTATAATGTGAAAAAAAATTTCACTTCTACCGTGGTGTCATAAAGCCACACAATTCTTTTAGTTTATTTATTTAAAAAGAAAAATTTACCTATGCCCGCGACTTCGTTGGCGTGGATGACGAGTAATATCGTTTGTTATAACTTTTGATAGAATAGATCGATTTCAATGAAAATCGGCAAAATTTATTTTAACTCAGTAGTTTCGGCTTGATGCGATAAACACAATGTAAGGTGAAATTTTTTAGAGAAAAATAGTTTAGGTACGTTACCTCTTTAATGATATGAAATTAATATTACTTAATACAAATACCGCCATGAAATATTACTACAACCAAACCATACCATTTTACCATTACCGTGGCTAAAGAATCCATTGTAAGCCTCCGTATCCATTTACTCAAAAGCAAGGGAAACAAAAACCCTGAAAGCAAAATTAAATTTCATACCATATTATTTTGTTCACAAAAATCATTATCCGTTTACGCTTTCGCAGGCAATTATTTTAATCCGATAGCAGGCGCGGCCCGATGCGGAATGAAATAATTTAATAGCCCCCCGTCCCCACTCGGATTCAAGATGGCGGCGGGGCGGGGCGTGGGGTGGGCTGCCGCCTCATTTGAATTTCGAACCCGAGCTTTTCGAACGTGTGCTCGAATTTGGGAACGGGTTTTCGGCCAATTAATTTCAGCATAATTCGGTTTCGCCGCTCTGTTTTGTATTGCTTTATTGTTACTTAATTGGTTATAATGCAGGCCCTTTGTACTGTGTTGCGGGTTATTGTGGTCTATGTTAGTCACCTTGTTAAAGATGGTCATTCGGTTGGAGGTTATTTATAGATTTTACTAATACACAATTTCTTATAAAAACATAAATGCAAAGAATGTTTGGGAGGATTTTTATAAACTGTCCTATCCAAATATGTCTTTCAAAACTGGAAAACACTTTTACTGCTGTTATGTACATCACAATTATATACCTTATTTACCGACCAAGTTGAAAAGTAAAAAAATGCAAATCAAAATCGTCTTCCTTTCCAACTTTTCAGGCTTATCAATAAACACATTTATTCCAATAGTGACTTATAAAAAAACTTAATTAACAAACATCAACAAAGCCACTGAGTAATAAACCTTCCAAAAACTAATAGTAGGCGCTAAAGAATTCCAACAAGTCTCCATTCCAGCGTTAATACCTTCGACACAAACAGTAAGTATACTGTAGAGTCGCACAATATAATGTAGAGTGGCGGCACACAGCCCGCTCTACAAATAGCGCTTTGTTCTGCGAAGCCAAATTTTGACAATCACTGGCTGCGTTGGACGGATTGAGGGCAAAGAGTCAGTTAACAGAAGGGTTAGATGAAACTGTTGGAGTTTAGTAGGTACACTAGGTACTATAAAAGAAGCTATAATAGAAGAATTAATATAAAAGAAGAGCTCATAGCCGCTTGCGTCGATCGTAAGTGATCGACGGAGTTAAGCAGCGGGTGTGGTCGGTAGTTTGATGGGTGACTTCTAGTGGCAAGATTTCTTGAGCGCTTCTGTGCTCTGGAGGGCACGTAAAGACATCTGTCCCGTTCGTTAGCAGCAGCTTGTTAGCAGTTATCATTTGGTAGCAGTCTTAGAAATTTCTGACACTTGGGTTGGTCACTATCTCCTCCACTAAACCGCACTGGAGCAGCGTGGTTGAGTATGCTCTAGGCCTCCTCAGGTGTGACGTAAGTCCCTTGTTCAGTAGATGAATGGTTTGAAGCTAATATTAAGTGGGCTGGCGGGTAGCTAATTTTAAGCTAATATTAGTGGGGTGTGGCTCTATCCTGGACTCGTTCATTTGTTTTACGTGAAAACGTGTAGGTAACAGTGGGTGGTAGTTATCACCTGTCAATATCAGGTACCTAGTACATTTGTTTTCGTGTAATATGTTTAAATCAACTATTAGGTATTTATTTATTCAATCGCTCAAAGCTTTAAACATATTAAACGCGTAATTTTACATAATTATTTACATTTAAAATTTAAAATTAATAAAACTGTTTTAAACATTTATCATCGCGGACATTATAGATTCTGTATTGGGTACCTACATAAGTACGAAACATCGGGGTAAAAAACAAAAATCGTGGATACGAATTAAAAAATAAAACGGTGTTATGTATTATTAAAGCCTACGTGTTAATCTATGGCATCCCCTGGTGTGGGGAGGGAGGCGAGTCGAGGGGGCAAACCGGGCCGTACCCCGCCAGTCCAATGTTGACAATTGATGGATATCTCTTGTCTTCTGAAGGCAGGATTAATGTCCTGTCGCCGTGCAACAATGACTACTGAAGGATCAGCCACTCGAGAGCGCGATTCCCTCACAATGGCTGAATGTGGCTATTTTTTAACATTCTCAAGCAGGATTTGTTCTGATTCGGGCACCGTTTCATCCTTTTGACATATTGAATAATGTTTCCCGGTGCTCGAGTATTGGAGAGGTGCTTGGGTATTTAGGTAATGTTTTTATTGTTTCGCTTAACATTAACGAGTATATGTAGTAAGTTAAATTAGTATATGTATAATACAAGTTAGATAAGCATTGATAGCCAAGTGGTTTGAATGTTCGACACAAAAAGGAGGGTCTGGCATCGAATTCACCTCGCACTTCTAATTTTCAAAAATATGTGTGTATTATCCCTTCCCTACAACTCTGTCTGTCTGTCTGTCTGTCTGTCTTTGTCGCTTTCCCGCTTAAACCTCTCAACCGATTTTGATGAAATTTGACACAGACAATCTTTAGACCCTGAGAAAGGACATAGGCTACCTTTTATTGCGACAAAAAGGGATGAAGAGGTTGAAATAGAGGTTGAAAGTTTGTATGGGATTTCTTCGGGTTTTAAGCACAGCGCCATCTAGGGGTGAACCTTCCTAACTTAAAGAATAAGAACGCCTAGCGCCATCTCTTAAAGAACCATGAAACTTTATATTTAAGTACTTGATAATAAGTTTCCCGAAGCGAAGCGAGGGCGGGTCGCTAGTAATTTAATAATGGCTTCCTTCGGTGAAGGTAAACATCATGCACACCTGACAGTTCTCCATAATGTGTGTGAAGTCAGCCAATCCGCACTTGGCTAGCTTTGCCTGTATCCTTCGCATTGAGAGAGGAGACCCGCGCCCAGCAGTGGGACAAGTATGTGTTGCAAATGTTGCAATGATGAAATACACGTATAGGTTGTTAAGTTTATGTCCCTAATCTAGCCTTGCAATCGAGGAGGAGGGAGTTTTATCACAACAATCCATTATTGTTTTGCTGTTAGGGTTTCATTACACAATGTGACGAATAAACGCATAGTAGTCCATCAAACTGCCTTAGTGCTGATTGGAAGAACCTTTAATAGCTAATAGGGCAAGGCTGCATAGTGTACGGAGCTAAATCCAGCTTCAACCCTAGTCAACTTCTTGTGGTCCATCATGTTGAACAATGTAAGGTGCTATTGTGCCAGGACTCTGTTGGAGGTCGCTGATCGTCCTCGTGCATGGTGGTGGTGTTTGATACCCGACTTGCTAGCTACTTTGCTTATTATTAAAATCGAACGTGAATTGCTTTTACGTGTTTCGGTCGCAGTGTCTTAGACCTGCTATAGTTTATTGGCTGACAACGCATCACTGATAACTTGGTGTTATTGATGTGCATGGGCAACATGGACTATCAAATCACTCGTCAGCTCATTGGTCGGCTCTTTAAATTAAAAAATGGAAGAAACCCTCATTTTTCGATAAAACTACCTAGCCAACCAAATAGGCAGTAAAAACTAGCCATTTCCCGCGCGCCCGAATCAATTAACTTGGCAAAATAGATTGCGTTCCGAACTAATTTCTATTGGGAAAAAATATTTCCTTGGTCGCCGGACACCCTGATTGCTCAGGGGAGGGTCAGCGCTGTTTAGTGCGGGATTGTATATTTTACTGCTACCCTCTTATATCCTACTGTTGGGCGCGGGTATGGACGGAGGCATAGGGGAAGGTAACATGAGGGCATTGTCTTTATGGGGTGCAGGGCAAGAAACAACAGAATCGTATTCGTATATAGTTACATGCGGTATCTCTATTTATCACGCCATATTTTGACTGCTAATAGAAAGTGTAGTTATTAGGCTGTGCTAATTGTCTCTACAAATATATCTTTTCCATATTTCTGGACATAAAAGGCCGACTAAACTTCGATATTACTGAACGTAACATTCGTTGTAGAACAAGATATGAGAGACGTGACAGACATTGAAAGGCAGCGCTAGGTGTCGGCCGTCCGATATACCATTGGTTTCAAGAAACCACTTTTGAAGTGTGATTATTAAGGAACAGGTTTTCTGTAGCGGAGCAAGAGCAGTTTCTAATGTCTATCAACTTAATAAAATGCTAACTTTTACTGAGACAGGCAACACGCAGCTAGTGTCCCTAAAATCACGGGTTTCTTTTACTGGGGTTTCTTATACATATATAGACAGCACGGAGTCCAAT
Organism: Ochlodes sylvanus; assembly: GCA_905404295.2. NCBI lineage: Eukaryota > Metazoa > Arthropoda > Insecta > Lepidoptera > Hesperiidae > Ochlodes > Ochlodes sylvanus. The sequence goes on along the minus strand of FR990142.1, from coordinate 8,509,356 downwards.
AGAAAGGATTTAAAAAAAGTCATCCCCTCAATAAGTAGAATGGGGGGTAAAAGTTCGCCTTTGTAATGCTACTCACTTATAGCCCTTTTTCCCCGTGACAAGAATTCAAATTTTACAAGAAGACAAAACAAATAGACCAAGAACAGAAATTTAAACTCACCATTAAAATTACCGCCTCGCTGGAAGTCGAGGACTTTTATAAACGGTGGTCTAGCATGGTGACCATTGCACCAAAAGGGTCATCAAGGTATAAATTATTGCGGGCACCAGCTAATATTTACACGAAGTCCATGCAGCATAAGTGATCAACTAGTATTCAGAAGGTCCGAACAATGAAATCAGGGAGTGACCGTTGGGAGGGTGTCCGCAGTCCGCAGCAATCCTCGGTGTAGTCGAGAAATTGTCGGCAATATCCCAATGGCCGCTGGCTCATTTAATCACGCGAAGGAATGCGCCCGGCGCAAAGAGACCACGAGTGGGTTAAGTGTGGAGTAGGAATGTTTTTTTTGGCCTTTTTTCATGGATTTAAGATAGCAAGCGAATATGCGGCACCACGCTTTCGCTACCGCCGGTACCAGTGACCGACACAGAACAATACTCAAATGTAAACTAGGGTGGTTAGTCCAGTTAGCAGAGGGTGTTAGTAAGAATGTCAGTTCGCTAGAAGCTACGTATAGGTTGGTACGCATGTAGATAACAACAACTAACCGGACTAACTATCACTGACAGTCCCTGTCCCAGTCCTCATATTTGCTAACAAACTCACCAACTCACAACACTAACACCGTTTCCTATATAACCGGACTAAATATCCTAGTCCCCATTTGATTCTTGTTCTAGGTCATTCACAGTTGTAATGGGCGACAACGGAAGGGTGGTGCTGCAAGCTCGTTTGCTACCTTAATTCCATAAAAAAATCTCATTCCACAACACGCAACCGTCGGTAGATCCTGCAAAAGGCGCGCGGACATCGCACGTTTATTGGACGAGTCAATAATGTCGCTGTAGGGACGGACAAACGTGTTATATCTGTATATAATACAGATATACAGCAAAAGGATGTCAACGATAATGTTGGCTTGTATTGCCTCCCAGTTTGAGATTTAGTCTTGTCCGGCAATTCTCTAATGAAATCTTTGAAGTGTTCTTGAATAGCTGTTTAGTTATTTATGGAACTCCTCAAGATCTTGTTAGGTTTAAGGGTGATTGAGGCCCCGTACCTACTACAGTTCCGGGTTTGATTCCCGGCACACACGAAGACCAACAGAGACAGAATCTCTGTTGGTCTTCGTGTGTGTTGTCCATGGCACCCACGAAATATAACTATGAGCGTGTATACTTACTCAATCTGGGGGTAAATTCCTGCGATGTCAAGATGTTCTTAAGCGTCACCTGAACGTATGCAACAACATACGCAGTGACAGGTGGGAAGTTCTAGCGCAATAGAGGCAAGAATAGCGTAACTCTGTGAAAAGGGCCGTAACACATTATGAGGATCGTCGACTTAAAGATCTCGACGAGAAACGCCTTGTTAAGAAGAACCAGCCAAGACCTTCCGACACTACACTTACAATGCATCAGGCCAGTTGCATTGCGGGCCTGCAACCGGACCTTTAAAAAAAAATTTGGCTTCGCCAGTCACACTCAATCATACCATATCCATACCTAGTGAGGTCCGCCATTGACAGACACGTCAAGGAGGCTCATATATTTAAAGAATACAATAGAAGTAAAAGCTGGCGTAAAACTAAAAATTTCAAAGCCAATTTTATACCGTTCTGTATGAGGTAGACTAAAGCATGATACCATAAAGAGTTCCGTGTATTTATTACTGAGGCAAACATTTAAGACGACAAAGCGAGCGATGCGGCCAGGGAACATTTTCAGAGTAACAAAGCGAATATTGAAGGGGCTCGCTGAGTCTCTGAAGCGCTCGCCGGCCGATGGTGAAATAGGAAGGGGCTGATGTTTTTTTGTTATCGATATGTATCTGCCGTTTATACAAGTTTACATGGAGAGACAGTACAGGAAGCAGGAAGCTATGAATGTAACACGTGTTACATTTATCTGTTACACATAGGTTGATTGATTTATTAAAGACAATGTTGTCGTTTATAGTGTCAATGTGAAGTGACCTTTGGGAGAACAAATTACTGTAGAATTTCAAGCGCAAAACGGGTCTCTCGTTAATTTAATTACTTAATTGTAGTTTTTTGGAGTTACTTCGCAATAATCAACTTTTTCGTAGGAAATATGTACCTACTGTTTAACTAAATATGCTTTATTATTTTCCTTTGATTCCCTACATTACCAATTACCAATACGTTATTCAACTTAAATCGCAAGCGAATAGCGAAGGATTTTTGTTTAATTTTCTCGTGTTAATCTTTATTACTTATTCAACGGCAAGAGTTCATATTTGTCGCTATGAACTTCACGTAAGATAAAAAAGAAATTTTATTAAAAAAATACACAATACTGTATCGATTAAAAATAGTTCACATCACTATAAACTGACTCAGCTTCCAACCAAGTGCCTTATAGTTACATGTGTACGTACGTACATGTAATTGTTTGCGAGTACATTTTTCTTTGAGGTTACTCTCTATTAAGCGCTGAAAGTCAAATAGGACGCAATGGTCTTAAGCCACAAAGGTGAATGAGATGAAAGGGGGTTTTAATTGTTCCTCAAATTATTATGAATTTGATACGCGACTGAGTCAAAGGGCTTTGAAATTACGGGTCTCAGTTTGTGACCGGGTACTGGAGTGTGCCAGAACTTTGTGACGTATTTCACGAGATTCTTGTGTTAATTGTCTCCTTGCTTTCATGTTTCAAATGTACGCTAGATAGGTCGTTAGATGTTATACTAGATTAAGCTATTGTGGGAGTGGAATCGCGAATGTTTTTCTAGTGAAAGGTAATATTTTTTAATGGCAAGCTTTTATTTTTTGTGTAACATGAATTGTGTAGATGTGACATTTTACAAATAAAACACAGGAGACTATGCTTTGTCATGACTGTCGTGAGTTAAAATGTAATGTTAATCTCAGAGCGGTAGTGGATCAGTGGATCGTTTTGATACATTTTTGTGCTTTTAGAGACAATGAAAAGTTTTTATAAAGTATCATGATGTCTCATTGTTTGTAGTGTTTGAAATTATTCTGATCTTCCAAGCCTTCCCCTGCGGTGGTTGGACGAGGCAATGGTTTTAAGTTAGGTTAGGTTGGGTCTGTTTTTGGAGGTCACTCGATTGTATAGTACCTAGCACCTACTCAGGCATAGTGGGAATATTCTTCCTTCTTTTTAGGTAGATATGTAGGTAGGTCGGAATTTCTCATTTTATTTTTAAATAAATGGTGTACTGTTTAATGTGTTTTGGTTCCAGTGGATATTAATAGAAAGAGTGGAGTGCGGATTCCCTTCCTTTTCGGTTGGCAACACGTTCGTGATGTTTTTAATCTTAGGTACAGACACGCATAACCTTTATTGACCACTTGCAATCAGGTGGTCGGCAGAGGCTACCCCTACTACTTGACCAGATCACTCGTGTGCTGTCATTATGAAAGTATCAAAAAATCCTCCATGTTTTTAACCCTTACACAAACAATTACTTAATGACTATATGATTTCCCACAATAAAAATCCCATAATCTACGCTAAGCAGCGCTTGAAGTAAATATTTACGTTAACGTCATGTGTAACATGCCCTTGGATTAGCTTAAGATTATTTTAAACAGAGAAATCTTTGATGGACTTGTTCTGTGTTGAGTATTATCTGTGTACTTTTTACCACGGAGTGAAAATACAAAAGGAGTCGCCTGGTACAATCCATATATCTACTTATAGGTAATCATTAAGTTTCAAGAATCATGTCTTAAAATTTTCGAGTGTGGGTTCCGGGAAACCTGTCCCATAGTACCTACTACCTAAAAGAAGCGAGGGCGGGTTTAGTAATTAAAACTAAATCTTTAAATTGGTATGTTATGTTGACCAGTGGCTCCATTAACGTATCGACCGTCAGTCGCTGGACTCGATCACTCACGATTGGCTTATCGCATGAATATGAATCATTTTTACGATTACCCATCTTCCCATCCGTGCCACAGATGGCGAAATCCTAAATATCGCTCCGATCGATTAGAAAACAAACAATATTTTATTGGTCATAAAGAATACTTAAACACACCGATTATTTCCCCCATATTCATGCATAGGAGTGTGGTATTATCCTTTCCCGCCATCTGTCGAGAGTCTGAACACCCAAATTTGCCAACATAGGTATTCTTCATAAATGATGTGTTATTCTAAACTGAGCTTTATTGTATTGTGATAAGGTAGTACCAATTGTTGGAATTGCTTTTGTTATGTTGGCGCAGTTCTAAAGTCAAACTACTGCAGTGGGCTTGGAAGCACGCGGGTGGCCATTACGAAATACTATGACACGGATGGGGTGCTAAAATGTCGTGTAGGCTCATTGATAATTTAATCATCAGTTACAGTACAAATTTATGTCGTAACATTCATTCATTTTTCAACATAATTATGTTGTAGAGGTATCAATGTTATCATTAGTAAAGTAAGAATCTGTGTTAAATAGGTTTCAAATAACGTGCGTAAACCAACAGATTACGAAATAAAAAGAAAGACCGTCTACCTAATTCATAATACAGTTATTTTATATATAAGTATGTGATATAATATAAGTGTGTGACAATGACAATGTACCTACTCAGTTTTTCATTCATCTTAAAAGGCATCACACACCACACCACAAGGCATCAAGACCTTTTATTGTATTGTAATTAATTCTATAATTTTTCAATAAAGGACAAACTAAGAACTTATCTACTCTTACACACACAATGCCTTATTCTTTTGACGAATAAATTTAATTTTATTGTCATGGAGAATTTCTATCGTGCATTAAAACAGCCAGCGCAATGAGCAACATTTTACCGGCCCGGAATATTCAGAAGTCGAATTGGCATAATCTGATTCATTAAACACTTGGTCGGGACAAGTGTCGTCCTGTAATACGATTAGAACTTATTGGACGACACAGGGAACAATAATCCGATAGCGAACTTTTAATAAAAAATACACCCGCATACGATAAAAATATGATCTAAAATTATTTAGGTAACCTGCCTACGTACAGGGTAATAAAACACAGTCTGCAACACATTAGTACGGTATGGGCAACGATAACTGCTTACCGTCAGGTGTCTCATATGCTGGTTTTTTGGCTAACTAAAAAGAAGCAAAAAAGAACAAGAAGGAAGAAATAAAAGAAAAAGAGCTCTACAAGCTACTACTACTACTACTAATTACTATATTAAAGCCAGGCCTTTAATTATATTAAGTACAATTATATAAAAATACTATTAAAGCCTGGAAATGGAAATAATTGAAATGCGGAATGCAAATTTATTAATTATTAATTGCAAAAGCAAGTAAACTTATTAGTAAAAACGTGGTTGTCTGTAAAGTCGGTTTACGGACGACAATTATACGTGATAACGTCATAAGAAAACATCAAAGAAAACTGAACGCTCTTGCCTCTCTCTTGTTCCGCGCTCTCGCTTGCACGCTCGGCTCAAGCGGAACGTGACAATGACGTCACACTTTTTTGTGCGTGCAGCCGGCGTTCATCGATTTAAAAGACGTTATCACGTCAAAAAATAACGCTGCACACTCTTAGTCACACTGGGTTTCCCTGTGTCGTGGGTGCCATGGACAATATACACCCAGAACAAGAACAGAAATTTAAACTCGTCATTCAAATTCTGCCTCGCTGAGAATTGAACCTAGGACCCTTTGAACGTCAGACCGGTATGGTACCCATTGTAGCAAAGATCGTCGGTTGATCGTCAAAGATAGATAACTGAATAAAATTTAATATAGGTACCTACCAAAAATGTATGAGATGTTACAGTGCTCGGACAAAAGCTTTTAGGGTTCCGTATAAAAAGGATTATGACATATTCACAGAATACATTTTACTGTGGCCGCAATCAGAAAAATCCTAAAAACAGAAAATAATTAAATATGAAAGGTAGTTCCCATAAAAGAAACATACATACACTAGATGTCGCTGGTAGAACTGTGACGCTGCGATCACATCTAAAAAATAATTAAAATTCCAAATGCAATTTGTCTGATTTTTAATACACACAGAAATCTCTGGACAGATGTAGATGATCAAAATCGTGGGTACCCATTTGCCTATAAAATGTTTAAGGTAAGAGTAAGGTAAGGTGCTTATTTAAAGCACGAAAGCATGATTATAATGAGCACTTGCTACTAACCAGCACGTGTGTGTTGTTTGGAATATGCATGCTTGGGCATGCTCAAAAATTAACAGTCTTGCGGTTATCGAGCATGCTACCTGCGGGGCGGATGGAAGGGGACACAGAACAGAGTAGAACGGGGTGTGCTTTAAGCACGTCTAAGCCGTGTTGTCTACGAGCAGGCTTATTTCAAGCAAATGCATACATACAATGCATATACAGCTAGAGTAGACTCATTTTAAGCATGCTTAAAAAGCATGGTTTTTTAAAGCACGTGTATCCTCTGTACCTTTAATGTCCACGATGATATAAGTACAGAATCATAGATTTAGATTAGTTATACCTATGTTTGCATAATTATAACAACATACGGGTCATCTTTCGCTATTTTAAACCCACGTTACAGATATTCATTTTATCGTCGACAGATAACAGCTATAGCATTGTCATAACCGATACTTAATCCCGTGGCATTGTATACCATCACGCCCTAAGCATTTAGGGTTAGGTTATTAGGGGAACTAAATGCTTGCATATTTTGGTGTCATCGTACACCATAAATTATGGTATTAGGAGATATTAACCATTATTGAAATTTGTCAATTGAAATATACTGGTTGTGCCATGTGGACAGACAATTTATTTTAATACACAATGAATTTGGTTTATGTGTTTATAAATTATTAATTCATTCATTAATAATTGATGAAGATTAAACCTTTCTATCCCTTTTTAACCGACTTCAAAAAGGGAGGAGGTTTCTCAATATACCGTATATTATGTATATTGTATTTATATTTTTTTGTGTTCGTGGATAATTTCGTCGTTTATGAACCAATTTTGATGATTATTTTTTGTTGGAAAGGAGATATTCCAAGAGTGATAAGAAAACCAGGATCTGATGATGGCATCCCAGAGAAATCGGGGGGAACCTTCGAAAATCATAGTGGCCACTAGTGCGTTTGTTAATTTTTATTTGAAAGAACGTACTTCCGAAGAGTTCCACCAAGTCAGGATCTGATGATGGAATTCCAGGGAAAGCGAGGGAAACCCTCATTTTTTTTATTACTTGTTGATTTTGAAGTCGGTTTTTTGTTTTGTAAAATTATTAATTCAAGCAGACATGAAGGATTCTGAGATTTGGATAAGCTAAAATTACTTGGAGAACAAATACTAAAGATTTTTTTTATAATTTATTTATAGGTAGAGTCTAGAATTCGCCCGGGGTAGTACCACCGCCCGCCACGGTACTTTTTTATTTATTCCAATAGAATCCCTTGATATAATAAACGGTAACATGCAAATGTGTTCCATAGAAATTAAATATCAGTTAAGTACTTTGGCGAAGGAGAACATCAATAAGAAACCTGCACGTCTAAAAGTTTTCCATAATGTTCTCAAAGGTCTGTAAATTGCAAATTGTAAATTGTGTGGTCTGCGTGTTTGACTACGGTTTGTATCTTGTATCCCTCACATTGACCCGATCCCAGCAGTGGGACAGTTCAAATAAATGTAAATACCTATTAAATCGGTTAAAATCTCTTTGACCTATTTCGATAATTCACAAGTTTGATTTATGTATTCAAACTGACTTGCGGTTAAGTTCGGCGTGGGAACGTCCGTTGTGCCGATCGCCGAGATTTAATGATTGAATTACAGCCCTCAAAACTGGGTCACTTTAATGTTTAATGAAACTGTCACCTATATAATTAAGGACTGTATTGGTTTTCTGTACATATTGTAGATCTTTATATGTGTACATCGTGGTCTTGCAGGAGGTAGGTAGTCCAGGTTTTCTGTAGGTAATAGGAGCCTACCTTTATTCCGAAATGTCTTGAGAATTAAGTTCATCACTAGAAAACAGACTAAAAACTATAAGGTAGGTACCTAACTATTCTACTTTCATAGAACAACAATAGTTTTATAAATGAAAAATAATTATGAAAACTAGTTTTTCCGATTTATATGATTAGACATCCACATCAACAGACTTCGTCTAAGTTAAGACAATTTGAAATGAAATCGACAATAACTTTATTAAAGGTACCTAGGTATAGTATTCAACCTAGGTACTTGGATGCGTGGTCTTATTCATTACGACATTTACGACTCTACATTTAGTTGAAATTACAATTACCCAATCTTAATATGTATTTCCCAATGTCTTAACGAACCAGGGGCTCTATTTTTGAATTTCACCGATGACTTATCATATTCGTATACGAAACATTTTCACATGAGTGATTTTCGTAGCGAGTGGTTACAATTGCTGTATTTTTGAACCATTCGAAACTATGACATAAATATTTTAATCATTTCACGCAGAAAAAATGTGAATCGGTACTAATCGGTAATGGAAATAAACACCTATAACGTGTCATAGCCTGAAACGGAACGTTAAATAGCGTTATAATCTGTGGTGCGTAGTGCAAGATTTGTGTCATCACGTTTAACACATTCTGTGGACACATTCTATCGGGCGAAATTTGAATTTGAATATTTCGAATGGTCTAGACCACTCGAAAGAAGTCTTCTACAAACTTACAAAACTTTACAAAAAGAATATACATACTTAACCAATACGTTTCAGTCGTTTACGCGAAATAATAAATTAATTGTATAGATGTATAGTGGTAAATTTGATTAGATATTAGTTAGTTGTAAATTACATTATAAAATGTCGCAAAAAAGAGCGCATATCTCAAGAGCACAAAAGTTAAAATTAATTGAGATTTTGGCCACAAAGCCGGAGCTAAGAAAGGGCAAATTTCTATTATTTTCTGTTATGAACGTTTGTTGCAATATTTAGATTTTAAAAATGTCTATAATTATATTACTTTTACAAGTGCTGATTTCCAGCATAACAAATACGTAAATAAAGGGCAAATTAAAATACTCATGCTCCGTGTTACAGTCCATTTTATTGAATGACAATATTAACACAATTCCTTTGGGTTTTATTAATCGTAATGTTTATTCTTGAAGATGGCATGTTGCTGGCCAGTAACGCTTTGCTGGAATACCTGATACCTTTGTAAGACTCCCAACTCAACCAACTAACTATCAATCAATCAACTAATATCTCTCCACTCCTCAGACCCGCACCTCACCACTCCACACCGCGCCTCATTAGCTTGCCAGACCTCACCTCACCGCTTCACCATACCTCAAATTCTACCTCTACTGAAACAACTGCGAGGAGCAGGATCAGCAGGAAATGGTGATATGAGGTGTGGTGAAGTAAGTCATTTCATTATATTGTTACGAACGCGGGGTTCGGGATTTGGAGTTAACACCGCTGACTTATTTTTGAAAGATTTATTAGGCGATGAACACGTCACAGACACAATAACCGTAGCCACATCGCAGAGTAAATCGTAATCCGTTGGTCGCTGGGGTCGTAGATCCAAACACACTGTAGCCAATTCAATGCTGAAATCTGATGATCTGCTGGCCTCCTTCATTAATGGCTTCAATTCCTCGATGAGGCTTCTTGCCAGAGCCTTGCCTTGCCTTTTTTTATTAAAGTTTTTTCGCAACTGCTAAAAGGTGGTTCACGGCTAAAATTCACATTCTTCACTTCGTCGTCCTCGTCCTCATCACTACTGTCGTAATTCATACATATGTACTCCTCTAAGCTCACTATTATTACTATAATTAATTAATTATCGAATTATAACAAAAAATAAGTAATAAAATGAGATTACAACAAGAACGTCACCAACTACAACCATTCAATAATAAACTTGACAGTTTGACACTGTTTGACATTGACACATTCTATCGGGCGAATTAAGAATTCGAATGGTTAACACCCAACGATAAAAGAAAAAAGAGGATATGCCCTAAGGTCACGTGATCTGAAGCCAAAATTAACTCTAAAAAACTTTTAATACAACACTTCATCATAACAACACATTAAACGCATAAATCTAAAGTTTTTATCTAAAAATAAAGTTCAAACAACGCTTACCAGTTACCAGTTTAATGAAACGTGCGACATATTATATTGTACTTTGTCTTCAAACGCAAATTGTGACGTGTAAAAATGATACAGATATATTTTTGGTATTGTGGGCCATGTTTGCATGATATTTGTTTAATGAAAAGTTATATATGCAAATTAGGGCCTATCCTCTCTTTTCTTTAATCGTTGTTAAGACCAAAGACCACTCGCTCGTCTATGCGAATTCCAAAATTAAGGAAATATGAAATTCGTATACGTTTTCGTGATTTTCGTATACGAGTGAAATTCAAAAATCGAGCCCCAGTGCTTTACGCGCAATGCCTTAGTACCAGAGAGGGGTAAAATGTACTGTAATCACGATTACATTTGCCCATGCCTGCTTACTGCTTAGTACCTACTAAACTAGTTGCTAACACAACAGAACGACGCTTTAACATCAAAAACAAAGGCTCGCAAACAATAATGCACCCACATCGCATCCTCTACAACGGGACTTTAAATGGCATAAAATCGAATAAAAACAGCGATATACAAATAATTGCGTTACACGCGCGCCACTTGAGTTAAACAATAGGTTTTATTGGCGCCAAAATCAGGGTGCGCGCGCACTTGACCATCTGCGGGATTGCGGCGAATTGAAATTTATAATAAGAAATTTGTACTCAATTCAGAGTTCATTTATGTCATGCAAATATCTGATTGAGTATTTAAACTCGAGTTGTGGAAGCTGCATGCTTGGGTGAGTAGTTACCAACCAAGGAGACCTTTCAGAGAGTTGCGCCTGAAATATTTGAACGAACTCCTTGGGAGCCTTCTTGCGGCTCCTTCTAGTCCTTCTACCATGACCACTCACAGTAGGGATTTGATGAAGCGATGGCGTTGTTTGACTTTCCAAAAGTGTTTGTAAAAACCAAATTTAAATAAAATTGATTTCATTTCAATTTAAAGTAGGTACATATTGAATTATACACATGTATTTTTTTGTATTTTTTTTCTGACCCCTTGTCTTGTACCCCGCTGCAGGTGCCCTTTTAAGTACTCACTACCAGCTTAGGTAAATAATTACAGTCGGTGTATAGAAGCTTTTACAATGTAATAATTTAGACTAAGACCCAACTTGTTGAATAAATTAATATCGTTTAACTATAGGTACACAGATCACGTCGACTTAGGTAACAGTTTTGCTTTTGCGGTAGTAGGCATGGGCTCCGAACGTAGCCGGAGAAGAGTAATAGATCAATGAATCCATCACATCGTTGCACTCACAAAAGACGAAGAACAACTTACGCCAATGACATGCAAAAAACGAAACAGAACGATACTGTTTTGTCTCACTTTGCGTGCCGGTTTTTTCAAGGAAAGCGCATTTGCTTACAAGCAAAATAATACTGATAAACTACTAACGCCATCTAGGTATGTGATACAGTGTTAACATAAGAAAACAAAAGAAAATTGTAGAAATGAAGACATTATAATTATCATTGATATTATTTACCTAAAATTAAAATGATATTAATAATCATGTTCATTCGTCGAAGAGCATTACCTATAGAAATTGATTGTTGTTTTGTTTTTACTTTTTAATACTACTCCACAGACTATTAAGATTAAGCTAATATGAACTTCGATTAGGTTGGTAGTTTTTTTGTACCCAACTTTTAATTATTGAATAACATGGCCCCATGAAGTCAAGTTTACTACAATTGTGAAAATAAATCCTTAATTAATTAAAAACAATTGGATAAGAAAATTAGGTATAATTATAATGTTTTAACTTATCTAACTATTATTTACAAAAGTTTTTATTATACGCTTTGTACTTGGCGCATTGCCCATTTTAATTTGTAACATTTGAAAAATCATTATACGAATATCCGAATCACCGGAAGTAATGACTTTGACGTCTCTGACACTGACAACCTTGACATAACGTTGACACTTTGAATGAATCTTGACATTTCCAACGTTTGAAATTAAATAAACTTTTGTTATGAAATAAGGTTAATAATTTTACACTCTAATTTCCTGTTTATAACACAAATCATGAATAAATAGTTCGTAAGTTATAACGCGAAACCTTTGTGTATTAAAAAATGTGGCAATTAATTAATGGACAATCATGCAGCTTAATGAGGCAGAGGTAAAAATTGGGGACCAAATTAAACTCTTAGAATCCACAAATCAGAGGACTAATATGTGCTTATGGTATAATTTTCAGGTTGTTAACAGTAAAACCTAATGGTTATTTTGTAAATATAGTAAAAACTAAGCCGTCACAATTGTTACAACGTTACTCATCGGATGTGCAAAGATCGGCTGAAAAAGGATTGAAACGAACGCTATTACAAGCCTGTAGTCCTTGGAAATTATGCACAGGGGTCAGCTTAGGGTTAGCAGCACGGTTACTATTGAATAATACGTCTGTATTATGTAAGGCGCAAGGGCACTCGAGAATAATTCAGAGGAGGCCAAATATTCATGAAGACAGTGCCAAATTTGACTGGAATAAATTCTTCCAATACCTCGTCCCACACAAATGGTTGCTGCTCGCAGCTGTTGCTGTAAGTATACTGTATATATATTATCAGTTTATCATTACATCATTGTAAAAATAGTAGAAGGCCATCCTGAGTTCATTAACCTTGACTAAACCACGGTTTTCGAACTTAACTACAGTTACTCAGTTTACTTATCATTAGGCAGTATGATCATCACAATAGATGTTAATTTATTCAGTAAACAACAAATGATATGATTAATTTTGAAACCAAATAATTCTCGTTAGTCAGTTCTAAGGTTCTTGGTTTGGTTCTTCATTACTTATTTGATGTATACCAGGGTAGTTATGTTGGTTTCAAGATGCTCAAATTATATCTAGACTGCAACACAAAAAATTTTGGCTTTTATGTTGATATCAACAAGAAGAGATCATCAAGAATTAATTAGGTTAATTAAGCTAGGTAGCCATGGTAGTCATTAAAACACATATGAGTAGTAAAAATATTTATCTTTATTTTAAAATAACCAAACATGCCCTTAATTGACTTCACATGCTGCTATTAGTTAGTAAGATTTGTAAAAACAGTACAGACCAACAGACAAAATTATATATAGACAAAAATAAAATCATTTTTGTTCTATTTGTTATTGCAATAATGTGGGAAGATAATGACAATTATAACAATTTTGTCAAGGTGCTTTGTGATCAAGACAAGCCGATGGAAAAACTCCACTGGTCAAAATCACCTCTATTGACAAATACTATGTAAGTTACTAAATTAAAAAATATAAAAACAGGAAATAACAGTTGCCTGGAGCAGTTGTAATTAATGATTAATTTTCTCTAAATAATAATCATTATAACTGGTTGATAGAACTAGTTTTCTTAATATTATATATTTTGTAAATATAGCTCTGTTCTCTTTCTATTCTTGGCTAGATCATTTGTGTCATTAATTTCATACATAGTTAGATATTATGTATTGCAAAGAATATATAATATAAGTATTTGTGAAAGATAATAATCACTCAGATCTCACTTGAGTTACAACTTTTTAATAAACTTTTAATTTTTACTATTAACTTAAAAATTTTAGTGTTAGCAATCTGTACGCAGAGACTAGGGTCTTGGGTTGCTTTTCTGCTCTGAACAGACATTAAGGTGAAAATTACATGTTTGTTTTTGCCCTGGTGTGTGTGTGATGTCTCATTTTTATATGTCAATGCCACAATAGAATGCAAGTGCAAAGATGTGTGTTTAATTATCTATTGATTACTTTTGCAGTCAGCCCTAGCAGTGGCATTCCTCAACGTGTACATTCCAGCAATGCTCGGCGTAGTGGTGAATGTACTGGCCAGTATGAAACACAACCCAGCTGCAGATTTCATTGATGAGATTAAGATGCCTGCTCTCAAATTGATCTCCTTGTATATTGGGCAGGTAAATTGAATAACATGAACTTATAAAATTATGTCTCATCATTATTTATAACTTGTCTATATTATGACTAAGATCCTTCTTTAGAGTTAATAAGGAGGCCAGTATAAGGTAGCAGTTTAGAAATTGCAGACTTAAAATTGTATAAAACAATTACACTTAGCAAGGTTTAATTGCCGTGGGGAAATTAATGACCTCTCATCTCATTTTCTGATAAAGACCCTATTTGTATAAACAAAACTTTAAATTTATTGCAGGCTGTGTTCACATTCTTCTATATCCATTTATTGGCTCAAGTTGGAGAGCGAGTCGCATCGCAGATGAAACAGGACCTCTTTGTATCGATACTGAACCAGGATATGGCTTTCTTCGATCAAGAACGGACTGGTGAACTTGTTAACAGGTAAGGTTATCTTTATAAGCGAATCATCAGGATTCTAATATTATTTCGACAGTTGCAGGGTTCTTGTTGGACAAATGAACTGTGGTGGTGTGGAGAAACTGGACAGATTGTGTCAAATGTCATGAGTCATGACTCTCCTGTAGCAGAGATATTAAACTGTATTATGTACCAATTCTGGTACACCTGAGCCCTCCGGTTTGGGATTCCAACCTTCAAACCGCTTGGTTTTCACTGCTAAAATAAACTCAACATGATTATGTGAATCGCTTATGATAATTAAACATTACATTTCTCATTGCAGAATAACAGTAGATGTACAGGACTTCAAGAGCTCCTTCAAGCAAACTATTTCTGGAGGTCTGAGAGCTATCACACAGGTACATTATTTTTAAACATCGAGAACTAAATTGGTTTTTGTTGGAGTCTGAATATAGTTTTTTTTAACATCGTTAAACTTAATGTTTGACTACAATGCTACCTGATAGTGAGAATCCTGTGCAATATGGAATGCATAAATTATTATCGCTATATATAAACTCGGTTACAGATGCGTTGTTACACATGGAGTCTGTTTTTACCGACTTCAAAAATGGAGAAGTTTCTCAATTCGACTGTTCGTTTTTTTTGTTTGTTACCTCAGAACTTTCGACTGGGTGATCCGATTTTGATGGTTCTTTTTTTATTTGAAAGCTGGTGCTTCCCGTGTGGTCCCATGTCAATTTTGTCCAGTTCTGACAATGGCGTCCATACCGTATAAACCATATTACCAAAATAAAACCATACAAGTCTTAAATTTACATTATTTTGGAGTCGTTTTTTTCAATAGAAAGGCTCGATCCCCATTAAGAAAAAAATCTGTTATCAGGTAGTGGGCTCTGCCGTCAGCCTCCTCATCATATCCCCACATCTCACCGGTCTGACGATGGTTTGCATACCATCGGTTGTTATTGGTGGGACCTTCATCGGTTCTCTGCTGAGGAAGTTGTCTAGGGAAGCCCAGGCTCAGGTGAATATAATTATGTTTATTTAGTGTTAAAAATAAAATCGTGTTCACAGCTCGGATCCCCCTATCCGAGCTCTGAACACCATTTTATAGGTTGCACTGCTATTTTTAACCAACTTCAAAAAGGAGGCGTGCGTGCGTTTAAATGTTTATTAGTAACGCTCCTTAATTGGTTTATTTTCACATCATTTAATTTGATTGCATATTATACGTTTCATTTGATAATAACAGTTTTCGATCAAAAATACTAACTAGATCCTTGAGAACTTATTTTGTTTAGTTCGCTCGAAACACAGCAAATGTTAAAGACATAAAACTGTAAGTATATATTCACGCGGACTGTTTTTAGCATTGACTTATTATTACTGGTATTATTACTAGTATTATTACTAGTAATAATAAGTCAATGGTTTTTAGCGTAGATTTAGTATGTGACCCGTTATCTAGTTGGTATTTTTGATCGAAGAACAAAGTGGTATTTTTAGTGCGTTTAAATGTAAAAATATAGGAAAATTCTTAAATACAGTGTAACGACTTTTTCCTACCCATCCATTCTATACTGTTTCTTTTCTGTATGTATATTTATTAGAAGTGACGTAAAACTACTATATTTTTGTTAAATATATCTTGTCCTAATTAATTATTTAAGATAGAAAAAGCAACATTACTAGCAGAGGAAGCGATCGCGAACATGCGCACGGTGCGAGCGTTCGCGGGCGAGGAGAACGAGGCGCGAATGTTCGCGGAGGAGTGCGATGCCGCCGCTTCGCTCAGCATGGAGTTGGGGCTGGGCGTGGGCTTGTTCCAGGCCGGGACCAACTTGTTCCTGAACGGGTCAGTTGATAACAATTATAGCTCAGGTAAAAGATTTTTTTTTTATGCATTAAGCTGACAAACGACCCGCGTGTTGAAAAAGTAGCCTTTATTTGACCATGCTGTAGTACAGTCTTACTCAAAGTGGCGATAAGGCCCCCCTGTGGGCTCTGAAGTCTTAGCGGGCGCCCCCCTCTAAGGTAAGGTGCCCAAAAAAGTGGGTGGAGGGGAAGTTGGTTGTTTTAATTTTATAAATTTATTTATTTAATAACTTGTATTTGTGACGTACAACGGCAACGTTTCCGGTGATCCTAAAGTACAAGTGCGTCATGACACTTTTACTTCAAGATCACTAGCGCCATGTTCTGTTAGGTCGCACTGGGGAAGCCATCGCCGTAGGCCGTCGGTTGCGCTCCGACTCTGTCAAACAGTGGTTCTCGGTCTCTTACAGGCTTAATCCTACATTGTCTCTTTGCCGCACACTCATTTCCGTTTCATCGAATTTCATATCACGATGTTCTAAAAAACAGTTTCTAAAGATGAATGTATCATGTTCCCAGCATGGTGCTGGCGACGATGTTCCTCGGCGGGCACCTCATGTCCACGGGGCAGATGTCGGCCGGTGACGTCATGGCGTTCCTCGTCAACGCGCAGACGGTGCAGCGCTCGGTCGCGCAACTGTCGCTGCTGTTCGGCTCCGTCGTGAAGGGCCTGAGCGCCGGCGGCCGGGTGTTTGAGGTTTGGACTTTATTGTTATTGATATAGAGTTCGAATTTAAATTTCTCCTAAAATTCGTAATATGCAAAAAATAATAATGTACTAAACCGAATTCAGATAGCTGTGAGTTGCTGATTATTTGTCAATCAATTGCAAATAATTTCATAGTCATAACCTAATTGGTGCTTGCCTGCGAAGCAAGGAGTCCTGGGTTCGATTTCTGGCCGGGCAGGTTTATGTGACAAAAGTTTGTTCCCGGGTTGTGGGTGTTAGTGATGTCTTATTGTGTAGTCCATACCACCAGCGACACGGAATCCTACTGCATCGTGTGAGTGCATAAGCGTTGATTTATTATTCATTGCTATTGTTTTCAGTACATTAATAAAACGCCGAAAATGGACACATCGGGCACGAAGACAATAAAGTATCACGAGTTCCGCGGCGATATCGAATTCAAGGACGTCACATTCGCGTACCCCACGCGGCCGGAGGCGGTGAGAATTATAACTTAATACTAATTAATACTGTTTCTACCAATGGCTATGGATTGGTATTAAAATAAGTACAATTAATATTTAATTTAACTATGTTCTCAGTGATACAAGTTTTGGTTTGTACTAGTAGGAAGTTACAGGTGTAAAAGCTTTACTTCATGAATGTTTATTCGTAGAATGCAGCCCGTGCATAATATAATTATGTTACACTGAAGTTTTCAACGATGTGACGAGGCTCATATTTGTTTGTAGTCGGTGTGCAGAACAACATCGGGTATACCTAAATGTAGCAGTAAATTGAAACTCAGTATATAAACGTAATATAGTGATTTTTTGTAACAACACCACACACACAGCATAAGGCATTTCGTTACGTGACGATTTCTAGTAAATCGCACTACCCGTAAGCCGCGTTAAGGAGCTTCGTTTCTAAAGGCGATGGAATAATAGAGGAATGATAAATAAAGTGAAAATATGCAGTGAAATAACCGTATTCATCATGAAATATGTCGATGAATTGCAGGTGGTACTGAAGAACTTCAACTTGAAGTTACCAGCCGGCAAGACTGTCGCTATAGTGGGCACTTCTGGAAACGGCAAGTCAACCATTGCCGCGTTATTGGAAAGGTATGTTGTAGTATGGAACGTTTGTTGAATAGAATGCCTGGGCAAAGTATGCAATGGCTTAGTATTCTATGGAATACTAGATTATACAGATTGCTGTTTATACATTCTGGAAATATCAAACATGAGCTTTGTCTAATACTTCGTCTATTTTATTACGTTAATCAGGTTTGAGTTTATAATGAGTCGCATCCATTGCTTTCCACTGCTAACCTAAACCACGGTAATAGTATCATACAGTAGTGTGACTCGGCCCTGTCTTTGTAATAAATGCCTTTCGCCGCGCGCGCTAGGGCCGCCTCTTTCTAGTTGTAGTGAGTGTAAGTGGGTAGGTAATACGCACGCTTCCTGATTACAAATCCACACGTTCGATCGTCCCTATGGCGCTTCTGTGGCTGTTGTGAACTTAATGTGTACCAAACTCCGAGGCGCGTAGGTATGATTCGCGTTCCTACCGTTTGTATGAAGATGGAATACTGTATGATACTATTACCGTGCATAAACCAACGGGTCCTCTTTAAAGTGTGACGTAATCTACGGATCACTTTTATGAGGATTTTTTTTTTCTATACTTTCATAACTCCTAGGTTCTACGACGTGAACGACGGCTCGGTGACGTTGGACGGCGTGGACGTCCGCGAGCTGGACTGCAAGTGGCTGCGGGGGCGCACGCTGGGCCTCATCAGCCAGGAGCCGGTGCTGTTCGCGAGCAGCGTCCGCGAGAACATCCGCTACGGGCGCCCGGACGCCGCCGACGATGACGTCAGTACAATTAATCACTACATAATATAAAACAAAGTCGCTTTCTCTGTCCCTATGTATGCTTAGATCTTTAAAACTACGCAACGGATTTTGATGGGGTTTTTTTTAAATAGATAGAATGATTCAAGAGGAAAGTTTATAATATGTATAATATATTAAAGTTTTTCGCAAACAATTTTGGACTTGGGTACTAAGGGACAGGTTTCCCGAAGCGAAGCGAGGGCGGGTTTACTAGTAAAACAATAAGTACAATTAATATTTAATTTACTATGTTCACACTGATAGAAGTTTTGGTTTGTGTAAGTAGGCAGTTACAGGTGTAAAGGCTTTATTTAATTAGTGTTTATTCGCAGAATGCATAATTATACGTTATTAGCAAACAAACGGACAGACGAGCCACCTGGCTGGCGGACATCGGTAACCAAAGGTATCACCGATGCGTTGCCGCCCGGCCGGTTCGACTTGGAATCAAAGATGGGCGAAGCCTTTTACATCTCCAAAAATTACTTGGCTCGTACGTGTGTACTTCAGGCTTACGTACACACGTACAAATAACTTTTGTACTTGCATAATTATATGGTCTCACCAACAGATCCCCTGACGATAAGTTTTCTATATCGTCGTTTAAGTTCTATCACCATGTAAGTTGTTTTTAGCAACTTTTCAGTACAGACAAGACCGATTAATTTTATGTAGACACAACTAAAGTTCCATTTTGTATTTTTAGTATTTTCAAAGGTTTTTATTGGTTGTACCACCAAAAATTGACTTACGTGGTGATACAACTTAAACGACGATATGCAGCTTATTTCAAGAGCTTATTTCAAGATTTGCGTAATAAAAAAAAATCATATCAAACAGTTCATAATTCATTTAATCTTTATTGTATAATCGTAACAGCTACAGCTACTAATTAATTCTAAAATTGAACATTTCAGAACTTTACATTACATAGTTATCCTTATAAAATATTTGTTCTAGGTGTACCGTGCCGCGATGACCGCCAATGCGCACGAGTTCATAACCGGGTTCCCGGACGGGTACGACACGCTAGTGGGCGAGAGGGGAATGTCTCTCAGCGGCGGACAGAAGCAGAGGATAGCTATCGCTCGGGCCATATTGAAAAACCCGCCCATCATTATACTAGACGAAGCTACCAGGTAAGGGTGCTTTGATTTGATTTGATTTGTGTTGGTGCGTGCGCGTGCGTGAGTTGCGTATGCGATTACGGGCGAGTGGGCGTGATGTTTCAAATTTAAACCATTCATTTCGTCTTAGGAGCTTGCATCTTAACAAAATCCACTAAAATATTAACAATAAAATAAATTAGTGTGATACTTTCAAAATGTCAAATATTTCTTTACCCTATTATTACCTTGCTTTGATTTATTTTGCCTTACTTTCCAATACCTAACTTTATTGTACGTTACTGTACTTAACTTTACCTTAGCTTACCTTTGCAGTGCCTTGGACTCTGCGAGTGAGAAAGTAGTCCAAACAGCGCTGGAGACCGCGTCGAAGGGCCGCACGGTGCTCGTCATAGCTCATCGACTGTCGACCATCATGAACGCCGATCTCATCGTAGTTCTTAACAAGGGGAAGATTGTTGAGGTAATGTAACTTTTTGAATTGAATACTTCTTCAGTATCGTTGTGATTTGGAAATCGTTGAAACGGAAATGACGCGAATGAAGCATCGGCAAAATGGCAGCTGACGTAAGCAAAGCAAAACATCAATATTTGGACTGACAGTATTCGTTGTTATGAAGTTTCACTTCTAACACGTGTGAATTGCACACATTATGATTTTTTTATTACGTAGGTTTATTGGCTTACACAGCTTAATACAGCCGAATGCATACGACTGACGTTTATTTATTATTTAATATTTAATATTGGCTTTAAGTCCCCTCATAATTGAGAAGACCTGGAGCCGTACTCAAACTCGTTACTCCGGTGGATGGTGGTCAATCCAAGTGTCAGGATTTTTTGTGGTATTCGAAGGCATTCGACATGGCTTAATGTCTGCTAACGGGACCGACGGCTTTACAAAACAAGGAAGCTTTGAAACGTTTTTTATTTTTAATTATTTATATTCCTTATTACTGTTAATAATGAAATAGAAGTCAATGCTTGTTTATTAATATGTATACATATATTTGTGTCAATATTTCCAGATGGGTACTCACGATCAGCTGAAGAAACAAAAGGGAGTGTACTGGAACCTGATCAAACAGCAGGACCAAGAAAATGAAGACTCAACGAGGTTATGAAACTGACCATCTATGTAGGTAAATTTTAGTCAAATTCACTCAAGGGATTTAGGCCAATATTAGTAACAAGCTGGTAGAAAAACACATTCAAAAACTATTGTATTTTAACCTTTAAATTATAGAGTATAGCAGTAAGGAGCACCATGTCATATGACTGATAAGTTAAAAAAACTAATATGTGTGCAATTAACACGTGGTAGAAGTGAAACTTAAAAAAACGAATACTGTCAGTCCAAATATTGATGTTTGATGCTTTGCTCAAGTAAGCCGCCATTTTGCCGTAAAAGGTATTGCTTTAGGACTCCGACCTTGGAGTAATAATGCTTCCTATTTCATTTCCTCCCATGTCAAAATGTGTCTTGTCTCTATTTACTGTCGCTTTTTAATAACATCAAAAAGTGCTGTTATATTTACATTTTTAAAGCACAGAGATGGTGCTCCTTACTTCTGTTCTCTATGTTTAAATATTATAATTATGTACTGTCACGCACATAACACAAAAATGGTAGATTTTTTAATTTCGTTAAGTTTGCGGTATAAAGTTTTACATAATTTGATGCATATAGGTTTATTTTTTATCTATAGCATCTATAAAGTAATAATACAATACAGTTGTGTTTTAAAATACGTTAGGTTTGTAGTGGGCTATGATTAGGTTGAAGACATACAGATATACTAATAAGACTTTGTTCGAGTAGATTTGCATTTCGTAAACATTTGAATAGTCCCAATACGCACTGGTGATGGTCCAACGCTTTCCAGGCCTCTTGAATATAAACTTGTGGCCTTATTAATGACGGATGTCTGTTTAATTAATGACAAATCAGTTAATGATAATTGCATTAACTCAATGAAGTTTATAGATTCTACTTTTACGTAATCCATCCCGTGTATGATAAGTAAATCAATTATTGTATGTATAGTTTGTATAGAAGATATTGTATTTATTTTTTCAAGTTACCAATGCAATCGGTAGCGGGTGTTGTTGAAAATGTATTTTAAGTGGCATGTATTGCGGTAAGGATAGTAAATTATTTTGTTATTTATAATTGTGGTTTTATTTTATCCTTGATTTCCATATTGTGTTGAAAAAAATGAAATGTGGCACTCGGAGACTGCCGCGGTAAAGCTATTGCATAGCATTTTTTATCAACTTATGCAATTATAATTATTAGAAGTTATATAGTTATATCAGAACAGCGCCATCTAGTTTGTAGAAAACATACGTACCATACCTTAGTATTAAGGTACTAGATGGCGCTGATTGGGGGTGTTAGGTTTTTTTTCGTTACGGAATTTCTGGATTCGGTCCTCACGCTCAAGGCCCGCGATAAAAGCTATGCAATAGCTTAAAATAAAACACATATTAAGACTTGAACCGAACCACCTCAAAGTAAAATTGTTGACGCACTTAGAAAAAAAGACCCCCCCAGTACAGCACGTATTATAAGTATAGATTATAAATCACTAGTAAACCCGCCCTCGCTTCGCTTCGGGAAACCTGTCCCTTAGTATCCAAGTCCAAAATTGTTAAACGTAACCAGCGCACGAATTTATTTTCACGCGCGTTATTTTTCATTTTGCGAAAAACTTTAATATATTATACTTTATAAACTTTCCTCTTGAATCATTCTATCTATTAAAAAAACCCCATCAAAATCCGTTGCGTAGTTTTAAAGATCTAAGCATACATAGGGACAGAGAAAGCGACTTTGTTTTATACTATGTAGTGATGAATATAATGAATAGGTACTTAAGGTTGGTAACTTATAAAACTACAATGTTGGCAAATTAGTAACAATATATCAAATGTATGCAAAGGTATTGTTATATCAATATTGTCGGGAAGCGTAAATAAAAATCGAAATCCGAAGAAGTATTTATTGCGTATTGGATCACCAAAATTCTTTTGTACAATAGGTAATTTTAAATAACACCGACGAATGTATGTACAACCCTAGCTCTAAGCTACTGGTAATGTCATTTATATTTACATAGGATAACAAACATTAAAATTAGACAATATAATTTATCTATGTTACCTTAGGGCAAGTATACTGATGGTAATTAAAACTATTAAAATTACGGCTTATTACAAATTCGAATTACAATTTAGTTTCGAACAAAATATAATAATTCATATTTATATTCATAATTATGATTAGAACTAACAATTCGATATTTATTTTATTTGAAAATATTGTTACATTTTTAGGGAGTACTACATTTCAAAGAGTATTTAATGCTGAATTTTCTAAATTCATTTCAATACCCATGAGCTGTTGAAATCGTATTCGCTACGCATACTGCGTAACGTAAGAAGCGACAAAATGAAAAAAAAATTAGGTAACATACATCAACAAATTGTGGAATCATAAACTATGTTCAAAAATCACTTCAAGTGCCTTAAAAATAAGTGATTCAACCAAGCGCTTATGTCGATATGAAATTGATTTGTTTCATGTTATCTGCTTTTCTTAGTGTCGTTAGGTAATCCATTCTTACATAACGCAGTCCAATTGATTAATCGCATTGTGAAGGACTGGAATTTATCGACAGTATTTCTTTTCTAATTATAATGAGGCGTCTGCAATATAAAAAAGTAAATAAATATAAATAATATTTGCAGATTAAAACGGCTAGTACTTTTTCGATAAAATGTCACAAGTCCGCCATTTGTAATTCATTGTATGAATTTTCAGTTAAACAAACAAGCTGTTACAATCGGAGTATACTGACAAGTGTGCACATAATGTTCTGGACGAGAATCAGTCCAAATCCCATAACACTTAAGGCCATCCCATAACAATTAGTTAAGGAACTATCGCAGCCTAAAGTAAATTTTGTATGACCGGACAATAATGTCAAAATGTCAGGCTTAGAATAATTACACTATAGAAATTAAGTCCGCGCGGCTATTTTGAAGCACCTTAATTAGTGCCAGAAATGGCACCAAACACCGGGCAGCTCCTTAGTGTTCAATGTCAACGCACGCCGAACGTGTCGTCGAATGTAAGAATTGTGTCACAAAACATCTGAAAAGCTATTTATGTATTATTGCTAAAAACATATTATGATTATCCGCAGCCGAATCATTCCCCGCTTTCGGGAAAGTTTCGGTTTAGTGCTTCACTTTACACAGAGCGCTTGTATGAAGACTGTCTTTCTATAGTGTAATTATTCTAAGATGTCAGGGCACTTCGACAATCGAATTCGCAGTGTGTTCCCGAATCTTAACAGCGTTCGGGAAAGAGCATTGAGGGTAACATTTATTATGTGTGACATTTAGTAGGATGCATTATTGTAAATTAGTTTGTAGTTCAATATTTATATCGTCGTGGATTTGAATGAATAATGAACGCCGTTTCTTTCTATTAGTGTTGTTCTCAAAATCCCGTTATTAAGGATTACATTTGAATTATTCAAATTTAAAATTCATAATTTTATACAGCGTACATACTCAAGAGTGAAAACATATCAATAACACAATTCATAGGGATAATTTATTTATCCTATACAACTTAAAACAAAATAGGTATACTTACATACATAAAACTTTCCTTTCACGGATAATAATAATTTTATATTTATATTATAATTATAAACTTTTTATACTTAAAATGATAACTCCCAATTATTTTCTTAGGTGCATTTTATATTACGTATATTATATTTATGTAACTACATTATTACATTCCTTCGCTATCTATAAGATCAATTAAGTTCTAAATGAGAATTGTTTTGAACCAAAGATCATTTTTTGATTGTTTTAAAACGAAGTATGTGTTATTGTATCTATTACGATCTATGAAGGGAATGTAATAAAATCGATTTATATTATCGTTATTTCATTTAGAAAACTATAAAAATCTTAGCTAGAACTTGTTAAGGTAAGTTCCACCGCAAATCTTCCACTATTTAACCTTATAAGAATACTTTTGAACATAGGTAAATGTCGATAAAATATAGACATACTTATCGTTATCGGTATAGAGATTGTAGCATAAGATACTCACGGAAATCAGTCAAGTAAGTCAGTAGTCACTTAATCCCGAGGTTTTTTTTTGTTTATGGTAGGTTTTTTTTTCTATAATATGCCGAGCAACCACTCTTCTAATAATCTGTAAAATGGTTTTAGGGTTGGCGAACACCCATCAACGTCCCATCACGTCGCACCGAAGTAGATATTTCTTTAGTGAATGTTCACGTAACAACGCTCACTTATCAGGATATTAAATTACCTCACCCCGGATCAGCTCGAAGTGAGGCGATGCCGAAAGGTTTTCGAGTTGAGGAGTAGGTTCACCGGGTTTTTTAGTTGCAGCCTTGCAGCAACGTAAAACAAGAACTGTAAGTACTTACTTACTACTTTTGTTCTTTGGTAACTTACTTACTTACTTACGAGGATTATGTGTCAGAGCGATTTGTTGAAATCGACGTTCTGGATGACAGTTTATTATCACCAGAGTCACCATTATACAAATGATTTGTTAGGTGATGGTGACCACCTTCCTAACGAGTTTCTGATTCGTTTAATAATTCAAAATCTTATAACGTATAAAGTTAAATCTATTTTGTGATGCATGTAATTGGGTCTATTTTGCTAATTTCAATATTATATTTTATTTAGATATTCTTTGTACCAAGTATTACGTATACATGTTATTGGACAGAAAAGTAGAAAGTTTGCGGTCGGACTAAGATATATACAATCTGAGCAATCTGTAGACATATTACACGACGGGCATTCAAAATTGAACCATGTTAACATTTAGCAAAGTTCAAATTAGCATCTCGCTTAATGCCGTCCACGAACATCTTACTCTATCCAGCGAAGGTTATTTAAAATTGAACTGTAACCTATGGATAATTGGGTGGATATTTGTTTACTAACGTCATCGGAGAGCAATTTGTATGAGGATCGAGGATAGGAGGAGAAGGCTGGTCATGCTGGATGTGATGCTGTGGATGGCGCTGGTGTTCCGCCGCAAGATGGCTGCCATTTTGTTACCTGGAAATTAAATGTATAATATAATGTTAATATCATGTTATCGATTACTTACAAGTCGGCGTGTAAGTATTATTGCTATGCTAATGTCGATAGCTAATGTCACGCGAACCAATGTAGGTATCTACATAATGAACTATGGGTGCCTCAGACTGCAACGCTGATGTTAGTGTCTCGGTCGGTCTTGCGCAGCGCGCGTACGTTGGTCGTCTGACAAGCTATGGAATAATATTTGGCTGTATTGAGGCGGTTCAGGGATACTGACCCCAACCATCAGTCGTCAATCGTCAGCAGACCAAGGTGTAGCAAGAGGCAACAGAACCCGGCTCTTGTTTATTTGCTTTTAGAGATGAAGCCGGCTGGCTATCTACAACCCTTTTTCTTGAATCAACCGTTAATGGTCGATGCGTATGTGAGTGACTAATGTCAGCGTACTAAGATTGCAGGCCTTAAATACACGTTATACAAACTGTTTGGCTATAATAGTCTCATTTGAATATAGAGCGCCAACATAGGAAATGAATGTGTACGTTTTATTTTAAATCGAAAGTAATTAACTCAGTCACGCAACGTCGAGGATGACTTCGTGGAAAAATGTGAAGAGCTCAATCGTGCTTTCAAGGATATCTGGCTTGTTTTGATGGCGGCTGGTTAAAAATGTATTAAAGCAGCCCCTTGACCCCTTGTCATTCGTTCAGTTTTGTTTCGGTTAAGACATCAATGCCAAAGACCCATAGCGCGTCGGCTTTTGTCGGTCGTGTGGTTATAAAATCAATAAACAGGCGGGAGTCTTTATATCGACCAGGTTAACTGGCGTGGTCGAGGTGGATAGATGACCGCTAGTGGCAAACATTTCTTGAACGCTTCTGACTTTGGTAGCAAACGAGCATGCAGCACCACCTTCCGCTGCCGCTCATGACAACTGCGACGGACTTTGAACAAGACTCAAATGGGGACTGGGATAGTTAGTCCGGTTAGATGACCGTGTTAGAACATTAGCTGGTTACTTTGTAAGTATGAGGACTGGGTCAGGGGCTGTTAGTGAATGTTAGTCCTGTTAGTTGTTCAACGGATTCCACTTACTGCCTTCAGAGACGAACACGTGTATAGAAGCGGGTTCGGTGTTGCTAGCGCTGCAGGTGTAGTTCCCGGAGTCCTTGAGCGTGGCGCCGCGCACGGTGAGTCGGGACTGCGTGCGCGCGCCCGGCTCCGTCTCCACGGTGATCCCGCCGCGCGTCGCGTCGTAATTGATCATCCGATCGTTGTGGTACCAGAACACGTATTGGGGCGGAGTCGGGCTCTGGAATTTGTTTGGATACTTCTACAACATTCTGGTTAAAAATACACACGCAATATTATAGCACACATGCAATATTATAGCACATACGCTATATTATAAAACACACGCAATATTATAGCACACACGTAATTAAACGTATATTTAATAAAACTTGAAATATTTGAGAAAAAAATTTACATATTATGAAGGGTCTTTATAGGGCCAAGGATAGCTACACTTAATAAAACGGTTAAACTTTACCTTCTCCACTATACATATGAGGTGTATGACGCTGCCCAAATCCACATGGTGCTCTCCCGAGCCCAGAATGAAGGCCTCCGGCACCACAATCTGCAGCCGTACGTAGTGGGACACGATACCCGTCCGAGTAGACACCTGAAATCAAAGATATTAAAACTATACATGCGATACGTTTATCCAACGCGAGTTGTAGGTACTTTTGGATCCACCCCGATGTAATTTATGACACTATGGATGAGAAAGATAATTACGAAACGTTTGAGACGGAAAGACATGCAAAGTACATGAAAAGTAAGCCAATTGACCAGATTTACTGTACCACTTTTCGTGCGCTAATGACGAATCTACTTCTTTTTTACATATAATATAGCCTGGAATAGAGATAATGGATTTTAAAAACTATGTAATTTCATTTCATTTTCATTCATTTATAAACCATTCTTGTAATATAACTTCATTGTGGTTACCATCATCTATGGACATTAGTAACACGATGCCCAAAAAAGAGAAAGGAAAGTTCGTCACAACATGACGAGTTATTAATTAATTATCATCACTGACCATGCCTCGAACTACAGCAAATATTATCAAAATGTCATTATTACTTTCCATTACACATCACCTGAAACTATTAAAGGTGCTCGATTCTACATAGGTATTGGTCTGTGGTCCATACCGAATTCGCATTTCAGTCATTAATAATTCATCGCGAGCGCTGTAGTTCTGTTACGGTTACCGCAGGCGGAACCGAAATAAATTTTCCAGGTATTAAACCCCGTTCCACGGTTCGATTGGTTGTACGGTATACCGTAACGTCTCACTGCACTACTTCAGTGTATGTTCCTGAAGATTGCTGAACTAAATACACTATCACTAAGTACACGATAACGCTACACATTCAGCCCCACACTAGGATTCCCTATCTCGTAAACGCTATAGAACACACATCCAGACCGAGAACTCTTCATACCTCCTCGCTCGGAATCGAACCCCTTGCAACGGCAGTTCGGCATGGTAACTTCATTCTCATTAGAGTTTAAGACGTTTCTCATTAGTTTCTCATTAGAGTTTAAGTTTATGATACTCGTAGCGATTAGCTGAGGCGATGACGTGTTTGGTATTCGAAGTGTTTGAAAAAACCAGCTATGAAGAAAATTTTTAAATTTAGAAGTTCTTTAAAAAGTTCGGAGATACAACCCAGTGGATTTATTCGAAAGGGCTCTACACTCGCGCCTTCCCCTCCTTCGATTAACTTCGCGAGTAGTGTAGAGGGCGCATTACATGTTCCAAACTTAAAACAATGGTACAGCCGCTCCCCAGACAATCATCAAGCCTAGCTCTCCCTCCAAGTGGTTATATCTTCCTACCCTCGTAAAATTATAATTACCACAAGAATGTGTTACGTCCTCACGCACTGTCTGATTCAAATGCACTAATTACAACATTTTTAGCTTTTTTTAAGTACCTACTATGGTGTACGATGTTGTTAAAACGTCTCGTGAATTTTGTCCCGGATTTTAATTTGTCATACTGCCAGTTTACAGTATAAAATTACTATTTATATATAAGTAAACTACCCCCCGCTTCGCTTCGGTAAAATCAATATTTAAAATTAATTAAAAATTGTAATCTATCCTAGCCTTTCTCATGAATGTAATTATCATACACAAAAATATTTTTTCAAGTTTGACTGGCAGTTCTAGAGATCAGGGCGTTCAAACAAACAAAAAAAAAAACAGCAGTTAATGTGGTAATAATATCTAAAAATCTATTGTAATAACTTATGTTACCATCTAATATCATCGAATCTAATAGTTTTTGCAATAATTAACTAGATATTTCGAACATTCGAAGATCCCATAGCCTCGTTGGTAGTAGCCCTGCCCTCGAAGCAAGGAATCCCGAGATCAATCCCGGCTGGGGTACATAGTTTTAAAAATGTTTACTCTCGCGTCATGAGTGTCAGTGATTTGTGTTGTCCATGCCACTTGCGACTCAAAGGAACACTATGACATGTCCATGCCACTTGCGACTCAAAGGAACACTATGACATGTCCATGCCACTTGCGACTCAAAGGGAACACTATGACATGGACATTTTCAAAGGGTGTAAAAAGAATTGAACAGGCCTGGGTAGCAAAAAAAAATTAACTTTTAATGTTTTCTTAGGGTTAAAAGACTTACGTGCCCTATCGTACCTAGCCTCGAAGTATACCTTTAAACAAAGGGACACGACTTCACTCATTATAAGTCGTTTATCTTGCGTATTGTGCGTCGTGCAGTGTAAAGGCATCCCTTCTCTAATGTCCTTTGTCTCAAGTCCCCTTAAGGGATGACGGCATAGCGCCTTATTTGTTGGAGTCAAGGCCCTTTGGAGAACATCTAAATAACGCAACTGTAGAGACAATGGTTAGAATGGTTATAGTCGAGCTGAGGGTAGTTTTGAGGCTTACAATGTAAGATATTGTGTTTTCCCTATGTAATAAAGCAGCCGAAGAATACAAATACGTAAAAACCGTCGAAAATTATAATACTTTTTAAACCGTTTTGAGTAACAGATATATTTTCTATTGCGTTATTAGGTACCCCCCATTTAAAATATTTTCACTTAGGTCTCGATCACTACGTTTTAAGCACCTAAGACTATCTGAGAATCTGTGTATTACCTAATAATTTAAATCTTCAAAAAGGAAAAAAAGACGAAAATAAAATGAAATTTTGCAGTCATGTTTTACCGGCCAAAAATTTGACGATAAATTTCCTATAACTTGTGCCAATAACATTTCCGTAATAAGAGGTCATTTCGTCAAGTTCAATATTAAGGCAAAATTAGTTAAATTAAGGAAAAGCAGAGATGAGATGCTCTGCAGTTTCGGCACGAGAATAAGTTAAAAAAATATTGTCATTCCGATGTCACCCCAACAGTAGGTTATAAAAAAATTAAGGAAAATACCCATTATATTTATATGTCTTTAGTGGTCAACCCATTAGTCGGAAGTTCTTGTGCTATTCAAATAATAGGGTACATTACGAACTACGACATCTGTCAAACTATGAGCCGTCTAACCAGTTATTATTATAATTAACTTCTCGCCCTGACGTTCAAAGTCTGAATGCTGATATAAGCCGCGTACCTACCTCGAACGCGCATTACTACCAACTATTGTTAGCCGAATTCTGACTGTATTATCGTCGGTGCAACGTGAAGGCTAACGGTCGGTGCCTACGCGACCGACATCAGCGTAGCAAGAGTAAACAACTGTATCCAAAGTTTTGATTCTCACAAGCCGACATGGTGTCCGTTTGTAAGTGCTTTAGTTTATGTTATATAATTATCGATGTAACAGAATATACAGGGTGTTTAATCGTTGATTTTATTTCCGGGCGGAGTTTCTTGTGATAGAATATAAAATTCCAGATTGTTTATCATTCCATTTTCAAATCTGGATTTGGTATGGTGACATAATAAATAAAGCGACAGAAATTATATTATTTATTATATTTTTATTACACATTTTATTATTATAATATATTTTTAATGTCTGAAGGTAGATAAATACAGGCACGATACGTAATGGAAAGTGAGACATTATATTAAAGTATATTAAAAATTGGATTTTTAGAGACTTGATTTGCCTAATGTTCTAAACCCTTTAATTAAATAATATACCGTAAACTCAACAATTACGTATCAAAACGTATAACGTTTACGTCGTTGCTTGTGTATGTGTTTCAGCCTTAGGAACCAGGTGTGTGTTAACCTTAATGGATATTTTTTTACAAAAAACACATTTGATTAATCACTACACCCTGTATATCATGCTAAGTTACTTAGTCACTTCTTAGTCTTGTCACGTTCAACCGTGATTGTTATACTCATAGATTCCTTCGTGTGCCAATGTAATAACGCGAACGTACGTACAATACCAAGCTAGGGTAACCATATCAAAATATGAAAAGTCCGGATAATAAGCTGGTATTAAAAAAAATCCGTACATTTCTCAAAAAAACCGATCATTGAAATGAATTTAAAGTACCTAAGTTTTAAATCACACACATTGTGAGAGGAGACCCGTGCCTAGCAGTGGGACAGTTATGGGTTGCGATCATCATCATCAAGTTTTAAATTAAGTACATATGTTTGAATTGATCACAAGTAAATTATATTTGAGATGACACTTAGAGACTATACTTTTATAATTGGACGTAGTTATGCGAAAACGTTCCAACCCACAAGTCACCCAAATAGAGTTAAAGTGACTATTATGCATTTTTTGATAGTGTACATGATAATTAGTAATGATTATTTTACTACAATAAAACCTATTATTCCTATACTAGTTAGGGCAAAAAAGTGTACCACTGAAACACAAAAATAGCATTTTTCTCAAGTTGCTGTCATTGTGGACTGGAACGTTTTCACATAACTACGTCCAATTTAACAAATTTTTGCCTGCGACATTGCCCGCGTGGGAGTCGAAATATGAAAATACCGTTAAAATTATCCAAAAGTTAGTCAGCGGTCATCGGTTCAGCGGATTAAGAGTAAAAATACATCAGAACAGAACAGAAACAGAGTTACATTCGCATTTTTAATATTGGTAGAGTAGGTATAGGAATAAAGAGATGAAAGCTCATCGAATGCTTTTATTTACATGTTTGTTCAGTTTTTTTTATAAAAAGAAAACCCTAACAAAAGCCGTATAGGAGGCCTAAAATCTGGACAAGTCCGGACAAATCCGAACACGTGGTAACCATAAGTGCGGCATATATCACAATTTGGCGCGTGTTGGCAGAGTAATTAAGCCCCCAATCAAAAAGTACTAACTAGGTTAGTTTGATTGGATTCGTCAGTTTCCTTTCGACGCGGAAGAGAAAGTTTTATCGATTTGGCATGACATGTGTGTGTTTGCTGAACAAACTGAACAAAGTGCTTTAGTTTGAATTAGGGTTTTCAGATCGACGGTGTGATCCAGTTAGAAAAGGATCCGGTTTTACTGGTTTAGAGTCAGTCAGTACCATATCAGTCCTCGAGGGTAGAAATACATCTGTGATCGAATCAGAAAGAGATACTCACTATCGATTACTAACTTGGCTATCGACAACAACTAACACGACTGTCCCAGTCCGCATAGCTATTAGCTACTGATGTTCTTACTAACAGACGTTCCTAATAACACCTGCCAACTGGACATCTTTGTCCCGATTTGAATGTTGTTCTCTGCCGGTCATAGTTGCCATGGGCGGCAGTGGAAGGGTTGTACCTACTGCATGCTCGTTTGCTACCTTAATTCCATACAATACATTGGTGAAAACCGAATTAAAATCGCTACGTCGCACAGTCGGCTGATACCTAATGTACTATTACTGTTTCATTACTAGTATAGATGTTACAATTCAATTGAATCATACCCGTATCCATCCTTCGATACTATATTATATGACAACCGTGTAGCTCAGTTGGTAGTGACCCAGTCTGCCAAGCTAGGCGTCCCGGGTTCGATTCCCGGCCGGGGCAGCTATTTATGTGATAGATAAATGTTTATGTGATAGGTGTGTGAATCAACACTCTAAATCCATCGATATTATAAAACAACACGACACGACACGACGACGAAACGAAACGATATAACGACCTTAAAGAATTATGCCAAAGTTTATTTATTCACAATTTGAGATAATCCAATTACTGGACGTATCCAGACAATTTTTTTATTAAATCCAGCGACACAGGGCTCGTTTTTCATCTCGCTGCTAATTAAAATTCCCCAGAGGACACGGTATTACTGAATTAATAAATTCGGATTGTAAATAAAAATTACCGAGAGAATAAAATTATATGGGCGTCCTATAAGCTTTTTATTCTGTGACAAAGGTCGCATCACCATTTGATTCTGACACGATTTTTCAGACTTAATGAATCGTTATACAAAACGCGAGTGGGCGATGAGCGATGAAAGATTGTATGGGGAAATAAATTTATATAAATAAATAAATAAGTGCACATAGCACAGGTTATGCTCGTATGCCCTGTGTTGCGGGTAACATGGACAACATAAATAAGACATCACTAGTATATGTACCAACATCCTAAGAACATCTGTCTTATCTGTCATATTAATGTTTGTCCTGAGAATCGACCCCGGGACCCCTCGTTTCGCAAGCAAGTTTATTTTCAACTAGGCAACGGCCTTAATGCTCTTTAGATACGGTTCATTTAGATTAGGTAGGAGTTTTATGGTTTATTCAAAAGCTGGTTACTTTAAGAGCGTATCCGTGTTAAGTGGGACTTTTACTCACAAATTCCCTACGGCAGCTATCCGGCGCATATGGTGAGGTTTTGGAATTTCATCTGAAAGGATCTCATCTCCCCTTATCTCGGGACTCTTAAACTCTTAAGCTTCGTTTAAAATCGGGATTCCTTAATGACCTTTTCAGTCGAAATATTTAGTAAGCTAGATTGCTATATTGGCGGCGTGAACCGGACAATTTAGAAAGCTGATAGTGGTCGGCTGCGTGGAAGGAAAGAGAAGTAGATGGAGACTACCGAGCCGCTGGATCGATACTGTACAGTCACGAGCAATAATATGTATACATTGTCACGTTTTCTAAAATATCTTAACTTGAACAACAGCAACAACAACAATTCGTTCTAAATTGTATATTATACCATAATTTGACATCGTTTAATTTAATGGTTAGTTAATTTAGAACAAATTGTTGTTCACTTCTTTCTAGATTGGTACAAGTTATTTATACAATTGGTACAAGATATTTTAGAAAACGTGACAATGTATATATATTATTGCTCGTGACTGTACAGCAGGCGTGTAAAACCACCATTCATACAAGTCCCAAAACCGATATGCCTGGAGGACCTCAGTCGAAAAAACGACCTAAGATGACCAGGACCCTCGGTCATGAGGAATCGATGAAGAAGAAGATTGCTAATACCAACGGTTGTTAAACCTATAGGTACTAATATTATAAATGCGTAAGTAAACTCTGTCTGTCTGTCTGTTACCTTTTAACGTTTCATCCAGTAAGGATATACGTGGGATTGTTTTTATCTTGATACATAGAGATAGTTTTAGCAACACTAACGAACAGCAATTGATTCTTATATATATACTAGATTAGTAGCGACTTACTACAACAAACGTCAGCGTTTACCTAGCATTATAATTATCATCTTTTATCTCGTCTCGTGAGCCATTTTGGGATTTAATATAGCAAGACATGAGAAATATTATTTGTCTAAGTCATCGTAAAATATTAACGTAAATATATTTCATAAAAAAAATTTTTTGTTGATCATTAATCAATGTTTTTGGAAATTAAGAATATGACGCGGGCGAAGCCGCGAGCGGAAAACTAGTGTACGGCAACTGTCCATACTTATATTATGATAACTCTGCCTATCTGTCTGTCTGCTGCGTTTTCACGCGTAATCCGTTGGACCGATTTAGATGAAACTTTTTGTTTGAGACCCTGGAAAGGACTCTAGGACAGGATAGTTATATTCCGGAAATAATATGTTCCCTTGGGATGATTTTAAAGGTATTTTGTCGTTCTCCGACTCCCACGCGGAAGAAGCGGCGGGCAAAAACTAGTTTTATATAAATGTCCGATTATTCGTCGACGATGAAACCAATACCTAATACCCTACCAAAAGGTCTCATTACCATTCATTTCGCAACACATGTTTGTTTTGTACGCGTATGTAAAATTTACGTTTCGCCATCAGGGCCTTTGGTGATTTACATCAATTGCGTGTTTGTTTCACATTTAAATTCTTTTTTGACCTCTTCTTTATGATTCTAATTGTAAATTTCGCAAAATATATTGTATTACTCATTGAATACGTATCATTTTTATCTATATAACGAGTGTTGTTGATTGTTGACTTTCTTTGCGGACTCCTATAATTATGACTGGAGTAACATTTTACGCGCGAAGCGGTCATAGCCCAGCGGCTTGCGTCATTGTGGTCGAGAGACAGCAGCATTAGCACCAGCGGGCGCGGTCGCTAGTTGGATGGGTGACCGTTAGTGGTAAAACATTTTGGGAACTCCTGTGCTTCACACGACACGTAAAGCCATCGGCGGTTGCTAACCTTGGTAATTAAGGGTAACATTGGGGTACCATTTCGTATTGGTTTCATTTCAATTGATTCAAAAATAAAAATAAACATCAGTTTAAAGAATTCCGTCTAAACATTTCTTCGAGTTAGTTGCTACACTAATAATATATTTAATGTCATTTGTATACAATACTGTTAAATATTTCGAATTGGACCTATTCCATTGCTCCCTATCACCATTTCATCAGAATGTTAACCTTACTTAACCATTAATACACGTTATGATCACCGTTCCATTGTATCAATCTGGGTTCAGGGTCGATCTATGTTAAGTTATATAACTTATCCTCCCGGAGACCCATTTCAGATATAAACTTAACACATCAAACCAAAGTTTGGCTGATGGGAGGGCGGTAACAGATTTCAGACAGTACCTACCTATCTGTTCACTGGTAATTAGATTTACATATAATTTTCTTTATAAAATGTTCTACAGTACACATTTGGAGACGGGAGACGATCTATATGGTGCAATGGTTGGCTGGATCGCCGTTTGACGGGCACAAGGTTCGATTTCCAGCGAGGCGGACGTTTGAATGATGAGTTTAAGTTTCTGTTCTCGATCTGGATCTTGTCTTGGGTATTGTCCACGGCAATCACGTCACAGGAAATCCTAGTGTAGGACTGTGTAGCTTGATTTATTTACTTTGATACGGGTACTCACGATATGTATTTTGTACATCGATATTTGACTTTAGTCTCAGTTGCATGGATCGTAATCACGGCTGAGCCATCGGTTCCAATACCAGCCGTAATAAAATTAACACAATTCGCGATCAATTTAGTTTAAAATCATATAAGTAAGTACCTAATTGTTTTACGGAGCGGTTTGATCGTTACAATATAATTGATGTGCAGAAGCGAACACGGGTCACTTCACTGGCAGGGCTAGGGTCAATGAATTGAATACAAATTGAATGAAGATTGATCAGGCCTAACTTGCTTGGACGTGATGGACGTGATTGATCAGTTTTATCAATTCTGTCGGATTATGACTGTGTTTTTATAAAAATAGATGAATGAATAGAAACAGTGTAACAAGGGTTCAGACCAACGATCTATAAAGTATTATCGCTGGTTAAGACCCTCGCCAAGTCATTTAACGATCGCTTTTGACAATATTGAAACCTAAACAAATAATGAATAATAATTTCATCTATCGCTTATAAAAGATAGATGAGAAATACCTATGCGTAATGGAAGCGGTCGTTAAGTTTTATGTTTGTTAAAATAGGATACTAGCTACTGTAAGCGGCTTTAAATTCTTGGGTAAGAATTTAAAGCCGCTTTTCGCTTTGCGTTTCGGAGAAGTGAGAACGGTAGTGAGATATAAAGTGAGCGGATCTAACGGGTTCATTGTATAATAGCTCAGACGTTAACCGCTCGCAGAACAATACATGAATGTAACATGAAGGAGTAAGGAAACTTTGGGTGTAATGCGCTGCATCAATGATAGACGATGTCCCCTACACACACACACTACACACACACACACTACACACACACACTACACACACACACTACACACTGGACACACAAAAGCCGACAAGCTTTGTGTCAACAGAGACGTATCAAAATGGTTTCCATTGTTAACTAAAATCTGCGTGTTTATACTATCGTATTTCTGACACTATCGATGTGATAACTTGAAAAAGTTAGTATTTTTATCAGTAACTAGCTCCGGCAGTCGTTGTCCTAGTACACACACTAGTTTTTGAGTTAGACCTCCAGAATTTAGTTTCACGCTCTTTAGTTTTCAATTTGCAATAACTCCTAAGATATTTATTCATTTAAACTATTTGGTGTAAAGGCATAATGTGCCTGATATGTTTAAGGTTACTAACAACGTATTTAAGTCGATACGGATTAATATTGTAATAATAATTATAATTATTATGTTAAGATACAGACGCACTACCTGAATGGCCGGCAGTATAAAAGACACTTTAAGTGGGTTTTCTCTTGTTAACTGTTACTAGAGAATTAGGAGTGAATAAGTCCTATTTATTTGTTTGTATTTCAATATAATTAGTCTGTAGTTGTTACAAATTCTTTACTGTTTATTGTTAGCGCTATTGTGGACATGACTCATTATACGGAGCTCTAAGCCCGCAGCGAAACGGAGGCATACGAATGCAAAATTACTACGAAGTTATGAATGTATGCGTTGTAGTAGCATGGCTGTACGCTATTTCTACTTCTAAACTGACTCCCTTTTCTTTCACATCTGATCTCACACAATCCATCCATCTTTTCTTTGGCCGTCCTCGTCCATATTCATCCATCCATCCATCCATCCATATTCATATCAATCACTCTTCTCGTCGCATTCCTCTCGCAAGAAGGTAGAAGGAATGAAAAATCTTTTATTTTTGCCATTGTCTTTCCGTGAAGCACTAGCCAGGCTAGTTATCACTGGCTGGACGCTTGAGAGTACCTTTCTTCCTCTCTTTTATCGTCCCAAAACACATTGGTGATGCCTTTTGTGTTATTGACCTTCTTTGTGTTATTGTTGTGTTGTTATTGTTATTGTGTCTTACTTTCACTGACCACTTACAATCAGGTGGCTCGTTTGTTCGTTCGTTGACGATTATTTCCATAAAAAAGGTAGGATCTATCAGTCCTACAAACTACCTTTAATAAAACTCGTTGAACGTTTAAAAATATCCAGTGACAATTTCAAAATACGTTAGATTTTTCACGTAATCGCTTTTTAAATTATTAAGTACGCAAACTCGAAACCAATTACGTATTTATCGGTGTTTTCACGGCGCGAGTCTGTCCGCCATTACAAATGTACGAGTTTCGTGTTTCAAACATAATTGTCTCTGTGACAGTCAAATTAACCATATCGTGTACAAAATGACGATTTACGGGTTAGGTAATTACGAATTGTTGGGTTTTAAAACATAATACGTGTTTATTGTTTTGTTTTTGTTTGTGGTCAAAGGTTGGAAGTAAGCTTAACCCCTATCTATACATTTGGCTTTTCAAATTTTACCTAAGTACTATTTGATAAGACGCGTTTTAATAGCTAAGCTAACATAGGTAATGAACTAATGAGTAAGAAAACTAAGTAGGTAGGTACCTACTTCTGCCTACATCTGTAGGTATGTAATATTTCACGAAATAAACTGACAAAGAAAATAGGATTACGATCAAGGTTCAAACATAGAAAAAATTGTGTGGCGAAAGGCAATTTCCCGTGGACATCGGTTATAACCATCCAGAGATATTTCTGGGTTAATAGATGTAACGAGATAGATAAACGTATATTTTCTCGGTGAGCGGGGAAATTCTTTTCCTGTATCATAGCTGAGATTGTGGCGTCTACGGTTAATGAAGCTATATTTATTTTATTGTGTTTCTTATTAAGTAAATAATGATATTATGGTTCGGATCAAATCGACCGAGTACCTAAAGCTAGCCATACACGGTATAGCGTACCTAACAGGTTTGCTTGTACAGTTAAACTTGAGCCATAGCTCAAGTTACAATACATAATAGTGGACACACATGCACAGTTGTATAACATACACGGTCAAGTTTACATCTACAGGTAAACCTGTCAGATACACTATAGCATGGCTAGCTCAAGCTATGGTCGCCCGTTCCTCGCGTCCTCAGCGCTCTTAACGCACTCCTGGATGCATACCCTGAGTGTGATTTGTTTGCCGATGAGTGGACGAAAGTATTGTCAGTATGCCTGAGATTCTGTGAGCGAGATGTATGATTGAGTTGTCTTTAATTAATGTAATTGGTCTGTACCGTATTAATTAAAGTAAAATAAATAAATAAATAAATGGTTGTCGTGATGGCGCAATGGCCTTGCCGTCCGAAGGGTTTGATTCCCAGCTAAGCAGAAATTTGAATGATGAGTTTAATTCTGTCTCGGTGATGTCCATGGCACACAGGGAATTAATCTACGACGAAGTTCATAATGTCGAACACGTTACATCCATAGTTTATCATAATTAATGGATCTTTCAGGTTCGGTTTCTATCGGTATCTACAATCGATAACATACACCTGAACCGATGATAGCAATTTAAACACATCATCCAAATTCCATATCGCCGGAAATGCGCCATACGCGACGTCAATTTGATGGACTAGAACATGTTTAATATCAAACTAATCCATCAAAACTAAATTCTAAAATCCGAAATCCGTTTATTGACGGTAATGTCGGTTGACCTACTTAATGATGTCACTTGATTATATTATTATCCTATTACCCTCATTTGAAC
Organism: Ochlodes sylvanus; assembly: GCA_905404295.2. Classification (NCBI taxonomy): domain Eukaryota; kingdom Metazoa; phylum Arthropoda; class Insecta; order Lepidoptera; family Hesperiidae; genus Ochlodes; species Ochlodes sylvanus. Next base: position 8,469,130 of record FR990142.1, on the reverse strand, counting down.
ACCGCAGCTGTTCACGTAATATTTGCAATTAAAGTCATATTTAGTTTATTAGCACATATACCATAAATTAAATAGGCCTATAAGTAGGCCGTATTGGGGCGGCCTAGACCTGCAGTCCCATGCCGGTCTAAGGTGACATAAGAGCCGACAGAACCCGGCCCATGATTGGCCGTTGGGTTGAAGCACGGTAATACTATTATTGTGGCTGAAGCCACGTCCGACATCGCACACACATCACAAGGTGGCAATATCGCACACACGTCACACGGTGACGTCACGAAGCCCGAAATCAGGCTATCACAGTTTTCTACACCGCTTGCATATATACTCGTACAAGTTCCAACAAACATCAGTTGGGGCTTAACCAACTCCCGGGCATGTTGTCTCGCCCGGCGGGAGATCTCCCTTAGCCAAACTGGTGACCCCGACGTGAGACGTCCCAAACCTGGTTGAACAGCTGCCATTCTCTTGCTAGAGCAAATGACTAGATGTGTATAATACTTTACATGGAAAAACAGGATTATAACTATATTACTACGTATTATTTATCACCCCCTTAAATATTTTTCTATTATGTGATTACCAGGTCAAATAATTGATGGCCTGATTGTCCCTCGGGGCCCAGGCTATGAGCTTCAGCCCATCATTATTGATTAGCGTCACAACACGGCTCGCTAGTAATTGAATTGCCTAAGCAAATTACAACACGGACTATCAAATTACGAGCAATAAAAAATACAGTCGCTAAGTTTTATAGGTCTGTCTGTAACGATTTAATTGGGCAAATACAAAGAAAGTGTAACATTATAAAAACTCGAAATAAAAGTTACTTATTGGTAGGAGTTAAAATATAATGTAGAAGATAATTTCACGTATAGCGATTATGATTGGTTTGAATGTTGGACTCTTTGAACCACTTTGAACCCCTCTTGGGTTAGGTTCGCATCCTGCACGCACCTTTAATTATCAAAAAATATGTGTGTACTGGAAACGAATTAACACTTGTTTCGGTGAATGACAACATCATGAAGAAACCTGCTTACCTAAGAGTTCTCCATAATGTTCTCAAAGGTATGTGAAGTCTTTTAATCTGCACTTGGCCAGCGTGGTGTACTATGGTACCTCTCACATTGTAAGAAGAGACGCAAGCCCAGGAGTGGGAGTCCGTGGGAGTCCGTGGGAGAGCCCAGTATATTGCAATTATTTATTTATTTGTTTATTTAAACTATTTATTGATTGCACATAGTCAAGTAGCTATACTTCGCTACTTTTATTTATTTTATGCCTTGAATTGATTGTAGTTAAGTTTGAATTGTTATTGTGCATGTATTTATGTAATTTACAACGCTTGACAAATTAAAAGACTTTCTATTTTATTCTAAAAAAAAGTATAAAAACAATCTGGTAAATTCAACGTGTATATAAGGTTCCAAGGAACCACTTATTGGGCTTCTATTTACTTAAAGAATCGGTACAGTTGGGACATCATGTCACCGGTCTTATGATGTTCGCCTTTATATCTATTGAATGTCGTTCTTGAGTAGGATGTCCATTCATACGAGTACATACGACAACAAAACGACAACATCGACGTGGGCGAGCGCAATTTTGTACGAAAATACACAATTTCACACACGGCGACATTTTGCGGTACAAATGCGCGACGTAGTTGATACTGACGTACGAGTATGTGGCGGCGGTGTCTCTGTTGCATTGTTGTCGTATAATTTGCCCGGCACGGTCTCTCCTCATAACTGCGGAGGCCTAGAGCTTAGCATCACGCTCCAGTGTGGATTGGTGAAGGGGATAGAGAGTGTCGGAAGTTTTTGTACCTCCCAAAGTCCTCCGACCTGACTTTAATGACTGTTATCTAATAATAACAACCGGGATTGACTGCAAAGCGCAGAACCGCTCAGGAAGTTTTGCTATTAACGGTCACCCATACAACTGCCGACCGCGCCCAATGTTGCTTCACTCAATCAATCATTTGGGATCGACGCAAACAGCCGTGCTATGAGCGAACGCAAGCCGCTACGCTAACACATTAACTTATGCCCGGTTCCTATATATAAACAAACGTTAAACCGATCGTTTTCGAGTTACCAGTAACGAGTCTTTAAAGTCGTTAAATATCATCATCATCATCACAACCCATAACTGTCCCACTGCTGGGCACGGGTCTCCTCTCACAGTGTGAGGGGTATAGGCCATAGTCCACCACGCTGGCCAAGTGCGGATTGGTGGACTTCACACACCTTTGAGAACATTATGGAGAACTCTCGGGTGTGCAGGTTTCCTCACGATGTTTTCCTTCACCGAAGCAAGTGATAATTAAATTTTAATACGCACATAATTTTTGAAAATTAGTGGTGCGTGCGGGGTTTGAACCCGGAACCTCCGGTTCGGCAGTCCAACGTTCAACCACACCGCTATCACTGCTTCGTCGTTAAATATAATCGTTTCTTATAAGAAGCACTTCTTAGTTACGCCTCTTAGGTGTTCTGCTATCCGTAAGCGAAACAAATAGTTTTTCGTATACACAAACCGGGCATTACGGTTCACAAAAAATAAAATGAAGAACAATGAAATAAATATAATAAGAACATAAAATACTGACGTCAATAAGTAATATGGGTGGAAGATCGTACAGAGAGGTTTATTGGTCATAACTATGCCGGAATTCAGAGTGGACTAATAAATATTTTACGCTCCACGCTATCCTGACGACCCTATTGACTCTTACCTATTTATGTCTAGTTGATAAGTTTTTGTTTCGGCACGTTAGATAACACAAATACGATTTACTTTATGACAGTTCTGTAGACACTATTATTTTGTTTCGAGATAAAGATTAATTTATACAACCAAAGATACTAGTGTTATAACTAGAGATGCGATACGTTGCGAGATGCGAGTTGCACTTTTCGATCCGCTCCGATGACATTAAGGTAACTATTAATGCGAAAGATAATTACGAAACGTATGAGACAGAAAGAGCTAAATGAAAATTACGACAAATAGCGAAACTTTACTGCCTCAAGTATCCACATACATAGTTTCATTCACATGTGCGGAATTTTGTAGTCCAAATGAGCGACGTGTGCAACAGACATTATATATTCTTCAAGCAATTTCTTTTTCAAATATTAATAGGTACATAATATCAATTAAGCATTTTCTAAGATTAGCGCGTACAAAGCCACAGTCATACAAACAAACAACAAACCGATAAAATGTAACATTCAATATAAGGGATTCTATAAAAAAACGATTACGTCATTAAAGGCCTTCAAATAATAATATTTTCTTCTATGTACAGACAGCGATCGAGACAGCGAGTTACAGATTTAACATAATTATGTGCAGATTAAATAACGGGTTATCTTTGATAAAATTTTGTCGACTCTCAGATATCAGTAATACAATACAAATTAGTGGGAGCAAGAGACCTTGATTAGGACTTGAATTTTGTTTCCAATACAAATTTCGAAACAGACAGACAATTTAATGCTCTCTTTAAAGGCCTTTTGTTCTCCATTTGAAATTTAGGATAAAATGTCGAGGGAATACTTCCGGCACGCGAGACTTATGGAACAAAAGTTATTATTTCTTAACAAAGGCAAGAGTTATTATCGTACCTACTCGAAATAGTACATCAAGACTTAAAGATAACGTGGAAGCTAAATTACGAATAGGACTTGTCGTATATTAAAAGAGAAACGAGTTATAAACACTAACACAGAACCCCTGTACCAAAGTAATTGAAGAGACAATGACAATAATTATATTGTATTTATTTATTTATTATGACACATCAACAGCATTAGACACAATACATTTATATATTACCTAGCGTAATTATTATCATATAAATGTATTAATTAGCCGAGTGGATAAACGTTGGACTCACTCGCTTATCACTCGCTTCGGTGAAGGAAAACATCGTGAGGAAACCTGCACACCTGAGAGTTCTCCATAAAGTTCTTAAAGGTGTGTGAAGTCCGTCAATCCGCCCTAAGGGGATAAAAAAGGGGATAAATTTTTGGGAATTGGCGTAGCCGCGGGGGAATGCTCGTAAATAAATAAAATAAGAGCATTTCACGGTTAATTCAAAATGGTATTTAGCCAGGGAAGAAATCCTACCCCAAGCAAGTACTAAGCTTAAACTTCTACTCGAAGTGTTCAGCCATCTTTAGTGGGAAGGTCCAGATGTCATAGTCTCCTCCATTGTCCATCGAGGTTGATCGCTAGTAGATATTCCTCGTAGGTTTGGCGTTCAGGTCGTAAAAGAGTAAAAGTTGTTAAAGACCTCAATACCCTATATGTTCCCCGCAACAAAGCGTGCCCCGGTCACGACTACACATAATAAACTAGCATTGAACGAACGACTTTAGTAAGAGCAAAGCCGTCGTAAACGTGAAAAGCTTTTCAAATAATTAAGAGATACGTTAAGTTCTTGGAAGTTTAAACGATTGCCGACCTATGGAGTTATAAAGTAGAGTTAAAAACAATGACCCGATGACCTAATTGAACCGGATCTTCAACACAGAATCACTTCCAGATCTTCTTATCTTATTCGAGTGGTAGAATTTGATATTAGTTATCTACTGCGCGCTGTGTATTGTGCTATGTGTAGTAATAACTTCCTAACTATTTTTACGGACGAAATTTTTGACGGTTAAGTCTATACGAAGTAGTGCAGAAAGTCAATATTTTTATACAATAATGCATTTGAAATACATTAAAAGCATAAATAATGTTTGAACAATACCATTCCCTGCCAATTTGAAGTAAAGTTCAGAGCGGGTTCTCTAGTTCAAAGAATTAAGCCATCTTCGGCTACGTAGGAGAAACAATAGCCTACTTTTGCTCGACACGTAGGGCTTACACTTACTATCTTTATTAGTTAGATCAATTATTGAAAGTGGGAGGAGGGGGAAGCAATTTTGATAGTGCTATGAACAAGCTTTATGTGGAAACTTCGATTGAAGGTAACCTACTGGTATAAATATATTCCACGCTATTAATCCTTCGTATTTTGAGAGGAGGTATCGAAGAAACAGTTCAGGCTGTGATGCAAAGTACTTAAGAAATGCCAAGAATCTGCCATTCTGTCTGTATTACTTTCAATTGTGTTTCCTTCTATTCTGAATAATATATATGTTTGTAGGTACTAATCAGTAAACTTTCTTGTTGAACATGGTAGTTACACAGGTCCCAGACGATTATCATTTTGTGGGCCATAACCAAATTCGTAACCTTCAGAACAGGTTGCCGTAGAAATTTATCGATATCGATAGGCACTTCTGTCATTCATACTGAAGATTTTCCCTTAGTTTGTATCAGTTTTTCTTCGATCATTGAGGCTAAGTAGCTCATTTTTGTGATGTGTACGTTGAATGTTTGACGCAGTCTTGATCTAAGAGGGTAAATGTGCTCTTAGCAGCAAACTTACCTGACACTCATAAGTACCGTTGTCCCTTTTCTGCACGAATTTGATCTGCAGCGTCCAATCTTCTGATCCTTCACCATGTAAAACCTGGAATTTGCAAGTTATCATAAATAAATAACAAGTTCCACTACACAGTATGAAGTTCGTTAACGAGTTACGGTTTTGAGGTCTTTGAATTATGCAACGAGTTACTGCACAACTTTACGACTTAACTTTTGTGAACTGAATAGTTCAGGAATTCGTTTTGGCTTAAGTGTTGTTGGACAATAAACTAAGCAGTTAATAATAAATAAATAATAAATTTTCATCCCAAAGCGTTATGACACGAAGTTCTACAAAAATGTGAAAGAAGAGGTTCAGACATTAATGGGTTGAACGCAAATTGGAGGTAATATTTGGTGTTTGTTATATTTCAATCGGTTTACAATAAAGATATATTATGCTAATTTTTCTAACACGTTGCGAGGTTTATTACTAGTTAATAATAACCTACATCTCTATGAATCTAAAATTGAGTTAGTGACCAATCGTGCGTTTTTATTATTCGCGTTGAACCAATTAGCGAATAAAACATTATTTTCCTAATCGCTAAACAGTAAATTATCACGAATGGCCGCAAAATGACCGCTTCAAAGCTGACGAACATGGTGCATGGCGTGTCATTTGCGGCTCCGTCCTGAGTCCTAAATTTATCGGGTTAGCTGCCAAGTTATATGTATACGTAACGACAGTATTAATAGTATAGGTACGCACACTCTCCACCAATCCGCACTGCAGCAGCGTGTAGTATGCTCTAGACCTCCTCAGATATGAGCAGACCCGTGCTCAGTAGTGGGCTATTAATGTGTTGAAGCCAATACACTTACGCAGTAGTCGAGGCCAAGGTGTGAAGTCTGCGAATCCGCGCTTGGCCAGCGTGGTGGGCTATCGCCCTTACTCCTCACATTGCAAAAGGAGACTCGAGTTTATGGTGCGATGATGATGATGATGATGATTACACCGACGTGGTTCTCTACTATTTACCTAAAGCACAAGTTCAAGCAGCGGTTGCTCGGTATTTCTGTACGTGATCGCTTCAGAAATGATGAAATCCGTAGACGAACAAAGGTATCGACGTTCACAAAAATAGTGAGTATCCATTGCTTTTAAAAAGATTACTGCCCGCAAAGGTAGATTTAAATTTACTGTGTGCACAGGAGTTGTTCCTTTAAATATCCGCTTACAATATTAATAATTAAAACGTATTATGTTCAATTAAAAACAAACTTTTAATAAAATATTCCAAACCGCTGTAGTTACATGGAAGGCGAGGGAGTGTTTTTTTAAATTAAATTCGAATCGTTCCTCCGAGCGGAACGCACAAGTTAAAATTTGAGCAGTTTTTACAAAGTTCCCCATACTCTGTCGCCACGTTGACGTACGAAGTATCCGAATGAGTCATGCGAATATTTTTAATTGCTCTTATATGTTACATTTATATAGTGATTTGCGAAATTGAGTTGAAATAAACGGCCCCCGGCCCCCATTCTGCTCTTGCCCCAGTCCTCATACTAACAAACTAACCAACTAACGTTCTAAAACCGACTGCGAATTCAATTAAAATCCTAGGATTATTTGAGTCTTGTTCTGTGTCGGTTACAGTTGTAATGGGTGGCAGCGGAAGGGTGGTACTGCATGCTCGTTTGCTAACTTAATTCCATAAAAAAAACCTATCAATGTATTCGTGGCCCGAATAGACTGGGCAGTAGCTAGGTTTTAATGTAGGTTAGAGTTAGGTAATAGGTAAAGGAAATTTAAATGTTTACATGATCTGATTAGGTCAATTAACGTCGTGTTTGACTGTGTTTGAGTGAGAAATTGTTTAATTATCGCTACACTAACCACACGTTATGTTGTTTTTAATCAAATTATACTATAACAAACAGTTAATTTATTATATGGGGTACGGGATGGGTGTAGGGGAGGGAAGAAAGTCAGCCCCTGTTTGTAAGTAGGGCTCAAGCTCTGGTGGCTAGCAGGCTACCATCCTCGTTTATTTTCCGAAGTGAAGCCAAGACAGCATTAGGTACTAGATTAAAATATTTTCTCACATACAAAAAGTTTCTAATCGGTTAACCAAACATCTTTACTCGGCTAATAATAACAAATGTAAGTAAAAAAGCTTTCACACCAGCGCTGCTGTCTTTATATTCCTACTTACACATTTTATTCCGCGCCCATCGATGATGTAGTTTCGGCCTAACTCCAGACATTTTACTGGCAAATAATAAAATTACGTTATCTCATCTATCAACACGAAAAACCCCGCTTATTCCGATCCGAACATGCTTATTTCCCCCACACTATTCCTCGGAGCTATTTTCACTTTATATACAACATTATCGCGTTCTTCCTGTCAAATGATGAAGGAAACGATAAAGAAGGGGCCGTCGCGATAAAGGACTCTCCAACAGGATAGTGATGACAGTAAAATTAATTTTCTGCGTATAAAATATAAGGGAAAGTTGGCGTCTTTTGCATGGAACTATGGTTCAGTGGCGTTGAGTTTACTTACGATTTGTGGATATACATAAACGAAGTTTTTTATATGTATTAAATGATAATGCTTGATTACATTTTCTGATTGTAAGCGGTGATATGGGATAAGTTATAATCAATTTATATTAAGTATATTATATATTCTCCATACATCGTTTTCTTCGCCACATTAGCTAGCTAGGTGATTTTCCGAGGTGAAGACTATGAATACTGTGAATAATGCGGTCATAAGTAAATTTTCCGTTCAGTCTTAAAACTTCTAGAGTACGTACCTTCTACTAAAAGTTTTAAACATAAAATATTCGCAAGCCAGGCATAAACCACTCATGTTTGAAAATTAAATCTATGGAGTTATTAAAACATTTTATGAAATTTTTCTTACACACTTTCAGTATTACTCCAATAAATATATACGATAATATTCTTCTTCATAACCCATAATGTCCCACTGCTGGACTCGGCTCCTCTCACAATGTGACGGGTCATGTCAGGGGACAGGTCATATTCCACGATGCTGACGAAGTTCGGATTGGTAGACTTCACACACCTTTGAGATTATTATAGAGTACTCTCAGATATGCAAGTTTTCTAACGCCGTTTTCGTTCACCAAAGCAAATGATAATTACATTCTGATACGCAGATGTTTTTTGAAAATTAAAGATGGGTGCAGCCCAAACGTTCCCACCACTCCGCTTTCACTATTAAGCAATGATAATAACTTACGATAATATTATGAGATTAAATCACATCACAAAACCACTGCATTCACGTTATCTCCTAAATGTCCTTTATACGAATGATTTAGAGATACTTAAAAATAATAAAAGTCGGTTTGGCACTGCTCTCTCAAGCGGTTTGATTTATAGGTCATAGAGGGCGCCCTCGGCCGGCGTTATTCACCCGGATCAGGTGACATTGAGAAATAGGGAGTGGACCTTCACTGGCGTCCATCTAGCTAGTTTTATAGGTAGATTAATATCGGCTATTCATAGAAAATAACTCTCTTTCCTGGTAGTTTTAACCGGCTTCATAAAGTTGTGGATGCCGAAATAGCAGTAATATCCAAGTGGTTTGAAAATAATAATATCGCTGCTTACTATCAGGTGGGTTTATAGTCGAGCACTAACTTATATAATGTAAAAATAAGTCGGACATCCGAACAGGTTGGAGGCCTGGGTTCGAATCCTGTACGGAACTTTAATTTTCATAACATATATAAGTTTTGGATATTAATATCACTTGCCTCGGTGAAGGAAGACATTGTGAGGGAACTTGCGCATTTAAGAGTTCTCCAAAAGGTAATATCTGCCAATCCGTACTTGGCGAGCGTGGTGAATTATGGCATGTGCCCCACACACTGAATAACACGAGGAAATCAAACCCGGGACAGTTCGATTCTCAGCCGGAGAAAACATGAATGTGGCAGATAGCTTTTTTCTCGGTTAGTGATGACTTAATAATATTGTCCAGACAGCCTCGACATAGAGAACCCTAGTGTGGGGGTATGGTTGGCTGCAGTCCATAAATGGCACGTCATCGAAGAGGCCTAGAGCATACTCCACTACGCTGCTCTAGTGTGGATTGGTGTAGAGGGTTATGGTTATTTATTTATGTTTGATATTTCCAACACCCTGAAGGGATAAAATGGGTGGTAAAACTTTGTATGAGCATAAAATTCCCAAGCTCCAGCTACTTTAGCATTAAAACATTGACAGTATATCCTCAAACAGGTGCAGCTCTAGACAAAGTTCTGAAATGGCTAATTATAAGTTACCTGGAACCTCTCGTCGTTGGTGTACGTGAACTTTCCCGAGCTGAGGATGTGCCAGTCGCGCTTTCTGATCCAGGACACTTGCTGCAATGAAAATTAATAAATTAATAAAGACTATTAGAAGCCTACGTCTATTGAGCTTTGTGAAGCACGAGTTGAATTATAGATATTGTTTGCTGGATGGATCATTCTTGATAATAGAAGTACCAACTAATGTAACATCAAATAACAAGTAAGTAACGCACTTGACGTGGTGGTGGTCAACCCCAGAACCCAATTTAGTACCCAGGACACTTAAGGTGCAACCCTGAAGGGTAATTTAAACATCGTAGTAAATTAAAAATGAAATGAACTCACCCCTCGTTCACTCAAATGCCCCACTAGGCAGTGTAAGTAGGCGGTGCCACCCAGCTGAGCGGTGATGTTGCTGACTGAGTTGTTAGCCGTCACGTCTGCCAGCGGCGTGGCGCCAGCTCGCCACCCGCGAGCTCTGGACGTGCCGTGGTGACCTGGTATAAGGCAGGATGTTCCAACAGTCTCAGACAGATTTTTGCTAACCTCTCTGATGTAAGAAAAAGAAAGAGGTTCATTATACCTTGTCGATTAGGTATACAAGTATAAGGTAGACTTGGAATTAATTACGAGCTACCTTACCACAAACAACTATCGAAAATTCTTGATTTTTCCTACAAATATGGCATACGAGCTCGCTAGCTGGTAAAATTCGTGTATTTTCGACTTGAAATTGAATTCTCTCACCAATCGACCTATCGTCGAGAGCAATATTTTTTTACCGGTTCGTTAACGGTCTAGTTCAGCACAAACGGGATCAAATAAAATTTAATGCGGTTTCTGACATGCCTAAACAAATGAATAAATTATTCTTGATAGGTATTGTTGTATAGGTAAACATCGAAGAACAGGGTAGTGCTTGGACACTATCTAATGACTTTTTAAGTAGCCAACGGACATGTTTCGACAGGTCGGAAGTGGAATGAGATGTTTCCAGGTTTTGACATAGTTGTGGCCATTGACGCTAACCATAAACTCTAACACATTCATACCCGGTACTAGGATTACCTGTATCGCCGGTGGGATGGACTATACAAATAAGACATCAATACCATGACCCGAGAAAAAATATCTGGTGACCGGGAATGGAACCTGGGACTCCTGGCTTCGCAGGCAGGGCCACTACTAACTAGGCTACAGGGTCGTCAACAATCATACATACTATAATAATTAGTTTTTATGTATCTAAATCTTTATTATGTATAAACCGATGATAGTCAACAAAATATCAATAAATCTATCTTTGAATTTATCGACGTATTAAAACGCCATCCATAAGTGCAGCTTTGTACTATTTCGAATGTACAAGCATGATGATTGACTAACCACCAAGCAAACTCGTATAAATTAAAATATCTGCCATATTTTGTTCGGGTGAAAAATTGCATTTACATAACAACTGATACTGCAACATATTTATTTATAATCTCTCTGTACGATTCGTTAACGTTTTGTAAAAATAAAATTGTTTCAACATTTATAGATGGAAAGTACGAGTAATCATTGTTTGCTTAGGTCTCAGTGTTATGAATATGCCTTTGAAAGTCGATTAAACAGAAGAACGATGGAAAAAAACGAGAAACCTATCAATTCGGGATCATAACTCGCTGGATAGGGACTAATTGGGAAGTCCACGTCCTGTATCCAGGGGAATGGATAGATAGCTTGATTGATAATAATGTAGAGGTGGAAACTAGTTAGAACCCACACAGTGAGTAATATTAAAAGTTATGCGCGTCTATACCAAACACAACCACTAAACGCCGTTGCTCTCGCTCGTAAAACCATTGCATTGGGACCCTCGTTATAAAACACCCTTAAATTGGTAACTAAAAAAAAGTTTCCCGAAGCGAAGCAACTGCTAGCTACGAATAAACTACGTTATTAGCCTACAGTTACTAGGCTAGTAGTTTACAAGTAGCAAGTAGTTAGGAAGTTAGGTAACTAAGCAGATTATTTGTAAACAGGCTGATTTTAGTCGTAGGTACTACTTATTTCAGCCTATTTACTGGATACTTGGAGGACTAGTAAACATAAGAACTACTAAAAAAATAACTTACGTATATCTCCCGTGGAGGATGTGAACAGGGGCAGCATGAAGAAGACAGCTGCAGCGAGCGACATGCCTGTCCCAGCTACTCCCCATTTCATCTGGAACAAGATAATATATTGTCTCACGAATGGCCAGCACAAATGAAATAAGGAAACTGTATATTGTCCGGAAGGAAATTCTTAATAGAGTTTGGACTTAAGATCGAATGTGTTTTGCTGGACAAACTTGTGCTATAAACAAAAAGTTCCACGCTTAGGATTTACTATGTCGTGGGTGCCATGGACAACACACAAGACAAGAACACATGGGTATGTATTGACCGAGAACTGAAATTTAAACTTATCATTCAAAACCTTTCGAACGGCATAAACATGCACGATGGTTACATTGTGCCATACGGTCGTGTGATGGTAATCTGGAATGCACGTTAGGACACACATACAGTTCAATTAAATGCTGTGCAACTTGGCACTGTTAGATTTCAGTTCTTTTGTCGGAGATATCGAGTGCCCCAAACTTGGCCCCTGTGTAACGTTGCTATCAAACTTGTTTTTTACATTTATGTATTTGTTAGGATTTATGTTACACAAATATTTACACATATAATTCTTATGAACGTGTGTATGTCACTGAACTTCTAAACGGTTAGACCGATTTTCATGAATTATTTCTCTGGATGATTTAGATTTAAAATTAGAACCCCTAGGTGGCGCTGTTTTAAGATTAACTAAGAGATCAGTCAAACTATTGCTGACATCGAAGTGCTTCGGAAAAAGTTATTGCATTAGATGAGCATTCCTTAAGGGCATATAAACATAGAATACAAAATATGTATGTTTCAGTACAACATAATTATGTAAGTCTAGTCTAATAAAACCATAATTTATAAACTAAAGGTTTTTAAATTAAATTTATTGCAGGACTGTCACCCTAGTTAGTATATTCATAAATTCCATGCCTACTTTCCCTCCTTTGAATAATTTTCTTATACAAAGACATTTCTCTCGCAAATCCCATCCTTAACGTTTGACAAAGTCGTATTTAAGTAAACATGGAGAACAATTGCGTCGGTGGAGAACAAATGGAATGATATTTTCCTGGAAGTCATTTAAATCTGAATCAATTTCATTAATAAAATAATAACTCATTTCAATCTGGTTTTTTATGTTCTTGATCTGATAACGAAAAATGACGTTAAAACTATCCAAAGAGAATGCTTTATCGGGATAAAAACTATCGTATGACCTTTACATACTCTCAAAATATCTCCATAACAGACAACAGACAGACAGTTACTTTTTATATTAAATAAGTTAATGTTTGACGACAATTAACATAAGTTTATTAATTTTTTTTTACATTTAATTTACTTACAATTTACTTTCGAATCTTTAATATTAAAAGTTCGAGCAATCTCGCCATGATGGGTCATGATGATGATGATCGTGATTGTGATGTGATGTCGAAATATCGGTATAAATAATGAAAATCGTGAGTACCCGTTACAGTAAAAATGACATTTGCATTATTATTCTGATTTAAATTTTATACTTGTATATTCCATAAAACTCTCCATTTCTCTATCCAAGACTAAGAAATACCATCCATTCAAAACTATCAGCCTAAGCAAACAGCAACAGCGTCACAGGTGTCTTAAGTATGTATAAGACTTCGTGAAGACGACGCAGCCACAAAGGAGGCGTTAATGTAATGCGCCGTGAAAGGTGCCCACGATGACGGTGCGTTTCATCCCTTATTATCTCTAGGGTAGGGTTACCGTGTTCAATTAAAATGTCCGGACAGTTCGCTGAATTTTATAAAAAAAAAACCGGAATTTCTAAAACAACCTAGACATTTTTATTTGAAAAAATTGTTTTTGTTTTAAATTAAGCATTTCAATTAAAACTTCCTTAAATGGTTGAGATTTAGATGACACTAAACAATAATTAAATTATATTTTTATAATTTTCTTGAAAGCTTAAAATATGCTTTGTTCTTTTAAATATCTGGACTTATTCAAAAGTCAGTCAAAAGTTGGCAACCCTACTCTCGGTTAGATGATACGCTCTTTACGGAATGAGATATCTGAACACAAATTATCCTTTACTTGACGGTGTAAATGTAGATTACTCGGTTTTATCCTCTGTTAAACTCGTAATCAGTGACTAAATGAAGAATTTTGCGTTTGACGTGTCCCATACTTTCGTATCCCACACTCGAAAATATATATTATATTTAGTCGATATTCTTCGAATTGACATAGCATATAAATTATTTTTTATTTGTTAATTGGATGAAAAAATAATGGTTGTCTGTAAAGTCGGTTTACGGACTATAATTTTACGTGATAACGTCATAAGGGAAGAGAGATAGATGCATTGCAAGCCGAAAGTTTAGGCCGATCGTGCCTCTCTAACGCTTGATCCGCGCTCTCGCTTGCACGCACAGGCTCAGGCAGAACGGGACACTTATTCGTGCGCGCTGCCGGTGTTCATCAATTTATAAGACGTTTTCACGTCCAAAACCAAACACTAAAACCTCTACGTTTATTTTGTAATTAAATCCGTGAAAACCGCATCCAATCGCTTAAGCTTTTTCTGACATTAACGGGATTCGAAAAATAATATTTTTAATACCCCAAGTTTAAAACGAACATTGACATGGGTATAAGCTAGTAGGTTCTTATTCCCTAGATTAAGTGTATATATTTTAACCAATATTTACTATCGAGTACGATAAGTAGCTAAATGGATACAATATTAACAAGAACAATAGACTTCCACACCGTACTTGCCGGAGTTCCCTCCCGAGGGGGCCGAAAGTACAGTTGCAAACTCGGTGAAATTTTAAAGTCTCGGTAGTCCTGAACGAATCACACCTCCCGAGTAAAAAGGAGAACTTTCTTAAGGCACTTACAGAAATATGCCTGACTTTTTTACCAAAGACAAAGTTAAAAAAGAAAGGTAGGTACAGTCTACGCTTAAAGTTGTATTGCCAGAGCCCCATTTAATAAACGTCGCATTTTGTAAGATATACGCAACAGGTATTGTAAAATTATTAGTATTATTATTAAAATATATTTTTAAATTAGTTTTATCAGTTTTTAAATTAGTTACGTTGGGAGATGTTGTAAAAAAATGTTTCTTCTTTGCAACCCATAACTATTATTTGTGCACTTGCACAGACTAGATAGAATACGATATAAAACTGGTGACGTCATTGCTGTTCAGTCTAAATATAATGCAATAAAAATGTATAAACTTAAAGTATATAATACGAAAAGTTAATAAAATGTATATAATGTGTTTTTCAGAATTCAAAAATATAGAAAACTATCGTTTCATGGCAAAGTTATGTATATTTTTTACACTGTGAACATTTTGTTTAAACTGATACCGACTGAACTTTTTTTTAACTAAAACTGATAGTACCGGGAAGAAACATCGATCACATGAATCTGCTAAGGTAGGGGATTCCCTACCTTAGCAGATTCATCACTCCGCAACTCGGTCTTAAGTTCAATCGAACTTAAGACCGAGTCGTAATTAAATACGCAACATTTAAACATCGCAATTTAGGTTGTTACGTTATAACAAAGGCTAGTAAGAATACATTACATGGATAGATGAATGTTAATTTTCCTCTGCGGCCTATTTGGCTTAAAGCCGACGAGCTTTTGGCCATTTTACTTAAATACTGCCAATTAATACAGCTGGCCAACTTTTCGTTTATTCTACTTCGCTGATTAAAAGGTAATTAGATTAATGCGAGGACTATAAAGACGTTCGAGTGCTTTTTTAATTTTTAATAAAAGTTGCAAACGATTAGCTAATTGAAATGAAATAAACTGTTAATGTAAACTTGTCAGCCATGTTTAACAGTCCCTGCAAATTAATACAAGGAAAAGAAGCGGCAATATTCTAAGGATAATATTTTTTGTCAAGTAAGGTTATCAATTTACTCCAGAATAGTTATTTGATAATCAAATAAAGACAAGAGACAAATTCATTGAACATCTTGAGCGGAGGGCTGAGGTTATTCGGGTTAGGTAGCTTAGCAAAGTCGGAGGTCTTAGCGGCAACTTACTCGTACAATACTTGGATTGGCCACCAAGCAGCGCTAGTTTGGTAATCTCCATGCCTGTAACTAGATAATGTAATATCGAGAAATCAAGTTCGAGAAATCGCGCGATTACGGTTATTTTACAGACACTTAAAAAAAACTGCCATTTAATTTAGAAAATGAAGACACAATAAAACTGTAATTATAAGACAATTAAAATGAATGTTATAAATTTCTATAAATTGGGCAGCCAGTCAAAATCACTCGCTTAAAAGTCCTGGTAGGGGTTATTTTAGAAATGGCTTCGAAAAAAACAGTACTGCAGGCAATTAATTAGCCGCTGAAGGATTGAAGTGGATAATGAAAAAATACTGTACGAGAGCCAGAAACAATGAGTATTTGGTTGGAAGTCAGTAGTCCAGTGGTCCGAGAGCGGCGCGTCATTAGGCCGTGGCCTCCGAACTCGTTAACGCGCGATTAACCCCTTTGATCGGGACCACCCCTCAAAACCCCCTCCTGGACACTGGCGTATTTGTTTTGTGGTCAAGCATTTCTATATATTATTTGTTACTAATCGTCGTTTTGCTTCGATAAACATGTAGTAATTTTTTGATATATTTGGGATCGGATCTTTATGATTTTTTTAGTAAATAACCCTACTTTTGAACACTACACTTTTATTAATACCTAAAATATCTGCGTCGAAATTTACCACTGATATCCTCTTTTTAAATTCCTAGGGTACATTCCGCAGTCCTAAAACTGAAAGGTATTTAGGCTGTTATTTGCATATAACCAACAACAATATTAAGAAATCTGTAATTTTCACCCTCCAACCCCTTGCAAAGGGTGGTGTTGATCAATTTTACTACCGAATAACTCACTGAAATACAGCACCATGCGAAACCAAGGTCTCGAGTCAGCAGAAGCCGAACCACTTCCTTTGCCCACATAATTACAGTTCTGTTTTTTTATTTATCGTATTGTATGTTATCTTTTTTATTTTTCATTTGGTCCTTTTTGTGTGT
This sequence comes from Ochlodes sylvanus, assembly GCA_905404295.2. Taxonomy (NCBI): domain Eukaryota; kingdom Metazoa; phylum Arthropoda; class Insecta; order Lepidoptera; family Hesperiidae; genus Ochlodes; species Ochlodes sylvanus. The sequence goes on along the minus strand of FR990142.1, from coordinate 8,452,153 downwards.
GGTAATAAACTTTGGTACTAAACTTACGTATTGAAATTGTTTTTTGTATTTTTTTGTGTGTACTGAATAAATAAAAGTTTGTATTATTATTTACTGTTTCAAAAGAACACAATCAACATTAAATATCTCTTTAACAGTAGTATAAGTACGTACTAAATTAGTAATTTTATGTTACACACATCTACACTATCATGTTACTATTATTAGGTGCGGGTGAGGTACGTGCTAGGATTATATACGTATGTAACTATATTGAATATGTGGTTTCAATGGATCGCGTGTGGGCCGAATTAGACGTCGGAACGGCGCGATACAAGGATCGTTGGCCGTGTTGCCAGCAGACCATGCATGAATTCTCGTTCGTTAATTGTTAAATATGTGGGCTGTACGAGTAACAGAGTGTGAAGTTATATAGTATGTAGTTTTGAAATTCTAGATGAGTGACAATCCGTATTGCGCAAAGGTTACTATGTCGGACTGACGTTTAAATGGTCCAATTCCCAGCGAAATTCGAATAACGAGTTTAAATTTCTGTGTAACTCCTCTCACTCTACTCACTCCACTCCTCTCACTCTACCCTACGACTGGCCTGACCACACATACATCCTAATATACTAGTTGACCCGTGCTAATAAAAATATGCGATCAATATTCCATAATACAAGAAAGGTAAAAAAATTAAATGCACAGTTTATGAAAGTAGGGTATTGTACTTTTCCTTAAATAAAACTGTAATCTAGTTTTCCGTACATTCGATGTAGTCAGGTTTATGCAGTCGACACATCTCTTATGCAAAAGCTTAAATTGCTCAAAGGAATAGATGACGTCCGGTCAAACCGGCATAGATGCTTTGCGAAAGGTGCAAATTCAATTGGCTTATAACTGGGTGTGTATGATAAATGATCTTCAGATTGTGACGTACTAGTTCGTTGAAGTAAAGTGGTATTTCATAGTAGTAAGTCGTCAGTTTGGTTAAGATAGAGTAAGGATATAATTATATACATAATTACATACATAATTAGTATAGAAGTGTATTCTATGAAAGATATTATAGAAAATTGGTAGACGTGATTCTTTAAAAAACCTGTTATAACTTTTTTATGTATGAACTGATTAAATATAAAACAAGATTAAATTTTACGCGAAGCTTACAACAACACATCAGTGAAAACCGCACCCAAATCGGTTAAGCCGTTTTCAGTAAAGCGCGTACACAGGAACAAACACACACACGAATTCTAACGATCATTGTTATGGGTTCTGTTGTGTTAATGGAAAATATCCTGCCCTCTGAGATCTATTTTGGCGTGCGCTGCCTAAACCGTTCGAGGTACACGAACATAATGTATAGTTGGACTGATAGTTCTAAATGAAAGTTCGCGACAGCATATATCTGCCTTTTATGTGTAAGCCGCTTTATCCAAATAGTGAGCTATAAATGCATTTGTCATTATCCGACTCCCAAGCGGGCGAAGCCGCCAGTCCAGTATTTTTATAAAATTAAATCCATGGGAGCATGTGGTCGCTACGAGGTCTACGTGCTGCTACGCTTTGTGCTACGGTGCGGGCGAGCAGTTGCTACGCTTTAATAAGCGTAGCAACTGCTCGCTTAATGTAAGAACTAACAAACTGCTCAAGTAGATCAAGAAATTTCCACAATTTTGTTCCGAAAAAGGCACATAGAAGCAGTGATATAAATTCTCTTTATTCCTTATCCCATGGGAACTTCCAAAAATGTAGTCTTAACACAACTTGTCTTGTTTAAAGCAAACTTGCGTGCAAAATTTCAATTGTGTACTTGCAAGTTTTAAGACCATGGGCCTCCGTGACCAATTACTAAGAAAAAGCTCGTCCGGCTATTTACACCATAAACCCAAATACTTTTGCTAAATAATTTCATCAATGAGCTTGATAACAATTAATCTTCAAAATAGTAAAAGGTCTCGATAGTCCATCAGAGTGAAGGGCGTTTCTCCGCCCCGTAAACTCACTAATTACTTTGTTGAACTTCTTGCCATTTGTTCGGAAGTAAGTCTTCGCAGCTGCAAAGGTTGTCTGTCTATTGGTTCACTGATTATTTTTGTTTACGGTTGGATATTTTGAGATTTTTGATTACGATACGGTGTGCCATTTAATTTTTAAAAGACTTTAAAAAAAGGAGGAGGTTCTCAATTCGACTGTATGTTTTTACGTGTTACCTCATAACTTTTTACTTGCATCTCGTGTTACGGATGCTCAAGGGCGGCAATGTTTATATTTGTCGTAGCAAGGCCACTTTGAAAACAAACATTTTTAGTGGTTGCTTCGGTTGATCTGTAGCGCTAGTTGCCTAGTTTACAATCAGAGTCATAGTCTATTTACCAAAAATATATTAACAATGTTTAGTGTAATTCACACCATTTATCGTAAAAATATCGTAAAGAGTAGCTCCTACACTTACGAATAAAACGTCCAAAATTTTCAATACAATATAACTTAATAATTATGAAACGAAGGTGAAATATTTCAATAATGTAAATCCAGTTATTCAGTCAATTAGTTTTGTAAACTACTAAAGAAATAAGAATTTCAGCAACTAAATTTTTCGTTAAAAATTCCACAAGAGTTCGAACGATTTGGCCGTAAAATTAGATTACTGAATGAGTGCTTTGAACCATCAAGAGTATAAAAACTGACTATTAAATTGTATTACATATGTATTTTGAATAAAACCTTTTACTATCCAATTATAACGTCATTACACAAATTATATTACTAATTATAGGGCACGTAAACCTGTCGATGCCGGTTGTTATGCTTACTTCCAAATCGTTTATCCTTGTCGGAGGCCTTCAGGCAACGTAAGAACATCTTACACGGAGGGTTTGACCATTAACTCCTCCACCAATCCGCACAGAAGCTGCGTGAAAGGTGAAGTATGCTTCAGGCCTCATCTTTCATGCAGAGAGTGCCCAGTAGTAGGCCTTAGAACTCTTTGAGCTTAGTTTTTCTATTTTTATTGCTTAGATATTTTTATTTATCTTTTTTAAAAGCAACTATTTCCGATGCTGTCTTAAATCTCTCTCTTAAAATATCCCCAACATAACTGGAATAAATCGAACTCTAAAAGTAGCGCTCGAACCGCGAGAATACCAAAGCGATTGTTGGCTTAATTGTCAACATACTTTCGTAAACTAACTATTAGTTAGCGAAGAAAACTTAAAGTGTTCTCAATAACGTCTTCAGTGAAGTTCATGGCGAAGCGTCTTGTTTTGAAAGAAACGACGAAAATGAAACTTTTAATAATTACTCAATGAACATGTTAATTGTAACAGGTACTCGATTTTTGTATTTTATAATATTGATATCTTTACCCACTCTCCATTCACGGCGAAACTGCGGTGGCGGGGAGAAATTTTTGATATTAATTTGTAACTTGATAAAGAATTTGTTGAATCAATGTTAGGAATCTGTGTAGTCATAATATTATATATATATTTGAAATAAAAATAGTTTCTCTTGTTGTATTCCCAAAGGTTATCTGGAAGACATCTCTATTTAGCGACATGATCACCTTTTGTCCAAAACTACCTAGTATAATTATTGTATATCTATTGAAGCATAAAATTTTATTAGTTTGACTAATAAAATTCGAGGTAATTGCACATTATATATACGTGTACGTCTAAGTTTAAATGCAGCTGAATTCTTCAGTCTGAATGATTATTACGCGAGAATGCTTCCATTGGGAGTGCAATGGGATTCAAATGTCTTTTTTGGTTTTTTGTTTTCCACTTGAAAGCTTCAACCTTGTTAAAGCTTTTAGGGATCTGCTGATAAATGGTTCGGCACAGACGGATTGGGTACTTACTTTTTTTTATAGCTTCGGATACTGGGTGAATTTAAAGAGAAAAATACTTTTGAAATACATAGTTCTTTTAACGCGTTTGGGAAATTACAGCAGTGTATTTTTATCCTGTGATGGCATTTATATGGTCAATATATACTGACCGGCACGGAAACTTGGCCACCTACAAAATTTGTGATAACTTCAGTTTTTTTTCAGTTTGTACACTTCTAATTTAGGCCAATTTGATCGTTATTCATCCACTTAACGTCTTTAATCACTTTTACTCATAAATAACGTCTTTTTAAGTTTTTAATGAAGTTTAAGCGCAAAATCACATTTACACAAAATTAAACGCTGCAGTTTTGAGCACTAGGAATTAAAAACTGTTTGATCTTTGACAACATTTTGTACTTTCTAATATCGCGTGTTTCCTCCTCTAGCCCTTATGACCGCCTGCATTCGGTCTGGCATGCTTTGGATGACATTTTTTAATGTCCACTTGCGATAAGTCGCGCCACGCAGTCAGTGCAGCATCTCGAAGCTGGCTAAGGGTTTGTGGTAGGTTCGATGCTGTTTAAATTGTCGTTTTTAGCTTATCCCAAATGTGCTCTATTGGGTTTAAGTCGGGGCTGCGAGCTGGCCACTGCAATTTTTGAATACCAACCTCTTGACGGTACTCATTTACGATATGAGCGACGTATGGTCGTGCATTATCATGCATTAAAATGAATCGGTAATATCCAATAAACCTTTCAAAGGGTACAACATGTTCTTGAAGGATATCCTCGACGTATCGTGTTGCAGTTAGAGAGTTATTGACGATGACTAATTCTGTACGTGCATCAGAACTAACGCCACCCCATACGATTATAGAGCCTCCACCAAAACTCACTGTGGGAGTGGTAGTAATCGCCAGATATCGTTCACCATTCCTTCTCCAGACACGTTGCCGACCATCAGGTGCATTTAAAGCGATCCTGCACTCGTCCGTAAACAAAACCCTTTCCCATTGTTCATGAGACCAGTTAGCATGTTCGCGGGCAAATTGAAATCGCGCTGCTCTATGCTGTGGGAGAAGCTGTGGGCCACGGGCTGGTCTTCTTGATCTTAAAAACTTCCTCCATACGTCTTCTCACCGTACGCTCACTAACATTTACATTCCTGGAGATTTGAAGCCGCTGCCGGATCTCGACATCAGTAAGGAAGCGATTTCTTAAAATCTCTAACACAATAAAGTGGTCGTCACGAGCTGACGTGCAACGTACACCGCCACTACCTGGTCTGCGTGTGCAGAGGCCAGTCTCTTGGTACCGTTTTAGTGCATATTGCATCGAAGAACCCGGTACGTTAAGGATAGTAGCCACTTCACGATGGGTCATCCCTAGTTCGACTAATGCCACTGCTTGTGCTATCTGACTTGCTGATAGAGGCATTTTTATGGATCCTAAGGCGCCTTTAGATGTTTATTGATCACAATGAAACCAAAGAACTTCGACAACTTAACGCTTGCAAATTCCAGAACACAATTCAAAACGTAGACTTCGTCGCATAAATGACACGGTTCAACTAAACTTCAGAAATCAAATCAACATGCACTTCAACTTAGTTAATTAGCCTCTTCGGATTAACGTAAACATTATTTCCACCCAATTATACATTAAGAACAAAGTTACACACACTTAAAAAAATGTTATCGTATGCTATGAGTTTGGCCAAGATTCCGTGCCGCTGAGTGTAGAATAAAAAAAATCAATGAAGAATCATCAAATTCATAAAAAATCAAGAATTACAACTGTTGCATAAATCTTGCTAAAACTCCCTTATTCGTCAATATTATTTATTCGTTAATTACCGAATGGATACAAGGCGTACGTTGGTTGTGTACAGAACCACAAGTTATAACGAATGAAACTAACTTATCTGATTTCCATCCGTGCTGTTGACCCGGTTTCAGCGGCTTTCTTTGAAAGGTTAATTGAATATTGATCTGACCTTAACCCAACTCAAAGTAGTTGAATAAAAAATCCTTCAGCATATTCAAATCCGGTCCCAAAAGCTAGTATTCCCAGAACTTCGTGACAGTTAAATTACTTTGCTTTTAGTGTGCATTCGTGAATTTACCGTTTCTTTTTTAATGCTTTCCTAGTACTATTACAGCACTAAAAATATTTTTTCAACTTTTAGTTCTGTTAGTTATTCTTCTATTCTGTTTGTATTGTACAAAATGTAGAATACAAAATTCATTTTACTGTACGAATACAATACCCTGGAGAGTTATGGCTTTGTTCAGAACAACTCAGTAACTCACTACCTAAGTGCGAGTATCTTCTCAAAATAGGAGATGTTACGACTATCCTACATGACAGACTTCACACACTTTTAAAATAATTACGGACAGCGCCGAGGGAAAGGTTCTCCTCGTTTTTTCTACACGTAAGCAAGAAGAAGCAAGTGGAAGCGTTTTATCATGATTTTCACAAGCCATCCATCCACCTACCTACGGCTGGCAGTTTCTTACGGTTGATAACTGAAGATCGACACTAGCTGCCGAGGTTTGAGCGCTTCGTTATTCACATGGATAATACATTACAATTACGAGTACGTAATGGTCTACATTCACTCATGAGGCCTTTAACGTGGACTCAGTCCTTTTAGTAGGCTCCTCTAATATTAAAACAATGGGCCATACGTTAAGAAAACGTCGCCATGCGTTACATCGACAGAAAGAGGATAAGTGGGAAATGGTCGTAAGTACGTTGTAAATTCGAGGTCCTGTGTGGAGATAATAAATGTATTAGCTAGTGGATTAGGGTCATACAATCCGGAACAATGGCCCACAAAGCTACCCGAAACGGTTTTCTAAGCTTAGATTTAGTTTTATTCTTGGTCGGACAGAAAGAAGGCAAGACCTCATTTCCATATTACCATGCAAAGGTAATTGTGAAAGTGTAAGGAAATTAAAATATATTTTAACTGTTATCTTGTTTAATTGTTAAATATTATCGTTTTATTACACAATTAGGTAATACGTTATTAAATACAGTTGCATTTATTATAGTATGTTTATTATATTATCCACAATGCCATAAGTTTTAGTAATACTAATGGCATTGTGGATAATAACTGTGTGTGTGTGCAACTTTATTTAATAACTTTTACCGTATGTGTAATAAAATAGTACCTAATATTAAACAACTTATTAAACAACCGTTCGTCATATAAAATGAAAAATGATTATTTTTACAAATCGTCTCATACGAATAATAATTATTTCGGGGACCATTACTGTTTACAAACACTAAGATAATGTCATTAACACCAACATTGATGACGTATTTCCGTTACGTTTCCATGTCTTTAGACAATGAACGATTTCTACCAGTTAAATCCACCGCAAGCCTCGTTAAGGACCTCCGTTCCAAAAATTCCAGGCACTGCTTACAAGCGATTTGAAAAAGGAATGCCTTTTATCTCACTGATGGTATACCAGCGGGACGCCGTCTGTAGTTTATGGGCTTGTTTTTAGCCATAAACCGTTTTTTATTCCTTTTCCCATTAACTACGATGAACACTTTCCATCAAACGGTTTTTCGTAGCGTTTAAACTGGTTAAATGGCTGCGGTTTATACGTTTGGGCTGTAAAAGGTATCTTTAGGTAGTATCAAAGGTTTTAATTTTTTTTATGTACATAGCCCACAAACGAGCCACCTGATGGTGTGTACAACGCCAAAGGCTTCAGCGATGCGTTGTCGGCTACGAAAGAAGAGAACAGAAAAATGAATGCTAAAACCTTAGAATAATTACACTATAGAAACGAAGTCTGCGCGGCCGTTTTGAAGCACCTTAATTGGAGTCAGAAATGACTCCAAACACCGGGCAGCTCATGTCAACGCACGCCAAACGTGTCTCGCGAAAAAAAAATATGACGATTTGTCCAGTTAAATTGTGTCACAAAATATCTGAAAAGCTATTTATGTATTATTGCTAAAAACATAATGATTATCCGCAACCGAATCATTCGCCGCTTTCGGGAAAGTCTCGGTTTAGTGCTTCACTTTACACAGAGCGCTTGTATGAAGACTGTCTTTCTATAGTGTTATTATTCTAAGGCTAAAACAATAAGCTGTTTTAAGAAACGCGTCCGAGAGTATTATTTCCAACGAGCTAACTATTTCTCACTAGCTTTCCCCCGCGGCTTCACCCGCCAATTTCCAAAAATCTTTTCATAGTGCTCACTTGCGTCACTTGAGGAACCTATAAGTGAATCCATTATAAAAATAAAAAGTTTCGGTTTATCCCATTTTCTATCCTGTTTTGACGTGACAACGTCTTATACAAGGGGGGATCAAAAAGTAATGATAATCAATATGAAATAAGGATATTTTAACCAAAAAAAAAAATCTGTTTCTCTACATAGTCTCCTAGCAAGTAAATAAATTTAGTCCATCTTTTTTCTAAACCCATAATTCCCTTTGAAAAAAATTCTTTGTCTTGACCCTCCAAAAACGCCTCTACAGCAGTCATCACCTCGCTATCGTCGTCAAATTTTTTGCCTCGGAGGTATTCCTTGAGCTGAGGAAAGAGGTAAAAGTCACTGAGAGCCAGGTCTGGCAAATAGGGTGGGTGTTCGATCAATTGGAATCCCGTTTCTTGAATGGCAGCCATCGCAATGGCGGCTTTGTGAGACGGTGCGTTGTTTTGGTGAAACAACACTCCAGCTCGGAGTTTGCCTCGTCTTTTTTCTTTGATGGCCTTCCGCAATCTTCTTATTTGGTCTGCGTAGTAAGAACCTGTAATAGTGGCTCCTTTGTTCAAGTATTCCACCATTATAATTCTTTCAGCGTCCCAAAAAACGGACATAACCTTTCCTGCCGAACTTGACACCTTGAATTTCTTCGACGTCGGGGAAGAGGCTCGTTTCCAAGTCATTGACTGTTGTTTGGTTTCCGGATCAAAATGATGGATTCAGGTCTCATACATGGTTACGAAACGAGACAAAAAAAATCCTGATCCGTCTGGAACTTTTCGAGATTCGCCCTCGAAATGTCGACTCAATTTTTCCTTTGCTCGGCGGTTAACATTCTCGGCACCCAACCCGCAGAGACCTTTTTGATATGCAGTTCGTTCGCAAAGATTCTTTGATCACTGCCATATGAGATCCATGTGACCTCAGCTACATGCCTTATGGTCACTCTTCGATCTGCCAATACGACATCTTCGATTTTTTAACGTTTTCCGCATTGAGGGACGTGGATGGGTGTCCCTCGCGATGTTCATCTTCTGTGGATGTTCTACCCACCTTGACCTCCTTTGCCCAGCGCGCAACTGTGGAATATGGATGAGCAGAGTCCCCCAATATTTCCACTAGGTCGTTGTGTATGTCTTTGGTAGACATTTTTTTCAAACAGAGGTACTTTATGACAGCTCTGATTTCGTTTTTCTCCATTTTGATGTTTACTCTCCGTCTGTTCGTATTCAAATGAATGTACCTCCCGTAAATCGTGACCTATTTATATGATTTTTTTATACTGAACTAGTGGATATATGAGGAAGCAAAAACTATTTTTTTTATATTTTTATATGCTCTACAAATATCCGATTATCATTACTTTTTGATCCTCCCTCGTAATTCGATAGAGCCGGTGGCACGCATGAAAAAACATGACTCATGCATCGTTACCGTCGTTACCGTAACGGCGTAGCAATCGGCCTTTGCGTTCGGCAGCGTTCGGCAGCGTCCGACATCCGTCTCTCTCCTACTTGAGTGAGCGATGCGTCTGCGTGGACAGCTGCTATACTATAGTACATTTATATGTTTTGATCGAGTATCAAGTGCAGTGAAAAGTGAATGTGGTGTCAATTGTTTATAGCAACGATAATTACAGCGATAAAGGTAATGATTCTTTCGATATTAATTATATATTCAGTGATATATTGTCGAATAGGTATTCGTGCTTTCATCATTAAAATGAATAGCATCGGTCCGCTAGTGCAGCGATTGTAGGTTATGCTATAATTGACATTGACAAATCTAATAAACAAATGAAATTAAAATTATCTTTTGAAAAATGCTACCATTCCATCAGTATTTTCTTAAGACGTTGTCACGTTCAACTATCGTCAGTAAACCGACTTTACAGACAACTAATTTTTTTAGATAAAAAATTAGAAATTAGTAACCCCTAAGAACATCCTTAGAGGGGGAATTTTCAAAATATATGCCAAATTTCAGCTTGTTGCGTTCAGCAGTTTCGGCGTTCGTTAGTACGTCGTCTGTCAATCACTCAGTAACGGAAGAGTTTTATATTATATTAATTGATTACTCTATTGAGTCACTAAACCGTTGAGCAGTTCCCTTGTTCGGGGTCAGTCCTGAGTGTACCTAATATCCGGTCGTGCTTGTCATATAATTGCATTCATCGAATCGCAATAAGCAAAATTTCAATTCCTAATTCAATTTGCAACATTTGAATCGAAAATAGAAACATTGCTAGTTAAATAAAACCTTGTAAAAAAGTATTAAACTATATTAAACTTTCTAAAAGATACTAATTAATATTTCAAGCTAAACACAACAGTGACCAGTGTTGTCCTAAACGGATTATCGTATCAGTAATTGGCATAATCTATGTACCGGTTCCGGTTGGACCTAGTTTCCAATAAAGCTCTTAATCCCTTAAGCCTCCGTGTAAAGCTTTCGTATTTTTATTCCATAACTTATTTTTTAGAAATATTTTCAAACTGTATACGCAAAACCGAAAACTGAGTTCGCTTGAATTCTAAAACAAATCTCTCAATTATTAAAGTTAGTGACCGGAACAAAACCGTGTGTGTATTGACGTTTGGGGCTTTTTCTATAGGTAACTAAAATTTTTATTCGGTATTGTGGAAACTGAATAATACAGGTAAAAAAATGTTTTATTTCCAGTCTGTGGCACGTGGTTGAAGTTATATCATATTGTGTTCTAAATTTATCCTACATGTCTAAATCAATTCATAATAATAACATAAATGCGAAAGTATCTTTATCTGTATGTGTGTCATGATTAATCCGCTGAACCGATTTCAATAAAATTAGGCATGGTTTAGTATATTTACTCGAGGACAGAGAATAGCTTTTTACCCCGATAATACATTTCCTTGGGACAATTTAGTGGTATTATATTGTTTTCCAATTCTAACGCGGGCGAAGTTACTCGTAAAGAATTACTTAGTTTCAATATTTATCAGTATCATCACCATATATAATATGGTCGATTTGGAGCAACTTGATTCCAAACCCGTCCCGGCATACCAGGAGGTAGTAGAAGGTGACAGAAGGTAGTTTATTCGTGGTACGAATTGCGTCATATTCCGTACAGATCGGGAAAGACGTTCAAGTGACAAATAAATGTTGGTTCCCGGGACGTGGGTGTTTGTGATCTCCTGTTTAGTTTATAGCACTCAGGGAATTCAGGATAGTTAATGTGAGTATGTGGGCGTTTAATCATAGACTGAAGAGCTACAGCTACATTTCTATCCCGTGGTATTTCTTTTAATAAGTACACCGAGCCATCCCTTGTTTCTCTTGAGAAATCCCCAAAAAATGTTTACACGGGATATTTAATTAACATAATTATCAATAGCATCTAGACGTCTCTAGTAAAGGCATCAACGTTGCGACATTCGTCAGTATTGACTAAATGACGACGACGACGACGTATATTTGGACAATCTTCAATATTTAGTCGTTGCGATGTCGAGGCGATGTCGTACCGGGTTTAAAACACATAATCACTACGTTGGAAATTTGTAAAGTTCTTAAGTAAGTCACCCTTAACATAGTAAATTGTATTTAGCAACTAGCTGACCCGGCGAACTTCGTACCGCCTAACAGTAGATTCTTTATTTTTTTTTATACTTATTCTGCTATTTGGGTCACCGGGTTAGCTAGTAAGATAAAAAAAAAGTGGATAAGTCAACAATATAAGAAAGTTGATATGTCAAAAAATAAAAATTATAAAACACTTAAATTCTTTTAATAGTCACTGAAATATCACAATGAAAATAACAATTTCTGATTTTTTATTATGATACCTACTTATTATATTCCACTGAATTTTCAAAAATTATGTGCGTATTAGAATTTAATTATCACTTGCTTCGGTGAAGGAAAACATCGTGAGGAAACCTGCACACCTGAGAGTTCTCCATAATGTTCTCAAAGATGTATGAAGTCCGCAAATCCGCACTTAGCCAACGTGGTAGACTATGGCCTATACCCCTCACATTGTGGGAGGAGACCCGTGCCCAGTTGTGGGACAGTTATGGGTTGTGATGATGGTAAAATGTAAATTGTCTGTGGTAATTCTTTTAATAGTCACTAAAAAGCTTGCACCATTATTACTCGAATGTTGCGCTTCACGGGTCTGTCTTAGCCTAAGAACTCACGGAGCGATTTTCACCCGCTCCCGCCGCGGTGGCGGGCCTGCAGCTCTTGTAGAATGCAGATATGTATGTAAAACCGAGTGGCACATTTCATGAGGCGGTTTACGCCCGCAGCGGGCTCGGTTTACTCGCGGCGCCCGCTACACCGGCGGGCAACTTCTAGAATGGCGCGGTTCGCGGTAACCGGAGCCTCGGCGGGTTGCTCCCGCACGCTTTGCGATAGGTTGGCGGGCGACTGCGGTAATCGCCCGCCAGGTTTGCGGGCGATAATCACAACCGCGGCGGCTGCGTTACCGCACAAAACCCCGGTCTCGTGAGTTTATGCTTTTAGCTGCGGGCCCGCCACCGCGGCGGGAGCGGGTAAAAACCGCTCCGTGAGTTCTTTTCATGTTCATTGCGATCTTCACGTTCCTCGGCAGTACGATTAGATTGATAATTAATTTGACTCGTTGCATTTCGGGTTCTTCCGCCGCTTTATAGGAGGCATATTTAGTAAGTGGTAGTACACAACAATTTTTAATTTTATAGGAATTGTAATATTATAGAATTATAGATGCACAGCAAAGAGACGTTTACATTTCAAGTGACATTTTACCACAGACAATTTAGATTTTACCATCATCACAACCCATAACTGTCCCATAGCTGGGCACGGGTCTCCTCTCACAACGTGAGGGGTATAGGCCATAGTCTACCACGTTGGTCAACTGCGGATTTGCGGACTTCACACATCACCCTTGAGAACATTTTGGATAACTCTCAGGTGTGCTCCTGGTTTCCTCACGATGTTTTCCTTCACCGAAGCAAGTGATAATTAAATTATAAATTAATTTTTGAAAATTAAGATTTGCGTGCGGCGTTTGAATATGGTCAAATGGAAAAATATGGTCAAGTGCGAGTTGCATCAATAAATTTTTGGAGTAGTAAGTAGTAACTACCTAATTAAAAATTCATTAAAAGAATAATTATATAAATCTAAGATAATGTATTAGAATGGTTAGATATATTTAAGGTCTCCTCGAAGCGCTCATAGCCCGGCGGCTTGCGTTGATCTCAAGTAATGGGCGCGGTCGGTAGTTGGATGGGTGACCGCTAGTGGCAAAAATTTCTTGAGCGCTTCCGTGTTGACTTGATGTCGTGTTGTCCGATTGACTTACTTACTTTAACTGTATTTTATTAGTAAAAACGTGAAGAGATTTGTTCGCGGGAACTTATACCTACTATGTATATATGGTCCGGCGTTAGTCCATAATAAAATATCCATAATAAATTCTCGATGACAGTTCTAATTTATATAGTTGTAGTGTTGTGACCAAATAAGTACGTAATGATATCGATCGCATATATTTATTATATTAAATTCATCAGATTTTGATTAAAATAAATGAATAAAGATTACCTGTCATTATAATTATTTCGTTTCATTGTCGAGTGCCTACCTATAACTACTTATTTTACAACAGCTTCCAAAATTTTAAAGAAGTTGGCATTATCAATCAAGAATAAATACGTGTAACATCTTGTAATGAAATATAATATAATATTAGTTAATACATTTGTACAAAAGTGTCCGGCAGTAGTTTAGTTTCTTACATTTTGTAAAAAAAAATCGGGTCTGTTATCGTGTTATCGTTTATCGATATAGCTCCATCCCTATCAGTTTCTCCGAATCTGATATAACCTTGTAAGTGTGTAAACGTCATATTTTTATCAAATAATGCATGCATAATGTAAAAAAGACGCTCGTTCAAGTTTTCACAGGAGCTGTCATCGAGAAAATAAAGAAATGGAAATATCATAATGGTCTAAGAGCTAGCAACGTTTTCGAGAGACCATTTCAGGAAAGCTACTTTTGAGATATGGTATCTCTCTCACTTTCCCGGACATCATACGGGGGGGTCTGGCTGTCTAATTGTACAAAAATAAATTATCATTTTGATACCATATTAATCCACAAAATAATTCAATAGTTTTTAGTAATTTCTCTGACATTTATTTGATAACTATTTCTAGACCAACCAAATGATACCACAACACTTTTCACTTTTGGATCGGTCTGGCTGAAGTTTAACAATTGATTTATTGTCTGGCAAATAAATTTTGGGGTTTTAGATAATTAAATAACAACATACAATAATTTGAAAAAAATATTTTATAGCAATAATAGAATAGAATAGAATAGAATAGAAATATTCTTTATTGTGCAATACAGGAATTACAAATAGATTAATGCCTACTTAGCCTACTTAGTTCTCTGCACTTTCTCAAGGTTGACTGTTAGAGAATGCTGTTTAGCATTAAGTCCGCCCATTGTAACAGTGTTGTTGGAACAATAAAGAATAAATAAATAAATAAATAAAATTAATGTTGCAAAAAGTTCAATTAAAAAAAGAAAAGAAACCTTCTTAAAATTATTTGAAAAATTGATATTTTACCTGTACAGATGCGATGCGCACTGATGAACGCAACGTCTACCGCCAGCCAGACCGTCCGTATGACGTCCAGGAGAGTGAGAGAGATAACATAATTATCTAAAAAGTGGTCTACCTCAAATTCTTGTTTTTCCAACGTTGTTAGCTCTCGTACTACTCGTGTCGTGTCAGTCATTTGTTTTGCCTTCTCGGAAACCCTCCACTGACACTTAAACTTTATGCTATGGTATTAAAGTTCAAATTGACTTTTAAGTATTATAACGAATCTTTTGTATGGGAATATAGAAAAGTGTTGTTTTTTTACTTTTTCAGGCAATTTTTTAAATTTTTCTCTCCGTAATAACCATCTTCGTACTTTAAGGAATATCATAAAAAAAGAATTAGCGAAATCGGTTCAGCTGTTCTGGAGATCTGCTCTTAGCAACAAAAACAGCGATTCATTTTTATATATAAGAAGAATTATCACCAAGAAACCATAACGCTAAGGGACAAATAAAACTGGAATTAGATTATCGTTCTCCCGAGTAGTCCGATATCACGGGACCGCAGGGGGAGGGAGGAGGGCCCATTGAAGCTATTATTTGATTCCGTTTCGCTGACAACTTCATCTCGATTTTTCAGCAAGCACTTCCAGTTTCGGAAATAAAGGAAAATGGTATTACACGCCACCGTGGAGAATTAATAAGCGAGGTCAAGGAATAGCGTTTGTTTCACGTTTACTCTATTCCATTTCTATTGCAACAAAACAGACTTTTTAGTAACTAGTTACTCAATAGGTGATAAAAGTTTTGGCCGTATTGGGGCTGCTTAAAATACGGACCCCATTCTCATGCAGCATAATTTTTTTTATCTTTTTTTTAATACAAGTAATAATAATAATAAATAAATAAATAACGCTACACACTCATAGCCCCACACTAGGATTCCCTGTGTCGTGGGTGCCATGGACAACACACAAGACAAGGACACACACACCCAGACCAAGAACGGAAATTTAAATTCATCATACAAAATTCCGCCTCGCTGGGAATCGAACCCAGGACCCTCGGAACGGCGATCCGGCGTGTTAACCATTGCGCCATCCGGGTCGTCAATAAATTAGTCAAACTTTGTCTATATGCAATTTAATGCAATGGCCTTCAAAATATAAAATGCTCTTAATTAGAAAGATCCTAACCGCATTCGCCATGATAACCTAAACAGAGTTCAACAAAGAGATTATAGTTAAGCCCAAAAATAGATACTACTTACTTATAATGCGAACTCCGCACTTTCAATTACGATAAATAAATAACACGCGTTCCTTTGTTAAACTCCGTTCGTTATTTATTTAGGACAACCGAAACATCCTGCTTTTTACGGCTTTTAATCTAATTGGACGCAGATTAAACCTTTTATTTCTCAAAGGGTTAGAATATTCAGCGCTGCGAATATCTACTCGTTAATAGCGCTCGTTGAATGAAATTTAATGAGTTTGGAATAAGGCGATAAAAGAGTTCAAATGAGCAGATGACTGTAAGATGTCATCTTCGGTCGGGAGTTTTGTTTTTTTTTTACTCAAAATAAGTTAATGGCTGAAAACAATCTCACCTGATTTTTTTAATATGACCTTATAACCAGCCTTAAGGTTAGGTTGTAAGTTGGCCGTAAAAATATCCTGTGTATACCTGTGTGTGTGTGTGTGTGTGAGGTTAAGTTAAGACAAGAACTTAATGAATTTTAAAGTTCACCTTTACCGTTAACATCACATAAAAGGATTAGATATGGATATTATATCATTTTAAAATCTGTATTAAACGCGCATATTTTTTAAATAGATGGCCACTTTCATACATTTTTGTTTCACCAAGTGCGGTTTAACAAAAAAAATCATGATTTTTAAGTTGCAATTAATTTCTAGGTTAGGTTTTTCTGAAGCTGATGACATCGGTCTCAAGAAAAAAAATAAAAAAGCGTGTTAAAAAGAGGTGTCGTTTAAGGCCGATAACATTGGTGACACTTCTGGTGGCGCATATGTCCTTGCAACAGCGATCACTAACCACTAAATGGCCCGTGTGTATTTCGACCTCCAGAAAATAATATCAAATATCTGTCCATAACCTAATAACTTTATTTTGAAATATTACATTTAATAGCTCCGACCCATTAGTATTAAAAGCCTAAAAGCTGAGGCCCACGCTGGTATGATTGAGTTTGAATGTGCTTTGAATATAGACATTATGTGGGAGGTAAAACCTTCACACGTAATGTCTTGCGAGGTACCTATCATTGCTTTATATTTTGAAGCGTGTTTTTTTCGTTTTATCGTCAAAATGATGTGTGGGTTGTGAAATACTTGTAAGATAGACGAAAATATCAATGATAAAGACGCCTGAGAATATAGCACTGCAACCGGGCTCGCGTAGGTAAGAAGAAACATACTTGTTTTTGTGACCGACACTGAATAATAGTCAAATCGGAACTAGGATGGTTAGTGCAGTTAGCAGAGGGTGTTATTAAGCATGTTAGTTGGCCAGTCTATTAGCAATTTATTATGAGGATTGGGACAGGGACTGTTTGTGATGATTAGTTCTGTTAGTTGTTGTTATTAATAGTCCAATTAGTAATCTTTAGTAAGAGTCTTGTTCTAATCAATTAATCTAATTCGGTCAAAGACCAGCATCGGTAATGTCTGTGGTTTTTTTTAATTTTTCAAGTCTCTTAACATCTCATTCGAATCTTTAATTTCCTCACAAATTTTGCCGTCCCAACTCTTTGAATCTTTGATCCTTTCGACATTTCCGGCGTTAAAACTCGTACATAAATCCAACAACGCAGATCTTCGCAATATCCCAATACGAGCGTCGATCGCTTTGTTTCACATTAATCTTCGATAAGGGACCGTGACATAGCTGCACAGTATTTAAGGGGGGCGCGCGTCCTGAATGATAAAAGCCCGAAACCCGATAGATATGGAGTGAACAGGCTTGCAGATCACGTGCGACGAGCCCTTTGATAACGGGACACGACTCTATTTTCAAAACGTCCCCAATCAATCGTACAGAGGACGTCCCAATTGCTTACGATTCAAGGCTGTTGTGTTATTCAGGCTTGTTATTTATATACTTAGATGCTAATGGTTTTTTCTATGTTTGCTTTAGCGTAGTTTTTGTTTTGTTAATATCCGGTAAAATAGATGTATCCGGTAAATAAAACAGGTGTTAGTTAAGTCTTCGTTTTTTAAGGCATCACTTAAAGTAAGAAAGAAAAACTGACTCTCAAGCCCTCAGTTGCAATACGACAAGCAAAAAAACAACAAGAAACAGCGGCTGCCACCAGCTGTAGATTTCAAAGCGGTAGGATTGACCCTTTAGGTACCTTGTCAACTATTATTACACGTATTGCACCTTTTTACTAGGGTCACATACGCTGAATCGAAAACTACAACATACATCTAAGCTCATGGCATGGAACACGTTCCATCGGCAGCTTATTACATCGAGCTTTCATCACATCGAATGTTTACGACATCGAAGTTTTATTCAATAGACAGTTCGAGGACCTATATAAATATCTAGGCACATAAATTACCGTTGCATAGTATTGTTGACCAGATCGAAACCTACCAACTCAATATAACTTTAGTATGAAGCAAACACTGCAGCCCATAGTTACGTGTGAACAATCTCAAATACGATTATAGTTCTATTCGAAGTTCAGCGTATGTACAAGGGCAGTTCTAACAACTTGTAGGACCCTGCCAAAACTTAATTGAAATTGAATTCATAGAAGGCAGCGCAAGATCGTGCGGTGGCTGAAATGGGAACTAACTGCGCTCGTGAATTAGGTGTCACCATTGGTGTCACCTATTCTTGTAATGAGATGTATTTTATGACAGGTCATATTAAGTAGCTTTAAATGTTAGATACCCAACTTTAACAATGAGATTGATCTTTATCGCGGCATTTATATACCTACAACACCACACGTTTAAAAACTAAATTTATATAAAATCTGAAAAAAGTCAGTCAAAAAGCAAGATTTAATCGAAAACTAAAACGGATCAGAATAGTTAATCCATAAGTTAGTCGAAACTTGGTCGTATAGAGCGCTTTGCCCGCTAACTTGAGACCTATTTTACGATCGAAACTTCAAAGATTCATTTTATTAGATAGTTTTCTTTTCATTTACCTATTGTTCAGAATAAAGTCTTTGGAGGAACACAGGTTTCTTCTGCGTGTTCTAACGACTTTACATTTCTGAGAACTTTGTTAACCGATGCTTGAATCTTTCTGACTTTTCTTTGTCCCTCCTCTTTCACCCTCCTTCTAATAACGACTGTGAACCGTTGTTTACTTCGGGGTTCGACCGCAGTGTAGGAGAGGCAGAAATAATAATCCCCCGCTTATTTTTGTCAGCAATGCATCGGCTAACTAACGAACCAAGTGTTTTATCTTATTTGTCAGCCTTCAGGTACCATTCTCCGAAAAAAGATATTCCATATCAGCCTTTACAGATTTTTTATGATTTCTGCCATATATACCCTATACAGTTTATGGCCTGAGTGTGCTTCTAAGATTTCTTTACTTTAGTTCTTAAGGCTGTAAATTAACAATCTTGAGAAAGATCGAAAAAAATGAACTTACGAACGTGTTTAGTAAACACATAAAAATTAATAATTAAATAAGGAACATGACGCACTGTTTCAACTTAAATTAACTTCTGTTCTCTATGCTTTCTTTGTTTCTAAACGATTTTTTTCCAATTAATTATTAAACTCTTATCAATAATAATTATGCTAACCTACAGTTAATAATATTGGAATCCTTTTATTGTTTTACACCAAATTTCCGATAACTTGAACGTCAGTTGAAGGTCAGAATCGAAACAGAATATACATAAAGAAATATTATTCCAATTACACACGCAATATATAAGTATTTATTACTGTTCTTGTCATCCGAAGACATGTCGTCTGGAACACGCGTCGTAAAATATAGAAATTACGCTGGATGTCTTAGGCATAAGCGGATATCGTATCGCCAAAACAGAAATGCCATCGGCAATATTAAATCGAATGTCATTCGCAATAGCTGATAGATCGAATACCTTTGTATTAAAATAACTTTTATTATTGACTAGCTGTCCCCCATGGTTTCGCCCGCCTAGTTCCAAAAAACCTTTCTTAGTGCTCACTTGCGTCAGTTGAGAAAATACAAAGTTTCAAGTGAACCCATTGAAGAAATAAAAAGTTGCAGTTTATCCCTTTTTTATTACCTTACGAGGAAAATTTACAAAAATACTTTTTTTAGTGCTCTTCTACACTCCCCGAGGAACATACATGCCATATTTGGGCTTCTTGCGTTCAGTAGTTTCGGCTTTGCATTGTCTGTCAGTCACTCAGTAACGCAAGAGTTTTATTATTGATTAGTTGCTGGCTTTGCTTTATTTCCAGATTCAATATTTTTAATTTACTATGATATGGGTACTCACGATATGTATTTTGTACGCCGACATTTCGACCCAGTTGCATGAATCCTGGTCATCATGGCTGAACAGCATGCAATATTTTTATGTTTTAAACAGGAGTTTTTTTTACGAAAAACATCTATTAAAAACCTTTTTCGATAGAAAAGTAGACCTTAACGAAAAGGTCAATGTCGTTTGCTTTAAGACGACCCGTATGGCGCAACGGTTACCACGCCAGACTATTACCGTTCGAATAGTCTTGTATTCGATTCCCAACGAGACGGAAATTGGAAGGATAAGTTTTAATTTCTATTCTTGGTTTAGTTTTTGTCTTATTGTCCATGGCCCCCACGACACAGGGATTCCTATTGTGGGGCTGTGAGTATGTAGCGTTAAAAAAGTCTTTGTTATTAACACGTAAAATTGATCCAGACTGTAACAGCGATATGGAAAAATGTACACCAACGTAGCTCACGCCAGTGATTAAAGGGCAGAGCACCTTTGTCGCCACAGATTGGCTATTAAAATTGTTTTTACCGGCTTCTCTAATAACATGCATAACCGGAGCTGAGAGCGTTTTTTACCGAACTTCAAATTAGGATTCTATTACGTTATTTTTTTATTTGTTTGTTCATGTATGTTATATAATAAGGTTATAACGGTGTTAATCTATACATTGGTTGTTTTGGAAACTTTTAATGTAGGAGATAGGCTTTCCTGTCGAGACTAGATCTTTTTTATATCTCGCTGTGTTTTTTTCACTCCCTTCGACCATTACCCGGAAATCACTGAATAGATTCAAATGGATCACAGCATATTTGTAGTATTATGTCAAGGGTTTATTTCTAGGATACTAATCATCCTGAAAAACAAACTTTTTCCCGCAAGATAGTGGTTAAGTAATACTTTGACAGATTTTGATGCAACTACGAGTATATCAATAAATATATCTATAATTCATATATCAATAAAAATTGTCCACGAAATCGATAAATCGAGGTAAACATGAATATATAGAGTGATAATATAAATGGTTAGCAATTTTTCAGAGCACCTGCGAAAATCCTTTGAAAACGAGGCATGACATCATTCTTGAGAGGTTTGTCCTTTCGAATCGATCCTATATAGATTGGTTTTTTTATTGCGTGAAAGGTAAGTAGCTAGTGTTCGTAATTATGTTACTACTGAAATTATTTTAAGCAAAAAGATTTTCAATATCCAATTCCAATGGAATCCAGGCGACTTTAAACATTAACTTTTATTTTAGAAATTGTTTATATTAAAATCAATGCAAATAAAACAAAAATAAATCCTTAAGTAAGTAAGGATCGTCATTGAGCCTCTTGCCTGTTAGTAAAATGGCTTGAAAAACAAAAGACTCAATGACGCGTAAAACAGCCTAGCCAAAAAATTAAACAATGTTATGCCAGTAAAATTTACGATCAACACTTTCGCGGTCAGTGCCTCAGACGCAATATAATTTTTGTCCCATCAAAAACATTTATGGGAAAAACCAATGCCAAGTCATAAGATTCATGCAGTAAAAAGTTTTGAGATATTGAAGCGAGTGTGAACTGTTTATAGGCTTAGATATCTCATGTTAATTTTATATAACTTTTGTTGTTACTTTATACTTTGACTAGTAACACTTTGCTTCGGTAAAATAAATATTTAAAGCTAACTTAAAATTGTAGTCTTTAGCCTTCCTCGTGAATTTGGTTATGACTATGGCGAACTATGACTGGAGTTCCAGAGATTAGCGCGTTCGAAGAAATAAAAACTTTTAATTGCTGAACCACTTGGCCGAGATCATCATTATCATAGCAACCCATAACTCTGTCTGTCCGTGTCCAGTGTACACTTCTGGGCTTAAATCTGTGTGTGTGCAATAATTTTATTGTGTATCGAGCCTACTACAAGCGAATGAGCACAAGAGCAAGTAAGTGCGCATCCGGGTGCGCAACTCTCTCTCTCTCTCTCTATCCCTGTCTAGTCTTTATACAGATCTTATTTCTTTATTTTATTTTATACTTAAATAACTTATATAATGTACATAATATACTCTATATATCTTGTACTAAAATTATTTTTAGTACTTTAGTAGGTACAAGATGAGGGTAGCATTTTTCTGCTCGTTCGTCGGTTATTTACCAAAATCAACCATTTAGTCCACTAGTAGGCAAAGGTCGGAAAATAAAAGAGTACCGTACATTACTTGTACAAATTCACTTCGCCTTTCACATCCCTCAATTCACTCAGGACTCTAGAATAGAATTCTTCACTGCTTGCGGGATTAACTTAGTCCCTAAAAGGCATTTCCCTTTTATCTGCCTTGTATAAAGTACTGGTACAAGAAGGTAGTAAAATTAACATTTGGTTTGGCGAACAGATAACATTACGTATTATAAAACACCAAGCAAAATTTTTGTGATTTCCTCGGAACAATTTCAAGGAGCAAACAAATCTAAAATTGTATTTAGGGTTCCGTACTCAAGGGTTAAAAAAACGGAACTCGATTAATATGCCTCCTCTGTCGGCCTTTATGTCTTTCATAGGGCTCTATCTCTTGAACGGAATTAGGTAGACGCCTAAAATTTTCATAGAATACAGAATATTGTGGCAATATTTTTACATGACATTTTTTTGGTGGAATTTCATTAATTTTTGTAGAACGGCCTAGTTCTTTGTTACTCGACTGCGCAACGCAAAGGAGCGTAGTGTTTAACGGTCTATGTATGTAAATTTGTTCCATTGTGTTGCTCTAGGCCGAACGCGTGGATTTTGAATGTTCTTACGTTCATTGTTTTGTCTTGATCTTGTTAATATTATAGTAGAATATGGCGACAATCAGAATATATTTGTAATAGAACAACAAAGCATTCATAGCCCGGCGGCTTGCGTTGATCTAAGGTGATCGACAAAGTAAAGCAACAGCGGGCGCGGTCGGTAGTTGGATGGGTGACCGCTAGTGGCAAAATTTCTTGAGCGCTTCCGTGCTTCGGAGGGAACGTAAAGCCGACCGTAACGTCCGTCTTGGTTGTTACCATTTAACAGCAGTCGTTAAGCTTTGTCGGGTTCCACACAGGCGAAGCCGCGAGCAATTATTAGTAATTATTATTAAAGAAATTTTATAACAGACATATGAGGCAGCAAAAAATAATTTTTAATTTCCATACTTAATTATTTTCAGAACAATACGACCGTGACATTTTTGTCGGATTCATAAAATATGAGCGAAAAATTACAAAATAAATACGACAATATGAAATAAGTTATTATTTTCAACGTTACAACTTTATTACGGTTTTCACTTATACTTTTTTAATAAAGCATCCGAGACGTGAACATGCGATACAATATTTATAAGTAAACTAGCTGTCCCAGTGAGCGTTGTTCCGCCATGTAGACTAATAATATAATTGTGGTGAATGATTTGGATATTTTTCATACAAACATACAAAAAGTGAGATTTAAATTTCACTTGAGGTAAGTGAAAATTTAGGATTACGTGTATTTTTTATGTTGAATCAATAAAAAATAAAAACAAAAAATTTTGTCCAAAACACGTGTTTCGCCCCAAAACAGAACATCATCTGTTTGGCTCTGTTTTGGGGTGAAACACGTGTCGTGTACTATTGGAATAAGTTGTGATGGTATATACCTGACTGGAGTTAAGGGAGGGTGGTGGGTCCATACCAAAACAAGTTCCACGTGTGCGGATTGTTGCAAAGAAATATAAATACAATTTAAATAACAATGGATTTCCGCAAAGTAACGCCTGATACAATAAATTATCTTTTGACATCATCGCCACTTAACATCAGGAGGGATTGTGTCAAGGATTAACTTAGCATCGTATAAAAAAGAGGGACCACCCTCTAGTCAGGTTTTAGCCCTGCCAAGCTGGGGTCGCCTTCTATCGCTTCTGACGACATCCTGGCATGCTGGCATGGGTGTTCTAGGTCGCTTAATACGGTCAGATAGGCCTGCTCTATCGTCTATTGTAATCCAATCAAGGTATTTCTATGAATTCGTATATTTCGTATTTTCACGTGCCAATATGATAGAAGTATAAATCAAATGATTTATACCTATTGCGAGATTCGAAAGCGTCTCCAACTCACTCGCACCTACACATCCTATTGAGAAGCATACACCCTTGTTAAAATAAATTTATATCTATTGTGGATGCTTCGTATGCTGAATTCGACCTTATACCTTGTATAAAAAGTTGAGTTTGGAATGATTAGATATTTTATTATCGAACATGTCATTGTCCTATAAAGTTCCAGAATATTCACTTAGATGATGTTTATAATTTTACAAAACAAAACAAACCGACTTCACAATCGAAAAGTAATAAAAAAAATTGAGGGTTCCCCTCGATTTCTCTGGGATGCCATCATCAGATCCTGGTGTCTGTATCATGGTACCATCCTTGGGATATCTCCTTTCCAACAAAAAAGAATCATCAAAACCGGTTTATAAATGACGAAGTTATCCGCGAGCACACATAAAAAATTTATATATATTGAGAAACGTCCTCCTTTTTTGAAGTCGGTTAAAAACTAATATACTTAGAGCTTTAAACTGATACTGCATGGGCTTAAAGATGCGCAGATTTTGAATGAGTGCTGTACCTTTACATATCAATATCTCGGTATCTCTTTGTATACTCTCCCTCCGTCTTACGAATTTTCGAGCAGGTCACGTGTCCTGACGCGAGTTTAACATTTTTTACCAATCCCAAAAAAGTGCACAACGCCGCTAAAGAAGTTTTCACTTCAAAAAGTCATGTCCGTTATATGACATGCATGATCTGCATGATCGCACGCTCGCCTCCTGGTGCATAGCAAATTAAACTTTATTGTTACAAAATATAGACCATGATCAATGAAACTGTATCACAATTTAACATCATGGGTACCCGTGTGCAATAAAAATATTGTAATAGGTTAAATACTTTACAATTGGCACTGAATTCTGTCTATGTTATCTTACGGAATGTGTGAGCCATTTATTTCGTGTGTCATTAATATTGACCTCGATACGGTCTTCTGCCTCGTTCGTCCACACAAATTGCCTCTTAGCAACCACGCCATTACAACCGCAAATTGCGGTCTTACTGCAATCGCAGCATGGCTTTTCAAGTCTTGGTATTTAATGTTAGGTCATATATCGTGAGCTATCAATGTTATCTTATCATCATCTTATTCTTATCATCTTTATATTAACACGTGAAGCAAAAACTTATACCCCTTTTTACGAAAATTGCGCGGACGGAGGAGTATGAAATTTCGCACACTTTTAAAAAAATATGGGCACTCATCTCACAATGTGAGGGTTAATACCTTACCCTTAACAAGGATCGGAAAAACCTCAACATCGGAATCGTCGTATTCATAAGTCATTCTCGTTATAATCCGGTGTTTGTGTGCATAGTGCTGACTTGAACGGCCATGCTTATGGCGCAGTTAACCGGTAATTTGCGGTTACGGCCGTAATGTGGTTGCTGAAAGGCAATTTGGGTGGACAAATTACGTAGGCCATGATAAAATCTGCCTTTTTAGAGGTTTGTTGTTTAATTTTTAAGGCAAGATTACTTATCGTAATTAATTGTCGAGTTTAATAAGTAGTTCGGGTGTAACGAAAACGTATGTATGAATCGGGGGGTTTTAATAAATGCGTTCCGGCTCTTCACTGTTATTACTGTACCTACAAGTTATACTTATAGTTATGTACGTGTATGAAAACGGCATTCGCATAAAGAAAATAAACGGGGATACATTATGATGACGAGTCGCGTACGAAGTCTACTGTACAGAAATCATCGACCCATATCATTGCTTTCATGACAAGGCATGAATTTTCCATCGAAAACTTCTCAGATTCATTTATTCTGACAAAGTTTTTATTACAATTTTTCTTTGAAGATATCATCTTTATTATTTTAACGTTATACCTATAGCTAGGTCCCTATATTGTATACTCTTTTATAAGAATTACATAACTGATCGAAGTCAGTACATGGAAGATATTTGATAAAAACAATTCTTCTAAAAAATCCTGTCTCTGTCTGTGCGCTTGTACCCGCTAATGTCAGAATCTGTGAAATGGATTTTAATGCGATAGTAAGCTGGAAGTATCATTTAGGGCGCGTTTATATGACGCGATAGTTTTCGCGCAGCTACTAACTGCGCGCCAAATGGCAATTGCACTTGGCCAACTTGCCACTTGACACTTGATTTCCCATTATTATCGTTCCCATTTTTCAATAATTCAGTTAAGATTAAAAACGCAATTTTTATACCCTAAATCGAATAATTTTCTAATTTTTTTTAAATTAAATGCCTACGAAAAAAAGTTTCACTTTCATCGTGGTTTCATAAAACCCCACAATTCTTTTTTAATATTTTTTCAAATCCAGCTCTCAGTTACAATTATCGCGCTTTCAAATTAACAAAACAACTATTCACTTTTATTACAATAAAGTATAGTTTACAATACTGCAGAGCTTAGTTATATATAAAACCCGTCTCTAACAACATAACACACATATTTTCCTATACAGTAATCTTAATATGGTTCACAATAGTCGATAAGCGGGGGCCCATTACAGCTATAGAACCAAATTGCAAGCTAAACGTTGCCGAGCTAAGCTTAGCTCCGCCATTCAACGAACCGCTGCGCTGACGGTATGAATAGTTGAGTATTACGACTTTGCAACCATTTATTTCTGCTTCGAGAGTACTTGATTGATGGCAGTAGATGTAACGAGGTAGATTATACCATCTTTACAGATTTGTTACGATACATTTAGGCTGGGATAGTAAAAAAAGGCTTCGAAGTTCTAAGAAGTCCTACTGAAGCTGAGCTTTTATAGATTTTTTATGACGACACTTTTGATGGTAAACAGCCCATGGACATCAGAAATACCAAAGGAATCACCGATGCGTTTCTGGCTATAAAAGAAAAAGGCAATAAATAGAAACTCAAGTCTCTAGCCGGAACACAACTAGTCGTTTGGCAGCTAGCTCAAGCAAGAGGATTTCTTTTTACAGCCTGAAGGGCTGGCGTAAATGCAGAGGAGCCACCGGATGGTAAACGGTCATCGTCGCCTATGGACACGAGCAACACCAGGGGAGTCGCCAGTGCAACGCCGGCCCTGAAGGGCTCTTTTTACTCCTTTTTTGAAGAACCCCATGTCATAGCGCTCCGGGAATACCTCAGAAGGAAGTTCATTCCACAATGCATGTACGAGGCAAAAATGATCGTGACAATCGGACCGTAGAGATTCTCCACGAGTGGAATCGATGTCGAATGGAGCTTTATTGAATAATGAAAATTTCTAATAAATAGAATGGATCTTTTTTTTTGAATTAACAAATTGTAAATTTGGATGACTGTAACATACTATTGGAAGGTTAACTCGACTATCAACATCATATTAAAAAAGCAAACAAACAATTTATAAAAACCTCAACAAAAACTCCTGTTTCCCATCGAAACTATAATACCCCTGATAATTCCGGGTAATTGCACGAACACATCCACTATCTAAAGTCAAATAAAAAATGTACACACCAATCAACTATTCATATCGTTAGCTCGGTTTTGAATAACAAACTTTAGGCTGGGGACTCACGACGTTTTAGCTTGATATTAACATGTTTGCTGCGAATATGGAAAAGGGCTGGTATTCTAGACTTTATAGAATAATTATGGAGACTTTATATCTATTTTATATATCTAATAGTTTTTGGTCGCGGCTTTGCCCGCGTGGGAGTTGGACAACGAATAAACACCATTAAAATTATAACTAAAAAGTCCTTTATGTTGGAATAGTGTTAAATTGCTTTGGGCGAAGAATACTAAATATTTGTGAACGTAATGAATAAATTCCCGAAGCGAAGCGAGGACAGGTTTACAACTAGTAATTAAAAATCATTTAATAGTGAGCTGTGAAATATTTTCAATGTATTTAGTTGCAAATAAAATAATCGAAATGCCAACACAATCCGGCATAAAGAGCTATAGTAACTCCTATTTCATTGAAATCCTTGCTAGCGAATCGTTAGTTTGAGAGTTGATGCATTTTTCATGAGACTGGAATTGCTTAGGGCCTGGGTTATTATGTATTTATACCAAATCTAGATGTCTAACTGGAGAAGGGAGTTTGTTGGATTTGCTCTTAGCCTATTATCATACTGCGGGAGGAACTTGGAAGAATTTAATCCGAACATAGCAATAGGTGGCATTTACTCTTCTAACGGTACTATGGACCACTCTGCGCTTGAAATTCGACCGTGATTCACTCTGTTAAAGGGTTACATTGTCACGTCGTGTCAAGTGTGACAAATGTGCATAGAGTAACTTGTATTAGTGTGTGTTATGTTTTATTTGTAAACATTATTTCTAATGCCTTACTATATACAAATACGAGCATTCCCCTGCGGCTACGCCCAATTCCAAAAAATCAGTTTATCTCCTTTTTTAACCCCTATTTCCATAATTATATGCCAAATGTCAGCTTGTTGCGTTCAGTAGTTTCGGCTGTTGTTGTCTGTCAGTCACTCAGTAACGTAAGAGTTTTATATATAGATTAGCATTATGCACTCCTACTCCATATAAATTTTAACTGTGCCAAAAATACGTCGTGTTTTTTCCATAGACAAGGACGATCGCCGCAGCGAATGTGTTAATGTAAATGTAGATTAGAAAGTGACGGTTCGGAAGATAAGAGATAGGCAATTTGAAATTATAATCATTGGTTTTCAGAACGCTGATTGGTATAGAATAATTTACGTAAAGAGCCAACCCACGTTTTAAAATGTCTAAAAGTTATTTGAGACACCAAAAGCCTTAGGTTATTGTACCGAATTAATATTTTAAATACAAATTCTAGATTTTATTGAAGTTTACTCTGATTTCTTTGTATTTAGTTTGTATAATAAGCAAAAGAGTCTACTAATATTACATTATTTATTTTTGACGACCCCCGCAAAAGTTACAATGCCGGACCGCCCCGTTCGAAAGGTCATTTGAGTTCGATTCCCGGCGAGGCGGAAAGGAGACTGGCGGTTTTCGGCCCCAAGCCCTACAAGAACAACACATAGGTCTAAAAATACACCATTTTTTTCTAGTTTAAAATGTCGTATGCGCATTTTCGTAGAACTTGTCGACTTGCAGAAAACATTGTTTTTAATTTTAGTAAATCGATATATTTCGTAAATCGATGTATAATACAAACTCTTGGTGTTTTAACCCGGTTATTTATCACCATTAAATCACAGTGATTTTTATTGTACTTTCTGTTTGATTCATAGCTTATTACTCGATAAAATCAGATTTATTGAGTACGAACTGAGCAATATCCATTTTTTTGTAATTATGACGATGACGAATAATCGATCAAAAAGGTCGATGCGTAAATGTCATATCGTGTCTGTGGTTTGATTTGACATCGCGTATTATGGTGTGTTATGACAGCTGACTGACGAACCAAAAGTACTCTGTGTGACGAACGAAACGAAAAGCTGTCATTCAGTTGTTGCTTCTGTTACTTCGTGGATATTTTGTAGTGTTTTCTAGTGCTTTCCCGTGGATTCTGTTTTAGACTTTGGCTTTTAAATTAAAAATAAGAAAATGAATTAACTTAATTCCTTCCAATAACCATTAGTTTCGTGTTAATCAAAAACAACCTCAGTTTACCTAGTCAGTTAGGTGTCAACTGTCAAATGAAACACGTAAGTTTAAATAATTATTTCAGCTACACAGACAACTGCTTTAAAGAAATTACAAATATCAATTAGTTTCTATTAAAATACGATACGAGAATACATAAAAATTATCCATGTGGGTGACCAGGCCGAACACTCCTAGAAAACCCGCCAGTCTCCTTTGAATGATGTGTTGTGTTTAAATATCTGTTCTCGATTCTCGTGTTCTCGTGCTGTGTGTTGTCTTTGATACCCACGAGTCCACGGCACAGGAAATCCTAGTGTGCTTGTACTTTGTTGCATGCTGTTGCTACGTAATTTGTTGGTAATTTGTTGCTACTTAATTAAATACATTAAAAAACGGAAACGGACGAGCCACCTAACGGTGAGCTGTCACCGTCGCCATGTACATCAGTAACGCAAAAGCACGGTAATAGTATCATACAGTATTCCATCTTCATACAAACGGTCGGAACGCGAATCATTCCTACGCGCCTCGGAGTTGGTACACACTAGGTACGCAACAACGGCAAATGCGCCGTAGGGACGAACGAACGTGTGGGTTTGTAATCAAGAAGCGTGCGATTTACCTACCTACTACATTCACTGTAACTAGAAATAGTCAGCCCTAGCGCGCGGGGCTGTAGGCATTTATTTCAAGGACAGGGTTAAAGTATCATACAGTAGTTATTGTGACTCGCACAATAACTACTGTATGATACTTTAGCCGTCGCAAAAGGTACCATCGATGTGTTGCTGACCGAAATGGTTGCATGGGACTATATTAAATTAATGTCATGGATACCAACTAATCCCCTAGCAAGGGATCAATGGACAATGGATCAATTGAAACAAAACTTGTGAAACCCGTATTGATTGATTTGATTGAGTTAAGTTGTACGGGTTATCCATTAATGTTTAATAGCCAAAGGGGCTTTTGGACAGCTCGCTTGCACCTGGGACATTGATTTGTGCAACTATAAATCTAGGCTTAGTTTCAGACCATGTGTATGTTATATATATACCTTCGGGTTACTGTTTGTGCGGTTCGCGTGTACGGTTTACTAACTACAATTACTTAGTCAAAGAGCCGAGTAGCCGAGTACACTCGGCTAATCGGATATAAAATAATTTTTTGACGTTTTAAAATTCTTCGTCCTTTTCGCATCTAATTGTATTTTTTCTCGGTCGGTTTTTCAAAATTCAAATTACGTCAATGATGAATTTACTCTTTTAACTTTAAAATTAACTACTTTGTTAAATATCTTATATTTTAATATCATCTAAGCTTTTTATCATATGAATATATTTGGCACAAGCTTTTAATGTGCCTTAGTACATACCCTATACGAGGTGTGGGAGTTCCATTAAGCCAAATATAGTCAGTTTATAATGTGGGTGTCTTCAAGTAGAGTGCCGAAGCTTTTATTGAGTGATTAAGTTAACCTTAAAATAAAATTGTTTTAAATAAAATAAAATAAAAACACTTCTATTGTGTCACCTGTGGCGACATCGCACACAGGTCACACGTCACACATTATTATAATCTTACTTAAAAAGGAAAAAGCTGTATGTATGTTTATATTTCATCTTTATAACTAAGGGTGATAAGTCAGTCAACGACACAGCCCCCTTTTATTACGAGATTGCCTTTAGCAATCACACGACTTTAATATAAAAAGCGCGAGTTAAGTAAGTTTCGACGTGTACGATAAAGTGCGTAATTCCATTGCCGAAACCGTCTCAGGGCCGTCTTATAACAAGACAGGGCGTACCTGTAAAATATCCAATAAAGCCTTCTAAACCCTATTATACGCTTATTTTAAATTTACACACCCTCGCCCCATATGATTGCGAGGCAAAGATTACTCCGAGGGAAAGATAGGGCCCTTAATATTTTATGAAGAAATATTGGGCGGAGTTCGCTGAGTGGCGCAAGGAGGTAAAATTACTTTATAATATGATTTTGTTAACATGTAACGTTTAAGATGCTTTCATCGTGTCCCTTGGTTTGTTTATCGTAATTGAGCTACCCATAAACGCTAAGGTTTACCTACAATTAAAACTATCTGGTAAAATTGAGCTACAACGTGGACATATACATATGCACAGTTGCTCAAGTTTACCTGTACAATTCAACTGTACATTGTAATTCCCGTCCAGGAATTACTGCACACGCAGGGTCACTAGTAATCAGAATTCATCGTTACATAACCGGACAAATGGTTAAAACGCGGCCGCCTGTAACTTGTACCTACATTACTAACGCATCAACAGTTTTATATCCCAAAGCGATATCTACGGATTGAGTTCGATGAATGGGTATAGTGAAGAAAACGTATTATTATACCGACGAACGTGATTATTACTTCGATGTGATAGAATAATATACGACGTAGAAGTCCAAATGATATGGCAACAACATATTGGAAGGCCGACTACGGGCGCGGTAGGTGGGCGATTTGAGGCTTTCTTAAGCGCTTTTGTGCTTTTGGGCACGAAAAGACGTCCCGGTCGTAATCTTTAGATATCAGTCGTTAGGCCATGTTAGACACTTGTGTTGGTTAACTCTACAAATCCCCACTTTTCATGACGACGACGATAATGACAACAGACGAGCAGTAGATCACCTGATAGCAAGTAGTCATCATTACACCACAGGCATCACCGATGTGTTGCCAACTAAGTCAGAAAGAGGTGGAAAGAAAAAAAGAAAGAACCACTGGCTCTTACGCTGTCTCCCTCTTCGCTTGCTGCTGGAACACGACAAGTCCTTTGGCGGCTGACTCAAGTAAGAGGATGGTAGCCAGCCGGGTTCAACACCCTACCACTAGCCTAAAGTTCCTTCAGGATTAAACTTGATGGTGGTGGAAGGAGTCCACTCTCCTCTAAAGAGAGACACTGGGCGTTGCAACGCTTCTAGTAGAAGCCAAGTTTGGCTTTGGTATTGCAAGCCAATTCACTTTTGACTCCAAACACATAATAACTAAGATAAATTACCTGACACAGTATAAGGGCACCCCATTTAGAAGACAGCAATAATCGACTAAATATCTAAACACAAAAAACTTCGTTCCGACAAACAACTGATGCTGGTGTTAATATCGTAAATAACAGCAATTTTTCACAACGAAATACGATTCCTTTGATTCCCGCGTTGCCACCAAAAGAAAAGGCTATTTTCTTTGCGTTATAGCGCCGCGCGATCGGAAAGCGAACTTCCGTTGGGTAAGAAATTTATGATAACATAAAAACACAAGCAAAATACATGAAACGAAAAGAACGGTTGGGGCGGTTGTACCACCGAAAAGGGGATAACGGTAAGCGAATAGCGATTTCCATTTTAAAGTGGGTCATTGATATCTGAAATATTTTAAATAATTATTATTATTACTATAAAAGTACCTTATTGCTGTATCAACGACTAAGTATACAATTATCTGTATTTTTTTGCTTAATTACCTTTTTTCGCTCACATACCTTATATCTCACAAAGATTTCTGCAATAATATCAATCTGACAAACGTAACTACATAATTATAATATATGTAATTGTAATTTCATATTATGAAAATATCATTGAATTTCTCGGCCGCCAAAGCATCAGCAATGCTTTTGGATTATTGCTGTCCATAGGCAAAGGTGACCACATACCTTCAGGAGGCTGTCGTCTACTCGTTAGACGGCTAATCATTATTTTTATCTTAAAATAAATAACTAGATTTTTTTTTATAACGCTACACACTCATAGCCCCACACTAGGGTACCCTGTGTCGTGGGTGCCACGGACAACACACAAGACAAGAACACACACACCCAGACCAAGAACGGAAATTTAAATTCATCATTCAAATTTCCGCCTCGCTGGGAATCGAACCCAGGACCCTCGGAACGGCGATCTGGCGTGTTAACCATTGCGCCATCCGGGTCGTCGTCGTCGAATTATTAGAGTCTCAACATTAAAGTTACCATAGAGCTTAATTACGATAAGTAAGTTCTTTAATAACGAAAAAATATATATTCAGGTAAGTATTCATTGCACTTTTTATGGTGTTTTTAATGAATTGCATGTAGAGACTCGGCTTTAATGGGTAATTAAAATAATCGTTTTGTTTTGCATACTGATGTAATGGTGACCAATTGACCTAGTTAAGAAACTTTTTTATAAAACTATCCGACAAACAATTGCATTATGACTATTTTTGTCAAATATATAGTCAACATAATATTAACTATTATCTTGCGCCCATTTTAAGCGATCGACCGAAACCGGGCGCGGGCGGTGACCGTAAGTGGTAAAAATTTCTTGAGTGTTTCCGTGCTTCGGAAGGCACCTAAAGCCGTTGGTCCAGGTTCCCGTTAAATAGCAGTCGTTAAGCCATGTCGGAGGCCTTCAAGCGGCCTAAAAAACTTTCGATACTTGGGTTGGCCACTAACCCCTTCACCAATCCGAACTGAAGTAGCGTGATAGAGTATGCTCTAGGCCTCTTCAATGATGAGCAGAAACCCGTGCTCAGTAGTGGGTCATTAATGTGTTGAAGACAATCAATATATCTAACTATATGTATGTATAAGTACCAGACTGAACACAATGTACTCGTAGGTACTACCGAAAGCACAAGGTAATTAATTTGTGAAACGAAAAATAACATTCAAAGTTAACAGATAGCCGTTGAACGCAAAATAAATTGCCAAAATGTGATACGCCAAGCGAGTCCTGAGCACATAGCTCCATCATATCTTCAATTAAATCTCCGCCATTAATTAAAAAACAACAATAGATCACGTGATCGATTTAAGAGCCGACGTAATAACCATTATTTATTCTCCTCTCCGAATAACATTGTATAACAGTGAACGAATTTGTATCCGAAATTAAATTGAAGAAATAATGTGATATTAAATACTCAATAGGATATCTATGAGAATACATAATTATTGTAAGAATGTTATAGATCGATGCCTGTTTAATAAATGAAGCCGGTAATAAATAAATAAGAAGTTAATAAATAAATCTCTCAACTATCACTAACAATCCCTGTTACAGTCCTCATAATCGCTAACAAACTAACCAACTAATGTTCTAACACCGCCTGCTAACAGGACTAACTATCGTGGGCGGCAGCGGAAGGCTGGTGCCACATGCTCGTTTGCTACCTTAATTCCAAAAAAGAAACCGCTAACACACTCATAACTCTGATACCCCAGTACTAAGATTCCGTTTCGCGGGCGGTATGGACAACACATCTACCTTCAATACTACATTGAATAGTTTATCCTGAATAATAATTATCATGAATAAATCCTTTTTCATTGTTTCAAAAAAAAACACATCACCAGGCGCCATTTTAATTAATTTTACACATTGTGATGGAATAACGACCGTAAGGTTTAAACAGATGAGGTCCATTTCTGTCAATATGATATTGACATTAACCCTACTAAAAGACCCCGCCTAATGTGCAGACCATAAAAGTAAATCATTATTAAAATGTTAGTCTACCCTCATTTGTTTAAACCGGCCATTTGTTCAAATGACCGCATTTATAGGTTACGTTTTTATCGGCAGATGGCCGGGCAAGATGAATAGGTCACAATGACGACCAAAAGTAGGTTACAGGCCGAATATTCTATGACGCGGAAGAATCGGGAAAAACTACCGCTTTTTTCAATAAAAGTATATTATAATGCCTGTATGTATTAAAGTTACCAACTTGTTCCTACGAGTATGTAGCTTTTAACTGAGTAGGTAGGTACTGAAAGAAAACTTTGATGGATTCAATAAAAAAAGAATATTAATTAGTTTCATGACGTGAGTGGGTAGTTACGATATAACTTTTTAAACAATTAATTCTCTAATTATTGACATAATTTATTACTGTTATTATTTTGATGATATTAACTATTTACTTTTTGTGAAGCCATATTACTTTAGCCTACAAGCTTAAGGCTAGCTAGCAACAACCCACTTGCTTGAGCCAATCGCCAAACGTGTTGTGTTCAGGTGGGGGATTGAGGGCCAGTATATTTCTTTCATTATTTTTCTTAGCCGACAACGCTTGTGTTACTGATATCCATTGGCGACGATGACTGCTTACCATCAGGCTCGTCTACTTGTATGCCGGCTTTTAAAATATATTTTTTGGAACGAATTTCCTTAACGCGGCTTACGGGTAGTGTGATTTAATAGAAATCGTC
Organism: Ochlodes sylvanus; assembly: GCA_905404295.2. Taxonomy (NCBI): domain Eukaryota; kingdom Metazoa; phylum Arthropoda; class Insecta; order Lepidoptera; family Hesperiidae; genus Ochlodes; species Ochlodes sylvanus. The sequence goes on along the minus strand of FR990142.1, from coordinate 8,416,100 downwards.
ACGTAACGAAATGCCGTATGATGTTTATATGTGTGTGTTTTAATAGTGGTGTACGCCATATACAGTAAGTATCTTGTAACTAGATAGCAAATTATGTACACAGTATTATATTAGTTCAGATGAAAATGCTTAGATGACGTTGTTACAAAAATCACTATAATGATTACGTTTATATACTGATCTTCTATTATAGTTTATCATATAACCTCAACACACGGTTGTACAGTTTTTAAGTACATTTATGGTGCTGAAGAAAAAACGTAAGGAACTTCGTTGCTGACGGGGGTCCTCCGACCGCACAATTAATTTTTTTTTATAGAATACAATACACTCATCCGCTGCCCTCATGACAACTGTGTAAGTTCTTTAGTACATATAATGTATTATGAGGCATGTGCCGTTTGGGGCAGGGACTGTAATCACTAAAAGAAAAAAATAATCGTGATATTTTCAAAGATTTCTCGTTATGTAACGGCAGTTTTGTGTCGCCGCCATTTTTGAATCCCCTAACTTTTATGATGGCGAATGATTGATGACGCAAATACGCGTAATTTTGATTACGAGACGTCATTCTTGCATTACGAATTGACGTGAGAGGAACTTGGAAACTTTTTGCCAGTATTAAAATGACTTTAGTAATAAGTTCATACATACTTTGTCATTATTAAGACGTGACATTATGTAAGTATAATTAAAGTGACTAAAATTATTGAGTTAGGAGTAATTTTTTCATGTAATTCTTTGGTTCTTTTTAATGTTATTTACGTGACGTAAAATATGAACTATTTATTTATTACGTACGTACGTTTAGATAAAAATCTGTACATACAGACCTAGTGTAGTGTATACTATTAAAAAAAAATCATTTTTTTATTAACACCAAGATGTCGCTTCACTTAATAAACTATACTGTGATAAAAATTCTGTATTTAACATTCCGTATTATACGTTAGAATACAAATTTAACATAAATAAAAATGTTCTCTACACATACATAAACATACCTGCTCTACAAATTTCAAAATTGGAACAAAATTCCATTTATTCAGTTCAAAGCATTCCATTTTTGAATGTCTAAAATTTTAAAAAGCGTCAAACGAATCGGCCCCTGACTTCTCATACCTTGTGACGGTCCGAAGCCAAATATAACGTATTCATCATGTATCAAAATGCCTTTTGCGGTATTCGTTTTACAACAAAAACATTACATTGACGTCATACAAGGGACTGGTCGCTCGAAAACATAAACCGAAAGGGATTTGTACTATCGCAGTCAGGTATAGAGTAATTCCGGCATGTATACCTGTATAATACTTTCATGCATACGAAATAATTATTATCTAAAGCGTAAAAACGTTCACGACAGACAGTGTTATTTTTGCATTTATAATATAAGAATTAATATTGAAAGATTTTTTTGAAATTCTCATTTGCTATACTAATTCCACAAAAAAACGAATACATTGTCATTCATCAGGCCAACCAACCCAATCAGAGATTAAAACTGTGGTGGCTGTGGTTACTTGGATGCGGTTATGACGTGGTATGGTACGGTTATGAAGGTCCTACTTCTGATTACTAAAAAGGGCTTAAAGCATTAGATCCGCCAGTAGCTAAATAAATATACCGAAGTATTTTAAATGAACACAGCATTTCTTTCATTGTAACTCATTCATTTTACAAATTCAGATCATTATCAGGGGAAGTTTCAGCGTTTTCCAGCAAAAGTCCGCTTAAGCTCTTAATGATCCAATTTGTAGCGCATTTCGCAGCGAATGTCTTCAGAGGATCTCAGTTTATATTGGTTAAGTACTTTTAACGTAACGAATGATGTTACAACATTATAAATTAAAGTAATATCAAGTAATAGTAACACTTTATTTTGCTTGAATCTATTTGTAATAGCCGACGATCGAATGACGAGTCATCATACTTGTATGTTCAGTGGTCACCATTGATCATGGAAGTCTGTTTTACCAAAGGCATTAAAATCAAATAAATGATTTCGTCTTTAGAACTTACATACAACTTTCCTTCAACCCATTAATGGCCCACTACTGAGCACCGATCTGCCCTCATAATTGTGGAGGCCTAGAGTATACTCTTTCAACCCACTTATGGCTTACTACTGAGCACGAGTCTCTCCTCATTATTGAGGAGGCCTGGAGCGTACTCTTTCAAGCCATTAATTGTTCACTACTGAGCACGGATCTCTACCATTGGAACATACTCCATCACGCTGGTGCAGTGCGGATTGTTATGAAGCGTTTTGGCTCAAAAAACATTAATTTAAAGTATTAATATAAACTAGATGCCTGCTATCTGGATGCTAATGAGGAACTACTGAACAAACTTGAGTGCTTGCAGAATTTGGCAATTATTTTCATCTCCGGGTTAAGGAAATTTGATCGAGTATCTTAATTTGGCAAAAAGTAACCAATTCAGCTTCGCCGAAACGCCAGGATATTATGTCTTCTTTTCAATGTTTTACATTCCCCGCTGCTATGCAATGGGCTTGAGGCAATTAGGCTTTCTCAGTTTTGAGGAGAGACCCATGCCCTGTAACGAGTCATTAAAGGGTTGAGGCCAAAGAAGCCATAAATATCACATTAATAAATGAAACGCTTCCGTGTCCAATCTTTACTGTTCTCTATGGCCGCACCCTAAGGATTATCTCAAACGCAGCGGGTGACTCGCCGCATCTGGAACGGTTTCGACATTGTTTACTTTTTTCCGCTTTCCCGACATAATCCGCGCAATACCTGTTTGTAGCTCTTGCAGGATATGAAATAATACCTGTGTGCAATGCAGAAAGTTAAGATGTAAAATTCTTTCGTATTCTCCAAAATGATAGGGCTCTTTTTGAAATGGATTTATAAATTGAATTCTCGAGAATTGTCGTGTTGTCTTAAAACTTGAGTTTATAAAGTTCTTCACGTAAAATAAGAAAGTCATAATATTGACCGAATAAATCTTAATATATATATTTCTTGTGTTCGTGTGTATGTGACTGAACTCCTCCTAAACGGCTTGACCGATTTGGTTGAAATTTTTTGTGTGTCTTCAGGTGGATCCGAGAATGGTTTAGATTCACAATTGGACCCGGTAGGTGGCGTTGCTGTCGATATATCACTAAAACATTTTTTAATTATAAAGCGGTACGAAGTACGCTGGGACCACTAGTCATAATTATAAAATTTATTGCGATTTTTAAGTATTACCTGTTATAATTTGTTTCTACTATTGATTAATAAACTATCTGTTCAGTGCAGTTCTGAAACCAAGTATTTAATTTTTCATACCATCGTGAAGGTTAACAGCAAAATTTGAATTCACTTAACAAATACGAATAGGTTATTTTATCCACATAAATAGTATTGTTCTGTGGTATTTAAATCAGGAAACTGTATTTTCACGAGATTGTGTATATTGCTCAATTTTTTCGTAATAGGTTATAGCGATGCTTTTAAAAAGTAGCTATGTAAGTTACATAGCTACTTTTTAAAAGCATCGCTATTGTAACATTCTGACCATTTATTATTCTTTAGGACGATCACAAACGACGCGTCCGCCCCGCGTTTAATGTTTTTTCCGCTTTTCATACTTAATCTGACTAATACCAGGTTTGTAGCTTCCTGGTATAAAATAATTTTCACCGAGTCGCTCTGAAAATTAATTTTAATGAGCGTGAAGTTGAACGTCAACAAAATTTTGAATATCACTCGTTTCTGGTTACGTAAGCGTTCTGAACCAGCTGTCGCTTTCTTATAAATTTGCCTAATTAAAACGGAATTTCGAGATGTGAATGAAATGTGGTAAACATTCCCGTGTTTGAACTGTAATAGTGGTAAGTGGTAAGCGTAGGTGAATTGTAGACACGGTGTTTGAATTAATTGAACATGGAATAGAAATTGAGATCAATGTTTAATGTCTCTATGTGTACGAATAAACGTAAAACGCACACTCATACCCCCGCACTGGGATTCTCTGGTACGCGGGGGGCATGGACAACACAAATGACTATGACACTAATGACACTAATACCCATGACCCGAGAACAACATTTATCTGACACATAAACATCTGCCCCGGCCGGGAATCGAACCTGGGGCCCCTCGCTTCGCAGGCAGGACCATTACCAACTAAGCTACGGGATCGTCAATAATCGATCGGCTGAGGGTTTAAAGGCCAGTGTTTTTCTCTTTCCCTTTTCTTTTCTGGTCAATAACGCTTCCCTTTTCTTTTCTGGCCAATAACGCACCAGTGATGCTCTTAGTGTTACTGAAGTCCATAATAGTGACAACACCGCAGGTGGTTTGTCCACTATTATCCGTCCGGCTATTACCACAAGCCCTTCTCCGTAAGGACGTCTCAGACAGATATTTACGTTAAATTTATAGGCATTTTATAAGTGTTTTTGACGAGATAACATCTTATAAATCGATGAACACCGGCTGCACGTACGAAAAAATATGGCGTCATTGTCACGTTCCGCCCGAGTGTGCAAGCGAGAGTGCGGCACGCGATAGAGAGGCACGATCGGCCTAAGCGCTCGGTTTTGCTTCAATCTTTTCTTAAGATGTTATCACGTAAAATTATCGTCCGTAAACCGACTTTACAGACTACCTTTTATGAAAGTTGGTAATGGACAAACAAGCCGATGAGCCACTTCATGTTATGTCACCTTCGCCCTTGGAAATTGTTAACAGTGAGAAAGCGCGAGACCCGCATTTTATATAAACACAAACTCCTTTTGACATACTTAGTACAACTTAACTAGTTGATAGGTACCGCCCACATGGAACCGCAAACAACTCAAACAGAACTGCAGTTTTCTATAAAGTCGGTCACACGAGCGGCTCTCGGAGTAAGTTTTAATGATAAGAATACATGTGCGTATCACCGTTCAGATTGCAAGAGAAGAGATTTAGAATAGAAGAGTTTCTGAATAACACTCATACCCCCGCGATGGGAGTAGTGGGCTGACCACAGTACGAGGAACCGATAAGCTGAAGAAGAAAGGTCCTCGAGTGGAGACCACGTCTGGGAAAAAGGAGTTCAGGTTGCCTCCGACCAGGTGGACTGAGGACCTGAAGAAGACAGCAGGCAACCGCTGGATTCAGAATGCCCAGGACCGGTGGCCTTGCAAAGGATGAACGGTGAACACTAGTGTCCTGAGAACAAATTTAATGTTTATCTGTCTTCATTTTATTATGATACGGGTACTAACGATATGTATTTTGAAACGCCGATATTTCGACCCAGTTGCATGGATCGTGGTCACGGCTGAACTGCGGTGGCGCGGAGAAACTTTTGACAGGTGACACTTGACACTAATACATTAGTCTATCTACCTTACGTCTAGTTCGTTTTTGCGTTTTGTTAACCATATTACGACACACTACACTGACCACATCCTGCCGCTCAGCACTTTTAACTTTTTCGGACTTACATAAACTAACCACTGGATTCCATGTTTGCGCTAACTTAAATCCATCCTCCCTATTAAAGTTTTTGGGGTGTTTTGTTGTACACCTGAAATCAGCTGTAGCAGAACATCTACTTGATTCGGGCACTAACCACTGGATTGAACTTGGAAGCCCGCAAGTAATCGCTACGGAACGCCACTACATCCCACGGCTAGTACGAGAGGCAATAGAAATTAAAAAACACCCCAAAAACTTTAATAGGGAGGATGGATTTAAGTTAGCGCAAACATGGAATCCAGTGGTTAGTTTATGTAAGTCCGAAAAAGTTAAAAGTGCTGAGCGGCAGGATGTGGTCAGTGTAGTGTGTCGTAATATGGTTAACAAAACGCAAAAACGAACTAGACGTAAGGTAGATAGACTAATGTATTAGTGTCAAGTGTCACCTGTCAAAAGTTTCTCCGCGCCACCGCAGTTCAGCCGTGACCACGATCCATGCAACTGGGTCGAAATATCGGCGTTTCAAAATACATATCGTGAGTACCCGTATCATAATAAAATGAGTACAATCCGCGATGAGTTAAGTTTAAAATCATACGTTTATCTGTCTTATAAATATCTGCCTTGGCTGAAAATCGAGCCCGGGATCTTTTGCTTCGCAGGCAGGATGTATTGTATAATCATATAAATCGACTCAGAAATAGTCGAGACTTCGATTAAAATCTACACATTCAAAAATCTAATCGATGCCTATACATGTGAGGTTTTGAGTGAACTGATCAAGCATACATAAAAAAAGAAAATATACAGCAAGCATAAAACCTCCTCCATTTCAAAGTGGGTCAAAAACGTTCCAAGTTTGAATATTTGAATTACCCTCGTTGGTTCCAACTCCCATTAACGAAAAATTTTATTAATCAACAATATTTGGCTGTTTTGGTATATTTCGTGTTTATATTCGAGAAGTGTGCATGTAGTTTTGTAATAACAAGTAAGTTACATACTAATATACTGATGTCGGGAATGATAACGACATTCCAGGATTAAGCTATACAAGCGTCGGACTATACCTACCCGCATTCCATGATGTCAGGTTTATTGGGGGTAGTTGTGTATTTGTGGTGTATTAACCACTATAGAAACTCACTCATTTGGAACTCGAAGCTACACATTGATAGACTTGAGTTTATCAGATATTGTAAATTAATTATGACAAATTTTACAGGGAGTGGAATAAATCTAAGTATTGAAATTTTTAGGAAGCCGTATTTCCATTGCGATAAATGCATTTTCTACAGGGTTTTTGTTCAATCTTAGAGATGAGACCAACTGGAAAAATTGGTTACGCTAAGATCTACAACATACTCAATGTATTTATTTTGTCTATTGTGTTTAAATACACTTAACAACAATGACATTATATTTTTTTTAATATGGGTATAATGTAACATCTATCACAGTTGCTCACAACTGGCAAATTTTCTGTTTTTTCTTGAATTCCTTATGATTTCATTCATCAGAACTGGATTTAAAAACATTTACACATTACTCGTATGTCCAATCTGGAAGTATGTCTTTTAAAATAAAAAGAATTTTCTAAGCCGCTCGACAAATGACGAAGAATTAGAAAAGTATTAAAAAACAACCGAATTAAGAACTTCCTCTTTTTTGACATCGCTAAAAAATCTATTTCCCACTATAACACAGAAAGTTTAGTCGAGAACTTGGCGAGTTTCCAATGGTACGTTTTTACTCTATTGCCAGTAAGAACTGTTATTATTCTGATAATACCGTACTAAAGACAAACTATATGGCTTAATCAAAGACGATGACTAAATGAGATAATAAAAACAATCTCTCTATCATATTATTTCTTATTACATTGAAATATGTTTGTTATGAACCTTTATGAACAAACAAAATGTTGGAAAAGTAACTTCAATTACGTAACGAAAAACTGTTTAAGTTACTGGCTTTATTTGTCGAGTCAAGGTTTCAGATAAAATTGAGTTTATTCAGTTATCGCGGGCTTATCTGGTCGGGCAACATAAAATTAGGAAAGTTCTGAAAGGGGAGCCCCTTTATCATTTATTGTGAGCAAGCCAATCCCTTGCTCTTGGTGCACTCTGCTGATCATCAGACGAGGGTATAGCGAGAGATCTTCTGTTGTAGGTCGCCGGGTTTTGCAGCACCCAATTACACCCCACGGCACTCATATATGACAGGGTATAGACCTTGAATCACATATCCAAGGAAGTATAGACTCCCCTGGATATATGATTTTAAATGAGTTCAGCGGTGATCACGATGCATGCAACTTGGTACAAATATCGGCGTACAGAATACATATAATGAGTACCCGTATCATAATTAAATCTACATGGGTCATGGGTGTTAGTGATGTTTAATTTATGTTGTCATGCCACCCGCGACACAGGGAATCCTAGTGCGGGGGTATGATAATGGTCGCCACTTACAATCTGGTAATTGGTCTGATCGTTTGTCAGTTCATTGGTATATATATTGGATGGGTACAGAGTCTAGAACTTTTTACAATAAGAGGGGACACCATTAGCAGGAGAGGTTAACTTGGACTCTACGATAAATTGGCCCCTTACATCCAATTTCTAACTTTATCTAAGCAAATTGAATGGTAAATAAAAGCTCACATACAACACGATTGGAACAAAACGCGCAGATAAATCTAAAATCACTTGGCTATAACGCGTTGAGCCAGTGCAAATCCCAAATAGGTAAACTAAATTGATGACCCATCGGTAAACGGATCGGGGATCTATCCCGAGCGCTATCAAGTTAAATTGGGATCGCCGGGGGCTAGTTTTTTTATTTATCTCTCATTACTCACGGACACTCGCGCACAACTATTATTGGATAGTTTCTCTTTCAGATGCGGCTCGAAATTTGCAAACTTAAGGTTGAATTAATTTTAAAACAACTTTGTTTTTCAATGGTATTTGTGAGGGTAGTTTTAAGAGCAAAGTTAGCAAAACTCTGATAGTCACTGTGTTAGAAATAGACAACTAGCTATTTAATTAATTACAGCAGTATTATTAAATAGCGAATTAAAAGATTTAGGATTTAACTAAATGCGAATTATGTTTGTTTAGGTTGGGATATTTGTAGTAGTTTTAATAGTGAAGTTGGTAAAATCAGTCGGGTTTAGAAAATGTCAAATAATAAAGAATAACCTGCCGCGTATTTAAATGACTGCAACGCAGGTCAGTGCTTCCATGTCATTGTGATATCATGGAAGTCACAGGATAATCGCTGTTTTATTTTTGCACGAATGAAGGCCTGGTAATCTTCAAATAGCTAAACATATTTTTTTCGTCCGCGACAAAGAATTAAGGACAAAATATTAAAATAATGGAAATTTAACGAATACAAGCCCTTATGAAACACAAAAGACTCAGATTAGATCTTATTTCACGCACCTAAGCTTAAGACCTTTTGCCATGTAATTGCAAAAGTTCAAATTTGTAACATTCTTAACAATATCACTGAACTGAAAAATACCCGTGAGATAAGATTATAAAAATCAAATTTCAGAGCCGTTTGTAGCTTCTCTCTCAGGTCTTTTAGATAAAATATTTATAGAAGTAAAGATATTACATCGAATTCTGTTTTTGTTTTGAGCATTCTATGAATATTTTAATGTTATAATAATATTATTTTCATGCTAGAATCACTTCAAGAATAATTAATTACCTAACGAAATCCATGCCTACTTAGAAATTTATGAAATAACAAATAATTATTTTAGCTGATTTAAATAATATATGTTCTACCGCTCATAACCCAGCGGCTTGCGTCGATCTAAGTGATTGACTGAGTTAAGTCAGCAACAGGGGGCACGGTCGGTTATTTGATGGGTGACCGTTATTAGCAAAACTCGACCGCTTCCGTACTTCGGAGGGCACGTTAAGTAGTCTGTCCCGGTTGCTATCGTTGGTTAACAAACGTTACACCATGTCGGAGTTGGTCATTAATCATGTCAATCATATGGTTTGGCAACCAATCCGTCCACAAATCCACAGTAGAGCAGCGTGGGTGATTACGCTCTAGATCTCTTTCGTTATGAGGTGAGACCTCTGCTCAGCAGTGGGCCATTAATGGGTTAAAGCCAAATAAGTAAGCCTTCATCAACATGTGAATGTCGAAGCTATCCGGCTCTTCGTTATCATGAGTTAGAAAGATTCAAAAGTACGGAACCATTTAACCTGATTATAATGAATCAGTGTTAGTGACAATTCTTAGGTAACTGATAGAACTCAAGAACAATGTGTCAATCGTGTGTCAATGTGTCGAACCTTTAGATATAACTGCTGTCATTGGCTACTCTCTTAATGTTAGTGTACCGTAGCAGTTTAAGTGAACATTAAATTATTTATTAGTCTTTTCATTATTAATTAAGGCTAGATCGTATTTCTCGTATTTATCAAGTGTTTTGTATGATCTATATATAAAAACAATTTCAGAAGCATATTGATAAGTTACGATGAGCGAAATAAAAATCACTGAGCCTTTGCTAAGCGACAAGTCGTATAACAGAGTGGCAGTCAAAAACCCACTAAACGCCCTAGGCGCACGACCGAGGTACAGGGGTCTTGTTTATCGCCCTGACCTATTTTTAAAATACGAACTACACCTTACAACGGACTTTTTTAAAATTCAAAATCATAATCAACCACTAGCTATACTGCACGAAGATGGCCAAAGAAAAGAAGGATGGATTGTGTGTGTGAATGAAAGAGAATGAGGACTGGGACAGGGACTGTTAGTGATAGTTAGTCCTGTTAGTTGTTGTTAGTAATAGTCTAGTTAGGAATTGTTAGTAACAGTCTCCTTCTAATTCGGTCACAGAATTGTTGCTACCCTTGAGGACTGAGATGGTCGCCTCTAAAAAAGTGTAGCCGGCTCCACATTCTATTAGATGTGAATCGTCTTTAAAAAGCAATGATTCTCATTATCAGCGACCTTACTCCACCAAATGATGTGTAAACCGACAGGAGAACCAATACTACATTTGCAAACCACAAAAAAACTTATAAACTCTCCTGAGAAATGTGTTGCCATTTCCATTTATTAGCATTTTTGTGCACGTAGGCAGGCACGTATTTCGTTTATGTATATGATAAGTAAATCTATCGATATGTATATGCGTATATTGTTAAGGTAATGAACATAAATTTCAAATTAATTGCCAAACTGATTTTGTGCGGAACTGTACATTCGCCTTTATTGAAATCGGCTAACCAGTAACTACCATCGACTTGACTGAGTCAGGCATACGCCTGGTTGTCCTAGACTAGCTAGAGGGTTAAAAGCCAGTTATTCCTTTTTTGACATGATAACGTCTTAAAAATCGATAAACGCCGGCTGCACGCACGAAAAAGTATGACGTCATTGTCACGTTCGGCCTGAGCCGAGCGTGCAAGCGAGAGCGCGGATCAAGCGATAGAGAGGCACGATCGGCGTAAGCGTTCGCCTTGCAACGCATCTATCTCTCCTCCCTTATGACGTTATCACGTTAAATTATCGTCCGTAAACAGACTTTAGTGACAGCCATTTTTTTTTCTTTCTCGGCTGGCTGCCTGCCATGTTGATGATGATGCCTGAGGTCACTGATGCCCACAGGCATCTTACCAACAGGTGGCTAGGTGGGGTGGTGTAAAAAGAATTAAAAATAATTTATTTCTCCATTATTCTTTTGTAAGTACTACCCCAATAAGAGCTTTGCGAGGATCTTAGAGGCTAGCATTAACAAATGGCTTCACCATTAATAAATTTGCATAACAATACCTTCAGACAGTTTTAATATTCATATTTATAAATGAATTCTACCCGCTGGTACGTAAAAACAAGAAGGACGAAACAAAACCCAGTTTGGGCACGTTTTGGACATTTCCTTCCAAAATATTCGAAGCCCCGACTGTATTATCGCTGACAGCGAAGGCTCATTTTAGGATGAATAGATTTACACTTCACAATACGCTTTCATCGGTGCTGTTATTAAACCTTCAAGCAATTATGGCTTTTGTTAAAATGAGAATTAATCTGCGGCGGTTTTACGTTCATCAATTTTGGTTATTGCGGCCCAAAATAGCTGTTGGCCTAGACAAAAGTGATACAATTATGTACTTATATTGTTGTTACTTTGTTGTGTATTGGTAGCGATGGTTTAAAAAAACAGATTTAAATATCGAATGTGAATCAAACACACACACTCATAGCCCCTTAGACACCCTATGCCGTGGTTGCCATGGACAACATAATATAAAGACAAGAGCACACACTCTCATACCGAGAACAGTAATTTCAACGCACCATTTAATTTCGCCTCGCTGGGAATCGAACGCAGGACCCTTTGATCAGCAGTCCGGCTGGTATCCATTGCGCCACACGGGTTGTCGATTGCGTTTGCAATTACGTTTAAATTCATGAAAGGTTTAACGTATAAACAGAATGAGTTAGGTGGAATTAGAGAGAGGTATTTTTCGTGAAGTGCTCCAGTAAAATATGAATGAAAACCAAATACAATTTATGACGGAGAACGAAATTGCACACACAAAATTTACATATATGCAGTGCAGCTATACCACAAAGGCTGCACTCAGTAATTGCTGTAATCGTACCTACGTAATAATAAAAAAAGGATACATTAATATTTATTACATAACTGTGTCACTGCTGGGCTCCCCTCTCAACGTGAGGAGGCCATAGTCTAACACGCTGGTCAAACGATGATTGGCGGACTTAAAGTGTGTGAACATTTTAAGAACCATGGCGAACTATCGGTTTGTTTCTCCACGATGTTTTCCTTCACCGAAGCAAGTGATAAAAAATTGTAATGCGCACATCATTTTTTTTAAATAATACTTAAAAAAATGAATGCATACCCCGGCCGGGAATCGACCTCTTGAACCCTCGCTTCGTAGGCAGAGTCCCTACCAACTAGGCCACGAGGTCGTTAAATAGAAGATATAGCAAATAGCTTAATACAAATACATATATTAGACCCTATTCATCTTGATAAAACTAAACGGAGAAGCTGAATGGCAGTCCAATTAACGCTAAAGGAATTATGCGCATAACTACATAACAAATTGTGTTGCGAAACAAATCCTATAACATACTCGTATTGCTTTGTTACATAATCACATTCAAAGAAAAAATATCTGGACCTTTTTGTGAACAATTACCGCCAGCATCAGCTAATGCGACTCTCACTAACAGTCACTGTCCCAGTCCTAATATATATTTGCTAACAAACTAATAAAGTTATTGGAGTATGCTTTATGCCTGCGCAGATATGAGGAGAGACCTGTGCCACGGTAATAGTAGTATACAGTATTCTATCTTCATACAAACGGTCGGAACGTGAATCATACCTACGCGCCTCGGAGTTTAGTAGACATTAAGTATACAACAGCCACAGAAACGCCATAGGGACGATCGAACGTGTGGGTTTGTAATCAGGAAGCGTGCGTATAACCTACCCACTTACATTCACTACAACTAGAAAAAGGCGGCCCTAGCGCGTGGGGCAGTAGGCATTTATTTCAAGGACAGGGCCGAGTCACACTACTGTATGATACTATTACCGTGCCTGTGCTCAGTAGTGGGCCATTAATGGGTTGAAGGCAAGTATAAGCATGTTTGATGGTTGCAAGAAGTATATACACCAGCCAGTTCCTGTGGCAATATGAGTCAGTGGTGAGTGCCACGCTAAATGTCGCACTGTGTCTAAGGCCTACTGTCTGTGTCTTGTCGGCTTTCCGTCATGACCTGATGTCGAAATTCAATCCACTCCTTTATTTCGTTATTTACTTCATTTTATCGATTTAGGGGAACATTTTTTCTCTCTCGCTCTAAAAATCAGAAAATTAGTTCAATAGTTAGGTATAACTTCTATCAACAACTTCGTATTAAGTTTTAGATATTATCCCGAGGGAATAAATCCGTTTTCAGGGATGAAAGGGACATTAAGGAAAGACTCGGGCCAGATCCTAAATATGCCGAGAATCACCTAAATCTATTTATTAGTTTCTTCAACACATTTGACAATTGACATTTAAACAGACAGACAGAGCGACCAATAAGCTTCGATCCTGTTAAAGTTTTAGTATAGATGTCAGTCACATTTTAACACACTTTCAAACATTTTAAAACATGTTGCGACCTGCGAATCAAGCGTTCACAAACAAGATAACCTAGATTAAAATTGAGGCCAGCTGGAGGTAAACAAGAAAGGTAGAAACAAAAACATAAAACATTGTTATGTCAAGGACAGTGAGATTCTGCACCCAATGATATATCTTGAAATAAAATACTAATGATACCTCATAATCAAATCGTTCAAGATATTTCAAATTATCGGGAACAAAAGCTCAGATAAACTGACAAATCAACATCAATATTGCTTACAATTTCTGACTGTTTCAATCGGTTACCAAAGAAGAAAGATAATGTCAATTTGAATAATCCCATCTAAAGGATTGCGACATAAAAGAGCTTTTCCAAAGCAAATCGAGGGCGATTAATAGTTGTAAACTGTATCATAACTTCATAACCCTAATGAAATAATAAATAATAATACACACAAAACTTAAATTACTAACCGAGTCATTGTAAGACCTTCAACATAATATTGTGTAGGCAATTGGATCAAATTACCCAAATTCAGTTGCGAACAGAACCCACATTGCTCGTATTTGTCGGGTCCTAAACTAACAGCTGACTCGCGCCCGCGGTCCAAATCCCTTTGCGGGAAATCACAAGGTCCGAAGGCTAAAGTCAATAATGGACTTACAGCTCTAAAGGAATATTGTATTAGCTTCGGTTTCGCTAAAACACATAAGTATCACAGCCTGAAACACGTATAACTACTGCTTGGTGGTAGGCCTATAGCCTATAGCCCGGTTACCTACCATCCTTTTGCTTGTGTTACCGACGACCGCTTGTGTACCGTGAAACGACTTGTGATCCGACTTGCTTGAGAGAAAGAGAGAGAGAGATTGTTGGGTTAATAAAATCCTCTTTAGATGTTTTCTCAAATATCTTCCGTGTTCAGATATCGATCAGGTAGATTTTTTAAGTGAAACTTCTTTAGCCGCGCTGAGAGTAAAAATCCAAGATCAAGATTTAGGGCGTTGACCACTCGCCACTCATGGATAGCTATGGAATAGTGCTATAATAATTTTTATATTTACACAGTATTGCATGCCATTCTTTCTACACTTAACTTTAATCGTTATGAAAATAAATGTGAAATCCACTCACGCGTCGCTGGACATTTTGTGTTTTTGAATTATAATATAAAGTGATGTACATTATATTCTTCTAACCCTATCAATATCATAATAATCATTATACCTAAATACATTATTATAAATCTTTCCTCTTTATAATAAGCTGCGCCATGCGGTTTTACCATCGTTAATCCTGATCCCGTGCGAATATCGGGATAACAAATACACTATGTTTTCTAATGATTATAGCCTATTACTGCACAGTTTCATCAAAATCCGTTATGTAGATTTTGCGAGAAAGTGTAGCAAACATCCATGTATCCTCACAAACTTTCGCGTTTTTATTAGTAAGATACGATTTTTGACTCTTCAAAACATTAATACCAATTCAAATTACACTAGTCCATTAGGAGTTGCAAGTTATAAACCTTTATATAAATAGTTTATGAAATGCAAATCGATTCGGAGAAGTTTAGTGAATTCCATGTTGTTTTAGGATTACGCTATAACAAACACGCGATTTTGGATGGATCATTTCCAATGTGAGTTGCGTTTACCATTACATTTAGCCATTACTATTAACGGTTTAAGTCTTGAAATTCTGTTCTAATGATATTTGAAGTACTCGTGTAACTTCTATGAAAATGCAAATAATTATATTAATGATATAAGCTAAGCTTTTATATCTTTAAAAACATATTTTTTAGGATTTTTTTATTTTTTTTACTTTATTTTTTAATTTCTAGTTATCGCTGCAAGTCCTTTCATTTGATACTCCTATTGAAGGAGTGCATTAAAAATAACTAATCTGCCATCTTGTAAGTTCCGCCATGTTGGATTTAGAATGACGTCACATACCAGATCATGCATTGTCATCCAAACTAAACGTGTATACCAAAATTCAGCTCAATCGGTTGACGATAACTGCCTCAAAATTTTATTGCAAGATTTCACCCGAACAAACATTGCAGTTAAATAAAAGCTTTTAATAAACGACCCATGGATCGAACATGACGCATACAGCTCTTTAAGCAGTAGGTATATATAGTAGATAGATATAAGTGGTAGATAGTACTCGTTGATGTCGATGTGACCTAGATAATGAAGACGTTCCCGCAGGAGCAAGCTGTCCGAACATGTCGGACCCAATCACGAGAAATACGGATTTCCACTTATATTTCTTCGTAATAAGAAAAAAGAGCTATTCATACTATACGTATTATCTTCTTATTCTTTCTTCTTCTTATATATAAAAATGAATCGCTGTTTTTGTTGCTAAGAGCAGATCTCCAGAACAGCTGAACCGATTTCGCTAATTCTTTTTTTATGATATTCCTTAAAGTACGAAGATGGTTATTACGGAGAGAAAAATTTAAAAAATTGCCTGAAAAAGTAAAAAAACAACACTTTTCTATATTCCCATACAAAAGATTCGTTATAATACTTAAAAGTCAATTTGAACTTTAATACCATAGCATAAAGTTTAAGTGTCAGTGGAGGGTTTCCGAGAAGGCAAAACAAATGACTGACACGACACGAGTAGTACGAGAGCTAACAACGTTGGAAAAACAAGAATTTGAGGTAGACCACTTTTTAGATAATTATGTTATCTCTCTCACTCTCCTGGACGTCATACGGACGGTCTGGCTGGCGGTAGACGTTGCGTTCATCAGTGCGCATCGCATCTGTACAGGTAAAATATCAATTTTTCAAATAATTTTAAGAAGGTTTCTTTTCTTTTTTTAATTGAACTTTTTGCAACATTAATTTTATTTATTTATTTATTTATTCTTTATTGTTCCAACAACACTGTTACAATGGGCGGACTTAATGCTAAACAGCATTCTCTAACAGTCAACCTTGAGAAAGTGCAGAGAACTAAGTAGGCTAAGTAGGCATTAATCTATTTGTAATTCCTGTATTGCACAATAAAGAATATTTCTATTCTATTCTATTCTATTCTATTATTGCTATAAAATATTTTTTTCAAATTATTGTATGTTGTTATTTAATTATCTAAAACCCCAAAATTTATTTGCCAGACAATAAATCAATTGTTAAACTTCAGCCAGACCGATCCAAAAGTGAAAAGTGTTGTGGTATCATTTGGTTGGTCTAGAAATAGTTATCAAATAAATGTCAGAGAAATTACTAAAAACTATTGAATTATTTTGTGGATTAATATGGTATCAAAATGATAATTTATTTTTGTACAATTAGACAGCCAGACCCCCCCGTATGATGTCCGGGAAAGTGAGAGAGATACCATATCTCAAAAGTAGCTTTCCTGAAATGGTCTCTCGAAAACGTTGCTAGCTCTTAGACCATTATGATATTTCCATTTCTTTATTTTCTCGATGACAGCTCCTGTGAAAACTTGAACGAGCGTCTTTTTTACATTATGCATGCATTATTTGATAAAAATATGACGTTTACACACTTACAAGGTTATATCAGATTCGGAGAAACTGATAGGGATGGAGCTATATCGATAAACGATAACACGATAACAGACCCGATTTTTTTTTACAAAATGTAAGAAACTAAACTACTGCCGGACACTTTTGTACAAATGTATTAACTAATATTATATTATATTTCATTACAAGATGTTACACGTATTTATTCTTGATTGATAATGCCAACTTCTTTAAAATTTTGGAAGCTGTTGTAAAATAAGTAGTTATAGGTAGGCACTCGACAATGAAACGAAATAATTATAATGACAGGTAATCTTTATTCATTTATTTTAATCAAAATCTGATGAATTTAATCTTATATATAAAAATGAATCGCTGTTTTTGTTGCTAAGAGCAGATCTCCAGAACAGCTGAACCGATTTCGCTAATTCTTTTTTTATGATATTCCTTAAAGTACGAAGATGGTTATTACGGAGAGAAAAATTTAAAAAATTGCCTGAAAAAGTAAAAAAACAACACTTTTCTATATTCCCATACAAAAGATTCGTTATAATACTTAAAAGTCAATTTGAACTTTAATACCATAGCATAAAGTTTAAGTGTCAGTGGAGGGTTTCCGAGAAGGCAAAACAAATGACTGACACGACACGAGTAGTACGAGAGCTAACAACGTTGGAAAAACAAGAATTTGAGGTAGACCACTTTTTAGATAATTATGTTATCTCTCTCACTCTCCTGGACGTCATACGGACGGTCTGGCTGGCGGTAGACGTTGCGTTCATCAGTGCGCATCGCATCTGTACAGGTAAAATATCAATTTTTCAAATAATTTTAAGAAGGTTTCTTTTCTTTTTTTAATTGAACTTTTTGCAACATTAATTTTATTTATTTATTTATTTATTCTTTATTGTTCCAACAACACTGTTACAATGGGCGGACTTAATGCTAAACAGCATTCTCTAACAGTCAACCTTGAGAAAGTGCAGAGAACTAAGTAGGCTAAGTAGGCATTAATCTATTTGTAATTCCTGTATTGCACAATAAAGAATATTTCTATTCTATTCTATTCTATTCTATTATTGCTATAAAATATTTTTTTCAAATTATTGTATGTTGTTATTTAATTATCTAAAACCCCAAAATTTATTTGCCAGACAATAAATCAATTGTTAAACTTCAGCCAGACCGATCCAAAAGTGAAAAGTGTTGTGGTATCATTTGGTTGGTCTAGAAATAGTTATCAAATAAATGTCAGAGAAATTACTAAAAACTATTGAATTATTTTGTGGATTAATATGGTATCAAAATGATAATTTATTTTTGTACAATTAGACAGCCAGACCCCCCCGTATGATGTCCGGGAAAGTGAGAGAGATACCATATCTCAAAAGTAGCTTTCCTGAAATGGTCTCTCGAAAACGTTGCTAGCTCTTAGACCATTATGATATTTCCATTTCTTTATTTTCTCGATGACAGCTCCTGTGAAAACTTGAACGAGCGTCTTTTTTACATTATGCATGCATTATTTGATAAAAATATGACGTTTACACACTTACAAGGTTATATCAGATTCGGAGAAACTGATAGGGATGGAGCTATATCGATAAACGATAACACGATAACAGACCCGATTTTTTTTTACAAAATGTAAGAAACTAAACTACTGCCGGACACTTTTGTACAAATGTATTAACTAATATTATATTATATTTCATTACAAGATGTTACACGTATTTATTCTTGATTGATAATGCCAACTTCTTTAAAATTTTGGAAGCTGTTGTAAAATAAGTAGTTATAGGTAGGCACTCGACAATGAAACGAAATAATTATAATGACAGGTAATCTTTATTCATTTATTTTAATCAAAATCTGATGAATTTAATATAATAAATATATGCGATCGATATCATTACGTACTTATTTGGTCACAACACTACAACTATATAAATTAGAACTGTCATCGAGAATTTATTATGGATATTTTATTATGGACTAACGCCGGACCATATATACATAGTAGGTATAAGTTCCCGCGAACAAATCTCTTCACGTTTTTACTAATAAAATACAGTTAAAGTAAGTAAGTCAATCGGACAACACGACATCAAGTCAACACGGAAGCGCTCAAGAAATTTTTGCCACTAGCGGTCACCCATCCAACTACCGACCGCGCCCATTACTTGAGATCAACGCAAGCCGCCGGGCTATGAGCGCTTCGAGGAGACCTTAAATATATCTAACCATTCTAATACATTATCTTAGATTTATATAATTATTCTTTTAATGAATTTTTAATTAGGTAGTTACTACTTACTACTCCAAAAATTTATTGATGCAACTCGCACTTGACCATATTTTTCCATTTGACCATATTCAAACGCCGCACGCAAATCTTAATTTTCAAAAATTAATTTATAATTTAATTATCACTTGCTTCGGTGAAGGAAAACATCGTGAGGAAACCAGGAGCACACCTGAGAGTTATCCAAAATGTTCTCAAGGGTGATGTGTGAAGTCCGCAAATCCGCAGTTGACCAACGTGGTAGACTATGGCCTATACCCCTCACGTTGTGAGAGGAGACCCGTGCCCAGCTATGGGACAGTTATGGGTTGTGATGATGGTAAAATCTAAATTGTCTGTGGTAAAATGTCACTTGAAATGTAAACGTCTCTTTGCTGTGCATCTATAATTCTATAATATTACAATTCCTATAAAATTAAAAATTGTTGTGTACTACCACTTACTAAATATGCCTCCTATAAAGCGGCGGAAGAACCCGAAATGCAACGAGTCAAATTAATTATCAATCTAATCGTACTGCCGAGGAACGTGAAGATCGCAATGAACATGAAAAGAACTCACGGAGCGGTTTTTACCCGCTCCCGCCGCGGTGGCGGGCCCGCAGCTAAAAGCATAAACTCACGAGACCGGGGTTTTGTGCGGTAACGCAGCCGCCGCGGTTGTGATTATCGCCCGCAAACCTGGCGGGCGATTACCGCAGTCGCCCGCCAACCTATCGCAAAGCGTGCGGGAGCAACCCGCCGAGGCTCCGGTTACCGCGAACCGCGCCATTCTAGAAGTTGCCCGCCGGTGTAGCGGGCGCCGCGAGTAAACCGAGCCCGCTGCGGGCGTAAACCGCCTCATGAAATGTGCCACTCGGTTTTACATACATATCTGCATTCTACAAGAGCTGCAGGCCCGCCACCGCGGCGGGAGCGGGTGAAAATCGCTCCGTGAGTTCTTAGGCTAAGACAGACCCGTGAAGCGCAACATTCGAGTAATAATGGTGCAAGCTTTTTAGTGACTATTAAAAGAATTACCACAGACAATTTACATTTTACCATCATCACAACCCATAACTGTCCCACAACTGGGCACGGGTCTCCTCCCACAATGTGAGGGGTATAGGCCATAGTCTACCACGTTGGCTAAGTGCGGATTTGCGGACTTCATACATCTTTGAGAACATTATGGAGAACTCTCAGGTGTGCAGGTTTCCTCACGATGTTTTCCTTCACCGAAGCAAGTGATAATTAAATTCTAATACGCACATAATTTTTGAAAATTCAGTGGAATATAATAAGTAGGTATCATAATAAAAAATCAGAAATTGTTATTTTCATTGTGATATTTCAGTGACTATTAAAAGAATTTAAGTGTTTTATAATTTTTATTTTTTGACATATCAACTTTCTTATATTGTTGACTTATCCACTTTTTTTTTATCTTACTAGCTAACCCGGTGACCCAAATAGCAGAATAAGTATAAAAAAAAATAAAGAATCTACTGTTAGGCGGTACGAAGTTCGCCGGGTCAGCTAGTGTATGAATAGAATTTGCTTTTGACGGAAACAATTCTATTTAGACGTGATATACGAAGTGAACTTGAATTAAATTCTTACTCAATGATTTACTGTTATTTGGTAGATAAATTTAGTAAGAAATACAATTTTCAATGTACGAGCATAAATAATAAATATTTAAAATATGCGACATAATTATGAATAAATCCATTCATATGATTACAAGAAACAATTATGATATGAGAAATATTATGAATTACTTTGTATGTTCATCTGTGGATTTACTATTTTGCTTTGGAGATAAATGTAGGTATAAAAGATACACATTTATTTGAATTTACAATAATTTGAAACATATCAGCTATACAAATTTCAATAAGTTCCATATCAAAAGAAATGTGGCACATCGATGCAGATATCTAGATTTTTTATTAATCCCTGTTTGAGTAGTCATCGGTGGTCATCTTTCGTCTTTGTACAACCTCTACATGGATAGCACTAGCTAAATCAGTGCAAACACCCCAATTTCGAGGTAAAAAAAATGGCTGCCTAATGCCAAATAATCGTAGGGAAAACAAAATTGGGATTGTGATTTGTGGATAAAATCTATCGTATTTCACCCCCCCCCCCCCCCCCCAGACTCCCGATACCCATGACCAGACACATGGTATATTATACAAAAATTAAGACAGATAAAAAAAAACTTGCCAACTTAGCAAAATCTCGCCGAAAGCAACATTAAACTCACATAGCAAGGAGTCTAGCTTTAAAGTTATGCGTTCAAAAGGATTAAATCCACCGGGACTAAGTCACAAGCTACATTTATACATTATACACTAACAAACTCTATGCGGAATTATCTTGCGAATTGTCAAATTGCTCGTAATTAACACTGCAGTATTACGCCTCGTAAGATATGATTATATGAGTTAACAGTATTTAATTTTGTATTGTGACTTTAGGGAATACGCTAGGCTATAAAATATACCTTTTTATTGTAGTTTATAATCTAATAAAACAATGTAAGACAACAATAATTCATAACACCACACTAATATACTTAAAAATAATTATTAAAAAAAGTTTAATCCTGTAAAGTTCCTCATATTTCTTAAGCGGAAATCAAAAATCGGAATACTTTTTCTTGTGTATATTTCTAACTTTATAATAAAAGGGATGGGGCAAACAAAACTCATATTTACCAAGTTTTCATGTCTCAGTGCCTAGTCGAAAGTTGAGCCAGTTTGGCCAACAAACTTCGCTTCGATAAAGCCGGGGTCAGAGATAAATTGAATACAGAATGTATAAAATATGGCTATAATACGTAAAAGTACAAAGGATGTTGTTATCTCCTACTTTCGGCTTTTTGTTTTTTACTTTTCGTATTGTTCTTTGTTAAATGGTCGTTTATTTGATTGAAGTTTTGTTATCTTTGTTAAGGTTCTGTAGGTTGGCTGACTAAACGTCTGTACCATTACTAGCTGTTGTCAGCGGTTTGGCCTGCGCTGGTGAACTTTTAACTGATTTTCAAACGAACCCTCATTCCTAGTTTATCCCCTCAGGTTTTCATTTTGCAAACAAGCATGATGATAAGTTACCCACAGTTCATGATAACTCTTTTAGTGCTACACACTCATGAACGAATTGTCACGAAAAGTCACGAATTTGGGGGTCGGGTTGCTCGAGTCCGTAGGAGTTTACTTGAATACTGAATTCCCTACACGTGTCCCCTGGGTAGTGCTAAACGTGCAGCTACTCTCGTGGTAGGCCACAACATCGGTAGCCGACTTAGGTTACCACCTATCAGAGGAAACCATGCCGCCAAACGATTCGTCGTGTTATGATGTCTGAAGCCGAGTGGAGGATGGGTCTGAACAGTTGCATTTTGTAGTGTCGGGAGCGTAGTCGCGGAGGGCAGCGGGATCCGTAGTACGGTGCACAGCTGGCCGACCGTAGACAGTTGGGGGCCCAAGTGTTGTTAACGCTGTTGCCTAACTTTGTCGATCACTTAACAAATCGCAAGCCTCCTGGCTATGAGCGCTTCATAAAGACTTACCTACTGCTTACTACCATCGACTAGCTTTGAACACCCTGTAACGTGTAGTCCTCAAGGTCCTCTTTACTAACAATTACTAACTAGACTATCTCTTACTATCACTAACAGTCCCTGCTCTACAACTAACGTGGTTAATAACACCCTCAGCTAAATTCAAGTCCAGATTTCAGCCTTCCTCTGGGTCGGTTACAGTTATGCGCGGCAGTGAAAGGGCATGCTCGTTTGCTTTCTTAAATCCATAAAACTGTATCCAACTAAATCGATAGGATAACGCAAGAAGATCGGTCACAAAATGTATACCAATAATTACGCACATTACCCTAATAAATTCTAGAAATGACTTTGACATAATTTGTCTAGTTTTGGCTCGGTTCCAAATTTGACACGGAATCACGGAACTCGTTTGTAGCATGTAGAAATTGTAGGAATGTTATGTTGCAGTTTTTGCGTTAGGCGCAATGCACAGAGCAAACTCGGTTACGGAATCCCTTAGATGTAACCATTAAACAGCGTACAATGTACACATAGGAATTTTGTGACGAAATACTCTGGATGTAACCTTTTAGTGTAAAAAGCGTAACTTGAGTGACAATTCATTTAAATAGCGCTAGTTGATCCGTTTGTTAGTACTTATAACGACTGATATAGTTGATAGTTAGTCGTGCTAGTAGTTGTTGTTTAGTTAGTAATTGTTAGTAAAAATCTCGTTCTAAGTCAGTCACAGATGTATTGCTATAGGCAACTTATGTAGTTTGGGAGAGTAACTTAATACTCTAATAAATAATAGTTTAGGAGATAAATTTTCATATTAGATATGAAACAGAATAGACTAAGCAGTGAAAATTTGTGAAAGTTAGAAAAATAAACTTGTATAGGTAATTTGTTTCAGTCTTCTTAACTGAAATAATAAAATACTTACTACAAACATATTTTTATGTAATATCCTATAGGGATATATTATTATGTAAAAAACCGACAAACAATCAGCTACCCGATGGTAGCAGCATAAAGAACACCAAAGGGATCGCTCATACAATGCCGGCTAAATAAGAAAGAAGAGAAATAGAATAAGAAAAATGAGAAAGAAGAAAAAGAAAGAAGAATAAGAAAAAATAAAAAATAAAGAAAAAGGAGGAAAACTGAGGAGTCAAAATTTGTAAGAGTACAAAAATAATATTTCCGTAGACGCGTGCATTAGCTAGTCAGTTACAAAATCTACTGTCGTCGAATTGTTTGACCCAACTAATCTGCATTGCAGTATATTGGGCCTTTCATAGTCAAATATCAAAACACATTACAAACCTTCTGCAGATAATATTCAGGGAAGAATATGTTAGGTAGAGAAGATTACCTGAAATCAAGGAACATAATCAATTATTCAATGAATAACTGAACAACAATATAGTGAACGAAATCGTTTCAAAGTGGTTCGAAATTATAAAGCACGAGTAAGTGAGTGAGTACACGTTTAAATGTTTAATATCCACGATGATAAATAAATTAAAAATCATATAAATAATTGTAATTAAAACCTAACTTATCTATCGCAAATAGATGAGTTGACGACCCATAACATAAAATTGCAGTACCCTGCCTGCGAAGACCAGGGGTTGTTGGGACCAGGGGTTGTTGGGACTAATTGTTGGTTTTAACAAAAAAAATATCTTTTTTTTGACCTGTAACGGGTTCTCACGATATTTATTATTCATACCGATATTTGCTCATAACATAATTGCATAAGACGATTTGGTCGAAATATCGGTATAAATAATAAAGATCGTGATAACGTGTTAAAGTTAAAATGTTTAGTGTCCGCGATCATAAAAAATACTATCACTTTTCGTTCGGGTACTATGTTTTTATATAAGGAATAGATTTACCGAGCAGGAATTACCTAGTAACATCATAAAATATGAATAATTAGTCAACTATGTCTACAGCATAAATTGACATAATTTTCTGTCTGGCAGGTAGCCAGTCACAGTGACGTACAACATACGCAGCTATGTAGGTACGTGGAAAATTACTGAGACCACTAATTGTACTTTAATGGGGGAACTTGGAGGTATAAATAGAAGCTAAGCTAAAGGGGTATTTAAGCCTTATCCTTTACAGAAACACAGCTGTTCTAAAGATCTTATTCTCTTCTTATTTCACACTACAATAGAACTTTATTAAGTAGATAAAGGCTTTATCTAGGTAACGATTTCTAAGGAACAAAAAGATTTGTGAGGTGCAAAAAAAGTAAAAAATATATTAATCGTCCATTCCATGCTCCTCGTTCGCTCGTTCCATTGCTAAATCACACAGAGCTTTTTTTACACTTTGTAATGCAAAGGAGAGTTAATCATGTTTTTTAACAATCTATATAATTACATTATGCTTATTCATCTGTAGCGCTCTAAAGACTGAACACTTAAGGCTGATTGTAATAATTCTCATGTCAATCTTTTAATCTTAATCTTGCAAATGTTGCAAGTTTCAGTATAGAAATGACTATAAACAAAATTTTAACATGGCGTTTACCAGACGACATGTTGTGAAAAAGGAAAATTGAAAGTCTGTGAATTACTTTTTATGGGGTACCTATTAACACCTTAACTGCGGCAGTAAAAACAGTGACTTCCAGCTGGTGCGGTGGCGGTCCAAAAAGGCACCCACTTGACTTTCTTACTGTGCGGGGCGGTCCCTTTCGACCCCACACCTATGAGTGGTATTAAAGCTCAATATCTTTGCCAAGGAGTATGGTTTATAACAATTTTTATACTTTTTGAAATCGTCATGAATCACTTGTGTTTGC
Organism: Ochlodes sylvanus; assembly: GCA_905404295.2. Lineage (NCBI taxonomy): Eukaryota > Metazoa > Arthropoda > Insecta > Lepidoptera > Hesperiidae > Ochlodes > Ochlodes sylvanus. The sequence goes on along the minus strand of FR990142.1, from coordinate 8,390,319 downwards.
ATTGGCACCGCCCCTGGATTCTCCTAACAGAAAATGAGTAATTAACAATTGAAAATGTCAGGTCGATAAGGACCGATGCCGCACTAGAGTGTAATTTTTGTAGTGATGGGAAAGTGAACGAAAAGAAAATATCGAGTCATTATTTAATAAAATTTTATTAAGTACAGTAATGGGTAAACCCATTACTGTACTTAATAAAAAAATATGTAAAACAAATTATGTAAACTTAAAAAAAACAAACTCAAACTCATGTAGGTATGATACATACACTTATGAACGTCAAATTTTTGCATCTCCCACTGTTCCGCTAAGGTGCCTTCAAATATTGATTTTTTTAATCTTTGAGGAGAAAAAGAAACTACTCGGCACATCTTTTAAAAAATAATAATGCTACATTACAAATTTTATACCTACATACAGATACATACATACTAAACATGAGCCGAACTGGTCGCGGATGTCTATATCCAAGCATCTTAGTCATTAATATATTCTTCTACTGTATAATAACCTTTCTCTATTAGTCGTGTTTTTACATGTTTCTTAAATATTTGAACCAGGACACCCATATTTTTTCTTTTAGGGAAAATTCCTGTGTTTAGGCGTTTTTCAAATTGAACCGTCGTATTCCTCCCCGTAGTCACTTTTATTTCCTTTTGAATATTGTTTGTTGTGATGCGCCATTGTATCGAGCACGAGAACGTGCTCCTCGTGTAGCAAGCACAACACTACTGGCGGCTCGACGCGTACGCATCTGCACAGTGCGGCATCGGGTCGCCGGCGGTCATCCACCAAAACAGGCCCGCTCCCGCACTGAGATAACTTTTTTTACGTTCTGTGCGGCGGCGGTCGAAAAAGGCCCGCCGCTTTATTAAACTGCTATATTTCTACATTATTAGTCACGAATCGAAAACTATATTTGTCTCTGTCATACTCGTAAAAATTCCCAAGAAACCGGTCCCGCACAGGCGGGAGGAACCTATTTTTCCCGTACGCACAGCGCGTTGGCACAGCATCGGGCCGATTGTGGGTGATCCGCAGGGAACGTGTTAATGATTAGTTATTTGAAAATCTACTTTTGGTTTAATCTCGATATAAAACTTATTGGAAACCATTGTCATTTAAATTTTCAATACTGGTTTGATAGAAGAATCTACACTATATCAGATGGTCCTAACAAGCCCTTTCTTAACACAATTATAACGGGAAATAAAATAGTCGTGCGCCGTCTTCTTAACCATTTCACACAATGTTACAGTCATGAATAAAATAATTAAAAGTTAAATATCGCATTCAGTTATGATAACAGCTTTATTTCCAAACTTAAAGTTGAAAACAATAACATTAGATATAAGAAACGAGAACCGCAATGCAATAGAGCCGCGTACTGACAAATTCTAAAGGGCGTCCATTTCCAATCGAGTGCCGTAACTGCATCAGAAGTGAAAAGTAAATTGGACGGTGAAATGGCGGGGATTTCGTCCGTCGGAATCCTATACAATCGAGGACAGGCGTGAAATTGAGAATGGTGATCATCTACAATGAAGTTTTCTGTTGGGCAATATAATAGGTGCTCAAAATCAAAGGCAATATTAGCGAAGCGTACAAAAATCCTAGTTACGATGTTTTTCCTTGACCTAAAAAGTTCATTTATAGGTATATCGACGCAAAAGCGGAAACATTGTAACCCACACCTATGAGAATGTTTTCAGCGCAGATTCAGAATCAGAATAAAATTCTGCATCGAATGGTCCAAGTCTTGTGGGTGTAGGACCAATAGAAAATTTTGTACAGCACTGAAATTAACCCTGGTATTATGGAGAAAATGAAAATGTTTTATATATAACCTAACCTAACCTAACCTAACCTAACCGATACATTAATTTTTCACATAGCTGCTAGGTACACGTGCAATACATAAAAATCTTCGGTTTCACGAGCTCTATACACCCCCGTAATTTGTTTTTCGATTATTCATACATTTTCATTACAATAAAATTAAGTTATATTCTACACGAACAACTACTCTATGAAATATTATGTTTTGATTTTGATTTTAGTTTTGATATTTTTAAACAAAACCAAAACACCCTCAGTGTCTTGGAGGGCCCTAAGCCCTTGGTCCTGGTAGTAATCGTTAAAATAACAGTCGTTAAGCCATGTCGGAGGCCTTTGGGTGGCATAAAAACTTCCGACTTGGGTTGGCAACTAATCCCTCCACCAACGCGCACTGGAGCAAGGTGGTGGAGTTTGATATAGGCCTTGTGACTTCAGGGCTCTAAACTCATACCCGGTAGATACTGGGTTGAATCCAACTATAACTAAAACAACTATTTTTAGTTGGAGAAAAATAGGAACTGTAAAATTATAAGAAATACATTTTCGGCCCTTTCCAGCAAAATGAAGTACCAGCGATTTAGTTCCGCACCACCTGGCAAAGCCGGCTCTCGGCGAAGGCGTGAATTGCTCTGCCCCGGTCTGCTACAGCACTGCACTCTTTATTGCACTGGTATTAAGGAACGGAAAAGCAAATAAATGATTTTAAAATATTGTTACGTTTGTAAGCTTCGAAAAAATCGTGGGCTATAAATGTTTTTGTATTTTTTGACGGAGATATTGTGTTGTTTCTTGTTATTTACATTTTCAGCTCCGAACAAAATCATAAGTAAAATTTTATAGTAATATACTACATTATGTATTTACACACTTATGTATGTATACTAAAAGCAGTTGGTGTGCCAACCACTATAATTAATTGGCTTGTCTGTATGTTTGTCGGCTATTTTTAAACCTTATAAACCACTTACGTAAAGATGCATTGAACACAAAGGTTAGTGGTACACGATGAGACGAAAAGAACGTAGATAGGACAGGTTAAGACCTACAGGATGAACGTGATAGTTTAACAAAGCGGAATCTCCGGCCAGGCGAGGTGCGTCATGCCTGGGGAGCGGCCGAGCTGCGACTGTTCATGTTATATATACGGTACTTGTATATAATTATGATAGCGGTGTAGAAATCTTCGATAGCGTGATTCAGATTTGACGTGGAGTCATCGTGTCGTGTGTATAACTTACCATCAGGTGGGATTGTTGTCAAGCACTACTTTATACTCGTAAGAAGTAAAAAAGGATGGACATAATGAGATGGTTAAAACAAGATAGAAAAATAGGGCAAGACAGGGCAGAATCACGCCATGATAAAATTAAATTAGTTTCCTTTTAATCATTTACCATCCTCTAAAAGACGTGTGAACCGACAATTGAAAGGGTAAATTGAGTCTTGCAAACAAAAGAACGTACTATCAATACCATTATTCAGCAAGTCGCATCAACTAGAACGGGATAGCAAAGCGAATGAGCATTGCGAAGAATGCTATGGCACTCGATTTCAAAGGGAACGTGACATGCCAGCAGTCCCGTAATCTGTAGAGTATGCAGTTATTAGTATTTTTACTGAAGGAAACATAGTCGGTTGGAGGAATTCGTTCTTTTATGACATGCTTGTTTGCTTTTCCTTTATATTTTACCATGAAGTTTTTGCAGTGAAAGGAGAAAAAGAAGTGAAATTTTGTTTGTTTACGTAATAAGATCTATGATACTAATTGTCCAACTTCAGCGCACCCAAAGGAAGGTTACAATTTCAGTCTTTATTTATGGGATCTTGAGTAGCAGTATGGCGCAACGGTTACCATGTCGGACTGCCGCCGAAGAGTTCTCGGTTCGATTCCCAGTGAGGCGGAAAGGACAACCCCAATTCCCATACAACCTCAGGCCATGACTTGACAAAACTGAAAATTTGCCATCAATTAGAACATAATATAATGTATAAGTGACACAATTTTCAGGGCTGCCAGCAATGGCCATTTAAAGTAATCGTAGGATAAACATAAGGTTTATAGGTTATAATTTTCGCAAAGTAGGTATTGAGTGTCACTTTGAGTGTTACCTGTTTATTGAAGGAAATATCAATAAATGATAATGGTACTTAAGTCAAGTTTTGTATAATTATCTTTAATAATAATATACTAATTGTAAATTCATATTTCTTGACTTCAATTCTTTGACGTTCATAAGTGTATGCATCATACCTACATGAAATAAATGATTTGAGTTTGAGTTTGAAAATACCCGTACGTACTACGTTCATAGTACCTACATACTTATCAGTTATCATTAGGTATCTATTAATTAATTGCGATGATCTGTAAACCTATAGGAAAGTACGTGCATTTGTAGCTAGTACAATATTAAAAGGCAGTTCCTTTAAAACAAAAAACACTGCTTTTACTATTATCAATATGACAATTTATTAGCTAAACCAATATTAGGCAGCTATATGTAAGTAGTCTTCGAAGGGGAATTCAAATTAAAAACAGTTTCTTTTTTAAGATGTTTAATCATTATCATCTTCATTATAATATATTAATACATTGTCCAAGGATTGTGCAGGAGGCGCTATATTCTCTTGGTACCTTGCCCAACCAAGGTACCATATAATGCTCATAGTATGAGCACAGCAACCCACAGTCCTTTTCCCCACCACGCAGTTGCAATAATATTGAACTATGGCATCCCTCCCGCTTTTTGTACTATCAATCAAAATATATACAAAATAAGTTTTTGAACTTATGTGCCTAGACTGTATTCGGCCTCTTAACAACCACGTGGTCTCCGATACCGACAGCTCTTGTAGTAGATAGCTGTCGACCTCTCTGCATACTTCAATCGTATACCTGCCATTTGCTCTTATATGCTCCCCATAATATGACCGAGCCTGTTTTAATTGGTATGTACCAAGTGAGATGAGTATAAGCTCACTAAATGATAGCTCAGGAAATTCTCTTAAATTATCTCGGTCAACATCAATGGGCTGATATTCAGCCCTACGTCTATTTACGTTATTATTAATGATGTAATAACTTAGTCGGTTTTCTACATACATATATTGATGAATCTTCTGGAGAATTTCCTGAGCGTCATCGCGGTTTGTTATGGGGGGGTGAAAAGCATTAATTAGAGCGGCTGCTACTACAAAATCAACCATTAGGTTTTTAGAGGCTGTGTTAAAATAATCCTGCCTAAGCAGTTTAAAGTCGCGCTTAAAACGCCCGTTGACTACCTCTACTACCCACCTACATATTGTAACTGCCCTGGATTTGTTCGCTGCTAAAGTTGGAAGTTGGGATTCACCCGTCTGTAATGAACCTGGAACATATGTCCTGTAGCCATAATCATTAAGATATGGTAGTGCATCGCGAAACCCCCTATCTAAAATAAAGGCGTCACCAGGTTGAAAGTATTGTCTTAATGCAGAATTATCTTTAAATTCATTTTTCATAATTTCTGCATCAGAGGTAGTAGCGGGATAGGGACCCAGCACTTCTACTATGTATCCATCTGTACACACAATCAAAAACGGTTTTACTAGATTTTGGTACTTGTGGAGGCTGTAAGTTTTTTTTTGATATGAGTAGTTACTGCTTTTTTGCACATAAATATATGTGCCATCTAAAATAACTATTGGTTTTATATCACCGTTGTAGTCACCAAACAATCCATTAGGAATTAAAAGATTTCTATCTATTATTTGTTCTCTGGTAATATTATTTATTCCCATATGATGAGGCACAAAATTATCCATTACGTTTTTTCTAGCTTTATTTATAAGTGTACCTAGAGTACTTTTTGGTATTTTTAACAGTGACGATAATCGTTCATCAGAGTCTCCAGTTCTTAGCTTTATTAAATAAGCAGCTAATGAAGTTGACCCCCTTTTATTATTTAACAACTGAGGTAGCCTACTCAGAATCTGTTGAAACTGTACTTTATTAAAACCTACCCAGTGGTAAAAAATATGGTCATCAATGCTGTTAATATTTTCAAAGTCCAGCAATTTAGATTCCACATCTTTTAGGGTCAACATGTCTTGTATTTGGTTTGCTGTAAACGTGTTATTTATATTTTCAGTAATTCCATTTAGGAAATCCCATGATGTGCATGATAAATGAAAATCACACAAGCGGTTATTAGGTGGTACATAATAATTGTACATTTTTAGCAAAAATTGACGCTTATTAAGGGGAACATTATTTCGTTCTCTTCTCTGACACCCTTCAATAAAACATCTGCTCTCTGTTACACTTGGTCTAAAATAATCGGGCAATATTATGGAGGCTACAGGGCCAGTAGGGATTATCCTTTCAACCGCTTGAGGTTGTTGTGCTGGTTGTGATGGTTCTTGCCAATTATTTCCTTCTACAGACGAAACAGGCTCATTGACCGTTGATGAAGATGAAGCTGATGTTGAGGGACCCGAATGGAAGTGTCGAGATGCTGTTTTTGCTCTTTGCCAACAAGAGTGACATACAACACTTGAAGCACCAACCTAAAAATAAATAGCAAGTTTGAAAATGCTTCAGACTGATAGAAATACAATTTCTATTTAATATTTTTTTAAAGATGTGTGTTGTTTAGTAATTAATGCTTACACACTCATACCCTCGCAGAAGCATTTCTTGTATTGCAGGTGGCATGGACAATACAAATAATATCACTAACACCCAGGACCAAATAAATATCAGCCCACCAGGAATCAAACATGAGAATGCTCACTTTGCATTCTAGACTTTAGAATAGACTTTATTGCCTTGGTGGTGATAGCCCAGAGATGAACAATTCAAAATCTCATTCGAGATTTAAGTAACCCTGCTGCACACGTCAATAGTGTTCTATTACTGTTTTTTAACCCCCCTCAATATTTTTTTGGCAAATATATTCAATGTACGTAATAAGTATAGATAAACGCTATAAAACTACACACCGTTCTTGGTAAGATCCATTCCTTTATAACATCCCTTATTCTGCGTTCTTGCTCAGGGGCAGTACATAAATGGTGAAACCGTATTCTTCTTAAAAGAGACCGTCCACAGAGAATGCAAACTCGACGGTGCCCCATAGATGACACCTCTGGTCTGTTTTCAACATTTAATTCACTGCTGGCGACATTCCAACAAGCTTGGCAGACAAAATCATTAGAATGGACCTGAGAAAATATTTAGTTTCATTAATATTAAGTATGCTTATAGTCAGGGGTCTCAAATGAATTACATGGGTATGTATAAAAATCTATTAATAGTAGCAGTAGCAGTTTAGAGATTATAGAATAACTAAGTACTTACAACTCGAGGAGCGATCCATTCCCGTACAATGGCAAGTATCGCGTCATCGTCCAATGATCTTCTTCCAATAGCATTACAGCGATTGGTTGCTATTCCACAATTAATACACAGATTCATGTTAATTTCAAGCAAACCTGTAAATACAAGAAATAGTGGTTATACAAGAAAGCAGGATTCAGTTTAACCGGTGTTCTAGCCAATGTCAATAGAGATTGGAGGATACGTAATTCAGTGTTCAGGCAAAGGTCAGTCAGGAAGCAGTCGATCTCGAAGTCCAGTATTCAAGCAGAAGTTGTAGTACAGATATATAAATCGCAAAAACAACGTGAAATCGCAAAAACAACGAAAACACATTCACCAGCGCAAGAGTACGAAAGCGAATAGAACAGGAAACAGGAAAACAGATTAAACAGAACTCTAATCTTAGTGACATTGACATTTTGACATATGTAGTGATTGACATTTGACAAAATGGACGACATTTTTAAATCGATTCATTGAAGTACTCAGTATCGATTTTTGTTTTCTTCTAGACATCAAACCACCTCAATAAAAGAATAGTAGTTTATTTGTATATTATGGATAATATCAACATACATTTTAAACATAATTCATTTGAATAAAGACGTGTAACCGTGGGAACGACACCCAACAATCGATTATTAACTCGATAGTTAAAATAATGTAACGTTAAGAGTTCCCATGTCTACGTACGGGCAAGCCCTATTTGCGTACTATGATACACATTTACAGAGATAGCCTTTAATAATACGATTAAAAACTTATAGAGTAATAGTGTCAGATATTTACGGAGACAGTGATAAATAATAAAAAAAGAAAAAATTAATATCTCCATTTGGCCACTGACAATAAAGCTAATATTTATTTACGTAAAGTAAGTAAATAAGACAATTTTTTTGGTATATAATTGATACGTGTCAAGTCTTGGCCGGAAATTGGGTCTCTCCTTTGAATGATAAGTTTAACTTTCTGTTCTCGGTGTGGGTGTGTATGTGTATTATTTTTGTGTGTGGAGTGTGTAGGGTTATTGTTATTATGTGTTCCTGCAGAACTCTGAAACTACCTATTACAAATGAGACATAATTATTATATAGGTAAGTCTGGATCCTAAGCTGGTTTTAAATCATTAGAGCCGTTTAGAGAACATTAAGTCACATTTAAAATAAAATTAAAAATGTCCATGTTGAGACGCGATTTACTTATTAATACATAAATAGGCTGATAAACACATGACCCTTCTTTGCATTGCCCAGTCTGGTAAAAACCTTACCCTTAGTGTAAATGTAATGTGTACCTATTAGTACATAATATAACTGACTTCCGAAGTCAGTTCACTAAAATGTCCTTCTTTTACTTGGCTTGGAGTCAATGATGGATCTTTCTTAATTACAAGAAGGACTCGTGCCCTTATGAGCCCCTAGTGGATTGGAGCTGTACATACTGTATACACAAAAACAAGTACATGTATTTTTAATGCTATCGCATTTTCCTCGTTCATTGTGATACCTATTCATTACGGTGGGTTATTCCACGTTAATTGGATTAAATTTATTAAAAAATTCTGCGATTATAATTATAATACAAATGGATATTAATGTTCGCGTGGGAATTAACCTTTAACGTTTTCACATTCTATTACGATATTAAGCGTAGAACCTCGTATTAAGTCGTAAGTGGAATATATTACGTGGTCGTATTGACCGAGTAATAGCTAATTGTTGAAACATTGCTATTTGATCAGACATTTTTATGGTACATAAATATCCATAGTAATACTATAAATGCGAAATTAACTCTGTTTTTCTGTCCGACTGTCTGTTACCTTTTCACGTTTAAGCTGCTCCACCGATTTACACAATGAAATTTGGTATGAAGATAGTTACAGACCCGGGAAAGGACATAGGAGAGTTTTTATCCCGATAATACGTTCCCTTGGGATAATTTGAACGACATTTTGTCGCTTCCCGAATCCCACGCGGCGAAGCCCAGAACAGAGACTAGTCTGATATATAAGCAGACGAGCCATAGGCTTTAACCTATAATTAGTTCACTACTGAGTACCTGTCTCTGTGGAGTCTAAGGAGTCTGGTCATTGAGAAGGTCTGGAGCATACTCCAACAAACTACTATCTGGACGATAATTGAAAAACGATTATGATATCTTACTATATCAATTATTTTTAGAATTTGTGTTTGTTTGTATCTACATTTGTTTGTTACTACTTAGCTCAAAAAAGGTGTATTTGATTTTTTTAAGATTTTTTTAAGTGGCGATAGTTCAACAATAAGATACAAATTAAGTTGATCTAATCTTATTTCAAAGTTGTCGAGAGACTTGAATGGCAAGCTCCCGGCACAGTTGAAGTCGAAAACGTCAAAGTAGTTCATTTGTTTGGGCGCTGTATTGGAAAGTTTACGGAGTTTTACGTTGTCGTCGAAGTGAGGAACTTTGTAGCGAAGTATTCGGACATATTGGACGAACGACGGTTTCTATTTGAAATTGTGCACTACACATGACACGACGACTTGGTGTATATATATTATGAAATCATTAAAATTATAGAACCGCTCTGTCCTCGAAATATGACTGTAATTCATTCAGTCAAAGGGTATAAATAAACTATGAATGTACACATTTCAAACATCACGTTAAGTCGTGTACCTAGAATGATATAATATAATATATATATAGAGTAACTTTTAGAGTGTGTTATGTTTCATTTATAAAGGAGATGTTTCAAAACCGGCCCACTTTTGTACAGTATCTCGAACAATCGAGAAAAATCCGTAAAATCCGAGAAAAATACAGATCAATTACTTAAATGCATACTTTTCGTGTAATAATTTGATATTTATCAATTATTTTTATTCACTTTCAACATGGCGTCCCGTCTATTTAGGTTACTCTGCGGGTTAAAAAACAGTGACAGTAGGTAAACCATAGATCGACCACTGATCATAGATCGTGAACTGTCTACGTTATATACAAAGTACAACTGTCAACTAGATTCAAAATAATATTACAAAAGACTAAAAGTATACTTGAACGACTAGCGTAGAAATTCTCTTAAAACAATGTAAAATGTTAATTTTATCTATTACAATTAATCTAGTAATTAATTGTAGTAAGTATGACAGAAATAAACACGTCAAACTTCAATTAGTTAACATGAGACAGCTTACCACCATGACGAATTTTTGTTTTTTGTTGCAATTTCAAGTGTACATTTTTGTTCTTTACACCTAAACTAAGCCAATTTAAAGTAATTGGATTATTGAAAACTGTTTTAATTGTGTTTATCCATTTTTTAGTATGGTGTACAATAATGTGGCCGGAACTCCATACATTTTGAAACATCTCCTTTATGTATTCGTTAATAATTACACATAAATATTAGTTTTCTGTACTCCTTTTCCTATAAAAAAACTATGTAAAATTTTAAACACAAAGATTTCAGCTCTCGTACATACATTAATATCTATCATTAAAGGACGAAAGATAATATTAACGATCAATGTACAATTACACATGCAACAAAATGTCGTAGTCTGATCCGATCGTATATAGATAAAGATAGTATACGCCGCCATTTCATAATTTAACGCCATATCGCTCAGTACCTACTCATCTTTTGACGAACCTTTTATTTATGGAGAAGCTTCGCGTCCGAGTCTCTACGGCCCGTACGGCTTGTTCCACCGCTTTTTGAATAAAATATGTAGCTCTCCAGCTTGGAGTGTCGACGAATGTGTTGCTCTCGTCCACGTATATTCTTATAGCAGTGCATATCATGGTGTAAGGTATCAAATCATAATAAAGTGATAAATAAATTAACGCTGACATAATATATTATGTAGTTATTCATAATAATATGATCAGGATTTCCTGTCGTGGGTGGCATGGACAACACAAATAACACATGACCAAAACTCATGACCCGAGAACAAAAATTTATCTGTTACATAATGTTGGCCCCGGCTGGGAACCAAACCCAGGACCATTCGATTCGCAGGCAGGGCCAGCCACTACCAACTAGCCTTAAATCATGATTTGGTAAATCAAGAAATGCTGAAGCTTATTATCATGATTTGGATAATTGTCCAAACCAGAATAATATATCCAGAATAATATACCCCTTAAGAATTATCAAAAATTTCCAATTTTCTTTGCGGGACAAAATGTTATTTTTTGCTACAAAAGAAAATTTAGGCTACGACCACAAATCTGAAGTGTAACGCGTAACTAAAAGTGGAGCATAGCAATTCTCACTTCCACGTTGAGCTGGCTTTACTGGAGCGGAAACAGCGCATTGTTATTTAATTTGGTTGGAAAAACGTTAAATTATACCAGCAATTTAGTGTTTCTTTATCTAAAAAGTTATGGCTGGCCAGTAACTTTACGTGTCAATATAATTAAAGTGCCCTTGTCCTAGTCTGTCTAAACGCTATAATAACAATAACTACTACGGGGAATATTAAGTACTTTAACTTACTTAAGTACTTTAACTAACTTTTTCCTGTTCAATTCCCACGGTATTAATTAGGGGTTTGTAGGGTTTTAACGCCCTGGTTAGACCACCCTCGATTTAAAATGTAATTTAAAAATCTAGAAATAATACAGGTCACCCTTTCCCTTTTCATCTAGCAACGCATGAAAACGGTGACGGTTTCACCGAAGTTCATCAATAATGGTGATTACTTACGATAGGGCTCGTCTACTTTTTAGTCAGGTATTTAAAAGTAACAGTAATAAATTGGTTTTATCTGGTAAATTCGTTAAGAAAAAAAACAGCAGGAGTACTAACCATCAATGGAGAAAAAACTTTTTCACGCAGCTCATTAATTCGCTACTTTTAATAGAATTAACCTCGTTTCCACCGTCATTAAAACTTCGCCAGGAATAATCATTTGACAGTTTGACAGGTTTGTCATGGTTCCCAACAAAAGAATTTTCAATGTCTTTCGGGATGAATCCATAATATTTTTCAGTGTGACCAAAATATTATTTTTGGCAGACACTTTATTAATTTCTTTGGAGAGAAATTGCAAGCTCACGTAATGAAGTAAAAATAAAGATTGAATGGAAAAACCCATTAGCAGTAATGAAAGGGCTCTGTTTTAAACAAAAGGCGTACATTACCACGATGCTCCCGCGCATTGACGGTGGGGTCAGTGACCGATTTTGATTTGATCGTCAAATGTTCTGAGATATTATGCACAACATAACAGGCAATATCTCGCAACTTACCATCAGGTGGGATTGTTGCCAGCATTAACTTATCTTATCTAAAAAAGGTGAATGCTTCCGGAGGGGAAGCATGTTGATGTTGCTGTTGATGTTGATGTTGATGTTGATGTTGATGTTGCATGATGAAGTTGTACATCTTTACAGGTTGCGCATTGCAATGCTCAGTTCTCCTCCTAGTCTGATGTTATACTTGGGTCTGAGCTGTTGCATAACAGGCGACCGGCCTTGGAGAGGAAGAACCTTGAAGTTACAAGTTGTACATCTTTACACTAATGCTCGATTCCCATCACTGTCTGATGCAATGCTCGAGTATGAGCTGTTATATTACAGGTGAGGAAGCGCTTTAAGAATCATGTATAAAGGCAGCTAAAGATAAAGGACATTACATTACATTCATCCGCAAATATGTATGAGTATAAAACGAAGTTGCGGACACCAGCTAGTATGGCAATAAAGCCATACGTGGGCAATAAAATATACTGCCTATTAAGTTTCCAAGTTCCAAAGTATATCCTTGCTTATAGCCCGAATAATTTACAGGACATTCAGGTGACGTAAGTCTGCTAAAGTATACAAGTTCTGGGTTTAACGCTTTCAGGTATAATAAAGACGGTTTTATGGAACATATTTGCTAAGTAAGCGTGTGTCTATATTCAAACTTCTGTTTGAACATTCGAGGTGAACAAATGGTTATAGTTTGAAAATCCGCAAAATTGGAATATTATTACGAAGCTTTCAGAATCAATTCTGTGGTTTTCGGCAGCAATGATTAATAACCAAAATTTGGCTACGGAACCAGTGATAGTCAAGTGGTTTACGTTGGACTCCCGAACAGTCGGGCTACGGCCAGTGCTCCTCACATTGTGAGAGGAGATCCGAGCCCAGCAGTGGGATAGTTATGGGTAGCAATAGCCCCGTGAACTTTAAGTTGTCTAGATTTATATTAATTACATTTTTTCATTAATTCCTCATGAATATTTATTGCAGAATACGACCATAATACAACGGGCCATTAGAATGACCTTCACCTACATATTCGTAATTACATAAATGAAAAACTTTTACCTTCAGGAAAATTGCAGGTTCAACTTTGTTGTTACTGTGCCTCTAGTTTGGTAATGCTTCGTTGATTACAGAACAGGAACACACCAATTAGGTAAAGCTAAACTTTGTTAACATTATTTTGAAAATAGACAGAACGAACTTGACCGGAGCTAATTAAAGAAAACAACCTATACATATAATAAAAAATCGTAATTAATTTGAGTGCGAGTGGGAGAGTTTAACTAATGTATTATGGTAAGCTTCACTTATATTCAGTGTTTGTTTCATTATAATCAGTTCATAAATAAAAAAGTTATGGCAGTTAAAAATCACTTCTAACACGTCCAACAACTTTCGAGTGTGCATGGATACTAAGTAAGGGACAAATTTCCCGAAGCGAAGCCAGGGCGGGTTTAGTAGTTGAAGAATATATAGTTAATTTTTATTTACCTACTATATATAATGTTATATTTTATATTATTCGCCCTTACTCAGCAAAACACTATTACATAATTATTATATTATAGATACACTCGTAGAAATAACATAGCATAAAAATACACAATTATGTTTTCCCAAACGCGCATAAGAAGTTATTAAATTAAAGAATAATTTTAGGTGCACATTTTCCTCACAGTTTTTTCTTTCTCCAAACCTAAATAATTACTTATTAGAACACTTGGCGAATTAGGACGCAAACGCAGAGTACGAACTCTGTTAGCGTCCTAATTTGCGAAGTGTTTATAAACTGGCTTCGAAAATCACGATCTTCGAATTCACGATTGTCGAAGCCTGTGTACAATTCAACATAATTATGGGCAGTTGCTTATAAAATTATTATAATTGCCAATGTTTACGTTTTTATAACCATTCAATAAACTAAACAATGTACACAAAACCACATTAGAATAGCCAGTTAAGTCTGCAAACGCTTTTTAATTAGATTTTGTTCTGAAGTTAATTGGAATTGTGTGGAAGAAAATGGAATTCAATTTCTGTTGTTCATGAGAAAATAAGCTTTAATTTAACAAAACTTTTCTTAATAAGTGTCATCGTTTGTTCCGCTGCGTATTGTTCTTTTTATTTGTTACTGCATTTACGTAAAACTTTCTGGGTTGCGTAAATTAACTGCGTGACTCAATGTTATCGTTAGATCTATTAACGAAAGATATGCTTTTAACGCACGCTATGGGAATTCGAAAAATTATAATTAAGAGATCTCAGGACTACTTTTAGGCATTCAAGTTAATTGGTGACTTATATTCATAAAAATTAACGCACAACATTTGGAAATACTGCTCATTAACTTCTCTGACATTTTGAATGCACAATTTTGTATAATACCGATATTTCGATGCAATAACTTGGAATTCACCTTGCCCTGACCATCATCTATGTGTAATGACGAAATATCGGTAGAACACTGCAAACTCGAGAAAACCCGGTTGCATCAAAATCTTTAGTGTCGGCGATGATATACTGAAGTTCAAAATCATAATTAAGTCCTCGGATACTGTTTGCATATAACACAAATTGGCTTCGTCCAGCATGGCTTGAACAAATGGGGTTAACCCACGGGGCACTATTATCTAAGTGAGGAGACCCAGAGCATAGAATAGACTGTGTAGCTTACTAGTAAACTCATATAAACATAACATAAAGCACGTAAAGAAAAATGAAGTGTCTGAATTAACACTTTGTTAAAATGTTTTTTAAGAGGGGGTATAAAGCAAAATTGGCAATCGTAGATTCAATTTTTACAGTAGTAGATCAAGTTTCTAGAACCTTAATAAGAACATAGTTATACTTCATTATATTATTGAGTGAATGTAAGAAGCAAAAACATAAAAAAATTAAATTTTCTCGATAGAAAAAAATCACAAAGTTAGGTCTAATTTTCAACTGAAATCAATTTATTTTCAATATGGTGCATATTTTAGAGTCAATATTTTAATATATTATGCTAATTAGTATCACGGAGGGATTTGTAGATCGATTTCTAAATCAAATCTATAATTTACGAATTATTTAAATAAAATACATTTGTAGGATTTTGACATGCTCTGTTGCATTCATCAGTCGCCATTGCTCCATTGAGACGCGAAGACTGTGTCAGTCTGCTCGACATATGAAAAATATTTCGTGGTGTACATTTGTGACTAAGAGCGTAGTTTTTATTACAAAAACAATAATTGTGTGTGTGTGAACTAAAGTTAAAAGACACTAGATCCAACATGGGTAACAAACGGAATAAAATCAACATTAAAAAAGGGAACACAGAAAGCTGAAAATTCAAGTCATGGCTAGTTGTCAGAGGTAAGTTGACAAGTACACTATTTCATATTCAAAATTAGACCTTATTGTTTTAACTTTTGTGCTCACAATACAATGTTGATGTTGATGTTTGATCGCTGAAGCAGCATAGTATATACGAAAAATTCAGATTGTATGTATCATTAATAGTATAGGTATGTACTTTCAAACAAAATTATTCATAAACATAATTATAAAAATAGAAATAGTGTTGAATGATCAATAAAGTAAGTAAATGTTTTTTTGACATGAAGGAGTAGACAGAGGTATGCAGTACGCCCACTCCTCACTAGTTATGTCTAGATTTCATGTAATACGTGTATTCAATGTTATGTGGGCTTAGTTAGAAAACTTTGTCACAAATTAAGGTTGTGGCCTAAAGTGGAAGAGAGAGGCATGCACCCGCCTATACAGCTTTATCCAAAAGCAAATTTAATTTTGAGTTAATTATTTCCTCTTTGCCCCATAATTTTGTTTTTAAAGCAACCCCCATATATTTTAGGTAGTCAATTTGATCAATCCCTACAGTAGTTGTTACTTGTGTGTGTTTGAAACTATTATTGTATTTTCATTTCAGAACAAGATTTAATCAAGAAAATATTCCAAAATCTATTGATGATGACGGGAACATTACACCAGAGAAGTGCGTATCAATTCATCTGTCTATGTATTGTTTCATTTATTATTTGCTTGTTGTTGCATTGTAACGAATCTACAAAATAACACATAAACTAAACTTTTTTTATACTATACTACATACATGCATAGTTAGGCAAAATTACTTTAACAAAAACATAAAATTTTGTATAAATGCATTTTTAAAGCGACTTTTTTATTTACTTCTTAATTGCTAATTGTGTTTTCTTAAAGAAAAAAAAATATATTTTCAGGCTTACTAAGTATTACGCTTTTACAAAATGTAGAAATTTTAGAACATACAGATCCAAATGCAGACGAATTTATTGCACCGGAACGGTTGGCATTAAAATAAAGTATTTATGTAATTTAGTCCTCTCTAAAACTTTCAACCGATTATAAATGGCGCAAAGTGATACCTGACATCATCAGTTTCAATGTTAGGAAGTATAATAGTGTTTGACTTTTTTTTTTATTTCAGTAACATCAAGCCTCGTGTTTATGAACGGGTCAAGACAAATATCAAGACTAACGACGATACTAAATACACATGTGATACAAGTCAACGACTTATAATAGACAAGATATATTTTTTGAACAATTAAAACTTCCAACCATGTATAATTTTGGCATTTTATTTTTTCTGCACGGATTTTGGAGTTAGTGAATTAAACTTGATTTCGAATAAATTCATTTTGGTTTTAAGTAAGCTTTGTTCGATTTTATGCTTATTTTTAATCTTCAAAAAATTGTTTAGTTTCATGACTTATGTGTTCTTACCATAACTTAAATATTTTTACTACCCATTATACATTTTTCCTGTTCTCACGCATAATTATATCATCACGCATCATATTTCACACACTGTTTTTTTTCCTATAGTTTTAAAGCTAACAATTGTCGCTCAAGAAGTTAGTGATTGTCATCTTTTTTATGATATTATTGTCATTTAATTAGTTTCCTTATAATAACGGCAGTGGCATTTGTAATTTTTCTGTTTTCTGGCGAAGGATTTCTTTCGATTTAAATAAATTTCAAGGATAACTTACTTTATCTTTTTGTAGCGAAAAAATGAAAACAATGTTATCTATAATAATAAATGTCTGAAAACATTGTACGTGTTATTTATTTACATGTTATACGGCATACAGGTTTCATCACGTAAAAATAGAGCAGATATTCTGCTTTGCGAGAATTTCAATGAAATAATGGTCACATCAGTACCAACATTATACTGCCTTTCTTGTCATAAAAGTGATTCAATCGCTCCCTACACTAGGTTTCCAGCGCTATGGTTACATGATGCGACCGACACTACCTATAAATGTTATTAGTTTCAGAAATACAGATAGTTACAGCGAGAAGAATTGCTTTAGATTGATAGATACCTACATAATAATATATTCAAAATTATGAATGACACCTAATTATGTGTTATCTGCCATTCACTGGCTCTCTAGCTATTAATATTGTATAAAAATCTAACCCTATTATAGAAAAAACAGCTTGCCATTTTTGAGGTAGATGATTCTACATTTACTGAGCCGAAATTTGTCTTATTTTTACATTATACTGTGCCGTATTCTTGACTGATGACATGTTATATAATAGCGGCTGTACACTCTCGTGCGAGAGTACTCGCTATGTCTCGTACCAAGTACATTCTCATACGAGTGCACTCGTTAAGCAGTCTCGCGAGAGTGTGCAGCCGCTGATAAAGTCAGATGCAACCGGACGCGCAACTGCTGCGGCGCATCTATTTGACGGGCGGGGCGGGGCGCGCGGGTGAAATTTGATTTTTTCCTAGCTTTATACCCCCTCTTAACAGAAATTACTCGTGAATATAATTTCGATGTTCTATTCGTTGAGGTGTCGCCGCGCAAGATGTTTACTCACACCAACGAAACGCGGGCCGGCGCGGCGGTTACCCTATCTTAGATTGCATGGAATTCAGAGCTACGGAAGGAACGCTGGTTATAAAAAACCAAGGATTTATCTCTAGCGTAGTATGATAGAACGGTTTCTATTATTCTATATCTATATTATTGTTGTCTTGGTAGACAATTACTTTTACTTTTACGTTATTCCATTACGCTCCTCCAATACAGATTGATGGAGGGGCAAGTAGACAACCCAAATAGAATTCGTATCTAGATGCTTTAGGGTTAGAACCCCGTAACCATAATTAAAGCTGTACCAACTTTAAAAAAGTATAACGAAGTTATTTGTCATCGTTGACACTTAACATTTTAACTGTAACGGTTACTTACATTTTTTATTATTTACACCACCATGGCCATGATCCTGCATGAATGGAAATATCGGTATATAAATGTATAATAAAGATCGTGAGTTCCCGTTAAAGTTCAAAAGTAATGAAGTTGCTAACGAATTTCAAAGTGTCTGTGTAACATGCCTTGTATATATAATGTTCAATACAATATACTCCTAATTGACGGCCGTGTTCAATGAACTTGTCTAAGTGACTTTGAGCTCCCGTCCACGCACGGATCTGAAGGACGCGCGATATGAAAAGAATACTTGTGATAATTTGGGGTTATAAATGGTCAGAGTGAGGACAAGAAGACAGTCGGTATTAGTAAGGGGAAGGGGAAAGAGGAAGCTTTGGATATTGTATAGAATCAGGGTTAATTATAAGACAAGTATCCGCGCTTCTGCATTAAATTCGCCCCCAAACCCCCTGCATACTAACTTTCATGGAAATCGTTGGAGCCAGATAGATTCAGATATACACACAAAGACAAGAATTGCTCGTTTAGAGGTATCAGATGTTCAGGTATCGCTCAAATGCAGTTTTACTATATCACACTTACAAACTTACAAACTTACAAACTAACCAACTAATGTTCTAACACCGTCACCTAACCGGACTAACTATCCCAGTCCCCATATATGAGTCTTGTTCTAAGTCGGTCACAGTTGTCATGGGCGGCAGCGGAAGGTGGTCCTGCATGCTCGTTTGCTGCCTTAAATCAATAAAAAAAATCACATAGCTGCCGTGGTTCTATAAAATTAGTATATAATGCACAACAAACTCTGTTTCCAATTACTTGAACGACCTAACTAAAACCTTTGATCCTGAATTCCTAACTTCGTAGCGAGTACCCAATAATACTCGTTGGCAAAGTTTAAATCTCCATAGCTTAAAACTTAATTTCGTATCTGGTATTAATATTCATTTACAATATCCAAATATCTTACTAAAAGTAATATCAATTACCTAATGGAAAACTTCGAGCCCAAACAAATATTCATTAAACAGTCAAGTGCGAGTCGCATACGCAGGGTTCCGTACCACCATTTATTTAGTCTAAAAATTTAATATTTGACACAACAAGACGTGAGTAGTAGGTATAGGGGCGCCCTATGGGAAGTTACCTTTTTACTTTTTTATTATATTTTATGGTCGATACCATTACTCGATACCTAGTGATAGGTATTGTGGGTAGGTAGTGGTAGCTGTGGTAGTTTTCCTTTAAATTTCGTTACATATTTAACTGGCAGGGGGACATCTAACTAGTGCTAAAATTAGTCATTTGAAACTTCATATTTCGTAAACGGAGTACTGAACAGAAAAAGGTTTTTGCAATTTCAATATTATTAAATAACCATGGGGTAGAGGAAAACAAAATTCATACAAAATCGCAAAACGGTACCCTATCATTTTTAATAATATAATACTACCACTTTGTTGGCGTGATAGATATGACGTCATCATCATCGCAACCCAAACTTTCTCACGATATGTAGGTATGTACCTATGTACAAATATGAACATCGAATCACAGCTTTCTATTTCTTATACAAATTACCCGAATTGACTGAAATGTTATAAAATTCAAAGATAATAAATATACAGAGGATTATAACCTCTTTCCCTTTTGAAGGCAGCTAACAAGAGCGGTTGTTTTATTCAAACGTCGTCAAACAGTGAATCTTGTTCGAAAAAATATTCATTCTATCCGAAGTTTCATTTATAATTCGTCCGATTTCTTCGACTTGCGTTTGAACTTTCCGCCGTCTTTAATTAATCTTTTTAATTTTTGTAAGGAAATTGAATTGTGAGTCGACTGATTGTTTGAAAGTGAGTGATATTAAGGAATATTCTGTCTTTATGCCATTTGAATATGGACTTTATTGGTCTGATTAATAATTTTGTTTGGTATAATCATGGGTTCTGCTGCGTTAAGTTTGGCCGTAAAATATTTTTATGAAGCAACTCAATCTTTAAGTATTAGTCTTACAGAAAAGATCCATCAGCACTATTTTTCTTCAATGTAATAATATGAAACTTTGTTAAACTTGACGGGCTCGGCTTAGTCTCAAACTTAGAGGAATACTGACATTATCTGTAATAATAAACGAACTATCATGTAAATATTTGCGCCACCCAGGATTGGAGCTCGAATCGAATCGTAAAAATGGTTGGGCTGAGTCACCCTGTATTAGGCTGCATACAGTTTCATAATTAATTAGTAGGTATTTGCTAATTAATTACGTTTGTACAACATAACATTACT
Organism: Ochlodes sylvanus; assembly: GCA_905404295.2. Taxonomy (NCBI): domain Eukaryota; kingdom Metazoa; phylum Arthropoda; class Insecta; order Lepidoptera; family Hesperiidae; genus Ochlodes; species Ochlodes sylvanus. The sequence goes on along the minus strand of FR990142.1, from coordinate 8,369,337 downwards.
AGTTAGATGTATGATTGATTCTGAAACCAAACCTCATTGCGAAGCTGCGATTCAATTTAACCCATAATCGGAAATTGCATCGATAAAGGTCTGCGCACATTAGACTAATTTGACTTCAACTCCACTTCGACTTAACTACAATAATGTGATCATTGAAATGTGATCATTGTAGCTTGATTTTTAGGTCTAGACACGAAGAGTGGAGCTCCTCAACGGATGTTTTTGAACGGTGTTTAAAGGTGTTTTAAAATTGTTTATCACTTGTAAATACATATGTACAATGACATCAGGTGGGATTTGTTGTCAAGGTTTAACTTAGCATCGTTTAAAAAATCGCGTTGTATCGATTGTAATCGAACATATTGTAATGAAACACTTTCTAATCGAACGAGAACACCGAAGCGGGCAACTTATTCCATTCCTTCACGTTACGCATGACAAAAGACGAAGCAAAGCGCGCCTTGGTGTGTCTGACATTAGAATATTTCAATGAAATAGTTTTTGTGAAAATTGCAAAATCAGTCTAAACCATCCTGCTATACTATTTCCAGCTTTAAAGGTTGTAAAAGCATTTTTATTACGTTCACAGGAATAAAATCTAAGGAAATAGTTATAGTAAACTAAATACTCTTTGTTTGGAATAACCAAACACAAGCACTCAAATTCCGAGTAACATTCACACGCGGAACATAAAAATAAAGTTTAAATACGCGCCCAACAAAAATATAATGCTACGGCACTAACCATTAAAGATAAGCAGAAACGCCGTAACCCGACCAAGTTACTTCGCAATAACGGCGAGGAACTACAAACGAGTATATTTTTATACAGTGTGACTGAAATACTGACACACCGGACTAACTACCCCAGTCCCCATATGAGTCTTGTTCTAAGACAACAACTTTACTAACACCTACGACCCGAGAACAAAATTTATTCACTTATGACTTATGTGATTCCGAGCCGGGGCAAATATGTATTCATATACATATTCGGATTCGAACCTATACACGTACAAACGTGTTTGCGTCTTCTCGCCTCTTCTCGCCGAGTATTTACATTCAGTGTAGACGCGGCGTGATCGTTATCAGCTTGTAGTGAAACATATCTATACAGTAACAGTGGGTAAACCGCGAGAGATAAATTCGTTCATTGCAGCAAAAGGTTGTTCTGTCGAGAATTGTTCCGCTTTACGGGGAATTACTCTTAAGGGGGAAATGGGAAGCTACGCAATGCCGTTTTACGAAACATAAGATATTTATAAGTAAGTCCGGGGACTAATTATTTTGTGTAACTTAAACTGTAGATACAGTGAAACTAAGTTTGTGGAGTAACAAGGACAATTGTACTTTCTTGTTCTTTGACTGCGAAAATGTATTATGAAACTTGTTGGTGTGTTGTACTTTCAAAATTTTTGACGTGACAACGTCTTATAATTCGGTGGCACGCATGAAAAAACATGACTCATGCGTTACCGTCGTTACCGTTGGTGAATTATTATACCAGCGCCATCTATGTATTGTGCAGTGAACAATTATTCATTAAGTTCGATTGGGTCCATTTATCGATGGAGGAAGGCTGGCTGAGCTGGTAGTTCACTCGCAGTACACTAGATGGCGTTGAGTAGTGGGGCGCTATAATTCTGAATCACGATGTAGGATGTATAAGTATCCAGCATTCATTTTTAATAAATGACTTAACTTGTATTGAAAAAGTGTTCTTTTATTGTGCTTGCCTACTCATTCAAAGGAAATTATTTTCTTAAGACGTTGTCACGTTCAACTATCGTCAGTAAACCGACTTTACAGACAACCAATTTTTTTAGGTTAATAGACGACAATAGAGGAGACGAGTCCTGTGCTGCTAATTGGTAATAGTGAATCATGGATATTACGAGTAATAGCACCAAATGAATTCGAGATGCGGTGCCAGCCAAGGGAGTGTGTTCCACAAATATGTGGAAAGAAAAAAGTACTGTCTTTCAATTCGACCCGGATGACCCAATGGTTAAGATGCTGGTTCGCCGTTCCAAAGGTCCTGGCTTCGATTCCCAGCTAGGCTCAAATTTGAATTGAGTTTAAATTTCTGTTTCTGGTCTGGGTGTGTATTCTTGTCCATGGCACCAACGAAACAGGGAATCCCAGGGAGGGGCTATGAGTGTGTAGCGTTATTTTTTTCAAGCCCCTAGCCGAAACACGACAAGTCGCACTTAGGGTACTTTAATTTTAGTTTTTTTTTAATTAAATTCCACGCGGACGATTTCACGGGCACAGCTAGTAGTAAGGACGCTTGGAGTACCTATAACATGTACGCTTTTATTTTAAAACGGTTCACAAACAAAAAAGGATTTGGTACATACTTTAAAGAATCCCGCTTGAATATTTTTCCCAGCCAATACTTAGGCACAGGTCCCGAAGCGAAGTAAACCATTAGAGGAGTTTACACACATGGGGGTTATTTATACCGTTTAATTATGAACTAAAAAAGTTATTTAAGTATAAAGTTTCTCCATTCAGGTACAACAATGCCTTTCGGTTATAAATACCGAGTCCTTGAAACCACCCTTGTTTAAAAGTATAATGAGAGGTTATTTTTTGCGTACCAAAGGGTGGCTGCGAGGTAAGGCAATATCGTCTGGTATCTTAGTCGCCTTTGACACGGTAATGTGGAGGTTTTTGGGGTTGATATTTTTTCGTCGATGTGGGAACAGGAGGTAAATCTATTAAACAAAGAACGAAACAGAAGCTGTGAGATATAAGAGTGTAGTTTAATGGTAAAGGTAATTTTATTTATCTTGCCATTATTGTTAAAGACATGACAATAATCAAAGTTGAATATGACGACAGCTACACGACATATTCTGAAAACAAAAGATATCAACAAACTTGTTAAGTAGGGTTACATTAAATAGGAATTGAAAAATCATCTTTAAGTTTCTCTTTGTAGCCCTTACAGTAAAATTTATTGCTTGTTTTATATCAATCGGTTCACAAACAAAAAGGATAATTATAATATCTAGCTATGTAAATTTAAAGAATCTCGTCATAACATTTATATTGGAAATAAAAAATAATCATGTTTCTCAAATCGAGGGCGGTTTACTAAATCATGGGGTCATTGAATTAATTAATTAAATTTTACCAAAACTACCGAATTCCTGTTATTTAAATACGTTGGGTTAAAGTCGAAATTTCTCTTTCGTTAAATATTCATCAGATAGGGTAAGAATGCCATGTCATTGAATTTTATACAAAATCTCCGAAAAGGAAATTAGTAATTTCTGTAAGACGTCAGCGGAAAGTAAACGATCGTTGTGGTCTGAGGTCGATGTCACGCCTACGCGTCAGGAATACTAAACCACTTGGTACTTCCTACGCGATAAACGATATTACGTAACTAATATCTACGAGTAACTGTTAGGCAAATCTAGGAGGCTATATTGACCGATTGCAAGGGACTAAAATTACCAACGAATACATTATGTCTGCGGGGAAAGTCGGCGCACGTACAGCGTACACCAGGTAGTTGTAAAATCCCTACTAATATTATAAATGCGAAAGTAACTCTGTCTGTCTGAATGGATTTTGATGAAACTTTACAATAATATAGCTTACACATCAGAATAAAACATAGGATATAATTTATAAAGATATAGTGATAATTATCCAAAATATATAACTAAATCTTTGCAAACCGAAGGAAAGTTTCCCGAAGCGAAGCGAGGGCGGGTCGCTAGTTATAAATAAACATCGATATTTTTGGAACGAAGTTCCTTACGGCAGGCTTGGAGGGGATAGGTTTTGCTGCGGCGACCGAACTGAAAAATATGTGATAGTAAAACCGTAAGAAAAAATGCGTGGAATAAAAGCGTTAAATGAGACGTGCGCAGGCGCGACAGTAGCCGAAGGAACGTCGTTTCTACCTGGTGTCCCACGACACCAAATCATTTAGTTATTACTTTCTCTACGTCACCAGTAGAATTTCTAAATGGAGAACTTTATCCTCAGGCCCTATTCAAAGTTCACATCATTTTTGTTGTTTTCGAAGTTTCAAGCTAGTTTAAAACTGGAATATACTTTATTTAATTATTATTATTGATTTGAAGATCATTTTACAGATACATAATTAGTAGCAACTTTGAGCATGCCATTCTCTAACTTTTACTAGCAACTTAATTAGTTGTATTAAAACAATAACGAAAACTAAATCACATCTTTAATTAAACATGTTCTTAATTATCTAAAGTTTAAATGAGTGTTTAAAATAATAGTAAAACTTTTAGTGAATGATGAATGATGATCAGTATTGTAGCAAAATGTGCAGTGTTATATACCTAATAATGAAACAGATATTAGACAGCGTAAAAAATGTCAGTCTACATACATATAATAAATCTGGAACTGACCGCTGTCTATACATGGAAGATCTATGAGAAAAACTTTTTCTAAGAGTCTTTAGCAATAGGACCCAAAACAATGACTTTTAGTTTTCGTCTGTGGTTTTTGTACGCGCTAATCTAAGAAACGGCATAACCGATTTAGATGTGGTTTTCACTAATATATTGTGGTGAGCTTCACTTAACATCTAGTGCTTATTTTATTTTCAATCCCTTAATAAATAAAAGAAAAAAATCATGGTTGCCAAAAAAATCATGCCTAATAATTTCCGAATGTGCGTACGAAGGGACATATTTCCCGAAGCGAAGCGAGGGCGGGTTTACTAGTATTAAAATAACAATTTCCTGCGTCTACTCACACATGCGACAGCGACGCGATGACGCGACAAGCGAGTGAATAGCGTAGCTACTTAGTACTTCTTTTAAATAAATGTCTTCCCTACCGAAAACATGCTTCGCAGGCAGAGCCACTATCATTTATTATGCTACGGTGTCTATGCATTTTCATATAAATTCGCGCCCACCAACGTCGCCAGCGACTTTTTTTGTCGCATTGCTATCACTAGTCGCACGTGTCTCGCAGTGTCGTGTATGACAACCTATTAATCAGCTTTGCAACAATCCGCGAGAAAACACGTATGATACTTTCATGCAAATAGCATCTCTCCCTTCCACATAGCTGCATGCTAAGAGGCAAAGAATATACAAACATACCACCACCAACACGTGTTTCGTCCCAAAACAAGGCATCATCAGGGTAAGTAGACTCTACGGTGGGTGGTTAATCGCAAAGTTGTGTATGACGTTATGTGATGAAGCGAAAGTCCGATAATGGTGTCCGGAGACAACTTTTACGACCTACGCGGCGACGAGTTAGCTTGATAAGCGTTATAATCTAATCGTGTTGGCCAGTAAAAATAAGTAGCAGTTCTGAGCACGTGGTTAAATTTCATTGAAGCGCCGAGACATTGTGTGTATTTTACCAGTCGCTAAAGTGGGCGTAACTACTGTATTATTTTTAGATCTTAATAGTAATAATAAGTACTATAATAATCGTAGTAAGTAAGTAAGACGTTGCTGTCGATATATCACCAAAACATTTTTTAATTATAAAGCGGTACGAAGTACGCTGGGACAACTAGTAACTATATATAAGTTAAAATAACCGGAGCGTGTTAAAATCACAAAATTTTACTATGTAGCCACAGGTCATTCTTTCACGCAGTATGACAAGAAAGTCCGATAATAGTCTCGGGGGTCGTTCTTTATGACTCCAGCGGCGACGGTTAGCTCCAGGCGTTTATACAAATAAATAATCTTATCTGGCTAGCCAGTAAAATTAAGTAACAGTTATTCTGGTCATGTGGAAATCATCACATCACAGGGGTATGAAACAGTTGTGTTTGTGCTGAATTTCGTACTGAAATTCAGAAACATGATCATATTTACGAAGTCCAAAATATGAATCTAAGACATACTTACATTCAAAGCCAGACTTTTTTACCAGAGATAGCAATTGAAACGATCAACTTAAACACCCCCTACTTTTTTTAGGTCCTTACCACCCAACCCCCAACCCCCTCTAGACCTTCAGCGCCCACAAGGGGGAGTTATCGCCCACTTTGAGAAAGACTGATTAATATAGATACTGTTGAACACATATCTGTAACTTCGTAGTTCAAACTCACGAAGCGACTTTTATCAGCAACTCTCGGCGTGAGACCCCGATGCGCGTAGAATTTAAGAATAGACGGCTATGTAAATGTGTGCAATTTTAAATTTCACGACACGACTTGCACCAAACTAATGCTTGTTTTAAAGCTTTGGAATAAAGTTTATTTTCGAAAGTAACTTTTGTAAAGTCGCGATTACAAATCGCGAAAAATTGCGGACTTACTTTTGGGTGTAAGTCTCGCCTGTACATGACTACAGCGAAGCTAAAAAGTGGGTTTAAAGCCGTATGTATGTATGTACCTAATACCTATATGTATATACGTATGTCCATCTGTTCCCAAACGTCTAAACTACTTTTCAATAAATTCGACAAAGTTAACACGGTTTCGTTAGAAGCGTTTTGATTTACAGTCCAATACTTATTGTGTTCCGGGAATTAGTTTATATTATAGTACTTATTTAAAGATTTAAAAATATTCAACATTTCCATTTAAATTTGAACTGTAAAACGGCTATCCATTGTAAGTAAAGCTTATTTCTAACGTGTGTGACGAGGCAACACGCATTGTTCTGATAGATAGCCGTGTGGAACACGTTGAAATGTTCATACAATTCTAAACCGATCTCCCGACGCCTGGGGTAATCTGCGACTGAAAAATGAACACGTGTAAAATAAAATGAAACTAACGCGAAGCGGAATAGAGTATGTTTGAATTATCAATGGATACAAGTTTGGATCGGCAATGTTTTTTCGCCAAAATGAATTTTTAACTATTTTTCAACAAAATAGTTTTGTTTTCATACTACTTTTGTTTATGTGCAACTTAAACGCTTAGGGCTTGGTACTTGGTAGATGTTTTTAATAGTAGTTGTTCAAACATACATGAAATGTTCCCAAATATGACCAAACATTTTTCCAACCGAAGTGTCATAAAATTTGAATTTACTCGTGTATAGGAAGAATACTGCATAGTCCTTATAAGTGTATTTTTATAAATAAATTAACGCTAACACCCTCAAACTCCTGCTGCATTAGGATTCCCTGTGTCGGAGGTGGCATGGACAACACAAATGACACATCACTAACACCCATGACAAGAAAACAAACATTTATATGTCACACAAATCCGCCCAGCAGGGGATTGTACCCGGGTCCGCTCGCTTTGCAGGCAGGGCACTACCAACTAGTATACGGTATCGTTGATTAGAAATTCAGCATATATGTTTTTCATAACACAAATAAAAGCAAGTAGGTACAGTTAAAACAAAAAATCAAAATGTTGTCAGTGAAAATATTGATGTTTTGCTTTGCTTACGTTAGCCGCCATTTTTCCGATGCTTCATTCGCGTCATTTCCGTTTCAACGAATTCCAAATCACAACGATACTAAAGAAGTATTCACTTAAAAAAGCGTAAACCGATCTCAGACCCAGACTTGAGGCTATCGGTCTCATTCGGCTATCGTACCCTGTCCGCGCATAAAATATGGTAACTAAACCAAGGAATTCCAAACGTTTAGCAGGATAACGTCTGTTACCCAAATTTAGTAGCATACATGGCAAGACAAACAAGAAAACGGAATTCTCCACATTCACCAAACAAATATTCACCGTTATATACCTACTACATACATAGTACATACATAGTACATGGGTAAACGTGAATAAATGATACCGAAGCTACCTGTGGAGTTATTCATGACCCGCTACAGTGGCACAATCGTTGTAAACCCGTTTCAAAGCCCGAAAGCCCTCTCCATTATAAATTAAATTAATGTGATTTACATTAAATTACACCATGTTACATGACTGTTACTATATAGGGAATATATATTTATAGGGAATTAGTATTTAATTTAGGAATTTGTATTCAAAATATGTTTATAAAACATATCGGAAATGGTGGGTGTTTTGAAAAGATTATTTTTACAAATAGAAAGAAATACATTTATCTCTTTAGGCAAACAGAGAGAAACAAGTGTTTAAATAAAACATTTGAAAAAGCGTTGACGAAAAGAAATTGGCAGGCGAAGCTCATGGGAAACTTTTATATGTGTTTCGGCAGCTGTGCCGAAGAGTCACTGATAATGCGGTTTCTCCACTTTATTCTCGGTCGGCAACGCGTCGGTAATGCCTTTGGCGACGGTAAGCTCTTGCTCTCAGATGGTTGGTCAAGTCTTTTGTCATTGTTGCAAAAAAAAAAACTAGCCGAGAAAAGCTTCAGACAATAACAACTGCACCCTAGCTGAAATTTCAATTGACACCCTTCAACCCCTTCAACAGACTAGAAACAATTCAAACCAGCCATCGGGCTATAAGCTCATTTAACCTCGTACTATAAATATATGACATTTTATGTAGATAAAAGGAGAGGCAGTATATTTTGAAGATAACCCCATTTCGGTACTCTGAAACAGGTCTTCTTAAATTATGCATACTTTATGCAAATAACTCATATTGAGTCCACGAGCGCATGTTTGGATGTTTAGTCACGGGTCTTATCTTAAGCGAGAGACGAAGGGCGAGAGTACTCGCTACTTGGTATCAGGGGGTTAGAAATCAGTAAAATCAAATGATGTAGGAGTCTTCAAGAGGGGAGTGAATAGGTTTTCAAGAGTACAATACCTTGGACTTTTTCGCCACTTACCATCAGGTGAAATTGTTGTAAATCATTAACTTATTTTAAGCCAAAAAAACTATTTTTGCGGTGTCAGGGCGTAACCGATGGCCGACACCGGTGACTTTCAGCTAAATACTAATAAATTGAGGTGGTAGCCTACTGTACAATGATACTAACAATCGAAGGACCACCGGAATTGCTGCGGTAATACGTTACAATGATCGTATGAAAACAGTTATAGACTAGCGGTTCAAACGTCGAAACCATTCTCCCACGGGGATCTAATTTGGGAGCCTGTATGTATGGCTATTTTTGTAGGAACGTTGCATAACTGACAGTTATTCACAGTGTCCCCGAAGGTGTAGCCTTAAACCTTTTCAGTGTGAGAGGTGTTTTTAATTTCTTAAACTTATTCTATTTACTTTTTACTTACTTGTTGATGCTCAATAACAATACCACCTGATGGTGAGTAAAGATGAAGTCTAGAGTAAGAAGCAAATCTACACTTAAAATAAATTTGTAACTGATCGCTGTCTGTACATCGAAATATGAGAAAACTATTATAGACAGCCTTAATAATCACAATAGAACCCAAAATAATGGTTTATAGAATTTTTGACTATTTTTCTGAGTTTTGTACGCATTAATCTCACAAACGGCGGCTTAACGGGTGCGGTTTTCACTAATATGTTGTGGTAACCTTTCCTTAACATTTAAGAGGGGGTATAAAGCTAGGAAAAAATCAAATTTCACCCGCGCGCCCCGCCCCGCCCGTCAAATAGATGCGCCGCAGCAGTTGCGCGTCCGGTTGCATCTGACTTTATTAGCGGCTGTACACTCTCGCGAGACTGCTAGCCGAGTGCACTCGTATGAGAATGTACTTGGTAGCGCTCGCCTCGCCTCGTGATGTCTCGGGGGGTCTCGCCTACTCTCGCTCCCATGACGTCTCGGCCGAGGCGTCACGAGACATAGCGAGTACTCTCGCACGAGAGTGTACAGCCGCTATTATATAACATGGCATCAGTCAAGAATACGGCACAGTATAATGTAAAAACTGAGACAAATTTCGGCTCAATAAATGTAGAATCATCTACCTCAAAAATGGTAAGCTGTTTTTTCTTTATTAGGGTTAGATTTTTATACAATGTTAATAGCTAGAGAGCCAGTGAATGGCAGACAACACATTATTAGGTGTCATTAATAATTTTGAATATATTATTATGTAGGTATCTATTAATCTAAAGCAATTCTTCTCGCTGTAACTATCTGTATTTCTGAAACTAATAACATTTATAGGTAGTGTCGGTCGCATCATGTAACCATAGCGCTGGAAACCTAGTGTAGGGAGCGATTGAATCACTTTTATGACAAGAAAGGCAGTATAATGTTCGTACTGGTGTGACCATTAAATCATTTAAATTCTCCCAAAGCAGAATATCTGCTCTATTTTTACGTGATGACACCTGTATGCCGTATAACATGTAAATAAATAACACGTACAATGTTTTTCAGACATTTATTATTATAGATAACATTGTTTTCATTTTTTCGCTACAAAAAGATAAAGTAAGTTATCCTTTAAATTTATTTAAATTGAAAGAAATCCTTCGCCAGAAAACAGAAAAATTACAAATGCCACTGCCGTTATTATAAGGAAACTAATTAAGTGACAATAATATCATAAAAAAGATGACAATCACTAACTTCTTGAGCGACAATTGTTAGCTTTAAAAATATAGGAAAAAAACAGTGTGTGAAATATGATGCGTGATGATATAATTATGCGTGAGAACATTAAAAATGTATAATGGGTATTCAAAATATTTAAGGTATGGTAAGAACACATAAGTCATCAAACTAAACAATTTTTTGAAGATTAAAAATAAGCATAAAATCGAACAAAGCTTACTTAAAACCAAAATGAATTTATTCGAAATCAAGTTTAATTCACTAACTCCAAAATCCGTCTAGAAAAAATAAAATGCCAAAATTATGCATGCAAAAATTTTAATTGTTCAAAAAAATATATCTTGTCTATTATAAGCCGTTGACTTGTCTCACATGTGTATTTAGTATCGTCGTTTGTCTTGATATTTATCTTGACCCGTTCATAAACACGAGGATTGATGTTACTGAAATTAAAAAAAAAAGTCAAACACTGTTATACTCCCTAACATTGAAACTGATGACGTCAGGTATCACTTTGCGCCATTTATAATCGGTTGAAAGTTTTAGATAGGACTAAATTACATAAATACTTTATTTTAATGCCAGTCGTTCCGGTGCAATAAATTCGTCTGCATTTGGATCTGTATGTTCTAAAATTTCTACATTTTGTAAAAGCGTAAAATAATAAGCCTGAAAATATATATTTTTTCTTTAAGAAAACACAATTAGCAATTAAAAAGTATCTAAATAAAAAAGTCGCTTTAAAAATGCATTTATACAAAATTTTATGTTTTTGTTAAAGTAATTTTGCCTAACTATGCATGTATGTATAGTATAAAAAAGTTTAGTTTATGTGTTATTTTGTAGATTCGTTACAATGCAACAACAAGCAAATAATAAATGAAACAATACATAGACAGATGAATTGATACGCACTTCTCTGGTGTAATGTTCCCGTCATCATCAATAGATTTTGGAATATTTTCTTATTCTCTCTTCTCATATCTTGATTTTGGATTAAATCTTGTTCTGAAATGAAAATACAATAATAGTTTCAAACACACACAAGTAACAACTACTGTAGGGATTGATCAAATTGACTACCAGAAATATAGGTGTTGCTTTAAAAACAAAATTATGGGGCAAAGAGGAAATAATTAACTCAAAATTAAATTTGCTTTTGGATAAAGCTGTATATTTTGTTTGAAAGTACATACCTATACTAACTATTAATGATACATACAATGTGAATTTTTCGTATATACTATGCTGCTTCAGCGATCAAACATCAACATCAACATTGTATTGTGAGCACAAAAGTTAAAACAATAAGGTCTAATATTGAATATGAAATAGTACTTGTCAACTTACCTCTGACAACTAGCCATGACTTGAATTTTCAGCTTTCTATGATCCCTTTTTAATGTTGATTTTATTCCGTTTGTTACCCATGTTGGATCTTAGTGTCTTTTAACTTTAGTTCACACACACACAATTATTGTTTTTGTAATAAAAACTACGCTCTCAGTCACAAATGTACACCAAAAAATAATTTCACACGTCGAGAAGACTGACGCAGTCTTCCCGTCTCAATGGAGCAATGGTGACTGATTAATGAAACCGAGCATGTCAAAATACTCAAAATCCTACAAATGTATTTTATTTTAATAATTCGTAAATTATAGATTTGATTTTGAAATCGCTAATCTAATCCCTCCGTGATACTAATTAGCATAATATATTAAAATATTGCCTCTAAAATATGCACCACATTGAAAATAAATTGATTTAAGTGAAAAATTAGACCTAACTTTGTGATTTTTTTCTATCGAGAAAATTTTATTTTTCTCTGTTTTTGCTTAGATCTTGCACTCAATAATATAATGAAGTATAACTATGTTTTTCTTCAGGTTCTAGAAACTTGATCTACTACTGTAAAAATTGAATCTAAGATTGCCAATTTTGCTTTATACCCCCTCTTAATGTTTGTTTTATTTTAATCAGTTTCCAAATACCTATTCAATCTTATCTTGAAGACTCCCACAGTATCTTTACCGTTCGTAGTGAAACAGATGCCTACAATAAAATTTTACCGCAGAGAGCTGGAATAGACCTTCAGCATTACCCTTTGGAGTATTTTTAAATTTGGAAACGTGATTACACTTACCTACACTCTCGGGAAGAAATTATGCAAAGTAATTAACGAATTTCGTTATAATTTCACCCAAAAGAGAGAAGGGCTAAAGTGAAGAAAAAAAATTCGGACTCGTATATTAAAAAAGGGTGAAATTTATCAGTGTGTCCTAGGGTAGCCAGATAGACTTATCTTTCTCGGGACAATTCATTAGTCGGGACAAAGATATAAATTTAAAATAAATATTTACGTGGACCTCGATAATGTTCTGTTTTCTTTTTTAAAGTGATAAATAAAAACGTGTACTTTTATAATATTGTACAAACGTAACAATAATTTAACACCTCCGTATTAATGTACGAGTATTAATAAGATAAACAGAACTTTTGGTAGGAAATAAACACAAGTTAGAAGGAAAAACAAGTAGGGAAGGATTCGGAAAACGGGACAATAAAGTCACCAAATAAATAATAGTTGATCAAGTCTATTACTGGTTACACAACAATGGATAACATCATCGTCGTCGTCATCATCATCATCATCATCACAACCCATACTGTCCCACTGCTGGGCACGGGTCTCCTCTCACAATGTTAGGGGTATAGGCCATAGTCCACCACGCTGGCCAAGTGCGGATTGGTGGACTTCACACACCTTTGAGAACATTATGAAGAACTCTTGGGTGTGCAGGTTTCCTCACGATGTTTTCCTTCACCGAAGCAAGTGATCATTAAATTTTAATACGCACTTAATTTTTGAAAATTAGTTTTGCGTGCGGGGTTTGAACCCGGAACCTCCGGTTCGGCAGTCCAACATTCTACCACACCTCTATCACTGCTCATGGATAACATACTAAAATACAAATATTTTTCTTTATATTAATAGGATATATTTTAAATATACTGATATTTAATAATCTCTTAAATGTAAACGGCTTGGCTAAAACTAAAACGGGATAAGTGTAAAATGAAATCCTATCCGCATTGTAACCGAAATTTCTAGAGAATTGTAAGTGTGTTGACCGGAAACCGTAAGCCAATTAACTTGCAACTAACTGAACTGTTTACTATTGCGGTGGATTTAGGTTTACAAAGAGCTAGGGGGTTTAACTTAACTTATATAAGTTGCTAGGTTACTCTTAATTTCTCCATCTTAGTTACAGTAAATCTATGTTTTATAGTTAGAGCTGAAACTGTTGGCCGTATTGGTCATCATCATCATCGCAACCAATAACTATCCCACTGCTGGGCACGGGTTTCCCCTCATAGAGTGAGGGGTACAGACCACAGTCCTCCACGCTAGCCAAGCGCGGACGGCGAACTTCACAAACATTATGGAACATTGTTGAGAACTCTCAGGTGTGCAGGTTTCCTCACGATGTTTTCCTTCACCGAATCAGTGATAATTAAATTCTAATACGCACATAGTTTATGAAAATTAGAGGTGCGTGCGGGATTTGATCCTAAGCTCCCTTGTTCGGTAGTCCAACGTTTAAACCACAGGACACTATCACCAAAATACTGACTTCGATCATACCAGCAGACCAGGATATCGTAAAAGGCGACAAAAACCGGTCTTCCCTGGTTAGTAGTCGGGTTACGCGTAAGGTTTGTAATATCAATATTATTATTTAATGTCAATATTATTATTTAATTTCAATATTATTATATTAATACCAATATTATTATTTTAATACCAATATTATTATTTTAATACCTATATTATTATGTTTCCGTGAAACATACCTGGCTAGCTATAATCTTCTTGCTGCCAAACGACACGCCGTATGGCCAGGGTTTGGGAGCTAGCCTAATCTTTCTTTCTTCTCTCTTCTTGGCTAACAACGCATTGCTGATGCCTTGTGTTACTGATGTCTACGGGCAATAGTAGTTACTAATCATCGTACATAGCTTGCTCGTCTGTTCGTTTGTGCGTGTAGTATGTGGTTCCGTGTGGAGTATCAAATGAAAGGTTTTCAAATAAGGAGTTGTACCTATATTAAAGTAGTAAACTTTATCGCTTTTTACTGTTTCGTACCCAAAGGGTAAAAAACGCTTTATTATCTATACCTCCGATGTCTGTCTGTCTGACTGTAACTTACTGTACTGTAATTTTTTAACTGGGCCTTATCTCTTATTTTTTAAATTAATGTCTGGTACTATTTAAATTTACTAACATCTCTTGAACATAATAATATAGTCTAATATCCAGCGTTACGAGTTCAGTCTGACCTACTTTAAGGAGTGATGAAGAAGAAATAGTTTATAAAGTCGCTGGCGCAAAGCCGCACTGTAGCAATGTTTCACAATAACCTAATGTCTTCGAGCGCAATAAACCAGCTGCAGTTTTTGCTAGTCGCCGTATTTTTGGCCTGAGACTTCCGCTATTTAAATATTTACTCGCCTTCGCCGCAGGCCTAGCATGCTTGCCAAGACAAGATATATTATCGGAGATTACCTTCGTCTCCTACGAATGTCACAGTGTGAATAGACCTCAGGATTTTTTAGGAGTTACATTTAGTGTGAATAGATCTTCCGATTTTAAGAAGTTGCGCGTAGATAATGTGTTCATCTGTGTATCTGCAGAACTTTGTAACTACTTATCATAATTCAACAAATAAGATATCACTAGAAGCGTCATGATTGTTTGCTGGTTCCACATTATACAACACCCTAAATTCAACCAATATGATGCCATCTAAGGCCAAAAAATGTCCTAAGCGAAAAGAAATTTGAGATGCCGTGTTCGGTATCAAATAAAATGAATTAATAACACGTTTTTGCTATGTTTTTTTCTTCTTTTAAGTAGTCGGAATTTATGTTTGTAATTATACTTTTTTTAGTATACCCCACTAACAAACGGATTCTTAATAATTATCAACAATCATCTCGGCTTAGCCGTTTTGGACGCAGCTTTCACTGGCGTATTGTTTATTGACTCATTTAACCAATAAAAAATATATGTATTTTTATGTTAATAGCAAACGAGCAGACGTAAGTACTTACCTGAAGACAGTAAGTGACCATTTACCTTTATGTGGCACATCAATTGTAAGTTAGAACCCCGTCTAAAATTATTGGAATAAGCTTTCCGAAGCGAAGCCAGGAGGATGTTTTTATTTAAAAATAAAACTCTTCCATATAAAGAAAATAAATAAAGACTCACACATTAGTACCCCTTCCCCCGCATGTGGCATGAAACTACTACATACAAATAAATGTGGTACGAAAAACACCCACCCGAGAAAAAAATTTACCCTATTACGTCACGCCAGGACAAGAATCGCACCACACAACTCTTCCCAAACTGAATCCCGAGGGATAGTATTGTCTTAACCGAGTTCCTACCAAATTCAACGAACAACAGTTCTGTTATAGTTCGAAGAATAACTTTAGATGCATTACATTTGTGTATTGTGAACGCTGACGTCATAGAACTGTCTAATATTATTTATGTGGCATTAAGTTTGGTTCTGCACAACAAAGTTGGATTGGCGTGTTTAAACTCAAAACTATTCGTAGCACGGCAAATAAAACTGTACATTTTGGATTGCGATGTTGGCTGTGATTTTGATACCTACTATCACATACACTACAACCTATATATTACAAACCAAACTATATATTTTATGTAATTAAACATACTAGTTATCCGCTCTGCAGTCGAAATTCGACCGTAATTCATTCTGTCAAAAGGTTACATAACATTGACTCCATGAACGATGATCCTATGACAAATTTCAAACGTCGTCAAATATATGGCAATGTGAATTGAGTAACCTATATTAGTGCGTGTAATGTTTTATTTACTCATTTTTAATGTATTTTTATGCATTATTTTAAATAAATATTCTGCACTCCATTTCTATATAAACTATAAGTTTGCCAAATTTCATACTCCTCCGCGCAATTTTCGTAAAAAGGGGCGTATAATTAATTTATAAAAATCTTAGTAATATTTGAAAAAATATAATATTGTTCCGTTCTTTAATCAGATGCAGAACCCTAAGTATTCTTAACATAATTATATGAAGTGTATAATCGTACAACTAATCATAATCATAGACCTACATACCGACATACATAAATGTTAATACTCCATTTAATCCAATGCGGATTAATCCGAGATATCCTAGTTTCCGCCCTGCTAAACCAAAAGAAACTTAACGCTCCAGTTAATACGGTATAATTTCCTCTATTTGTCCAACAATTACAGACAGACGAGGCAATTTGGGGCATGTTTTATTGATATCTTGTGATTGGAAGGGAATTGTTATGGATTTGATCAGTAATTGGTAAGAGAAACAATAGAATACGGATTACTAGAAGTATACATACCTACTATACTGATCTCAATACAATTGATAGTTTTTCTATGTGACTGAATATGGCGATTGGCTATAAACAACGCCATAGCGCGGGATTAAAGATAAAGTAATCATTTGTTTATTATTTTTTCTGTTAGATTAAAAGTTAAAATGCAGTCAAGGATGGGAAAGAGCTCTAATTAATGTTTTATAGCCGACAAACAATTAAAGTCCCTTACGCCCCAGAATCATTTAATACGATGTGCAGAAGTTTACCATAAGCAAAAACAGACTATGGAAAAGCTGGAAACCCTTGATCTCTAGACAATTTAAACGTGTTACTATTTGCAAGAAGCAAAAGCATATTCTGCATAACGCTTTTCAGCTTAACTTCGAGGCTAAAGCTCTCTGCGGCATCCCGAAACACCAATTTAAGTAGAATATTCTGCTGTATACTTCAACGCAACTATGCTACAATTTAAAATGTTTAGGCTATCTTTTTTGGAATAATAAAGAATGAAAATTATCTTGCAAATTATTTTCTTGTCCTGAAGTTACCGTTCACTCAAACATGGTAAATGGCCTCGAAAATTTACCTACTGGTCTTAGTGATAAAGTACTCATTGGTAATGTTTTACAGTTACAACTAGGATTTCCAGAATTACAGGCTTATAATTTTCAGACAATGTTATCTATTCACCTTATCTATTCACCTAGAACTCAATAGTGGTTTTACTTATTTTATATTTTAAAAACACAATAAAATAGCATGTAAAATTTTTAAATTATAAGAGAATTTTAAAGATAGAGCATCACCTTAAGGTTTATTGGCAAGGTAAACTTTGGTGGGAATGCAACAAGAGTTTCAGTGCATGCAAGCGTTTAGACGTTAAATTCCAGGATAGTCTCTGATTTCCCGGCCAACTGACAACGCTAGTTACGGCCTATCCGACCAAAATTTGTAACAACATTAGTTTCACTAATCCAGACAGATAAACAGACTTTTTAAACGAGCAGACGAACCGCCTGATGTTAGGTGGTTAGTGTCGCCTATGGACATCAGTAACAACAAATGCATCACGGATATGTTGCCTAACATAAAATAATCACGCCTAACAATATCCGAATGTGCGTACTAGTCATGTTTTATGAAGCGAAGCGAGGGCGGATTTGCTAGTAATGTGGTAGTCTTCAAGAGGAGAGTGAATAATTATGCTTTATGTTAGTGCGTCCAACATCCTCGACTTCATCGCCACTTACCATGTAGGTGTACCAAGTGGGATTGTTGTCGAGCATTAACTTATCCTATGTAAAAAAAAGTAATAAAAACTTAATACGCGTAAAATTATAACATTACTAAGAATTATGAAGAAATGTACTTATTATTAACGACAATGCTACTGTATTTTGCCCTGAGGTAAAACATAAAGAAAATAATTACATATTACAAAGCCAATTTGGTTCCCACAAGCAATGATTACACGGTACCAAGCCAGCAAGCATCGCGAAACAAATTGATTTACGAAAGAACTCGTACTTTACGATATTTTATTTGCAAGAGAGAATTTTGTGCAAAAAAAGTGTAAATATAAAAGTATTTTCTTTTCGCGAAAAGAATTTACGAAGTAATTGCTCGTCCCATTTTCAAAATAAATTGGTAGACAAAAATTACAATTACCTTAAATGTACTGTTGTAATCTCATTTTCAGGCGGTCTCCTTACTTTTTACGTTCGTCGTGTGTATGGGATGGTATTTTTATATATATTTTGTATAAATTTTATGTTGTTGTAATTCGACATAATGTTCATTGACGTAATAACCTCCGTGCGACATAACAACCTTTTCGCTTAAAATCTGGAAAGATTGAGAAATGATACAATTTTTCCCCATTTTTAACACATTTTGAAACATCGTTCTTTTTTAGAACGTTCTTTTAGGGGTCTTTATTCTTTTATCCTATTAGTATTATAAATGCGAAGGTTTGTATGGATGTATGAATGTTTGTGGCTCTTTCACGCAAAAACTACCCAATGGATTTCGCTGAAACTTTACAATAATATAGCTTACACATCAGAATAATATATAGGCTATAAATTATGAAGATAATTAGTGTGACTTATCCTACTAATATGGACGTATGACTATCTGTTTTACTCTTTCACGCAAAAACTGCCGAATGGATTTTGATGAAACTTTACAATAATATAGCTTACACATCAGAATAACACATAAGCTATAATTTATAAAGATATAGTTGTGAATTATCCAAAGTCTCCCGAAGCGAAGCAAGGGTGGGTGTACTAAATCGTAACCCTTTGAATCGATTCACGATCTGGATAGTAACAGTCGATTCGATTTTGTCATCCAATATCATGGGAATGCGATTCGATCTGAGTTAAGATCGCCTTACCAAAAAACGATTTAAAAAATCGAAGATCGCATTGCAAACGATACCAGTCGTTTGGTTAGTTTTTCGATTAGGACTACCAATTTAACTGTTATTTATTTTCACTACAGTTATTTTATACACTAAATACAAACTGCATGGAGTACGATGTCAGAATCACAATTTCATGGCGTTTTTCAAACTATTGTTCTGTTAAAAGTAGTACGCAGAACACGCTGGGGCACAAGTGTTCTTCATGAAGTAAACACTGGGAAGTTGAAATTTTTTTAGTATTATTATACTCTTCCGCGTTTTTCAGTGTTTTTATTGCTGAATTTATATTAAGTGTTTAGATTTTTGGGTTTCGTACCACTGAAAAAGTTAAAAGCTATAGACGACTATAGCTTTTAACTTTTCTCGTCTCTTGGTCTGTATATGTTGTTTTTTTTCTAAACCTACACAATTGGTACACATATAGAATTTCGTCGAATGCCGGATATATTATTAACTTATTTATTAAAAACGTATTTAAGTATGAATAAGTAAAGTAAGGAATACTTGAAACAATTTATTATCTTTTACTTTGAATAATATTTTATAAAGATATCGAACTACCTTGTTATGTTCACAGTACGATGGCGATTAACAGGTTATCTGGTGATATTTCAGATCGATGGTAAAATACCGACCACGCCCGTTTTTACATAGACATCTTTTACATAGCAAATATCCTATTTCCAAGGCCTATGACAAATGTATCATTTAATATTACAGGAAACGTAATACTAACCTTTCATAGTAAATATTAGCTCACTCAGTACATTCTAAGTATGGATAAATATTTTACATTTACCAACATTTATGAGTTACTGAAAGCTCTTTCGACGTAAACGGTGAAGTATATGAATTTATCACATTATACTAATATTACGTAATGCTATTTCAAGCAGCTGTTTAATGTGTTTTTAATAGTATCCATGACACGACATCGTGCGTAATTTACGGGCGTGCATGAACATTATGTATATCGTTTGAAAACGTTATGGAATTCGTTAATTTAGTAGGTACGAGTAGTTACTAACAATCCATGACCGCAATTTATCTACACTAATCTCATAAATGGAATAACCAATGTTGATGCAGTTTACACTTGTTTAAAAGCTTGTTTGTAAGCTTGAAGTTATATTAGGTACCTATCTATTTTATTTCATTCTGTTTCTAAATAAACTATAACATGAGAATATAGGAATTAATATTATTAAACTCAATAAGTTGTGTATTATGATACTTAATCTAATCTGTGTGTGTACCTTCTCTTTTTTTCTGTTTATCTTCTCTACCAAAGGTTGTCTTTTATCATTAAACTTTTATCATCACGGACACTAAACATTTTAACTGGAAGGATACGGATAGGTACTCACGATTTTTATTTTATTTATGCCGATGTTTCGACCCGATTGCATGGATCATGGTAAGTCTCGTCGTGACAATGATCCATGTAATTGGGTCGAAATGTCTGTATAAATCATAAAAATTGTGTCTCCCCGTTACATTTAAAATATAAGACAGTAATCTACATCTATGACGCTTTTATGCGTTGCTTTATTTCGTACTGGTAACCTATATATATAAGATACAATTCCATAATAATGCCATCCGTTATCCTAATCAGATATTGTCTCATACTGGCAGAATGTACGGAGACAATAGATCAAAACGTGACAATTTACGTTACACAGTTACGTTTTGTAAATGTACCGTCGACTGGAGAAAGTATTCTGTTTCCAACCATCAATCACTCGGCTACACGAGACCGCAATACATCCGACGCGACTGTACCTACGCCGCCGTTTCGAAAGTTGTGCCAGTGTGAGTATTGCAGGTATATTCGGCAACAAAAGTGATAAATAAGTGTAAACTTAACTAGTTTACGTAATTGACGAAGTAATTTAAATCGATGGGTCAGGATTGAAATTGCTTCATTTTGGATTTTTTTTACTAATCTTATCATCCTCAGGACACACCTTTACATTCAGGAGTGCAGGTTTCATTACGATGTTTTGCCTTGTTCTTTTTAAATCAAATCGGTTTTGAAAATTACAAGTGCGTGCAGGATTTGAATCTTGGCTCCCAGGGTTTAGAGGCCAATGTTCAAACCATCTAGACAAAGACAAAACAAACCGATTTTAATAAAAAGTCCGAAATAATAATAAATAATCTTGATAAATTAAAATTGTGAGATTTATTGCATTAGTTGCAAATATTACTAAAAACGACAAAGTAAACTAAAAGATGTCGATAGTACATTCACTACAAAAACGATAATCTTTCGACAAAACAGAAAACTTCATAATTCACTGAAACATCTATTTCAAACTCGTTTATAATAGCGTGACTTATGAAAAGAATAACAAATTGAAGGAAGACAGGCAAAATGTAACTTTTTCGCATTGTGAAACGAAATCACCTATTATATTTTTTATTATAGTCGGGGTGACAGCAACTTTACATAAGGAGCTAATACTTAGTCCCGGGTATGATTCGCGGGGCAAACATTTATGTTACACATACATTTTTGTATTATTTACTTGAAATCGTGGCTGTTTCTAACTTTTTATATGGAACTCTGGTGCAGTTCTACTTATTTTTTCTCGGTAATATTTGAGTGACACAATAATTTTCCAATTGCTTTTTTAAACAGTAAAACTGCAGGCATCCATGTTATCCGCAATAATCAAAAGGCGCTAATGATTATGCTATTAAGACGATCCGTTCAGAAGCGCAAAGTTCCAATTGGCCATCACTGTCATCATTCGTATTACTCATCATTCGTATTACTCATCATTCGTATTTCTTGGTGAAGATGTCAAAACACTGTCAAACTATATTATTATATTATTACTAACTGACCCCGCGAACGTTGTTCCGCCATATAGATTACTTGTAGTGAACGATTTAAATTCGAGGGGTGGGGGGTAGGGAAGTGAAAATTTGAGATTATGTGTATTTTTTTATGCCATACCATAAAATGACTTTTTGGCCATTTTTTTGGCAGGCAACGCATCGGTGATGCCTTAGGATTTGCTGATATCTATGGGCCACGATCGTCTGCTATTTACATAATACATAGAACGCCACAAAGAACATACATACATATTACATAGGTTGCTAAACACAATACTGTGTGCAGTCGATTAATAAATAGGTTTGAATTCAGACAATATTAACAATAGAGTCCATGCCTTTTAAATAAATTCTTTGCTAAAAGCATTTGAGTGTACGTCGAGGGCGTGTCATGTTACCGACGTAGTTTTATTCTTAAAAGCAATTTTCTCTCGCCACTACAACCTTTTCATTGCAATTTCCTTTTAACTGCATTAATTGTTTTTGTAAGTTTTCATTTTAGTTTGAAACGAGTTTATTTATTTTAAAACTATTTTCTTTCATTGTTGATTGTTAGTGCTGCGTCTCATAAATACCCGACACACGAGGGGGTGAAGTGAAGGGTGGTGAACGTTCACCACCAAACATTATTTTTTGTCATTACTACTTAGTTACCCGCTCTGCCGCTCGAAATTCCACCGTAATTTACTCTGTCAAACGGATACTTTACATTGACATTACACGTACAATGAGCGTACACATTTCAAACGTTATGTAGTGTCAAAGGAATGTTAGTGTGCATAGAGTAACATTAGAGTGTGTAATGTTATATTAATTTATCAATTTAATTCATTTATTCCTGAATTTATTAAAAAATATTAGCAATCTCCACTCCTTTTCTATATAAACTATTAGTGTCCCTCCACTGTCCGCGCAATTTTCGTAAAAATGGATATTACAAAGTTTTTGCTATATTGATTTTACGCAACTACTAGCGACATTTAGGGGTGGATAAAGTTATAAGTTTAATAGAATCATGTTTCTTGTATGGGGGCGCCCGTTAATTTTTATTTTTATTATCTGTTGTGATGCGGCCATAGTAACACACATTCTGTGATCATGTTTTAGAGATAGAGATAAATTTAAGAGAGAGAGAGCCCTGTGATCAAGGGACAGACAGCAGAGGCATATAGGGTTACATTTTTCGACTTGAGTACGATACACTGAAAACTATGTAACATAGTATCTAATACTCTTTTAATATATTTTACGAATTATGCAAATTAAAATTTAATCAAAAAAATTTAGCACAATTAAATTTACAGGCTGTGAATACACACTCAAAACTTTATTTAAAGTGTAGAGTTTACATTATCTTTTGAACGATTCCCAAGGAAAAGTTCGCGTGTAAGTCAAAGCTATACAGAAGTTATTGATCAAATAATACTAACGTACGCGGGATACTACTTATATTGACTTGAAATATTTCATACTTGTAACTACCGTCGTTGCTTCGGCAAAACTAATGCCTTAGTTGTGTACTCATACTCAGAATGTTTAGACGAGATTTATTAAACAGACATAATTATATTTTTGTTGACACTTATCGTAACCCCAAGCTTAGTACAATGCACCAGTAAAAACCGCATTCAAATCGGTTAACCCGTGTTTGAGATTGGTGGGGACTACTGCAAACACAAAGAACCAAATCGACAAACAGACAAAAATTCTAACTCTTTATCGTTCGGTTATAATTTTATTACTATGTATTATTTCTGTTCACCAACAACACATTGAGGTCACAGATCTCTATCTCTTCTATGGATTTAAGAACACCCTTCCACTACTGCTCATGACAACTGTCACCGATCCAGAACAAGAGTCAAATCGAGACTAGGACGGTTAGTCCAGTTAGCAGGTGTTATTAGCACGAGAAGCACGACATTCCAAATTTGTCCCATTGCAATATTCCATCTGCTCTTTTTCTTTTTTCTGAGTTCTTTATGTAACCATTATCTATTATTTAAACGAAAAGTCTACCACGAGAATGATTTGTCTACCCCTAACATGATGATGAGAGAATAATTATTTTTTCTTTTATTCGAATTTATCTTAAAGCGCGGACTGGATTAGTTTGACCCATGACAGCCATGGATATTGAAAAATCAGACCAACAAAGTTTATTAAATACTGATTCAATTATGTACAACTCAATGTGTATGTATGACGTACGATTACTTCCTGAGGCCTCGCGTGATCAAACATTTATAAAAACCCAGATACCTAAGTCGTATCGATCAAACGACGAAAATAGTACGATATTGTACTAGTAGCGTAAAAAGAAGACTTGGTAATGGGACGGCAAGCAGAAGATTAATGTTACGTAATAAGAACAGAAGGGAAAGAAATAAACGTCTAAAGATAGAAGGGATGAAAGAAAAAAGTAATTAATCAACATACAAAGGAGTGAAGTAAAGTATGGATGAATTAAATGATGAATTGTTAATTGTGATACAAAGTTAAACAATACAAAGGTAAGTTAGGTAAGTTATGTACTTACTCACGTTAATTTTGTTTTGTTCAGTTAAAGTATGTATAATTATAGTTTTACCTAAACTAAAGCAAAGAGCGAGATATAAACCGGCCTTTACCAGGTGCATAACTTACGACAGCGTTTCATCCCGGTACTTTTTTGTCGCACACAATAAGTCCAGGGCGACGGTCGTTTTCAAATATGAATAAAGGTACATTTTAATGAATTCAACGTGAATCATTGATAAGATGGATAAAACGATAGATAAATTTTTGAAATAAATGTAGACGTGTATGTATGTACTTAGTAATTTTTGATATAAATGTAGTGACGTGTTATTTGTGTTGTCCATGTCACCCTCGACAAAGGGAATCCTACTCGTAGTGCGTGTGAGTGTAAGGCGTCGTCCTAATTGGCAGCGATCGTACGATGGCGCGATGCGTTTTCGTCGTGCGATGGGTATATCAATACAATTACTCTGATGAAATCTGTATGTTTGAACCCATCGCACGAGGAAAACGCATCGCGCCATCGTACGATCGCTGCCAATTAGGACGACGCACAGTGGGACGAAAATCAGCTTTCATAGACATAGGAATGTTAATTCATAAATATCGCTGTTTTTGTTGGATATGGCTTTTGTTTACAGTAACTAAGCCTACATATGTAAAAAAAAGTAATTGGGCATTTATGCGAATGATTTATATTGTTTTCGAGAAAAAATTGTATGGAGCTTTCTTGAAAAATCCGATTTTCTACGGACCTGCAAGTCAAACCGTAATATCCTTCTAGGGAGTGTTACTACTAATTATTTGTAATTTTTTGACATATCACATACAACGGTTACTTCTGCAGAATTTTTTTTAAAAATCGATATGTGTGATCCTTTTTTTATTTAATTTTATTGCATTGAGTTTTTTAAACACTAAGTACTAATTACATTTTATTACCTTTCTGGTGTGAATAAGTGATATTAACTAAGTAAACAATTATATTTTCTAATAGAACATACCAAAAAAAATTGTTATTGTTATTTTATTCTGAAAAGTGATTAGGTAATTAGGTAGGTTATTCTGAAAAGTGATTGGCTAATTAGGAATGAATTCTAGTAATAATAAAGAAGTAAAGATATGAGCACTAATTAACTATTATTAAAGAGAGTAATTAAGAAATCGTCAATTTGCTAATCATTTAAAATCAGTCCTATAACAACTATAAATGAACAATATTTTTAACACATAATTCAGTTTATTTCAAACTTTTGTGCTGTTAACATTAAATCGTAATCCCGAACTGTGAAATATTTAAAATGGAAAGTCTGCGTACCAATTTAGACTTGTTTGTTGTGCTGAGAAGGGAAGGTACTTCATTCGATTATGAAGTATTGTTTAGTGCAGTTGTAAATCGACTTGGTGATAGCATTTCGGACGAAGATCGGGTGACACTTAAGGAATTTTGTCGATACATGGTGCAGACATAATCGCCAATAATAACATTGTTCCGATAGGTAAGCTTTCAGAAGAAGCCTCAGAGGCCCGCAACAAAGACTTTAGGAGATTTCGGGAACATAATTCGCGAAAAATGTCCAGGCAAGCTTCAAATGCCGATATATTAAATATGCTGATTCTTTCGTCTGATCCATTAATCTCTTCTCAAAGACCGAAATTGGAAACTAAGAAAGGTAAGGATTTCTTCGCTGAAACTTTAGAATTGATCAAGTTTCCAGAATCTCCATTTGAAGTTGTAGATATGTCCAATTTGGAACCTGATTCTGAATTGGGATCAGATGAAAGCGATTTTGATTAATTAGTAGATAAGTGCTTGTTGTATTTTTATTTTATTTTTTATACATTTTTTTATCATTTAAGGAAATTTTTTATTGCCCTGTACAAATTTTTCTGATCACAAAACATGGGGTCTGTTGACTTGCATCAGCTCCCCTCCCACAAACTTTAGTTAGTAATGTTATTTTTTTCTTTTGTAACTCTAGTCTTTAAGAGGCCTTGTTTGTAGAGATAAATAGACATTTTTATTTATTTATTTCTTGTATTGTTTTGTATAGTATTATCATACATAAGTAGTGTGTAGTAGGAGAGTTTAATTTTTTATTAATAGTTCTTTATTTTTATTTGAATATTATATAGGAAAATGTTATATAGTATACATTTTTTCATTTTTTTAATCAAGTGTTTTTGATATTTTTTGTCATAGTATTTGATATTTAAGCTCATTTAAATAATTTAATAAGCTAGCAACAATAAATATATGATATTTATAAATGAACAAAAGTATAATTATTTACTGCCCTCACTTCTCATAACTTATTAACTCTACAACGTGTCTGGGTTGCATGCTCTTACAAAATGATAATACACAATTTTTATCACTCATTTAGAGAATATTTAGAGTGGATGCCGAAAAATTAAGCTTTAAACTAAATAAAAAATGTACATTATACTTAACGATTTTTAAAAAAAATTCTGCAGCTGTAACCGTTGTATGTGATATGTCAAAAAATTACAAATAATTAGTAGTAACACTCCCTAGAAGGATATTACGGTTTGACTTGCAGGTCCGTAGAAAATCGGATTTTTCAAGAAAGCTCTATACAATTTTTTCTCGAAAACAATATAAATCATTCGCATAAATGCCCAATTACTTTTTTTTACATATGTAGGCTTAGTTACTGTAAACAAAAGCCATATCCAACAGAAACAGCGATATTTAAGAATTAACATTCCTATGTCTATGAAAGCTGATTTTCGTCCCACTGTGCGACGCCTAACATACGAGTTTGTTAGCATTTATTTATTTATTTATAAAGGCTGTTTGTACGTTTGTGCGCTTTATTAATTTTTTATTGGCGCTTATATTCGTTTTCATTCGCTCGTACTTCGCGTTTTCCCCTAATGGCGTTCCTTATTCCGTGAATTCTTCTCATCGATTAAGGCGTCATTCTATCAGATGCCCATTATCCTTGACAGACGAACCAGCTTTCAGTTAACGATATTGACAGTTTAAGAAATTGATCTTGATGTTACCGTCGTTTTAAAGATAAGGACATTTGACATGATAAGGAGTTTTAAGAGGGATTATAAATTGGTTGGAATTTTTGGGCCGCTGCTATCATATCAGTGTCAAAGAAGCAAATGCATGTCCATTTCTAACTTTTTAGGTGTGCAGGCTCGTTTAATATTTTGTACGCACAAAAATTACAGGACATAAAAATAAATGGAACAGTTATTACCAGGGCAATATGTATATCTATTCCTAATAAGTTCTCAGCCCCAATTCTTGTTGATCTGTGCCCGCTAATCTCAGAAATGGCATTAAAAGCACCACAGACACGTTGCGATCAAGAATGAAGGAGGAAAAAAGCGGTTTTTACTAATGCATTGTAAGTAATCTTGGAATATGAATAAATTTAGATAATAATTTCAATTACAAAATCCCATCCGAACATTTATATTGGAAATAAAATAAAATAAAGTATCTTTGTAGAAAACGATGTAACGCACGTTACTAGTGTTATAATAAAATGTGATTTTTAACATGAGCCTGAACAATTGGATCTGACTCAGCGATAGTCGTCGTTTAACAACAGACCATGACACTGATATTCAGCGCGGCCGGAAGTTCGGCGGCCATTGTCATGAAAAAAGGCTGGCCAAACAGGTATAAAAATTTGAATAAGAAGGTTATTAGGTATGTCGTAAGAAAACGATGAAAGTGTATGGGTTTCTTGAACCATTGAACCGATTTCGATTAAAAATTACTGTTCGCTTTAAAGATCTTTGTTTCATTAAGATATCTTATACTATATACATAATATGTATATATACCTTAATTACCTAATCTTCAAAAAATTTAAGATATCTAACAAGAATTTTTATATATCTCAAGCAGCGAGACATTTTCAATCTAAATGGACGAAACTAAACGAATTCTATTAATGGTCCTACCGAAAGGATAAGCCCAACCCCTCGGCTCGCGATGAAAAGGAAAATTGTTCTAAACTCGAACAAACTTGCTTCAAAGCGAACTTATTCGAAGAGCTTGAGTTAGTTATAACAGTTGCCTAATTTCAGAGTATCTTGCGCATCTAAAACGTTGACGGATGTAGGTACGTTGGATAGGAACTGTTGGTATCGTTGACGAGAAGCGATAAAATTCATTTATTCAAGTATTACATTTTTCCCTTAATACGCCGCTGAATTATAGTAGGAAATTTCAGTAGTGTAGGTTTGTAAAAACCCCACTTAAATTCTGGTCATTCCCGCAATAGGGGTCGTAAATATTTTGAAGCTCTTTCTTCCAAAATAAAAAACGGATGCCCTTTTTTGTTTTTATAATTTAAATACTTGGTATTTTTTATCGTAATTTATTTAAATAAGAAGTTTTAAAGGTTTAACTTTAATTGACACCCAGTCGCATTATACTTAATTGTTCAATCGCCAATGAGCGACAAGTCATCCATGCAGTTTTGGCTTGTTTGGCGCAAGGATGTGAACACAGAAAGGTTAAACGGTCGATACTCCGAATTATTTCAATATAGTTTTGGGTTGAACTTCAGATTAGAAAATCAAGCGGATTGCCTGTAACTGACTTTTAACCATTATCAAACGAAGTTGTTCGCTCCAGAGATCTATCCCACAAAGAGCGTTCGACTAGTAGTTTTAGCGAATGACTCAAGTGTAATTGCAAATTGCAATTTGCAATTTTGATGGACCAGTCAATTCTACTGAACTTAAAAAGTCTTCTTGAAAGAGATAATTTGTTCTATCTATCACTCTGTGTTAATCCAGCTAGATATAGAATCCTTAGCCTTCCAAATCCAGGGGATAGGCGACTCTTATATCATTATTCAACCAAGTGAAAACGTCCCTTGACCTCAGTTACATGGTCGGCAATATTCAAATATTTTCAATGGTTTCATCGGTTCTTTCTAATATCATTTTTATCGAGCAAGTTCTGCGAAATATGCTAGCAGCTAATATCCGCTTGTGGATTATAATATTCTGAATTCTGTCGCGTAGCGAAATACAGCCAAATCTTACATGCTACATGACTTTTAGTTTTGAGGCCAATCTTATGTTACGTAGTCGAATAAAGTGTCAAATTACGAGTAGTTCAAATCTACCTTCATATGTTCCTTCTAATGTTCATTGTGGAAATCGGTTTGTCTTCTTCAGGTCGTCAGTCCACCTAGTCGGGGGCGTCCTATGCTCCTTTTTCCGAGACGTGGTCTCCACTCGAGGACCTTACTTCCTCAGCGGTTGTCGGTTCCTCGAGCTGCGTGGCCAGCCCATAGCTACTTTAGCCAACATCCAAAATCTCGACAACCAAATCGACAAACAAATATATTATTTATTTGATTTAATATGTTGTAATTATAAAACTATAAACAAATATTATTGTACTGTAGTGTGTAAATTATATTGTTTAACATTTGTCATTATAATTATTTTTACATAGCAAAATACTCAGCAAATTTATTTTGGATTCACATAGCGTTGGTGGCATTTAGCTTATGGATATGATAAGATGTCACAAAGCATAATAGTCATTACTGAAAATTATAAAGCAATAATCTAATCTTCTGCTCCAATATCCTCCAAATTGGATTAGAAGATAATATTGTAATTTGTCTTAAATCTACGTTTTGGAACATTTCATCGAGATGTAATGAAGCATAAATTAATGAATAATTAATTGGCAATATGATTTGACGACTTTAAATATAATATAATTAGATGATCCGAATGACGCAATAGTTACCATGCCGGACCTCCAGGTTCGAAGAATCCTGGGTTCGATACCTAAGCACGCAAACGAGCAGATGGGTCACCTCATGGTAAGATATCACCGTCGCCTATGGATATTAACAACACCAGGGGCTTCGCCAACGCGTTTCCGGCCAAGAAGGAAGCGATGGACGCGCTTCTTGAAGGACCCCATGGAATAACTTCAAGTAATCTTTATCTTTTTAGCCTTAAATATCCCAAATTATTTAAGTAATACAATTAAAATTTTCGTACAGTGTCAAATGCAGTGGCGAAATTCATTTATTGATGGGTTGACATTTTGAACCTTCATAATCATTGTTGTGAGGTCTACAAATGTTTTAGCCTCAACCTTCTAATTCAGCTTCTAATATTTAGAATGTGAGACTTATTTCTGAAATGTCTGATTATAACAGACCTTTAACCTTTTTCTGAAAGAAAATTAAACAGGTCAGCGAACTCTTTGTTTGACAGTTTTAATTCAAAACTCGCCTGGTGGTAAAGGACTCGTTTTTAGAGTAGTCAAAGGACTCGTGTAAGCATTATTTTCTATAAAGCCTTTCTGTTATCAAGTATACAATATTATTTACACATTATTCAGGCGTTAACGCTTGACAATAATCCCACCTGATGACTAACTACTGACTACTGACTAAGTGGCGATGAAGTCTAAGATATTGAACGTACTAACGCATAAAAGCTTATTTACTCTGCTCTCAAAGACTCCCACATCATACACAGACGGCACACCGACGCGGGTAAGCTATTCCAGTTCTCCAGTCGCTGTGGCAATAATGAACGATGAAGCAAACCGGTCTCGTTCTGAACGGCGGGGTGTTCACCGTGTTCACAACGTAAAGGTACTCGGCGCATGTCAGGCTGTTTGTTGGATAAACGTACTCTCGTTAAAAAAAGAATGCGAATGTCCACCTCAACTGGTCTACTCACACATTAATAGACTTCATAAATCATGCTAACATTAATAATACAATATTATATGTAAGCATTATTTTGGACGCACTAACAAGCCTAGATACCCAAGATAACTTTTTTACATTTATACCGCTCCTTATTCACACAGTACACTGTTAACGTGACGATCCTACAAAAAGGGGTTGCTTCCGAGGCAAAAAGCCGTTTAGGTAATTCCATATCTAAATACGTCCACATCAGTCGCCGCTATCGTCCCTGAACGTAACATGAGCAAAATGTACGGCTGCAGACATCGTTCGTCGTGTCGGTTAATTCGGAAGTCGTTGCCAGGTCGTTACTACTAAAATTTCAAGAGAAACAGAAAAATATCTGACAAAGGAGCAGATGGACTACTTATGGTAAATGGTCACTGTTGACCATTTCGCATAGTTGATGAGTTGATCATATCTGTCATATCATAACTCCAAAGGTATCACTGATGTCGGCTAGGACAGAAGATAGAAGAAAGAAAGAAGGAAAAACTGACTCACACGCAACCTCCACGAGTTCCTCCAGTTATTTGGAGGTCGTCTAAAGCAAAAGGGTGGAAGCTAGTCAGGCGGGCTTCACGGAAAGATAACAGTAATAATATTCAGTAAATATAATATTATTAATATTGATTGATGAATTTATAATATAACATGAAAGAAAAATTACTAAGGTTTTACTTTGTTTAAGATAAAAGAATTACTTACTAGCGTTCCATCCATCCAGCAGCCTTTAAGAGTCCTCACCTGGTCTCTTCCGACACACATAGGCCTCTTCTAATTTGCCTCTTCTAATGAACCTATCTAGCTTACCAGCGTTACTCTGTCAAATTAGTCGAGATTAATAACAATTGCATAATACATAATTCCTTGGTTATAAACTCACGACTATACAATAAACTTGATCAAGTACGTACCTAAGCGTACGTAGGTATGTCGTTGTAAAACTGAAAAGATATGTTTCCCAACGGTTACTACATCTAATATGAGCTCAAGGCTGGATGAGTTACAAACGAAACTTTGTAGTTTGCTTTCGGAGATACTGTAAAGCCATGACTTGTGCTATTTTCTCTGGCCCAGTGCCCAGTCGCTTACTTTGTTGGTAAACTTGGTTACTAATTTTACTTTTCTGACATGAATATTCAAAGCATACGTTCGGTGAGCGGTGCTTAGTGTTGCCAGGTGTCTCGATTTGCGAAGGACGTCCCTTGAGTATTAACTCATGAACGGGACGTTCGACGACGACAAATAAACGTTAACACACATACTCGTATACCCTTGCACTAGAATTTCCTGTGTTGCGTATGATATAGTGACATTGGGACACAAAATAATAACTAATCGCTAACACTCAAGACCTGAGAATAAACATGTATCTGTCACATAAATATCTGACCCGGCCGGGATCGAACCCGGGTCTCCACGCTTCGCAGTCAGGACCTCTACCTATTCTATGGGGTAGCCTTCTGTTCCGAAATTTGACCCCGTGGACCTGGTAACACTAGCGGCGGTCCACGTGTCGATGATTTTGCGTGACATGCGACGTTGCCAAACCGTCGCGCGTGCCTAATGCGACCGACGTATCGGGAATATTCGGGAATGGCCTTTCACTCTTCTTGCTTACAAATCCGTAGCTTATACCACAACAGAGTACCGTGTACGCGTTCAATCTGAATACTTACTTTAACAAATCGGTATTTGTATACGAGCTTTGTATTCATAGTATTTACTTATACTAAGTCAACATTTAAATAAAAGTTAATAATAAGAACGTTGAAATCAACGTTCTTATTATTTATTGCAACAAAATAATGAACAGAGCATTATTAATTAATAATTGGAAGCTCTTTGGATCGTTAGTGGAATTGTAGCACGCTAAACTAATGATCGCATTTGAGTGCGAGTTTCAAATAGAATCAACAGACGCGTTGTGTTTAATTTAAAGTAAAATAGATTAATTGTATTACTTATTTTTATGACAGCAACAAATATACGTAATGTTTCAGAAGAGAAAACCAAAAATTTCCAAATGTTTTTATTTAAAAATTTTATTCAAAAGTTCTCATTATTAAGCGTGACAGGTACAGCTAGAAAAAAGACTGCACGGTACTCTTTTAATCTAGCAAACAAGCAGAGCTCCCTTAAGGGACACACGTTTTTCTTCCAACGCTCGCAATTATATTACGAGAATGTGATTTCCTTTTTGTTACAATAATAGAGATACTTATTCAACTGTCAGCCGCCAGCATCGTGATGTATTGGAACTTTGTCACAAAGTAATATCTGGAGCTTTATGTTTACTTTGTTGATTTATGTATAGCATAGTTTTTGGAATGGTAATTAAGTTGCGATGCAATAGACTTTGTATCTATGTATGTGTATCCAAAGTCTTCGTCACCTAACTGGTTTTTGATTTAATATGACTTTGGCGTTAAAGTGTCACTTTGGACAATGCCTGTAGACTGTAGTTCCGATCTAGAGAGACTAAAGTTCTTTTTCAATAGCCAACCATTGAATTTTTTTGACGTCATTTTGATACATGCTACATTCCCCTTGAACTCCTGTTCAGGGGAAGCTTGGGAACTTGGGCTCCTTCCGAACATTCAAATCACTTCCTGCAATAGCTGTTTTCATCCAGATAATTTAAAACGTTACCATCATCGCTAAACCAGCCATCTGCTTTACGACTACGATTATTGACGTCTCTGACGTCATCAAATGTAACTAACGTAACGCAGTGTGATTTAACTAGTACATACAATTTAACAGTAGGTATTCGTTACAGACATAAATTTTTATTACCACTGTTTTTGAGTATTTACTATGCGTAGTACTATTATTATTCTGAAGTATTTTTAACTTTATGTTCATTGCACCTTATGTTTGTGTCCAATGGTTTTAAACTTAAAACTTAAATTACTGAACTATTTTAAATAACAAGAGAGAAGACTTTTAACAATCTAATTAACAAAGAAAATTGCAGAACTAACTGGTCATAAGTAGGAATAGGTTAGTACCTATTATGTACCTATGTAATATATAATTTATCCAAACTATTACAAACGTTGGAGGTCGTATTACGAACCCATTCCACCCACTCACACATTCCTTCACGTCCTCGGTCCAACGAACTGGCAGTTCGGGGGCTCTAAACTTTTTAATTAATAACGTTGATAATAAAGATAACATTTAATTTAAATATCGATAAAATTTAATGTAAATTTAAAGTGCTATTACTTGTTACCTACACGAAAGTACCAAGTCTCTCCCCACGTCTGGTGGTCCTGGTCTCAATACTTCGTCTGTTGTTCAGCAGGATGTACCTCAACGGGAAATTAGTCTTGATTCAAGGTTGGTTAACTTACCCAAAGTAAGTCTTAGCGTAAGAAACGTGAAATTAGTTTGGGGTTTCTTGAACACCTATCAACAATTTTGAGTTGTATCGTTTATTGTGAAAGTTTCGTGTGTAAAGTTTACGTACAAAGTTGTAATATTACACGTTATTCACAAGACAGCAGTTCTGTAGTTTAGCTGTGGTTATTAAACCACTACCAGCTGCTAAGCTAACAGTTTTGACTAATATATATACTTTCATAATCTATATACGTGAAACAAAAATCTGCACGCCTTTTTACGAAAATTACGCGGACGGAGGGGTATGAAATTTGGCACGGTTACAGTTTATATGGAAAAGTTAATATTTTATATCATAATGCTTAAGAAATAATTTAAATTAATTACATAATAAAACATTGCAAACAGTAATATAAGTTACTTTATGCACATTTCGTTGGTTTGACACGACGTCAAATAACGTTTGAAATTCAAGAGAAAGTGTGTATATTCATAGTGTCAATGTAAAGTAACCCTTGGACACATTGACTTATTATTACTATGGACGTCGGGTCCGCGCTAAAAAATGTCAGAGCCAAATGAGCTACAAAACGCAAAAAGAGCAACAATTCCGCGTACACGACTGCAATCGAAATTAAACCGTGATTTAATGACTTTAGTGTTTAAATTACCTCGTTACCATTTCTATTCTTGGGATGGCTGGCATTCACGACTGCAATCGAAATTAAACCGTGATGTAATGATTCTAGTGTTTAAATTACCTTGTTAACATTTCTATTATGGCGATGGCTGGGACTGGGACATTTTTTTCCGCGATTTTGGTATGAGACCCGATGTCCATAATAATAATAAGTCAATCAAGCATTGACTGAATGGATTGCGGTCAAAATTCGAGCGCAGATCGGGTCTCTATTTATATTAAAATTGTAAGTGATTGATGTCTGTACACGGAGAGTATTTGAGAAAAACTATTACGAAGAAAGAAGAAGAAATACAGAAGTACTAAGTATAAATATAATTTATCGTTTATCGTAAACTTTGTCTGTATGTAATCCGGCAGCGCTACCACACGCAAAGACGTCCAAAAGCAAAGTGAGTCTGGTCGTCAACCCCCCTTTTATTTGTAAGAATTGCAGTCCACCTCACTCCATTTCCAAAAACTGCCAACATTAGCATAAATATTTAAATACAAATAATTAAATTCCACTTTTTAAATTCAGTTTGCCCCGTACGCCATTACGAAAATTGCTCTTGGGATATAATGTTCCATGTTGAGAAAGGGTCTTATTTGTTTTCATCGGATCGAACTAAGATTGTAGTCTTATTCCAACTGAGAAGCTATAAGCGATTGATGTCACCTCAAATAATTTATAGTACTTAGTATTAATCGGTTGTGACGAGTTTAGAACGAAGAGTTTAGAAACATCTTCTGTGGTTGTCTACCGATTTTTTTAAAAGTATATTATTAGATGCCTAACCATATCGAAATGGTTGTATAAAATTTGGCACTCATTTTCTTTCAATTTTTCCACCAATTATTAATTTAATGGGCTACATTTTATCATTTCCATGTGTATAAAATTTGTTATCAACCATAAAGCTTTGGTCAAACAGCGGACGGGGCGGAACGGCGACACGACGCTAGCGAACGGCGACGCGGCGTGGAAGTCACACTGAGGGCGTGATGATCCCGCTAGCATCGTGTCGGCCGATCCGTCGTACTCGGCGCGACGTGACGCGACCCGCCGACCGCGACGGCTCTGTGTGACATATTCTATACTTGCTAATATGTTACAACTCTTCACGTCCCGCCAGCGTCGCGCTGCCGTATCGCCACGTCGGCTGTTTGACCAGAGCTTAAGGAGAATGTATTTGTAGAAGAACGTACTGCAAGTGTTTAAACACCCCTATCCCAAACAGCAGTAGTTCAAACTATCACAAACATCAACTGTTACCCGCAGACATCTAGTTTTGTTTCGAATTCCCTGCCTTCCTCGCAAAGAAAAAGCGATGTTAATTCAAGCGTAAAAGGCTGCAATTCACTCCGAGATTTACGGCAGACTTAAGTCGTTAGGCGTCTGAACAATGGGGATAAATCAATGTGAAGTAGTGTCAGTCCTCAGGGAATTAACTTCAGCGGTTTCGAGTACACTTCTTGACCGGAACAGCCACTACTAAGTTCAAAGTGAAAACTGTTCTTGAATCTGATAATGGAGTTTAGATGAATCATGACCTGGCAGTAGGTAACTAAGCGTTAACAAATTTACCGATGGATTAGTTAACTTTACTTAGAATTTGGATCACGAAATGAATTTGACGTCAGCTGAGCTACGTGATCAATTGGAAATAATAGATTTGAAACTACGTTTGTAGTTTTGATTGTCAATCCGTGGAGGATTTGTAACAACGATCTCTTGAGATAAGCGTAGTTATCCCTCTATACAGTATTCATTTAATAATATCTATAACAAATATTCGCTAGCTGGTATCATTACGTACTGAGCATGTTTGTCGATTTCCTGCAAATTTATTGGTTGGAAACAGGTTTTGTGTAAGTATAGAGTTTGGCTACCCAATGATTCTGCTAGTTGACATTAACAATTACCTACGTTAATAATATCAGTGTCGAACTTTCATTTAACAGAATTATCACTTTAATAATAGAGACAGCTATGACCATTCATTTAACAGCATAGTCACCAGATCTATAATACTTACACCAAACCATCAATTGAATTGAAGAGTGAATTAAATCGAATCGAGTAGATGAACTTGAATTTCAAGCAAAATTTGATGACGAAGCAATAACCGCTATAAATACAATTCCTTAAAATCACACCACACAATTACATAGAAATCGACCTAATAGAGACGTGAAGAAATAGGGCGCGTGTATTCCAATGGAAAACAGAAATCCATTTCTAACTTGTGAATGGTATTCATGCCTACTGCAGATCATACTTTTAGCTAAGCTTGATTCTTATTGTTCGCGATATTAAAAATGTAAATTATTTTCTTAACTGCCACTCGGTCATATAATTAGAATTATTTCAAAGTTGTAGTTCAAAGTGTGTTGGTCTCATTTAAGATTTAAACAAGATTCTCTAATTATAATTATGCTAGCGACCCACCCTCGCTTCGCTTCGGGAAACTTATTCCTTCGGTTTGCAAAAATTTAGTTATATATTTTAGATAATTCACACTATATCTTTATAAATTATATCCTATATGTTATTCTGATGTGTAAGCTATATTATTGTAAAGTTTCATCAAAATTCATTCGGTAGTTTTTGCGTGAAAGAGTAACAAACATTCGTACATACATACAAACTTTCGCATTTATAATATTAATAGGATTTTTAGTTGTGAACTAAGTGCAATTAAATAAATACTAAATGTTACCCCAAGATTACTAAAATTCATCAATGAAAACTACATTCAAATTGATTTAGCGGTTTCTGAACTTAGAGCTTACAAATGGGAACAAACGCACGGACAACCTGACAAATTCAAAAAAATCATTGCCACGGTCAATGTCAATGTTTTTTTTTCTAATATGGTCTACGTTCAAACAACTGTCATTACAAATTTATTATGACGTCCTCGCTTCGCTTCGGGAAACGCGTCGTTAAACTGACATAACTTTTTTTATTTATAATCCGATTAAAATAAAATAGACACACAGACACAAAATCTCAAAATAATTGTTTTGGGTTTTATTGCGTTAATAAAGACCCCAGTAAAAGATTTTCTCATTATATCTTCATAGTTCATGACCTCAAAAATGCTTCCTGACCAGACGTCCCCTCACGAACCGCAATTGTTGCTGGATTCGGCGAGTGAACTAGCCACAAAGTATTCTAGCATGAGAAGCCATTTTTGCTTAATACCTTCCTCCAAACGAGGTGCTGAGCCGAAAGTCAGAAAACTACGAGATAAGGCACATAGTCGCGAAGTCATTCCTTCACTTCACTGCATGTTCTTAGGTCAAGTCTCTCCAAATCCCAGAAATAGTCCGCCAAGCAATAAGGTCTATAGCAACTGTTACCAATAAATGCGCCGGACTTATAAAAGGAAAGTTTGTGCAATAAAGTGAATTCAATCATGACTCCATTTATTTAAATGCTGGTCGAAGAAAATCTTCTCGAACCGTCCAAAGGCAAAACATTCAATGAATTTAATCATTCCATTTGGAGCAAACAAAAATCTGTGCTGATTCAAATAAGAAGATTCTCAGTACCAAGAAAGAAGATAAAATACAGAAAATTATGGTGCAGAAATCTTCACAGACACCGTAATGCAATTGGAAAGAAAGAATTTTAAAGTAGTTTCAGTTCAGATCCAATCCTGTTTTTTTAACATTATGTTAATGTTTTTGGCATGTTTTATATAAGTAGGTTAAGTACAAATCGCGTTTTTGTAGTAAACCTTAGTTAAGCACATAGTCTCATTTGATTTTTTACAGCCTAAGCAGGGAAACGAGCGGACGGGTCACCTGATGGCGTGTGATCACCGTCGCCCATGGACATTAGCAACACCAGGGACGTTACCAACGCGTTGCCGGCCACGAAGGAAGCCATGGACCCGCTTCTTGAAAGACCCAATATCAATGTCATAGCACAGTGGGAACACCGAAGTAGGAAGTTCGTTCCACAGCTTACACGTCCGTGGCAGGAAATGACGTGAAACCCGGACTGTGGACGATTGCCAGATATCCAGGTGTTGGTGGAAACTGGCTTTACTTCGCGACGTGCGGTGACGGAAGTTAACCGCTGGTTTTAAATCAAACAAATCTTCAGAACATTCCCAATAATTATTATTTACAATTTGATTATGGACTTCGAATTTTAGGATTAGTCCATCTGCCTTGGAATATCTACTCCTGCAATCGATAAGGAGATGATGTTCTGCTTTATCGACATATTGCTTTTAATATTTCAGAGACAAGAGGAACGTCGGTGGTTTTGTATGCTTCATGTTTCTAAGTCCACCAGCGTAGACTGTGCGTTGTCTCTCAATCAGTCGTTATTGGAGTTTTAAGCCTACTACGCAGGCCAAACGCCGATTGGCAAATGTAAATATCTCATTAGTAGAGTAAATAATACTCAAGCCTCCTCACAAGATTCAGTGGCACGGGTGGCTTGAACAACACGAAAAAGAAATCACAAACCCGTGAACAAACATTTACTTCTCCAGGAATCGAACCCGGGACACGTCGCTTCACAAGCTTCACTAACAATAAATTGGGCTACGGCTCGTCAAATGGGATTGGTTTAATGGTATTAATGTCATATACCTAAAAATTTTGCATGCTCTAAATTTTCATTCGGAATTTGATTCCAGGTCCCAATGGAGATCACCTTTCAGACTATTATGCTGTCATTCCTTGCAATAATTACGATATGACGTAACCCTTAGGGATTTGAGCGCTTACAATTACAGTATGAAAGTGTGCCAAGCCTAGGGCTTATATGACTCTATTTGCATGAATACCCATTTCATGTAATTGAAAGCAAACAACATTTTAAGTTTAATTTAATTAAAACTTAAAGACTACGTAACATAAAACAGTTTCTATCTAAAAATAGCAAATGGCCGCTTGGTTGTACGTGGTCGTCTGGTAAACATGTTGACGGAAGAACGAAGCCGGGAACTCGCTTAACCATAGAGCTTTTTTATTACGATACGGGTACTCACGATATGTATTTTGTACGCCGATATTTCGATCCAGTTGCGATTCAGTTGTAATTCAGCCGTGACCACGATCCATGCAACTGAACTAAAGATGATTTTCAAATTCTTATTTAATGAGCGACTTACATCTATTATATAAAAATAAGTCGGGTTTTCCTTCCTGACGCTATAACTCCAGAACGCACGAACCGATTCGGTTGAAATTTTTTGTGTGTCTTCAGGTGGATCCAAGAATGGT
This sequence comes from Ochlodes sylvanus, assembly GCA_905404295.2. Classification (NCBI taxonomy): domain Eukaryota; kingdom Metazoa; phylum Arthropoda; class Insecta; order Lepidoptera; family Hesperiidae; genus Ochlodes; species Ochlodes sylvanus. The sequence continues at coordinate 8,328,709 of FR990142.1, read as the reverse complement.
TTAGATTCACAATTGGACCCGGTAGGTGGCGCTGCTGTCGATATGCCACCATATTTGTTTATTAATTATAGAGCGGTACGAAGTTCGCTGGGGCAGCTAGTTTTTTATATTTTACATTATGGCGTCTGATTTTCGCTATATTTAATAATGAATTGCTAATTGCAAGATTAAGACATTTCAATTTTTTTAATGGAATTAAGGTAGCAAACGAGCATGCAGCACCCTTCCGCTGCCGCCCATGATAACTGTGAACGAATTAGAACAAGACTCAAATGGGTTCTAGGATGGTTAGTCCGGTTAAAAGAGAGTGTTAGAACATTAGTTGGTTAGTTTGTTAATAAGAATGAGGACTGGGACAGGGACTGTTAGTGATAGTTCGTCCTGTTAGTAGTTGTTAGTAATAGTAGTTAGTAAATTGTGCTGCGTTGATGAGATAACTGAGGACTAAGATGGTCGCCTCTAAAAAGTGTGACCGACTCCACGCTTAACGTATCACAATTGGCGTAAAATCATCATAATCGGCCCACGCGTTAGGTCTTAAGCTCGCCACTAAGGAAAAAACATCCATACATACACTGCTAAACTAATACCCTTCTGCGTCACGGAGTCGTGAAAAAACATCTCCAAAAATACACTTTTTATTTACAAGAATTTTTTGCCGGCGTTGAAAGAACTCGCGATATCGACAAAACATTTCTACAGTGTGAAGTACTAGGTATACATAGAATCTAGAGAGATTGTTCGTTTATCACTATTGTGTTCGTGAAATGTCCAGCAGCTGGCGACAGCACTATCGCCAGTCACTGTCTGCAACTGTAACATTACTTTCGTGTTATCGAAGATATTAAACAAGAGATGTCTCATAAATTCGAAGGTGCTGCTGATACATAAGAACGGTTTCAAGATCCTGATATTCTGTGACGATGTTAATAGATAACAAAGATTTTAAGGATATATACTAAAACTTATTAAAAATGGTACGAAGTATGTAAGTAGGGTTCCTTACCACCGAGCGATATTAACTCGGCTTATTTGGTCAATGACATGATAGAAAAAATGAGGTCAATGAGATGTAGAAAAATCTCATTTTTAAGGATCCCTTCTGTAATCTAACTTTTTTATTATTTGTTGTTGTAACGGCCCGACTAAAACGTATTATCTGAAAACTGCAACTACCTGTGTATTTCCGTTCGAGATGAACCCTATGACAGACAAACAGACAAATTATGGAGGCATATTAATAGGGTTCCATTTTTAGCCTTTAGAAACTGAAATGAATTATGTATTATGGATAATAATATTCATTATAGTTAATAAAATTTTACAAACCAGGCGAAGCTGAGTGGACCGCTAATAAAATTATAAAAATAACACATTTGAGTTTCGCCGCAGTCGGGTAAAAGCTTCAATAGAGCAGAATAACTCATTCTTACAAGAGCTACGTTAGAGCTACTTTAAGAGCTACTCTAAGAGCTACTCTAAGAGCTTGAGTATTGCAGTAACGTGTGGTCACCAGTCTGCCATATATGTATGTATGTACTTGCAGGATTCACGCATTTCTTTGACCGTTAACTTTTGTAAGAATTAAAATGAACTAGGCACTTTTTCATACATACATTACATGCCATCCACTATTATTGCCACTATGCCACACATGCCACTATTATTATGCCATCCATTTAAGACATTCCTTTTTTGACATTCCTCTTCCTATTTCTTTCCATAAAATACTTGAGAATATCCATCTAATGAGTAAAATCAAATCAAATATTCCTGCCAAAATACCACGATATCTAATTATTACGGATTCGGTAACTAGATACAACTCTACGTAATTGGTTTGTGCTCATTTACTTCCAATATAAATAGCAATAGTTTACTTATTAACTATCTACATAAAATAATTTATGAAACTATTTGCCACGATATTCCTGCTAAAAACACTTAAATAAATTCAATGATACTTGACATTATTATGATATACATTATTAAATAAATCACTATCTAAAATTCTATTCATTTCACTAAATTAAACGTTTATTTTAAATAAACAATTTGTAGGTGTACCTATATACATATATGGAAATTCCGTTAAATTAGTAATGAATAAAGTTTTTACTTATTTTATATGGCTAACACAAAATATTTCTCACCCATTGAACTATGAAAAATAATCCCTAAGAACATAAATTGGAAAATATGAATAAAAATTAACAGTACCTATTTGTTGCTAGTTTACTTTATAAATTCAGAGTATATTTATCCCAACACAAATATCTGTAATATTTTACACACACAGCACCAATTCTTTTACAATTTCTCGACAAAACGTAATACAATTTGTCCGTGCCCGATGTCGGATCATTTATAAGTTTGGGCCGGCTTTTCTTACGGAACTTTCTGCTGGACAGCGTCCCTTTTTGATCTTGCTTTATAAGATCCGATTTGTCCTTTTATGAAGTTTTTTTATTATTTTTTATATATCCTTAGTTTGATCAGTCGACCGTGATACGTACCGTTCTACCCACTTGATATGATTATTTATTTGTTATATTATATATAGAGACATGGAAATATAGACATAATAGATACAGATCAGCAAGGTTCCTGTCTTAGTCCTGATACATACTAACAAACTAAGTCCCCATTTGAGTTTTGCTCTAGGTCGGTCACAGTTGTCATGGGCGGTAGCGGAAGGGTGATGCTGCATGGTCGTTTGCTACCTAAATTCCATTAAAAAGGTATCTAAATACTTAAAAAGACTCGAAAAATTGTTAAGTTTTTAACCTTTAACCGGTTTTGTTCATTTATTAATTGCGTTCAAAATTTGAATTATCTTTCATTAAAGTCGGAAATTATTATGTAATAATTTCCGAATGAACGATGAAATGAATGAATGAACGAAAAGTCCAGGAATTTTAAAATGGATATTATGGAATTTATTTATTTACTTATCAGTTTTAAATATCGGTTTTGTTTTTAAAAATATTTGAAAATGGTTGTAATGCATACCTTAGTGATACAAGACGAAATATGGGCCGGTTACCTGAAAAAAAAAGAAATAATTAATTGTTATTTTCTTAACATAATATATACAATGAAACAATTGCTGATTGATACAGCCATGTATGTACATGTAAGATATTTGAGAAAATCTATTATTTGGTATAATTTGATATTAACTCCAAAAAATTATGTTTTCCAGAATTTTAGTCTCTATGTGCGTTTGTTCCTGCTAATCTTGCTAATTTTCATTAGTTTCACAGAACTTTAAAAGTAGAATTTACTTAGGTTTATATTGGCAACGGTTCACAAACAAAACAAAGAATACCGCACACTCGCAGCTATGGACATAACACAAAATTAAGATCACTTACACACAGACAAAGGACAGAAATTGAAACTCATCATCACCGCCACCCAGGATTTGATTCAAACATGCCAAGAAAATATAAATGGACCAAATAATTAGCTTTGAAATAATAACACGAAACGATTTTATTCAATCTCCCATCTTAATATATATAATTCGAGTGTGAGTGTGTATGTCACTGAACTCCTCCTAAACGGCTTGACCGATTTGGTTGAAATTTTTTGTGTGTCTTCAGGTGGATCCGAGAATGGTTTAGATTCACAATTGGACCCGGTAGTCGGCGTTGCTATCGATATATCACCAAAACATTTTTTAACGACTGGACCGATTTGGATGAAATTTTTTGTGTGTGTTCAAGGGGATCTGGGAATGGTTTAGATTCACAATTGGACCCGGTAGGTGGCGTTGCTGTCGATATATCACCAAAACATTTTTTAATTATAAAGCGGTACGAAGTACGCTGGGACAACTAGTCTCTTTATAAAAAACTATTCCTGCTTTGGCGTTTTCAAGGCAGACCGTTTAGTACGAATTGGGACACCTTTCCACGCGGTGTATTGAAGCTGAAAATGTTTTCTACACCGCGTATTTTCTATTTGGAGCAGTCTTAAGAACTACAGAGAAACGTTTTTTTAAATTAATTCGTGTTTAAAGTTCTTAAGGAAATGTACTTTGTTTTAAAATATGTGTTATGTTGCATTTGTTACACTGACAATTATTTAACATTCATGCTGTATCTTATTTTATTTCTTATTTATGCTATTAATGAGGTTGATGAATACATAGTTTTAATTAAATGCGAATCAGCTCTTAACTGTGTAAGTGTATGTACTGTGGATTTTTTTTTAATGATGTTTGCAATTTCACATACTGCTAAAACTTCCACGGAGTTAAACTTCACTTAAATGCTAATATTTTTATCTAATATAAATCGAAATATAAACCAAACGGAAGCGGGGGAAGAAGTGGAGAGGAGATCAAGTTATTGCAATCAGAAGTCAATTTTGAAGACATACATAGGAGTTTAAACGAAGAAAATCTGAAATTACGATGTCCTTTCTAGTTTCCCAGAAAAAACAACGGAATTAAATGCCTTTAATTTGGAAGTAGCTCCAACTACTAACGTAACAAACCGAACTTTGACAGCTAAAATGAATATCACTGTCAAGAAGACAGACAAGTAATAGGGGAGAGGAAAATACGACCCAAAACTTTCAGTCGACAGCGAAAATACCTTGGCTGTAACATCTATAACATTATGATAACACTCAAGGCAAGCGGCACAAGGTTATACCCGTCACAAATAAAATGTCCCTTACCCAAAATATACACAAAACTGAAATCTTTTCAAAGCTACCAACATTAACGATAAAGACATCACAGCTCAGAATATATTACGGACCACTTACACAGCAAGCAATCAATCACACGCGACTTGACGTCTATGTCAGTTGACTCAAAGCCTTCAGGATGATTTACATGAAAAATATCACGTCTCTGTCTTTTAAGATTAACTTTCTTATCGTTAAGTTCGGAATCTCGAGTCACGTGAAAGGATCAAATGTTTGGAGAATTGCATCGCTTAGAATCCTTTGAAATAAATTCACGGATTTAATTAATTTTAGATTGAGCATGGTTAAATGAGATCAAAGGGATTTTGACGAGTTCTGTTTGTAGATTATGTTTGCATATGAATGAATGAAAGTAATTTAAACGTTAATTAAAACGTAATATCCCGTACGCGCATGGAACACTGAAGTTGTGTTCTGATTTTTTTATTATTCTAACAAACGAACAGACGACCACCTGGTGAGTGGTCACCACCACCCAAGGTCACCAGCTACCAGCATCACCGATGCGTTGCCAGCCAAAAAATAAAGAAAAGGAATTACAGAATAAATGGCTCTCAAAATCCCAATCGGTACAGGACCAGTCGTTTGAAGGTTGACTCTAGCAAGAGTGAGGTAGCTAATATTGATTACCCCTACCACCAAACCAATCCCTACCCCTAAAACCATACCACGAAGCCGGAGAAACCCCTATAACATACGACGCTTCGGTATCCCGGCGTGGTATTGGGGTCATTAGGCCGCCCCATTTCTGCCAGAATTGCATGGACCCAAAGATAGATTGAGTTCATAACACTCCATAACGATCAAAAAAGTTCTCAGACATCCAAGGACCATTCAATGATAAATCATTATATTATTTCGCGTATAAGTTGAAAATAGCGAACATTATACGTAACATCTACGTTCGCAAAGATGTCGAAACCCAGTAATCTGTTATACGAGTATTACGTAACATAATCCCCTCACCCAGCGGGTACCTGGTACCTAAATTGGAAGCTTTTTGTTGACTCAACAAAAGGACTAGCACAAAGTAGATAGTAGAAAGTAGATCGATATCAAGGCCTGCTAGTGCGCATTTTAATATTTCTATAGTGCTGTTTAGAATTTTATAACAAGACTTATAATCGAACCCAAATAAATACGTACGAAGTAGGTGAAAGTTTAAGTTACACGTGTAACGACTTTTTAAATACGCTTTTATTATAGTTGTAGCCAACAAACGAGTACACGAGACACCGGATGGTAGGTGGTCACCGTCGCGAACATCAGCAACACAAAGGCATCACAGACAAAGAAGAGGAAAGAATGAAACTTTAGATAATAGGGTATTTGACTACAATGAAAATATAGATTAAATTGTTGTTAGCTTAAAAGTATATAATTTTTTAAACAAATTAAGCCAACACATTATTTTAAAATCATTTGGATCTTTATTAAAAATCGATAATAAAATAATGAATTTTTCGTGTTTGATCACGTGATCGAAAACACGCGGTTTGGCTAAATGACGTCACTTGCTAGTACTGCTTACTATACGCAATGACAGCATTGACAGCTTAGTATGGTTATTTGAGCAGGTGACGTCATAACCTATTACAAAATGGCGTATTACCGTTTTGGCGGCTTTTTTGTTCATTTAAACTTTGATGGTGATTTTCATAGAAAATAGAGATATTTACAAAGAATTAACCAAACTGCATAATGTATTATGTTATATTGAACAATTTGAGATATTTTTCTAAAATCTGTCAAATACCCTATTATAGATTCTAAATGGTCGTTTGAGATGAAAAATAATAAGAAAAAAAAGAAACACGCTCAAAAGTGTTTTTAGAAAATACCATCAAAATAATATTATTTTGAATTTGAATATTTGATTAATGTTAATATATTTTTTTTTCATATAATTTAGGTACAAAGTAAAACCCAGAGATGTCCGAACAAATCTGAATAGGTACATCTCAATCCTACACGGGCGGGAGATTAGCGTTCACCCAATAATAATATACTCCTGAATTTATGCAATTATTACCTACATTGCCATTACTAGCTTTTTTTTTATTGATTTAAGGCAGCAAACGAGCATGCCGCACCACCTTCCGCTGCCGCCCATGACAACTGTGACCGAATTAGAACAAGACTCATATGAGGACTGGGATAGTTAGTCCGGTTAGGTGACGGTGTTAGAACATTAGTTGGTTAGTTTGTAAGTATGAGGACTGGGACAGGGACTTTTAGTGAATGTTAGTCCTGTTAGTTATTGTTAGTAATAGTCCAGTTAGTAAATGTTAGTAAGAGTCTCGTTATAATTCGGTCACAGTTGTTGTGTTTGCTATGTTTGTTTGTGTTGCTACCCTTGAGGACTGAGATGGTCGCCTCTAAAAAGTGTAGTCGGTGTAGCTCTCTCAAAATCTATTTATTTACCACCTGCACAAATCTATCTCAGCTATTTAAACGCAGCTCAACGCTCTCTTAATTTAATGGCTCAGTAAAAGCGAAATGTTGTGCACACGCCTTAATTAACGAATGGTCTCGCAATGCATTGTTTGATTTTGAAATTTTACTTGTTAAGATAAAACTTACATGAGTTTAATTTTGCGAGATAAATAAGTTTATGAGCATTTTGGATGGATGGATAGTTCAACGTGGTATGCTTGTGTGCGTTGTATGTGAGAGTTATAACTGTTAAAGTTTTAGATTAGTTCTGCTTAAGACACTTCTTTAAGTTTGTGGTTGGTAAGACAGCATTTGTTGATAAACTAAACCCTAACCTTCATAACCTAACGTTCATAAGTAAGTATTAATAACACATTTAAAAATTAAATGAAATATTCCTGTACAAAAATGTTATAACATATGATTTGAAACTTTTGTCATCGGTATTATTAATAAAAAACGTAAATACCCGTTAAAGCTAAAAAATGCCTTAGAATCAATAACGAATAATGAATTGAACTTCTGTCTCACGGAAACCAATTAATTATTTAAAACGATCGAATCTTTTATTAAAATGAACACACTAGCGTTAATGTGCTTTCAAGTTAAACGCTTTATTTTATTTTAAGTACACGAGTATACTTATGAGAAGTGTTAAATGCACAATCGAGTGGTACTCGTTAGAAAATCGTTTATATTTATTGTAGACTTCGCTCACATTTTTACCTTTTTCTTCTTTTTCCTTTTGCTTCTTTTTAGCTTTTGCTTCTGTCACCTTTGCTCCGAATATTGTGTACAGTTTGAAGTAAATATGCGTAATAAAACCGTAACGGGTCAGTTTCCATAACTTATTCGAATTTTTACTAGCGATATGAATTCTTAGAAAAGTTAGTTATTGACAAAGTTCTACGTCTCCTTTTGTTCCCTAACTTAGAAATGGCAAAGAATCGGTGTTGCCTTAGGTATAAGACGATGACCGCTTAACAACAGGTACGTCTGCTCATAAATATCGTCTTTAAAAAATGAAGTATTACATTATTTGCTGTCCAATAATTAAACAAACTTTAGAATAAAAACGTATTTTCAATAATAAAACTAGTTTAAAGATGCCGTCTTTAAGTGTAATATCGATAATGAAAGAGAATTATGAGAAAATTTTAATCTTGTTGCCAAAGAGATAAAAAATATAACACGGGCGTAAAGCAGCTTGAAAATACGTTATTATTAGAAGATGTCGATTTTTCACAAGACTTAGGAATATATTAAATATTATTAAAATACAACTTTTATTTGTCAATATTAATATCATTTAAACTATGTAGACAAAATTATTACAAACACACCAGAAAAGAAACAACATTTTTATAGTTTTTGTGCTTTGACTTTCTGTAAAATCAAAATAATTTCTTTGAAACCACTGGAACTATATTTTTTTTGTTACACCTCGTAATCTCCTGTATCATCCGCCGCTTTAGTAAGTATATTCTTTATGAAGCGCTGCATATTAAAAGTACCTGAAATGCTAAAACGGGTATGATTATTAACACCGTGTAACTGTTATCATCATAGAGTTAATTAACTTCCCAATATGTGATTATTTCATGATCTATGTTCTTTTTAATTTATCTTCCTTTGATGACTCGTATTAAGTAGGTGCCATGCCGGACTGCCTATTGAAAGTTCCAACGAGGCGGAAACTTAAACGAGGAATTTAAATATTCGTTCGTGGTTTGAGTGTGTTCTTGTCTTTGTGTGTTGTTGATGACACCTACAGGCTACTATACAGGAAATCCTAGTGTGGGGCTATGTGTGTGTAGTTTTTTGTTTATTTTTGTTTACTCTCCAAACTATAAAAAAGTAAATAAAAATACCTGATCCCAAACGACACATCTAACATACTTCTGTCGTCTTAACTAGCGGTTCCTTTCGGCTTAGAGAAGTAAACAACGAACGCGCGACCCAGAAACGTGAATACGAACTTATACGGCGTACTAACATTCGCTAGGTTATCAAACAAAACTATTCATTCTGTATACACAAGGCAAACGCTTTACCTAATGTTTTAATCAATTCCTGCCTTGCTTGGTTGAAAAGGGTTTACCATCCCTGAATTTTGATTAGAATGTAAGTCGTTATATTAACTATTAAATCAGCTGTGGATATGAGTTCTTTGCCAATGCCTTTGATTATGCCAAATATCAATATGTCTCATGTCAAAGGCAATATGACGAAGGTTATTACAAAATGGTTACTTTAAACATGAAATTGCTTGGACATGAATTAGATGTTAAGCCGTAAGTAGGTGTAGTACCTACGTGCTATAATTTAACTATAAGTAGGAAGAAGCTCCTTTCGAGTTGATTACCATTTTTCTTCCAAGACTACTCACCGTAGGGATGTTACAGCGATGGTGTGGATTAACTTTCGAAAAGTAACATTAAATGTGAGTTTGAATGCCTTATTATAAAAAAAAACATTATCAATATACAAACCTACATACTAGTATAGCTCGAATGATCGAAGTTAATACAACTACAAATCTTTTTAATAAATAAAGGACGTATTTTAGAAAGAACAAAGACGTATTAATTTTTTTATTTTCTCTCGACTTTTAACAGGTAACTACAACTACATACACGTCATGTTATTGACAATAGACTGGTGTCCTAGAAACATGAATAACATCGTAACCATTGAATGAATTTCTAACAGAGGTACGAAGCAAGCGATTCTCTAAAAGCTTAATATAAACTATGTTTTGCTGCAGATAAGTGTTTTGAACTCGATGATTAAAGTGGAGGTATTCCGTAGTGCTACGTTCTCGCTTTTTATTGAATGGAACCCGGAATGGGTGAAATGATAAATTTCTCTAGTAAATCTACATTTTTAAGGCTAGTGGCACAAATACAAAAGAAGTACTCTAAGCTAGAATTACAATACCCCAACGTTATATAAAGAAGGGAAAAGACGTAAATTTTATTTTCAATCCTGTATGTGATTTACTCACATACATTTATTATTATTAATTTTGTCAAAAGTTTTAGTTTCAGTATTGTATTTGTTCTTGTATTAAACAACAGCTTCCGTGATAGGGAGAACACGCTGGTCTTTGAAACACAGTTTCCAGGGACAAGAGTATTAACAAATAATATCATGTACCAACATGAGAATTATTCCATAAAAAAAAATGATGTGGTGTCGTGGGACACCAGGTAGGAACGAAGTTCCTTCGGCTAATGTAGAATCGACACAAATTGCAAAAAAAATCGTGCTCAATTTTATGTAGGTTTTCTTGATTTTTCTCTTAAATTTTGCTGATTAGTTTTTATTTAAGTACAAGAAAGTATTTAGGAAATTCAGTATTTTTGGAAATAATATAAAATATAACATATAAAACAATAATATAAAACCCATGTGTATCCATTGTTATATAAAAGTATAGAATAGAAAATAAAAATGCATAAATTTCATTTGTGTTTTATTTCATATATAGAGAATCTTGTATATTAATCAAATCACAAGCTATAGTAAAAATATGGTTAAATGGTATATTTGTCTGTTCTTGAATCAAGTTAACTAAATAATAACAAGTTAAAGGATTGCCAATATAAGAACGGGGGCTTTTTTTAATTTTATTCAAGGTACACTCTAAGGCATTTAAATTTTCTCGTCTTTTGTCATCCTGTATAATCACTACAATCTGAAGAAGACTCCATTTGAAAAGATATTGATGATTCTGTGAAAGTTACAGAGGGAGTATAAGATGTATCACTATCTGATTGTTCAATTTTTAACAATTTTACTCAAATAATGTTTAATTAAGTTTTTCCAAAACAATTCATTTATTCTCAAAATAAGTTAGCTTTTCTCAAACAAGTTGGCTTTTCTCAAAATGAGTAAACTTTTCCAAAACGAATAGGCTCATCGAACGTCACTCAATTAAATGTCTCTTAAAACAAGACTAAGAATAATTACATCTAACCTGTATACATAGCTCTCATATGTATCGTCCATCCCGATACAACTGTCCATTGGCACTCTCCAATAACAGAACTGAGCACCTCTCTCTAGTGTCTTATAAGAGCTATGCATTGTACAAAAATAACAATGATCAAATAATAATTTCAATGAGTTACGTTCGACAAGATGGCTGAATTTTATTAAATTTTCAAAAACAAAAGAAATCTCATTACAGTGAATTAATCATCAATCAGCTAACTTACTAAGCCATATCATAAATAACTCCATATGTTACAACCCTATTTTCTTTTTAACTATTAACTAACCATTTAACTGTAACTGTCAATAATTAATTATGTGACCGTCTCTAAGTATCTAGACTACCTATATCACCGTAAACCCTGTGTGATAAAGCCAAAGATGGGTAGGTACTTCAAATGTTATACTCCTAGTACCATATTACCACAAAATTACCAAAAAGTTATTAACTTTATCAATGTCATAATTAGAACTCAATATTTAACTTCAAAAACTCATTTTCTTGATAATTTAGTTCCATTGTGTCTAGATTATCATTTTATTATTTTGATGTTATTCTATTTCATAACTAATGAATAACAACTCAAACTCAAAAAGTACTTGGTCATACCTGACAAATCCTTCAGCGTGGACTTGTGGATAGCGACTCCTGGATACAGGTGATGCTCAAAGCATCGCAGCCTTGCTTGCCAGTTCATATTGACATCCAAGCTTTCTCAGTAGCTAGTTTCTTACGGATTCTTTATCCCAGCTTCTGATATCGGCGTCAGGTAGGCCGGGTGTGGGTGTTTGTATGGTTTTTCAGTCGATTCTACTCTGTTTAGCATGTATTTTCATGAAAGTAGGTATTCTTCACATAACCTCCGTTGTGGGCTTATTCAGCGATTCTCAATATTGATTTAAACGTTTTAACCACTCGCTCTATCCGCGATATCACATTTTATTATAACTTCATCAACAACTTTAAGAGACTCCGCGACATAGGACATTTCATAACTTTTTCGCGGGAACTCAACATAATCATATTCTCCGTTTTCTGACAGATCTCGCAAACTCCACTTACATAACCAATGTAAAATATATTATATTTATAATATAAATATATATTTATTAATAAAGAATAAACTAATACTTACGTATTTAATTCTTTTGCACTGAATAAATATAGTAATAATTTCCCACTATTAGCACTGTCACTTTCACTTGCCATTTTCTTTTACTATATTACTATATTTATTTACTATATTATTATTTTATATTACTATATTATATTATTAGTTTATGAAATTATATGATATGAAAACTAATTAAGGCAACGGCGAACGAAATGAAACAGGGAGAAAGAGAAAGGTAATATACACTACTCGCTCGCTTGTGTATGCGACTGTCGCGCATGCGCACGTCTCATTATTCCACGCATTCTTCCTTACGGTTTTACTATCATATATTTTTCAGTTCGGTCGCCGTAGCAAAACCTATCCCCTCCAAGCCTGCCGTAAGGAACTTCGTTCCAATACTATTATTATTACTATAGTTTTATTTACAAATTTAATGTTTTCTTTGTTGATGTTGACAGAGGCGTACAAATATGTAATTAGTCTAGGCACAGTCCATGGCAAATTACAACTATAGCTCAAAAATTACGAGTACAAACATCACAAATGAAATACATCAGTACTTTACATTTGATAGAGAGAGAAAGAAATACACGTAATTAAAAATGTTAATAATTATTTACGTCTAAAAGTTAAGTTATATATTCGTAGATGGAACCCCATAAGATTAATACTGAATATTCATTGATATTCGATACTCAAATGGAAGATATTCGATACAAACAGAATATAAATCGAAATTGTTCAAATGTTAACACGACCCAAAGGACCTGTTATTCTCAAACAAAATTTCACAATATGTGTGAATTAATTTCCAGTTAACGTGAAACAAAAGTAAATTTTATTGCTGTTGTGAAGAGATTAGAATATTATTGCGTTTGTAAAGTTTATAATAGTTACGTCTTTCCCAATGGCTAAGTACAAATTCTAAGTTATAAGATGATCCAAAATTTGTAATTGACAATAATAGTAAATTAAAGTTGTTTCAGTAAGTAAATTCTGTCTGGGTTATTTGAAAATCAACAACGACTGTATTTGGTGACTGGTAGAGTCATCAGGGACCATTTTTCATGGCTCAATTGCTTGTCTAACTTAATGGATTGTTTTTCATACAACCCTCGATCTTTTCGTTTGTTTTCTAATCCTACAAAAAGTTAGTGTGAGAATTAAAGTTACAAGGACAATAGCGATAAATAATTTCGATATACAAACTAAGAGCGAGAATCGGAGCCTGAATTTAGATCAGCTTGCCGCATCTATTTGTTTCAATTTGTTGATCATCAATCTTTCAGGGATATTTGCCGATGGAGAGGTTTGATGTCTTGATTAATTTAATTGTATTGGGAATGTTACGTAACAGGTCTCCGCTTCTGAAAATGCAGAACTAAAATAGTACTACTTACTACTAGCAAAATTGCTAGGTTTCTCATAAATGAGAGTGCTGGCCTTGGTTTTCCTTTTTTACGTACGTTTAAGTTATTTTTTATTTAAAAGAGCAGTCGAGCCACCGGGTTCTAAGTGGTCACACATGAATATTAGTAACACCGACTTAGTCAACAACGCGTTGCCGGATGAAAAGCGAACTGGGATCGTCATTATCGCCCTTCGACACTGCACCCAAAACAAGTAAAAATATGTTCGGATGGGTCTCATTAAAAATACCGTTATATTTTTTGTTCGTGAACTGATTAAAAGTAAACAAACACTAAATGTTGGGCCCAGCCCATCCCAGCTTACTACGGATGTGGACTGGGTCTGGGACTGTTAGTTAGAGGAAGTTAGTACTTGTTACTAATAGTCCAGTAAGTAATTGTTTAGTATGAGTAATTCGGTCACAGGGTTGTTGTACCCTTGAGGATTAATATGGGCGGCTCTAAAAAAATACAAACCATGTTTGTTATATTTTAGGCTTGTTTATCAATGACTTTTTACAATACCTGCAAATATAGTGTGATGCTACGAAATCTGTTTAAATAGAAATATTAAGTGTTATTTTTGTTCATTTCAGCACCATTTTTATTGCTAGCCAATCTGGCCAATTCGAGTTTTGGGCAAACAAAGCGATGTCATGTGTGTGTTGACGTTGAATTAATACTTGTGAAAATATTTTTAGGTTTTTGTGTAATATCAAAACAAAGGCTTAATTATTTTGTATTATTCACGACCCCGTAGCCTAGTCGGCAGTGATCTTACCTGCGAAGTAGTCCCGGATTCGATTCCCGGGGGAAGACATTTATGTGATAGATTGAATCATTGCTAGTGATGTGTTATTTGTGTTGTCCATAACATCTGCAACACAGGGAATTGTAGTGGAGCTGTAATGGCGTTTATTATAATTATTAATATTATAGTTCCTATAAACTCAGCATGGCCCAATTCCAGGCACTGAGTGCTATGGGTTGTGATGATAATCATGATATAATCCGATCCCAGCTCCTTCATTTCGACAGGTAACTTGTAACCAATCTATCCCCAACTGTGGCTATTCTTGTATTAAAACCCCACCAGAACAACGAAAGCGCTTATAAATAGACCCGAAAATTGGAACATTATCGAAACAAAATGTTAATACAATATTATACAACACACACACACGCATACACATAGTATCCAGTCATGTTTGAGATAATGTTGCATTGTCATCGAAACTAAAGCAATATATAACATAGTTATAATTCAGCTTTTAAGATTTGACACAAACAAACAAACATTGCAAGTTAAATAAAGGCTTGTAATAGGTAACAATGTAGCAAAAACTTGAAACTGATTTTGTGTGTGATCAAAACTTCGTCCATTTGAACAATATCCTCAGCTTCACAAAATGATGAACAGTACAGTTTGAACATGAATCTACGTTATTCAGAATTTGAATTGCAGATTTCAAACAATATTCTGTAAGTTTGCACTTCGCTGGAGTTGAGCGTCTAGTTGTCTGAGTAAACTGTTTTTGCTTATTCTTGGACGTGGAGTACAGTAAGCATAAACGATTAGATATTTTCCAACTGAAGCGCTCATAGCCCGTTGGCTTGCGTTCACCCTAAATGACCGACCGACGTAGCAGCGGGCGCGGTCAGTTGTTGGATGAGTGACAGATATTGGCGCAAAATTCTTGAGTTTAGGAGGGTACGTAAAGTAGACGGTCCTGGTTTTTACCATTTGGTAGCGTCGTTAAGCCATGTCGGATGCCATCGGGCGGCGAAAAAACTTCCGACGCTACGGTTGGTCACTAAACCCTGCACCAATCCGCAATGGGGCAGGGTGGTGGAGTATAATCCTCCTCAGTTATCAGGGGAAACCCGTGCCCTGTAGTGGACCATAAATCCATGTTCACATATCACATTCAAATGGCAGCATGTTCAACTACACACTACAAAGCGAAAATTGAAGCTATGTAAACTGGATCCCGTCTTAAGCATAGATGTTCATTAACCCCGCTCAAGGTAACCTACTAACCCAGCGCCGAGTTGCTAAAGGGGAGCCTTTGGTAACGCTACGGTAATTATTTTTGCGTTCAGAATGGGCACATTGGGTTGTTTGCGGTTATACATGAGCATTGCTTGACCATGTACGAAAGTCGTTGTATTGGTAGACTGAAACCGGTTTGAACAAGATCGAACTTGTAGAAAATAGTTGATTATGTACATAATGTATATTATATATCTATCCAATGAGCAATCAAGTACTGTCTGTTATGTTGATACATGGCATATATTTAAGAAAACCTATTTATTAACGAATTAGATGAACAATCCATTATCATTTAGATGAGACCGGATGTTCTATTGCTTTATACTCGTAGTCTACTAGACATTGCTGACGGCTTCGCCCGCGTGGGAGTCGGAAAATAACAATTGTATTTATAGCTTACTATTTTGTATATAGTGGATTACACATAAAAGGCTGTCGCAGACTTTATTTAGGACACATTATTTAAGATAAGTAATCCAACCATACATTATCTTCGTGTAACTCGAATATTAATAAGGATAATCTAGAAATAAAGTTGAGATGTTGAGTAACTCAAAGATCATGCCAGTAAGAAAGTATAATCGAATAAAATATGTATTCATAAAATACGTATGTGTGGAAACAATTCTAAATTAATATTAAAATCGGAATCCTTCACTCATTGTTGAAGAGGTAACTTTGTAGTACCTCCTCAATGCGAAGTCGTATTCTGGATACGCGTTATTAATCTTTATATTTTTATGTTATTTATGTGGATGGGCCAAATTTGACACCAGTGTATTTTACATTTTTTATGCAATTAAGGCAGCAAACGAGCATGCAGCACCACCTTCCACTGCCAACTCACGACTCAAATCGGGACTAAGTCCGGTTAGAAGACGGAGTTAGAACATAAGTTGGTTAGCTTGTTAGTAAGTATAAGGACTCCTGTTAGTTTTTATTAGTAATTGTTAGTAATAGTCTCGTTTCAATTCGGTCACATATGACTTGAGGACTGAGATGGTCGCCCCCATGTACCTACATTTCTAAAAGGAATTACAATGTGAATCTACTCAACACTATATAAAAAGCGAGTAATAAGTACATAACGAGTTTAAAGGCCGTGTTAGTTATTTTTATGACATATTATTATAACAAAAGAAAATTGTGGAAGCAATACGCTAACCGGGTCAAATCAGACCCGACGGCCTCTAGCGTATTCTATGTTATTCTTGAACGTATGAAGGTAATAATGTATAATCATTGACTTATTATTGTATAATGTAGTATGCATATACAAGCCATTTATAGCTAAAATAGCAAAGGACGGAAATAACTTGCGTAGATATACCGTTCCTGTTCCATTAGAAAATGTTATTATATAATTATTATACACAATTCACGCGTCGGGAAAGTAGGTGGTAAACTTCAAACAGACGAGGTCTGTTATTATAATTTCATGATGCAGGAATATTATTTCTCCCATCATATTAACTCATCTCTAATCTTATTGTAGTCACTATGTCCCGCCCACTACTGATCATTGCTCTCCTCATAACTGCCAAGAGCATACTCCACCACGCTGCTCCATTGGGGATTGGAAAGGATTTTTTTTGGCGCTCGAAGTCCTCCGATATAGCTCCGGGACCGGCGGTTGAACGTGCCCCTCGAGGCACGGGAACGCTCAATATTTTTTTACCACTAGCGGTCACCCATCCAACTACCCACAGAATCAGCTGTTACATAACTCGGTAAATCACATAGGGCCGACTTCAAAATACGTATACAATATTGACCTTAAAGTATGTTTAGCAAGTAACATAATTTAATTCCTAATCCCTATATGTATATACGAGTACATAACATGTAGAAAAACGTCTCAAGAAAAGTGCCTGATATAATATTTATGTTACAAAAAGGTCAGTTAAGGTTGGCTATACTAAGAGATTAAATATAACTGAAATGTCTAGCTGTACATGACCTTCAACAATGTAACATGACATTTACAAATTTAATATTCATGTTAAAAACCCATTTCACTCCGATCGATTGACGGGTCGCTTTTGCATGTAACTTCTTTACGAATAAGGAAACAATGTATTACAGTAACAAATTTCGTTACGCTCAATAGCATAATGATTTTTGTCATGTAACATGCCGAATATATGATTAGTTTAGAATACCTATGGGGTTGTAAGGCTCAGGGTATTCGCTGGCTATACCATGTGGAAATAATGGTAGAGGAACGCGGCGTTAAACGAGCTTACTTAGGGCGATCAAATGGTCGACTTATTTGTCGACAATTAACATAAATAAAACCGGTAAATTGTGAGTCGGACACACACACGTAGGTTTTCGTACCACCGACCGATCTAAATTATATCATCCGTAACAAGAAAATGAAATGTCATGTAAAGGTGCACGCTGAAACAAATAATATTTTCGCGCATACACTCCACATAGCCGTGGCGCAGTGGCTTGTTACACCGACACCTAATCAGGAGTCAGTCCTGAGTTCGAACCCCGGGAATGTATTTTTTATTATTTTTTAGTATAAATTGTCCCTTGTTTTTGTTAAAGCTTTTTATTTTTATGTACGGTTAAATTTTCTTTATTTATTTATTAGAAATAAATAAAAATATTTTTTTTGTTTCAATTTATTCCTATATAGCGCGAAGTTCTAAGAATTGCTTTAGTTTATTGTATGGTAGCCCTCTTTGGGAATAAGTTTATTGTTATTATTACGACAAATAATAATAATAACAATTCATGTACGCATGTACATAATTATGTGCTCTGTGGAAATTTCAAGTGTCTATCTCGAATGGTTTATGAGATAAAACAACCCTTTTTTAAGGTTTATTATAGCTTATTTTAGCAGTAACATATACTCGTATTCTGTGAAAATTTTAGGTGTCTACCTATTTCCGTTCAAGAAATAAAGTCCCGTGAGTGACGGACAGACAGACATCGGAGGCATATACCTATGGGGTTCCGTTATTTACCATTTTGGTACGGACCCCTAAGAAGATAAAGAGGAGTAGAATACGATGCTGGGGAGAGATTTATTAATAAGTACACATCTAATAAAAACTATTAGGTAATTTAACTTAAAAAGTTATGTCATTTGTTTTACAGCTACTTGATGATAGTGACGCCTAAGTGGACTTTAGCAGCACCAAACGCATCGTCGATGTGTCGCCGAGAATCAAGCATTGATTCTAATATTGATTAGAAGGAGCTTAATAGCCCAACCAGGCGTGCACCCCTACAATGAGTAGAGTTGAGAGTAACCCAGATGGAGATTCCAGTGTGCACCATAGGCTAACTTAGTATTCTGATGTCTATTTTAAGAATGTCCTTGCCACGCGCCACGCAAAAAATCTTACTATAGAAGGGAGGCACGATCAGTTCTGCGTCTACTTGCACAAGTCACGGCATCTGAATTAAAATAGACAACAACAACCTACAACGTACGCCAATTACGGTACAAAATGTTCCATCAGCATGGCCAATTTAGCTGAACCCTTTCTATATGTACAAAACAGCTTTAAATCATCAGGCCCTTCCGCGAATTTCTCATTGCGTTTTGCGATTTGGAAAAAAATAGTAACCCGCTTTTTCTTCGCTTCGGGAGAAATATTCACGATGTAACAGCACAAGAAACAATTCTAACTTGTTTCCTTAGGTGTTTTTTTAACCTTAAACTGAAAACTCACAAAGATAAGTCTAACTATGAAGAAAAATCCGTGCAGTTCTTTTTGAGATAATCTTATTGGATATTATTAAAATTGTTATATTAATGTTCCGGCTGGAGGCTTGACAGTCAGTACTTTCTTTCTTTCTTCTCTCTTATATGGTAATGCCTCTGTTGTTTCTGACGTGATGGGCAACGGTGACCACATATTATCATCAGGTGGCTCTTTTGCTCGTTTGTTATTGAATTGTATAAGTATTATTAAATGCGCGTTATTTCGTGTTTATGCGGAAAAATTTGCTCTCTAAAATCCTTTTCGGTTTCATGTCCTTACTTGTTTTCATGTAATTTGCTTTAGAACTGACGGTAATTTCGCAAACGGAGCCTTTCGTCAAAAATCGCAGGTCTCAATTAAAATCCGACGGCATTCAGGTAATTTCGTTACCGGCCCAAATAGCTACACACACTATACACACTATATACACTCCTTCTAGAATTTTCAATATAAGCTTGCCCGCTTCTTTACCTCCTGCTGAAAATCGCTTACTATTGTGTTGGTTGATTACGCGTCAAGATGCTTTTATTGTTTTTATAGTTAACATAAGGTTAAATCTGGTCATTATCGAATTTGTCTTCCTTAAGAGTTAACAAACGATTATAAAAATATACTTAAATTAAGTATATTTTACAAATAAAGTTTATTTGTGTTTAAGCAATTGCGATTATCTAGAACTTTTACCACTAATTGAAATAACTGCCAAAACGGAACCTTAATCTTAGTTAAACAATGTCTATAATAACGTTGTGTTATCCTTACATATTCTCGATCGAAATGTCAGTAGTCGCGGTTCTCGAAATTCCGGCTTAAACTGTGCGTTCTTTATCTCGTGTTTTATATCTCAATTTTCCCTTCCCGGGACGGGTTCGAACCCGCTCCACGATATTAATCTAGACGGCGCAGTTAATGACACGTGGTTAGTATATGACTCTATTTGGGTTACGCCTGTAAAAAGATACGGGGTTTTGTTATGTAAAGTGGGCAATATCTTTTGACAGGGAATGCTGTATTATTTTATGAAGGGCTTGGATATCTATATAATAAAACTGTAAGTGATCGGGGAAGATATTTTAAAAAAGATCACTATTTTATCGCTTCCGTGCTTCGGAGGGCACGTAAAGCCGTCGGTCCCGGTTGTTACCTTTTCGTAACAGTCGTTAATCCTTGTCGGACGCCTTCGGACGGCATAAAAATTTCCGACACTTGGGTTGGCCACCAATCCGCCCTGAAGCAGCGTGGTGGAGTATGCTCAAGGCCTCCTTAGGTATGAGGAGAGATCCGTGCTCAGTAGTGGGCCATTAATGGGCTGACGCAACGAGTCATTTAACAATGCTTTTTAGAATTTTTATTTATCAGTTAGTTGAACACGTTCACCTAAATGAAACAAGCACGGGCTACCAGTTAATAAATAAACGATTTGATAACAAACTTGCCTAGATATATAAACATATAACATATAACCAATCAAGCTATAATTAATATCAAAAGTATATAAATTGGAAAAAAATCCTATATACGTTAGATTTACGCTTAGATTTTTTTCCAACAAGAGTGTGTGAAGCAATTGTGTTTGTATACGTTCACTGACTATTCGTATAGCTTCCATTCGAGTCGTTTTCATTTTGCTATGACTTCAGAGAGAGAAAAGAGAATCGGTCAAGGCCAGCCACGCATTTGTAATTCCTTTTACGTTACGCAAGTAGGCAATGTTTGAACATTTGCCACGAGATAGGCATTGTGCCTGTTTGCCTGTCTCCTACGCCTCGTTTTGTATACTCAGTACTCAGTATCATAATAAAGTGGCTGCGAAGATCGTTAAAATACCATGTTTTGTTTCGAAATATTTCAGGCTAGTTAGAATAGAGTACTTAACCACAAAATTTGAGAAAATTCTTAAACTCCAGTATACAATGACAACAGGCAAGTTGTTATAAAGTTTTTAAACCTAAATTAAACAAACTATTTGTTATGTTACACAATGACATATATGGTTAGCTGGTAGAGAATGCAATTAGCATTAAGCTCGACATTTGTACCGTAATATTGTATTGTGGTCAATAAAGTTGTAATAAAATAAATACATTAGTATACACGTCCGTTCTTTAAGTAACAGATTCTCTTTATTTAGAGGCGACCATCTACATCCTCAAGGGTAGCAAAGGATAAGCGACGGTGACCACGTAATATCAGGCATGTCTGGTCATTTGAGGCTTAATTAGTTTCAAAAATTAAACATGTACCAAACAGGTTTTTTAATATTGGAAGGCCACTGTGGACATTGTCCCGTAAAGTAAAACTACATACAAAACGTAACAAAACAATATAATTACAACAATTTTATTACAAATATAGAGTATTTAAAAAAAGAAAAACAAAATTGACATTGCCATTAATTGTTGCTTTTTCTTAAAGCTAAGTCAGCCATTTTATATAGGGTTTTGGCTTCTTCGCTTGATGGAAGTGCCGACATACAGTTACATACCTACCCCATGTTGTAGCCACTTTTATTGATAATAGCCGTATTCGCTCAACGCGTTAACAACTGTCCAAACAGGCTTTGTGTTATAGTTTTTCAAACTATTAATTACTCGTCCGATAACATGAACATATCATTTGGTTATTCCGTGAATTATTCAGTATATTCCAAACCACGTTTGCTGTGACTGCATCGCTTAAAAATAGTGATTAATTAAATGTCAACATTAAAAGGTAAGTGAATAAAATTTTAACGCATATATTACTGTTTTATCTAATAGCAGGTTATGTTAAATAGGGGCGAACGTACTAACAGTGACGATGTATCGTGATTGTTTAAAAACTCCCATACCTACATAGACGCAATATTTTTGTGTAGTGTTGCTTTGTGTGTTAAAGAAAATTTTAGCACAAACTATCAATAATAAAGATAGATTAAATTACTTTTACTCTTAATTTTTTATGTAATATGTAAAATTTCACTAGCAAAGGATAATTTTATATTTGACATTTTTTTAGTATTATTTTCATTGGTCACACAGTAATTTCTTCTTCTTTCGGTTTTCTTATTAAAGTAAGAAAACCGAAAGTGTATTTAAGAAATTATTTTCTGTTAGTTATCTCAAGAGCCAAGAAAAGGATATTGTCTTATATTACTTTAACTTAAAAAAAAGTCCAAAGTGTTTTACATTTACATTAATAGAGTCACAGATTCGGCTAGTTTTTGGAATTCAAAGTAAGATAAAATGTTAACTATTCTAGCAAAATTTAAAGTTCTACTGCACCTCCTAATTTAATGCAGTGTTTTCTATTGTCTCTTGATCAGTATGACATACTAGTGTCGAAATGATGTTATGTTTACAAAGTGATGGTCGTAAAACTCATCAACGTAGCCTTCTAATGATTAATCCCAACAATTCGAGTGTTTTACTGATAACAGTAGAGTTTGCGGGAGTGATAATTTAAGATAGAAGGTATATTTTGTACGGAGTTAAATCTAAGCTGCAATAAAAAAATGAGAGGAATATCGAAGCAATCACTGTGGAATTATATAGCGATTGTAGCGAATGTCAAATAAAGGATTTATATTGTCAAACTAGTGGTCCCAGCGTACTTCGTACCGCTTTATAATTAAAAAATGTTTTAGTGATATATCGACAGCAACGCCACCTACCGGGTCCAATTGTGAATCTAAACCATTCTCGGATCCACCTGAAGACACACAAAAAATTTCAACCAAATCGGTCAAGCCGTTTAGGAGGAGTTCAGTCACATACACACGAACACAAGAAATATATATATATTGTCAAATATTTAGCTAAGCTTCCTTACTTTGTCCCTAGTTGTATATTCTCAGGGTGTCCCTACTCGCAACAAATTCGTATCTACCTATTCTAAGGAAACATGTATGTAGTCCCAGGTGTGTCAGAGGCATAATGGAGGCCATTAACAAATGATTAATACCTTGTAATGTTTGTTTCAAACTCCTATTGAGACATGACATGAGGTGTTTATCGTAGCGATGTTTTAATGGTTTGTCTCCAAACCATCAATGGCCAACTACAGGGCACGAGTCTTCTTATAACGGAAGAGGCCAAGAGTAGTCCACGAGGCTGCACCAGGCTGCTCCAGTGCGGGTTGGTGGCGCGATTAGTGGCCACCCGCAGCCCCCGACGTAGCTTAACGACTGCTATCTAATGATAGCTTAACAATTAACATGCCTTCGGAAACATGAAATCTTATTTTTTTATTTAGCCATTAATGGTAATCCAAGACAAATTTAAATGTTTTGGTGTATAATTTGTGTCATCGTCATTGCTCACCCATCCATCCCACAGCTGGGTTCGGGACTCCTCGGATTTGAGTGTTGTGATGTTGTCACGTGAGTGACGTACAATGTTTTGTCCTTGTTTTGTTTTGTCATTTGTCTGTTTAGTGGATTAGAATGAACATCGTTTGCAAAAATCTTCTTTTTCTGGATATTTAAATATGTCCATCAATTATCTCTGGAGAAGATTACACGTAACAATGTTGTGACCTTTTGATGCAATGTGTTGACAGTTGCTAAGCAACATATTCAAGGTTTAACTATAGATATGGTATTGAAAATGGCCGTGAACCATAATTATTGGCATTGATTGTTGATTCAGCAGCAGATAGAACCTTTTTAAGTTTTAAACGAAATTTTCGGTGTTTTACAATACGAAATAGTTTATCAAACGAATGAATGTATGGTCCATTCATAACATTTATTAAATGCTATTTGTAAAGGTAAAATGGTGAGCCACACCGTTTACCGGACCAATTAATTTGTAAAATAAATATTTCATGAAACTGAACTGTTTTCCTTTGTTGTAGCGATTAAGTTTGTGTATTGCAATATTTTTATTCTGATAATAAATAGATTTAATGACGAAAATTTGCATTTTATGACTAAGTACGTAATGTAGTACTTAAATTAAAATTATCATCATATTTTTGAAGTGAAACTCCTGTATCAAAATAATCGAAAATAATTTTTTAGGGTGTAAAACAAAAAATTACGCCACTTCTTGTTTGAAACATTTGTTGATTTCTTAAACAGGAAGTTGTGTACTGAGTATAAGTTTTCTTATATTAAACCGTCACTGAAAAAACCACAGCAATACCAAAATATAATCGAGGATTGGCTGGGGTTGATGACATTGAAGTTAAAATAAGTTAAAACAGAAGTCAAAGTCGTGTTGGAAGCGGGTTGAAGTGGGAGTCTAAGTTTTGAAACGGCTTTTAAAAAAAATCAGTCAAATACACACACACACACACACATACATACACTGTTATTTCTTTTTTGGCCAATTCGACAAAAAAATTACCCATTGCCGGATAGAGAATTGAAATAAGGATTCCAGGATGGGAAGGAATAATGAAGACAAGGCTTGTCTTAATCTTCCTTATCTTTACATAGTATAACTTAACTAACTTAACAAAGTCGCTTTTCGTGTCTGTACGTTTGGTTCCTTTAGCTACGCAACGGATTTTAATGCGGCTTTCAGTAGATATTATTCATATAATTTCTTTCAGATGATTTACCTACATGTACATGTAACATACATGTAGTACCTAACATGTATTTATTTACAGAAAATATAAAAAGTTAGTGTTTCGTACTAATGTGCAATTTTGGGCGCTTTTATTGCTAAAGTTGACGAAAATTTACGACATTATATCAAAATTATGTACAATGGAATTGGTTATATCAACGAAATCTATAGAAAATTCCGCTTTGGCCTAAACTTATGCTTAATTATTCTACGGATAACCATTTAAAATACAGATTACATTCATTTTAACCGTGTAAACATGTTTTCGACTGTGGGTACTAAGGCATTGTTTCCCGAAGCGAAGCGAGGGCGGGTTTACTAGTTAGTTAGCATTAACGTTAAAACTCGTCCGATGAAACGGAACGATGTTAGAATATCTAATTTGAAGTCTTGTCGTAGCGAAGTTTAATAAAACAGGTCTTATTTCAAGCTCGAAATGTGCAGTCAAAGTGAACAAGATTTATCATGCAAATTAATGTAGTCTTAAACTAGGAGAACTGGTTATCCTGTGGTTACCTTTGTTAATCATGCGATTCTGCGTTATAATTTAATTCAATCGGTCATTTCTTATGGAATTAATATGAGTGAGTTTCTCTGAGTTAATCTCGATGGCTGTGCATCGGAATCGATGGCAAAAAACGCTGAAGTTCCTCCGAGGTCTAAACTCTTCGCTACTCTTTTCCTGCTGCACGTTAATGATCTGCTTATGTCTGGTATCTATGGGTACACAGACGACAGCACAGTAGTGAAGAGATGCCTGCCGACTGCTCGGGCAGTCTGAAAGAGAGGCCATGGTAGAGCGTATGAATCTCACTGTTCGGGCAGTGTCCAAATGGGGCGATGCCAATCTTGTGAGATTAATTCATATTATAGTAATATAAGCCTCGCAATCGTTAAAGAGTTTAATTTTTTTTAATCATTGTGTGCCCTGCTGTCTCTCTATCTATATGTCCCGGGAATCAATTCTGTTCCCACTGAATAAGATACACAAGTACCTACTTTTAAATGTAATGAAGCAGTTCAGAATTCGTATTTAAAATGGCTAAATTAAATGATTAGAATTACTGGGTAATTAGATAGTATAATTAAGAATGAACTAAAACTTGTTATTTTGCATGTTCAATAAAGGAAGTATTCGATTTAAATTACGTATAGTAATTATTTATTTTAAGATAGTTACAGCCATTTTGTTTTCATTGGCTCTGTATGCTTCTGATAATATTATTTTAATTAACATTATACAATTAACATTGTAAGTGTTAATTGTAATTAGAAACAATTAGGTATCCGTCTGTATTAGATTATATCGTCAAAACATGACTAACACTACTATTCACAATAATACGAGTAATTTGATGGAAATCTTAATATGAGTAATTTGATGGAAACCTTACCTATTAACTTTATTTTTATATATTTATTTATTTATCATCAATCAAATTTTGCATGTACGTATCCTGGGGACTGGATTTGGAAATAACCCCCTCCCCCCAAAGTTGAAAAAAAAGGGGATACACTGAAACTAACTCTTTTTTTCTATGGATTCACTTGAAACTTTACATATGTACACGTATGTAAATTTATATAGGTTACTCAAGTGACGCAAGTAACTAAGAAAGGATTTTTGGAAGTTATTTTTACGCGGGCGAAGCCGTGAGCGGAAAACTAATTAGCGATAATATGGCACGGTTGTACGGAACCCTTAGTTTGTGAGCTCAATTCGCTGGTCTTTTTAATTTCATCTCCTTGTCTTGTTTACACCAAATTTATCTTTTATTTGCATATCTTCTAATGCTTCTACTACATCATATTGGAAAAATATTTTGGAAAGTTCTACGTCTCGTCAATGAAAGACCTCCTGGGGTGTCGCATATTAGTTGAAGGGAAAGATTTTACTAGACAAACGAATAGACGGTCTATTAGATGGTAAGTGGTGGTAGTGTTATCCATAAATTTTTACTCCGAAAGCATCACGGGCTATAACCCAATGATTTGTTCATTAATGTGCAACGCACGACAGGTTGCCTTAAACTCAAGAATGGTTAGATGTTATAAACATTATTAGGTTTATACACTATTATGGAATAATAGTAATAATAAACGCTAAAACTCTCATACCCTGGCACTCAGATTTCATGTGTTGCAAGTGGCATGGACAACACAAATAACACATTATTGACATCCATATACTAGAACAAACATTTTGTCTGTCACATAAATTTCTGAACCGGCCGCGGATTGAACCCGGGGCCTCTCACCTCGTAGGATGGGTCACTACCAATTAAGCTACGGCACGGTTATAATATAATGCTATTACCGTGGCTATGGTAACTATACATAATTATGAACAAGCGAAATTATTCGTGTATGCGTAAGACACAATAAATTGCGCCATGTTGCGCATAAAATAGGATTATTATTTACATTAACAGTAATTTACATCTGAATTACGCCCGTAAAATTTATCTTTAAGCAAATTCATTCAGACACAATGTTCACCAGACCTACCGCTTTGCGGAAGCAGTTAAAATTTCAAAGATCTTATGATTTGTCAAACAGTTACAGAGACCAAGATATGATGGAGGTTACGTCGACTAATGTACATAAGATAATTTTAGTTAAGTGCTGTTGATATTATAATTAGAAGATAAAAGTAACGGTTCAGTAGCAGTTAGTGTTGTGATGGAAATCAAAGAAGTTGTTGTATTATTTTGTTTGCTAGAAGAATAAAAAATGAGTGAATTGGACTTGCCTGCTCTGGCTGAAAGAGGTGCGTTATTTTTACTGGTATTATTTCCTATGAAATCTCCTCCTTACTATGAAATCTCTTTTTTGCTCGTTTCTTGACTATTATGACACCACCCATATTGCGCAATAATGTTAAACTACCCCTTAAAGGTCCCAAAATGTTGTTCACGGTGTGGGGGTGCTCTTTTCCTTGTGTCAGCCACTGCACCCACGACACAGGGAATTCTAGTGTGGGGGCTACGAATGTGTTGCATTATTTATTTATTTACGTAAAACTCCTTTTCAAGGAAGGTGAAGTTACTTTGTGGCTGACTATATTTTTGTGAATCATATTGTTTATGTATCTGCTTACCCAGAAATAAACTTCGCATCATTGTTAACACGAAAAAGTTAAACGCACAGTGTAAAATCTGGTCACTCTGAGACGGTCTAGTGTTGTGTGAGCAAGGTTCCGTATGAATCGTAATTAAGTATATTCATGAATATATTCCGTTTTCCGCGGGAATTAAAAACCCCGAATTCCATGTATGTTTTCCAGCAAAGTATGAAAAGGGTTTTTAATTTAACTCCACGCTAGAAGTTTTGGAGTTGTGGGTTGGAATACTGAATTTTTGTGTTTTGTAATAAATTTACCATGGTCTTTTATGGGTCAACTGATTCTATATGAACAAATTTATTCTAATCTGACTTACCGTATAGAAAGACAAACTGGCGAGAGATTCTATTACCTAGTCAACTTTATCATTAGATATCTACATAATGTACCCTAAAATATTCGTGGTTAAAAACAAAAAATGTGGTTAATCGCAACTAAAAATAAAACCGCAAATTGTGTCTCGTAATTTGCCAGCGTGAAACGATCATCCACTTTGGAATTTGTCGAAAACCGATTGTTTGAAAGTAACTATCGGTCCGGAATTTTATTCGAAAGCTAAGTGACAGACTGAAATGGAATCGATGTAAAAATAAAAGGAAACGTGAAGGCTTAATAGGTTAATTCATGTATCATGCGAAATTTATATAATTAGAATAAACTGTGTTTGATGTCGACTTTGTATGCAAAATATTAATACCGTCCAGAATCAGACTTATGTCATATCAGTTTTTTTAATTCTAACTAAGCATGTCCAAACTTCGCTGTAGCAACGGTTACCGGTAGGTTATCGGGTAAAATAGCAACTATGCAAAAATTATAACTTAAACCAAAACGCTTGAAGTTTCCCATTCCAGTAGGAATATTTGAAAACGTTTCCAAAATTTTTGTTCACAGCTGATGTGAATAAAAATTTAAATTAAAAGATCAGAGAGATAGAAAAATTAAGAGATCTTAAGCTCACCAATAGTTACTAAACAATACAAAAGAAAAAATCGGTAAACAAACAAAGGACAAAAAGTGTATAGGTACATACATATATAGGTATATTTTACAGAATCAAAACCTAAACGTTAAATAATAACATTTTTCATTTCGTTGAAGTAAGAATCCTTTCTAAAACACAATTCCGCTACATAAACCCAGTTTCGAACAACAAAAATTTCGCGTTAGAGGCGTGACTGAAAATAATGACCTTACCATTATTTCAGCGACCGCTTACAAAGCAGAAATTAACGCGTACTTAAAAAAGCTAGGCAAAATGTTGGCCGAGATAGGATAAACCATCAAAATAAAAATTGCCTTTCCACAAAAAAGTGTCCGCACGTTGATACGAACCGTAACTTTGCCCGTTATTTAGTGGCTGAAAAAGCCAACCCAAGCTATTTTAATATTGAACCACACAAAAGTTTCAAATAAAAGCGTATTGAATTTTATATACGTTGAAACGTTGAATCCTACAGTTATCGAACGAAACGAGCTTAATATATTAGACACAATCTTTTGCACATTTTGTGTTAACACAAAAAAGCCGTTATAAATTGAACTAGCCGAATCTGAACTGGAAATGGCCACTTTTGAATCTGTATTCGAAATTCAAATAATTTTAAAACGCTATTTTCATTCACAATTCCTTTTTGGATTACATTCATAATAATAATAATAACTTCATAAAAGTTATTCATGTCACTTCATAAAAGTTATATGTATATAATCCAAAAGGGTTTTGAATTTTTAAAAAAGGTATATTAACTAATATAATTACCTAAGCTAGACAGGGTTGGCCCGGCGGGCTTTACGGAAAGATATAGCAATATTACAAGTAGTGCGTTTACCCTTCCGAACCGCGACGGTCTTGTTATTTTAAAAAAGGGACCAGTATTAAATGTAATTGTTGACTGTTTGTAATTGTTGTTCTAGACCGTTGTTTTTTTGTGAAATTTGTGAGATTTTTTGCGAATTTTGGGTTGTCAATGGCTAGAAACGTAGGTAGGCTCGACGTTAATTGAGATTCATGAATCAACTTCTGACAACTTTGTTTAATAACCTGGCAAAAAGTTGGTAGCTGTTTTAAATTTTTAATTGGGAAATTTTAAGCCAGGTACTACAAGGTACTGTGACGATGCATTACTGGTACATTTAAGAGGGGGTATAAAGGTAGGAAAAAATCAAATTTCACCCGCGCGCCCCGCCCCGCCCGTCAAATAGATGCGCCGCAGCAGTTGCGCGTCCGGTTGCATCTGACTTTATCAGCGGCTGTACACTCTCGCGAGACTGCTAAACGAGTGCACTCGTATGAGAATGTACTTGGTACGAGACATAGCGAGTACTCTCGTACGAGATTGTACAGCCGCTATTATATAACATGTCATCAGTCAAGAATACGGCACAGTATAATGTAAAAATAAGACAAATTTCGGCTCAGTAAATGTAGAATCATCTACCTCAAAAATGGCAAGCTGTTTTTTCTATAATAGGGTTAGATTTTTATACAATATTAATAGCTAGAGAGCCAGTGAATGGCAGATAACACATAATTAGGTGTCATTCATAATTTTGAATATACATATTATTATGTAGGTATCTATCAATTTAAAGCAATTCTTCTCGCTGTAACTATCTGTATTTCTGAAACTAATAACATTTATAGGTAGTGTCGGTCGCATCATGTAACCATAGCGCTGGAAACCTAGTGTAGGGAGCGATTGAATCACTTTTATGACAAGAAAGGCAGTATAATGTTGGTACTGGTGTGACCATTAAATCATCTAAATTCGCGCAAAGCAGAATATCTGCTCTATTTTTACGTGATGAAACCTGTATGCCGTATAACATGTAAATAAATAACACGTACAATGTTTTTCAGACATTTATTTATTATAGATAACATTGTTTTCATTTTTTCGCTACAAAAAGATAAAGTAAGTTATCCTTTAAATTTATTTAAATCGAAAGAAATCCTTCGCCAGAAAACAGAAAAATTACAAATGCCACTGCCGTTATTATAAGGAAACTAATTAAATAACAATAATATCATAAAAAAGATGACAATCACTAACTTCTTGAGCGACAATTGTTAGCTTTAAAAATATAGGGAAAAAACAGTGTGTGAAATATGATGCGTGATGATATAATTATGCGTGAGAACAGGAAAAATGTATAATGGGTAGTAAAAATATTTAAGTTATGGTAAGAACACATAAGTCATGAAACTAAACAATTTTTTGAAGATTAAAAATAAGCATAAAATCGAACAAAGCTTACTTAAAACCAAAATGAATTTATTCGAAATCAAGTTTAATTCACTAACTCCAAAATCCGTGTAGAAAAAATAAAATGCCAAAATTATACATGGTTGGAAGTTTTAATTGTTAAAAAAATATATCTTGTCTATTATAAGTCGTTGACTTGTATCACATGTGTATTTAGTGTCGTCGTTAGTCTTGATATTTGTCTTGACCCGTTCATAAACACGAGGCTTGATGTTACTGAAAAAAAAAAGTCAAACACTATTATACTTCCTAACATTGAAACTGATGATGTCAGGTATCACTTTGCGCCATTTATAATCGGTTGAAAGTTTTAGAGAGGACTAAATTACATAAATACTTTATTTTAATGCCAACCGTTCCGGTGCAATAAATTCGTCTGCATCTAGAAAAAATGCATTTATACAAAATTTTATGTTTTTGTTAAAGTAATTTTGCCTAACTATGCATGTATGTAGTATAGTATAAAAAAAGTTTAGTTTATGTGTTATTTTGTAGATTCGTTACAATGCAACAACAAGCAAATAATAAATGAAACAATACATAGACAGATGAATTGATACGCACTTCTCTGGTGTAATGTTCCCGTCATCATCAATAGATTTTGGAATATTTTCTTGATTAAATCTTGTTCTGAAATGAAAATACAATAATAGTTTCAAACACACACAAGTAACAACTACTGTAGGGATTGATCAAATTGACTACCAGAAATATAGGTGTTGCTTTAAAAACAAAATTATGGGGCAAAGAGGAAATAATTAACTCAAAATTAAATTTGTTTTTGGATAAAGCTGTATAGGCGGGTGCATGCCTCTCTCTTCCACTTTAGGCCTCAACCTTAATTTGTGACAAAGTTTTCTAACTAAGCCCACATAACATTGAATACACGTATTACATGAAATCTAGACATAACTAGTGAGGAGTGGGCGTACTGCATACCTCTACCTACTCCTTCATGTCAAAAAAACATTTACTTACTTTATTGATCATTCAACACTATTTCTATTTTTATAATTATGTTTATGAATAATTTTGTTTGAAAGTACATACCTATACTATTAATGATACATACAATCTGAATTTTTCGTATATACTATGCTGCTTCAGCGATCAAACATCAACATCAACATTGTATTGTGAGCACAAAAGTTAAAACAATAAGGTCTAATTTTGAATATGAAATAGTGTACTTGTCAACTTACCTCTGACAACTAGCCATGACTTGAATTTTCAGCTTTCTGTGTTCCCTTTTTTAATGTTGATTTTATTCCGTTTGTTACCCATGTTGGATCTAGTGTCTTTTAACTTTAGTTCACACACACACAATTATTGTTTTTGTAATAAAAACTACGCTCTTAGTGACAAATGTACACCACGAAATATTTTTCACATGCCGAGCAGACTGACACAGTCTTCGCGTCTCAATGGAGCAATGGCGACTGATTAATGAAACAGAGCATGTCAAAATCCTACAAATGTATTTTATTTAAATAATTCGTAAATTATAGATTTGATTTAGAAATCGATCTACAAATCCCTCCGTGATACTAATTAGCATAATATATTAAAATATTGACTCAAAAATATGCACCATATTGAAAATAAATTGATTTCAGTTGAAAATTACACCTAGCTTTGTGATTTTTTTCTATCGAGAAAATTTAATTTTTTTATGTTTTTGCTTCTTACATTCACTCAATAATATAATGAATTATTACTATGTTCTTATTCAGGTTCTAGAAACTTGATCTACTACTGTAAAAATTGACTCTACGATTGCCAATTTTGCTTTATACCCCCTCTTAATGATGTCAAACTTTGTGGATGCTCTCGAAATAGTTGACTAGCGAGCCGCCCCGGCTCCGCACGGATCCAATGTAGATTAGATAATTATATACAATTTTTGTTACTCAGAGACAATGTAGCATTCTAATGGTGAAAGATTTTTTGAGATCGGTTCTGCCTTATGTTCCTGGTCCTGGTGTGATCACATACAGTCTACTCCTACTACCCTAAATACTTACTTCATAAAACTTGCCATTCAAATATCTGTCATTTGAAAATTATTTACCTGTAAGCAAAAAAGGCGTACTATTACAAAAAGGCGTACTTTAACTAAGTTACCCGGTTATTATTAATATAATAAGAATAATTATAAGAAGCGCTCAAAGCCCAGCAGTTTGCGTGTATCCTAATAATCGACCGAGTTAAGCAATAGTGGGAGCGATCGGTAGTGGCCACTTACCCCTTCACCAATCCGCACGGGAGCAGCGTGGTGGAGTATGCTCTAGGCCTCCTTAATGAGGAGATCCGAGCTCAGTAGTCGGCCATTAATGGGTCGAAGCCTTTATCCGGATATTCTGGACAGATAGATTATTGAAAACAGCCGTAAATCTATCAGTTCGATATATTAAAGATCTAGGTACTTTACCAATACTTTTCAGGACTGTATTTGTATCCGAAATAAATTAAACTCGCTCGCTCCTCTAATTTTCAAAAAATATGCGTATGTAAGAATTAATTAATACTTGCTTCGGTGAAGCAAAACCCGTGAAGAAACCTGCACACCTAAAAGTTCTCCATAATGTTCTCAAAGGTGTGTGAAGTCTATTAATCTGCACTTGGCCAGCGTGGTGAGTATTAAGAGATTCATATAATTATGTACTTTTTAAGAATATCTATCTTTTTTAAATCAAAAGTAATACAAAGATAAAACACATATGTATTGAAATGCATCTTTTATTCTGGCAACTATTACATAAATAAATAAATTCACATAACTTCATTTTGTCTTTCATCGAAAATCCAGTAGATACAATAATCTATGCATCAGACACCAAACTAACCGGTATTGGAATGGTTTATTTTATACGATAAAAACAAGATGATAAGTGAAGCTAGTAGTTTCAATAAAAACCATAAGTTGTTTAAAAATATTTATAATATGATTTGCCATGCTGGACGGGAATCCATGTAATCCGACAAATCTGGAAACTCGCCGTAGTTGGTACTAAAAATTCTGTTCACTTGCCTGAATTCCTCTTGCTTTATTAAATACATTTCTCGGTATGTGTCACGCCAATCTTTCTCATCGGTTTTACGTTCGGGAAAATCAGCAAAATCTCTGTCGTAAAGTCTTCGCCATAGACGTTCATCATTCGCGATGTCATTGAGACGCTTACAACATTCAGCTGAATTTAATATACTCCTCAACGGTAAAGCTAAAAATATTTTATGAATTACGTGTTCTGGAAGACCTGGTAAATTGCAGCTCGGATAACCATGGTAATTCAAAATCACACATTTTGACGGAGTAACAATTTCGTTTTTAAAACTATGACAAAGTTCCACGTAATTTCTGAAGTACGACGGTACGCCCAGCGCAGAAACAGCAATATATTTGTTCAAATCTAAACACAAAGAGAAGGCTCGGTTATCAATATCAGGAATAATAGCGTTAATTAAAATAGCATCAGATATAGGTACGGCGATAATTTTCAACGGCGTCTCGTTAAAGCCGTTTAAAATGAACAACACTTCGTAAATTGTTGATCTTTTGTCTTTTAGAGACAATATGTAATCTAAGATGCTGGTAGACCCCCTATCTATACCTTTTAGTAGCAAGAACCCATTTTCTTTCATGAAAAGAAGCAATAAGGCAAAAAATAGGTCCCGTTTTAAACGTTCCGGCTTGATTAATGCTTCAATCATAGTTGTTATTGTTTGTCGAAATTGGACTGGCATTCTTTCATCTGAACCCTTTTGTGTGAAACTCCATTCCATAATAGCTGTTAATGTTTTTGTTGATTCATTATTGCTGCACGCATCCATAATTTAGATGTCAAATTGACGTTTCCAAATTTTTCTTCTTGTACACAGTAAAATGGCCAAGATTTTTGTATCATACAGCCATAATACAATTTTATCTAAGTGTCAATTTGTTTGACACTTGTATAAAATACAAACACTACAAATAGTACGTAGCTACTGAAAAAGCGCAAGAATTTTCTGAGAAAATATATGTACATCTATATTTTCTTGTTTGAATACCGTTATATTGTTATTATAATATTATTACGAAACACTAACAATATTATTCCGATATTTCGATAAACGTTTGGTCAAATCAACTCTATTTCAGTGTCAGCCCATGTCAGTGTCAGAAAAGCATTATCGCAATCAATCTTATAATGTCATTGATGGCAATGCTCAAAAAAGACTCTTGATTTTGTTATGGTACAGGTACCTCGATATGTCTTTTGTACGCCGATATTATAATAGGAATACGGTGGACCAAACAGAAAAAACCAAACAGAAAAACGAACGAGAGCGAAGGTCGACTAGACTAATGTAAAGGAGTGCGCACAGTACAACGACTCCACGACCGACAGACGTCAACGCGACTAAAACCTTGACAAAGCTAACATTCAATTATGAGCCTTATATCTTTGAAGGTAAGGTTGAATTTCGAACTTATACTTAAAATACCTATACGGCTCGCCCTACACCCATAGCCGTTCCGATTCGAGACCAACGCGTCGACGACTCACCGTAGACGAGTAGTCCACGCGTCGACCGACACAATGACGTAATGTACCTAGAACGGAACGTCGGAGTTGAAACGGAGTGGAGACGGAGTCGAGTTGACGTCGATGAAGCGTTGATCGCGGAACGGAACGTCGGAGTTGAAACGGAGTGGAGTCGGAGTGGAGTTGACGTCGAGTTGGTGTAATGTGCGCACTCCTTAATAGTATCAAATGTCACCTGTCAAAAGTTTCTCCGCGCCACCGCAGTTCAGCCATGACGATGCATGCGAAATATTAATGTACAAATACCTACATCATGAGTACCCGTATCATAATAAGATGTATGCAATCCGCGATGAGTTAAGTTGAAAAATATCGACTCTTGAATTATTCCATTATAGACAAATGTTCCCGGTAAGGAAGCACCTTTACGCTTTATGGCGAGCGGCATTAATAAAATACTAAAATAAGATTGTAACGATACTATTAAACGTCCATTCCGGCCAAGTAAACAATAAACATCAGACTTTACTTTCAGCACCCGGGTTTATAACTAATGCTAATAGTACCCATTTCATTTGGACAAGAGAATCGCGTAAAATATATTATGAAAATACAGTAATAATAATTTAATAATTAAAATGAAACGTAATTATTAAAAAATAAAATAAGCTACACAGAATCTCGTGAATTGCTTAAATACTTTGCGAAACATGAGTTTTGTTACTCCCTAGTATTCGTAATGTTTATTAATGACACACTTTAATTGGAATACTTGCGTCCGAAACGTTTCAACGCCTTAATAAATACTCTGGGTAAACAAGCGAGCGAATACCGTGGAGTTATTTGCATCGGCTATGAGCAGTGAAATAGTGTGCGTAATAAATACGCTACGGAACTTCGAGTCTACGTAAAATAATGCGTAGAGAGAAGTCTACGCATTTTTCAGTGCTTTTAACGGTAGGTCTTGGCACACAACCCTACTTGCGTGAAGAAATACATGAGTACGCATGTACACACACAAACGTACGCATATTCACACAAACACACAAAACCATAGACACACACACACACGCAAAGCCCACAACAAATAAATAACGCTACACATTCATAGCTCCACACTAGGATTCCCTGTTAAAGACGCCATGAACAACACACTAAGACAAGGCTACACCCTGACCGACAACAGTAACTTAAACTTGTCGTTCTTTTCACCTCGCTCGGAATAGAAGCCAGGACCGCAGTTGGAATGGGAACCATTGTACCGTACGGGTCGACAAAGTCAATGTTGAAAGTACTTTTAAAAGTTCTACTACTACTTCACGACTTTAGAAGTGTATGTCACACCAACTTTTGCCTTTAATAACAGAAGTTAGAAACTGTTCCATTCTTTATTTATATGAATGGAACGCTAGCCGCAATAAAAAAAATTAAATTTCGTAATTTTTAGGTGCATTGTAGATTTCATTTTATTTGTGCATTCTGTAGTTTTATCTACACAAACTGAATATATTTAGTGCAGAATCTTTAATCAATGTCTTTAGTAAATATCTGTCCCGCGCGGGAATCAAACCTAGGCTCTCTTACTTAGCGACTACCAACTAGGTTACGAGATCGTAAGTCTGCCTTTTTAACATTTGGCTACGATTCCCCAAAAGTGTCCTTGTCAATCAACGAGCTATTTTACAAAGCCCCTATATATTATTGTCCACGTCGTAGGTGAAACATGTATCCATTTAAAACGATTAATGAATATTGACCTACGATCATTCAATGAATTACACTGACGCTTTAACTTTAAAATAATTTATTCTAGTGAAAAGAAAGCTTCGTCGTATTCCAAAGCTACACATCATTAAATTTCCCGTCGAGTTTGTTTTAACAGTACCCGGCGTTAATTTGCGAAAATTCATTGTTATTTAATTTGTATAATTCTGACGTGGAAATCCGTGAGCATAATGTATGATTTATATTATTTGTCTTAAATTTATGGTATATCTTATGTTGTTAAGTTATATCTGACTGGTCTTAAACCTTCATTCTAATTATAAATGTTCCTAGTACCTAAGGGTGCGCAAAGTCTTTTAAAAGTTGACTCCACTCCGACTATGTATATTATAAATATGTACATTCATACATATACATATATATTGTTTCAAACAATATATTTTAACGCAAAACTTTGAGCTATGAGCGCTGTTCAAATACAATGCTTATTTACACAGCGATGTTTAAAAATATTTTTAATGTAATTATCAACTAATGTATTATGACTACTGTAAGGAAACGTTGAAGATAAAAATGTTTACCTAGCTACATACAATATGATAAGAATTCAACAATGCGATACCTAATAATAATTATACCTATTACATTATGGTTATAGTACAAAATTATTAATTATTATGAGTAACAATGGTTGCAAATGGTTTGAAAGGTCCTGGGTACGATTCTCAGCAAGGGGGAATTTTTAATGTTCTCTGATCTAGGTCTGGGTGTGTGTGTTCTTGTCTTTGAACAGGAAATCCAAGTTTATTGCTATGATCATGTGGCGTTATTTATTACTAGTGGACCCGCCCTCGTTTCGCTTCAGGAAACTTTTTATTTACTTTACGTTTACAAATATTAAATATTTTCACATTTATGCAGCATTTTTCATTAATTCTCCGCTCTTATTGGTCGTAGTGTGATGTTATATAGCATACAAGAATAAATAGGCTATCCAACACAAAAAGTTTTTTCAATTCGAACCAGTAGTTCCTGAGATTAGCCCGTTCAAACAATCAAACAAACTCTTCCTCTATATTATTAGAATTGATGTCTTAGTTGTGTTTTTCATGCCAGCCGAGCCGAGGAAACCTAGGGCGGGGATGGGTGTATAAAACAAGTGAAAAAAATATAATTATCACATCTAGTTCTCATTACAAAGCTGTTAAACTTTGACATGACGGTGGAAAAGCAGTTATGACGCGTCTAACGTCGACATTTGCCCTCCAGTTAGTTAATTAGTTGTATCAAAAGAAACATTAATTATAGCGAAAGCATTACGTAGACACTGTTCGAGGTCATTCGCCCCGCTAATGCTGCCGCTTTGTTCCATTCAGGCTATTTGCTTATCTGTGGGCGTTACCTGACTATTGTGCTGAGTAATACGAACTGTTGAAGAGTTAAGAGGTTCTACTTATCGAGCTGAGCTTGAACGCAGGGTATGGATAACAAATTTCTCTTATTGTTCCTTTTACTTACAAACACAAGTTGAACGACCGTTGTGATTGCAGGCGAAAATCAGTTTTGTGTACTCTCACATTAGGTCTAAATTTACATCTAGTGATGAACTTGTATTTAAAGATTTATCAAGGTATACGAACAACTTTTACTCAACTTTGAGGCGAGACTACAACTTCGATGGAAGAAAATATATATGAAACATCAAGTAAGCATCTTAAAATTATGATTAACTAGTAAACCCGCCCTCGCTTCGCTTTGTGAAACAATGCCTTAGTACCAGTACACACATACACAGTAGTCTCAGTCGAAAAAATGTTTACACGGGAATGTTACAGAAAATATGATCTGTAATGATAATAACGCTACACACTCATAGCTCTACAATAGGATTCCCTGGGTCGTGGGATAAATGGTTATTATTAGGATATCGAGATATGCCATCGCAGTATTTCCTGTAGTAGCTACATCATTTTGATATAGGTACCTACCTAGTCGTAAAGTTTGGTCAGCGTCAGCACTGAAAGTGCCCAAAATATTACATTATTACAAAACATAGTCAGTTTCACCGATTAATCATCTGGTAGAAAATATCTGAATTGTAGTGAAAACCACATCAAAATCCGTTACGCAGTTTAAATGATCTAAGCGTAGATACACCAAAACAGAATAATTATATATCATTGAACAGTTATGAACACGGTGTAATCACATATTTCAATCTGTTGAGGAGTTTCACTTTATATCTCCAAAGCCATCAAAAAAACCTCACAATCGTCAACAGTCAGATAGCTATAATTTAATAAGAAGTAACTTAGGCTACTTTTATGTCAGAAAACAATAACTCTTTTGTTAAATTCCACGCGGACGAAGTCGCACACAGGGCACATAATATAGTATAAAATATTGGCTATAACATCTGATTCTGATCTACTTGAATTTTTATTTTATATCGGTTTAGTTTCCCCTATTTTCTCGTGTTTATATAATGAAGAGTCACGCTTAATAGATATTTACAATTCACCAAACTTGTCCTCAGATGATGAAAAGCAAACTACCTCGATGGAAGAGATCAACATGGCGCTCAAGGAGTGCGGTTTCAGCTGGTTCAATGTACGCCAGCTCTTCACATCAATGACAGCTTTCGTTGGCGGATTGCTGGTCACTGCCATGACACCTTACATCCTACCGATAGCTGAATGCGATTTGGGCATGAGTCTTGTACAGAAAGGAATACTGAATGCTGCTCCTTATGTTGGTAAGGAAAAGAGATGTTTTCGCTTGAATCTGAGAGATACCTGGAGTCATGTTTGACTTGCAATCTGATATTGAACATTAGTAATGGAACATTATATTATTTTTATTGAATTAATTAGAGTGATGAAAACTAATTAAATGAAATAATATTAGAACAATCATTATTATAATTATTATGGCAGCTAAAAATGACAAAATATTTCATGTATTTTAATTTTGTCCGTTTTTTCCGGGGTATCCCCCTATCTTTTAAAGGTTCATGAACCTACAGGTTGCGGATAATGTGGGATTCGTACTCACTAAAACCCCCTCGGCAGTCATCCGGTACATAAGGGGATGCCCTGGGTTCTCGTGTGAACACATCGGCGCTAATTTTGTCCAAGGCTCGAATATCGATTACATTATGTTGCTTAACCAATCTCTTTCCATTCACATCTGCCACGCACAAGTGATCGCTAATAATGCCCGTCATTTCAATTTCAGGCATGATGGCGTCTTCGATAATCGCGGGATTTCTCACCGATACATTTGGAAGAAAGATATTTCTTGTAGGTGGTTACGGAGGAATTTTCACTTGTACCGTTATAGCGGGCTTCAGCCAAACATATGAAGTCCTCTTAGTCAGTAACTTGTTTTGTGGACTATTGTAAGTATCAAACAGTTTGTTTATTACATTTTAAGGGTTATTTTTACTAATCTATACGCCACGCGGAGACTATCAGAAGTCCGTTTCTCAAGATCTTTTTTACTATCTACAAGAAAATGTGGAATGAGCTTCCTTCTGGGGTATTCCTGGATTGCTACGAAATGGAGTTCTTCAAAAGGGTGTAAACAGTGTTCTCCTTGAGGGCGTTGCATTGGCGACTCCTCTAGAGTTGTCGTGGGGGCCCTTTGCCTTTTTTACAGCCTTTCTGGCTATAAAAAAGCTTTTACATATCACAATATAAAACTACTAATCCATAAAGCGATTTTATCGTCAGTAATTAAATTAAATGTTCATCTTTAAAGGTCAAATTATAATCGATGATCATGTAGCTATATTGTAGCAAGAGAACAAGACAAGTCTCTAAGTTTTGAGATGGGTACAAAATAATGTCTAAAACAGGAACAAGGAGAAACTCTAAACTTAATCACGCCACGTCAACACGTTGGGTAAAGTTAGGTCGTAAACAATGTATGTTAAAAGCGGCTTTCATTGAAAATGTAGCTGTTAGAGCTTCAAGCTAGCGGTGTACTGCAGGGCACGGATAAGTCTGTATGAGCAGACGAACAAACTAATCGTGTATAGTCACCCTATAATTATTAGTGAAGTAATGGCAGAATCTGCGCAATCATTTTCAAATTTTTAATTATGATTGTTAATCTTTTTAAAATGTGCAATACGTTCAAAAAATCTTACTCGTTTAAATATTACAATTGTCTAAAAAACTTTTTGTCAAAACCTTTACAAACAAAAGTTTGTCTTTTGGGGTGTAAGGGACCAAATCAATACCCCCCCTCCCCCTGCCCCCGCAGCATCTCCCCGATGACCGAACTATGTAAATATGGAGATCAGTGACAACAAAGGCATCATTTCTGCGTTGTCGGCTAAAAGTAGCGGCAACCCGCATTATTCCTGACTTTCCTACATTGCGACCGAAACACGTATCACCATTTTACGGCCGATTTTAGAAGGACTAAAATAACTTGCTTATCCTAAGTGACTGATCGAGTTAAGCAACAGCGGGCGCGGTCGGTCAGTGGATGGGTGACCGCTAGTGGCAAAAGTTTTTTAGCGGTGCGAGGCATTCGGGTGGCATAAACACTTCCGATACTTGGATTGACTACTAACCCATACCGCACTGGAATAGCATGGTGGAGTATGCTCTAGACCAGGACTTCCCAACCAGTGAGAGATTTCAGGGCGGGGGGGGGGGGGGGGGGGGGGCATAATAGGATCGTTACCATTTCCGGGGAGGCTCGGCGAAATAAAGGTTGAGAAACCCTGCTCTAGATCCTTCAATGGTTAGGAAAGACCCGTGTTCAGTAGTGGGCCATTAATGGGTTGAACCCAAAATAACTAAACTATATAAACCTACACAGGACAGCTAATTTCCCCATTCAAGACACAACATTGACAAATAAAAGTTTACAGTTTTTACTAAGCAAGAAAACTGTTAATGGAGACAATTCACGAACAATTATAATGCTAGCTGGCGCAACTTTAAGCCCGACCACGTCACATCATTCGAAGTTGGCTACGGGTACGTTAAACTTTGTTCTTTTGTGACTCGTACACAAAGTTTAATTTAGCGTGGTTAAAGAATACGCTACACCACTGAGTTTTAGCTTTGTTAATTGGCGTATTTTATAGCCTTATAAACTGCATCGTGTTATTTCATTCATGTGAACGTTGGAGAATATAAGATATTTTTGGATTAAATGGGAAGTTTTTTGAAACAAAACAGCCCCGACATATTAAATAACGTGCCGTCCAAACTTCCGAAGCACAAGCGTATGCAAAGTTTTTACTTCTAAG
Organism: Ochlodes sylvanus; assembly: GCA_905404295.2. Taxonomy (NCBI): domain Eukaryota; kingdom Metazoa; phylum Arthropoda; class Insecta; order Lepidoptera; family Hesperiidae; genus Ochlodes; species Ochlodes sylvanus. The sequence continues at coordinate 8,285,758 of FR990142.1, read as the reverse complement.
TACTCTAAAGTTCCCCTAACGTTTCTTATCCTTCTCATCTCATCCATACCCGTTGCATTCGATGTCTTTTCGGCCAGACACTGATCGCAGAGCGATAGCCTTTTCTATGTAAATCATTCGCTTAAAACATCATGTCAACAAAAAAGACACTTGTCAACAGACGACAGCTACATCTGAATAAAATTTTTGTTTTTTCCCCAATCCCTGTCACCATAAAGCATGAAGATCGTAAATTTCAAAGACTATGAATGTCGCCTTCTCTTTCCGTTGTTACAAGATCCTAAAATTGTACTTTTTCACCGCGGGTTTTTCAAGTGAAAATATTTTTTTGCCTTATTTGGTATTCTGATTTCTTATGATCTTATATTATTTTAGACTTTTTGTTAATTTAGAAAATCATTGTTATTTTATATAATAAAAGTCAGCCATAAGACGCCTCTCAAATGCCTATTTTTATATTTTATAACCAACTTATCTACTAAAATTTAATAAATGAATACTTTGGTACACCTACTACATTTTTGACGGAAAATAATCATATCTTAGTTCTTAATTTATTTCCATGAAAATTTTGCTTGAAAGATCAAGATTAATCTAAATAAGATCTTTTCATGACTTGCATCCCAACACTAAAAATATCTCTTACTACGGTCCACTTTGACCTAAATTCAATAAAAGATTTATCAAATCCATACAAATTGACACGATCCGAGCCATTTACCCTGAATTCATATAAAAGCGACCTAATATGTAAAATGTCGCTCTTTTACCCAGATTTTTTCACCCATGAAGCGCTATTAAAATGAAATAAATTGATTTAAAACGACATTCATCATGCTCGATTCATTCTTTTCAACAGATTCACACCGTTTACTGCCACATTGACATGAACATCGAGTTTTGTCACAATGGGGTCAGCAATCGAGTAATGCTTGTTCAATCTTACCATGCAAACCGTTTTATTACTTTTATTAGCAGTAATTAGGATTGTGATTAACGGTAATGTTACTCCTAACAGCGTCTTATTGAGAAACGCAAAAACCAATATTGCCGACTCATATAATTAGGCGTTTTATAAATTTCGTGCTTACGTCATCTGTTAAGGTCAATTTTAGTTTTCTATTTAAAGTTACAATAACTTTTATTTTTTAACAAAAAAGTATCCAAAATAATGTTTAATAACCTCTTGACTTTTTTATGTGTTGTGTTCTTCAGGGAATAAAAAAAAAATTATCATGCTCTATAAATTCGCTGATAAATTTTTGTATAATTAGTATTTTCCATGATCGCCAAAATACGATCTTGCATTTTACACTACTAACTACTAGGTATATTAAAATCTAGATAATAAACTGACTTTCTTCTTCGGTTCTTTTCATTCCTTCACTCAGCATTCTGTTCATTCTATTCAACAGATTCGCAGCAGCGTTTGGAGCCACTCTGACATACACGTCTGAATTTTGTCACAAAGGCATCCGGGACCGAGTCATGCTTTTCCAGTCTTCGTTTGCTGCTTTATCGCACATCTTAGTCGCGTTCATGTCCTGGGGTATCCTTATCCAGGATTGGAAGGATAGTTTGTTTGGTGGATTAATTGGTGAGTTTAAGCTGATTTTTTTTGTTTTTGTTTTTGTTGTTATAATCTCTATATATAAAAATGAATCGTTGATTTTGTTGCTAAGCGCAAATCTCGAGAACAGCTGAACCGATTTCGCAATTTTTTTATAAGATTCCTTAAAGTACGAGGATGGTTCGTACGGAGCGAAAAATTAAAAAAAATTCCTGACAAAGTCTAAAAACAACACTTTTCTATATTCCCATATAAAAGATTCGTAATAATACTTAAAAAACAATTTGAACTTTAATACCATACCATAAAGTTTAAGTGTTGGTGGAGGGGTTCCGGGTAGGTGTCCCGAATAGCAGAATTAGTATTAAAAAACATAAAAAATTAAAGAATCGACTGTGGCGGTACGAAGTTCGCCGGGTCAGCTAGTAAATAAATAAATAACTAATCGTTTTCTCCTGTATCTTGCATGTAAAGACAGCGACCACTTACAGATTTATTACATGAATAGCTTATTCGCAAGAGGTTTACCTATAATATACAACACAAGACGTGACACAAGCTTCCTTAGAATCAACTATTCGGGGAAAGACGATTGATTGGCTTTTGATTGCAACTAAGACCGCTTACTGTATTGCTATTGAGTAACAGATCGGTGTCTTCGTTCAGCCATTATTGTAGTTGTGAAAGCGGTTTGATACAAACACGTATTAATTTGGGCTGTTGGGAAACAATAGTGTTCACAGTCCTATTTTAACTCAAGCATATTTTATTTTTGAAGTGAAAACTTCCGTAGTATCTATTGTGATTTGGAATTCGATGAAACGGAAATGACGCGCAAATGAAATGAAGTGTGTCATCAAGTCATTGCGACTTGACATTGACATGATGATGACATAAATCATGACATTGATATGATGAAATAAAGCTATCCCACTTTGAAAAAATAAAAATTGTACGCATTTAATAATCAATTTAATATACTAGCAATGTAACATTTCCCTTCTTAGATTTTTTTTTGATATTTCATACATAAACTAATTAAAGCGACATATAAATTTTCATTTTATGATATTCTATAACAAAATTATCTCGTGTTATGCTAAAAAGTTTACACTTCACTTAATTAGTGACGTCAGAATTCACTTCGGCAAAAATGTAACGCTCAAAACGACGTATCTTCCAACCTGTTGCACGGCATAACGACCCTTATTATTTCAGTGCTCCACACTTGGAACTACTACATCTTATTGATGTCGCTGTGGTCGCTTTTCGCGTGCATTCTCTACGTTTTCCTGCCGGAGAGTCCTAAGTACTATATAACGCAAAACAGATACGCCGAGGCGCGGGAGATATTGATTAAAATTTACAAACAGAATACTGGAAAGCCGGCGGAGACATTTCTGGTAAGAATATTTGAATTATAAACAGGAATGTGTTGTTCTCGTACCGTTCATAACTGTATGGATTGTGTCAAAATTTTCAATGGAATTAAACACTTATTGTTTACCTATTGAGGTCGTGTAATATGTTTATTACACGACCTAAATAGCTAAACAAAAGGTGTTTAATTCCTTTAATAAACATTATTAATTAACATTTCTAATAAACATACTACACGACCTAAGTAGCTAAACAATAAGTGTTTATTTAATTCCATTCCATTCCTGTACTGCAAAATAAATAAACGCTTGCTTAAGCTTGTCATACAAGATGGGATGTACCTGACAGGTTCGACGGTTCAGGTAAACTTATCAAAATAACTTATGCCTACGTAGTGGGTATGGTCGTGAAACATACGCGCTCAAGGTTACCTGTACAGTTCAATTGTACAGGCAAGCCTGTCAGGTATACCCAAACGTGTATGGCAAGCTTTACACACCTCAGTGGCATTCTCTGTTTGATTATGCGACCACATAGACAATACAAATAATCACTAACACCCCTAAGTCATGAGCCGAGAACAAATATTTATCCGTCACATAAATATCTGCCCCAGCTGGGAATTGAACCCTACTACTCATCTACCGAGTCGTCGTATTGTGGCCGTAATTATGGCAAGCCGTTCCAGAGTATCATGTACGTGGCAGAAAGAGTCCCGTAAACTTTACAGAAGACGATTCCTAGTATAATGATCTCGTTATGAAACTTGCGCGGTTCTGTAATCTCAGAAATGAAATTCACAGTTATATTAAAATAAACGCGTAGGTACACAGTGTAGTACGGGTGTATATGTAGAGCTACACACGCTACACGCTCATATGTCCGTACTAGGAGTCTCTGTGTCGCAGGTGATATGGACAACACTAATACTACTACTCAGCACGGGTCTCTCCTCATAAATGAGGAGAATGAGGAGATCGCTTTGCAGACAAGGTCAATACCGACGGAACTACGGGATCATCGTCGGGGTCGCTACTTGATTTCATTGTGCAATCATTATTGTTATAATAATTATTGTAATTAAGTTCGCGTGTTAAAAATATGGCAGAGCAAGTCTCTCAGCACTAATGGTATATTTATATAGGATTTATTCACACCGCATACAAAATTTCATTAGTTCGCGGTTCTAATTAGCGAATGCCATCTGTCATTGGAACATTCATTTAGAGCGGAGCGTGACAGGAAACAATCACGGAAAAACTCGTCCCCCAGTCACACCGTCACGTAACGCGAACTGCGCGAAATTTATCACTTTAATTTTCAACAGTTCGTACGCAAACTCGTAATTTTAAAGTAACTTACTATTTAAACACTTCTGTTAAATGATCGATTCAGTTGTGTTAGATAGTTAGATAACTTTTCTTAATGGAATTAAGATAGCAAAAAAGCATGTAGCTCTCTCTACCCTTCTCATGCCGTCCATGACAACTGACACCAATCAAGATCAAAATTTACAATTGAGAATTATGTTGGTAGTTGTAACATAAACACGCGAATTTTATTAAGTGTGATTCCTTTTTATTATTTATAATTATCTAAAGCTATAAATTTATTTATTATTTGTAAACGTAATTACAATACGTAGGGTACGTACGTGTTATTTAATATTTTTGTGAACTCAAAGAACAAGTTTCCCGAAGGGAAGCTAGGGCGGGTCCACTAGTCTTGTAATAAAAACGCGCGTCGCCAAAGTGCTTGCTTGAAAACGCTCTTGGCGTATCAGCATGTACCAGCAGTAAAATATGAGATAATTATGATCCAAAATTAGTGAAAAAAATATTTTATTCATACAAATATCGTGTCCAAGACTGGTATGTAAACAACTTTGTCGGATGCCGATTAATTAACGGATCATGTCACTGTTGTGTGCTTCGTGTACATTTGCACGCAGTTTGAGTATGAGATAGGCGCCGTGGTACCTAATTTATGTTCGTTATCAAGCATAATCGTGCCGAAACCGGATGTAATTACAAGGAACTGAGGCAATTAATATTGCTTTTCACCTTTGTAGTCCTACAGCGACATATTTTATCGTTTTACATGTATGATAGTGCGCTTTTGAAACTACTTTGTCGCAACCGCAAAAATAATTTTCTGTTTGCGTTTAGTAGCGAAAATAAAAATGTAAAAATTTGAAGATTATAATCATTGACATAAATACTAATTTGGCTACAACCCATTAATGGCCCACTACTGAGCACGGGTCTCTCCTCATACCTGAGGAGGCCTAGAGCATACTCTACCACGCTGCTCCAGTGCGGATTGGTGGAGGGGTTAGTGGCCAACCCAAGTGTCGGAAATTTTAAGCCGCCCGAAGGTATCCGACATGGCTTAACGACTGCTACCAAATGATAACAACCGGGACCGACGGCTTTACGTGCCCTCCGAAGCACGGAAGCGCTCAAGAAATTTTGCCACTAGCGGTCACCCATCCAACTACCGACCGCGCCCGCTGTTATCTTTACTTTATCGATCACTTGAGATCGACGCAAGCCGCCGGGCTATGAGCGCTTCAAATACTAATTATAATACATATTTTATTATACGTATTATATTACCTTAAACTAAAGTATAGAAAAGCTTATCTTATGGTGATATCTAATTTTCTCAGTAGTCACTACATTCTCGTATTTATCATCGGCATTATAACAATAGTGTAGACAGAAAGCAAAGTCGCACATTTGAACCGGAATGTCGCGCGTGTGAACAAAACTATGAATTTTCATACTAATTTTTACTCGTCTAGATCGACATTTTAGTCGCGTCGCTGTCGTACGTATGTCGTACGTAAAGACACTTAGTTATTTTCAGAAATAGTGCAGGTATAACAGGTAACAATGTGAAGGCCAACGTAAATGGAACGGCTTGTTTGCTTTATTCAATCAATGTGTCGGGAATCAAGCGTTGCGGCACATTTTCACAGGACCTAACTTTGGTTACCGTTTTACTATTCTGTATGATTACTATATTGTACAATCATAGTGATGTACGTGTCGGGAATGCAGGGAATATTAAACGCGTCGTATTGTGGGCGACTAAAGGACTTCACACATTAGACCCACTCAACTCCCACCCGTCACCGACTCTTTGACGAAACTAAAACTCAATTATGAGCTTTATATTTTATTGCGCAAGGTTGAATTTCGAACGTATAGTTGAGAGATGTGTACCTAAGTTACCTAAGAGTATCAGTCGAAGTTCGTATGAAAACTGGTGTCGCCGATTCCGCCCCACCTTTCACCTCCACTAAATCTGTATTAAATAAATATGAAGGTTACGCACATAATAATTATTTGCAATTTAACATGTAGCCAATCGTAGTGCCGCCGTTTTAGCCGGACCGGACGGCGCGGCGCATAAATTCAAGCGTCCACATTCAGCGTCGTACACAATAGACGCATTAGATGCTCTCTATTGTCTATAGTAGACGACAGTCAACAAGCTTCTATACCAGTAGCGGTACCAATATTCACTTAGGTCTAAACAGAAGGAAATCCGCTTACCCACTAAGATTTTGCTACCCTCGGCGCGGCGGCAGCGGATAACGCGTACTTCTAAATAGGCCCTAAGGGTACAGCGAGCGACGAACGTATCAAAAGTTGCTCCTCGTTACTGGTTACACTTATCGTACAAAGTTTGTTCGGCATTGTACAATCTCCCGGTTTCAATGAATAGCTCGTGCGTCAGATCCGCTAATTAGTAGTATTTGCTGGTAATGTAGGTCAGGAAACGATATAAACTATATTCATATGTCTTTACATAAAGAAGTACTTTAGTCTTTACATAAAGAGCTACTGCAGTAAAGTTGTCGTGTTTGTCTTTGTTTGTCGATAACTGCAGTACTTCGGACACTTTATCAGAAACGACAAATATCCTCTGCTTCAGAGGAAATATCCAAGGCCGCCGAAAACCTGGTAGAAGACGCACTTCATGGTAAAAAAGCTGAGGAACTGGTTCAGGATGAGCATAAGATCCCTCTTCCGCGCAGCAACATCAAAAATAAAGATAGCCTTAATGATAGCAAACCTTTGGCAGAAGAATTTTATTGCGATCCCCTAGCCCTGTTCCCAGTTTATAATTTCTTAATGACATGTACAAGGTTCGTTATATGAATATAACCTTAGATTGTGCATTTTAAAAATGAGTACTGAAATAACCCCAATGTCAACTTAGTCATTCAGCGACAGCATTAATCAAAACAATAAACCCATTGTTACTCCGCGAAGCATTTTAACTCTTCAAGCGTTCCGCAATTGATCAAGCACGGCGCAAATGTGTCAACACGCCGCTGCGGAAAGCGTACCGTAATGGCGTACCACTTTGCGCCACTCGCCTTAATGCCGGAATAAACAGACGACGAAATGTTAAAATTTGGGCGGGCGCTCGTTTTATATGGTCCACGGCTTAAATTTTTAACCGATTTCAAAAAACGAATAACGAATTCGAAAAACGATTATGCGTTTATCGAGAGGGCTGGCAGGGGGCGCTACGTGTAGGTTGTTTATTTTTTATTGATTTGGCTTCGGCTTTTTAGACCGAATGAATTTAGTAAATCATCCGTTGTTTTATATTCGACGGATATTGCGGGACTTTGCTGTGTCATAATTATATAGAAACTGAAAGTCGGGTCTTTTCCAAACGATTGTTTAATAGTTGTTGCGTAGTTTTATAACGATTTTTCGGAAGCGAGCAGATTAGTAACGTGATGGTAAATTGTTAACGCCGCCCACAGACATTAGCAATTGGGGGCGCCATCAACGTTTTTCTGGTGAAGAAGAAACATGCTGATGATGATTTTAATTTATGAAACCTTTAGCAGTAGGAGATCATCTGCGCATCTGGTTATGAATGCCTGTCTATCACATTGAATTTTATTCAAATGTATTAGACGGAAAAAATAAAAAATATATTAGGCATATCATTTTGATGACCCGTATGGCGCAATGGTTAACATGCCAGATCGCCGTTCCAAGGGTTCGATTCCCAGCGAGGCGGAAATTTGAATGATGAGTTTAAAATTTCGTTCTCGGTCTGGGTGTGTGTGTTTTTGTCTTGTGTTGTCCATGGTACCCACAACACAGGGAATCCTAGTGTGTGGCTATGAGTGTTAATGTTTATTTTTTTTATTGTTATTTATTTATTAGGGTTCATTTTGAGTTTTTAAAAAGAATTAGATCAAATACGCCAAAAGAAGTTTAAAGATTTAAGATTTAAAGATTGAAGATCAAGAGAAGAAGAGAAGAAGATGTCAACGACCTCAATCAAATATCTAAACTATCAATCTACAGACGCAGTATATCCACAACTTTATAAACGTCTCAATAATTAGTAAAGAAAGATGCCAGGATTTCTTATAAATCGTATTCGACGTATCGAACGTAATCCGCGTTCATAATTCAGAAGACCGTGTCGCGATCGTTCCGTCGAACTCCCCACATAAATCAGTTAATCTTGTATTATTTATGTACCCCAGACGGAATCGTTGTAAAGGTCAAACGCATGGAATCTTAATTAAGAATTGAGCATCGTATGGCATTCTATCATTGTCCTGTTTGTTTATTGGCTAATAGACTGGGACTGAATGAGATTAGGCTAGGGCGACTAGACTAAGAAAAAACTGAACCGAATAAGAGATATTTATGTTATGACCAAGACATATTGTATAAATACGCTACACACTCACACTCACGAGCAACGGACGAGGTTATGGCGCGTGGTCCGTCTCTCCAGAGGTCGCTGGACTCTGTACCATCGAGTTTAATCTCAAAGGTACTTTAAACGGGTGACAGGGTTTCGGAACATACCTACTCGTACATCGATCCGAACCCCCTGCATACAAAATTTCATGAAAATCTTTGGGAGCCGTTTCCGAGATTCAGATGATATATATATACGAGTACATTATGTATAATAATTGGTGGGATTGTTGTCAAGGATATATAAGAAGTAAAAAATACAAGAATTGCTCGTTTAAAGGGATTAGATTTCAGTTCAGTGTAAAACAAACGTAATAGAAGTTACCCGCTACAAGAATTCCGAGATGTGTTCTCAAAAGCCTTTCACGTTTGCCTTTTCTTCAAAGTTGCGAAACTTCTTTCAGCTGTGTCCATCAAAGCTGAAACTTTAGATAATACAAGCAATTTTCAAGAGATACTCTGGTTGTTTTCTTTTTTATTTCATTGACGCGCATGATGGAAATATTTTTACAGCTTGAATTGTGTGTAATATAATTTGAATATTATTCGACTGATTTTAATCATTGGTAAAATCAGTCACATCAAAAGCTAAGTGTTCGGCCAAGATTTATTTATTATTAGACTTATTTATTTATTACTTCTTTTTCAGTTTGGAATTCTATCTACGAGTATGTATGTCCGTATAAGTTTTAATGTTTATGTACTTATTTGTTATGTAAAGATGTTATTGATAATGATAATAAGCGCTCTCGCTTTGCTATAGGAAAACGAATGCCTTAGTAACCTTACTTGAAAAAGTTTTTAGACGGTATTATTTCAATCAAAATATATTTTATATTTTTTAACCGACTTCTGAAAGGAGGAGGTTCTCAATTCGATTGGTTTTTTTTTATTGAACTCGTATGTCACACACAGTTGTCATGGGCGGCAGCGGAAGAGTGATGCTGCATGCTTGTTTGCTATCTTTATTCCACGAACAAATTAAATTTCACAGACTTATTTTAATAACGTATAGATAACCAACCCTAATAACAAAGTTTGATTAAACCTAAACAATTATTCCAAAATCTAAAAGTCAGCGTCAAGTTTGAAACAGATTTGCGTTGCCTTCAAAGTTCCAATAATTGTAACACGCGTAACAGATGGCAGAGACTACGTGGCTTATTATTAGTTTATCTTAGTAAAATTTGAAACTAAGTAACTTTCTATTCATATTTAATTAACAATTACCAAATAATTTAATATTTACGTTAAAACTGTAACTAATCGAAGTTTGTAAATGTTTCATTAAAGTTAATTAAATATGGATATTTTCTATTTCTTCTGTCTGTCTTTATTCTTTCTTTCGAAATTCGTTTGTTAAAACCTATATAATATGTGTGTCTTGTCGTGCATCAGATATAAAACATGATTTTGCAAAGCAAAAATCGTCTTCAAAATCGACGAGTAAGCAATAAAAAAATTCAGACTTCCCCTCGATTTCTCTACGATGCCATCATCAGATTCTGGTTTTCTTATGGTTACCACCAGAGTCTATTGGTGTAATCCGGTTTTGGCCTTATATTAATGTAATTATTGTATTCAAATAAAATAAGTTACGCATGTACGCTGTTGGATTACCGAAATAAATAAATAATTCACTTAACATTTTCACGGTTTTAGTTTTTCAAACTATTCATTAATTTTATTATTAACAAGTATTTTGAATATGGAACTTCCAAATATATTAAACTCCAATAATTACTTTGGCAGTCTTAAACTAGAGTATAAAAACATCAAAACTAAACAGGTACAACTTCAAAAGAATGTACAGCATGCAATTAATCTGTACGGTACCTTCCAGTATAAAGACATATGGAAAGACAAAGAGAAGAAGACAATAACCGAGGCCCGAGAGCTGAAGGTCTCGACCCTGACCCAGCAGCTGAGGCACGGCCTTCAGAACATCAAACCCATGTTCAAGAAACCTCTCGGCTTGTACCTGTTGCTTTTGAGCACCATCAATTTTTGTACCATGGTTTTGTAAGTATTCATCATCGCAACTCATAATTGTCCCACTGTTGGGTCTCCTCTCACAATGTGAGGGGCATAGACCATAGTTCACCACGCTGGCCAGTATGGATTGGGCTTCACACACCTTTGAGAACACTTTGGACTCTTAGGTATGCAGGTTTCTTCACGATGGTTTTCCTTCACCGAAGCAAGTGATAATTAAATTCTGAATATTAATGTTTCCTACCTGACATAACTAGCTGGTCTGGCAGGACTTGTCCTGTAACATAATATATTATTTATATCTCATGATCTAGCCAGCGTATTAAGATGAAACATGCACAATTTCTTAAATTAGACCACTAGCAATATAACTACGAGATATATTTATATATAATTATGTACATTTTGAGAAAATTGCTTATTAAGTTACCTTCTCGACACTTTTAATGTCATTTATTATTTAGACTGATTACCATTTCATTGCTTTGAGACATAAAATGGAAACTTGAGTGTCTTTTTCAAAATGGGACAGAAATAGACCAGTAGCAGGCTTGCGCTGGCTAATTGGGAATTGACAGACTTAACTTCCCTTTGCGAACGTTATAGAGAGATTCCCGAGAAGTCTTTTGTTTTATTTCGCTGTTTGGCTTCATCGGAGCTATTGGTAAATAGTTTATAATCTATTATATAAAAATTTCGTAACACGATGTTAGTGGTTGCACTTATCTGAAACAGCTCGACCGATTTTTACGTTTTTTTTGTGTATTTGGTAAGTAGAAAATAGGTCGTAAAGTTTACATCTGACCGCTAGATGATGTGGGTGGGCCCTATACAGTTTTTTGTTTCCAACTTTTTTTTTGGCATAAAAATAGCTATAACCCCAAATTTTCTGGTCAGCTAGTATATTAATAACTCTGCAAGTTTATACCAACATGACCAACAGGAAAAGGATTCAACGACGGGTTATTCTTGGCATTTTCATCAGCTTTTAGCGTAATAAAAAATTCACTGGAAGACTTTCGTTCCACGTATTGTTAATAAACTAAAACCATGTAAGTACGAAATCTAAAAATTCATGTCACACAAAGCGTCCTTCAGCGAAAATTCCGTCTTCAAAACTTAATAAGTTAAACCCACTTCGCTTGCGAAGAAAAAAGTTCCCAAGTCCACGCTCGAAGAAGAACTTTCTGTAGAATCCCACATAAAATTGATATAAATATTTAAGCAATGTAGTCTCTTGTACATGCCTCTCCACACTCTAGCAGCCGTTAACATTCAAGAGATATCTTGAAAAGTACTTCGAAGAACATTCTGAAAAGTAGCGAAAGTGAATTCTAAGTGGACGGTACGTTTTAAAACCGGGGTTTTATCTGGATTTCGTAATATTTGAGATGTGAAATGTGTGTGAATGTTATATGTGACGCGACAGTTTGAAGTAAAATAAAATGTTTATTATTTAGTATTTCAGTGAAGTTTCGCTTTTACAAACACCCCTGCTAAGACTTAACCTATTTACGAACGATTTAGTAATAGCCATCGCCAACAGTTATTTACCTAAGTACTACAAGGAATTATAACACGTTGAAGCTACCCGATTTAAGGATAATTTATGCTAGGTAGATACGACAGGAGTATGAGATTTGACATTTAAAGTTTACATGGAGAAGAAAACGAGAAACCTAAAGTTTATTTACATACTCATATGTGTTACAAACATATTTATGAAATAAAATCCTTACAGTCAATTCAAAAAATATTTGGAATCGGCCACAAATTGGTTACACTTATACTGTTTGTGTGTGTTTCTTTGTAAGATCCTCTCAGCGAAAGTCTTATAAAATTATGGAAGATTTTAAGCCGTATAAAGTAGCTTAAGGTAAGGCTGCTCGTCTGCGTTAAACAGCTTCGAAACAAGAGTAGACTGTTCACCAACTAGATAGACAATCGTTAAACCTCGTCGTCTCGTCCGTTACGAGTCCGGCATTATCGATTGGCGACGTCGATACCGATGGTAAGCTATCATTAATCAGGTGCACGATCTGCTAATTGATTAATTTCAACTGCGACGTGCTCCCCGATTGATTGAGATATTGATTGAACATCAATCGAGTGAACAGAGAAGCATCATCAAGCGTTAACTAAGACAATCTTGAACGTATTTGATCGGCCTCGAATAGTAACTCCAATCTCATGCCACAGACCAGAGTGTCGTAAGAGTCAATCGAAACATACGAAGATACACATGGATGGTGAATAAGAGCAAGAGACCTACCGAAGCTTACGGTACTTTGATGTGTTAGAAAGAGAGAGAGTATAACGCTTCAAACGAGTGGTAGTACACATTACCAGCCTATGTACACTACATCTATGATATACATACATAACATACCTAGTAATTAGTTAAGTGCCTTTAATTTAATATATGCATAAGAAGGAGTGAAACACGAGAAACTGTTTGGTTTGCCGACAAACTGACCTACAGTTTGGCAATTCTAAGATATGAAAATCATTGTACACTCTTTTTTGATAAATAAATACAAAAAAGGCGTCTCCCTTTTAGTAGTAGAGGTTTCGTCAGGATTATTAAGTCATACATATCTATTACTGACATCAACTTTCCATGAAGCTTGCACGGCTAGCTACCAAGCTCTTGCTAGAGGCGGTCGCCAAACTAGTTTTCTTTTCTGGCCGGGAGCTTGAGAGATAGTACTTTTCTTACTTCTCTTTTTGTTCCAGGCAATGCCTCGGTGATACCTTAAGTGTTATTGACTTTGACCACGCTTCGATGACCCCTTACCAGGTGCTCGTATGCTCGTCTTTTGGCTATTCATGCATACACATAATACTAAAGATAAATGCTTTCTTGTAATTTCCAGGTACAATATTATTCGGCTGTGGTTTCCTCAGCTGTCGACGATCGTTGAGCATTACGAGGGAAGTGACCAGGATTTGTGCGTTATGCTGGACGCATATACCCAAGACCTTAGGTTAAGGAGTATGCAGGATACTGGCTCAGAAATTTGCGTACCGGTTAGTTTACAGTATTTTTGTGTTTTTACTACGATGCCCCAAAGGCATAGATTAATTAGCAAATAACTGCTGGTTGAGCGCATTAGATGAAAGTTTAAGCAGATATTTATATGATTTAGTTCCTTCACTACCTGAATTGGTTTTACTATAATTTTGGTCTATGGAACAATATAGTTCAAACCGAATGGCGACCTATGTCATGCTGAAAGGAGCAGATATTCTCTATAAAACAGCAGCTATTCGCTGGATTTGGAAAGAGTAGAACTAGTTAAATAGGCGAATGTTAGGTAAAACATGTGCACGTCCTAAAGTGGCCTTGTAATGACTAATACAGGGATGGAAATATGCCTCGGATTTTAATTATTTGAGCAAACTCATTTATGTTTGCCCATTACATCCTCAACACAAGGAATCCCAGGGGTGTGAAATGTAATAACACATTTCCCCTAAAGCCTTTGTGACGCATTTTGTCTAATAATATTTTGTGTACGTGTTAGGTTTCTATGAATGTTTATTTTGCCTTGTCTTCTGGTGAAGTTCCTTTGTCAAAATCTTGTTTTAATATCCGACTGCACAGCTTAGTTGGTGATACCCGACCGGAGTAGATTTCCGGTCAGGGTTATTATATTATGATAGATAAAAGTTTATTCTTGGGTCGTAGTCGCAGCGACGCGACCGACGCGTCATATTTTTCCGCCTACAGCATATTCATCTCTATTGTTCTATTATTTAAGTACAAATTTCGGCTATGTAAATATGGAATATCCACTCGACTCCAGCCGAGCGTCGAAAAATATGACGCGTCGCGTCGCTTCGACTTTGCGCTGAGTTGAGCCTTGGTGCTGTGTAATTTGTGTTGTTCATGCTATACGCGGCACAGGGAATCCTAGTGCGGGGCCGGGGCATACCTCTCATAAGTGTATTGGCGTTTATTTATTTAAGTATTTAATATTCCAGGTAAAAAGTGGTACCATCACCTACGTGAACAGTATCATTTTGGGCTGCGTGTGCCTCCTCCCGTTCGTGATAACAGGAACTTTAGTCAACAGAGTGGGGAAGAAGAATCTCTTGATATTTGCCAGTACGGCATCCATAGCAGCAACGTTGGGCATACGCTGGTCGAGTTCAAAAATAGCAATAGTTGCCTTGTTTTCTTTGGACGCATCCATGACTCAGACAGTCATGAGTCTATCTCAGGCTACTACTATCGAATTCTTTCCGACTACTACTAGGTAAGTTCTTTTTTTTAAATATAGAGCCTAGTTTGTAGAGAACCTGTTAATCGGGTCTCTGTTGTAATATTAGACATAGACGCATGTTTTATACGACGCGTTATAGGTATTTAAAGCACTTTTAAAAATATGACTTTTACAATTTTGGTCTACAAATATTACCATAATACATTTATGTATTTTGTTTCACACGTTATATGGAAATCATTTTTGATATTACATCATAATAATTACAAGTAATATCAAAATAATTGCCCGTCGTAGACAACGATAAATAGCAGGATTGACGAGCTAAGGTATGTGTCATAATACACGAGATTAACTTGATAAGTTTGTTATTTATTTATTTATTATTTATTTATTTTATTTTAACACTTTATTGTTTCCACACCATAAAATAAAAATACACATAAAACCACACAGGAGGAATATAAAAACAATGGGCGGCCTTATCGCTTTAAAGCGATTTCTTCCAGGCAACCCGGTATAACATTTAGAGACAGCACGAAAAGTAAATGGGTATAGGCATAAAAAACAACAACCAACTTATGAAGGAAAAAAATAATAATAATAAAATACAACAACATACCAATAACAGAACAGTGAAAGATGGAGAGCAATCAAGAAAAAGAAGAGAAAAGAAAAGTGAGAAGCTATGATTGAAGATAGTATTCCTTAAGTAAAATTTTAAAAGTATCTACGTTTTTGGCTTTCCTAATAGATTGAGGTAAAGAGTTCCAGAGACGAATAGCTGTGAGTGTGAAAGATTTATGAAGGAATGATGAGGTGTGTTTAGGTGTCAGTAAAGCAAGATTATAGGAGGAACGAAGTAAGTGAGTGTGCGATAAGCAACGATATTCAAAGTTATCACGGAGATAAGAGGGAGCCAGTGGATTAAACAGCACAGAGTACAGAGCAGAAAGTATGTGAACATTCCGGCGAAGGCGAATTGGGAGCCACTTGAGCTTAGCACGAAATTCGGAGACATGATCATACTTACGAAGACCAAATATGAATCTAATACATACATTTTGGAGACGCTCAAGCTTATTTAGTTGCTCCTCAGTAAGGTCAAGATAGCAGATATCGGCATAGTCAAGAATCGGTAGGAGCAAGCAGTTAGCGAGGGTAAGTCTAGTGGGCATAGGAAGAAAATTCCTTAGTCTACGCAGACTGCCAATCGCAGCAAATAATTTTTTACTTACGTCAGCAATCTGCGGACCCCAAGATAGAGTAGAGTCCATTAAAATCCCAAGGTTTTTGACAACATTAGAATATGGAATTTGAACGCCACTTAAAAATATTTTTGGTAAAGCCAACCAATCAATTTTTGCAGTTAGTCTCGAACTACCAATGATAATTACTTGAGTTTTAGTAGGATTTAATTTAAGTCCGAATGATTGGGTCCACAATGAAATATTAGCTAAATCGGAATTCAAGTCCGCGACCGCCTTTGTCAAATTGCTAAGAGAAGCTTGCGTATAAATTTGTAAGTCGTCTGCATACAGGTGGAAGGACGAAGTAAGTATAGAACATATCGAATTGATGAAAATGGCAAAGAGAAGAGGAGACAACACGCCACCTTGCGGTACGCCGGCAGACAAAGCAGACCAAGTAGAAGAAACGTCTTGAACTTGAACACGTTGTCGACGCCCCCGCAAGTAACTATGAAACCAATCAACAGTGGTCGGAGATATATTAAGAGCTCGCAATACGCCCAACATAATGTCATAGTCAACGCAATTGAAAGCATTGCTAAAGTCGAGCAAAGCCAGCACGGTCAATCGCTGGTTCTCCATACCAAAACGAATGTCGTCAGTGACTTTAAGTAAAGTAGTTGTGGTACTGTGGCCTCGCCGAAAGCCTGATTGGAAAGGATTCAATAGGTTGTTGGATTGTAGGAAGGAGCTTAGTTGTAATTGAACAAGACGTTCTAAGATTTTGGATAGGAAAGGAAGAATGGAAATTGGGCGATAGTCAGAAGGAGACGAAGGTTTTGGTTTTTTAGGTAAAGGAATAACATGGGCATCTTTCCAACAAGAGAGGAAAGAGCAGGAGGAAATGGAAAAGTTTAGGATATGGGTAATGATAGGTAAAATTACATCCAAAATAGGTAGGATCATTTTGCGGCTAATGCAGTCAGTCGCGACGGCATCCGAATGGATAGATGATATGCAACTCTTAACATCACGATCCGAAAATTGATTTAGAACAAAGGGAGGATGATCAGGGCTGGGAATATTCGAAAGAGAGTTAAGTGTAGAGGATTTCATAGCCGCTGTAATGGGGCTTGACGAAGAGAAATGCTGATTGAGATTGTTCAGATCAGCGATAGAAACCAAGGGCATTGAATTTTTATTCGATTTCCCAACACCCAAATTACGTAGAAACTTCCACACCTTGGAAGGATCTCCGTCCTGAACTGATTCATGAATATGGCGTCGTTGAGAGTCCCTACAGACCGTATTGCAGCGATTCCGAACTTGATTATATTTTGCACGATTTTCATCGTTGGGGTTAGACTTGAATTTCGACTTAGCATTCAGTTTTTTAGCGATCAATAATTTAACTTTGTCTGTTAACCAAGGAGCTGGCGGATGGCGAACACGAATACGACGGACAGGAGCATGAATATCATAAAGCTGTAACAATAGTGAATTGAAAATAGCTACCTGTTCATCGATCGTAGTTCCACCAGTAACCACACTCCAATCCAAATTGCTGGCATCCAGGCGTAGTTGTTCTAAATCTATGCCACTAAAATTACGCTGAAGAATGTATCTTGACTTGTGTTTGGGAGGTCTTAACTTATAAGATAAAAATAGAAGGTCGTGATAGGAGAAGGACTCAGCACTGCACTGCCCATGTTTAGCAATAGAATCAGGTGAGGAAACAAAAATAAGATCAAGTAGAGAAGGAGTGCAGCCAGGAGAAAAATGAGTAGCCGACAGTGGGAGAACATGCATGTTAGTCGCATCAATCAACGACCGAAGCCGTGCTGCCCTAGTATCAGATTTGAGAAGACATGTATTAAAATCTCCCATAACGATGACATGCTCATAGTGCGGTACCAAATCTTCAAGAGTTTTTTCTAATGATGAAAAGTAATCAATAGTCATAGATGGATTATAAAACACTCCAAGCAGTAGTTTCGTATGGGAGAAAACAAGCTCAATAAAAAGAAACTCGGCTTCGTTCTCTATACTAGACGAGGACTGAGTTAATATGGCATAAGGAATATGAGAACGAAGATATATAGCAACGCCGCCTCCACCCCGTCCGGTGCGATCATTGCGAATTAACTGGAAGCCAGGCAAAGAATAAGAAGTGGAGGGCAAGCAAGGCTTAAGCCATGATTCCGATACTAGAACAGCATGAATATTCCTGTTATCAAATGTATAAAGAAGATCAGGGTAATGTGCCGGAATGCTCTGTGCATTTATATGTACAATATTGAAATTTTTCTGTACGTCAGAGAAGTGAGATTCTAATTGTTGATTTAAAGGAGGTATTATTGATATAGACCAAAACATTTTTTTTCCGAATTAGGTATTGTCTTTCTTGTCTGTTTGTGTCACGAAGAACCCAGTAAACATAGTTAGATGATGATAATGCAGATACTAAGAATATTTGTAGCTTAAGCTTTGCGTCTTTTTTAATGATACTTTTCATAAGAAATAGATGTCATAGTAGTAGGTTACACTATAAAGGTTTTATGAAAAGGTAAGACAATCGACGATTGGCTATCAAAATAGCCAATATGAATTTATAGAAATATACAAAAAGTTAATTAATCTTAGTAATTTACATAAAAACAAAAACGTCCCATAATGAGGTGAACTTGAAATGCCTGAAATAAATCAATGTTTCGCGCAAAGCGAGGTGAGCGGGTTACTAGAATTTTATAACGTTGTGGATAAAGTCAGACCATGTCCTAATTCTAATTAAGAATACAGCCTTGAGCACTACTATTAGGTATATGTGGATTACCTAGAAGTCTTGATGCATTTTTCTGAGGACTGTACATTACAAGGTAACCTATTGACGTAGCAAAGACTGGGTAGGGCAATGGCATGTACAGTAACTAGTACTTATTTCAAAAGAAAATCTATGTTTTGGCCATAGTGCAGCGGTCTCGAATGCCCCCTAAACCTATGCCATCAAACCACTAGTCCAGGTCTGTGTATTTAAAAATGCTTCAATTGCGTCGTGTCAGAATGTTTCGACAGATTTCGTTTGGGCCCCACGGTGTCGTTAGAGGCGATAGACGCCTTCCTCTGTTTCGTAAGGCTGCTACTACAATTGCTGGATAGCTGGATAGATTGCTGGATAGATTAAAATATTTTTCGAGTCAGCTGCTAAACAACTTCTTGTGTTCCGGCTGGAAAATAGACATCGACAAAATTATTAAGCTTTAAGTTTACTAACATCAAAGCTACCTTGGATATTAAAATAATAATTACCATACGTTCGTTGTTATTATTGTCGTTAAGTTGGCAGTTCAACTCAATGTTGCCATTTCATAAAATGTAAGCACTTCATGAAATGGCTGACAGTTACACAATACTCTCAATTCTGCGATCTAATTACAAAAATATTGCTTCGTAAAGCTTTTGATGAAGAAAACAGCGATGTTTTAAAATATCTTTTGGACCACATACACAACGATGGCAATTTATCAAACGGCAAGCCACATATTTATATCTAGCTCCGAGAAAGAGGTCACATAGAGAGTCAGTCTCGACTCGGCTGCGTTTGGGAAATGATGACAAATCTTTCAAGAAATTCTTCAGTCTGAAGTTGACTATTTGAGAAATCTATGATGATGAACTAAGTCGTCATGTGGCTTATATTAGCCAAGTGGTTTGAATATTGGACTTTCGAAACAGTACCGCATCAGCTGCATCCTGCATGCACTTTAATTTTTTTAAATGATGTGTCTATAAAAAAATAACGTTCTTCGGTGAAGGAAAGCATCGTGAGGAGACTTGCATACCTGAACGATGCGAAAATATCAATTTGTTTCAACGTGTCCTGTTAGATATTCTTAGATGTTTGACATTAATTTGTCATTTATCTTGTAATGGATGAAATAATTGAGTTAATATCGCTTTGTGGTACGGAACCCTACGTGTACGAGTCCGCCTCGCAATTGACCGGTTTTATTTATGAATTGTAAGTTGGCTTAGAGCCGATTTCACCAATGTCGTTTAAGTCTTATTCCCGGGATAGTAGTCAATTACTCGCGAGTAAGCCCATTTTACGTTTCACCAACATATAAAATCTCAATATTAAAGTATAGGTACGTACTAGAGTAAAATCATATACCGCCGATTTCGGCCGAGTAAGCTGTTATTCGTAGATAAGTAGTGTCACTGTATCTGCCACTAGTCACGGTCAACTCAACTGTCAGTTACGTATTATTCGAATAAATAAAATAAAAAAATACGCAGCGCTATTGCGCAAGTATACGTCAAACTGTCTATTTTACTTGGGTGCATTACGCATTCATTCAATTCATTCGTTCAAAGTCGCAGAGCAACTATGCAAGAGTAAGGTAACGTGGTGAAACGAATTTGAAGTTAATCATCCATAAATCGACAGAGTAAAGTTATACTGGGAAAGCTACTCTAGTGTAAACGCTGTGTTGGTGAAATCGGCCCTGAGGCTTCAATCCCACCTGATGGTAAGTGGCGAAGTCTTGGCTTAAGAAGCTTTTGGACAAACTACGTGTCACTATTGTTGATGTGTAACCAAAGAAAAACAGATTATCCGCCTAAGTGGATTAATGTAGTATACTCGGGGATACTGAAGAGAATACTAAGGATTTTTAGGAAAGGGACATCTTAGGCCAGGCTAAGTGATAATGCCTACGGAGCGGACTTGCCCTGATTGTTAAATTGTTCATGTTCGGAACGTATTATTCAGTAGTTCATTATTCAGTAGTTTAAGATCTCCAACGACAAATCAGTCAGTCTGACATACCTATATTAAAATTACATTATACAGGACACAAACACTATAGATTACACTTTTATGCAGCTAAGGATATAATTAAAGTGATTTTTGAAACGTTTGAAAATTGAGATAGTTTTATGTTGATATTACCTCCTTGGATATTTTACTCCCTATTTCGCGTTTAAGGTAATTTATCAATTGGGCAGTACCGACATAATGAATAGAACCGACTGAACTCTTTACAACCAATCAAAACTGATTGTAATTAGAGTTACAAACATAGCTGCAAACTACATAATACTAATTAATACGATGTCTGTATAAATGTACGTGATTGAAGCGAAGCTATTAGTGGCTGTTCATTTGTCACTCATTGCCGCCTAATAGCGTTTCATGTCAGCAAATGAATCACGCAGTTCCAGCAAACATAATACAAGTTGTATTAATACATTGGAATCCACAATTGTACGTGTTCTTGAGACGACGCTTCGTACTTCAAATAGAGCTACGGGAGATGTTTTTGGGGAATGTCTATGACATTGAAGTATTTGGTAGGAGCCTTACGTACTTTTTAGTGTAGATGAACCAAATAATTTTAAGTGGTCACAAATCATAGAGATTATCAACAATCAAGGTAACACCGAAACATTGTCGACAAGAAAAGTCGTCAATAAAAAAGATAAAAGACATTAAGTATTGCGCAAAGGAGACAGTGTTAGTCAATGATTTCATAGAAGGTCCTGATGACCTCATGTGCTTTATGGCTGCAGAGGGATATTCACGAAAAAAAGTACGTATAATCTAAAAAGTAATCTGATAACTTTAGAAGATGAGGAGGTTCTGTGATATTATATGAAAGCACCACAGTACTTCTTCTATAGGGCGGACTTTAAAAAAACCTAAAATTTGCTTGATTAAATAATCTCCATAATTAAAGCCTACCGCGAGCTATCATCGTCTTGAAAGAAAAATTATGTTTCAGCGCTAGAAAATAATTATATTTTACCCTCAAAGTGGTTGGTTAGACATAAACATATTTTTGAACCGTAAAGCTAAGGATATTGTTAGCGAATAATTTTTTCGCCATCTCCTGAATGATGAAGCACTTACCCAAATGGTTGAAAAGCCAAAAAAATATATTAACATTGACATTGACAAAGTACCCACTTGAATAAATTATTTTGAATTTAAAGAATAATGAGGGATTCAAATGCATAGAAAACAACGTATGCAAAACAAAAGGGCTCATATTCGTTCGTGATCAGTTCGTTGAACTTCTGGGATTCAAAATCCAAATAGTCCCTTTAATGGAACTTCTGGACAAAAAAATCTCAGTAGTTAATTAATGGATTTTTAGTTAATTAATGGAGACTACGATAACGACACAGCTCCAGTGGGATTCTTGGGAATACATGAAACTACACATAATTGAAACCATCAATTTTCAGACATGCGTCTGTGCGCCAAGAGCACTATCCATTAAAAATGTAATTCTTTAATGTAAATTCAATACAGTTTTCCTGAGTGAGCGAAATTGACTTTTGCTTACTCAAACAACAGAGACCCTTCCCAAAGCGGTGAAAACAAATTATTCTCAGAAATTTTCATTAACATAGATTTACCTGTAGCGGATTATTTAAGGACGTCCGTCGCAAAATGAAGAATTTATTTAAAATTAATAAACCTACCCTCGCTTTGCTACGGGACACAGTAAGTAGTGTGGGTACTACTTGATAAAATTATTAGATGGGTTACTTTAAATGGACTTATTTGTTTTATTTCTTAACTGAATGTAATAAACACAAAATGTTACTATTGTTACCCAAAGTTTACAACATTAGTTCACATCATCATCAATCAGTTCGAATTTTATTATTATTAATTATCTATGTTTATATTAAGCAGTGGCTTAAAAGTTGGACTCCTGGTCAAGGGAGCCCGATGACAAATTGCAAGAACCTCTAATTTTCAGAAAATTATGTGCGATTATAAATTACTTTTTACTTCTTGAGGCGAAGGAAAACATCGTGAGGAAATTTGCTCACATAAGATATATCTTAGGTGTGTGTAGTCTACCAATCCACACTTGGCCAGCGTGGTGGACTTCGGCGTGTAACCCTCACATTCTAAGAGCTCAGGTCTCGCCCAACATTGGGTCAGTTATGGGTTGCAATGATAATGAAATGATGATTATGTTACAGGACCTTAGCAATATGTGTGATGATGACCTGTGGGAGAATTGGTTCTCTTGTCGGGAATGTGGTCTTCCCCATCATGCTGGACATAAGTTGCGTGCTACCATTCTTTTCATTAGCTGGACTGATGATTTGTAAGTATTTTTGTATAAATAATGCTATACACTCACAGCCCTGCACTAGGATTCCCTGAGTCGTGGATGCCATGGACAATACACAAGACAAGGGCACGCACACCCTGACCAAGAAGGGAGATAAACTCATCATTCCAATTTACGCCTCGCGGGGAATCCACCAAGGACCCTTCGTACGGCGATCCGGCATGGTATCCATTGCGCCATACAGATTTTCTTTTATTTATATTATCCTCATAATGTAAATGTCTTCTCTGTCTTTCTTTTTTCTTTTTTCGTTCTTGGTTTCAATGATTTCTTCTTTCAATAATGCCTTAGTTGTTACCTAGGCTTATGAGTGACGGAAATCACCTACCATCAGGTGGCCTGCCTGGCTAGCTACTTCCTTCTTGCTTGAGGCAGCCGCCAAACAACTGGGTGTTTGAGAGCCAGTATTTCCTCTTTCTTATTCCTCTTTCTTGGACGCATCGGTAATGCCCTAAGTGTTACTGATGTCCATGAGTTACTTTGACTACTCATCATCAAGCGATGTGTCTGCTCGTTTGTCGGTTTCATTAAAAATACCCTTATACTATGTTATTTTCATAACTTTGAAGTAAAAACTTCTGTATTATGATTTTTTCTATAGTGTGACTTTAAGCAATGTTTTTTTTACATTTCCTTACCGTGCATCTAAGCTGTTCGTACTTAGATCGCACACTTAGTAAGTCTAAATTATAAATACCATAATAATTATTTATATCTATATTTGTTAATAAATAAATAATGAATATAATAAAATTACGATGTGTTTGTTTGTTTTCAGTTGTCACCCTATTGATCCTGTTGCTGCCAAAAAAGAAAAAGTAGTACAATAATTTACTTAAAAATATGTTAGCTTTAAATAATTAATTATGTAAATAAAATATACTTTTATCACAGTAATCTTCTATTTTTCGTTCTAATTTTATTTTTTTACTTATTGTAAGGTAGTACTTCACAACAATCCCACCTGATGGTAAGTGGTGATGAAGTCCTTGAAATGTAGAATGCACTAACTTAGATGAAGCCTATTCACCCTCCTCATGAAGACTCCCACATCAGACGTACTCGTAGCACACAGGCGGAAACATTGTCGTAGGTAAGTTTTAATTTTTAGTAAAGCGCATTCCTGTGTGCTTTTTAAATGGAACAAGCTTTTTCCAAGCAAGCGACTTGATTTTTTAATTTAACTCAGGTATGAATAATAAACAGGAAAAGGAAATTGAAGCATTGTTTAATTAAGGCGTTGATTATGAATTAATTGAAAAGTTTAGTCTTATAACAAGGGGCGGGATAATTAATTGTGTGCTAACTTAACATTATAACTTATTATATATTATTAACTTGCAAAATATGGAAATTATTTGCAATGAACGGTGTCATAATGATTGAATTGATAACTAACTAATTGTGATAATTAATGTTGGAATAATGATCAATGTGATACCTAAATATGCGATAGTAAAAAGTATGAAAATGATTGATAACATTTATGATAAAGACAACTCTGTTGAACACCCCGTATCCTAGTTGTTAGCGACCCTGCTCGCGGGTTCCATTCCCGGTCGGGGCAGACATTTACGAGTATGTGACTGATAATATTTGTTGACGTGTCGTAAATGTTAGTTATGTCCAATTCGTGTACTCAATGTGCTAGTGCTGGGGTATAAGCGTATAAGTTTATTTAATCACTAGTGACCCGCCTTCGCTTCGGGAAACTTATTCCTTGCATTTGCAAAGATTTAGTTATATGTTTTGGATAATTCACACTATATCTTTATAAATTATAGCCTATGTGTTATTCTCATGTGTAACCTTTGGGTATTATTGTAAAGTTTAATCAGATTCCATTCAGTAGTTTTTGCGTGAATGAGTAACAAACAGGCATCCATACATCAGACATCCATAATACATCTTAACAAACTTTCGCAGTATAATATTAGTAGGATTATAACTAATGGCGACACAAGAGACAGTGTAATAAAATTCACACCCTGATATTTTCCTAATAAACTCTTAAGTAGCACTACCAAACGGCTGCGGTCCTCCCGAGCGAAGGAGCCAGTAATCTAATTTAGTTAGATTAATGTAGACGGTTCCGAGTTAATTTGTTTAGTATTGCCCCTTTATGAAGCACGATTTTCGCATTCAGTGGTGAGGAAAGTAATAAATTATTTGTTAAGGAGGAATGCTGGACTGCCGTTTGAAGGGTCTTGGGTTCGATTCCCAGCGAGCCGGAACATCCTTATCAATATACCAATGGCTTCAACTCATTAATGGCCCACTACTGAGCACAGGTCTCCCCTCATAAGTGAGGAGAGCATACTCCACCTCGCTGCTCCAGTGCGGATTGGTAACAACCGGGACCGACGGCTTTACGTGCCCTCAGAAGCACGGAAGCGCCCAAGAAATTTTGCCTCTAGCGGTCATCCATATATCAAAATACCAATACCACCCAATAATTATACCAATATCAATTTTAAAATAATTAGTATAATTGAATAATACTGAATACATTATTATAGCCAACATAATTACTCAGCATACGCGTTTAATACTAGCCACATAAGCAAATAATTGCAATAGACATATTCAGTCGGAATTGTACGGAAATCCATTAACCGTATCGGCCATTGTGCGCTTCTTAGACCATTGAATGTGTGGATACGCAGACATGACTTGCATAATGGTCATTGGACTATTGATACGAATAATCTTCTAAGGGTGGATGGAATATTGTATTATACCTACGCATAATTGTTTATCTGTAATCGTGTTATTGGAAGTGCTTATAGGGACTTGCGTCGATCTTAAGTGATCGACCGAGTTGAGCGACTGCGGTTATGTTCGGTAGGATTGGTAACCGCTTGTGGCAATTTTTTTGGAGTTTTTTCCATCATAGGGTATTTAAAACTGTCGCTTTTGATGGTAAGATAGATAAAAGTCGATAGGCAAAGTCGGACGCTTTTATTTTACAAAATGACTACCACGTTAAAGTCCAGTAATATCTAAATAGTAGCAACTGTATTGTGCAAAGTTAAACTACGATAACTTAATTAAACCTAGAGATAGTGCTCAGAATGGTATTCTCAGAAATATCGCCATTATTTGATACCATAACCGCCTGCGAACTTATTATGGATGTTAGAATTAAAAATATTAATCTACAAACCTAGCCAATCTAGCAACCGTCTCTGCAGTTTTTGAGAAGTTTCACTTAAAGCACGTTTCCCGAAGCGAACCGCAGGCATTTACTAGTGTATCAATAAAACGTAATAACAAGCAAAAGTACATTTTGCCTAACACCTCGGTAGCTATAAAAAGCGTGTTCTACGAAATGACCCTATTAATTTGGCGAACGCCCTGACCGCCAACAAACTTGCTTCGAAAGGGACCATTTCAAACAATAAACTTGGCCCGCCTCTATTCTTTCACCGAAATTAGATTTCTGCACTATTTCCTTGTTATTTATTAAAGCTAAAACTATTCCGATTGCGTCAAATAAGTTACAACTACTTAAGTAAAGAGGAATCACAGAGAAGTTGTGTAAAAATAAAGTGAGTCTGCGTGTAAACGATATATAAATCGAAAGACATGTGGAAGAATAAATTAATAGACAAACAGATTTAATATACTTTTTTAAATATTTAATAATATTTATAATAAATATTATGAAATTCAAAATTATGTCATTAACATAAATAAAAAAAAACGTGATAAAATGGTTGACCGTATTGGGGCGGCCTAGATACTGACCTGTTGGGGCCACACTAACGAAAACGTCAACGTCAACGTCAATGCCGAACATCGCGATAATTATTGCGATAAAATTAACGCTATAATGTGAGTGGCTACATCGCCCAACGGCAAACGGCAATGTGAATGCCGTTGTAAAAATAACGCGTTAAGTAGTGGCCACACTAACGTTAAACGTACGTCTTCGCGATAATTATCGGCGTTTCCCGTTAGTGTGGCCCCAGCAACAAAAAGCCTGTGCCGTTACACCAGGGTATCGTAGGGTACAAAAGCTAACCCGCTTCGTGGTTGGTCTGATACCTAACTGGCTAGCTACCACCCGCTTGAGTTAGCTGCCAAACGACTTATCGTGTTCCGACTTAAAAGCTTAAAAGCCGGCCACTCATCGATGACGCCTTTGGTGGTACTGAGATGTCCATGACAGTGACCTATTACTACGTAGTTCGTCTGTTCCTTTTGTCGACGATGTACATAATTTTTTTGTATACATCGCGTTACACATTATCACTTAAATAGGTGTATTACCTACTGTGTCTATGTCGGTGTGTATTATCGCACGTAATCGTATCAAATGTCGTGTGATCTCGTGCGCAATAATCTCTCCGCCTTAAGTGCGGTAAACAGATTATAAGACCAAGTGTTTTTCTCTATATGTTATTGGTTTGCTTAAACCCATTTCAGTGATACTTACTTGAATGATTTTGAATTTGAATCGATGGCCCAGTACTGAGCACGGTTCTTTTGCTCTAGGGCGGATATGTGAAGGGTTTAGTGGCTAACAAAAGTATCGGAAGTTTTTTTCCCGCCCGCTGTTGCTTAACTGCGTCGATCACTTAGGATCGAAGCAAGCTGCCGGACTATGAGCGTTTCAAGGTTCTGTTAGTTCATCATCATCATCATCATCATCACAACCCATAACTGTCCCACTGCTAGGCACGGGTCTCCTCTCACAATGCGAGGGATATAAGCCATAGTCCACCACGCTAGCCAAGTGCGGATTGGTGGACTTCCCACACCTTTGAGAACATTATGGAGAACTCTCAGGGTTTCTCACGATGTTTTCCGTCACCGAACCAAGTGATAATTAAATTCTAATACGCACATCATTTTTGAAAATTAGAGGTGCGTGCGGGGTTTGAACCCGGGCCCCCTGGTTCGGGAGTCCAACATTCAACCACACGGCTATCACATCACAACTTAGTTACTAGATTATAAACCAATTTGTTTCTGTCAAATGTCATTAGGTACCTACTTTCATTTTTTTTTAGCTTTAACGCTGTTTCCGACCCGACTCAACTCCAACTTAAGCTTCGACCCAGCCTATGCCATGAACATCCATGCCATGAACTTATCATTCAAATTACCACCTCGCTGGGAATCGAACTTGAACCTTGCTTACAATTTATCTTTGAAAACCTGAAAACCATCGATCATTTAAATCAGTGAAATTTCTGTTCTGTTTCTGAGGTTACTGGGAACAGACAAAATGTTTTACTTCAATATTACTAGAATAAAAGCAGCCACATAAACTACGTAGGTCATGTTCAAAATTCAACGTACACAGATAAATTACTCCAGTGTATGGAAGGCGTGAACATCTCATTAACCAATGGTTATACGTAACCAAAGCTCCACTTAATCAACGTAATAGCCTTCGTCGCTCGGCTGTGAACCATTTTGTACACTCCACTTGAACTTAAACATTATAATTAGGGACAGAATAATTATGGAGAATAGAGTAAAAAGCATTTACAGCTCAGAATCGGTGAGAGTGGCGCAAATTAAGGGAGACCTATGTTCAGCATTAGAAACACTAGATGAGAGGTAGAATTTGGCACATAAGGTGTAAGGGGCTCAATCTATCTTTGTGTACAAACCGATCGATTGAGTGATTAAATCAGTGTCTTAGTTGCTTAAAATATGTAATTCCTTGAGTTTCTCTACTTAGAAAAGATATTTTAAGAATAATTTACAGATATCATTAACTTTCCGATAAGACAACTCTTCCAGTAATACTTTTTTGTCCTAGATGCATCTTCAATTATATGTATGTTCTGCACCAATAACAACATATTTGAAGTCTATTGTGTTGTATACAATACTATCACGACGTAAAATAACATGACAGATGTTAAAATACAAACATCTTGCAATATTTTCAGTCCGAAACTACTCAGCAAACATGGCAGGCAGTTTTATTTGAATAAAATTTTAAATCTCTACACATCTGGTACAATATTATAAAAAATCATGCTGTAACAAGTTCCTTTCAAATACGCACGCTAGCACAGCAAACATAGAATGCAAAATTCCTTTTCAAGACATACTCCGCAACAGAATCTACATCTGAAAGAAAGACTAATAACATTTTTCTCTAGCGCAGTTTATTTTGTCGTAAATTTGTGGCGACAAAGTGCAGTGTCTAATTTCATCTGCTCTGACCCACGAACACTCGTAAACTACATTTCATTCTTAATCAAAATGTAGCTTTATTCTGTGTAATTTTGCTCCAATCATAATGTGATGTACATACGGACATAAATTTATTGTAGACATTTTATAGTAGACTTTGTCCATTCAAGAAAATGTTCAAACGAGATTCTTTAAATTGAAATTATAAAATTTGAAATATAACAAACATGAAATTATTCCGCAAGCTCATTTAACTATGGTAGTGGCAACCGTATTCCAATAAGATAAGCCGTTACTCAAATTAGCGAATATACTTACAAATAATTAGTTGAAATAAAAAATTTTGAATCTGTGTAATATGAATACAGATATCAATCAGTTACATAGTAAATAAAAATAGGGAATTTCTTTGAGGAATACTAAAGCAGAGTTGAAAATTCGAGGACAGGATACGCTCCAAGCAAGATAAATCTTTTCTCATTTGTATAGTAAATTATTCGATTTTTTATTTGATAACTACTCTAAGTTTATAAAAAATAATGTATAATGTAAATTATACCATAAAAAAATTGTTTATCAAGCAAGGGATGCTTGTGCGATAAATAAAAGAAGATTTTAAAAGGACCGGAAACTGACGTCAAATACAGCAAACAAAACTAGGGCCGATGGCATTTTTTATCAAACGGGAATTTCATGTTTTATGTTGCCAAAACCTTTTGTGCCCGGCCTTTTGTGGCAAAATCGATGGGTGTGTATACCCTTGTTAATCCGCCATGGGAGGTCAAAATTTTTTTACTCGGAATGGATGTATAGTACCGATTTATTTACATTAGGAAATCCTGTATTTCAGACCTGTTGATATTGATACACTGTTAGTATTATTTAATATTATGATATTTTAATGAACCTGCGCTTTAGAAGAAATGAAATGGTTGTGTGATTTTATCTTTTGTTATTTAAGAACAATTATTGAACTGACTTTGATGACAATTTGTTAACGTCTAGGGTACCTTCTCGGGCAATGTATTTCATTCGCTAGATTTAGGACATAAAAATAACATGGCAGTACCTACTTGTATGACGTTGCTCGTAGCATAGTGAAGTGAAATATTTTTACAATTATACTAATTGCATAAAATGCAACTAAACTACTAATATTTCACCACAAACCTCGTATTAAATTTGGTACTTCAAGTCATATCAGGACAAAAAATATGAAGCTAGTATAAGAAGTTGATATTAGAACCAAAATACTGTTGAAATTTAATACAGAAACAGGTAGTAGTTATAACAGTAGGCACCATATCGTTTCTTGCAAGAACAAACAACCAGGTAGTTTCCTGGTACAATCACATAACGTGGTAGGAGATATCTTGAACTTAAAAGTTACTCAATAGAATTACCTACATAATGTAAGGTTTAAAACCTATTCTTTATCGCTCCGTTAAAGATGTGAGATGTACCTGTAACAATCAAAACAAATTTGTTAATAGTTGTTCAAACATACCTATTATTTGTTTTTTTTGTTTGTTAACATTAAATAGTATGATGAATAATATCGGATTGTGTACAAATTCATACAGTATAAATATTACAATAGATGTCTTTTCTATACCAATAAAATAATAATGTCATGTCGAGAGAATATTTTTTTTATATAATATTATTTTGCCAATGCATATAGAGAGGAAAACATTCACAATCGAGAATTTGTTACGTCATTACGCAGAAACCACCGAATAAATTTAGGTGTTACTCAACAATTTATGGTCCACGGAAACTCGCACCGCGCTCCGATGAAAACTATCCTAACGATCACAAAAATTGGTCGTAACAAACACTTTTTCAAATGGTCGACAAACGAGCAGACCAGCCATGTTATACGAACGCATAATTATGTAGAAATCTGAAGTAAACTTATATTATTATTATTTATATTAATACCTACATGTGCATAGCTATGAC
The DNA here is from genome assembly GCA_905404295.2 of Ochlodes sylvanus. NCBI lineage: Eukaryota > Metazoa > Arthropoda > Insecta > Lepidoptera > Hesperiidae > Ochlodes > Ochlodes sylvanus. Next base: position 8,254,354 of record FR990142.1, on the reverse strand, counting down.
AAAGTTGTAACTCCCAATGAGAATCTTATAACAGAGGACGATGTCACAGTCAAAACTTTATCCGTTCGGCATTCCCTAATCTTATTTATCAAGCTTCGGGAAAGCCGTGTCATAATCAGGTTTGGCGCGAATAAAACCGGTAAATCTACTTACTCGTTGCCAATTAAATGGCGACTTAAAGATAAAAGAACTAAAAGTAGTTTTAGAATGGTTAAAAATTAAATTGCAGAATTGGTGCAATCAGAGGGAATTGGGTCAAGAGAACCGATATTTTTAATTTGGTTTTTAAAAGATAACAGTGATCTCGTCAGCTTACATTTAACATTCAGATGCTGGACTTCAATAAAAGATTCGTAGACCAATGTCCACCATGTAGGGTACGCGCGAGTAGACGAACACCTCATAGATCAGAGGAGGTTATCAGAAAACAGAAGAATTTGAATCTCCAGTTTGGGAGTCTTACCGTCAAACTATTCGGCTATCACCGAAAACCTCAAACCAAAATACGCACGCATTCGTTCTAATATTGGTACAGATGTGTGATACAGAGTGATAAGAAAACGCCGTATACAATTTTAGCTGTATATTTTCTGTATATTTCACACCGACCGACATGCTGAACATTTTACGATCTCACGGTACGGGAAAATACTTAGCGTACAAATGTCATGTTCTGTTAAGAACGCTTTCGAACTTGCTTCTATTTTCCGCGTGGTAAGCTTACGATGTAGTATTTTGTTATGGAACTCAATGGGATTACTGTCATTAGAGTTTTCCTTATTTACTTTTAAGATAATAATAAGTGACTATAAATACAAGTGTAACTGGTGGGAAAATATTTTGTTCATGATACTTGATAATATTTAAAATAACAAACAAATAAATCATCATTATCATCGCGATCCATGGATTTTTTTATGGTATTAAGGTAGCAAACGAGCATGCAGCACCACACCACCCGTCTGCTGCCGCCCATAACAACTGTGACCGATCTAGAACAAGACTCGAATGGGGACTAGGAATCGAAAAAGAATACCAGCTCGTTGGGACTACGATAGTTAGTCCGGTTAGGAGACAGTGTTAGGAAAATTAGTTGGTTAGTTTGTTAGTAAGTATGAGGACTGGAACAATACAAATAGACAACATCACTAACACTAACAAACTAACAAATGATTTTTAGCCACATAAATATTTTCTCCGGCCGGGAATCGCACCCGGGACCCCTCACTTTCCAGGCAGAGTAACTACCAATTCGGCATATTAGTTAGTTGTCTCACTATGCCATCGGTACAATCGCCTATTTAGAGCTGGTTCCAATGGCCTATTATTGTATTTTATCTTTACAGTAATTTTACACACTTATTACTAAGTACTTTTGAATACTTACATTCCAAACCCAAGGATTATCATAAAAGCAGATGTATGCCTTTTTGCTTTTAAATAAATAGTGAACAATACACATTTCTATTCATGAATTTCAATCATTATCTATCTATGTTGTCAGTTACCAAAGATAAAGGATAAGTTCGTTCATACAAAAATAAACAGATATTTGACGTGACGGTTAATAAACATGGGATATATCGAGCTTTGTAACACAAGTTAGGACTATCTAGTTTAAATTAAATTTGACTGGCTCTATTTTCAACGTAAACAGTGGGAAGACGAAATTACCATAACAAACGTGACGGCACAGGGGCCGTGTATCCGACATAAACACAATATATTATGCTTTTCTGAAACTGTTTATGGGAACTAGAAACCATAATAACAGTGTACTAGAACTCTGCGCGAAAATTCGAACTTAATTCATTCTAACAAAGGGCTATTTCACATTGACTTTGTAAGTATGATAATATGTCATTTCACGTCGTGTCAAAGTCACGATAGTGTGCATAGAGTAACGAGGGTAATCATAATCTCACAACAATGAAAAATCTACAATGAATTATACATTTTTTCTGTTTCTCAGTTGTCTGTGCAAATGTTGTATTGGTAGCTTAAAATGTAGCAACATTTAGAGTTTGTTTTATTTCAACCGGGTCACAAGTGAAATGAAAAAAATCCATAAATATCAATTTATAGAGTCCCGTCTAAACATTTTGACGACCCGTTTAGCGCAACGGCTACCCCGCCGGACTGCCGTTCGAAGGGTCCTGTCCTGTGTTCGATTCCCAGCGAGACGGAAATTTGAATGATGAGTGAGATGATGAGAAATTTAATTTCTGCTCTCGGTCTGAGTGTGTGTTCTTGTATTTGTGTGTTATTAACCACTTCACAGGGAATATAGTGTGGGGCTTTGGGTATGTGGTGTTATTTATTTATTTATTTATTTATTCGAGTATGGATACTACGGCATAAGTTTCCCGAAGCGACGCAAGAGACTGTCCTCGCGTAACTGTACTAGTTAAATTCTAAATAGATTAAAATCTTTATAAACTCTGGGCATGCGCATTAGTGGAAGTACAAAACAAGCAAATTAAATACATTTTGTTTAAATTGGCACACTGAGCAATCACGACGCAGTTGCACTGAGACAGAGCTAGAACTTCCAAACTTACATGTAGTTGTTTGTTCGCAACCAATGTTTGAGCCCGTTGGCAACAGCCCAAATAGGTACTGCGACATTTTGTGAGATGAAGCGAAGGCTGGATGAATTACCTTGACGTGGTGAGGTGAAATGATGAGTAACTCCCACAAGGAATGTAAAATATAAGGAAGGGAAGGAAAGTAACAAGTTGTAGTGCAGACATAGCAGACTATACAAAAAGCTACGAAAATTAATCGAGTATTGACGCTTGTTTGCATGTAACTATCTGAAATATAGGTACATACATATATCCGAATTTTATTAAGAAAATTTATGTACACAACCTAAGGCTTGACCAAGACTTGTACTTAGCAAAGCTGTAAAAAGCTGTAAAGCGTGTTCTACATTTCCTGACCAAAATTTTAAGTTTACTACGCTATCTACGGCAAGCTAGATTCAGCAATTTTCATTGTGCGTTGTTTGTTTAATGTTAGAACGTTAATAATATTAGGTTAAAGGTGTTGTAGTGATAATAATAACAAAAATAAAGAAGAAAAGTGAAGTAATAATTTAGCTTTCCTATAAAGCGAATATTATATGAACAACAACTAGAAATAAGGACCAAAGGAGAGAACCTTTCTGCCTTTGATACACGAATCCTCATGGGCGTTTACAGTTGCCTCTCATGTAATATAGATTGTATGACAAAATACAGCAGGGTAAGCAGGAAATATGTAGGGACGGATTGCGAGGCCCCTTATTAAAGGATATTGTGATAGCGCGATACGAGATAAACTCAACACATTCAAATATCAGCGAGGCGAATATTTGAGATGGAATTGCCGTCTTAAATCAAATAGGCAACTTTTTGCTGACCGTAACTGTCGGGTTTACGAACAGTTTTTATGCGAATGTAAATATTTATACGAGTCATCTCAAATAAAAGTCGATTGCGGCAAATTTTATAGATCTGACGTGATGTCGTGACCTCGGCATGGCATCAGTGAAATTTTGGTTATTATGGGGCGGCCAAGAAGAAATCTCTAGAGCACTATAAAAGAACATACATACATACAATAATAGGCTATTAAACACATTACCTTTTTTGAGCCGCGTAGTGATATAAAAATGGTTGTATTATGGGAGCGACTGAGGAATTTGTGCCTAGGGATAGATGCAACGGTGTAAGAGCGCGAGGAATGTCTAAAATTAGTTACGAGCCTCAAATTGGCACGTTTCAACTAGTTTCGGGGTTTTGGGGTACCCGAATTGAAGTTTCCGATAGTTACAATGAAACAAATAATACGATGAAATGGTAAATTTATTACATAGTACTTCAGAGTTGTAAGTAACCAACCCTCGCAACGCTTCGGGAAACTGAATATCTTATTTCGATTAAAAATGATCAGTCAGGATTTTTTATTTTAAAATGTCTTTATTAATAAACCCATCAAAAGTAAACACTTTAAGTACCACAGCTTTACTGCGGCAGTACAGTACAGTATTAGGGAAAACTGCATCCATATTGGTTCAACCTTCTCTGGGGTTACCGGGAACAAAGGCGCAGACAAACCGACATACTAACCAAAAAAATCTAAATATCGTTTTATGGGATCGATTTGGGTTAAAGGCTTTAACCCATTAATGACCCAATACTGAGCACGGGTCTCTTCTCATAGCTGAGGAGGCCTAGAGCACACTCCACCACGCTAGTCCAGTGCGGATTGGTGTACGTTCGTAGTGTCAACGTGAAGTGACACTTGACAGAATAAATTAGGGTAGAATTTAAAGATGTGTGCACGATATGTTGATCGTCAAATTAAAAAAAATATTGTGATTGTTGTAATTTTAATTTTTTATACAAATGTTTTAAAATCAATTAAACTGAATACCTACATAATAGTTACTGCAAACATTAATGAATTTAGGTAAATTGTTTGTGCCTTGCCTTATTAAAAGATCAAATTTAATTTTGATAAATTTCAATAAAAATTTGTTAAATTACAAGAATTTCAAATGCCAAGCCATTATTATTTTACGCTGCCAAAATTTAAACATATTTTGAAAACTTTCAGATTTGTATTAGACCAAAGTATTAATTAAATTTTAATAATTATCATAAAAGAGATAATTTAATTTTAAGCGGCCCGTTAATTAAATAAAGAGAAAAACCTTTGGCATAGAAAGTAAAGGTATAATAATGTCGAAATTTAATACGTAATTCCCTTTAATTACTTAACAGTCTTGATCATTAACGAAGTTTTAACCTATTTTTAGTGTAGTGAATAAAAAAATATTTTCTCTTTAATATTTGAGTTCTCTCAATTGATTTCAACTCATTAATGGCCTATTGAGCACGGGTCTCTCCTCGTACGGAGGCCTAGAGAATAATCACACGCTCCTCCAGTGCGGATTTTTAGAGGGGTTAGTGGCCAACCCATATGTCGGAAGTTTTGCCGCCCCAAGGCCTCCGACACGGCTTAGCAATGTTTATCTAATGATGATCGAGACCAACGACTTAACGTGCCCTCCGAAGCACAGAAGTACTCAAGATGTCTTTTGCCACCCATCCAACTTTCGAAAACGCCTGCTGTTGCTTACTCACTACTCACTTAGGATCGACGCAAGCCACCGGGCTATAACCGCTTCGTTCTCAGTAACCAAAAAAAATGGTTGTCTGTAAAGTAACCAACTTTACAGACAACCATACGTACGACAATTTTACGTGATAACGTCATAAGAAAACATTGATGACAAATTGCATACTTTGATGGAGTGGAAGAGGAGGGATACATACATATAATATGTAGATGCGTTGCATTGCAAGCCAACGCTTGGGCCGATCGTGCCTCTCTATCGCTTGTTGCGCGCTCTCGCTTGCACGCACAGGCTCAGGCGGAACGGGACACTTTTTCGTGTGCGCTGCCGGTGTTATCAATTTATAAGACGTTATCACGTCAAAATATTATTCAGTTTTTTCCCCCAAAAATATTTCTATTGCGTAATTTAGGAACTTCTTATACACGAACGTCGCAGCGAAGCAAAGATTGCCCAAAAGTTTTACACTGACCAATTACAAAACTTTCGCTTGGAAAATAAAATACTACTCATAGCTGCTTTGTGAAACTTTCATCCTTATTGCTAAGTGATAAATGAACGCTGAATCTCATGTAATATTTATTTTTCCGTTATATTTATAAAGAAGTGGATAGACGAGAAGTCCGAGTGACATTTAAGTAAGGTTGGCAAGGGATTTTCTTTGAATCTCTTCACATATTAATAAAGGATTTTATATCATAAAATATCCCACTTAAGGTTTAACGTAAAGGAAATACGGACAACTTGATGTATAGACGTATTTGTGAAAATAAGAAACTATGTTGTTAAATAAACGATATTATATATGCAATATACCTACATATGCTAAACAATATACTACAAACTGAAAAAAAACTACACAATCATACACAGCATACGGCATTTCGTTACGTGACGATTTCTACTTAATCGCACTACCTATCATAACATTTGCTGTGGTTGCATTGCAAGGCTTACATTTTTAACATTTCCCGAACATGTTTTTGATGGGAAGTAGTTTTTAATGTATCCTCGTTAAGCTTTATCGACACACTTCGTTTCACTACGAGGTAAGCTTTTGCCGAATATCGTACATTTACCCGAAAAGTTGGTTTAATTGGAAAGTAATTTGGAAAGCTTACGACAACAAAGTTCTGTTTATTACCGACTCGTGGGCTAATCGATATAATTATTTGAGTTTGGGAGTTTAATTAAAGGGATTCGTAGATGTACAGTGCCTTCCGTAAGTGATGGATCAACGGAATGGTAGTGATTAATAGTTTCTACCACTACAATTAATTAACACTTTTTGGAAGGTTACCATCCTTAGTAATGTACCAAAAAGTGTTAATTAATTGTATTACTTTCACGTTATTGTTTTTTATTTATTGACTTGTTAAAGAAGTTTAAATTGCAGACGAACGGATGAGCCGCCGTATAGGAAGTGGGTACCGTCGCCAACGAACATCAGCAGGCAAACAAAAAAGCGAGAAGAAAGAAAGTGGTGACTTAAAACAAGTAATAATATTTTGGGAGATTTCATACCTTCTATTATAGAACCTAGAGTAGTTATTTTTTTAGGTTAATAAGGGTGTGAGGCGAGTTGGAACTTATACAGCGCCTGGGGGAAATTACAGAGCAATAATTGCTTTGGGTACTTTGTAAAGTAAGGTTAATGTTACCGGAAGTGGAACGTCGTCTGTTACTACATAATATTATTCTACTAAGCAAGGTAAGTAACCGTACATAAACCAACAAAGACTTGATGGTTTCCACTTGTTACCGGATTAGCTGATGAAATCCGCACGAAGCAGTCATTTGCCGATGCTCCGTGAACATGTTTATATACTCGTAATGTTACGACTTCTCTCATTAACAAAGAACTAATGCAATCAAAGGAAAAACATAACTATTAAAGAATGAAAACGTTATCTTTGGCTCTAAAAGAATGAAGATTTAAGTAAGTTCCTAGTCCTACCGAACTTTCTCAACAGGTCTCTTATATAACTACTAAGAACAAACGCTCGTCCGTTTCTGTATTTCTTTTTACCGCTTTTATCGATTCCACCTTCATAGGAACGGTCGGAACGTGAATCATACCTACGCGCCTCGGAGTTTAGTACACACTAAGTACACAACAGCCACAGAAGCGCCATAGGGACGAACGAACGTGTGGGTTTGTAATCAGAAAGCGTGCGTATTACCAACCCACTTACATTCACTACAACTAGAAAGAGGCAGCCCTAGCGCGCGGGGCTGTAGGCATTTATTTCAAGGATAGGGCCGTTATTATATTATTTAATTGCACTTATAACTTTTATTTTTATTTTTATTGATTTAAGGCAGCAAACGAGCATGCAGCACCACCTTCCGCTGCCGCCTTGCGTAACTTGCGTAATTATATTATTGCACTGTGGAATATCAGTGATGGTAGTTTGTTCTATTATTACTTACTTGAAGCCGCCCATCCGACTCTTCCAGAACCAATAATATTGTGCTGTTAGCTTACATTGTGTGGACCGCTTACAGCTGATTCAAATTGGTGCGATATGAAGGCTTCCCTCAAAGGAACTACTGCACTTTCTTTCGATAACAAGTCAATTGAAAATTGAACACACAATAATGCCAAACAAGGTCTATTATTCAAAATCAGCTGGGAATACTGTCAAGATTTCGCGCGTAACGAGACAAACTCGTATTCAAGGGAAACGCCCATGTGACGTGTCTACAAAGAATCCCTTTATTTATCTTCAAGCACGGTTCCCGAGGGAGTTGGAGATAGGAGGTATGTGGAGTTTATTTCGTCCTTTGTGAAGAAAGGAACGACTTCGCGACACTTTATTACAAATACTCAGCAGTCAAATTCAATATTACGTAACTGTGTCATACAATGTGACACCACAAGTAAAAAAAAACATGTCTAAGTTCGGTGTATAGGTAGGTAGGTATCCTATCTACCTATGTGGGAGCTAACAGGTTTTGTAAGTGCCCTAAATCCGAAAGCTTGTGTCGATTGTAAGCCGATCTAGTTCAGCAAATTCGGCCGCGGTCATTGAGATATTAAGTACTAGCACATAGTATCTCAATGGCCGCAGTGTTGTTTGATAAGCGATAGCACGTCAAATCAATTGTCCTAGTTGTTATTTTTAAATAGCCGTCTAGCCTGCAAAATTTTGGACACTTAAGTTTGTCATTTCTTTCAACAACTTATAAATATAAAAAGCAGACTTAGATAAACCTACCAAAAGTTAATCCATTTATTGAGACCACTCCATGCAGTGACCTTAAATAGTTACCTATGCTATTAGTTGGTGAGGAATTCGATATCCTGTTGATTCCAGATAAAAAATATGGCATACAATGTGTGAGCCGCTATCTGTATCAGAAGAAACAATTTTTACGGGAAAAATTTGGGCGTTTGGCCCTAATTTTCCCAGCTTTTAACAACTTAAGAGACTCACTTGATTACTTACTTCACCCTTATCCTGGTTTAACATACAATGAGCATATACGCTATTGGTTACAGATGAGATCGGAAAGAACAAGTGACGTGTATGAGAAAAGCGGGATTTGTGGATCCCGCGGGAAGCGATTGATAGATGACTTTAATAATATAGAGGTGTAGTCGTTTATCTGGGTGGAGTTAGTTCATGCATACATTGTTAGACTGTATTTAGCAGCGGACTATTCACATGATTGTCCCTTACTAATATTATGGTAAATGTAAAAGTAACTTTGTTTGTCTGTTACCATTTTACGCTTAAGCTGCTGAACCGATTTAGATGAAATTTGGTATAAAGAAAGATAGAGGGAAAGAACATAGGATAGTTTTTATCCCGATAATATGTTCCCCTGGGATAATTCTAACGATAATTTGTCGTTTTCCGATTCCCATGCGGGTGAAGCCGCGAGCAAAAACAGTATTAAATAAATCAAAAAATACTTGTGCATGGATTCCGTACGTGCAAGTGAAACTTCATAATAGGAAATTCAAAAGCGGAGGTTAATTTAATTAATTATTACAGTAATACTTTTTTATATAAACTTTATTTCAACGCAACTTTTCTATTTCCAAGTCTCATGTTCCCTCATCACAATCGCGTTGAACGTTTAATCTAACCATCTCCGATGTCTAAGTAGTTTCACTTTTCCTATGGAATTAGGGTAGTAAACACGCAGTAACACTAAGCACCACCCTTAAGTACATGTCACCCATGATTGTGGCCGACACAGAAAAAGACTTAAATCAGAACTATGACGGTTAATCAGTTAGCAAAGAGTTAGAACGATCTAATTCGGTCACAGATGTGTTGCTACACATGGGAACTAAGATGTCCACCTCTAAAAGTATAACTGGATCCACACACAACACACACACAACACAAATTCACTTTATTTATCTAAAACCATAAACGATATATCCTTCCTCGAGACTTCGCTTATTACGCTAAAAATTAATCAAGCTATATTTATTCATACGGAAGCAATTGGAACGATAATAGCACATAATCAAAGTTTCTATGTATGTTATCGTAGTTTCCAACTTTGAATAATTGGACTGTTTGTTATTCTTACAGCTAGTGTTGGGATAACTTTGAGATAACTATGATTAATATAACAGATATGTTTAACGTATACTGCGTCTGTTCCATTAAAGAACTATCTTCGTATAGCCTCGCCGGAATAAAAGAGCGATCCTGTGGGTCACAAATGTTACCAGGAACATACTCATAGGCGTACCTAATTATGTTGCCGACTGGATTTTGTTGACTCTCACGGCAACTGATTTAATATAAGGACATTAATAAAAATTTCTAATAACGAGTGCGTTAGCTTAACTCTAATGAAAGAGTGGAACAAAAGTTCAGAGGATGTGTCCATCCGAGCCAAGGCCTAAAAAGTATTTCAAGATGACAAAGTTGAACAAGTCTAGAGCATTGTCGATGTTTTACCTTTATCGGGTCAATGTTAATGCCAAAATCATTGTAAATACATTAAATCAGTGTCACTAGAATTTAAATTCCCCCAAAAATAAGGAAATAAAATGTTTTTCACTAAACGAACGAACGTTGTATTATTATTATTAGTATTATTATTGTTTAAAAGATGTGCCGAGGAGTTTCTTTCGGGGTTTCTTTTCTCCTCAAAGATTTAAAGGCACCTTAGCGAAACGGTGGTAAATGCAAAAAATTGACGTTCATAGTGTATGTATCATACCTACATGAAATAAATGATTTGAGTTTGAGTTTGAGTTTTTCGAGTCAGCTAAAAATAAAGTCTGGTAAACAGACAGACAGGTAGGAAGACAGACCGCCAGACATACAGACAGGCTGTTGTATACTGTACAAGGGTTTCGTTTTACTCACTCGATATTTGCAATTATTAAAACAATTAAAGATAATAAAGGTTCGCGTATCGAAGACAAGAACTGAGATTGAAAGCTGATATTCTTGAAATACGATGTATTTTCCAATCACGCAATAATGACTTTTATACGATGTAAACATAAATTTCATCCAACAAAATTTATATCTGATTGGAGTTTCCAAATTATCTTTATTTTCCCAAGTATGGTTTTTTTAACTCTGCTTATTTATAAATGCTATAACTGCGTGGATTCTTGTCGCATTTGGTATACTTACCAAAAATGTGTCAGACCATTTTAATACAGCACGACATGACGACGAATGTCGATCAAATTGATATCCAACGACCCTGGTCGAAATGTAAAAAAAATCAAATTACCAGCAAAAACGCAAAAGCGCCACGTGGTGGAAAGTTGGTTCAGAAATATAATAATTATGCTGAATTGTTTCTCATTAAAAGTTTTAAAAATGATTCTGCGACAGAAACCTTTATTTATTTATTTTGTATCACCTTAAAACTAGGGTATACAAGGGCAAAAACTTAATGCCTAATGGCATTTTCTATTAGTCAGCCTTGGGTAATGGAGAGAAAGGGATATAATCTAAGAATATATCTATCTACATAGGATACTTTTGATCCCAACAAATGGCTCAGAATCCACGGAAGTAAAGTTAGAAATAAGTATCGCTTTCGTGTATTTACAAAAACTGTTTAAAATAATAATAATATACCTACTATTTGTAAACTACAAAAAACAACAACTTCCACCTTAAACAATAAAATGGGAAAGTATAATAAGTAGGAAATATGACGGGTCAGCACCGACGTGTCCCTTGGAGATCCCGGAGCCTCTTCGTTTGGCCCTGTTGGCCATCAAGTGGGTTTAGTGGGTAAAAATCCCACATAACCATTGGCATTTTGTAACAGAATTAATAGTTAAAAAACCATTACACGTAACTGTAACTTTCTAATAACACAAATATAATAACAATCCTGATTTTATTCTCTTATCAGACACTGTGAATGTAAGGTTTTAATAAAGTATATACCTACTAGTCTAACTAGTCTACGATACATGTCCTAGCAACATATAATTATCAGGCAATTAGTTAATTACTGAGTTAATCTTTTTTCACGATGTTTGTACATGTATTAGTGGAAGTTTTGTTAGTTGTCCTAAATAAATAAATAAAACCATCGGGTAAAGTTTTTACCCAAAAAAAAGGGAAATATTACGGATGCGATGAGGCGTAGGTTTCCGTAGCGAAGCGAAAGTTACTAGTCTTGTAAATATTATTACCTAATTAACGCACATAGAGGTAACATAATATACTTGATTAATAAGAGTATCACGATCAATGTTTGAGAAGCACTCGGCACACCTTAATTAGAATATTGTAGATTATATTTAACAGATACCTACTAATGATTACATCATCAATTAGAAGCTCGTATTTATCAATTAGTAACTTAAGATTATTTTATTCACTCAACTAGAACAAGTAAGATTTATTGCTTTTTATTTTAATTACCATGCGGACTCAACGCTAAAAGTATTCTCTGCCAGTCAAGCTTAGGGCAGTGGAAGAATGAAAATTAAATGTCAATTGTCTATGCAGACTAAATAAATGTGTAGACGGATATATTGGGTGATATTTTTTTCACTTCACATACTCGGGGACATGAAAGTACATGGTCATTATGTAAAAGTGTGTGTTTAAAAATAAATAGTCAAAATCCGCACGATAAATATTTAAAAAATGGTACTCAAAGATATCTAAAAAGCCTCGGGAAGTACACAGTGTACAAATGCTCAAAATACTGCGGTCTAATGCCGCACACGAATGACTGTTTAGTAGCTGTATCGATTTAAAGTAGCAATCATTACGTAATCAGATTTTAAGTTTTAAATATATATCCTATGTATAGTGACACATTGAACTTAATAATAAACTTCTTAAGTAACTCAAAATAATAAAAGCCTTCGTTTACCCAAGAAATTATCTTTATCTGACCATAATTAAGTATACATAAATATATAAAGTGGTGAAAGATTTTATAAGGACCCCGGATTATGTCAAAGGATTGCTAAAAATGAATTGAAATTCAGATTGAGAGAATATCGATACAACTGTTTAGGGCCTTTCGAAGTTATTTTGTTCAAAGTTCTGACAGAAATTTCTCAATATCAGGTAAGAGTGAAGTTGAATGCCGATTAATGAGGCTTTCGCTTTGAGTGTTGCAAATTGTCGAAACCAAAACCAACTTCTTTGGTTGAAAATTTCGTCAAAGTCATCACTAAGAAATTAATATCTGAACTTGTCATTGTAGATTATCTGAATGTTGGTGGCGGCAGGTTTTCTACCTTTTGTTATTTTATCGAGAATTTTATTGGACTTAAAGCTTTAAATGAGCTCACAATAAATAGCTCGAAGGATCAACATTTTTGTGAATCGACTACCATTGCCTAGTAATATATATTCGGATAGTTTTTTTTAATAGCCTGACATCTAAAGCAGACAAGCCATCGGTACAGGTAAGAGGTCATCGTCGCCTATGGACACAAGCCACACCAGGGGTATCCCCAATGAACGCCGATCCCGGAGGAGAACTTTACACCTCTTTTTAAGAACCCCATGTCATAGCGCTCCGGGAATACCTCAGAAAAAAGTTCATAATCTTGGTGTGAACAAGTGGACCCAAAAAATGACACAACGAGATTTATGTCACAGTCACATCACACAGTTAATTAGCAACTGTCTCGTGTTAAAGTATTTCGTTCGCACTTGCGTACATCATTAAAAAATTCAATTAAGTGCGTAAACCTCCAGAGTGTTACTTATGAAAATTAACAACTCGTACCTATTTACTCTTGTTTGTTTTGTTAATTATTTCAGGTCTTTCGAAACGTCGAGTAAACATTTGAATTTCGAACGCTGTGTAAATAACAGTGGAACACTCAAGTCCCTGAACAAACAGAACCGATGTTGCCAAGCATTCTGTGATACTAGCTAGAGAGCAGAGAAAATATTTGTTATAAGATACCTTGAACAAAACGTTTTTTATATTTATAATATCATAAACGTTCAATATTCAAAGTTTTACTAGCTGACCCGGCAGACGTCGTCCTACCCGAAAAAGCTTTAAGAGATATGCCGACAGCAGCGCCACCTACTGGGTCCAATTGTGTTTTGAAATCATCTAGGGATCCATTGGAATATACATAGAAAATTTCATCCCAGCCCAGCCGTTTGACATACCGACAATGGCGCCATCTATCAAGTCCAATTGTGAATCTAAACCATTCTCGAATCCCCTCAAACACACACAAAATTTTTCATCATAATTGTTTAGGAGGAGTTCGATGGAGGAGGATTACATTGGAACAAAAGTGACGCCATCTGTCGAAAATTGGTCGTACCAACTCAGAAACCTTCTTTGGCTGATGCACAACCACTTTGCCAAAGATTATCACATGATCAAATGCATAGTTTAGGATTCTATAAAGAACATACAGACAAACATTCATTTTTATTTATTAAGATAGGTAGTAAGTATTATTTATTTAAATTATACTTCATTTCTATTTTGACAAGGCTGTCAAGTATAGGCATACTATACATAAAAATATTACGTTACGAGTAATTTTTTGCCGGCTAGGGTGGGGTACCGCAATGCCCCATAATGAACTTCGTTCCGAAAACTCTATTTTTAATGGATACTTGTATGAGGACCCTTTTTGAGATCTAACTTTTTTATATTCTTTTATTTGTTATGATTGCAGGCACAACAGTCGCACGCATTCTGTGAAATGACAGCGGAGGCATAATAATAGAATCAAAGCAAGGAACTACAACAGTATTTGTTTCCTATCCTACATAATTACATTGTATACTGGATGATTTTTTTACGTGACATACTAAACAACATACAAAACCCCGTTTGATTTGTTAACAAATTCAACTGTCTATTTGTGTAATCCGGTTTTGGCCTTATGTCATCATTGTACTCAAAAAAATATGCTATGTATATGCTGTTGGATTACCGAAAAAAATAAATACTCGAGGACATGAAAGGTAATGATTAAAAATATAAAGTCAAAATTCAACACGATAATATGTTCAAAAATGGCAATCAAAATTATCTAAAAATATTCGGAACGTATGGACACGGTATGCAAATGCCCGAAACACAGCGGTCTGCAGTACGGCGGGGCCGTACGGGCGCGATTAGTCACCTTTAGTGGAGTTTAAACCACGTGCGCTCAGTTTGTCCATACTATGGGTTTGTAGTGGATAATTACGTCAAATTTTAAGCACCTTTTGACGTGACAACGTCTTATAATTCGGTGGCACGCATGAAAAAACATGACTCATGCGTTACCGTCGTTACCGTTGGTGAATTATTATACCAGCGCCATCTATGTATTGTGCAGTGAACAATTATTCATTAAGTTCGATTGGGTCCATTTATCGATGGAGGAAGGCTGGCTGAGCTGGTAGTTCACTCGCAGTACACTAGATGGCGTTGAGTAGTGGGGCGCTATAATTCTGAATCACGATGTAGGATGTATAAGTATCCAGCATTCATTTCTAATAAATGACTTAACTTGTATTGAAAAAGTGTTCTTTTATTGTGCTTGCCTACTCATTCAAAGGAAATTATTTTCTTAAGACGTTGTCACGTTCAACTATCGTCAGTAAACCGACTTTACAGACAACCAATTTTTAATGAGATATTTGGAATGAGGATCGAATACTGAATATCCCCTATTTATATGTCAAATAAATAAAAAAATCATCTTGTATAACCACTTATACAAAGCCTCGAAATCTAGAACGCTAAGCAAATACCGGAGAACATTCGAATAGCAAGACAAACATTTCTTGAAGTTGGAGGGATAATCCGACGCGGTAGCGGTTGGAGTAAATGAGATTCGGTATAATTGTTGAACCGATTTAGTTTAAATCCGTAATTGCAATTGTCAGTAAAATAATTGTTAGTTTATTGTATAGGTGTAAAAATAGTTTCGCTTCAGAGCCGGCGGCTGCGTTCCATTAGCGACTCCCCAAACATATGACGATCCTAATAGCCTAGTTGGTAGTGACCCTGCCTGCGAAGCAAGGGGACCCGGGTTCGATTCCCGGCCGGGGCATATGTTTATGTAACAGATAAATGTTTGTTCTCGGGTCATGGATGTTAATTATGTATTTGTGTGTAATTTGTGTTGTCCATGCCATCCGCGACACAGGGAATCCTATTGTGGTGGTATGAGTGTGTTAACGTTTAACTTTGCAACTTAAACAGTTCTCTAAGTTCTGTATAATTTTATAGTTACAATATACAGTTATAGTTAATGACGAAATGCAGCAAACTATTAGTCATCTTCAAAGTTAGTCAGGGGTCTAATTAATTTCTCTAATTTATAACAACTGTTTTGTTTAGACCTTGTTGATGAGTTTTGTGTTCCGATGATGTATTGTGTTCCGGTGATGTATTGTTTGTTATTTTCCTTAGTTATAACTAACAGTTTTGGTTACAGTACGTTTTTATAAGTCTTTTTTCTATTTTTTTATGTCTTATAATAAACAAAATGTGCGAGCTGGATAGAAAAATTTATAAATATAATTTCTAGAATGTTCTCGATGCAACGAGACGAGAAATTTAAAGAAAAGGCGATCAAAAACACGAAACAGGAGTTTGGAAGCGAATCCGGAAGGAGGACGAGGAGAAGAAGAAAGAAGAATTGTCAAGAAGAGTAGTAAAGTGAATAGTGAAGTAAACCGTGTCGTGCCGCCGTTACAGTATCGCGAGTGGTATGCTGTGGTGTGAATAAAAAACACTATCTATTGAAACCGGCCTTACCTATTCTTTTCCTATCCCTTACCCACTCCTGTGACATACACTCAGCCATGACGACTTAGAAAAGTGGACGTCAATCCGAAAGAAAATATATTTCCTAAGTGATTCCGTAAAATTATTTCTCATTACAAAGTTTTTGTTATTCCAGAAATCGTGGTCAAAGTTCTTTAGAACACTTCTTAAGTATATTGAAGTCGGTCGAGGCCCGTGGCGGTCGGAGTTTTCGAACGAAACCATTTAAAATTTGGGAGTCGATTAATCATCGCGCTTTTAACAGAAAAAATATGAAAGGTAAGGTATTATCTACATCTGTACTGTACCAATCAAAAGGCATGCATAATAAAGAGTGAAAAGCGAATTCAATTCGGAACAGTTGTGGTGGCCATTTTAATTGCGAATTTGGAATGAAACATCGCATTCATTCAACGTTTATGTTTATACCTTGCGATATTCGTGAAAAATTCCTGGCATTATATCCTTTATCTGTGTGCAATAAGAGTGAGTATTGCTTGTATCAGTTTACTATCACACAGATATTTCGTCGCAGCTATTCGGATATCTATCAGTCGTCCCCGAGGACGTGCGATTTGTTCGTTACGAGCGAATATTTGCTTACATACTATTTCTACATTGGATATTGCAATTTCGTACAGTTGTATTTTCTATTCTGGTGTCGTACTGAAATTTTCAATTGAAATCACGATATTAAATTGACAAGATTAAAATTCTCTGTTGTAACTTTGGTTAAAATCATCACAATTATTATTTAGGTAAGTAAAATTAAAGGTGAAAAACGTGATACCCATGCAATGTAATCAGTTGACAGGTTGAGTATACTATAATAATTATAGAGCAGAAAAAATATTTGCCTCAATCCATAAATGACCCACAAGGCACGGGTTTCTCCTCGTAATTGAGGAGGCCCAGAACGGGCTCCAACCCCCTGCTTCAATGCCGATTGGAGGACGGGTTAGTGGCCAATACAAGTGACAGAATTTTTTAAGCCAAACCCATACTTCCAACATGGCTTAATGACTGCTATCTACATTGACATATTACTTTGGACGTAGGGTTCGCGCTAAAAAATGTCCGAGCCAACTCAGCAACAAAACGCAAGAAGAACAACAATGCCGCGTTAGTCACTTTTTGACCGTGCTGACAACTACACATCAACGATGCCGTATTGTGTTTTGAAATCGTGCAAACGCCAGTAAAGTGAATAACTTTTTTGCAACACATTGCAAACTAAAGAAGGCCATCAGATTCCAATCATACAATTTGTAGAAAGTTATTTGGAAATAAAGATATTTTTATTGTGTTTGTATTAAAATTTGGTATTTTGTATTGGTATTTGGTATTTAATTTGGTATATACTTGAATACCAATGCGTTGGTGACGCCACTAGATATGAGCAGCGGTGACCACAATCCATTCACCATCACTTAGCCGTTGGTATGTATGCCAACCACACTGCCAAAACATATGCTGTTACAATAAAATTAAAAAAATAAGTACAAGCTTCTATTAAAAGCTGTGACAGAATAAAATAAACTTAGAATTATATCAAACCCATTAATTTCATACATTACACAGTTCATATAATATAAAGGCTTGTTTCGAAATTTACTTGTGCAAAATTTCATCTCAATCAATTGAGGATAAATGCTTTAAAAGTCAGCTGCATGATTAGACCCGTACATACATACTAACAAGAGTTTGTAAAAACGACAACTCTCTCAAAATTACTTACCAATATTTCCACAATTTTTCGTATATATTAAAGCAAGTATCCGGCCGGATATAATTAGAAGTTTGGCAAACTCAACGAATAAGTACTTATAAAAATGTTTTCTCCTTGGTAAAATACAACCTACTGTACAGTTTTCCAATTTCATTTATTCTAATTTTTACGCCCCAGAAAGACTTTATGAGTGTTTTTGGGTAATGACTTTTGATTTAGTTTTGTATTCTTTTGGGTTTTTTTCGAAGACCTATTTTTCGCAATGGCTACCATGCTGGACCGTCGCAGCGTTGGAAGGGTCCTGGGTTCGAATCCCAGCATGGCGAAAAATTGAGTGATCAATTGAATTTTCTGTTCTCGTTCTGGGTTTGTTTTTATGTGTTTTCTATGCCACCCATGACATACGGAATCTTAACTCAAACTCAAACTCAAACTGTTTCTGTTTTGTTGTTTTCAAACATCCATGAGTTGACAATAAAAAGTTAGATACATTGGCCACTAACCACCGCCAATCCCGAGCAGCGTGTTGGAGTATGTTCTACTACCTCTATATGAGAAGAAACCCGTGCCCTTTAGGCCATTAATGGGTCGAAGCCAAGCTTAAAAGTGTATTTATTCACCGGTTCAGAGTACCCTTTACGAGTGTTATCGCAACTCAAGAAATATAGTTGCCTTTTCCGTGTTTCGGGAGAACCGTTATCGATGGTCCTTAAGTGATGTCAAAGACCTTTGGGCGGTAAAAGATCTTCAGCAAAATACGTACCTCTGAGTCTGGAAATTCTCTTAGCAATTTACGTATAATTTAGTAACAGCGCCGAACGTGGCGTTCGGTATACGTTTTTATAATACGCTGTTGACATGATACGTGACTTGCGTATAAATACGTGGAATAACGTGAATGCCCAGATGAATGAATTAATATTGTGATGGACGATTTTGCGTTTTATTTAGTCCTGTCTGATTGATGTATTGGTGTGTTGAGTTAGAGAGAGAGAGAGAGAGAGAGAGAGAGAGAGAGAGAGTTAGAGAGAGACAGAGTTGAGTTAGAGTGTTATTATATGGGAGTAATTAGCGCCCTGTGCCTCTCTGTGCATAATATCATAAAAATGTAATTGATTATTTGTCTGTTTGTTAGTACGCAGTAATCTCACAAACGGCTTAACCAATTTGGGTGCGATTTTCACTTTTGTATTGTGATAAGCTTCACTTATTATTTCTTTTTATTACTTATTATTACTAATTAATTATTTATATATTTTATTTTAATCTGTTCTCAAATAGAAAAATTACATCAGTTTGAAAAATCACGTCTAACAATTTTTGATTGTGGGTACTAAGGGACAGGTTTCCGGAAGCGAAGCAAGGGTGGGGTTACTAGTCTTTTTTATTAGTACCTATATGTAATAATTTAAAAAAAGACAAGTAGAACGCCAAAAAGGAACAAAGTCGCGCAGTCGCGCAGTCTAGAACTAGTACAGTCTAGAACTAGTCTAAACGTCTACAAGCAGAGAAATTTTCAGAATTAAATAGAAAAAGTTTAAAACCAAAACTAATTACATTTAAATCTCTTATAAAGAAAATAATAAATTATTCAGCTTGCGTTCTGTTTCAAGATTGAGCGAATCTTTGTAGGTACTGAGTCGCACCTAACGCCTACACTTACTCAATTGCTCGTTCTTATATATTATTCACCTTCCAATGTATGGGAAATCGTTACACGGGAGTTCTCTATTGGTTTTTCCTGCTTTGTTACTTTCAAAGGGAGAATTTATTTATAAGACGTTAGTAATCCATTTCAAGCTTGATATAGGATTCGTCTCATGTAATTATTTGTTTAAAAAATTATGTTTCCAAAACGATTACTCTCATGAATTTATATGTACATATGTAATCTATAGTGTAACGAATACCTCGTATATATGTATAAGAAAACGACGTCCAAATCAGTTAAGGCGTTTTCAAGATTAGCGGAAACAAACGCACAGGCAAATACAAAAAGTGTAAAATGTATAATGGGAACTATTGCGTTAATAAATTACACCCCCTCAATAACAGTTTTTCTCATCACGGCAACCCTTAACTGTCCCACTGCCGGGCCCGAATCTCCTCTCACAATGTGAGGGGTATAGGCCATAGTCCACCACGCTGGCCAGTTGCGGATTGGCGGACTTCACACACCTTTGAGAACATTACGGAGAACTTTCAGGTGTTCAGGTTTCCTCACGATGTTTTCCTTCACCGAAGCAAGTGATAATTAAATTCTCATCATCATCACAACCCATAACTGTCCCACTGTTGGGCACGGGTCTCCTCTCACAGTGTGAGGGTCTATAGGCCATAGTCCACCACGCTGGCCAAGTGCGGATTGGTGGACTTCACACACCTTTGAGAACAATTAATTCTCGTTAAATTCTAATACGCACATAATGTTTGAAAATTAGAAGTGCGTGCTGGGGTTTGAACCCGGGCCCCCGGTTCGGGACTCCAACGTTTAACCACTTGGCTATCACTGCTTTTAGTTTTTCTCACCTAATAATATCTTCCATGACGTCAATTTGTTATCCAGATCGGCTAATTTTTAAATACTTCAATTGCTCGTGTTAGAATAGTTTTCCCCATTTGGTATAATACCAAAGAATTGATACGCAATTGTAGGATTTATGTATTAGCAGAATTTCTGTCAGTCACTGTTAACATTTTATTAAATAGACGAAATAATGGCCCTTGTAGAAGAGATGAGAACTAAGTCGTATCATCATGGCTATTATCGGTTTGTGAACTTACATCGTACTATAGACTGCAGTTCACGTGTCCTCTTAATTATATATTCGCTATCATATACATTGTTGGAGAATTTAGTGGTCTACACAGGAAACCTGAATGTCCTGCAAAGCTTAATGCTTGGTTCCTTGAATATGAGTTGTAAATGAGATATATTATGAGGTTCTTACTTACAATTACTAACTGGACTATTACTAACAATAACTAACAGGACTAACTATCACTAATAATCTCTGTCCCAGTCCTCATGCTTATTACTAACAAAGTAACTTTTCTAACACCGTCTTCTAAACGAACTCACTATCCTAGTCCCTATTTGATGGAGGGTGGTGCTGCAAGCTCATTTGCTAACTTAATTCCATAATGTACATTTGTTTTTTTTTTAACTGTAAGTAGGAAGAAAACTCTGGAAGTTTTCGCTTCATCTTCCAGGCGCCACTCATCGTAGGGATTTGTTCAAGCGATGCTAATTGGGCTTTTGGAACGTGTTTAGAAAAAGGTCTTGGAAAAAATAAAGAGGCGCTAAAAATCCAACGATAGGCTGAAGGTGCTTAACTCGGACGATTTCTTACGATTCACACAAGCCATTAGGTTGTAAGCGCTTTCGGTTTTTTATTTAAATAGCCGGCAATTGAACTGATGGCTGTAATTTGGGTTTCTGGTGTGATAATTGTATTAAACCAAATACACAATTATTTAAACATGCTAAACAATCGATTAGTTTTAACCAACTTCAAAATAGGAGGTTATATGTTTGACGACTACTTACTACTACTTACTTGCCGATTTTTATGTCAGTTTTTTATTTTGTAAAATGATTCTGAATTCTCTTATCTTGTTTTGGCAGGCAGCATCAGGGATGACTCTGGTGTTACCAAGTCACTAGGTATTAATTGTGCTTTATTTAATAAACAGTCTTAAGAGTCAACTTGCCCCGCCGTTTCTTTGTATCGTATCGGGGTAAACACGTATACCCGTTACGGTTAAAAATAAGCTTACGCCAAGAAAGCTTCATATAGGATAGCTTTATCACGTAAACGTAACAAATCAAAAACAAATTTACAAGGAGACACACGAAACAAAGTCGTAAAAAGCAAAAGATTCATACAGAGCATGTATAATGTGGAGGATAA
This sequence comes from Ochlodes sylvanus, assembly GCA_905404295.2. NCBI lineage: Eukaryota > Metazoa > Arthropoda > Insecta > Lepidoptera > Hesperiidae > Ochlodes > Ochlodes sylvanus. The sequence goes on along the minus strand of FR990142.1, from coordinate 8,232,363 downwards.
TAAAATAATAAAAATACCCCATTTTTCATCGTGCACGCCCCGCTCCTTGGTAATTTACTTTTGTTTCAATTGTTACGAGTTTAAGAAAGAAAGATTTATTCTTCAGAAGCCTGGACCTATTGTCGGTTTAATGGTAGCCACGGTTTGTCGAGAATTTTACCCCCGTATTCCCTTTAATTTTTTCTGGATTTTATTTTGGTATAGTTAATAATTAGGTGTAATATATTCAACTTATATCGACGGTGGAAAGGCAAAATGTATTAACTGCCATTTTAGGCGATATCGAGTTATATATATCGTTGGAATCGGGAGAATTTTCTCTTTCGAATGGTCTTGGTTTCAGCTCGATCCGACGACTTTTATGGTCGTTAATACACCAGTGATTTTGAAGTTTTTCATATATTTTTGTGTTTTAACTTTATAGTAAATAGTGGATTTTGTCATTAAAACACATCTCAACTAAAAATTTTACCTTATGCTACTTTGCCTTGCTTGACTTTAACTAAATTTAAATGATAAAACAATTTACCACATTATATTATTATAAGCTTTTGTAATTGATACATTATACCCAACTTGACTTTTCATCATCAATAGAATTAAAACATTTTACTCCGATTTTAAATGTTAGTCATTGTAAGTTAATACATTTTACTCTACTCTAAAATGCTATTATTTCCAAGATAATACATTATACCTATCCAAAATAAGAAAACACTATGCGTTGAGTCGTTTTGCTATTCTTTCTAGAACCAATTTTAATACAATAAAACAAATTTACCTGTTTTTTTTTTTAAATAAAATCTGCATTTAAACTACTTTACAATTTTTTAATCGCATACAAAATTGTTGGTTAAACCATACAAAATAAAGCAAATTGCTAGTAAAACAGAGATAATATTTAAGTACGGGCTGATGCGTAGGCGCTTCAGTCACCCTTCTTAGTTCTTGTGTCGGAGAGGACGGCTGCGCGCACTTCGTGCCGTTGTCAACCCTCGCGTTTTGCCATTATTATAGTTATTGTTTGTAAACGTCAGTATGAAAGTTTAATTCAGTTTTTTTAATTGTAACTTTTTGATAAATATAATTACGTATTATATAAATATAATTATATATAAATACTAGCTGACCCCGCGAACGTTGTTCCGCCATATAGATTGTGAATGATTAAAGGGCGATTTAAATTTGAGTATAGGGAAGTGAAAATTTGGGATTATGTGTATTTTTTTATGCCACACCATAAAAAATAACCAAAAAAAATTGACCAAAAAATGAAAAAAAAATTCTAGGGTGGACAACCCTTAACATTTAGGGGTATGAAAAATAGATGTTGCTCGATTCTCATACTTACTTGATAAGCACACAAAATTGATGATAATCGGTCGAGCCGTTTCGGAGGAGTATGGTAACTAACATTGTGACACGAGAATTTTATATATATAGAGATAATAATTATTAAATTAACCAAAATGGCGGCGAAGTGGATCGCCACACATCACGTCTCGTTTCTCGCAGGGGGCAAAAGCGGCCCATGGAGAGCCGCTTCGCTACGTTGAATGTAAGAGGAGGAATGGATGGTAAGGTAGATGAAGTATGTCAGATGATGGATGAACGATGCAGAGAGTAGACATTCCGTACGTGATCGAAACCAAGAGGAAAGTATGTGACACCACGGTTCATGGTCTCTACACGGCATACTGGTCGGGAGTCCCCCAAAGCAGCCGAGGCTGTCAGGGAGTTGGCGTGATTCTTTCCTCTCGAATAGTTGAATGTGTGATGGAGCATGAATGTGCAAGCCCAACACTCCTCTGGATCAGGTTAAAAGTCGGACTCACTCGCTTGTTTATCCTTGGGGTCTATGCACCGACGAATCTGCACGGAGGTGGGTCATCAAAGGGCTGTGCAAGAAAAGAAGAAAGCGTGGTTGGATTGGTTAGCAACAAAAGCTAACCAAAAAGTTCAAAAGCCAACGGAAGACGAGATAAAGGAACGGAGTCCCTGTGTAATATTTCTTTGAAAGATTCCGATATTCTCTTGTGGACGTTGCATGGGAAATGTTGGTTACAATAAAAGCAATCGATTCAATCACCAGTACATCGTGTATTGTCCATCTCACAATATAGTCACGATTCTTATGATATCTAACTTCCTTGGACACAACTTGGAACGCGATGGTTTCCACATCTTCAACTGTTCACCAGCCGACCTCCACAAACGACTCCAGAAGAATCTCTTCCCCTCGTCCTCTGTCAGTGTCACGCCGTAGAACCCATCGAACGCTTTTCAAATAGATAAAGGAAGCAAGAATGAAGTATAAAAGATTGAAATCAGCAGCGAAAGAAGTTGTGTCTAGAAAGAAAGAAGAACGAAAGGATGATTTTGATAGGAGGGTCACTGAAGATTTCCAATCAAACATAAATTTTTTGCGTAAATCCATCAAAATAGCCAGAGGAAAAACTTCTACCTCGGAGCTGAGTACAATCAGGAGTCAAGATGGGAGCATTATAAAAGGAGAAGAATGTTAAAGAGACGGAAAGAGTATTTTGAAAGTTTGTTTGAAAGAGAGGAAGTGCAGGTACAACATCCGGCACCTTCCATGGAAACTAATATAAATGTTGATGAAAGTGAAATAAGCATGGATGAAATACTGAAAGCGTTGAAAAGTATGAGAGAGAGAAAACAAGAAGGTTTATTGCGCGTTCGTGGATCTAGAAAAGGCCTATGATAGTGTGATGAGGAAAGAATTGTGGTCAGCATTGTCCGTGAACGGTGTGAGCAGTGTCCTCATACGAGCATTGCAATCTCTTTATAGGGACTTTAGTGCTTGTGTAAGGATAAACGGGGCATACACCGAATGGTTTAATATCGAAAAAGGTGTTAGACAGGGATGTGTAGTGTCACCGTGGCTGTTTAGTCTGTTCATGAACAATTGCTTGACAGATTTAAAAGATAATTAAAGTGGGTTCAGAATGAATGCTACTGTTAGTGTTACTCGTCAAATGTTTTCTCTATGCTGATGACCAAGTATTACCTGCGTCTTCGGCTGAGGAGTTGCAGGAGATGGTAACTGCTATGAGTGGAGCTTTTGTTAGGAAGGGAATGAAGATGAATGTAAAGAAGACGAAAGTGATGGTGTTTGAAAGATATGAGGCAGTGACAGACTGCAATATCGTTATTGGAAATGAAAAAATTGAACAGGTGAATGAGTTTGTGTGGCTACAACCCATTAATGGCCCTCTACTGAGCACGGGTCTCTCCTCGTACCTGAGGAGGCCTAGAGCATACTCCACCACGCTGCTCCAGTGCGGATTGGTGGAGGGGTTAGTGGCCAACACAAGTGTCGGAAATTTTAAGCCGCCCGAAGGTATCCGACATGGCTTAACGACTGCTACCAATGATAACAACCGGGACCGACTGCTTTACGTGCCCTCCGAAGCACGGAAGCACTGATATTTAGCCACTAGCGGTCACCCATCCAACTACCGACCGCGCCATCTGTTGCTTAACTTTGTCGATCACTTGAGATCGACGCAAGCCGCCGGGCTATGAACGCTTCAATGAGTTTGTGTATCTGGGTTCAAAGTTTACAAGAGATGGAAAGTGTTAGAGTGATATTGAAAGAAGAGTGAATGCAAGAAACATGGTGAATGGAGCTTTGCACTCCTTTATGAACAGTCGGAAGGTGTCTAACAAGGCTCGTTTGGCTGTGCGTGAGGGAGTGTTGGTTCCGACACTTCTGTACGGAAGTGAAAGTTTTGCCATAGCAGAAGAAACATGAAAGCAGAATAAATGTGGTTGAGATGCGAGCACCGAGAAGTATGATAGGAGTTAAACTGAGTAACAGGATAAGAAATAGTGAGATAAGGAAAGGTTGTGGTCTGAAAGAAGATGTAGTGACAAATTTGAGAAAGGTATATTGAGATGGATTGGCCATGTCGTGAGAATGAATTAAGAACGATTGACGAAATAAGTGTATAAGGCGAGTGTGAATGAAAGGTAGCTAGCTAACCTAGGCAGAAGTTACGAGACCAAATCAGGGACAACTTGAAAAAACGCCAGATCAAGAGTACCCTAAACCAAAGAGCGTGTATGAAGGGAATAATGAAAGTGGACGAAGCGAAACAAGTATGTAAGGATCGTAGCAAGTGGAAGGAAGTGGTCTGTGCCTACCCCTACGGAAAAGAGGCGTGATTATTACATATTATGTATGTATGTACTTTTAGCAAAACATTTAGGACTACTTTAATTTTTCTTTTTTTTTACAGTTTTCGGGATTTAGTTAAGTTTTTGAAAGTTTAGTTTTTGACTTAAATTATATATAAGTGTATGGTTAAGCCACTTTGCCCTCTTTGTTCGAATACAATGATGTCTGTACAACTGTTTTACCAGGTTCGAATAGATATGAAAAAGTTTTGGATATAATACACTTTGCTTGAAATTTTTTGGATATAATGTTTGGATAACAGCTAATTTTACCTATCTGAGATTTTGTGGTATTTTGCATTAACTCCATAAATTAATACAAATATTAGACATGCGATATTTTTTATTACATGTATCCATTTGTAATAAATTTTATTACTAACTCACTAAGTTTCATAGAGATATCTTCAATACTTTAAAAGTTATGAATTTATTAAAACTTTAATCGTCTCTCCTGAACATTTTACTAAATGGCGGTTAATACAATTTGCCTTTCCACCGTCGATATGAAATAGAGCTATAAGATAGTGTCTGTTAAATAAAGAGTTAACATTGTTTGATGTGATTTTTTTGAGTTTGCTGTCTTAATTCCATAAAAAATATTGTATTACAAACAAGATTAACTTGTGAAATATATTTATACTTTTCCATAATTTAAAATATAGAACCTAAACATTAATTCGCATTTGGCGCTAAAAAGGCGAACCTTTTCAATTTTATGCTGCTATTATCTAAAAATTAAATCGCACTCCTAAATTCTTATGAAATATTACGCGAGGTAACACCTTAATTTTGTAATATTACTTTAATGAGCTTTGGCCCTTTACCTTCCATTCTCAAAGGATAGGATTATGAATTAAGCTACACATTAATGTTTATGCGTGTTTGCTTTTGGTAAACAGGTTACATCACTAGCCAACCAACGAATAGACGTACCAACTGACGGTAAGTGGTAAGTGGTCACCGTCGCCGTTTTTTATGGATTTACTATTATATAGCCATCCATGACAACAGCAGTGACCGACACAGAACAAGACTTAAGTCTCAGAACAGGAATCAAACCTATTTATATATCTTAATATATATAAATCTCGTGTCACAATGTTTGTCATCAATGAACTCCTAAACCACTTAACCGATTTCAATCAAATTTCACATGTACCCGTATTTTGGTGTAACTTAAAAGATAGGATAGTTTTTATATATTTTAATTGCAAATTAAATGTTTAGTAAACAAAAATAGTGTTCATTTTATGTTTAGTTTTATGAATTCCTCATTTATTCAGTCGTGTCTTCAATAGAAACCCAAAGATCACTAAAGAGTTTTGACACTTAGACTAGGTCTGTAGTACTGGAAAAGATATTTTGTACAGCTGATAATGGATCTGTTTACCGAGGGAGAACAAAAAATAATTATGAAAGTTGAGTTTAATTGTATAGAGATTAGTGAATATTGTGATAAATGTTTTTGTAGCTAATTCGATAAGTAGTTAGAAGTAAATACAAAACATTTCTTTCACCAAAAACTTCGATAATAAAAAATTCTTCAACTTATATTCAGTAAAAACTAACGTACCGTTCTGCAGAAGTATAATCTCTCCTACGTATTAAAATAAGAAAATAAGATAAAATAAATAACAGATTTTTTTGAAGTAAATACATCTGTGAAAAGAATCTGTTTTATACTCTGATAGTGTAAGATAAACTTGTATTTTATAAAGATTTACGTGGCAATGAAACTCAATACTTCTTTATACTCAATGATCGTATAAATAAATAAATCCACTCGGACCACTGCTATCCAAATAACATTAAATCATTCCAAATTACACCAAAATAGCACTCACCCGTTCCCATTATCACCTCAAAGATGTGGAATTCTGCTTCAAAAGGGTTTATAAATAGAAGGTCCTTTTTAAATTACCCGAAACCTCTTCAAGAGCCTTCTATACAGGTGCGTGGAGTCCCTTTTGGGAAGATTTCTCTATAGAGCAAATAGTATAAAGCTGTTACGATTTTGTATATAGAATTAGAACTAAATTTATATTACGAACGTCATACTTTCAGATTCTTTCTTACTCGTATATCATGAACCGATTGAAAGTAACATTAAATACTTTAAAAGCTAATTCATAACGTTACCATTGAAATTAAAAACAATAAAACACGCGTGTTACATAAAATAAAAATATACACAAATTACAAATTAAATAATATAAAAAAAAAAAAAAAAAATTAATTATCACTTGCTTCGGTGAAGGAAAACATCGTGAGGAAACCTGCACACCTGAGAGTTCTCCATAATGTTCTCAAAGGTGTGTGAAGTCCGCCAATCCGCACTTGGCCAGCGTGGTGGACTATGGCCTATACCCCCTTTCATAGTGAGAGGAGACCCGTGCCCAGCAGTGGGACAGTTAAGGGTTGTGATGATGATGATGATGATGTTACATAAAAATTAGGTTATTAAAGGAAAAATAAAAGTTTCGGCCTAAATGTTGTACGATTCGGAGAAATTATTTTTTGTACTGGCTATTTTGTGTACTTGGCGCGTCACTTTAAATTTCCGTTCTCGGTCTGTATGTTTGCCTTTGTACGTTTTCGAAGGCACCGACGACACAGGGAATCCTAGTATGGGGATATGAATATGTAGCCAGTAAAAATGTAACCTCATTAACAAATTTCATGAATCGTTACACACAAATAGACTATTAACTAGACTATTAACACGAAACAAGCGGCTCGTTATTAAAATGTAAAGAAAACGATTTGCTGTTTACTGAGCCGTCTGAGAAATTCGTTATGATTTAGAAAATCCCTTAATTTATGTCGCACCATTCAAAGTATGTACACAATTTGAATTTGGGACTGGAATATTTGATTTAAATTCGGAATTTGAGAGAACACCGTTCAAAGATATTTTATTTTGTTTTACTTATACAAAGTGAAGTAATTTGAGAGATGCGAAAAGCATTTATGGTGGTTGAACTTTAATGAGATATACATTTCTCACAATAACATTTGAGACTTGAATACCCTCCGAAACCGACTTGATTATAATACAATAGTAATTACAAAAGTTTTGGGTTGAGTGAATGGATTTATGTTTTATATTTATAATACTAACACCGCAGACTATACCTGGAACTTCTCTCAAGTTGGCCTGTTTTGAGCTAAAAGCACATGAAAGCACACCTTATCCTAATATGGATATATCCGTACTATATTATGACGGATATGCTCACAAATGCTTAAATATTTTTTTCAGATAGGATCTGTGGTTCCAGAGATACTTTCCCTATACACTATACACTCGCAAAATTCGCAATCGCATTAAAATTAGGTAGTATAGATTTCCAGAAAGACATGTCAATGAAACGCTTATGGACCTAACGGCATATATTAATCTTAACTCATCGAATGAGTTTCAACATCGGGAGTAGAAGAAATTGAATTTGAACCAGAAGTTGAATAGTTACGCCAATTTAAATAAATGGTAACCACGTCTAACCCTACCAATCAGCAAAGCATTAATGCACAATAAAGGCCTTCGTAATTTTAATGTAAATAACCGGCTAATAGCCTGGCTAGCCGTATAACGGTAAAACAAATATGGGCAACAGTATCTCAAAGACATCACTTACACGTTGCTGCTCAAAGAGAAACAGGGGATTTACATTAATAATACAAACCTCTACCAATTTACCTTAGTAATGGCTTAAAGTCCAACAAAGTATGTCCACCATAGAGTCAAAACTCACAAAGTTGTCCACAGCTGGCAGCCGTACGAATACCTACTTACTAATTCATAGTAACGGCGAAGTTAAATTCTCCTTGCCAAAGCAAACTTACTCTGGACTGAATTTTTACTAAAATAGTAAATTTCTTGAGAATCTGGTGCAGTCCGGTTTTTACGATCTCTGTCTTAAATTGTGGAATAGGGTTTATTCTTATTCCGATAAAACAGGATTTTTTAGAAACGGACTTATCAGTATTTTTGTCATATTTTAATTCGAATGCTGCGCGTTTGTATGAAGTGCGCATTAGAACAATTAACAGTTTTGGCGAAAGAGAATATCGTGCGCAAATATTTGTATACCAGCCAGTAATCCACGGTCTCAAAGGTATGTGATATCTGCCAATTTGCATTTAATCAGTATGTGGTGGTTACATGCGAGTCATGTGACGTGAGAACGGAGCGCTGCAGATACATTGATAGAGGATCGATCATAAACAAATACTTAATTCGTTTACATTTGATATAAATTTAATATTATGTAATAACTAGTGACATTTTATAAAACTTTATTAATACTTATTTATTGTTTGTAAACCAGAAGAACACACAACATATTATATTATTATCACCCAACTCATCAGCTTTTAACATTATAAATATTATGACTCGTTAGGGCTGACATTTTTCATATCAGCTGTTCAAATAATCCAAAGTCGAAAACAGTCATTAGCGGTTATACCTAATCTTTCTGTCCCCAACCTCCCCTTGGACACATTTTAATTCCAGATACCGTTGAATATAATGTAGCATTTAGCCTTTAAAATAACTACGAATACGCTTTAGACTTCTAATTTTATGACGCAATTACTTTTTATTACACGTTGCGGTTTTAGGTTTAACCAAGTTAAATTTTAAAGTTCTAAAATTAAAATTTGGGAGAGTACTCATAAATTATGATAATTATATTAAAGTTAATACAATAAAAAAGATTTGGGGGTCTGGAACATTTCCAGTTTTGCTAGATCTTCAATCAAATCAATCTTGCAAGATGCAAAGAAGAAGCAAAATGTAATATGTTTTTAACCAAACTATATAACATTTAATATTCGAACAAAACAGACTTGCCCCTGTTACAGTTTATAATTAGAAAGGATTGTAAATAGCATCACATTCCAGTATGTTTGTTTTTTGCGTTCTGGAATTAAACTACATACTTGATCCAAATCCCTACGAACTTGAACAAATCTCAGATAAAAGGATTTCCTGCAGATCACAACAGAAACAAGATGAATCCTATTTTGGGCGTTTACTACATTTGATATACCCGTTCAAGGTACTTACGATAACATCGTAAAGGAATAAAGGCATCATTAGGAAAACAGATTTCCTGGGAAAGTTTATCAATAAAACCGGGACACTACGAAGAACCATAAAAACGTTATTGTCACATGTGGGGCTGAGTTTCCTTAAGTTATTGTGGGGCTATAAACACACACACACACGTATGACGTAATTTATGTTGGTCATTTATGTGATAGATGTTTTAATACGTGGAAATGTTCTGAGGTAAAATATACCAATAGTTCATGTTATAATGGTCGCAAGTTTACAGCGGTTGTGAATTATTCTTGTGCAATACTTATAACAGTTTCAATCAAATCAAAATCAAAATGCTAAGGTTCTCAAAGGTGTGTGAATTCCGCCAATCCGCACTTGGCCAGCGTGGTGGACTACGCTCCAACTGTGGGACAGTTATGAGTTGATGATGAACACGGAAGACTATGTATGTCTTTGGCGCTTGTTTTTAAAACTATGGGTTATTTGATTCACATCAAGTGTTCCATGAAGGACATGTCAAAACGATTGGTCTTCACTTTAGGAAACCAGAGGGTTGGCAGCGTAGGAGTTCAGCATTCGAGATATTTACAATAGCAAAACTTTAATCGACCATAAAATGTTTGTTACGTATATTGTCGGCCGCAGTGTCAGGAATAATAGTCATGGCATGGCGATGGCGAATACTAAACGCTACCACACTCATGTGTGTTAACGCTACCACACTCATGTGTGTTAACGTTACCACACTCATGTGTGTTAACGCTACCACACTCATGTGTGTTAGCGTTTATTTATTACTTATTTACGTTACCGTTGCTCCTTCGCATAATTATTTCTAATAAACAGTAGTGTAAATAATACGTCACCGCTATTTCCAGACTCCTCTCAATATAAAACATCTAACGAGATTGTCATTAAAGAGAAGAGCAACTACAAGATCGAAATGTATTGAACGTTCGTAAGTAATTGGTTGAAACCGTCTCTGGCGAACACTAATGACCGATAAGGGAAAAAGAACTCTGAAGTCGTTCGATTTGTAATTGCATTGTGAGTGCAGTTGTCTGTAATTTTTTTCTTTAGATAATTAAGAGGATGAGCATGTATGTATGTGATAGCTTTCGTATTGAGTAAGTGAGGATGGTTAAAAGAGAAACTGAACATCGGGTATGTATGTTTTAATTACCATTTATATCTTGTTCTATGCTGATTTTATTTTATTTAGTGTCAGTTTATTATTATTATTAGTAATTGTATTTATAATATTATTTTATTATTAAAACAATTATTATTATTATTGAAGGAAGAGCGGCGCCTTCTCTAGGTGGATGGGTGACCGCCAGAGGCAAAATTACTTGAGCACTTCATTGTTTGGAAGGGCATGTAAAACCTTCTGACTCAGTTATTATCATAAGTATTAGAAAGTTATTATGCCACTGAATCTTTAACCAATTCACACAGGAGGGAGAAGCGTGGTAAGGCTTAAAAGAAAAGAAGAAAAGAGTGACCCATGACCTGTAGTGGGTTATTAATGGGTTGAAATCAGCCAAAGGATACTCGTACTTATTTCCATAATTTGCATACTATATAATTGTTAGCTGAATAATTAACTATCTAACTGCACTATCTATATAAAATTAAATAGACGACGGTAATCACTTACCACCAGGTGGGGCTAGTCTTTTTCGTATAAAAGTGAATAAAAAAACCTAAAGGTACACAATTACTAAAGTTCAAAACAAAATATGAAACCGAGACAGACAGACCGACCGCTTAGTCTGTCACATGCGCTTATGAAATTTTTGTGCACGCCTGTCAGGTGGTGGTATCTGCAAAGTTTTCATAGAATGGGAAAGGCGGCGTAAAGTTCTGAGTAGATGGCGCTACCGTTCGTACAGAGCAGTCTCAAATGTTTGTTAGCATGGTCTTTCTAAAGCGTATTCCCACTGGTTTTTTTAGTTTTAGGTTTTTTTTGAAGATTTTTATTATAGTTTTCTTATTCTCACTATCAAGTGAAATATGTACTCAGTAGTTAATCTTCCCAAACGCATACATGTGTATAATGATACGTATGTGTTAATACGAGTACTAACACAAACCTATAAACGTGTCAATACAAAGTCGCCAGACTATGAGTGGTTATATAACTATGCGCTCAATTAGAATGGAGTGTTCATGTCGCCGGTTACTATAAACATGTCTGGGCTTGAACCATTAATGGTCCATTACATGCCACGACTCTCTCTATAACGAAGAAGGCGTAGAGCATACTCCCTTACCCTCTCCCAGTGCGGATTGGTGAAGGGGCAGGTCCAATCCAAGAGCTTCCTTATGCCATTCGAATGCTGACCTGTCCTAACGTATCGCTATGTATTATAACGCTAAGATCGACGGATTTACGTGCCCTTTGGAGCACGGAATCGCTCGATACATTTTTGCGCCCCGTCTTGCTTAACTTGGTCGAGTTATGTATGTATGTATTTGTACCGTAGTAACGTAGGAAATATTTCTTCATTAAAAATTTTAACATACACAGTCGTTATTATAATGCAACGTTTAATTTATATTACCATAAATTTTTATGATCTCGGCTTTTCCCATTAAAGCGGTTTTTGGTAAAATTCAATTAATAAGTGTGAATAAATACTCATTATATCCACCGCCGCCTCTCTACTTAACTTAATTATTGTTTTGTCATAAAGGTGTATACACACTATCCATATATATTTTTACTGTAAAAGGAAATAATATAGGTATATTTAAATATATTTGAATGTAATATTTGATTTAATTTAATTATAATTGTAGCTTACTTTGTACAATAAAACCACTTACATAACAATCCGGTATATTGTTATTTCCTTTTACTACACTATATTAAGTAGGATCATGTACAGACAGCTTTACAGCGTGATAGAATTACATTTTGTCACGAATCGCATGTTTCTTTCTGTTTATTTGTTTAATGATACACTTACAACTGTTCTGGACGTCATCGAAAGCGTTTAATTATGTCAATTGTGGTGATCAACGTCGAATCAAATCGATTTATTTCATTCTCGAAGTGTTTTTTTAGTTTGTTTAGTAATTTTTGTTTAATTTAAAACCTTTTGCCTCCAGTGTGCTATATTATTGAACTAGTAAACCCACCTCGCTTCGCTTCGGGAACCCTGTTCCTTAGTACCCATACTCGAAAATTTGTAAGATGTGATTGTTTAAACAGACAAACTTTTTATTTATGAACTGATTGAAGTAACACATATAATTTTAAATGAAGTTTACCACAACAAAATTGTGAAAACCGCATCCAAATCGGTTAAATGGTTACTGAAATCAGCGCGCACAAACGCACAGACTTAGTGACATAATATCTAACTATAATTGTTTAGGGTTTTATTGTGTTAATTTTTTTTTAATTTTATTGGCCTTTGGCCACTTATTGGTACTTATTACGTGTACATTTTTTTTAGTTAATGAAACGTGTGGAAATCGTTGAAAATTGCGTTGAAATATTCCATTACAGTGTTTCATACAGGTGAAGCTACTATGTTACACATCAAATTCCAGTAACATCCACAATTTTTTTTCCAAAACCATAAAATTAAAACATCTGTCGTAACCATGCAACCAGGCATCAGATACAAACAGAATATAAGATGAATTATGTTTCTCTGATAATTCCCTACTCTGGTCTGTATTCATCTAGTACGACTCCTTGGGGAATGTTGTTCTTGATTCCGAGAACTTGTATTCTCTGAGGACACCGTTTATACAAACACTTTAATTTGTACATGTTAGTTATTGCTGGTAATAACTGAGTTAGTTATTGCTGGTAATAACTGAGTTAGTTATTGCTGGTAATAACTGAGTTAGTTATTGCTGGTAATAACTGAGTTAAGCGTGTGGTTGATTTAATTATTTACTATGTATATGATTTTATAATACTATGTATACAACAATCAAATTCTTATGCTAGTCTTTGTTCTCGGCTTTGTCCACGTGGGAGTCAGATAACGACGATAAACCATTAAAATTATCCCAAAGCATAATTGGGATAAAAACTATATCATAGTGCACCGCTAACGGAGTTTACCCCATAGTTTACTTAGGAATGAAAGTTTGTATAAAAATCTGTTAAAAGTACTCCCACACCCCGAGAATTGGCCCATTCTCGGGCAACAGCTAGTAGAATATAAAGTAAATATGTATGTATATTTTACGCCGGCCAACAAAGTAGTGGAAAGAAAGAAAAATAACTGGCCCTCAAGTTCTCAGCCGAAAAATGACAAGTCGTTTAGTGACTTATAAGCCAGAGGATGGAAGCTAGCCAGCGGGGTTTAACACTGTTGCACCAGCCTAAAGTATCATCAGGATCAATTTGAATGGCCTTTAAAGATAAGGACAGGGCGATGTTATTTCGTCGGCTGTTCAACAGGACCACAAGTAGGGAAGGTTGGCTAGGACCCCAAATTAGATGAGCCCCTTACACCCGAAAGGAAATATTGTAAAGCAAACCTAGTACAAAAGGATGAGAAACAAGACACTGAAAAGTGCTCTGAACAGCGGTATTTATAAAAACCTAATATTGACAGCCGGCATTTGGCACCAGCGGTGCAGACAATCGGTAGTCGCCTTTGGATGCTTTCCAATTTTTCCCAGTCTTTACCCGTTTCATCCAGAGCCGAGGCTTGAAAAGCTGCGTTCATAGCAAAGGGTAAATTCGTTATCGGGTAAATGGGTAAATAGCAAGATAAAAATCGACTTAAGAAAATAACTTCAGAAAAAAGTAATAATTTTTTATGACGTCGGTGCTAAAAAGCCGTTGAATTTAAAATTGCGTTTTAGGTGGAATGAAATAATAATTTAATTAAAATTACTTTTTTTAGTAATATTTTTTCTTTAATTGCACTTTTGAGTAAAACTGAAGTAGTGTACACTATGATTTGGCCAACTTTTTGAGACGTTTTGAGAAGATTAATATTTATATACATACAATTAACTCGTCCCTGAAATTATAATTCAAGAAACACAGTCATATCCAAAATATGCTACGAATATCAACAGTACAGTGAAAAAACTATAAAGTAGCAATACAAAAGGAGAGGGAGCAGAAAATTATTCATAAAAGAAAATATTCAAAGAGGAAAATAATGTTTCTTAACTAGGTCTGCAGGATATCAGGCTTTTTCTTTTCTCATGACTGCCATGACAAGTTCTATAGAGGTTTTATTGACATAATTAAACTACTTTTTTAAAATTACCTCTTTTTTATTGTATGGCCTTGTGTTCTATAAACTTAAATAAACAAATAAATAGAAATTAAGTCTACAGATTACTAATGCATTAAATAAGTCTACAGATATTATAATAGATCATTGACATGAAAGAGTGGTGACCGAAAAAAAGAACTTTATTTATCTGTCAGTCCAAATATTGATGTTTTGCTTTGCTTACGTAAGCCTACATTTTGCCAATGCTTCTTATCTCATTTTCTCCCACGTTAAAATGTGTCGGTGTCTTTTTCGTTTCCGTTTCAGTTCGTTTGCACGTCATTTCCGTTTCAGCGAATTCCAAATCACAACGATACTATAGAAGCTTTCAGCTCAAAATACAAGTAAATCTTGGACTCGAGATTAATGCTATCTCGCAGTGCTGTTGTTGTTTGCCATTAATGGGTTAAAGCCACGTTGTGTTACTGTTATTTAGGTGACTGTAAATTTAGTTTTGAGCTGCATTCTATCTGTTATCACCAGAGTTAGATGAGGATAGTTCCACACATGGTATATGGCGATAATGACATATCACAAAATATTAAGCACACCTGGAAAAGCCTATTCCCTATTGTTTAAAATAGTCACTATAATAGTCGATTTTCATTATAATTATCGTTATTCTGATTCTGATGTTGCATACAACTAATAAAATCAAGGAATATGGTCACGAAGTAAAACGCAAATGTTACAAGTATTGTGTTTTCCGAAAACGATATTAACTCTTGAACATTTGAATACAAAATCAGTTTACGTTAACGATTTTCTGCTTAGTTTCTAAAGAGTTTATTGTAACCACGCCTTTACCCGCTGGCAGTCTTTAGGTTTTTCTAATTAAGGGGCCTATTAGCGTGTTGGCGTCGACTACAATTTACTGAAACCAAACCGCTAACCCGATTAGGTTTTTTTAATGAGTTATTAAGTTTTTGTACCGTTTTTCCGTTTTATATTTCGCTTGATAAAATTATCTCTTTGGTTTTGAGGTATTGAGTTGAGGAAAATAAATTATAGAGGTATTTCAAATTATAATTGGTGGTAAATTTATCTGCTAGGTGTTTCATCGCCGGCGCGCGCTAAAAAAATTGACGGTCGTCTAGTAACGAAGTTTCATCCATTTGTTTTCTGGAAATGGTCTTTATAACTTATTCTAGTAACGTCATAACAAGCACTGCTTATTATCCCATAGCTCTCTACAATACATCAGTCAAAACTTAGCGAAAAACAAACGAATTGACAAAGATACAAACAGACGTATAAACGTATAAACCCAATATTATTATCCTACTAATATTATAAATGCGAAAGTTTGTGAGGATGAATGTTTGTTACTCTTTCACGCAAAAACTACTAAATACGTTTTGATAAAACTTTACAATAATATAGGTTACACATCAGAATAAGACATAGGCTATAATTTATTAAGATATAGTGAGAATTATCCAAAATATATTACTAAATATTTGCAAACGCAAGGAATTAGTTTCCCGAAGACAAGCGAGGGCGGGTCACTAGTCTTAACTATAGACACCTATTAGTTTTGGTTGTAATATATGATTAGATGGTTAATTACGAGTACAGCGGGTCAGGCTGGTAAACACCCACCATTATACGAGTATCTATTTGGTTATTTAAAATTTATTGAAGTTAATGTATTTATCTACCAGCTGACCTAATTGTCAGATAGTTGCGAACAGATAAACTTAACTGTTCGGCCTAATGGCCTAGATTAGAATAAACACAACAAGAGTTATACCTAATTATGCTGTATTTATTAACTTTAACAAAACAAAAAATCGAATTCAACATCCTATAAAATTTGAGGGTTTCCTTAGATTTCCCTAGAATTCATCATCAGATCGTGACTTAGAGGCAGTGGGTTCACCTTGGAAGTACGCTCTTTCAAATTAAAAAATAATAACATCGGTTCACAAATGACGGAGGAATAGCTGGATATACATAAAATAGAGACGTCAAACATAAAACCTCCATCTTTTATCTGGATCTTTCTAAACATAGTAAATGATGTCGGTTAGAAAGATCCAGTTCTCTTTGCTCGACTGCTTCACATAGGAAAATAAGCTCCTTGGGAGGTTTTTGCTTCTTCTTCCAAGAGCTCTCTTAATGGGATTTTGAAACAACTTTTAATAAGCTTCATTTTATTAATTCATTCATACGACAGGAGGGACCGTTTGCGGTATCCTGATGCATTGTAGATCTTCTTTATTTTGCAAAATATTACGAGTACTTACGATACTACAGGAAATTCATTCTTAGCGCTTAGTGTGTGCTTTTATTTGCCCTTCGTTTATTTCTTTAATTTGGGTCCATGGAGTGATGGAGAAACTCATTTCGTTCCCCGCAGTGGGTTTAATGGGACAACAAAGTTAATTTTCTCTCTTTAAGCCTGGTTTCGTGACCTTGTACGTAACAAAACAAATACGTTTAAATTAGTTTGACCTTACAAGCGCTTGTTTAGGGTACTGGGACGAAACGTAAAAAACTTCTGCCCGTTTGTGAGCGTAGCGAATGCATAATATACGAGTATTATGAAGTTAGGATTTGATGAAAGGTTGCATTTAAGTAGATACGAGTATATTTAGAGCTCTGTTTTCTGTATGTTTTTTATACTAATACCCGAGCAGATCACCCGATGGTAAGTGGTTAATGTTGCTCATGGCATCAAAAGCACCGCCGATGCGTTGCCAAGAAAAAGCCAAGAAAGAAGAAGGTAGGTAGTGAATCTACAATAACGGCCCTTCTATAAAATTATGTTTTAAATTTTTAAATTTTTCTTCAAAGAACTGTTTTTCTAAGGTTTAATGTGATCAAATATTATGCACGGTTAAAGTTAATAATGAAAATATACGATGCTAAAATATGTTTCAATTTGCGTATTGGAGTATGCTCTAGGCCTCCTCATGTATGAGGAGACACCGGTGCTCAGTAGTGGACCTTCAATTGATCAATCAGTAATATCTGTTGATATAATAATATCATGTAACCAGCCTAACTTACAACTTATTCACCGAGTCAAATGGTGGTGTATCGATAGATATTTGAAAACAACCTCAAATTGGAAACATATTTATTGACGACCGCGTCGCCTAGTTGTTAGTCAACCTGCGCAACGAGTGGTGTCGGGTTCTATTCCTAACCGGTGAAGATATGTGTTCTTAGGTCCTGGGTGATGCCAACCGTGACGCACGAGTCATTATTGCGGAGGTGTGACAGCTTAAACTTTTATTTATTTACTAGTGGTCCCAGCGTACTTCGTACCGCTTTATAATTAAAAAATGTTTTAGTGATATATCGACAGCAACGCCACCTACCGGGTCCAATTGTGAATCTAAACCATTCTCGGATCCACCTGAAGACACACAAAAAATTTCAACCAAATCGGTCAAGCCGTTTAGGAGGAGTTCAGTCACATACACACGCACACAAGAAATATATATATTAAGATTATATTATTACGTTCAATAGGTACAGTTATGTTCTGAACTGTCAGAAGAAGTTTGTTTCAAACAAAAAAAATACAGTCGAATTGAGAACCTCCTCCTTTTCTGAAGTCGCTTAAACAGTTATGGATTTTAATTTATAATCTAATTTTGAAAAGTCATATCGGCCGTAGTACAATAGGCAACTATGGTTCTCGTGGTCTGATATATTGTTATTGTGGACTTAAATGGCACACTTCCTTGCTAAGTATCGGGCCAAATACCCTTGTTTAGTCAATAATTCTTCACAAACCCTTAATGAAGGCCCGTTCTTGGCAGAGTTTTTAGGTTTTCTAATTAAGGGGCTCTATTAGCAAGCTTGTGTTGGCTGTTATTCGTTTAAAGTATGTACCTAAGTGTTCTACAGTGAAAATTAGATTGGAATTTTTGTACAAAAGGTTCAAAAGAATGTTGAGCAATTTTAAAACTATAACCAATCGACATTTATATATGTAAGATAATATTTGGGAAAAAATATTAATAGGGACATTTATTTAAGTATGTGATAACAAAAACGCCTGGAAATAATAGTGCGGCAATCGAGTCTGGAAAGGTATAGGAAAGGATACTTACTAATTATTTATGTTACTTTTAAAATATTATGTACTGAATACTTCTTTTTGCCAATTGCTTAAGACTCGAGTTCCAACAATAATTTATCTATTGTATGGAAATCTCCGGATGGCTTTAAAAGTTTTATCACGAACGGTCAATCATCCAACTACTGAACCTGAAATTAATAATCAAATGCGAATTCAAGTCATTTAACAATGTGAGTATTTTTACAATACTCTTATGAAACGTAACTTTATTTTTTTTGCATCTAAGTACCACTGTTTATAAGGCGCTTTCTAATTTTTATATTATTGAGAAGAAAAAAGACTATAGAAATCATCTCGTTCAATCAGTTACCATCAACACAAGCTGGGCTAGAGCATAAAAGCACAATTTTAATTCTTTCCACGTACGAACACACTTTGCCCTATTTTCACTTGCCTATTTTAAAAGCTGCATTTTATGAGAAATGTTTGTGAAATTCTACGCGGCTTTACTTTGCTCAGTACATTTATTAGACTTCGATACGCCTCAAATACTAAGGCACTAGACTTGTTTGAATTTATAGCATTCCAGCTCAAGTATGTTTGGAGTTATATTCAGAATTCTTTCGTACACATTACACAACAACGTGAAGTCGACATTTAATATTGTTACTGAAATAACTCTGTATCTGTACAGTTCCCCTGTCAGGTACAGTCACGTACAGTATCTTACTCGTGTTAACAAAGAAGTGAAAAACTTGAAACCCGATTACGTAATAAAAATTGTACATTTGGGAATGGTTGCTAACCAACTTTAAATAATAATGGATTCTGAATGTTGATTTGGAATTGAAAATAATAAGAGCAACCATAAGATGATTTTTTTTATTTTTCACAATACGTCGTCTTGTTCTCGCCTAATTGAGTTTTGATATTGACATGGATAGTCCCTTTTACCACTATTTATACATAAGCCACAATAGAAAAATATTATTACCAATATCATCTATTTTGTTAACATTAATTATTTAATTTAAATAGACATAAAATGCAATGACTTCTTTTAATAACAGATTTGAATATTATAAGTTAACTATGTAATAAATTCTGGAATACAATTCAATTTCTATTCATAGAAGATTTAATATGAGGGCTTAATTAAGTTATCGGTAATTTTTCGTATCCTGTGTAGCCGCACTCAACACTAACTATAGTACCTATTAATACAATTTTATAAGACGTTCCTATTACAATGATTTTTTAATTATTAAATATACCATTTACGAACCGATGTTTCGAAATCTAACGAAAAAGAACATTGGATATATGCGTGTCGCGTAGACGAATCGCGTGTGTTCGGAGGATTTAGGAAAACTGAGTTCGTTGGACGTTGTCTCTTTGCTTGATTTAAGTGAATCCCTTTGAGTAAAAGGTAATGAATAGCGAATAGTGAACGTCAAAGACAGTAACGGGCTTCAAAGGGTTAACTGGTATGAATCCTACACGCAATTTTGATTTTAGAATTACTTGACGCTCGGGACCTAATCCACGCATCTCATCAAAGTCAGTGTTTATTTTCCAGAACAAAAAATAAAATAAAGTGTCGCGGGTGGCATGGACAACATAAATAACACATCGATAACACCATGACCTGTCAATAAATAGCGTAGTCCTCGTCGTTTTTGAGTCATACCACTGATGTGAATAAACATTATATCTGTCACATAAATATCTGCTCCGACCGGGAATCAAACCAGGGGCCTCACTTCACAGGCAGGGCCATTACCAACTAGGTAGACAGTCTCGTGTCTGACAAACATCAACTGTCCGAACTGAGCGACAAGAAGGGCCGCCCTGAAAACTAGTTGTAAAAATTGTAGCCCATAAGTTATTCTGAACTATAGTTATAGTTGGCTATATTACTGTAAAGTATCATCTAAATCCGTTAGATATTTTTTTTGTGAAAGAGTAACAAACATACATTCATATACATTATACAAACTGTCGCATTTATTTTATTAGTAATATAGCATTTGTCATGTTATGTCTGTGTTGGTCAGGGATGTTACGGACCTCCGTAACCGTAACCAAAACTATCAGATATTTTAAATAATTTTACAAGTGTAACCAAAACCGGTAAAATATTTTTATTTTATTATGATCTGGGTACTCACGATATGTATTTTGAAACGCCGATATTGAGTACCCGGTATTGGTACCCGATCGTGAGTACCCGGATCATAATAAAATGTGTACAATCCGCGATGAGTTAAGTTTAAAATCATAAAATATTTTTAATATAGCCATATCCATTTACAAATCCCAAAATTTTGCCTTTATAACATCCCTGCTATTTATAACAGAAAATATTAATTTTCCTTTGCATCGTGATAAGAACAAATCACACAAATAAGTGAAAGCCTGCAATATTTTTATGATTCTGAATAAACATATCCTCAGGCTATTGGCTTACTCGTGGGGCCAGAGAACCCCCGAGCAGCCCGTAATATGTTTAAATAACACCCCGGGACTAATTTATTACAGCACTTACTTCTCCGTATTACAAGGCTCAAGGATAATTATATCCTTATTGGTTATTTTATGGAATACTTGTGCCTATCCGCGAATTTGGTCATATGGGTATTAATAGATTTAAGTTTTTAATTAAGTTCATCACAGCGATATAACTTCTCGTGTATTTTAAACCTCGTTAATAATTATTTTTGACTTGTACTTTAAACTAACTATAATTATAAAAATAAACATTAACACACTCATACCCCAGCGCTAGGATTCCGTGTGTCGCGGGTGGCATGGGCAACACAAATTACACATCACTAACACCCATCACCCGAGAACAAACATTTATTTGTCACATAAACATCTGCCCCGACTGTGAGTCGAACCCGAGAACCCTCCGTTCGCAGACAGAGTCACTACCAATTAACTGTATTTGATAACCCCGTCGGTTATCAAATACAGTTGATGTTTCTTGAACTTAATCAACCACTTCAAAATGAACCCTATAGAACTAATAATGAATATTTTTTTCATTTAAAGATCAAAAATATAAACATGATAAAATTAAGAAAACATGAAATTTGCATAATGTCTGAAATAAATGAGTACCAATCAATGACATTATAGGAAAGAAAAATACTATATAACATCATGCATGAATGCGCTTCAGAGAAGTGTATCTTTAGACATACATACCTACAAATTCAAAAACAAAAACATGTGGATATTTTTACAATACACGGAAGAACTTTTTTGACCTTACCACCGTTTCACAAAGCCGAAAAGAAATTCTTTCAATTGAGATAGGTACACGATGGAGAAATTCCTAAATATTTTCTGTGACCTGTGTGGGTGGGTGTACATGTTCATAATAAAATCCCAAAGCGTTCGCACGCGAAATAGTGCCTAATTAACGCTCTATCACGTTCTTAATCCAATTTCCGAAGTTGCTTACACTCGTTGTTTACATTGTCTACAGAATAAACCCGTAATATTTTCTGGGAAAATAGGAGGTGGGGCTATTGAAACTAGAAACCTTGTTTATTTTATAGATTATATTGTTGACAATACTTATTTAATGAGTCACCAATATAATAATATGGTTTGCATTGGCTTAATTAGTAGTACATTACTGAGCTCGAGTGTTTTCTCATCACTAAGGAGACGACTAGGCTATGAGATCGTCAAATATATCGTCGTAAAAAGTCAAGTTAAGTGCCTTAATTCTTAATGGACAAGACTAGATTCCTGAAGATACATTAACAGCTTTTCTTTCCTTATTTTATGTTCAATTTTCACAAATATTTTAAACATGTTAGAGACGGTATAGATCCCTGCTATATGAGTTCAATTCGCTTTTAACCTGATCTTTTTTAATTGACTCATCTCGGAGCACTCTTAACCTGATTTTTATATCATTAAAGTTTCATGAAATAATTTAAACGCATATGATTCAGAGAACATTATATTACATTACGTATAGACGTTTACCTTCCTGATTTTTGTAGGAAGTACATACAGAGAAAAAAATAAACCTTGCAGAGCAGTAAAGTGAAGTAAAGAAGAAGAAAGTAAAGTAGAATCGTGTCGCAGTTAGTGTCGCGAGTGTACCCTGTGGTGTGAATAAAAACTCAAGCAGGCCTCCTTTCCATTTCTACTCCTGTGACAATATCTTAAAGTCAGCTTAATCCAACCAAACGTCTCAAGACTATTGGAACTATTGGACTATTGGAACATTTGAAACCTGAATACATCCGAATACCACTCTAATGTAACCGTATAATCGTATGTAGACAAAATATACCTGAATGTACCCGAAAGTACTTAAAGGTACCCGATTGTAACTGAATGTACCCGAATACACCCAAATGTACCCGAAACAGTGGGTAATCGACCCTTATCGTGGTCTGATAATAACATTCCGTCCGAAGCGCATATAACTCATTTGTATATGAAAAACAATTTGTCAAACCAACCAGCGCAATAGGATAATGCAATAAACATTTCAAATTCGCCGCACACACGCGAGCACCGTCGCGAATACGTCAAACTCACTGCAATTTAAATGGCCAGAAGTGTACAAGCACGGAAAGTTATTATAAAGTGTATTACGGCACGTCATTTGTTTCTTAAAAGGGAATTTATATTCAAGGGACGGTTGGCGCTTCGTCAGTCCCACCCGGTCTGTTTATTTTCTTTTAATAGGACAGGTAAAAATATCCGTTAATATATTTTAAACTAAATTACGAAATCCCTGGTTTGGAATAATTATGGGAACTAAGCTGCTATTACATTCCCAAGAGTTTAGTAAAAGGTGACCTATTAAATAATAAGCCATAGGTAGTATCCGCCATTGTACCAATACACGAAAGAATAGAACGTCGTAGAACGTACGTAGAAGAATAGAAATATATTATATTTTTAAGACGTTCTTTAAATTAACATGTCTTTCTTATTTCTTAACCGGAAAAACTAAATGTTTCTACAAAAACTATACTAAGCTTATTACAATACATCAGTGAAAATCATATTTCAATCGGTTCTGTGATTCGCGGGAAGAAACACACAAACAACCAGCCAAATGGGATCTACTGCCTTAAAGAGTCCCAATTGTCGGAAATGTTTATGTCGCCCGAAGGCCTCCGACATGGCTTTATGATTGGTATTGCCACAGGAGTGGTTAAGGGTTGGGAAAGGAATAAGACCACACCACAGGATAATAATCGCGACACTGTAACTACAACACGACACTTTTCACTTCACTTCACTTTGCTGCTCTTCCTTATTTTTCTTCTACTTATCCTCCTTCCAGATTCGCTTCCGAAACTAAACTGCCCATACCATGTTTCCGATCGCCTTAATACTCCTAATTTCCAACACAAACATTCCAAATTTACACACTTATTTACTCGTAAGTTCCTGGTCTCGTTACGTCGAGAACATTCTAGAAATTATATATTTAAATTTCTTCTATCCCGCTCGCACACTTTTCATATGCACGTCATAGCCATGATGGCTCTGACATACGTGTCAAGATTTGACAAATGAATTTACGCCACAGTTTCTAACAATAGCCAGCTTTAAGAGCTTTCCGAAGCACGTAATCTTTTGAGAAATTTATATCGTTAGTGTTCACCCATCCAACTACCAACCGCGCCCGCTGTTACCTAAAGGTGGCGGTTCGCGACCGAGACCGAGACAAGCGACCGAGACAGGAGGCCGAGACAGGAGACCGCTACAGTGTCTCGGTCTCCACGAGACACTACTTGTCCCAGACAAGTAGTGTCTCGCTGTCTCCTGTCTCGGTCTCGGTCGCGAGTTGTCGCTTATACATTGCCTCTGGTCAAGTGCCGGTTGCGGTCTCCGGTCTCGGTCTCGTGTCTCGGTCGCTTGTCTCGGTCGCTTGTCTCGGTCTCGGCCGCGAACCGCCACCTTAACACGGTCTATATAATTATATTTTTTGTGGTATTAAGGTAGCAAACGTGCATGCAGCACCACCTATCCGCTGCCTCCCATGACAACTGTGACCGACACAGAAAAAGACTCAAATGGGGACTAGGATGGTTATTCCTGTTAGTAGACTGTGTTAGAACATTAGTCGATTAGTTTGTTAATGAGGATTAGGACAGGCACTGTTAGTACTTAATAGTTAGTCCTGTTAGTTGTTGTTATTATATATAAATGTACTGTATTGACTTTTATTATTGATGCGACGTACACACCCGCGAGCAACACTCGTAATATGTTTAAATAGCACCTTGGGGAGCTGTTTGTTTGAGTTGTTACTTCATCGTATTGCAAGTATTAAACCAGTCTAAATATAACATTTATTTTTTGTCATTTTATAGGATAGGCATGTAACGCTACACACTAAGCGCCCACACTAGAATTCCCTGTATCGTGGTTGCCATGGACACAAGAACAAGAACATACAATGAGATCGAGAAACTAATTTTAAACACAATTCAAATATCCGCCTCGCTAGGAATCAAACCCTTCGAATGGCGATCGGGCCTTGTAACCATTGCGCTCTAAGCATCGTCATAAGTATATCAATCTATGTATCTATCTGCCCTTTAAGTTTATTGATGGACATAATTATGCCTCTTCTAATTGTACCCACTCCGTCTATTCCTGGGCCCTCCTAATCCAGCGGCTTCCCGCTGTCTTAAGCTAATAAAAAACTGTTTTAGGTGTTAAGAAGACAATAAAAATTAAAACAATAAATACAGAAACTTATTTAAGTGCCTTATCCTTGTGCCTTTATCTACTTTTCGTACTCAATATAATCAACAAACAGACAGACAAGCCTGATGGTGGGTTCCATACGCCACATCGAATTGATGGTAAATGAATACGCTCATAACGAAGTTCATAATGTACGTAATGAGAATCACTAAACTTGTCTTCTTGTCACATTTTATTTAAATAGCCAATAAACGAGCAGAGCCATCAGATGGTAAGTCACCGTTCCCGATGGACATCAACAACACTTAGTCATTGTACCGTCAATAAAGAAGACAAAAGAAAAAGAAAAGCTTCCAAGCTCCCAGCTGGGACACGACGAGCCGTTTGGCGGGTTGTTGGCTACCAACATCGCCTAGACAGGCCGACTTTACGGGAAAATTGCAAACAGAAATATGGCAGAAAAATGATGATAGTAAGAATTTTAAGTAATCCTTAGCCATGGATTATGGGTACCTATACAAGCCCTACCACCAAGCAGGAAGGCCGGTTTCTGTCGCCTTTTACGATACCATAGTCTGCCAGTATGTAATTGGGGTCAGTATAACAGACCGCCTCAATACGGCCAGAACGTACATATTTAGGCTTACGTTATCATAATTGACGACCCCATAGCCTAGTTGGTAGTACCCTGCCTGCGAAGCGAGCGGTCCTGGGTTAGATTTTGTGTTTGTTGTCGGGTCATGGGTATTTGTGTTATTGGTTTTGTCCATGCCCTGTGGCACAGAGAATCTTAGTGCGATATGAATAAGACCTGACACGCTAAGATTGGCTTTAGACGACGGAACTTCTCAACGGTTAATATCACAAACATAAAATGATAGCCCCTTCTTAACCTCGTCAGAACCTGGGCCTGAGCCCAGGAAAAGCTTCATAGGACATTATATTGCAATACAAATACATTGCAGTAAACAGCACAGACAATTTGTTAAGCTATTGCACAGCTTTTATCGCGGGCCTTGAGCGTGGGGAGCGAATCCAGAAATTCCGTAACGAAAAAAACCTAACACCCCCAATCAGCGCCATCTAGTACCTTAATACTAAGGTATGGTACGTATGTTTTCTACAAACTAGATGGCGCTGTTCTGATATAACTATATAACTTCTAATCATTATAATTGCATAAGTTGATAAAAAATGCTATGCAATAGCTTTACCGCGGCAGTCTCCGAGTGCCGCATTTAATTTTTTTTAATCAAAGTTTTATGAGTGTTTTTAAATAATACTAATATTATAAATGCGAAAGTTTGTGAGGATTGATGGATGTTTGCTGCTCTTTCAGGCAAAAACTAAATTAATAACGGATTATGATAAAACTTGCAGTAATGTAGCTTATGCATCAGAAAAACACACTATTTTTTATCACTATTTTTTATTTTATTTTTTATCCTAATACTCCTACGGGATCGGGATTAACGTGGGTAGAAATTAAACCAATCCGCAGCTTGTTATACAAAATAGTTATCATTAAAAAATTAAAAGTCACAAAATGTCCAGTAAAGCAGGCGGGTAACAGCTAATATTAATTTATAATACCCCTCCATCAAAAAAACCTGCGCAAGCGCTCCGAAAAACTTCAAAAACATCCGCTAATTAACTACGTATAACGTAAAAATCAACATGTATGTTTGCCACACCTAATAAAAAGATTTAAACAAAACCTAGATACGCAGAAACAGCGTACAACTGCTCCCAAACAAAGTTGGAAATAAATAAGGTCATCATCATCACAACCCATAACTGTCCCACTGCTGGGCACGGCTCTCCCCTCACAATGTGAGGGGTAAAAAAGGTCATAGTCCTTATCATTTTAATAAGATTTTTTGAGGTTTTTGAACATGAAAAGTGTTGCAGTATGCTCGTAGGTCTAAGGTGTTAGAAAAAGAAAAAGTTTATTAGTATCTCAACGTTCAGAAGTTGGTGAATTTGAATTCTTGCTAAAATCAAGAAAGACAGTGCAATGTTTCCTAAACGGGACGAAAGGTGTCCGACGCATTGGTTAAATTTTGAACGAATGACTGCGTTGTAGTACATGGAACTAAACTACATAGAACATATTCACGTGTTAAGTAATTATACTGCCCACCTTCTCCGTAAGTTTCAATTTGGCCAGTAGAAACTATAGCTTAAAGTTTGAAATAGTTCCCCAAATATGGCCATATTAGTGGTTAACAAAACAATGTTATGTGCTTAGCCTTAAATACCGTTTGGCTCTATTGAGCATTTACGGCTTTACCCTTGAGGCAAGTTTAAACAGTTGGGTGTACGTAGTTATGCGTAAATACATCATTCCTGACCCTAAGATGGCAACATACTTGCCCTCATGCTTAATATCTAAAAAAATTGAATAGCATCTTAACCAATTTATAATATTAAATGTTAATATTTCTGTAAAGTTTTGATGTTAATATTTCAGTAAAACAAAAATTTTACAAATATGTTAATTTTCTAGTAAAATATGAATATTAAATGTTAAAAGAATTTTTAAATTTTATCTTAGTTTAACAGTTTTTTTATTACTTTAGTGAACATTTCTTCAAAAAAGAAATAGATAATTTCCCAACGATGAAATGGAAAAGTTTACACGTAAATAAATACGAGTGGCTATTTATAATCCATATAGCGCGAATATCCCAAACGTTTCAAGTCATAAATTTCGATTATTTTGCTCTACTGAATATCACAAACATGAATATTTATAGTATACGCACTTGCGTCCGTAAAAATTTAAATACAAATCCGTCAAAGTTTCACGTCAGGTCAGGTTCAATTAACTAAAACTAATTTGACGTCAGTTTAAAATATTTGATATTTTCAACCAATCGCTGCAGAAAAGTAAACACAAGTTACCATTTTTCCACATCAAACGGGCCAATCCAGTAACATCTGAGGGCAGCGATCCGTACCACAGAACATAACGAGTGTTCACAAAAACTCTTTCGTCTTGCACTTTAAAAAAACACAATTAAAAGCACTATCACCGATTTATTTGAGCCGAAATCGCGAACAACGGACAGCGTAGAGGGCGCGCGGCGGCGGCGGCTACGATACTACCGCTACGGCGCTACGAAGTCACCCGATCGTTGCCGAACACAGCCGATCTCCGCTCGGGGGAGCTAGGGCGATTCGCTCACTGTTTCATATTTTATATCGGTTGGGACGAAGCGGAATTACGGAGTTTGCTCGGGTAGGTTTTTATAGCGTAACGGAACCGAAGCGGCTGGCGCGCATTCTATTTGGAAGGTATTTTTTCAACTTGTGTGCTCGCCGACGAATTTTTTATTGTTCGCATCGCCCCACACTTGTAGGTCGTGTGATTTTAATGGAGAAAAGGCGTGACTCGTTCAAATAAGTAATAATGCGCGGATTCAGTACTTACAACGCCGCGAGTGAATAGCTTTGCTTTGCGTATTGTGTCTCTTCGTAATAGCAAGCGTAAATTTGTTCCTTTTTAAGTAATGAGTTTTACATCCAATCATTAGAGTATAATAGGAATAGGTATTGTAGGTATTTTCTTGAATACAAAATTATTTGAATACTTATAGTAAAGTGATTATGATGGACCTAACTATTTATAATGAGAGTTTTGAGTAGATAAAGGTGTGCTGAAATGACTTGCATTTTGAAGTACATAGCCAACAAACGAGCACACGACCCGCTTGATGGTAAGTGTATAAGACAAGTATTTGGGCACCATTTACAATGGTCTAAGCCCAAATCAAATTAGCCAGCTCAATGACCACTCACCATCGGGTGGTGCGTGTGCTCGTTTGGCAGCAAGTCACAAAACATATAGGTTGCTATGATGATCGTTTGAATAGGTTTAACTATGTAATTCAAACACACCCAATTTCTTCGTGAACATTTACAATGCATAGCTAGTTAGAGTACGACACAATTTGACAGTCGAAATTAGTTGAGAGACGCGCCCCTGAGGAACGTGGAATACTAAGTTTGGTACTAATCACCGTCGAAACAGAGCGGGCTTCGTTAAAAATGAGTAGGTTTAATTTTTCATCTTATATATAAAAATGAATCGCTGTTTTTGTTGCTAAGAGCAGATCTCCAGAACAGCTGAACCGATTTCGCTAATTCTTTTTTTATGATATTCCTTAAAGTACGAAGATGGTTATTACGGAGAGAAAAATTTAAAAAATTGCCTGAAAAAGTAAAAAAACAACACTTTTCTATATTCCCATACAAAAGATTCGTTATAATACTTAAAAGTCAATTTGAACTTTAATACCATAGCATAAAGTTTAAGTGTCAGTGGAGGGTTTCCGAGAAGGCAAAACAAATGACTGACACGACACGAGTAGTACGAGAGCTAACAACGTTGGAAAAACAAGAATTTGAGGTAGACCACTTTTTAGATAATTATGTTATCTCTCTCACTCTCCTGGACGTCATACGGACGGTCTGGCTGGCGGTAGACGTTGCGTTCATCAGTGCGCATCGCATCTGTACAGGTAAAATATCAATTTTTCAAATAATTTTAAGAAGGTTTCTTTTCTTTTTTTAATTGAACTTTTTGCAACATTAATTTTATTTATTTATTTATTTATTCTTTATTGTTCCAACAACACTGTTACAATGGGCGGACTTAATGCTAAACAGCATTCTCTAACAGTCAACCTTGAGAAAGTGCAGAGAACTAAGTAGGCTAAGTAGGCATTAATCTATTTGTAATTCCTGTATTGCACAATAAAGAATATTTCTATTCTATTCTATTCTATTCTATTATTGCTATAAAATATTTTTTTCAAATTATTGTATGTTGTTATTTAATTATCTAAAACCCCAAAATTTATTTGCCAGACAATAAATCAATTGTTAAACTTCAGCCAGACCGATCCAAAAGTGAAAAGTGTTGTGGTATCATTTGGTTGGTCTAGAAATAGTTATCAAATAAATGTCAGAGAAATTACTAAAAACTATTGAATTATTTTGTGGATTAATATGGTATCAAAATGATAATTTATTTTTGTACAATTAGACAGCCAGACCCCCCCGTATGATGTCCGGGAAAGTGAGAGAGATACCATATCTCAAAAGTAGCTTTCCTGAAATGGTCTCTCGAAAACGTTGCTAGCTCTTAGACCATTATGATATTTCCATTTCTTTATTTTCTCGATGACAGCTCCTGTGAAAACTTGAACGAGCGTCTTTTTTACATTATGCATGCATTATTTGATAAAAATATGACGTTTACACACTTACAAGGTTATATCAGATTCGGAGAAACTGATAGGGATGGAGCTATATCGATAAACGATAACACGATAACAGACCCGATTTTTTTTTACAAAATGTAAGAAACTAAACTACTGCCGGACACTTTTGTACAAATGTATTAACTAATATTATATTATATTTCATTACAAGATGTTACACGTATTTATTCTTGATTGATAATGCCAACTTCTTTAAAATTTTGGAAGCTGTTGTAAAATAAGTAGTTATAGGTAGGCACTCGACAATGAAACGAAATAATTATAATGACAGGTAATCTTTATTCATTTATTTTAATCAAAATCTGATGAATTTAATATAATAAATATATGCGATCGATATCATTACGTACTTATTTGGTCACAACACTACAACTATATAAATTAGAACTGTCATCGAGAATTTATTATGGATATTTTATTATGGACTAACGCCGGACCATATATACATAGTAGGTATAAGTTCCCGCGAACAAATCTCTTCACGTTTTTACTAATAAAATACAGTTAAAGTAAGTAAGTCAATCGGACAACACGACATCAAGTCAACACGGAAGCGCTCAAGAAATTTTTGCCACTAGCGGTCACCCATCCAACTACCGACCGCGCCCATTACTTGAGATCAACGCAAGCCGCCGGGCTATGAGCGCTTCGAGGAGACCTTAAATATATCTAACCATTCTAATACATTATCTTAGATTTATATAATTATTCTTTTAATGAATTTTTAATTAGGTAGTTACTACTTACTACTCCAAAAATTTATTGATGCAACTCGCACTTGACCATATTTTTCCATTTGACCATATTCAAACGCCGCACGCAAATCTTAATTTTCAAAAATTAATTTATAATTTAATTATCACTTGCTTCGGTGAAGGAAAACATCGTGAGGAAACCAGGAGCACACCTGAGAGTTATCCAAAATGTTCTCAAGGGTGATGTGTGAAGTCCGCAAATCCGCAGTTGACCAACGTGGTAGACTATGGCCTATACCCCTCACGTTGTGAGAGGAGACCCGTGCCCAGCTATGGGACAGTTATGGGTTGTGATGATGGTAAAATCTAAATTGTCTGTGGTAAAATGTCACTTGAAATGTAAACGTCTCTTTGCTGTGCATCTATAATTCTATAATATTACAATTCCTATAAAATTAAAAATTGTTGTGTACTACCACTTACTAAATATGCCTCCTATAAAGCGGCGGAAGAACCCGAAATGCAACGAGTCAAATTAATTATCAATCTAATCGTACTGCCGAGGAACGTGAAGATCGCAATGAACATGAAAAGAACTCACGGAGCGGTTTTTACCCGCTCCCGCCGCGGTGGCGGGCCCGCAGCTAAAAGCATAAACTCACGAGACCGGGGTTTTGTGCGGTAACGCAGCCGCCGCGGTTGTGATTATCGCCCG
The DNA here is from genome assembly GCA_905404295.2 of Ochlodes sylvanus. Classification (NCBI taxonomy): domain Eukaryota; kingdom Metazoa; phylum Arthropoda; class Insecta; order Lepidoptera; family Hesperiidae; genus Ochlodes; species Ochlodes sylvanus. The sequence goes on along the minus strand of FR990142.1, from coordinate 8,200,374 downwards.
CAAACCTGGCGGGCGATTACCGCAGTCGCCCGCCAACCTATCGCAAAGCGTGCGGGAGCAACCCGCCGAGGCTCCGGTTACCGCGAACCGCGCCATTCTAGAAGTTGCCCGCCGGTGTAGCGGGCGCCGCGAGTAAACCGAGCCCGCTGCGGGCGTAAACCGCCTCATGAAATGTGCCACTCGGTTTTACATACATATCTGCATTCTACAAGAGCTGCAGGCCCGCCACCGCGGCGGGAGCGGGTGAAAATCGCTCCGTGAGTTCTTAGGCTAAGACAGACCCGTGAAGCGCAACATTCGAGTAATAATGGTGCAAGCTTTTTAGTGACTATTAAAAGAATTACCACAGACAATTTACATTTTACCATCATCACAACCCATAACTGTCCCACAACTGGGCACGGGTCTCCTCCCACAATGTGAGGGGTATAGGCCATAGTCTACCACGTTGGCTAAGTGCGGATTTGCGGACTTCATACATCTTTGAGAACATTATGGAGAACTCTCAGGTGTGCAGGTTTCCTCACGATGTTTTCCTTCACCGAAGCAAGTGATAATTAAATTCTAATACGCACATAATTTTTGAAAATTCAGTGGAATATAATAAGTAGGTATCATAATAAAAAATCAGAAATTGTTATTTTCATTGTGATATTTCAGTGACTATTAAAAGAATTTAAGTGTTTTATAATTTTTATTTTTTGACATATCAACTTTCTTATATTGTTGACTTATCCACTTTTTTTTTATCTTACTAGCTAACCCGGTGACCCAAATAGCAGAATAAGTATAAAAAAAAATAAAGAATCTACTGTTAGGCGGTACGAAGTTCGCCGGGTCAGCTAGTTGTAAAGATATACATTTTAGGGTTACGATGTTGGTTTTTTACAAGCACAACCAACAGCGACTTTGATTATGCATCAAACCGATACAAAAAGTTTAATTGAAAAAGCTTGCATCATAACTTTGACAAAACCAAAAACCGACTTCAATATCGACAAGTAATAAAATGAGAACATCATCAACGTCATCATCATCATCATCATCACAATCCATGTTTAGAAAAACTCAAAACTACTCTTCAGATCTCACTCAAATTTAAATGGGACTACATGACAATCAACAGCTTTCGAATACAAAAAGTATCGGATCACAAAATGACGGAGAAATCGCTGGACTGATCGCATAAAAATATATAGGCGTCGATAGCACCTTCTCCTTTTATTGAAGTCGGTTAAAAATAGCACCAAAGGCCCGTCAAACGGGAGTCTAACCAGCGGCGTGGACTGGGTTCGAGGGGAGAGATGAGGTCAGATTTTTTGTCTGGTGAAACGGGTGGGATTTTTACTAATGTACGTGTTAGTATGTAAATTTAGTAATCTAAAGGTGTGTTAAGCTTTAATTAAAATTTAATGTTTGTTTTATATCAAACAGTTAACTAATAAAAAAGTTATGTCAGTATAATGAATCGCGTCTAAAAAAAATCGAGTGTTGATACTAAGGGACAGGTTTCCCGAAGATCGCTTCGCGACGACGGGTAATATTATAGTAATTTATACACCCGTAGGCGTATTACGTCAACTGTTTCAGGCAAACAAAAACTTACTAAAATTAACAATCTATTATAACCCACCCTCCGTTAAATCCCAAACAGGAGGTTTTACGCTTATTACATCGAAGGCGTGCGTGCTCTTCACGCCGCGAAGCTTTATTGTTGAATGCTGTTTAAAATTATAATTTAAGAATAACACAATTTTAATTAACTACCCTGTTTCATACGCTGTGCGTTACCGAGTTAATTTTCGAGTTTAATAACGACTGTCAACGATGAATGAATGAATGATATTTGAATGAATTAATTAATGAATGATAAAATATGAAGAATCTATATATTTTTTTATTTTTAAGTTTATAGCCGACGGTCAAACGAGAAGACGACTGTCTTCGTCCAACGTCACTCTTTCACATCACACTCTTTGATATCAGCGACACCAAAGGGATCATCGATGCGTTGTCGCCCAAGTAACAAAGAGGAGGGAAGAGAGAAACACTGGTTGTCACGCCCTCTGCCGAAACACGACAAAGCGTTTGGCGGATTACGCACAATAGTGCGGTAGCTAGGTAGCCGGGTTCAAAACCCCACCAGACTGAAGTACCTTCGGGATTACATTGTCACAGAACACAGAACAGAGTCTAGCGAGCTAAATTTGTAATTTTTAGCGAGAGAAATTTTTAAGCCGCCAGACCGATATAATGATATTCGACTGATTTAATGATATAATTTTAAACTGATATTATCGCGGACACTAAACATTATATTGTATACGGGTACTCACGATTTCGACGAAATATCGGTAAAACAATTCGAAATCGTGAGTACCCGTATACAATATAATGATTTAATGATAACAATCGGAACCGACGGCGTGACGTCGAATTAACAAATTAGTTCATAAATCTTGCTATTAGCGGTACCCATCCGCATACCAACCACTCCAGTGATCCCGTCTGAATCGACTTAAGCCGCTGGACAAAGAACTAAGCATACTGGTCACTCAAGCCATCGTCGGGCTATGATGTTTATTACACAAAACTCCATTGAAAAGGCGTGGTGGAAACTTTAAACCTACTTAATAAGACACTCCCCCCGTATGTTGATAAATTGCAGTCATTTTTATTTTTACGTCCTGTTATTAACATTGTCAAAAAGCATTTTTCATTTTCGTTAACGTAATTGAAGTCACATTTTTATTGCATCGTAAAAATGTTGACAAAGAAATGGCGACAATACGCCCCGGTGATATTTTCATTTTTCATGATCAATTATATTGCTATAATGTTGAGAAGATCTTAAATTTACTTATAACAATTTCAATTAGATTCCCTAATTAGAAACGATAAGAAAATTTTTATAGACAAATTCTTTTGTTAATATAAGTTTCAATATAATTATTCATTATACCTACTGTTATTATAGATCGTAATTATTAGAATTTAATTACTTGCCCTAGATAGGGAAAAAATATTAAATTTACTCAGTAATAATTTCAATCCATATTTTCAACTGTATAATTTAAGAACTCCTAATTAATTTAATTAATATTTTTATTTAGTAGACGATTTTACTCCTCTGTGTAAATTAATCAGTTTTAATATGTTCAGAGAATTTTATGGCCTATGACCCAGTATTTAGTGAGGGAACTGGTTCGATTACCGGCAGGGATAGACATCAGCTACGTGACAGAAAAATACTGGATGATTTTTTTTTCACTTGACATACTCGAGGATACGAAAGAACATGGTCATAGGTAAATTAAAAATATTGTCGAACAGTTACAGTCGAATTGAGAACCACCTCCGTTTTTGAAGTCGGTTAAAAAGTAAAGAAGGGTGCTGGCTCTCGATATCCGGAACACGACAGGTTGTTTGGGGACTGGCTCTAACAAGAGAGTAGCTAGGAGGTTTCACTTCTACCATCGGCCCTATCACCGAACAGCGGCGTCCTCTGTCGTCTCTTACGGTACTCTGGTCTGCTGGAATTGGTATTTATTCTGAGCCGCTCTAAACCGGCCAAAAATTATAATCCTTTTGCCTATTTACGTTCAAAAGCCCCTTGACTCGTTAAGTAATTAAAAAATAAAGCAGAAAACGTTTCCTACTTGGATATTACAAAAACTACATTACAGCTCTAATCCTTTCTTATTTATTCCTTATAGCACGAGCGAGCTCTAAAATCTTTTAAGTCGACTTTAATAATCTTAAAGCGCTCTGCGTTCCTCATTAAAGGCCGCTTCTTGAGAACAATAGCCGCCTGTGGTTAGGTATTCCAGAACAATTTTAACCACAAAGAAAGCGATGACCTGGACGAAAAGATTTACTTTCTTTGGTTATTCATTCAAAACTCTGACTAAAGTTTTCCTCGCAACATTGTCAGAGTTGTATACACTTAAGCAGTTTTTTAGAATACATAAGTAGTTTTTTGGGAGTTCACGTTTTAAGGATGCTGGACGAGACATTCCAGCATATTTTTCGTAAAAAATATAGGCGTTGAACAAAGAACCTCCTTTTTTTGAAGTCGGTTAATAACAATGGAGGAGGGCTTCGATGTTGTCACTGAATAAAATTATTTGGAAGATGGTTTACTCGTACGAGTATAATTTCCCTATAAACGATAACTTCATAATTTTATACAATAACTTGTCATTAGCAAGGGAACCCGATCCATCCTTTGGTTACTTTTAATGACGTCAATTCCTCTCAATTGGAGACAACGCCCTCCCATTTCGCCCGTACCCGCTGTCGTTGAGTTGTTTATGCGAATTCCCAAGCTAATGCCGCCGGCTGTTGATTCATGTCGTGTAACTCACTAACTAATAGCGTTAACTAGTTGCGGCGTGTCTTCAAACACGAGTCTAATATAAATTCTTGCGTCGAATTTATGCGCTATGTTATTTTTTTTGCGCCAACGTGACTCGTACATAATTGATGTAAGCCGTCAAGTCGCGAAAGATGGTTTATCAGCCAAATTAAATAAAGGGACATTCGACACGTTTGCAACATAAAATTCACACGTGATTAATCTGTTATGGCTTCCAAACAAATAAACAACATGTCCATAATATCTATGTTTCTTTGTCCACGCATTTCTCCGAAACCAGTCATCGGGATTTGTCCATTATTTATAATCGGTTTACAATTACTTAAAGTTAGGGAATTGTTTGAAGTCGGTGCGATTTTTTATAAGACGGCTCTGCTGGCACATTCACCAAAATTGTACGACCCTGATTTAGTATTTCGTAACTTTAAATTACAATATCTGGATGACCGAGCTTTGCTCGGTATTTTTTTTTATAAATTGTGTTTTTTGACTTCGTGTTACTTAACAACGCCATCTGCTGTTGAGTCGTTAAAGCAATTAGTTGCTCACAAAAAAGTATTAGTATTCGCCAATAGATGTCAGGAAGAGTCATATTTTCAATCGTTGGAGCCGATTCCGAGATCCAATTATATATATATATATAATTGGATCTCGGAATCTATATAATTGGAATCTCGGAATATATATATACAAGAATTGCTCGTTTAAAAGTATTAGATTAGATAAGAAGTCTACTTTTTTATTACCGCTACCGATAACCGCTGGGAAAGAAAGGATCTCGAGTTCTGACCACGTCCCGGAAAAAGGAACATAGGATGTTCTCCGATAAGGTAGACCTGAAGAAGATAGCGGGCATCTGTTGGTTTCAGAATTCTCAGAACCGGTAGTAGAGTAAGTCAGGGGAGGTCTTTAGCAGTGGACGCACAAAAGCTGATGAATGGATTTATGACCTTGAATGACAATATTTCGCTCGGTGACATAGATCTACAATTTTAGTATGACAATCACAACGTCATGCCGCAACAGACATCAAGCTGTTAAATATTAAACTGAATAAAGTGTCACCTAGAACTGAAGCCAACCGCCAAAAATATTCAAGTGCCGACTGAAAAGTGGACGGTCCGTGAAATACATAAAAAATTTAACAAGTTTGTTGCTCGCTTACATTCCACGACGATGGTCAAAACTTCATACGACTACGATTTAAAATTTAACGCGCAAGTTGACAATATAAATGTGATGTGATTCATTAGTGTTTTAAGTAATTATTTGTAGGTAATTATTTATATCAGTCGTTAAATTCTGTTGGGAGGTTGGGGGCATAAGAACATTCGGTGCTTGAGCCACTAACTTCAGCGTCAATTTGCAATAAGGCAGTGGTATACGCTCTGAATCATAGAATGCTCTCATAGCCAGTAAATGTACGGGATTAAGAAGATAAACTAATGCCACAATAGGACACCCTAAAGAACAGAAATCTCAAAAGCGTTAAAAAAATTACACAAGTAGCAGTCACCCATCCAACTACCGACCACGTTAGCAATTGCCTAACTCACGATAAAGACATCATCGTGCTATAAATACTTAAATATTTACATTTCAAGATCATTTGTGTCGTGTCGTGATCGTAACGTAGGCGTCTTGTGATGAGTAACAGCAAGCGTTAACTGTATTCAATGTTATTTCCGAATTGCGAATGCTGAATGCAAACTCGTCGCTACTGAAAAAGAGCACCGGCTGAATGGAGCATCGGATGAGATAAAAACTGAAGTTCTCTTTACAAAATATTAAAAACATAGCGTTTGTACTGGTCCTATGATAGAGAGGTAAAAGAGAAATACAATCGCTGGTAGATAATGCAATAAGCATCAAGCTCGCCATTTGTACCTTGTCCCAGTCCTCATAACAAACTAACCAACTAATGTTCTAACACCGTCTCCTAACCAGACTAACTATCCTAGTCACCATTTGAATCTTGTTCTAGGTCGGTCACAGTTGTCATGGGCGGCAGTAGTAGGGTGGCTCTGCATGCTCCTTTGCTACAGGAATACTTTTTTTAATAAGTTAAAGTTTATGTGTTTATATTGATATTTTTTAAAATAACTGTTATGTCATTTGCTTACAAACGCGATAAAGGACCACCTGGTGATAAACTAAAATATCTTAAAAAGCCAGGTTAATATTTCAGTAATAACGCACATATTCGAATATCAATTAATTAATTATGAACATGAAAATGATATGTGTCTTAAATAAAAATATAAAGAGTTCTAAGCCATAACAAAATATAAATTCAATTACCATTTTATAAGCCTTTAACTTTATTTTTAGTACTCGTACTTATTCCTAGCTTCTCGTTACATGGGTAAAGATGTGTCAAAGGTCTTATTAGGACTGTAGCTATTCTAAGTAGCGTAGAACTCTGGAATGATTCTGCTTCAAACTTATTCATAAAATATTATTTTAATACTATCCTTATCGAGTATTTGATTTAGAAGAAGAATGTTCCTTTATAATAAGTTAATTAGTTCATTTTACGAATTTTAGTTGGCCTTTTTCCTAAGTAGTTAAATTGCAAACAAATATTAACTTATAATAAAAGCGTATTAAAAAGAATAAAGTATCCTTAAATATCCTGTCAAATTGGCTGCTAATAATAATATTTACTGCAGCGTATTTGATGTTACATTTAAGCTAGATATCGTTACCGACCATAAATTTATGGAAACCTGGAAATGGGCAGAAATTCGGGGAAATGGTGAATGAAGCCTCATATCTTGTAACTAATATTTCATCTGAAATCTATAGTATCTATTAAATGTACCTGGGTGCGGTAAATATGCTGGCAACCCTATCTTCTTATAACGGTAATAGCTTGGTGAAATAGAGTTTATATTTGCACAGCGCGTTAGGGTTGACACAGAGTGGCAGAATGGTGACAGTCGTTTATCAATGTCCAGGAAATGAACTCAGCGTTCTAGTAATCCTATTCGAGTGTCCGACTGTTTATAACAGGGTGTGATGTGAATTGATTCGAGCACGGTTTTTAACTCTACTCGCTTTGAAAATGTTTTGTTATGCATTAAGCAGGCAAACGACCAGACGGGCCACATGGCTGTTGTTTCATATACAAGATGATTCGTAAGACACTTGCAATATTAATAGGGGGTACTCAGTATTCGATTCTCATTCCAAATATGTAATTAAAAAGGGTGCTTAAAATTTGACGTATCTAATTACCATTAGAAACCCATAATGTAGACATACTGAGCGTGTGGTATAAACCACTCGACTAAAGGTCGTTTACCCCCGCCGCTCGATCCCGCGCTAAGGCAGACAGCTGTTGCCCAAACATTCCGAGTGTTTTTAGATAATTTTGATTGGCATTTTTGAAATAATTATTGTGTAGAATTTTGGCTTTACATTTTTCATCATTACCTATGCCCATGTTCTTTTATGTCCTCGAGTATGTCAAGTGAATTAAAATCACCCAGTATAGTTCTAGAGCATTGTACGTAAGTATTTCCTGTTAATCTTTCCAATTCACAAACATAACATGTTGATAAAATCGAGATTTAAATTCAAACCATAGTTCTTTTCTTCATGCATTGTGGGCAGGCTTATAGTCATAAAGGACACATTGGTATTATTAACTCAATTTCGACATGGGTGTGGGTAGGAATCAACATTGGCATGTTTTGGCAGAAACTACGACCTATTCGTATACGTTCGATTCAAAGGCGAACTTTTATTTTATCTCATCGTGTCGTATCGTTCTCGTCTGGTATTGTATGTAAGTGTTACAGTTAAAAATCCTAATCACTCAAAGGCAATGTTAAGTGAAAAAAACATCAGATGGCTTGTTGGACAACTATTAAGTACATAAAAATAGGAAGAAACCACCCGTATGTTTTCACTATGTCATAACGCTGTATATTGAGTAGAACTGAGAGCTCAATATACCCTGTAAAATATGGCAGCGTTCAAGAAACTTTGGCATTATTAACGCCCATCTAAATATCGACAACACCCGATATTTTTAGTGCCGTAGACTTTACTCACCTGGTTTAATTATACGTCTAGGTGAATTAAGTGGTGCGACCGACTTAATTCACCTTAGTTAATTTACTTTGAGTAGTTCGACCACTTACAATCGACACAAGTCATCGAACTCAAACACAACGCTTCAAATTTGGTTACGAGAAAACAAATCTATACTATAATATTATAAAGCTAAAGAGTTTGTTTGTTTAAACGAGCTAATCTCAGGAACTACTAGTTCGAATAAAAAAAAAAAATTTGTGTTGGATAATCTATTTCTCGAGAAATGCTATAGGCTATATAAAATCACGCTGCAACCAATAAGAGCGTAGCATCAATGAAAAATGTTGCAAAAATGGGAAAATATTTAATATTTGTAAACGTAAAGAACAAGTTTCCCAAAGCGAGGCGAGGGCGGGTCCACTAGTAGAATAATACACCGAACCCTTACAACTTCAAAGCAACAATAAATATCTATCAAGTATGTTTGTGGATACAATTTTTCCATTAGTAATAAATACGATTCCGTTACCGGAAACTCTTCTGAATATAAAGCGTTTTAATATTCAGTAGATGTGGAATATATTTTTGCGTCAAAAAGTTATTTGAATACAACTTGCTGTCACTATGTGCTGTGAAAAATGAAAAAGTTTGTGACCTGGAATTTCGACGCAGTATATATTTTTTTCTAACGCACTCCTAAAAGAGTTGCCTTTGACATGGTGTGAAATGTGTCGCAAACCGATTTTTATTACGGCCGCGAATGGATACTGTGAACACGATGTGGTCACGAAAGTTTATCTTTTGTGAAACTCCATATAAAATTGAACTTACAAACATTGTTGAATAACGGATGAATAACGAAATCTTTTTTATATTTCACCTCTTTCAAATATCAAAATAGTGGTAGATCCTGTCCTCACGTTAGCTTTTTTCAGTAACCAAATCGGACTTTATATTGGACGCGAAAACCTAATTTGGATTTGTCTTTGCACGAACCTTTCTTTAAATGATATGACGTACTAAATAGGTAGGAACTGTACAGAAATCGCGGAAGACTGTTTAAGAATGACTTAAGTAAGATTCGATAGGATAAATGTGCCAAAAGGTCAAAATACAAAAAGGGAGAAATTTGCTCGTTTGTGGAATAACATAACCAAACGTATAAAGGATGTATCATCAAATCGCTTAGTACTTGCAGATAAGAAATAAACCATTCACAACTCAGAATACAATCAATGCGGTCCCGTCGCACAACTAACGATCACTTGACTCGGCCGCCATCTCAAGTGTAGTGAGTGCACTTTGACCGAGCTGGTTAGTAATTTTACGCGAACTATTATCTTACTTAGTTTATTACTAAAAGTAGCAAAAATCCACACCATTTCAGCCGAGCCCATTTCCTTTGTAACGCTCTAGAGACCAAACGCGTAAGCTGATTTTGATGATTCTTACGTCAGTTAATTTATCTTGAAGACATTGGTGTCTTCAAGATAAATAATATTGATAATATTGGTATTATAAAACGCATGTTATTCGTATTAGAGGGGTGTTTACAACCAAAAAGATGGATATTTGGCGTGCGTCGGCTTGTTCGATGGTAGAAAGGAAATGGGAAATTACGTCATGGAATTCTTGTACATACTCTCCACAATGTATCCTGTAGAATACCCAGGGACTGGCTATTCTACGCCTGAGTTCGAAGATTTGAAGGACGATAATAGGATATTCCATATTATTATGATCTTCCTTCTTCTTTCCTCATCATGTACTGTATAAAATATAATGTTTCAAGTACTAAAAAATCTCTAAAGAAAATTTCCATTTTGCTAGCCCTGTTTAAGCATATAATTTTTGTTTTTATTCAAGCTTTAAAACAAAGCTTAAAACTTCACAAAAACCAAAGTTTGGCCACAAGCAACGCAAGTTGTTCTGCAATATCCATCTGGAGTAACGTTTTCTAATGGAATAACTTGCGGTTACTTCAGTGGTATTCTGCTAAGTTGCAAAGCTCTACTCAAAGGTCGACAGAGCAATAGCTTAAGCTGACCGCAACGTGAAAATGCATTTTAAACCTTGTTTCTTTATAGTAACATTTAGTTTTCTATAAATAATGTTTCAAAGCTGTGTTCTGTGTTCGTAAATTCTTGCAAGGAAGATATTGTTTTCAGCTGCTAATAATTTTCCTGTTTAAATCGCAAATTATAATAATAAATGTTTAAATATCTCAAGTTTATTGTTTTATTATTTTTTTATTACCCAAGTACCTATTGCAGAGTGTCTGGTGGGTTATGATTTCACTCCGTCCGTCAGTCGAACAACAAACAAGGTATCATTAGGAGCGTCTTGATCTTCTTCTTATACATCCACGAAACGTCACATTAAATTCAATATGACACTCTCTAGAGAACATAAAAACTGAGCACGCGCCTCTCCTCCTAACTGAGAAAGCACAGAGCATACGCCACAACGCTACTCAAAGTGCAGATTGGTGGAGAGGTTAGTGGATAAATGAGTAAGGTGCAAAATATTAAATCAAATACTAACAATGTTAAATTAACCTTTTTGAAGATTTATGTTAAAATAAATATTATTTCGCCCTTTTTACTTTCACAATAAACATTATTAAGATAAGTACATCATAATATGCTATATCTGTTATTTCCATACCGACATACGTCGCTCGCAGACTTACTTACAGTTACGCTACGGAAATTCTACGAAATCCGTAGCAGCTACGAGATTTCGTAGATGTGCCTCGTAAATCAAAATGGCTACTAGAGGCATAAATTTCTAAATCTTACCTTTTATTTTCCGCGTGAAAGCCCATATAAATATGTCTGGGCGCATTTTAAATCACATTTCACCCACGGACCACAGTACTGGGCGCTTGTTCGCAGTCCATAAAATGCCTACACCCCATTCCCATCGAATGTAATATTCTCTTTGTTGCCAAATTGTGTCGTAAATATTCGCCCCGAGCACTCCGTTATAGCAATTACGCGGTTCTTTAAAATTTTATTAGCGAGGACACTTTAAAATTAAAGTGCAGTGAACTCAGTGAGCTGGGAAATCTTAAATGATTTACTTGAATGCGTCTGGAGCGCAGTGTCGTGACGTTGGTTCATTCATAGTACGCAAAATGAAGAATGCAAATAAAATAAATGTGCAGTGTATCAAGGAAACACTTTAACTCGAGATGAAGTTGAAATAAAATGGAATACAATAGAAATTCTGTCTATTGTAAATCAGATGACACGATGCAGATTGGAGGTTTAGCGTACGTACTGGGAGATGTTATAGTTTATTTCACAATATTGGAGCTGCGTTGTGTATCGTATATTTTAATGCATGGTAGCTGAAAAAAAGTGTAGTGTGTGTAAGTGTGTGTGTGTTCAATTTGGCATTCCTTATTTTAATTACGATTACAGATTTGAATGCAGTTCTTTTAGGCTTCGTAAATATTTATTTCTGTTGCATCAAAATTTCTGTACACCTTGATTGAAAGTTCACTTTCATAAATATACAAAAAGCCCCATATTTCCTCCCGGACTGACATGAGCCTTACGAAGAACATTTTAAACCGGATATAACCGGCTGCGACGGCAGAAACCGATCGATCACAGGTGTTGTGAACATTTTATTGAGACATAAATTTTAATCAGCAATAAAGTTTTATAATCCCGAGATTCCGATACGCGTCAGCCTTTCAAGATTTTACTTCCATAACTTATTAAAATTCTCCTGTTTGTTTCATCTGAAGAGATAAAATACAAATTTATTCTGGTATTTTACACCTGGTTAACAGACCGATCGGTTTGTGATGATAAGATCAGCGGTGCCCTGGTACGATTTATTATTTACTAGTAACCACCTTCACTTCGCTCCAGAAAATCTATGCCCTAATACCCGCAACCGACACAATTTTATTGTTAGTTTTTTTTATCGTGTCTTTTTTAAATTAAAAGTAAAGGCTTGGTCATGAAACACGACGCGCTAGATGCTTTTTAACGCTACAATCGTCATGTCAATGTCGTTACAATTTGCAGCGCAATTTTGTGGCCATATAAGACCAAAGATATAAAATTGTTTTGAACGTTCGACGCTGGCGCTTGCATACGATGATTTCGCTTTGAGCGTTGCAGATCGTAGCTCTCGAGGTAAAAACTTACCCGAAGTACTACAATATATATATATACCTACAAAAGAACCTCTAAACTTGTGTTCCCCGACTTTTGCACGTTGCAGTCGAATTATGACAAAACATGTCGCCATTAATTTGCATAGGTCATTAATAGGCAATCAGGCTAGAAGAACCTTACATAATTACTAATATTATATTTTTTATGACTGTTCATAACAAAATCACACCAATAACGGTAACCGACCCATCACAGGTGCTGAAAATAATTTGCTTCGCAAAATAAATAATCAATTTCGAGCAAAATACTGAAAGGATTTCAATATGATGTAGATACTTTTTATTTTACATTATATTTAATGAATTGGCTATAAATAAAAGAGAAAATACTCGACAGTATTAGGGTCTGTTTAGGGTCTACTCATACTACACCAGGGTCGAGTCGAAGTGAAACGACTATTTTTGTTATTATAAAAGTGAAGAAGAAGATAGAAGCTGTTCATATATGCGCGGTATACTCTACCGCCGGCAATACCGGTATCCGAAAGCGGTATTTTAAAGCTGAGTCCAAACCACAGCAACATTTCGTAACCAACATAATCACGGGGGGGTATGAGTGTGTTAACGTTTAACGTTCTATTTGCTGTCTAAATTCCGCAGTTGATAAAAAGGTGAATACTATAGCTAAATATTATCTTCATTAATGTGAAAGGATAAATAAACCATTTTACATCAAAGATTGCCGGTTCTCTGTGGTACGAATCAGATCTAGTATAAATCCACCCTTAGAAGAAATTACGTGAACCAGATATAACCGGTTTCATCGGAAAATAGTAGTAGGTGTCATCAACAATTTATTCGCTTGCTTTCTACCATCCTCTTTACTCTCACAGATATTTGCACCGGAAAATAATGTTTTAAAAATAAAATTCATTGCTTTCTTCGGAAATACTTCTTGTGAAAATTTAAAAACAAACGTTTCGCGTCGAGATAATAATCTAGACATTTAGAAATGTTTAGTATTTCAATCAAGATCAGCCAGACGATATTTTTTCAATGAAAATTTGCAGACGTGACTACCTATTAGGTATAATTGACAATAATATTTATATTGCAATGTGTGTACCGATTTAAATAAAATAATGTCATATTAATTTTACCATAATTACAACTAAAGATAAGCTTAAACAAACGCACATTCAAACAGACAGACACTAATTTTTAATTAAAATTGATATTTAAAATCACTTAAAATAATAATCATTTATTTCAATTGCAATAACAGCCAATCGAAAGCTAGCACACAACTTTATTTTATTTTACAAATATTAGTTATTCTAAATATTAGTAAAATAAAATAAAATTACAAAGAAAGAAGAAAGAAAGAAAAATGTTTATTCGTAGTCTCAAAGCCGCAGCTGACATGATAGACACACCTACAATACATACTAAAATTAGTCGTCACCATTTGAGAGGCCTGTTTTGACAATTTTTATTCATGTACGTAAACTAACCTTGTAAGAGCGGCTCTAAACTAAGTGGTTTGTTGTTTACTTAATACGAATAATGGGTAAGTTCCATGATAGCCGAACGTTTGAACATTGGACTCTCGAACCAAGGGGTTCATAATCCTGCACGCAACTCTAAAAAATGATGTGCATATTAGAATTTCATTATCACTTGCTTCGGTGAAGAAACACATCGTGGGGCAACTGCACACCTGAGAGAGAGTGGAATTGTGCCCAGCAGTGGGACAGTTGTGGGTTGCAATGATGATGATGGTATTACGAATAATTTGTGCAGAATCGAACAAATATAGACAACGTCATTACAACGTTTTAGCAATCAAACTCAGGACCCCTCGCTTCGCAGGCAGTCACTACTAATTAGGCTATGGGGTCGTATCACAGATTTAATCCCATACGCGTTTTTAGACCTTAACTCCACTCTGCCCCAATTTTCCCCACTTGAACTATCCCTCACTTACGTATCAATAAAAAATATACTTAACCAGATTTAAATATTCAATATCTGTAAAACCTAACCCTATATCGTATGCCGGGTGTCAATACGCCACTCGGCTGTCATTCGTATGCGTGCCGCTGCTTTCCACGTGGATAGAATAGAATCTGTTATTGTCAACGGGATTCTTCTCATTGGGTACAGTGGTAAAACGTGTACTCCAATTATATTTAAAAAGAAGTAAGTGCTTTAGTTTCAAGTTTAACTACTCTGTGCACCTCAGAACTCTCTGCAATCAACCTACACTTTGATTTGTACAATAATAGTAATTAATGAAATAAGTAATATACCTACCAGTCGAGTTCATATTATTGTGTACTTAAACAATAATGTCAAAAGCCGTGCATGCGTGCCATGGCTGGCAGCGGAAGAGTGGTGCGGCATGCTCGTGTGCTATTTAAAATCCCTAAAAAATTTAAAAGCCTACGTTACGCTATACGTTAAATACCTACAGTCTAAGATAGGAGTAGATTTACATACAAATGAACAGACATCGGTACAAGATTAAACGGGTTCAAATATTTATTCCCTTGAAGCGATCTCCATATCGCTCGGTCGTTGGCAGCCGACAGCCGTCAATACGTCGGCGGAGACGTCGTTCGCATGCGAACCGTCTCTTCTTGATACACGACTTGAATAGAATCATCGTTGAGTGGAAGGTACCCACGTTCCCTTGGTACTTGATGCTAAACTGTTTTCGGTGAATCTATCAACTTGCAGATTTAATTAAGTTTGTTTTTAAACTTAATGGCTCTCTACAGGGCACGGCTAGAGTGGTTAGATGGAGTATGTACTCCACCACGCTTCTCCAGTGCGGATTGTACCTCATACACTCACTCTCACACTCTTAGAGGAGACCCGTGCCCAGAAATGAGACAGTCTTGGGTACAGATGAATGATAATGAAGGTATGGTATAGTAAGCTCTACCATCCTAGATTATGAAGAGATCAAGTCAGATTGTCATTTTTACATACTTTGTTCAATGACCAAGCATTGTAATATTCAATTTATTTCCCACGATTACAATACAACCACATAAAAATAATTTATTGTCGTTTCCATTCATTTCGTGAAAATGCGTTACGTGGTTTTTATTTTAAGGGGAGCAAGGTTGAGAATGAATTACTTTAAGTGCCGTCTTGAGGAGGATAAGCTCCCGTTTAGCATGCAGTACCTTACTCTACAAGAGCTGCATTTGCAAATAAAATAAACTAGAGAGAAACCAGTTTCTGCGTCATCGAGCTGTGAGGAAGGGCGGAGATTTCGAGATTCTACTGTTATTCGGTAAGACGTATCTATATCGACGCAAAGAAGCGGAAACATTGTAACCCACACATAATGTCACTTTTGGTATTGCAGATTCGGAGTCAGAAAAATTCTGCGTCGAATGGGTTCATGTCTTGTTGCTCTACAACCAATAGAAAATTTTGTACAGCGTTGAAATAAATCCTTATATCCTATATACATAATGTATCAATTAAGTTCTGAAACCTCACAGTTTTTCAGCTCTTGAGAACATTTTCTTTATTGTGGGTTACAACGTTTCCGCATTTTTGCGCCCATATATTAATAACTACATGATCAAAAACTTTGCAGCCCTTGTTACGAAGATAAACCGCTGAGCATTATAAAGTTTGGCACAGTTAAAATTTAAATGGAGAAGTAGAGCAAAAAGCTAATACTTTATACAATAATGCATTAGAAATTAATGCATGCGCATCGGTGATCCGATTCGATTATGATGCTCAAGCTCATGCGCTAACTTATAAAAAACAAAATAATGTTTCAATATCGAATCAAATTCAATTCTCTGGGATGCCAACATCAGATCCTGGTTTCTTTATCATGGTACCACCCTTGGGATGGGGATATCTCCTTTCCAAAAAAGGATCATCAAAATCAGTTCATAAACGACGAATTTATCCGCGAACACACATTTAAAAATATATACACGGTAGAATTGAGTAACCTCCTCCTATTTGAAGGCAGTTAAAAAATCAAATAACTTAATTCAAGTTCACAACTCGTTATAAATACTCTGTACTCAGCAGACTGACAGATTACGTCAAATCTTTAAAGGCAAAAAGGCCGGATCTTAGTGAGTTTATGCGGAGGTGGGTTTATACGAAACGAGTCGTGAAATTGCCGGCGTAGCCGTCATTCCTCAGGCTGTAGCGTTTTGCACGTGGACGTATTCGAAACCGCGGAAACGTGAACAGGGAACTAATATGAAAGGCTTATAAATAGCTATCTACAATAAAGCGAGTACAGTATAATATCCAGTGATATTTCGAGCTTTTTTCGTACGTATAATAAAACTCTTACTGATCAAGGACTTTTAGTGGACATCTTTCAAGGAAAAAGTAGCATAGGGCGCCATCCAACCAGGTGGAGGGACCGCCTGAAGAAGATAGCGGGCAACCATTGGATTCAGAAGGCTCCGGTCAGGGTAGCGCAAGTTAGGCAAGGCCTATGTCCAACAGTGTAGTTGTAAAGGCTGATGGATGATTGGATGAGTCAACATGGAAAATAAATATAATGAGATCTCATACCCAGACCAATTCTTTGTTTTATCTTAATCGGTTTACAAAACCTGTATAAGTGTGCACGAGTGCGATGGTTAGATGGTGGGTAAATGCCCTATCAATTAGTTCTACGAAAAAAATGGCATGTTATAACTTGCTTGCGAGAGTTCGCTTTTTTGAAAGGTATATTAAGTAATTTTTTTATAAACATTCGACAAACAAGCAAGTGAGCGACACGACGGTAAGTGGTCGCCGTTGCTCATGGACATCACTACACCATGATTCTTTGCCGGCGAACAAACACGAAAGAAGTAAGAAAAATAGTGTTGGCACGGTAATAGTATCATACAGTATTCCATCTTCATACAAACGGTGGGAACGCGAATCATACCTACGCGCCTCGGAGTTCGGTATACAGCTCGGTACACAACAGTCGCAGATGCGCCGTAGTGGCGTAAGTACGTGTAAGTTTATAATCAGGAAGCGTGCGTACCTACTTGCTTACATTCACGAGAACTAGAAAGAGGCAGCCTTAGCGCACGCATTCACAATACTGTATGTAAAACGTAGTGTTTATATAATCTTTGACTGTATGATACTATTACCGTGATGTTGGCTCTCAAGACCCTAGCCGGTACACGACTAGCAGCTTGGCTTCGGACTCATGCAAGAGGGACCCCCTTCATGCTTGCTACCAAGCTATACCGGAAATATTAGATGATAAAGTCAAACCCAAAGCTTTTATCATCGTAGTCAAGCGATAACTTATATTCAGTAAAAAACATGGAATGGGCTGGAATTATGATTATAATTATCTGATTATCTTAAACGTATGATTTAGAAATTATCACGAATTCGTCATAAAAAATTGTATTATGAAGGTACTTTAAATAATTTAAAAAATAAACACACCAACATAGAACTGCCTCCTTTTTTGAAGTCGTTTAAAAAATCCTTTTTATTAATCATTTATTTCATGTAGGTATGATACATACACTTATGAACGTCATTTTTTTGGCATTTACCACCGTTTCGCTAAGGTGCCCTAAAATCTTTGAGGAGAAAAGAAACGGCGAAAGAAACTCCTCGGCTAAGTTATTGAAGTGATTCTACATTTTATGCGCACTTGGCATCAGGTGGACAAGGTGTAACCTTCACAGTAAGAGGAGACCCGAGTCCAGCAGTGGGACTGTTATGAGTTGCGATGGTACATTATACAATCTTAACTTTAAATCTTTAAAGATTCATGATTGTGAATTCTATCAGGTATCCATTAGATTGCGAGTCACGCAGTCCCGTTAAGCAAAGCTCTGGTCGAACCAATGCTAATACATTTTGGAATAATGTGAGATACCGAATTTGTGTGTTCTCGCTTAGTAATTGTGATATTATGATACGATATAGATGCTTTTTTATATAAATTGTGTAATGTAATAAATTGATGGGTTTTCGTTTACGTAAAGTAAATAAATAGTAAAAAAGCTACACAGTTATAAGTTTACACTAATATTCCCTGTGTCTGGATGCTACAAAACATAACGAAAATACACAAAGAGACCAAAAAGAGAAAATGAAACTCATAATTTAAATTTCCGCCTCCCTGAGAGCGGCTTGATGTGAAAAAAGACTTACTTGAGCGTCGCTATACAAAGTTTGGTTTAGGTAGTATTTACAAGTAGCCAATAATTTAAATTTTCCCTTTCAATACCCTTTCATGGCACCGCAACCCTAATAGGGCTCCATTGGTCCGTTTTGGGTACGGAAACATAAAAACTAAGTCGCCGTAGCGCTACATCTTTGATTAAAGTTCGTTCGAACCAATCTTTACGGTCGCCTTATGTAAATGGCAGTACTCATTGCCGCCGAAACTTTCGCTGTATCTGACTTTCTGCGTCATTTGTCCCAAGTAATAGTTGGGCGAACTTACAACAGAATTGAGAAATAAAGGAGTTTGTTTCGTTAGCACGTTCTAACAACCGACTTTATTTTAAGGTTCCTTACTATCGATGAATAAAAAGAACCTTTTAATGTCAAGTTCTTATTCACCTGTCCACCGTCGTCATATTTAATCTATCTGACCAGTTTTTTGGAAGTGAAAACTTCTTTAGCATCGTTGTGATTTGAATGTCGATGAAACGGAAATGACGTGAAAAAGCGACAGTAAAAAGTGACAGACACATTTTAACGGGGAAGTAAATGTGATAGGAAGCATTATCCGCTAGCGTGCTAGTCGGGGTCCTAAGAGCAATACCTTTTACGGCAAAAAGGCGGCTTACGTAAGCAAAGCAAAACATCGATATTTGGACTCTGTCAGTCCAATTCGTTTTTTTAAGCTTTCACTTCTACCACGTGTGAATTGCACACATTTTGATTTTCTTTTCTCTTCCTTCTTTCGTGGCCGACATCGTATCGTTGATGTTCTAAGTTCATTACGTTTGTTTTAAATTAGATACATACTTAATTTAATTACTATTTAAAATACACCTTTTATTTTGACTCATGTTCTAGTGAGGGGACTACAATAACGTTAAACGTTTAATACAACCGTCTTCGAAGTCAACTAAGAAGTTTCACTTTAATAAAATATGATGTTTGATTTGTTTTTAACAGACTCCAAAAAAGGAGAAGGTTATCAATTCGTCGCGTATATTTTTAAGAGATTAAAAACCAGCGGAATCCTAACAACCAAGTCCGAATCACACTTATCAAGTTTTATTTTAAAAGCGACACTTTTAATGGAACTTCTTTTCATCAACCATTCCAGTACTCTGTATTTAGAATACACTTTGTCGCTAATGGATTGGCAAATGTCGTGCTCAATAAAGCAAATATTATTTCTATTAGAGCAAATAATAAAATACACTTACGACAGTCGAGAGACGAAAAAAAAATTTTTTTTTACAAAAAATTTGCATTGGAATGCAAACATTGATCGTTGATATCGAGAATTATGCCGAAAAATAATTATATACTAGTAACAGCACTCGCTTCGCTTCGGTATATCTATGCCTTATTGCCCAGTAGTATGTCGTAGTCTCTCTCTCTTCAGTCGTGCCTCATTACTGAGGATCGCGATTCTAATGTTGAGACTCTTTGGATCGCCTGTCTCCAGTTAAGGCGGTCAGCGGCTTGGTGGAGTGTCGTAGTACGCATTTGAAAAAATGTTCAAAGGGCACGTAAAGCCGTCGTTAGATAGTCGTCAAGCCATTTTGGAGGCTTTCGGGGGGAATAAAGCTTTCGATACTTGGCTTGACCACTGACCCCTCTACCAAACCAACCCGCACTGGAGCAGAACGGATTATGCTCTAGGCCTCCATATTAATGAGGAGAGACCCGTGCTCATTGTATGCGTTATGGGTTGAAGCCAGATTTGTATTAATAAAATGTATAAATGTTGGTGCAGTGTATGCAATGACCCATATTGAGAACAAAGTCAATCGATGTCTCTATGCGGTGACACTTGCCTCACTCAATACTTACATACTATTATCATTTAAATCTTATTCTATTCAACGAGCAAATTCTGTGTATAAAAATATTATGTAATAGGTTTCTTGATTACTTAAAATATGAATAATTATAATTTTAATCAGGATTTCAATCACCTTTATGCCAAGATCTAGTCTATATAAAAGCACCGGGCATTGCAAAATTTTATTTTTTTATTAAAATAATTGATCTTCCACTGAGGTAATTGCGTCTATTTTTTAAAAACACATTCTGGGCTTTCTTCGTACGCCCTCTAAACTAGGGCGTTCCAGGGTACCTCGAACAGATTTAGAAAAAAAAAACTCTATAATCAAGATTACATAGACAGTGCAGCAAGTTTTTAAAGTTGGTCTAAGTAGGTAACAACTCCATTTCTATGTGTTTATATTTGTGTGTATATTTCTGTTTTTTCTTTTAATTTTACTAAAATAATATACTTATAGCTACCATTCAAATATTTTTTCTGGAATTTAATTAGCAAACAAGCATGCAGTCACAACCCTTTCAATGCAGCCCATGACAACTGTGACCGATCTACCACAAGACTCAAATGAACTATGATAATAAATTCAGTTAGCAGACGGTGTTAATCGTTAGTTGGTTAGTTTGTTAATAGGTGTGAGGATTGTGGGAACTCTTCATCACCATTATTAATCGTTTCAAAAAGACGATAACTCAGAACCATGACTTAGACCCATTTCTGACATAGTACACAAACACGTAAATAATTTCAAACGAACCAAACAGCTCAGAAGCTCAGATCGTTTCACTGTAATAACATCAACGGCATTGGCAATCACAATACCACCCGCAATTGAGCTGCGGTCGATTAATATAAACCCGTCCCGTTCATTTATCGCGTCTGATTCAGAGTTAATAATATCAGTTTTAAAACGCCGTAATGAACCACTAAGCTTATTTTAATTTTGGGAATGCGCGTTATTATTTTATGACATCAATATCGGTTAAAATCATTTTCAATAGTGTGTCGTTTAGGCAGACTGGTATGCGATTATAGTAACTTTACTGTTCATGGTATTAGCTGTGAAATAAAGTGGTATATTGTGATGGGGTGAAATTAAGGTTTAAATGTAATGTCTAAAGCTGCATTAATCTTTGGCCGTATTAGGGCGGCCTATAATACTAACGTCTACGATACTAACGCCAATCTCATCCCAGCAGACCAAAGTATCGTAAAGTGCAGGTGAATGTAAGTCTCGTAGCCCGGCTTGTATCGATCTAAAGTTATCGACCTAGTCAAGCAACAACGGACGTGGCCAATAGGATAGGACTAATGGCTTCTTTACTTGAGCGCTTCCGTACATCCAAAATCGGGCTGGGTGGGTATCTTTAGATAACAATAGTTAAGCCATTTCAGTGCCCTTCAGGCGGTATAAAAAAACAGTTGTCCATAATGATGCAGTCTCGAGGAGTGGCCCGTTCTCAGTAGTGAGCCGTTAATAGATTGAACCCAAACAGCGTCTGGCACATCACTGAACTAATACCCGCTATCATCATCGCAACCCATCACTGTCCCACTGCTGGGTACGGATCTCCTTTCATATTGTGAGGGGTATAGGCCATAGCCACACTGGCCAACTGCGAATTGACACACTTCACACTCCTCTGAGAACGTTATAGAGAAATCTTAGGTGTGCAAGTTTACTCACGATGTTTTTCTTCACAGAAACAAGTGATAATACAATAAAATAAAAGTAATACTCGATATATTTCCTTACAATTTTCCCCTTCTTGGTACTTGGTTCGTTTTATTTCATAAAGAAAATCCACCGTAAGTAGATATAAGCAAAAGATTTTTACCTCGTTTAAACTGGTCACGCTACATACATATAATATAGGTCGAGGGATTTCTAGGGAACCTCGGATCTATGGCGATTACGTGCCTCAGTTGACGTATCTCGGCAGAATTTGATAAAAGTAAAATTTTATTACAAACGGAAGCGGGACAAAGTTATAAGCGAAAGATAATCGATTCAGAGTGAACTTGACTTTGGTGAAATTCACGAAAGTCAAGATATATTATTATTCTGTCCGTGTGTATGTCACTGAAGTTTGTATTAGAACTTATGGGACACCTATATAAATTCTTCAATGTCACTGATCTCCTAAACGGTTGGATCGATTTTGGTGATTTTTATGTGTGTGTATGTGTGTGTGTGTTTACTGAACTAGATGTACTCGGTTCGCTGGATATTTTAGATTCACAATTAGAACCGGTAGGTGGCGCTGATGTTAAGATTTACAAAGAGGTCAGTTAAACTATTTGATGACATTGACAACAACAAAATAGTAGATAAATCAGTCTGTCAATCAGTTAGGCTTTCTCTTTCCATTTATATAATATACCTACAGACAACCCTACAGATGAATATTAACAACATAAATGAAGTAAAGGAAGGGTGTCAAATTCAGGAAATTGCCGTTGGTGACGTGTGTTGTGATAAGTTTCTGAAGAACGTGAAACGAAATAGACGTTATGTTGACAGGCTGTTACGTCATTAGTGTATGTAAACTGTCAAGAGTTTCTTCCCGCTACTGAAGTCTCGCCGTAACCTGATTTGTAATTGGATTCAAATATCCAACATACAAATAAATTGGTGCACAGAATACAGCACAGTTGAAGACGTTCAATACATTTTTACGGAGTTTACGATATTACGGTTTGGTCAATGCAAGTTGGCGTGTTAAGGTGGCGGTTCGCGGCCGAGACCGAGACAGGAGACCGAGACCGGAGACCGCGACCGGCACTTGACCATAGGCAATGTATAGGCGACAACTCGCAACCGAGACAGTCTTTCGCGCCTATACAAAGTGACGGTCGCGGTCTCCGGTCTCGGTCTCCTGTCTCGGTCGCTTGTCTCGGTCTCGGCCGCGAACCGCCAGCTTTAGACAACATTATGCCATCTCTTGTTGGAACAGGCCAAGATGCTGTGCAAGTTGGCAGTTTTGAGCCCTGCGAAACGTTAAAATTGTTGTGTTGTGTATAAATGTATGTCGTGCTATTGAATATCATTGTATGTTTCTTTTCTACAGTTTACAGGAGTGATGTGGTCGCAACAAAGCAACAAAAGAGCAAAACAGAGCAACAAAGGATCTAAAATAAAAAAATATATAAAAAAATAATAGTAGCATTACCCCGCTGTATTGCAAAACTAATTCTTTGGGCAAAATAGCTGTACAGATTTCTGGTCTCCACAAATTAGGAGAAATCGTTTCGGCATAACTTTCATGAAAGACTCCAAGACACCGCCCACTTTCACTTCACTTTCCACTTTGCTAAACAATTAGTTTTGTTCCAAAACAGCAGAAAAAATCACGCACTCAAACTCCACCAACAATTCATTATCAAGTTTCCAAACATCAATGAAAACCCGAGTCCTATTACAGAATTCCAAACCATACACCAGTTAAACCTATCTCGGACCTAATTCTACAAAGGTATCACTGGCCCTCAATATCAATAGCCGTTGACCTAATTCATAAATCATCGTATTATAATTCCAAGCTTGAAACTCCAACGTCCGAACAGCCACGTAGCGCTCATACATCTGGATTTCTGTAGGAATCCTTGAACGGTCTATCGTTATGAGGTCAGCACCAATAGTGTCTATTGTAAACGTACACTCGAATTTTAACGGACTTTGAATGGAAAATGGATCTCTATTTGAATCATTTCGGTTTCGGTAGTACGGTCCGGTTACGATTTTTAAGAGGCGAACATAATTATCTTAGTCCTCAAGGGTATATTTTATAGATCTAGCTATCACAGGAATTCGAAATGGGAGAATTGTTTAAATTTCACTTTATTGAGAAGATTTAATTGTACCAAAAATATAGTTTTAGTCACAAACAAGGGATTCACTAGTAGGAAAACTACAGTATAATTTTAAGATCTAATTAAACTTATGATTATATAATCAAAACATAATTATAGTTAGCTATTAATGTCCGTACGAAACAATAAACAAATTGAAAGGAGGGCCTAAGTAAACAAACATTTTAGTTTTAACTTCTCATAATAAAATTGTACTGCACTTATGACATAACATACTTATAATAAATCAGTTATAAAGTCAACGGAGCCCCTCTTGCGTGGGTTCCTTCCTTTAACAACCTTTGTATCCTAACAAATGTAACCAATCACAATAAATCATTACTGAATATTAGAAATTAATCAGCTCTAAAACACAATACTGTTAACTTAATTAATCACAATAGTTAGTTGCATCATTCACAAATCGTAATACCAGGAAAGCATAATTATTGAAACAATGTTGTAAACAATAAACCCATACTCTTTTATCTATGTTTATAATTTGCACAGCAACTCGATTCAGATTATTGTCACGTTCAGCGTTATACCATCACGCACGTCACCGCATAATTTAATAGTCGGAATTAGTTATTCATTTTCATGTTATTAGATTTACATGCACATTTTAATTAATCATTGTGTGACGGAATTACAAGGGTAAATACGATACAGTTGTTTGTATTTAAATAGTCATTTATTTACATTGATTTTAATACCCTAACAGTATCTACTGACTATTTATCCAATATACATACGCAACAATGCAGGTTAAAAAGAATCATAGAGCATTTTCATTAATGCTACCCTAATAATTATGATTTAATGAAATTTGAGCATAATATAGAGTTTTATTATCACTAGCTTCGGTGAAGGAAAAAATCGTGAGAAAATTTTGAAATTACTCTTCCTGTTGTCTTAAAATATCTCTTACTAGCATTTGATCTCAATTTCAATTTTCTTCACTCTAGTGTATTAGCAATGTAAGTGAACGATAAATTACCACTCACCATTTAATGGTTCATCTCTTCATTTGTTGGCTATTACTTACTTTAAAAATGTTCATATTATTCGTATAAGGCAACATCGTAATCTTACACAAAGTTTATAATTATATGTGCTGCTTCGGTTTTTAATAAAAGAACTAGCTATCGAAGATGTATGGAATATAAAAAACTACCAAAACAAAGAAATAGCATTTATTTGCTTAGAGGAATAGACTTGCATGGCTCTCGTAGCCATGCAACTGTATTCCTGAAAGGATTAACATTCAGTGAACTACAGAATGTCCCAACCATAATTATTTGAAGGCATATTTGTTTCATTTCCGTTTAGTTACTATATCTAGTCTTTTTGTTCACCAAGGATCAAATAAACTACAGGATAACACATTTCACATTTTCGTTTAGTAACTACATCTGTGGTCTACGTATAGTTTGGTTCTGTCGTGGCGCGGTACGACGCGGCTTAGCTAATCAGATCGCATTAGTTGGGTTTATACTGATTAGCGGTAGAGCAGCTGACGGCTCGGAATGCCTTAATGGGTCATTGATTTATAATTCACTTACCGTGTCAATGGCTTGTATGTGCAAGAGAATAAATCCTTAGGATTATTATTAGGCTGGATCTTCACTGACATTTGCCAACTTCTATTTTGCCGCTACTTAGAGTTGGTGATAAAAGTTACTCAGCTTACTCAGCTATTCGATCTCCATCAATCGTTGCCAACTTTTGTGTTGCCAATCTGTTGTGTTGGTGGCAAAAGTTACACAGAAGTTGAGCCACTATACAATAGTTTTTGGCCTGACTAAACTAAGTACTATCTATACCTATGATAAAATTCTAAGTGGTATATAGGAGATATTTACAAAAAAAATGTATGAGGGGTCTAAATAAGACCAATAGAAGTCATAACGTTTATTTTTAGAATAACTGTCTATCTGTATATTATGCACGTATCACGCTAACACTACCTACTGAATAAAATTTGATGAAATTTTCACAGTTAAATTTCTGGAGGTCTAACTTAAAAACTGGAGCATGTTTCATCGTAATATGCCACTTCGAACGTAATATAATATTGATAAGTTTATACCATTAATCTACACCAAAATGCGAATCCTGAATCTACCATGAACAGGATAGCCCAACAATTCCCAATCAAGGTACCCTCACCTAGTCAAAGTAAACAATAACAAGCCATGTGTCCCAGAGTGCCCTAGTTAACAAGCCGGTCGCGATAACAATAAACAAACGGCCCTCACCTGTTTGCGTGACGGGTTATGTATTTATGTGGCGGGTATTTGTTTACATGGGTGTCACACTGCGCTAAGATTAGGTGTGACAATTGGTAACTCTCTGGCGGTTGAGTAGTTGGCCAACCACATGGTTTATTTATTTATCTTTATTTATAACTTATGTTCATCAAGAGCAGGATATTGGCTTCAACCCATTAATGGCCCACTACTGAGCACAGGTCTCTCCTCACGCCTGAGGAGGCCTAGAACAAACTCCACCATGCTGCTCCAGTGCGGATTGCTGGCGAGGTTAGTGGCCAGAAGTGTTTATGCCGCCCAAAGGCTTAACGACTGCTAAGCTTAAGCGCTCATAGCACGATGGCTTGCGTCAATCTTAAGTGATCGACCAAGTTAAGCAACAGTAGGTGCTGTCAGTAGACGGGTTATGGCTATGAGTCCTGGCTGTTAAGCTCATCACAATGATAACAGTCGTTAAGCCATGTCTGAGGACTGATCTGAGGCCACTTACCCCTCCACCAATCCGCATTGCATCAACGTGGTGGTGTTTGTTCTAGACAATCTCAATTTTGAGGAGAAACCTGTACCCATTAATGGGTTGAAGACAACATCAAAATCAACAAATTAACCGAGCGGCGCAAATCTTTTGGTCACACTCGGTACAGTTAATACAAAAAAGTGTGACGAAAAATTGTGATAGAGGTGATAGAAATATAGTATTTTTGTACTATAATAAATGTTTCTGTAAAATTTAAAGTACAATTGACCGAGATATAGCACGATTCTATAATATTATAACTTTCTGATTTGCGCCGATTACATTGTAACTATGAATACGAAAGATAATACGTAACGTATGCGACAAAAAGAAATGAAAATCACGACAATTAGTGAAATTTTACTGCCCCACTTTTCACTTTAATTATTTTATCATTAATTATAATACAATACGGTTGGCAACCCTAGTTTCAAACTAGCCATAGTATCAAATCACAAAAACAAATATTTATTATAAGCTTGTTTTAACCCGTAATCATATTACGTATAACTAAAATCATTCAATCAACGGTTATTGAAAGAAACATTTTCCTAAAGAAATTAAATGAAAATAAACATGTTTCTAAACAGTTAGTAAACGGGCTTGTTTACCGTACCTGCTCGCTTGTTACCTTGACTTTCAGGGTAAGCTCCTGATTAGTGTAAACATATTTTGTAAGTAAGCTACTATTTGTATGGGACTCTGTTTGTGTACTAATATTTTAACCCTTACAAAACTTGATTATACAAATATTATTTTACTATTAATCAACAGTAATTTAGTCAATATCAAATACTGACAAGCACTTAGCTTCCAGAAACACTGTAGCATTGCATTGCAACCCATAAATCTCCCACTGCTGGGTTCGTGTCTCCTACAGTGCGAAGGGTACAGGTCATAGTCCACGGTAGCCAAGATTGGTAGACTTCAAACACTTTGAGAATTCTCAGGTGTGTAGGTTTCCTCACGATGTTTTCCTTCAACGAAGCTAGTGATTTTTAATACACACCTATGTATGGCTTCAGCCCATTGATGGCCCAATACTGAGCACGGGTTTTTCTCATACGTGAGGAGGTGTAGAGCATACTCCACCACGCTGCTCCATTGCTTGGTGGAGGGGTTAGGGGCCAAAACAAGTGTCGGAATTTTTTATGCCGCTCGAAGACATTCGACATTGCTTATGGACTGCTACCAAATGGTAACAACCGGGACCGACGGCTTTACGTGCCCTCCGAAGTACGGAAGCGCCCAAGAAATTTTGCTACTGGCGATCCAGCTATCGACCGAGCCCGCTGTTGCTTAACTTTGTCGGTCACTAACTAAATATCAACTACAAAACCTACTTACATTAAATGTCCAAAAATTTTCCAATGTACACATTTGACCCCCTTACACTTTTATTAGTCATATAAGTTACATAGATTGTATAATACATACATCCGAGGGTTATTCATTGACTAGAATAGATTAGGTTACGTTTGAAGAAGATAAATTACATGACTTACTTAGGCCTGTCACAAACAAAACAATGGTTGTACAGCCTTGTGTGCCGCAATCACATTTTAAGTAATAAAACATATGTATTGCTTACAAAATAAGGTTCAAAGTTATTGTACCTAAACACACATACATTAAATGCGAGGCCTTATTAATTATTCCACCACATCTTTTACGAGACGATTATATACCCTTTTCTTTTTCAACATGACAGTACCCATCAAGTTAAGTACGCCGTGACGATTTGATTTCATTTAAAATTGAGCTTTAAGGGGTGGACTTATGGTGTATTTTGGTAGGAAAATTGGTCGTATGAAGTGGTATCGTCAGATAGAAATCTTGAATTAATGATATGTCAGTGGTTTGCGGATGGAATTGCACGAAGAACGAGTCAGTTGAGAGTTATTTGCTGAATGTAATCAACGTACGCAGTTTGAGCGGTTTTAATTGATTAGAGTGAGTCACTTGGTTTTGCGGCACTATGAAATGAACATTTTAGATTTTACTATGCTGAAGTTTTAGATAAATTGAATTTAGAATTGTTCGTGCGGATCTGACACGGTCATAACCTTTCGGCTTACAAACGTTAATAACACGAATCAGAATTGTTCCAAAGTCAATATTTAAATTCGACGTAACAGGCTATGGGTTGCGCTTCTATTTATATAGCTGCTAAGTATTTTGTTATCACTGTAAATACATTCTGTTCCAGTGTGATATTAATGGTAGTTTGCTACGACAAAAAAATAAATTTAAAAAGTCATTTAGAAAAATCAAGGGAACAAACGAACAGACGCACAGATTTTAAGTGGTCACCGTCTCTCATGGCCATCAGTAAGACCAAAGGCATCGCCGATGCTTTGCCGCCCAAGAAAGAAAGAAAGAAGAAAAAAATTCTGATTCTCAAGTTCCCAGTTGGAAGTAGTTTAGCGACTCAAGCGAAAGCGTGGTAGCTAGCAGGTGGGCTACCACCAACCGCCACCAATCGCCTCGGCCCCAGTTAGACGACGTGAAAGTATTGGCGCAGCTAGCACTAAATATTTACTAAGCAGCTAATTGTTCGATTAAATACACCTAATTACATTGCTTAATTGGTTTAAAACTTCATCAATAAGTAAATAATAATAATACGTTTTTAAAATAAATAATAATAGAGTAAGCCATTGTATACAATGTCCTTCGTCGACCTAATTTCAGGTTTTAATATCGTAACGGTGTTCACTGGGTTGAATAAGAGATTCATAAATTCAGCATTTCAGTTTCAGCATTCATTAGATATTGTGGAACTATGGCGCGCTCATACACCGGAATTGCTTTTTGATCATACATTGTAGTTTGTTTGCTGTTTGCGCGGTTTGCCTCGCTCGTTGAATTGCTTGTTTCATTGTCGGGGATTAGCGCAAACCTAAAAGTAGTCAAGCGTGAATAGGTAGGATACTTTTCAAATACTTATTTTTTTAAGCGACTTCAAAAAGAGTTATAAATGCTTGCATTGTCATTGGCTTAAACCTGTGTGAAAATTTTCAAGTTATTGTAATCAGAATTTTTTAAATTGCGGAAAATTATGCGCAAAGATTCCGTTACATACCATATAGGTCAAGCGTGTTAAAAGAAGTATAATACGAATATAGTAGTCATCATAATTATGTGCCATGTACACAAAACAATCGATAAAATATTTATAATAAGTTTCAATAAAAATGATGATGATGATGATGATGATGATGATCTCGTTTCTTCGTAATTTTGATTCGTTAAACCCATAAGTTAGTAACAGTAGAAAAGTCGCATAATTTGCTACAAATAATAAGTCACCGGTAATAAATAATAATAAATAACTAACACTCATAACATACAAACAACAATAGCCGAAAAATCTAACACTCATAACATACAAACAACAATAGCCGAAAAATTAAACAAGTATACGGAGCTTAAAGATGAGATTACACGTATGTGGAATCTTCGTAAAGTAACCATTGTCCCAATAGTCGTGTCCGCTACAGGAATTATCCCGAACCAACTCCATCAAGCTATCACTGAATTAAAATTGCCTAAATCTTTATACATCACCCTACAAAAAGCAACCATCTTGAACACATGCCGTATCACCAGAATGTTTCTCCAGACAGAACATAATCTATAAATTACACAAATGGTCTCCACTTGGCTTCGGCCCGTGGATGACCAACTACCGGTAAAAGCCGAGAAGGTATTATCCTAAAAAAAACAATAATAATAATAATAAGCATGAAGCGGTTGGAGGTGTGATTTATTACAACGGGCGCTTACTTAACTGTTTATATAAGATTAATACGGACCAAGCTTTAAGTAGCGCTCGTTTATTTGTTCCGCAGTTTATTCACACGGGCCACCGGTGCAAAACAATGTATTGAAAAGTTCTGAAATTTACACCAGCCCGTAGTCTAGTTGAAGCGAGGGGTCCCGGGTTCGAATTTTGGTCGGGGCAGATATGTATTTAAGTGACAAATGTTCGTTCTCGGGTCGTGGACGTTAGTGTTGTTACTTGTGTTGTCCATGCCGCGAGCGACGCGGGGAATCCTAGTGTGGGGTATGAGTGTGTTAGCGTTTATTTTTTTTAAACTTAGAGATGCTGAGGTGATTTCAGTGAACAGGTATGCTACAAAATTTGAAACTTCTGGCCATATTGGGGCGTCTTTTGCTGTTTCATCTCCATTCTTCTATTTTTTATAATTTTTATAGCGTAAATAAATATTAGTCGTGCAAAAATTTCTCACCTCCGATGAAGTGGCTGACACAATTGATCGCTATCGGTTTGAAGGCGCTAACTGTGTTATTACACTCGGGCTCACTAGGCAGCGTAATGTGAAGCTTGTAATTTATGTCTACTTTAGTAATTCTTATATCAGTATTGTGGTGTACGCATGTGTGCCGTGTTGAGCTGAAATATAACACTGTTTATCCGCTAACCAAGAGGCGGTATATACAAGAGGCGGTTATAACAGTATCTACTAGTAACTGTTTCCGGCTCAGCTCGCGTACTCGCATACAATTTAAAAGATTTTTTTTTATTTGTTCCTCTTATCCCGTGGGAATTTAAAATATTATGAAATTGATTTTAGAATTTTAATAAAAAATTTAAAGTTTCTTATACTTAATTATAGTTACGAAAACAAGGCAGCTCAAAAGCGAACGCAAATCCTTTTTATTTCTTGTCATGTAGGAATATTGACAAATCTTTCCTTATTATAAATATAACCCATTGTCTAAATATCATGTGTCTAGCTTCAGTAGTTAAGGCTATAGGATGATAAGTCTGGACACACAGTTTTATATGCTAAGAAGTTTGTAATGATATCCACACTCGAAACAATTATTACTTCTTTTATTGTGCATTCTATAATTTTTATGCTCACGGCGTTTAGTCTTTTCGTTACTCAACTAAGTAAAAACATTATTTTATTCGTTGGGAGACAATGTAACCTATTTCTTGAAATTCATAACAAATACCTACGGTAAAATAGTAAGTTTAATACATATATATACCTAATAGTCTTATTTGAAATACGAATATTAGGTATAATGTAACCAGAAATAATGTAACTACAATCCACGCAAATAAGGTCGTAATTCGCGTAATAATGTAATATTTATTGAAGCCTTATTACCTTGTTAGAAACAAGTCTATCGTCTTTATATTCGTTGTAAAACGCTATAGCGCAAGGTTTTCTTCAAAGAAAATGCTGGGAAAGCATATTTTTAGCAGGCTGGTTTAGAAGCTATAAATCTTGATCAGCTTCACCGCCAAAGAGCAATGAAGGCAGGCTTGGCACGAGATGTTACAATAAATAAGCAGACATCTTCCTTACTGCACTTTATTGAACTTACCTTAAATTTTTTCATGTCGAAAGCGGCTAATATAATATATAATATATTATATAAAAATAAGTCGGGTTTTCCTTCCTGACGCTATAACTCCAGAACGCACGAACCGATTTCCACGGTTTTGCATTCGTTGGAAAGGTCTCGGGCTCCGTGAGGTTTATAGCAAAGAAAATTCAGGAAAAATTTCAATAGAAAAGCGGGACACCAAACGAAATGTTACATGAAACGAAGCCATCTGGTGGCGAAACGGAGTTCGCCGGGTTTGCTAGTATATAATAATAGGCTACTATTATATCGATCCCCGATAATCGGGTGCGATCACCTAATTGTATTGTGGTAGTAACGAGTGACTCGAGTGAAGTGATATTATATTAATATTATGTAGTTTGAAACCAAATTACAGTATTTTTTGTATTCAAATTTAATTTTTACTTTGAGCTCAAACATCATTTTATCTCTGAATTACAGCACAGTTTGCAAGAAGAACCACTTCCGCATGACGCAAGCATGCCCCAAATCCTGTTAAATTTCGTTCAGTAGTTTCCGAGTTATGTCCTCGTAAAATGGTCCATAATACCCAAAAATACTAAGTGCCAAACATACTGGATAAAGTCGCGGCAGTAAAAATGTTGTCGAAGAATATAATTTCCGATTTTATGGCGGCAATATAATGCCAAGGTAAATAAGAGATTTCTATAACTATAATGGGCATTTCAAGGATCTGGAGATTGCTTTAGAAAATATTGGTTTTTGACCATAATTTTAATGATTTGCTTTGAATTTTGGTTTATTCGTAATTTTATGTAATACTTTATTACTATTACCAGTTCCCATTAAATTAGTCATGTCCTCACGTACCTATGAGGAGAGACCTGTGCTCAGTTGGGTTGACGCCAACCATTATCAGGTGGTGGTTAAAATCTTCTTTCTTATTGCTCAACACACATAATATAACAGAGCCCCTGGATAAACTGGTTGGAGCGCCATTTAGGAAGATGTTTTATTGGCTACTTCCTTAGTTTGCCGTGACTTTGTTGCAGACTAGCTTGAGCGTCAGTATTACTACAGGGATTAATATCTTTCCGTGAAGTCTGCCTCGCTAGAACACCCTCTTCCTTTAATCAGCCACCAAACGACTTCTCATGTTCCGACTGGAAGCTTTAAGAGCCACTAATTTCTTTATCCAGATGGGTAAAGAAATGAGTGGCTACCATGCCGACCAAAAAAGAAACTTAGAACCATTTAAAAAAAGTGACCTACTTCCTTTTTGGCCTGCAACGTCCTATATTTGGTGTTAAGATAGTCCCAAGGCCCCTATCTTAATTGGTACTAACCAATAACCCTTTTATAGTCTTGCAGTCTATTGATGTACTGGTTGTTGGGTATATTATGGAGATTTAAATTTAAATACGGATTTAAACTATGAGATGGATATTATTTTTCCGAATAATGGTGTACCATTATCAAATCAGTAATCTTTTCCTCCTTATTATTTCCTCCTTATTTTTTTATATGCCATGGGAACTTTATTTAGTAGTAGTAACCCCACCCTCCCTCACCTCACCCACCCTCGCTTCGCTTCGGGGAACTTATTCTATACGTTTGTAAAGTTT
The DNA here is from genome assembly GCA_905404295.2 of Ochlodes sylvanus. Classification (NCBI taxonomy): domain Eukaryota; kingdom Metazoa; phylum Arthropoda; class Insecta; order Lepidoptera; family Hesperiidae; genus Ochlodes; species Ochlodes sylvanus. The sequence continues at coordinate 8,166,175 of FR990142.1, read as the reverse complement.
TGTTACCTAATCAATATGAATATCAATAATCAAAATCGCACGTCATATTGTTATTGCGCCTATAATTCCATCTATGACGCTTATTTCAAATGTGTTTCTCGTATAAATTAGCTTTTTTTCGCGAAAAAATAGTCTATGACACCCTCCAGTTCTTCGACTATTTCCATATCAAATCGATCCGTTACTCCATTCTGAAGTTACAGAAGGACAAACAAACAAAAAGTTTCGCGTTTATTGTATTAGTATGGATTGGCTATAATAATCATCGATAATTATATTATTTATAAATGGTTGCTACTACGATAAACAAAAGTCGACGTTTTGGACGACGGATCGTACTTTTTCCTACCAGTCACGTTCGCCAAATTATGTTTCGTGTGAACATAATTATGGAATTTTCTTAAGAAAACTCAATGCGATTTTCGTATATAAATTTATTTTAATAGGAAAAGAAACACGTAATGTAAGAAAAAGTACAATCCGTCGTCCGAAACGTCGACTTTTGTTTTTCGTAGTAGGCCTCCAGGTGCGATATCATCTGTAACTACTTCGACGCCGTAAAAGCCCAAAACATTTTCTAAGTACCCTAATATCTTTAATATTTATTAAGTAAATTACCCAGAGCTTTAAACTGCGAAACGACCTTTGAAATTACTTAGGTTACTAAAACAAGAGTTTTTTAAGCTACCCCGGCGCTTATCTTAATGTGTCAAGTCGTTAAAGCCTCGGATTATCCGTAAAACCTGATAAAGTGTTGACAGCGCCCTCTAGGCAGATATATGGCGTGTCACTGTTACTGTGGCGTTTATTTCAGAGTACATTACGGTTTATGTATTTTTTATGAAATTGGGAAATATATTACCTTCGAATGTATCTATTAAACATATAAAAATGTACCTAATATTTTTTTCTAACGTCACACTCTAATAGCTCCACTATAGGATTTTGTGCGCACTATGAAGAACAGACAAAGACTGCACACAGACAGACTCAGACACAGACAGACACACCCAAACCGAGAACAAATTAGTGTTTTTGGCCTTATTTTGGTAACCTAGAATTACTTGGTTAGACATTACTTTAATTAGAATATGTCCAATATTCCCAATTCCATACCGGCAGACCAATCTGCTCGTTTGTATATGTCAATGTTTGTGGGCAATAAAAAACATCAACTACTTATGATGCTGACTGTACACAAAACACGTTTAGGTAAGCTGTCAGGCACGGTTTAGGCGTGTCTTTACACGTCCCTAAATCCTTTGACAGGATTGCGCACGACAGCCTCTTACGAGCTTCCTTTCCGGATTATCCCGTAGCCTATGCGGTTACATTTTCGACTTTTTGAACGACAGATCCTTATTTGTATATTATGTTAATGGCTGATCGTTAAAACATCTAGTTAAATTACGAGTATAAGCGTGCACGCCAAAATATGCTTTAAAAAGTCGTAGTTAATGTCGTCATCGAAATCATTGTCTTTAAGTTTTTTTTCTCTTAGATTGTACTAGCTATTGCGGTGTGCCGCTCACTGATGTACTTTTAACTTTTTTTTTTTATTCATATAAGGCAGCAAACGATTTTCAAGATTTTCAGACAAATTTTCATCGGTTATTTTACTCCCTTCGGTACGGAATGTGACATAATTCGATAGTTAAGGTCTCCTGTTCATAATCTACCTCCTTGTCAAATATCACCTGTATAGAATTTCGTGTTTATTGAGTAAGTATGGTATGATATATTTTCACTAAGTAAGTGACTACATTTTATTCGTGACACCTTTCATTTGTATATTTATAGATAGATATGTACCGACGACGTGACAAAAGTTCTCTGTAACACACAAAATTTATTTCTTTTTTGGCGGCAACGCATCGGTGACGCCTTTTTAGTTTTATGGTGTTGCTAATTAAGTATTTTACTCCTTATGTTTATCAGCTTAATTAAAGACAATTTAGAATTCAATAATAAATCACTAACAAGGGAAATCCCTTCACAACCTTCTTATATCTATTATACTATCTTCTTATATCTATAAAATTCTTAAATATAAAGCATTTTACTCCGCCGTAAATTGGGCAGAAGCACTAAATCCAGGCGTATAAAGCTGCTAAGCATATTGATCGCCCCAACATGTCTGTGTCATTTATCCTGAAAAGTGGCCACAGCGGCCCACTTTATGCGCCCGTAAAAATCAAGTCTATGCCAGGATTCAGACACCGTTAAATAGTAAAGGTATTAAGATATTAGATATACTACAATGTGGGTATTTCATTAACTTATCGTATGGGTAAGAATAATCCTTTAATTCCCAGTTCCCTATTGGTATACAGAACTTGTGGGTTTGTTCCCCACCAGTTTTGTGCTAAGATAATATATTTTCAGAATTTCCAGGAATTCCCGGAGAAAGTGCCTCAGTAACTCTCAGAAAGTGGATTTTTTACATTTTATGACTAAAATATTTTTTAAATCAGTTTGGCATATGTACCTCAGTTAGTTGCTATACAGAAAACAAACACGAAATATTTTATAAATAAAAGACAAAAGATTCATAGACATTTCAGAGATTCAGAAATAAATTCATCTTCATTCATACCTACCATAGTCATCTCAGCTAATGACATCATATTTTCACATAGTTCCCAGTTACCCAGGTATAATCCAATAACCTCACAACACAATAGACATATTCATAAATTCGTAATCTCGTAACAAGAGGTGCTAAGGTCGAAGTAATCTTGAAATACTGAATGTAAAACCTTTCTCCATAACAGCAATCTCGTTCACTACTGAATGAATCCTAACATGAATGAATGAATGATGTTAAATATGAATGAATGTTTCCACGCTTTCAAGCAGCATACGGTTATCATAATTTGTTTATATATCTTTTTTTACCTTTCTTTTTACACTTTGTTTTGGGAAATAAACATTTTTGCTGTTTGGATTTACGTGTGAATTCAGTTACACTTTTTTAGAAGCGACCACCTTAGTCCTCAAGGGTAGCAAATCGTCTATGACCGAATTAGAACGACTCCTGCTAACAATTACCAACTGGACTATTTCTAAAAACAACTAACATGACTAACTAACAGTCCCTGTCCCAGTCGTCAAAGCTACTAACGAACTAAGTAACTAACCGACTAACGTACTAACAACGTCTGCTAACTGAACTAACCAACTTAGTCCCGATCTAAGTCTTATTCTAGGTATGTCGCAGTGGTCATGGGCGGTAGCGGAAGGGTGGTGTAGCGTGCTCGTATGCTATCTTAATGTCATAAAAAAGAGCGTAGGTATTCTTCTTAGATCATCAATCCCCACCACATACACGTGGTTAAGAGACCGAAGTAAGCATTATATTGTTTAGGGCTAAGTAATGTTTTTATAATAATGAATAACAAAATGTTTATTTTCATGACGCTAAACAAATTTACTTTGAGTAGGGTGTACCTCGAATATAGGACTTGGTTTAGACTCAAAGTTGGTCCCTTTTTGCCCTAAATATACTTGAACCGTTATTGGTTCACTTGCATTATACGGATACTTCGTGGTAGCGGAGGGGAGCGAGGCCTTTGAGGGCGTACTTAGACACGATGTTCCAGTGCGAAGTGTAGGAAATATTGTTATGTTTTTAGTAACAAATAAATAAGTAAATATACTTGTCGATAATAAAATACAGATGTTTATGTGATAAATAAAAGTTACTGTTAACTCCAAAACGATCGGTCAATTGGTTAAATGTAGGAACCGAGAATGAATGAGGATATTGAACAGATACAATATTAGGAATAGTTGTGAGTCAGTCGATAACTTATCATTTTCCGCCACCATTACTATTTTGGAATATTTCCTTATAATAATACTACTTATAATACTTATAAAGTATTGTATTACCATTAGAGTTATCAATCACTACAAGTCTCAATATACCAATGTAGTATTTGCAACATGATAGTGAATATCCTCGAACAAGACGGAAAGCTTCCTGTTGGAATTTGAGACGTAGCGAAATTGGGTTCGCATAGAACGCAGGTTCAATGAAAATTGGATTAAATTAAATAAACTTGCTCTAGATCAGTTTGAACGTTAAGTAATACACTTAGTTGGATGTTTTTATTTCGATAAATGCATTACATTAGAGGATACTGTGAAGCTTTAGGTGAAAGCAGTTCTAGACTGATAACAGCTAGGATATAAACTAGGTAATAAGTTGAGTTTGTAGGGAATATTTCTGATTTATTGGAACGAAATTCATAATAAATCAAATAAGCGCTATAAAAAGTTAATATTTAAAAATAATAAACAATCCAAAGATTAACTGAAGTACCAATATAATAAGCGCATACTTATATGAAAATGCGAAATTAACTCTGTCTGCCACCCGCTTAATCCGCTGAACCGATCGATTTACATGAAGTTTGGTATGGAGATAATTTGAGATTTGGGACAGAACGTAGGATCGTTTTTATCTCGATAATACGTACTCTTAAAATAATTTAAACGGTATTTTGAAGTGAAAACTTCTATAGCATCGTTGTGATTTGAAAGTCGATGAAACGAAAAAGCGACAGTAAAAACAGACAGACGGTTTTAACGTGGAAGAAAATAAGATATGAAGCATTATCCGCTTGCATGCTCCAAGGTCGGGGTCCTAGAGCAATACCTTTTGCGGCAAAGTGATGGCTTACGTAAGCAAAGCAAAACCCCAATATTTGGACTGACAGTATAAGTTTTTTTTAATTTTTACTTCTACCACGTGTGAATTGCAAACATTTTTATTTTATCGTTTTCAGACGCCCACTCGAGCGAAGCCGCGAGCAAAAACTAGTATTTTCTAAAGACCCTAAGACCCTAATGGCTGGCTTTCAACTCACTGATGTTATTACAATGGGTGATATGCCGAGGGATACGGTCGCAAAAAAGCCTATCCAAGATATTTGTTAGAACAAGGGTCGAAAGCAAAAAATATAACATTCTTTATGCAATCTGGTAAGTTCGTTGTAGGTTTTTGTCTTACCTTATTTTTTGAAGCGTTCATAGCTTTGTTTATTTGGTAGTTCGGTTCTTGGTTTGGGAAGATTTGTGTGGTAGGTAAGACTTGTACTCTATAAAAAACCTTATGTAATAAAATTTAAAATACAAATTACATTTTAATCCTATCGAAGTACTTAATTTTGTCCGAGTTCCTAAACAATAAATGAAAGTAAACAAAAACAATTTAACTTCATATAAAATTCAGTAAGGATCGTCGTAACAATGAAACAACACCACAATATGAAAACTAACAAAGGTTCCTGAGAGCTAAAAGGAATAAAATGTTCAATATCAACAAACCCCAAAATCAACGCCATTCATGAAATATAAATGATATTTTTTACATTTCCATTCAACGTAACTATTGCTTTATGAAAAGGATAGGATATTGAAAGGATGTATTTATTAAATGTCACTCAGAGATAGTTACTAACTTAATGATTCATAGTTCCATTTTTAAGTGAGTAAATTGAATCATATTATTATCGATCATGTGTGTAAGTAAATTGAATCATATATGATCATCATTATACTAATACGTGAAGCCAAAACTTTGTCCCCCTTTTTTGGAACACTAAAGCTGGCGGTTCGAGGCCGAGACCGAGACAGGAGACCGCGACCGTCACTTTTTATAGGCGCGACAGACTGTCTCGGTCTCGGTCGCGAGTTGTCGCCTATACATTGCCTATGGTCAAGTGCCGGTCGCGGTCTCCTGTCTCGGTCTCCTGTCTCAGTCACCTGTCTCGGTCTCCTGTCTCGGTCTCCTGTCTCGGTCGCTTGTCTTGGTCTCGGCCGCGAACCGCCACCTTTATAGTTTAAATAGAGAAGGAGTGCAGAATTTTATATTTTCAAGAAATCATGCTAAAAATACATTAAATGAATAAATAATACATTACACACACTAATGTAAGTTATTCTATTCACACTGCCATACGTTTGACAAGACATTTGAAATATGTCATATCCTCATTATCGAATTTCAACCGCAGAGCGGGAAACTAGTAGTAATAAATATATCGTTAGATAGCAATCGTTAAGCCGTGTTGGAGGTCGTATGGGTGTCGTAAAAATTTACAACACTTATTTACGACTAACCCCTCCTCCACCAATCGACACTCAAGCTATGCGATGTTGTTTGCTCAAGGACTCCCAAATTATAAGGAGTTCCGTGCCCTGTAATGAGCTATTTATGAGTTTTAGCCCTAGGATATAATCATTACATTTTACATTGTCATTCAAGAAGGAAGCTGCTATTTCGCTGCTTTTTACTACTCTGAAGAAAATTCATACAATCAACTACATCAAACAAAAAATATTGAAAATATTTAAATTTTATTATGCAAATAAAAGAAATATTCATTAATTTCGTTGACTTTTAACACATTCTATGTTTAAATTAAAAAAGAAAGTATATCTCTATAATGTTCTAAGCAACGCCTAGTTCCAATATGCTGGAAAAAGGCGTTCGTAACACTAGAATAGCACTGATTATCAATATCAAAGTAACATGATTAATTTCCATACTAACTAATATTATCACTGAAATGAGGAAAAATATTAAAACTGCTTACAAACAAAATAGTTTCTCTACCCTGCTGTAGCGCTACGCCGTAGCTCTGCGCCGTAGCGCTACGCCTGCGCAGCGGTAGGGAGTCAAGATTTTTAAGAATAATTTATGTAACGTCACATTTTTATCGCGAACACTGTACTCGACCAATATACACGTTGTGTTTACCTTAGGGCGCTCGCACATGTGTTATTTTTTGCGACGCTAATATTTGGTTAGGTAAAAACATGAAATAGGACGGTAAAACGTGATACGCGGGTAGACAGGCTTTATTATTTTATTTTACGTATTATTCGGTTAGTGTTCGCTGTGAATACTTGGGTAAACATATTTTATCTATAAGTCTAAGTAAATTTCAATGTGTACAAAACATTTTTTATAACATTGCGGTGGTACCGTCACCGACACCACATCATTGCCACAGTTATGTCGCTACAACATAATAATTTCTGGCTATATACATATGTACATGTATGATGACATTTGCATAATTATATCCTACATTTTCATATATAATCTTACTAGCTGTCCCAGCGAACTTCGTACTGCTCTATAATTAATAAACAAATTTGGTGACATATCGACAGTAGCGCCACCCACTTTTGAGTCTAATCCATTGTCGAATCCACCTGAAGACACACAAAAAATTTCAAACAAATCGGTACAGCCGTTTAAGAGGAGTTCAATTACATACACAGAAGAAATTTAAATATATATTAAGATTTATTAATAAGATGACCAAAAAAGGATACATTAAAAATTATTTCATTGTTAAAATAAAGTAATTAAGGTAAATAAAATACTCCATTATACACGTAATATCACTTGGCTCGAGGTTAAAAAAGAATCCCTAACTATCCAGCAAAAATCCTTAAAATATATTCTTTTAATTTAGACAAAACAAACAAGTGTGCTACGATCACTTTTATCCCATACTTATTTGCTGGGATTTTTTGACGCGAAAACGGAAAGAGGTGTTGTTAACCTGCGTATATCTGTGTTCTAAAAGACCCCATGAAAGAAGCTTGCGGGGAGAATGACAGATTGTGTTCATAATAACACAACACATTTTGCTTAAATAACACGTTACACGCCCGATAACAGTTTGAGTAAATAACATTATACGACTGCAAGTATAACAGGTTTGGTAAATAACATGTTGCGATCATGCCTCTTACGTAGCTTCATGACTACTATCTAATAATAACTACCGATACCGACGGTTTAACGTACCCCTCTGAAGCACGGAAGCTCTTAAGAATTTTTTGCCAATAGCGGATTTACCCAGGCCATTCACTTATCGTCCGTAGTCGTAAGCGTCCTGTTGAACAGCTGACCGTAAGTGGGAAAAATTTTTCGAAATTTTGTGCACGTAATCTAATTAATGGTCCCGTTAACAGTCGTTAAGCCAAGTCGGAGGCCTTCGAAGGCATAAAAACTTCTAATAAACTTAAAAATAAAATAAAATAATAAAATAAAAATAAAAATAAACAGATCTTACGAGTATAATAAATAAACAACTAATTGTGTCGTGGGACACCAGGTAGGAACGAAGTTCCTTCGGCTACTGTCGCGCCTGCGCACGTCTCATTTAACGGTTTTATTCCACGCCTCACCTTTTTTCCACGCTTACGGTTTTATTATCACATATTTTTCAGTTCGGTTGCGCAGCAAAATCCCTATCCCCTCCAAGCCTGCCGTAAGGAACTTCGTTCCAATAACATAAAATAATTCTTATAAACTTCTAGGGTGGGCCACTAACCACTCCACCAATCCGCAACAGCGTGGTGAAGTAAGGTTTAGGCCTCCTCAATGAAGTGAGAGACCCATGTTTTCCCATTAATGGTTTAAAGCCAATAATAATTTAACCTCAGGGTCAGCTCTAGATAAAGCCTATAAATTTTGCGGCCTTATCTTAAATCAGAACATTATTTTCGCATAAGTCGGCTATCTTGATTTATGCCAAATTGAGAATGATATTTACCTTGAAAAACATTTTTCAATTTTACTTTATTTACAGGGACTTAGAATGTGCCTAGGGTAGAAATGATATTTTGACGCAAAACACCCTATGCTAACTAGACTAACCTAGTCCTGATTTGAGTCTTGTTCTGGATCAGTCACAGTTGTCATGGACGGCAGCGGAAGACTGGTGCTGCATGTTTGTTTGCTATCTTAATTCCACAAAAAATTAGGAATCTATTAGCTGGAAGACAGTAAGAGTTTTTACAGTTCGTAGCCACCCGCTTAGTTGAATCATCCGTCTAAGTACTTGTCTTGTTCCGACTGGAATTTAAGAGTCCGCTTTTCTTTTTTCTTATTCCTTAAACAGCAACGCATCAGTGACGCGTTTGATCTTCCTGATGTCCATGGGCCAGTGATTACTTGGTACCGGGTAGCTAGGCTGTTCGATTGTCGGCTATTTAAATAAACAATGATGTTGAGCCATTTTCTCTTCCCTGAACCAGCAAGGGAAGTTGACTTAACCTGATAATCCAAAACGAACTCGAAGACAAAGCAACACCAATTTCACTGCTTTTCTCATTGCCTCGCGCGAAATACCTGAAAGTATTTTCTTATTAGTGACTACATTTCCGCAACAAAGAACAAATAAGAAGCTAAAGTATCAAGTACCAAAACTTCGCACTTAAATCATCAGTTTTGTTGCTGAAAAGTTCATTTTCATGTACTGGAGCCGGTGTTAAAGTTTCGTGTTCAGAGGCATAATAATAATACTTTAGATTTAATTGCGCTAATCGTACTCATTTATAAAACTCATTTGAAACTCGTCTTTGGCGGATAGCGAGATTGTTTGGTACAAAAAAGGTCTTAAAACAAATTTATTTATCCCAGATTAATATATTGAAGTACCACCTTTGTGCCTTTTATTTTAGAAACTTAAAACATGTTAATATAAATTATATCGGTTACTTAATGAGTATGTTATTTATATTACCATAAAATGTAATTGTAATGTTTTTACTATTTTATTTTCTTATTTAGATACGTAAAATATTGTCCATGTGAGATGATATAAAATTATATTTCATTTTTATATTAAGATGGTTCACGGCTATGATGATAGGATCTAGTAATAATTATGTTCTAGCCAAACAATTATTGTACATTTACGCCATAGCTAGTTATACACCCTTGCTTCGCTTCGGTAATCTTAAGCCTATAAGACACGAGTCTGAAACATTGAATAATTATGTTTTGGCATCCATATCGATAACAAAGATTACCCACATTGAAATTCCTAAAAAATAATATCCAATGTAGACATTTTAATATTCAACAATCATCGCCATATTTCAGTCAATTTTCACAAACCCTTAATGAATTATTAACCTTCAGCATCCATCAATTTATCCGTTTTTACGGATTGATTAATATGGATTAGGCTTTCAAAAGAAAACCTAATGATAATCCATTTGGAAGTTTTTGAGTTTATGGCGTTTAATCTTATAATAAGTTGTTATTCAGGTATTCAAGTCTACAGGCGAGTCCAAAATAACTATATACTTATAAATGCCCTTATGAATCGCAGTCTCTTACATCTTGCACAGCCCCATACCGTTAATGGAGTAGCTCGTTAGCCACAACCAAAGATTATCAGGGGAATCTGTAATGTATTTACAACCAACTTTAATACTCTCGGAAGAAACAAGAGATGTGGCGGAATTGAAATATGTACAAAACTGGTTCATACATTTGTTATGGCTCCCTTCAACACTTTTAGTAAAATGCTAATAGGATTAAAGATCTATTCAAATCTTCGACATATTTATCATTTTTATTAGGAACATACATTTTCAAGATTTTTCCATTTTAGTTTTTGAATTACGTTTCTAATGTCTTTTCACACTATATCTGAAATGTAATTAATTATTTCGTGTTTAGTAATCTCTTAATCAACAGTGGTGAAATGAATATAATTATTAAAAGCTAAATGAATTATTTTTGCTTTTTCGTAGGGGTTTTAAGTCACACTTGATAATATTTTAATTAAACATTTTGTTGTTTTGGCCGTTACTTAACTCGATGAATTAAAAATATCTGGAATGAATAATCCATTACAACGTGTACATTAACAGATAATTATTAATTAATTTTTACTTTCCTACGTTTTTCTAAGAACGGTTTAGTAATATATAATAAACTAGTGGTCCCAGCGTACTTCGTACCGCTTTATAATTAAAAAATGTTTTAGTGATATATCGACAGCAACGCCACCTACCGGGTCCAATTGTGAATCTAAACCATTCTCGGATCCACCTGAAGACACTCAAAAAATTTCAACCAAATCGGTCAAGCCGTTTAGGAGGAGTTCAGTCACATACACACGCACACAAGAAATATATATATTAAGATATACTATAATTTATATTTAGTAATATAAATATACTAGGATTTTTGCTTTGTTTAATATGGGATTATCGTTAAAAACAATTAAGTATATTGAATTATCGTTAACAACAATCATGAAATAGACATAAATTATTAAAATAGTATTTTTGTTTTAAATACTTTTTAGTAAGGTAATCTATACAAATAAATAAAATTGGAGTGTCTGTTTGTAATATTAAAATAATCGCTTTTTACTAAATGTATTACTAAATGTTTAATGTTGTTAAATGTATTACTAAATGTTTTACTATATGGTTGCATACACAGTGCATATACCAAAATATTTTTTTTTACAATTTTTGTCTGTCCGTCTGTCTGTCTGTCTGTCTGTTTGTTTCAGCTAGTCTTTGGAACTGTTGGACCGATCTTGACGGGATTTTCACTGGCAGATTGCTGATGTCATAACATAGTAACATAGGCCACTTAAAATTCGTTAAATTCCACACGAACGAAGTCGCGGGCACGGCTCGTTTCAAATATTACCATGCTCATATACTTTTAAATAATTTTTACCAAATCCTAAACACACGACATCTCAAAGGTAATCATGCTCTTGGAGCCTGGTAAACTCGTCTGATATTCTGTCTGCAATGTAAACGACGTTACTGACGTTACCTTGGTCGGAAACTCGTCAAAGGCTGCGTCGGCTTTGAGCTGGGCTTCACACTTTGTAATACCTAAGATGTTGCGAGTGACTTGGATGTGTTCGGATAAACTTTCGAGTTAAGTTGTATAGACATAAGTTTATTTTATCAACTAGGCTAGATGACGTCATCAACAGATAGGTTATTGCTAAGTTTGCGAGGTATACGTCTCGATAAATAAATTAGAAATGGTGTGCGCTTATCTTTATCTTATCTTTTGCTTATTTTTAAAAGATGTGCTGAGGAGTTTCTTTCGTCGTTTCCTCTCCTTTATTATTATGCATTTAAAGCACTATTGCAATACAGCGATACAACAAAAACATGGCTTGCGTAAGTATATGAATGATATATAATAGGTATCATTTATTTATATAGTATATAAACAAATCATTAATTTATAATTTGAATTTGTACAGATTGATAAAAGCTTAAAATCAAATCGGTGTACTTGGCGTACTAGTAGTAAGTATATTAGCTGGTGCCCACGACATAGTTTTATATTCATACAAATATTTACTGACTAATTTATGTCTTTAGGGGATTTCCAAGAAACTATACCTACTACTATGGGAATGTGTTCAAGCATTAACTTATAATAAATAAAACAGATTTTTCAGAACCTATTATATGGTATGGTAATTTAAAGAATCTCGTCTAAACATTTTATAGAGTGTGGATAACACTCTCAAAGATAAGTTTTACTAAGCGAAGCGGAGACAGTTACTGATCTAAAATAATAGCTACATTAGTTCTTTAAATAGTCAAACCAAAATAGGTGTTTATGTTCCTGCGTTTATTTATCTGTAACTGGAATTGCTTACTAACTAAATAAAATACAGCCTTAATTGCCTTGTAACTCTGAATACAATTTATAAGGACATAAATAAATAGATAAACACATTTTGTGCTGTATGTAAGTATTGAAATTTTGGTTCTTGGTGGACTCTATATATAGGTATGTATGTACATATGTAAGGTTAATAGTGATTATAATTAGGTTAAAATGAAATTGGCGAATCCTAATCTTCCTTCAATATCAAAAGAATCCTGAACAAGAATCCCAGCTCCCTAATAAAGACTTTTACTGGGCAGCAGTAAAATCTAATAATCAAGGTAATAAACCCCAAGCAGTTTCTTTTGAAGTTTCACAATTTTTGCAATTTTGCTTTAATCGACTTGAAAGTTTTAGATTTTCTTTATATTGGTATGTATTAATTCCTTAAGTTATAAGTAGAATGTATTTATCGTGACAACATGAGTTCTTTTGCTTGCCTCCTGCTGCCAAACGTGGGCTAGAAATGATTCGGATAGAAACGCTATTTCTATTTTCTTGAGGCAGGTGGTTGAGAGGTTCGTCTTAATGCCTAGTGGATTCACTAAATATCCGTTCACATAATTGCATTAACTCTGAAAACATTACAATACTTTTTTGGGTATACGTGTTATTATTATTAAAGTGCTGAGTATATTCAGTCTAAATATATTTATCTATCAGTTTACGCAATCTCTTATCCCAAAAGCCAACATTCAAACACAGCATATCTCTACTGCGAGCTTTTTGTCATGTTAATAAACAACATGCGAGCAGACGACCCATCCATCCATCCATCAACCTTTGTGCGTCCACTGCTGGACATAGGCCTCCCCTAACTTTCGCCACTCTGACCGGTTCTGAAGCTTCTGAATCCAGCAGACGACCCACCTGGTAATTAACTACTGTCAGCTATGGACAAAAGTGATACCAAAGGCACCTTCGATGCCTTACTAGCCAACAATAGAAGAAGAAAGAATGAAAATACTAGTTCTCAAGCTGCCAGTTGGTATACTAGAAGTCATTTGCCTCAAGCAAGAGGATGATAGCAGGCCAGCCCGGCTTCTGTTTCATACGACATCCTGACATGACAACCTTCAAGAAGCGGGTCTATCACATCCTTCGTGGCCGGCAACGTTGGTGACGCCCCTGGTGTTGCCAATGTCCATGGGCGACGGTGGACACTTAACATCAGGTGAACCGTCTGTTACCGGTGTGTGACGTTTGCCTGCTAGGTCATAAAAAATCCTAGTTGGATAACCTGTGATTGGGGTCAGTATTTAGGGCTGCCTCAATACGACCAAAAAGCCTAAAATCATTTAAAATTGTTTCTAAAGATGAGCCTAATGATTTATCTCCTTTCATAACGTTACCAATTGGAAATTGAAATAAACCTGCACACACCGTTTTCAAATATACGACGTAACGGCTTTTGACGTCAAAGGAAACGATGCCTTTGAGAACCTCCGAGATTAACGTATATTAGTGCTTGGTATGACATCTTCAAATATTATCATGCACTCAGACATAATGCCCATTAAACTAGGATTAAACACTATATTACACTATTATACAAGTATCAAAGACTATGTATATGTTGTTCATAAATACAGACATAATTTTTACCGCCGGTTACACCAGCACTTTTTAGAGGCGTCCATAATCCTCAAGGGTAGCAACACAGCTGTGGCCGAATTAGAACGAGACTATTACTAACAATTACTGACTGGATTATTACTAACAACAACTAACAGGACTAATATAAGTATAGTAGGTAAGTAGTATTTGAAACGCTCATTGCCCGGCGGCTTGAGTAAATCCTAGGTGTTGGTAGTTGGTTAGGTGAAACCTAGCTGGATCGATTTATCGAACCCGAAATCCCCTGCATACTAAATTTTATGAAAGTCGTTGAAGCCGTATCCGAGATACAGTCTATATGTATGTATAAGTATATTATACAAGAATTGCTCGTTTAAAGGTATTAGATTTGAGAAGTATATTTTTTTCTCCACATAATAGATTCCTGGGGTTGTCCTAAAGTATATAATACAATGTAAATGTGTAACCATAAGCGAGTTGAATGATAATAAATATCAATTTCATTGTTCTCAAGATTCCGCATAAAGTTTCTATTAATGATGTAAAACTTTTGATAACAATTGAATTCGTTCATAATTACTTTGGCGAGACGAAGTTTAATAAATTGCTAATTAAAGTAGTTGGAACAATTTTGTAAGGGCAAATATTACTTGTATATTGGTAAACTTAACAGACTAATTAATACTTATAAATTGTAATGTATCAATTCGCTCCGTATATTTTCGGTTGATATTTTCGAATCGTTTTAAGAATTAAGACATACAATAGTTTTGTCCTACGACAAAAACTTACAAAGTTTGACCAAATTACTAGCGAGTTGAATGATGCCCGGCGCGGTTGCTGTGACGTCATAAGGACCCTCACGCTCGGCTTGCGCTATGAAAAGGTACAGCGCGACTTCGAGCATTATGACGTCACATGTGCCGACCGCACATTCCGCCTGTCGATAAATATTGGCTCTAAAAATGTGTTAAAAAATCCCGACGGATGGACCGATATGGATTATTTTAAAATATAATTAATGAGAATGCTCATCAGAACAGTACAATGTTGGTTTTAAGTTGTTTTGTTCACCTCGAAATGATCCTCATCGTTTATTTTCAACATTAAAGTACCTAAAATATATGTAAAGGATTTCTATCGAAGCAATTAAACGCAGGAATATTGTGACACGGTCTCAAAGAAATAGTTTTCCCAGTGCAAAGCGCACCTTATTGCACGCGCGAGATTTTGACTCTGTTGGGTCGGATGTAATAAAATTCTTCGTCTAGAAGTGACATTAAACTTTAAATGCAACCAGTTTTTACGGCCATTGCGAGATGTTGCGTATCTTTTAGTATATCACTAACTTAAACTTTTGGAGATGTTATTAAAATGGCCTCAATATCAAATAGGTATACTTGGTGATTTTTAATTCACTTGACATACTCGAGGACATGAGAGAACATGATCATAGGTAATGATTGAAAATATAAAGTCAAAATTCTGCAAGATAAAATAAAAAAAATGCCAATCAAAATTATCTAAAAACACTCGCAATGTATGGTCAACAGCTGTCTGTAGTGTGTCTGTACCTATACTACCTATGTGGCGATATTCCCTACGGGATGTTCCGCGGCAGCGGCTATCGCGCATATTTGAACAGACCTTTAACGATCTGACACCAACCCGAACCAAAGACAGAACATCTATCGAATCTTGGTCTGTGTCAGTAGCGTTCACTCCAATCTGGTATCGAAATCCGAACTCCTTACTTCCACATGGCGCCAGCTCTCTCCAAGAAGTACTGGCGTGTCACAAGTCACATTACGAGAGCCAAATAAAGCCAAAAGGATCGTAACAGAATTTAAGTGTCGATCTTCACAGTATTTACCTAAGTAATCCCCAAATGGTAGACCATTAACCGCTTTCTATTCTCTTCTGGAAACCAGTTCATTGAAAAGACACTTGGGTTTGCATTTGTCAGAGGACGCAATTTTATTTTTTAGATGTCAATAGGGTGTTAGTGTAAAGCTAAATCCAAGTTTATATGGTCGCTATGTAACAATAGATACATGATCGTTGACCCATAGTAACTTGCAAGACAGTGCTTGTAACTACAAAACCAATTACACGCTATCTTCCTTGAGTTAATAGAATTAATTTTGCGCTCGCAACTAAAGTTTATCTTTGCCATATGATAGCGGATCGGTGTTTGAGCATCTTGTATGTGCGACTTAATTGAATTTGTGGTGTCCAGTCCTTGAGATATTGGTGAAATAATTCTGGAGCTAAGTGTCACAGCGTTCAAAGATAAACATGAAATGTATTATGAACGAACGCAGTGAAATATTAGTCGTATTCTATAATCTTCATAGCGTATATTAAACATTTTTTTGGTTCAATACTTCAAAAGAAAAACAATCTTTTACTGCATGCTCGTTTGCTCCCTTAAATCCATAAAAAATAATTTAAATGTAATCACATTATCAAGTCAGTTATTAAAATCGTTTATAAAAAGTTTATATATAAAAGTTTGCAAAATCAACTTTTTATGTTGTCAGTCCGATTTGTTGGAATCACGTGTATGGAAAGTTTTACCTTCATTCCAGTTTACGACTTCAATAACCGTTCTCCGTGGAATAAAAGATTCCAGAAAGAATCGGACGACGTCATAAAAATAAACTTTAAGATTATTACCTAACTGTAACTCTGATGCGGGTTTGAGTGAAATTGGATAGAAATAATTGGGAAAGTATTTATAATAATAATATCAGCAAACTCACTTATGATAATGCATGGAGCACACTCATAAGACATCAATATACCCATGACCGAGGTCAAAGTTTTATCTCTCACATAAATGTCTGTTCTGGCGTCTATAAGAATCGAACACAGAACCCACAATTTACTTACGCCCTATAGGCTTTGTGCCGGTCAGTTCATTATATAAATAAAAACTACACATAAACACACTACAATTCCCAGTATCGTGCTATGTACAACACACAGAGACACAACACACACAAACCGAGAACAGAAATTGTCCCATCATTCAAAATAATTCAAATTCTCGTCTTGTTGGGAATCGAACCAAGACCGAACGGCAGTCCGCCGTGATAACCAATGCGCTATAATCCCGACAGTACTCATGCATGGTGGAAAGCTTTACCAGCTTGGCTTGCTATCGAGCTACTTATAAAATCGACCGTGAAATATTACTTACGCGTCTTACCCGCTGTGCCGTAGGGCCAAGAATAAAGCAGGTCCCAGCATCTTTTTTTACCAGCACAACGTTGATGACTTTGATATTAGTTACTAATGTTTATGAATCACAGCTAAGAGTAGCTACATGAAAACTATTAGGTAATTTAAATACCATGTAACTAAATTGTTACCATTTTTGTATTGTAGGTTTACAAAAAGTCAGATGATATTTATTTACTTCAAGCTTAGGCATCAGGTAAATGATGCTATACTCGTACACATGTATAATAGATAGGGTTCCGTGAACAAAAGATGACAAAAGGAACCCTATTATTATGCCTTTGCTTTGAATGAAAATTTACAGAACTTGTGTTTCTGTGGACGCTATTACAACAAATTATAAAAAAATGAAATCCACACAGATAACCTTAAAATGGTTTTTTTTTATTCTACATGTACGAGTCCGATTCACACAATGATCAGTTCGCTTTCGCTTTGTTTTTTTTTAATACTTGTAAGTGAATGCTTTAGTACAATCCCACCTGGTCATAATATAGTATCTATTGGGTGGCGAAGCGCTTTAACTTCCGTAAAAGTCTATTCACTGGAAAATCCTATTTATTTACATACATATTGTCATACGCGATCAAAATGTCATTAATGTCATTATATAGTGACTCGCAAAATATACGAGGTAAACAATATAAAACTTTTCTAAAAGAATAAATATATCTTACCTAGTAGAAGCCTTAGAGATGATTGTTTCTCAAATCTTATAAAGGGAAATGAGCGCACTTTTGTTGAAACAGCAAGACCACTGGCATTATGCAAAGTTGTAAGTACAAGAAAGAGGTTTCCATTTGTTACGAACTGTAGATTCCGCGCTCGGATAAAAATGTCTTGGTACTACTCACGACTATTGGATGATCACGACACGACTACAAAACACTTATACTGTACGATACGATAATTTTATATAATTTTAATATTTATGTGAGTTATACTAACTACAACAAAACAAATATTGAGCTTAATGAATTAGGTATATAAAAATTCAAAATAATTTCATAATTACTAAGCTTATTGTAATATATTTTTCATACAAATAAGGAGGAGTCGGAGGGTTCTTAAATTTTTATTTAAACCCTTTTTCTTATGAAAAAAAACACGACGTATACGTGCTCAGCAGCGAACGTGTTGTACCTCCTGTAACCGATCCAATTAACTTATCCAACCATTTTACTTGATTGATTGCGGCTTAATTATCTTATTTTATTATTGCAATATTTTTTTGTCTTTTAATTATCTATCTACATAATTATATGCTTAGTCTATTTCGATAAATGACCAATTACCATGGTGGATCAACTTTTTGTTTGACGACAATTTACATAAAAAGTTTTAAATAAATATTATACACTTTTTATTCTACATAACCAAACACGAGCCTTCAAACACTTTCATTCTTGTAATAATTTGTGAACCTACATGAACTATTAAATCAAACCGTTCCCGTAAGTTTTAAAAAGCTCACAACCCTGAAAAAAGTGCACTTGGCGCGAAAAGGCTATTCCAAGAATTTATTGGAATGTTCTAATAGTAGCTGGGTATTTATAATACCTCAAGCCTAAGTAGATGTTATGGTAAGATGCATGGCATTAATAAATTATTTAGGCTAAGCTTATTTAGGCGTGTGCTCAGATTTTGGCACACAGGATAATACCGATTTCGAAAGGTCGGGCAGGAACATAAACATAGAGACATAAACATTGATTGTCATCTTAACTTGTCTGGTATTAATATAATAATAAGCAGTAACAAAGTAGGATTACCTGTGGGTGGCATGGACAACACAAATAATACATCACTAACTCCCATGACCCGAGAACAAACATTCATCTGTCATATAAATGTCTGTCCCACCGGGACGCCCATGGGAAACGAACCCGGGCCTCTCGCCTCGCAGGCAAGGCCACTACTAATAAAAAACGAAAATATAATTAAAAATTCATTACAAAATCCCGATACATCAATTCGTAGAAAGATGAATGAGTAATATAAATCCCACAAAGCACAGTTCTACTGTAAAGTGACGCGCCAAGTACACAAAATAGTACAAATAATATATTACGGCTACACTTTTTAGAGGCGACCATCTCAGTCCTCAAGGGTAGCAACACATCTGTGACCGAATTATAACGAGACTCTTACTAACATTTACTAACTGGACTATTACTAACAATAACTAACAGGACTAACATTTACTAACAGTCCCTGTCCCAGTCCTCATACTTACAAACTAACCAACTAATGCTCTAACACCGTCACCTAACCGGACTAACTATCCCAGTCCCCATATATGAGTCTTGTTCGAAGTCGGTCGCAGTTGTCGTGGGCGGCAGCGGAAGGTGGTGCTGCATGCTCGTTTGCTGCCTTAAATCAATAAAAAAAAAATTAAATATAAAAACAAAAAAAAATGGGGTAACTAGGTGCCCCCCGCACTGAAATAACTAGGCTTTCAAAGTGGGCGGTAGAAGAAATTAGTTTGAGAACCTCTGTTCTAATCACTTTCTCAAAATAGTTAACATCACATTTGGCAATTATAATTATGTACTTCCGATTTATATTGACATAGTGTCACCAGTGAGGGATTTGTCAAGTTGATGGATTGTTCACGATTCGTTGCGCACTAGATTGAGGCGTTGAGTTGAGAAACTTGTCACTGCGGTATACACGACTGTATGCCATAATAATTATTTCTTTAACATGCAACTATCTATTGAATAACCCATAATTTGTCAATACGTATAATTATGCAGACTAACTTAAATCTTAGTTCCTATCTTAGTATACAACTGGTTAACATGTTAAAGAAAAAGGAAAGCCTGCACTGTTTCTTTTCTGATCTTATTTCCTGTACAAAAGGTTGCCTGGAAGAGATTGTTACTTAGCGATAATGCCGCCTTTTAATATTGATGATTTTAAGTAGAAACCATTATTTGAATTTATTTTTCGTGTACGAATAAGAGTTTTTCTGTATGTCTACAGCACATTACCCAAACGTCAGTAGACTAAAAAAACCGTGCATAAATAAATTAACAAAATACCGACATGAATAAATGATTTCGAATTCAAATTGAATCTAATACCTAATGTGAAATAAACCGTAAAAGGCATCCGAACAAACGTATAGGTAAGGAGAATAAAAATGAACTGAAAATAAACGCTTCGCTTGTAAACTGAACGTGAAAAATAGCAAAGAGAACTCGTATTTACTCTTACTTCACATATAACAAATACCTGCTGCAAACCATACATAACCGGTAAGCACTTCCTACTTTCTACGATAACAGTAACGTAATGGTCTATAAAATTTCACAGTGGGAACCAAGCGGTTTTCAATTAAAACTTGTGCACCACTATCTTCGATAGCCAGTGACGCCATAAATGTTATAATTAGTTCTCGGACAGTTCCTATATTGTTTACCTTTCTTTTCTTTTTTCGCTTTGGTGTATTGACATAATAACTTTTTGCATGATTAAAAGGTTTTGAACGTAAACTTTTTATTATTTTGTCTTAATGTTAGAGACAGAGTAGTGGTTTAAACGTTAGTCTCTGTTCATGAGTGCCTGGGTTCGAATCTGCATGAATATTTTTTTTTCATTATGCACCTATTAGAAATTATCTATCCCTTGTATCGGTGAAAGAAAACATAATGAGAAAAGTAAAATTTTATTGATGCAACACTTGACCAGCGTGGCGGACTATGGTCTGCATCGCTCCGAAAGGTGTAAAATATTTTGAATAAAATCGTAATTTTAATCTGAAGTACAGGGCTACAACAAGGAGGCTAGACGGAATTAATACGAAAAGTTGTAACGAAAAATTAAGACGAAAAGTTGTAACGACACTTTTTGCATATTGTGTATAGCGCCATCTCGTGGACCGTTTTTGTAATAAGCAAATGCGTAGTTTTGTCATTAGTTTTTGTTTGCCGATAGATGGCAGCAGTATGCCATACTCTTAACATTTTCAGATTTGTAGGTTTAGCGTCACTGACGATAAATGACACTACCAATGGGAAATATTCATATTGTTTTTAATGGAACGAAGTTTTGGAATAAAATTTTATTACAATTCTTTCACTAATTAATCGAAAGGAACTTCGTTCCATCCGGGTGTCCCTCGACAGCTCTCAAGTTTTTATTGTTTTTACATTCTTATTTATGTATACCAAATCTTTCACAACAATAATTCCATAACGTCCTATTACAACCAACACGTATGGTCACCCTACAGTTACCAGCAACTCTCATACGTTGCAGGGACTACGGCGCCGGCGTCCCGATAAATGTATACGCGTTTGTCTCACCGCAGAAACTGAATCTATTAGCAAGCGCGTGGTAATTAAGGGCGTAAATCACAGCTAGTTCAGTTTGATAAAATTTAACACGTTCATTTTGTAGCCGGCAAATGTAGGCTGTCTAGTGACGTTCATCACCGTGAATTGTAATAGCCATCGGCGACTTTACCTATAGGTAACCTAAAGGTAACTTTACCTATAGGCATCCAGGCGCCGGTTGCTAGGGGGCGCCGGGAGCGTCTTGTAAATAGGTACTTACTCCGTTTCGACCGTGTTAATTTGATACAAAGGGCCGCCAGGGTATTGATTGCACCTGAGCTCTACATGATGATGAGTATTTGGTCATGAAATAAAGAAGAAAAAATAAAGAAAGTACTGGCTATCCCGCCAACTGGAAGACGACAAGTCGTTTTGTTGCTGACTCAAGCGGTTGGTGACTCTGGTGGCCAGCCGGGCTGCAGTTCTGCCACCAGCAGGGGCCGGCTTCTGGCGCCTCAACACCCTGGTTGGAATGGAATGCGCCCCAGTACGAATCGCAAGATCTATGTATTATATGCTCGTAATATTTCGTTACAATTGGTCATTAAACTCGTAATTTATTATAACCCAGCGGAATTGAATGCCAAAAATTTGTCATTTTTAGAATTCGAACAGTTTTACTGGAACCCTTTCCCTTGCCAAATTATGCTATAATTGCTTTGTTGTGACTTCATGAATAATTTGTGTCCCCAATTTGTCTTGTCCATTTTTTGTTGCTCGTAGAATATTTATAAATGATTAAATGAAATATATACTCTAATCAAGATCAAAAAGAAAGGCAGTAAACGCATGAAAGGCGGAGAACTGATCCGAATGCTACAAGCAACTAAACATTGCATGTTTACCTATACGTACTGCGTGGCCAAGCGGGGCTGTAGCCATTTATTTCAAGGACAGGGCCGAGTCGAAATACTGTATAGATATCATTACCGTGGTAACGTATAATTTATGGTGTAACGGATGTCAACCTACCATCAGATGACCTGTCTCTTTTTCTCCCTGTCGAAGCGGCTATTCACTCCATTTGGATACGATCTTCATTAAATAAATTGATAATTAAACTAAATGTTTATTATTTGTTTTAATTCAATCGGTTTGGAAATAAAAGAATATAGTAAATTACAAAATAAATGTTTAAAGAATCCAAACTAAAAAATAATAATCATAAAATAAAATAGAAAAGTTAGAAGCATTGGAACCTGCACCCTCCTGCACCATTCAAACCAATAGGCTATCAACCATAATACATAACACCAGCCTCGGCCCAAACAGTGCATTGCTGACTAGGTACTGACTTGCTCCGATGAGAATACTATCCGACGAACTGAAATGCTATGCAAAATTAACTACAGAATATCGTTCAAATTCAAACCTTATCTACCTTAATATAGATAACATTTTGGATCGATTCGTTCGAACCGTAAATATGATTCCGTTCTGTATTCAAATAGATCTTTAAAAATTTTAACTTGATACAGTAAGCTGCTACCTCCAGTAAGACCACAGATTTACTGTATCATAGCATATCAAAGCCCAATGACTAGTGTTGATCTTACTAGACCAACCGAGTTGCGCGGTCGGATGTTGGATGGTTAACCGATAATTGCAAATATTTTTGAGCTTTTCTAGTGCTGCGGAGGGCACGTAAAGCCGTCGGTCGGGGTTGTTATCGTTAGATATCACTTTAAGCCATGTTGGAGGCCTACGGGTGGCATAAACCTATAGAACCTCTTGCCCACAAAACACTAACGCCTCCACCAATCCGCACTGGAGCAGCGTGCGGTATGCTCTAGGCTTCCTCAGTTACTATAATAGACACGTGCCCTGTAGTTGGCCAGTAAAAAATTGAAGCCAAACAGTATCTTTGGCAGTATTTTTCACGTGAAATGGGCCTTAGGCTTCAGATTAATACATCGCATTAATAAAATTAGTTTACTGTGTAATCGGAGGCTTGTTATAACGTGATTAATCCGTAATCAATACTTCATCCACTAATTGTGTTTGCGGTACGTAATGAGGATAATATGCTGATTATCTTGACATTATAGTAGATGTAGGTGTAGGTTAGTAAGGTTTTACATTGCAGAATTCCAAATTCCAAGGTCCTGAAATTACATTTGATATGAATAGCTTTAAAATCTCGTGGGTTGTTGACTTCGCTGGTTCAGGACGCCAAACTTTTAGGAGGCTAAGTTGTCCTTAGCTTTCAAGTGACACCGATTCTGCACATCGCTCGAAATGTCAACACCCAGAATCGCAATACTTTTACTAACGGTGTGCGCGGTACCCTAATCCTCCTTGACAGTATTTAGTGTACAAAGGAGCAGTCGCCCACTTTGAGAAAGACTGGTTTAGTTTAGGTTAGGTTTTTTAAGAGGGTTGAAAATATACATCCATCCATCCATCCATCCATCCATCCATCCATCCATCCATCCATCCATCCATCCAGAGGATGTCCACTGTCTTCTTCAGGTCGTCAGTCCACCTGGTCGGATGGCGCCCTGTGCTCCTTTTTCCAATACTACATACAGATACAGAACCATTCCATTCCATACCAAACACACCACTCTTTATTATTGAAACATTGAAACAGGTTCGTAAAATCAAGTTAAAACGTAAAAAACCTACTATCAGATTTTCACTAGAACGCCTGGCTTTTAGAACGGGAAAAGATAAAACATGTTGAAAGATGTCTATTTATGCGAGGTTGAGTAGTAGTAGTAGTAGTAGTAGTAGTAGTAGTAGTAGTAGTAGTAGTAGTAGTAGTAGTAGTAGTAGTAGTAGTAGTAGTAGTAGTAGTAGTAGTAGTAGTAGTAGTAGTAGTAGTAGTAGTAGTAGTAGTAGTAGAGTAGTATCCGTATTTGAGTTTAGTTTTTCTCTATTGATGATTCACTCCACGTCAAAGGTTTGTTTGCTTTACGTTTGCTTTTTGTTTGTCGATGTATGATTTTAAACTTAACTAACTTATGTAAGTCCGAAAAAGTTAAAAGTGCTGCGCGGCAGGATGTGGGCAGTGCAGTGTCTCGTAATATGGTTAACAAAACGCAAAAACGAACTAGACGTAAGGTAGATAGACTAATGTATTAGTGTCAAGTGTCATCTGTCAAAAGTTTCACCGCGCCACCGCAGTTCAGCCGTGACCACGATCCATGCAACTGGGTCGAAATATCGGCGTTTCAAAATACATATCGAGAGTACCCGTATCATAATAAAATATTTGTCGATGATCAAGTTGGGTTTTAAACAAGTTCCAATTAATTTAAAAAGTTTTAGTTATTCGAAGTCTTACTTTCTATGTAGTTAGGTACCTACATAGTAGATATATATATTTTTGACTGAAAATGTTACTTAATGTTTACCCTAACGATTTAGGTTTAATGATTGTAGTAAATATTAAGTTAATGCTTAACTACAAACCCATCGATTGATATAATTAATGATGAGTAGAGGATCCGAACTAGACACGACCTTCAAACCTATTTTATATCAAATTTAATATATATCAAAATATATCTCGAGTGGGTTGTCTAAAAATCCTGGCCAGACTATGATTAATTTAAAATTGAAAAATGACTGTTTATTAAATATTGCGGTGCTGTTTATCTATACAAATACATAAAATTGGAGTGTCTGTTTGTAATTTTGAAATAATCGTTTCTTACTACATACAATTACTACAATTTATATACATACAATTTTTACTGTATACAATTTTTTACAATTTTTGTCTGTCTGTCTGTTTGTTCCGGATAATCTCTGGAACGGCTGGACCGATATTGACGGGACTTTCACTGGCAGATTACTGATGTCATAAGGAGTAACTAAGGCTACTTTTATATTAATTTTTTATTGTTAAATTCCACGCGAACGAAGTCGCGGGCACTGCTCGTTAAATATAAATTGAATACGAATCGAAAGTCGCGATGGCTGCGACTGGGACATTTTTTTCGCGATTTTAGTGCGGGACCCGACGTCCATAGTAACAATAAGTCAATGATGGGAATTCTTAAATTGATATACACATTTTACATATTTCTGGCTTTTTGTTTGTGAACCAAATAAAATCATCATCATCATCATCATCACAACCCATAACTGTCCCACTGCTGGGCACGGGTCTCCTCTCACAATGTGAAGAGTATAGGCCATAGACCATCACGCTGGCCAAGTGCGGATTGGCGGACTTCACACACCTTTGAGAACATTATGGAGAACTCTCAGGTATGCAGGTTTCCTCACGATGTTTTCCTTCACCGAAGCAAGTGATAATTAAATTTTAAATATATTGGAATTAAAACGAGCAGACGATACAATGGTAAGCAGATCAGTAACACCCAAGGTCTGGCCAACCCTGGTCTGCCGGCATGGGATTACGGTCAATATTCTAAGGCACCAATGCGACCAAAATAAAACACATATTAAGTAGTTACATCTATTCTACTTTATATTTATACTGTATATTTTATTCTACTTTATATTAAAAAACATCATGAAGTTCAGCGTACATAAATATGTACCTATTTATTTTGTTTCAGTAAACGATTAATATAATAATATTTATACAAAACCTGTTTATCAACTCACGTAACTATAATATAGTTACATAATTATCGTATTTCAAACCTTCAACGTGAATATTCAAAAACCAAAATGGAGGCCACATGCTGCGAAATGCATGCAAAGCAAAACACATTTTCCCGTCGTATTTCGCCGCCATATTTAATTTTTAAATGAAGAATGCTTATGCGAATAAAAATGGAGAGCTGAAATGAATGGACATATAAATTATGGAATAAGTAGAATGAGTGTTTAAATATTTATGTTTTTGAATGTAATATATACTATACAACTATATCAAACATTTTAATAACTAGAATACGCAAGTAGACTTTTATTCTTAACCTTAATGAGGTTAACTACATAATATGAACTGCTGAAATATTATTAGAACACAGAAGTGAATTTAAACTTTATTTAGACGTTATAGATATTGTTATATCAAAATAAAGTCTAAATTCAGGTTTGTATTACAAAAAACTAATATAACTCAATATTATGACACAATTAACTTCAGTAAGGCAAAGAATAATCCATTTACCTATTTACTACTATTTACTATTTACCTACTAGGTATAAACTACCTAACGAAATGTATCTCCTTACAAAAACGGCGACTTTTCTACCAAAAGCCCTATATGGGAAGTATATCATTCAGTAGATTGACTGCTAATATAATTATAATTACAACAGCTTTTTATTTCAAGATCTTATTCAATTTTATACAAAGCAATAAGAAAATAAAAAATATTTTTGTCCTTCCTGTTAGAAATTAATTTGGTATGGTAGCGTGATTGTGTTGACAAATTCACAATTGAATCAAAACTGGCATGTAGGTCAGATTACAGTGGGTAAATGGTGACCTACTTTACAAATCTATTTACATAATTATTATGCGTATAGAATAAATTATGTTTCATCATAAATAAGACATACTTACTCTAAAATCGGTGCCTAGAAAAAGTTTTTATGACTTGTGACATTATTCACCTATTAGAAACAGCTTCGATTCATTTAGGGAAACCTAGGCATACCTTAGTACCCTCGCTCGAAAAAATGTTTAGACTGTAGGTACTTTTAATTTGTTTTTTATTTATATGAGAACCAATATAATAAAACAAATGCTAAAATAATAATCGTTGTAATATATAATATTATTATCGTTGTCAAGCACTACCTTATAAGAAGTAAATAATAATAAATAAATAATAAATTAAGGTAAACCGCATCAAATCTGCTCCAACGACAAAGTCGTAAGAACGAACAGATACTACGGCCTTTCTTGACGAGTATTTAAACCATGTATCTGAAATATAAATAACAATAATAATACTGTCAATGGCGTCCAGCACTGTTAAAACACACACATACACAGCTTATGGCATTTCTACTCAATCGCACTACCCGTAAGCCACGTTAAGGAACCGTTCCAATATGTGATTGACCGATCGAGCAACTATTGGAACGGTGATAGCTGGTGGTGAAATTTGGTGAACATTCAATACGATATGTACCCATTCACCTACTGTATTGAATTAACATTATATTAAATGTTCCTGAAGAAATACAAAACAAGATTATTTACACAAAAGAAGACCGCCTTGTAAAGATCGTGACCCTAGCCGAAAGGTGTGTGTGAGAGAGAGAGCATAGTATTTTGTGTAGAAATATCGAATATTTGTTTTTGTGTGTTTTATATTAATGATAATAAATCTCAATAAAGGAACCCAACCCTTATCAATTACGACATATCGACGTATGTTATAAAGTTCACACAAAGTTATGATTCCCTAATTTGAAGTGAGTTGTCATTCATCAATTAACTACTGTCTAACGAGTTACATTTTCTATATTAAGCTTGAAATAATACACAATATATACTAAATCAATACATATGTACCTATAATAAATATATAACAAACTGAACGAAGGTTTGGTACTGTTCACGTTTGATAATTTTGTCTCAGAAACAGTTTAAGTAAACAAACTGTTATTAAATTGAAAAGGCATGGCTTAATACCGTCTCATGTCAAATAACTACGATGTGCGATAACGACATCGTATTGTTAGTTCTCGATATACACAAGGCACAACGGAAACTTCTTTTACGTTTTCACCCTGACAAAATGAGTCCAAGAAGCCGAGCCACTCCCGCAGGAATCTTGCTGGATGTAATAAAAACTGACGTATTTAGGTTACCTCACGTTGAATTAAGCAGCCCTTAGAATATATATGAAGCAGAGATGGAGTGTGTAAAAATAGTTGAACTATTTTTATCTAATTTTTTTACAGAAAAATTTCGCTATGAATGAAAGAGACACTGACATTCCATTAATTACTGAAATAAACGATGAAAACAGGTAAAGATACGTTCAAAAAATAAACTGAGATATATCTAATGCTGAGATCAGTCCAGTAAAATTATGAAGATGTTTAATTATTTTAATTACACCTTTTACACTATACTTTATATAATGAATATCAATTACTTTTAGAGTGATGGTTAACACGTGTTTCCAACCATTCGGCCCGACTGCCGAATGATAACCTATCTATTTACTAACACACGTGTAGCCACTAAACCCCCTTTAACATTTGTTTCATTGTTTACAGAGAAACGCCACTAAGTAGAAAGAGCTAACAAAATTTTACCTATCACTTCAATCATCAAGTTTCCACAAACAAATATCAAAATGGACTACGCAGTGCATTTACTGTAAAAGTTAAAATGCATAATGTCAGTCGTTAAATTACAATTATTGTACGCTCTATCTCTTTTATTTCTTTAATCTATGATTCAGTCCCATCTGCAGTACTCTTTAATTAACTTTGCCAGCCGAAAATTATGTTAAGCATTCATTGGATAATTACGTAATGAATAGACTAAATTAATTGACAAATGACGCTATGTTTTTGAATTTTTAATTACAATTCAAATAATTGTGCACAATGCGCCGGTTCAACTAAACGAGATGACCACATATTGTAATTAATCTATTTACGTTAATAACTGTCTGTCTGAGTTAATAACAACTGATTAATGATCACCTGCTCTTTGACAATATTTAATTTTAATTTTACTTTATGACGAATACAAAGGGCAGTAATAATACATTAAAAACATGCATCTAACATGATATATCTAACCAAAATGTTAATACCCAACGACTTAACGTGATTTTGGTTGGTTGTGGTTGGTTGGTTGTGGAAGGGCCTGATACATAATATTCATCATTTGAAACCGCCCTCGCCTCGCTTCGCTTCAGGTAACTTATTACTTAACAATCACACTCGAGAAAATGTTTAGACCAGATTTTTTATAGAATTTGACTTGCCTATCTGTTTATTTGTGAACCGATTGAAACAAAATAAACAATCGTGACAACCCAAGGACATTAATATAAGATCATTTAAAACGCTATTCAAGTGGGTATAGAGACTCCCACCGTACATGAGTACCGTGATACAACTGGGTGGTACAGAATCCAGTAACCTCAAGCTGGACAGACATGTATAACGCTAAGATCTTGTTGTTCGCAGGAGCCGTGTTATCTAATTTTTTAATACGCTTAAACTTAACTATCCAAAAGATACTCCATTCATTTGTAATAAGGTTTTCTTTAATCTGTCAGTGTTAAAGTGGATATTATTATATTCTCTTTGGTAATTAAATAATAGATGATGAATGACAGTCGTGTTATTAATGATGCCATGGTAACTGAAACTAGGGTTGACTATAGTATCCAAATAGTGTAGGGTTGTTGCTCTAGCCCTAAGCGTATTTTTTAGTTTTTTTTATAACTATATTTATTTATGTTTAAATACCGCCATTGCTGTTATCTATTCTGTTAAGACCAAAGGTTGACTGGTAGAGAATGTTCTTAGCATCAAGTCCACCTTTTGTTCCACATTGTTTTTGGTATAATAAAGTTAAAATAAATAAATTCTCGAACATCAAAACAAGCGGAGGTTAGTTTTAACTCTTGATGGTCCTAACACAAGCCTTAACGCAAACGTTCCAACACAACTAAGAAAACAATCTCATTTCCGATTCCATTATGAGGAGAGAGTTAATTCCAGACGGTACAGGATGTGTATAATTGTTCATTATCTTAAAACAAAGATCTCTGTGTTATGGGAGCGTTCTTGTTCGCCATATCCGAGCTACATAACGCTTAAGTAAACTCATTGTGTGAAGACTTAAAGTAACTGATGATATTGATAATTAAGTCTAATGTAATCCCATACAAAGGAATGATTACCAAGGGGGTTTAAGCGATGGGCATCACATGGGGATATGGGATTGAATTTTGCACGTACCTCTAATTTTCTAAAAATATGTGATATGAAGGAAACATCATGAGGAAACCTGCATACCTGAGAGTTCTCCATAATGTTCTCA
The DNA here is from genome assembly GCA_905404295.2 of Ochlodes sylvanus. Lineage (NCBI taxonomy): Eukaryota > Metazoa > Arthropoda > Insecta > Lepidoptera > Hesperiidae > Ochlodes > Ochlodes sylvanus. Next base: position 8,135,562 of record FR990142.1, on the reverse strand, counting down.
AAGGTGTGTGACGTCCACCAATTCGCACTTGGCCAGTGTGATGAACTATGGCCTGTACACGTCACATGGTGAGGTGAGACTCGAGTCCAGCAGTGGGATAGTCACGGGTTGCAATGATTGTTCTTGTGAAAGAAAACATAGTGAGGCAATCTGCACATTTAAGATGGCTCCATTATTACATAGACTAACTTTCATAACACCCTCTGCTAATGGACTAACCATCCTAGTCTCGATTTGAGTCTTGTTTTGGGTGATGTCACAGATGTCATGGGCGGCAGCAGAAGGATGGTACTGCATGCTCGTTTGCTACCCAATGCTAAATCCATAAAAAAGAGATCGTTATTTAGCAATAAGACCACCTCGTGCACTCTATAAATGTCTAGTTATATTTTTGCTATCATTTTCTCGGTGTAAAATAAATAGTTACAAATAAATGATTATATTATGAAGGCATCGTAAATGTAAATACACAGCGTCTAATATCGTAAATGTCCCGAGCAAACTGTGTGTTAGCACGGGTTAGAACTGGCTAAGCAGCTCTTACACCGAGGATATCATTTCAGTGTAGACTACGAACACATTTACCTTACACGCGGTATGACCTACTTCAGTGTATGACTTGTTTCAGCTCATGCGAGAAACGATAAAATATGATTTATTTTAGAACCTACAATGTCTCTGTACCTTACTGTACTTAAAAAAAAACATTTTGACGAGATTTTTGAATTTTGTTTATTTTTGGTTTTTTTTGTTTCTTTGTCAGGTTGTCTTCGTTTGCTCCTGAATTAGAAATGGCTTCAATTACAAACAATACAAAAACATACAAAAGGCTAAAGAGCGATTTCTTGTGAAGAACTAAGGGCTGAGAATTGTGACGAAAGGAAAAACATTCAAATATAATGTAAGTATAATCAAACAATACCAAACACAATGCACGGCTTAAGATAGTAAAGTTCCATAGCCAGTGCGAATCCAAAATGTTAACTTATCCTTCCGTGATAGCACAAGTCACCCTTACTTTGTACCATTCCAGAAAATTCCAGCTTCCTAGGCGTCATTCCCCTGGATGTATCAACTAATGCGAATGTTATATGCAAAATCATTCTCTTTACAAACAGAAACGTGTTTTCCTAATATGAGATACTGTAATCTGTACTTTAAATAAATAAATTTGGCACATTTAGCTTAAGATTTTATATCGCTACTAGTAGATAGATAAAATTTATAAGTTCCTTTATTGACAACCCCGTAGTCTAGTTGGTAGTGATCCTGATTGCGAAGCGAGGGGTCCCGGGTTCGATTCCCGACCGGGGCAGATGTTTATGTGACACATATAAATACACAGATAAATCTTTGTTCTCGGGTCATGGCTGTACATGATATGTAATTTGTGTTGTCCATGCCACCCGCGACACAGGTAATCCTAGTGCGCAGGTATGAGTATGTTAGCGTTTATTTATTTATTTATTATTATTATTATTTAATATGTGTCTTATACTTGTTATCGATAGATAACAATCGTTAAGCCATGTCGGAGGCCTTCAGAGTCTTCAGACAGCATTAAACTTCCGACACTTGGATTGGCCACTTACCTCTCTACCAATCCACAGTGGAGCATCGTGGTGGAGTATGCTCTAGGCCTCAGTTATATGACGAGACCCATGTCCTGCTTGGCCATTATTGGGTTGAGTCCAAAGTCCTGCTACAACGCGGCAAAATAATGAAACACCTAAAGATACAGTTGCCAAAACAGCACATTCAACGAATATAGGTCTGTTTTGCGTGTTGCAATAAATAATTATTTTATGCGATACACAAAACATTTGTATACATTAGACGGTAAAAGGTTTGCTTTTAGAACGATACCCAGCGGACCCCTAGAGGTCTCGTCCACGATACACCTAATAATATAACTATAGAACTTTAATTTATTTTTAATAGACAGTAAAAATTATTATTATTACAAGCTTTTATTAAGCAGTGACAGCCGAGTGGTAGAAGGTAGGATTCCCGAACCGCGGTGCCCGGGCCCCAGCAAGCACCTCTAATTTTCAAAAATGTGCGTAATATAATTTAATTATCACTTGATTCGGTGAATGAAAACAACGTTAGGAAACCTGCACAGCTGAGAGGTGTTCATAATGTTTTCAAAGGTGTGTGAAGTCCGTTAATCCGCACTTGGCCGGCGTTGTGGACTATGGCCTGTACAACTCACATTGTGTGAGGAGACCTGCCCACAGCAATGGGACAGTTATGGGTTGCGATGATGATAATAATTAAACTTGCATTTGTGTACGTGTGTTTGGATCAAATATGAAAATCATGACCGGACACAACGCTCAATCCTGACCGTCCGGTCATGATTTTCATATTTGGCTCCAGACAAGGGGACTCCTTGACGGTTAACAGCACAGTGACTAAATTAATTGCTTTGCAATAATAATGAAAAAAAAAACATTTATTTCAGGCAACTATGGCCCATAGAATAAGATACATACAATTAATTTATAATATGACAGACTGAAATACTGAAGCAAACTCATATTTAAAACTAAGTCAAGATCAACTTAGAGTCTTTACGATGTCCAATGTCAAATATTTTTAACTACTTTTAGATCGAAATATAAAAATAATTAAAAACTCATGAAAACCCGTTTACGATTTTACTGCATATGGAACTTACCTACTTTTACGTTTTTATGTAAAACTATAATAACATTATTTTAAGGTAAAAACAAACTCTCACGGGTATACGCTAAAAACATCTCTAATGGACGACTCGCATAAAATTTACTGCATTCGCTCATACCCATACCCTTTGAATACGAGTAATTCAGTTATAAAATGATGGCCGACCCTAAACCGGCCCATGGGATGTAAACTTGAACAGAGGTTGTTAAGTTATATTGCTTAATACAATCATTAATTCGCAGTTATGCAGACCCTACCTGTAAGAGAATTCATGTTTTATTTTATCTTCGTATAATCAGAGGTAACCCCTTCACGTAGCTGTCTATTAACTTAGCCCTTTCACCAATATTGGAGTAGCGTGGTGGATGGCAGAGGCATCCTTAGTTATAAGAGACCCGTGCATAGGTCATTAATTTTCAAAACATATGAGCTTATTAGAAATTAATTATGATAACTGGCTTTGGTGAAGGAAACATTTTAAGTAAATCTACTTACTGACAGTTCTCCACAATGTTCCCAAAGATGTGTAGTCTAACAATCTGCACTTTGCCAACGTGGGGAAATGTGGCCTTTCTAATACCGATACCAGTAATCATATTAATTACTTAATAAATCTATAAAAATCACGCGAACTGTCAAGCAATCGCCGGCCTCTGTCGCCTCATAATACTCGCTGGTCTGTCAGCATGGAACTATTACTAACAGGGCTAACTATCACTTACAGTCCTGTTCCAGTCTTCATACTTATTACTTCATACTATACAAACTAACCAACTAATGTTCTAACACCGTCTGCTAACAAGACTAACCATACCATGAGCATAACCATAACCATTATTATGAGCGATTGTGCGACTGCTTAATAAGTGACCCGTCAGCTTATTTGCCAGTTTTTGCAATAATAAATCCTGCTTTTATATTATTAAAATACAATTTTATTTACCTCGTTTATAAGCTTCTCAGTAAGCACCTACAAAACCCAATTTACACTTGTCCAACGGAATTAACATAAAAACACTTTATTCTTTTATACCAACCTTCCCATGGGTTTTGTTTCTGACAATTCAACTGTATTACAGACGCATACGACTCAAACTACATTAGCAAGTGATGGAAATATCTTGTCACTTAAACAATATTTTATAAGGTGGAATAAAATTGCATTTTTATCTTTGTGAGAGATTATGACGTTATCATTTAATTTTTATTGTGTTTGTGCTATTCGGAAACTTCAGTGGCAAGCAAATTAAAAGTTTTGATTCAATTGAAACAAACTTAAATTACTTTAAAAAGACTTTTTTTTAATTCAAACGTGTACACGCGATTTTATATTTCGATATCGACGTTCCAATCCAGTGACATGGATGGTGGTCACGGCAAGACAAATCCATGTGGCTTCAACACTTTAATGGCCCATTACAGACCATGGGTATCTCTTTATCATTGAGGACGCCTAGAGCATACTCCGTCACGCAGCTCCGGTGCGACTTGGTGGAGGGTTTAGTGACCAACCGAAGTATCTGAAATTTTTACGCCATAAGCCTCCGACATGGCTTAACGACACTATAGCTATCTAACGATAACAACCGGGTTTTATAACCGACGGATTTACATGGCGGGACGACATGACACATTAGGCATAGTACTGACAATATATGATAATATTTAAATCATCATGGCTACAAAGCCGGTGGTAGCGGGCCAGTCGGTTTTCAGCTTCACCAAGCACGAGCCTGCTGCTACGGCCAAAGACAAATGAAATTCGTCTGTATATTCGATTTTTGAAAATAACCACTCCTAATTTATTTTGAACAGTCATATAGTAAATAAGCCATGAGCTAGATCAGTATTAGACGGGCTGTCAACAACAGAGATAAAATCAGTCGCAGTAAAAATACATGAAGCACATTCAATATACAGAACGGAAATACCACTTCCGTAAAAATCATAGATGTAGAGCAAAGCGGAAATGCTCTGTGTACCATAGAGATCTACTATAAAATTTAATATTCAAAGTAATATTTTATTTCATGTTTTCGAGACGAATTCTTAAGAGTAAGATCTTGTCTGTCTGTCCGTCAGACAAAAATTTTAACAATAATTGTTTTCGATTCTATTGCGTAAATTAAGGCGCCCAAAAACATTTATCTTATGTATTTTTCCATTTATAGACAGCGATCAATTATATTTTTATAGATCAATGGATTTTGAACGTATGCAACGAGCTTTATTTTCTACCGCATCGCTAAAGCCTCTGCAAAGCAATAATTGTGCACACCTATAACTTCTCACCTACAAAACCAATAAACTATGTGTGTATTTTTTTGCTAATCGTACCGAATGGAGTGGAGCAAAACGAAGTACGGTCTGCGAACGAGGGCACAGCAAATTGTATCGATTTTACACCAATTTTCCGCTTAACGAAAACTTCGACAAAACAAAAACATTACGACTGGTTCCTACCGAAATTTCTTTTCGCAAAACATTACAATGCAATACAATGTTTGGCGAAAAAGAAATTTCGTATGGCTTCCAGTTATTGTAAAACCATTGTTAAGAAACTAAAGTCTATTTTATTCTTCAATGAAGTTTTTTTATATCGCGAATATTGTATGCTTATATTATTTCTAATAATGTTTGTTGAGGTGAATCTTGGGCTGGTAACGACTCCATATTATCGTATCATCGGAAGCAGCAAACCGCTCATAAATCTGGTGGTTACCTTCCAACCTGTGGTTTCTGGGTCGATAACTGGCCAATTGACATGACCACACGGCTACTAATAATTCGTTATTCGAATATAATGTATTCATTGTAGAAAGTTATAGATCTTCCAAAAGCCTTTGATGTCGTATGAAAAACCATGCCACGGACTCGTACGTGCTCGTACGCCACGCCGCGTAGAGTACGCCACCGCTTTGTTATAAAATTAAATAAATAAAACTTACGCACAAATAGAAAACAATTCTTTGAGTTTCATTTATCTACAAACACATTCTGCGTTAAATATTTAATAACATTTCAAAGTATTACAAACTTTAACCGCGTATTATTTAAATTAAAAATAAAACGTTGATAAAGCCGGTTAGACTTTTTAGGGGCGACCATCTCAGTCCTCAAGGGTAGCACAATGTGACCGAATTAGAACGAAACACTTACTAGCGATTACTATCTGGACTAATAAAATATTTACGCACAAAATTGCTCAAAAATTAAGTTGTAGCTCCACATCAACCCGAAATTGCATTTCACCAATCGATATGATGAATCAATCGATGCTACAAGATTGAAAAATGTGAGGTTCACGTAAAATACACGGCCGTGTCCAGGACACAGCCACCTTTTTGTTATCAGTATAAACTTATTCCAAAGTTCTGATGGGAATGAGCAATTTCAAGCGTTTTGGATTCTGATAATTTAGCTTAGTTGCTATCTTCGTTGCCATGGTTACCGTTGACACAGCGAAGCGCGGTCAGGTTAGCTAGTACTATATTGTAATTGAACATACATCATTGGTCTTATCTCAGTTAGTTTTCCTCTAGTTTCACGTGTCAGACAATATTAGTTTCAGACCAAAACAATGTAGCTTCTAGCGTAATAAGTTATAAGAGAAATTGCAAGATCCAGTATCTTGTTTGAAGTTTGCAGAGAGAATTTGCTAGTGGGGGAAATTAATTATTATTCGCACTCTGTAACTTGTAAATTATTAATTAAATATAGTTTTGGTTCTGTCAAGGGATGGATATTACTTCCTAAAGTATAGTGACTTTGATAAATTAAATTAATGTTGATGTACGTTTTTAGCGACAATGGTTACGAAAAAAATCACTATGAACTATTGAAATAAAATTGAACAAAAGGGATAAAAATTCTCCGGAATGAGAGTTGCATTAAATATCTGGTTTATAAAATGAGATAAGGTAAAGAAGAGCCCCCGCCTGCCGCTCTGATTCTCTCTCCGATACTGTAACCAAAACTCTGAATAAAATATTCTAAAGATAGATGCGACTGCGAGAGGGAGGGTGGTGAGTCCTCGAGTGATATGGTTAAACTGGGGGTGGGGTCTTTAACACCTAGTTGTGTAGTATGTATTATTTTATCTATTTTAAATTGTCAGGTCTGAGTTTATCACGGCAACACTTAATATTGCTGCCAACAAGATATAACAACTGGTAGATATTTTAAAATGTAGCACTAATTTATACAATGTGTTGTCAAAATTTCTAGGCAAGACTAATTGTAATTAAGGAAATTGAATGCATTTTAACAAAAAGTTGAAATTATTATTTTATAATCATTCCACAGTCCAGTCCTTTAACATTGTTTCAATCGGCAACAAAATTTAGTGACTGATTAGGTATTACAAAAAATATGGCCACACGTTTCTTAAAATGAGACGTACGAACCGATCCTACACGAGGTTTGCTTTAATATTAAAACCATAAAAAACCGGCCAAGTTCGAATCTCGCACACAAAGGGTTCCGTACCACTGTTTGCGCCGAAATTAACATGGTCTGGAAGATACGTTTTTCTTGTTATTTCTTGTTATAGGTGCTAACGCTAATACACACTGTGTAAAAAATTATATCTAACTGTCACTGTACAAGAGATACGAGTAAAGACGAGTAAAGGACGGAGAGAGAGTCAGTTTTTTTTTTAAATAGGGTCCCGTCTGCGGAACCCTCAAAACATGGTAAGCAGAGAACCAGCCTCCATAAATTATTAACAGACCACCGTCATTCGTCTGCTGTCGAAAATGGTCGATTTTTGTCTCTTCCGCAGTCCTGCACTTACTAGCCATTGTATGCTTCTTAAATTTTCGCTTGTCCTTGGGGATATGAAGTTCAATGTTATGAAATTATATGTTAATAGCCGACGAATAGGCAGACAGGCCACCTGATGGCAAGTGGTCACAGTCGCTCATGGACACCAGTAACACTAAAGATCCGATCACCGATGCGTTGCCAGTCACGTAATGGCTCTCAAGCTTCCAACCGGAACACGAGTCGTTTTGCGATTGACTCGAGTAAGAAGGGCCGTAATTAGCCTGTAGGGTTCAAATCCTACCAGCCAAAAGTACAATACAATACAAACATTATGTACATAGTAACAAAGTCTCACACAGCGTTAAGTACCTCCTGAATTAAACTAAATGATACAGTCTTATCAGGTGCATCCTCTTTAAAGAGGGGCCGGGCTTCATAACGTTGAACGTCGTACGTTGATCAGCAGGATGCAACACACACGATGGATCACATGCAGGATGCAGGATGGACCACAGGATACAGAATGAAGGGGAGGTTGGCGGAGTCTTGGACTCAGAGATCGATGGAACCCGTTACACTCCGAAATATATCAGTACTAGTTTGGTTTTATTAGATAGATATAACAGAAAAGGTGCAAGTCAACAAAAGAGTACGTTGACTCTACGATGGTTAAAAGTAATTTGTTAAATAAACAGAGAAAGAAAGAAAACATTTATTTCGCCGCTAAAATTACATTATCACTCATGCTTAGGGTTACCATGTTAAAATTTGAAAATTTCGCACAATTAAGAATCATAAAAAAACGGAATCGGGTCAGTTTGAAAATTTTCTGGATATTTTAGAAGTAATAAGTCAGTCGTTTTTAAAATGGCAATGACGGTTACATTTTTATAGTTCAAATAAAAAAAATCCTTGTCACATGCCTATTCCATTTTTGCGTTTTTAATCAGTTTTTTTTATAACGGGACGATTCAAAAAGCCAGGCATTTCCAGAAAAATCCAGACATCTGGTAACCCTACTCATGTAGTCTTCCTATTTAAAAACCCGTCACGTCGGCTCCATAATGCTTTTACTTCATCATTATTTTGTTTTAAACTGCAGATTTGAACTCAAGCTCCTTACTTAGTATCAAATAAAAAGCAAAACACGTACTGTTTGGAACTATAAACAAAATTGGTTTTTAAACGTTCTAACGTTTGCGTATCAAAATTAGAATCGTATTTTACTTTTGAATTCGGAATTAAAATCGAACAACTACTTTGTTGGTTTTGTAAGAACAGGATTTAACTTCTAACAATGAAACGTCTTTGCGGATATCTTGAAGTAAGTTAACGCCTAACGCCATCTGTAGAGACGAAAATTAATAAACGTACGTTTACAGCAAAAAAAAGCAAAACACATCCTTATTGGAAGTGCTTCGTGGAAGGATAATATTATCAACATTATTATTAAGTTATTAATATTTTTATTGGTTCTATTACTATCGCTTTATTATTTCCATTATTATCCTTCCTTTGGAGCCTGCTTGGCGAGCTACCACCAACTTGCGCAGGCGCAAAACAGCTCGTCATATTCAGGCTGAGAGCTGAAAGAGCTCGGAGAGGGACTATCTTCCATCCTTCTCTTTTCTTAATTTACCACCTCAGTAACCACTTACCATCAATCCGTTAGTCTGCACGGTCGTCAGTTGTAGACAAAAATAGAGAAACAAAACTCGTGTATTTCAAAAGAAAATTTAGTTTTAAACGTGGTGGTGTGCGTGGTTGTATGTGGTTGTACGTGTGAATGTACTTGTGTACCAAGTACAGTCAAACACAGAATTTGTATGCAGCAAACGCGGTGCGATGATTTAAAAAACGTGACGCTGAAACGCAAAGGGGAATGGTTTCTTTGTCGAGTCGAAATAGGTTTTTGCATATTGGCAATTTTAAGTTGAAAACTAAAATAAATAATATAATATGTAAGAAGCATATTTGGTGTTTCGTTGTAAATTTTTCGTTACATAATGTTTCGTTAAACAAAGGAGAATTTTTAAATTTATAAAACAACGTTTACCCGCGGCTTCGCTCTCATAATTGGGATAGCAAAGATTCTATTTTCTAGGCAAAAAGTCACTTATGGCTATGGCTTAAAAATAGCACGCACACGTAATTATCAAAGTTATATAATGTACATTATATAATTTTGATATGAGTTGCTTCGGTGAAGCAAAACATCGTAAAGAAAGTTCTTCATTATGACATGTTTTCGAAGGTGTGTAAAATCTGCCGCTTGGTCAGCGTGGTGGACTAGAGCCTGTATCCCTCACATTGTGAGATTACTATCATGCCTTTAGCATACACACAAGTTTGACACACATCGATTGACGTAATCATAAATCACAAAAAAACATAAGGACATTAAACACAATACCCTCCTTTGCGTCCCGTAGTCGGCTAAAAAGTAAATGTCCTGGACTAAAGTTGTAGTGTCTAGTACTGAGTTGAGTAATAAATAGAACATTGTACAATATTCATCACAATCGCTCGCGTGTAGCGGCGCGACGCGGCCCGGGACTCCACCGGCCCCGCTCGCCATATTTCAACCGGGATAGATTGGGGAACCGGGATCCGGGAGCCGCGCGGTTTAGTACCGTAAGGATGGGAACAGATTGCTACCAACATACCGATATAAAATCAAGGATTCTACTCACTAACTAGTGAGTTAGTTTTCACTACACAGTTTTCGAGATTTCGTGATTAGTCCACCTCGAAAACTACTTAGGTACTTGACATACGTAGATGAAATTTTGTAGGAAATTTTACGTCAGGAAATTTTAGGGAGGTGAAGAGCTTGACAAATAAAAAAGATTTAGGTTAATTAAAAAAACCTTCTAAACATTCGAGAATGAGTATTGAAGCATAAGTTTCCCGAAGCACGGAGGGGCTTCGAAGCGAAGCACGTGTGACTTAGTAGTTTATTATCAAAACTACCCTTCTACCTCAGTAAGCTAAATTCTATTAGCTATATTAAGAAACACTGTTTTGCATTCGGCTTTAAAATGTAACGAAAATACAATTTCCATTCTCTTTAGTCGTTGCTCGCTTCAAAAGTTTCTCGTAGAGGAATATCTGAAACTAATTTTGTTGTGTAAAAGCGAATTGCAACTTTAGTACATTGTATTAAATATTATAATGGTATATGTATGGTAATGGACCGTAACGAAGGATCACTGTATTGTGACTGTATTTTATACTGGACTAGTTTTCCGCTCGCGGCATCGCCCGCGTGAAATTCTTAATTTCGAAAAACCCTTTTTTAGTTATCACTGGATTAATCATAACATAATTATACAAAGTTTTAAGTGAATCCATTGAAGATATAAAAAGTTTCAGTTTATCCCCTTTTTATTACCTTAGGGGAGGAATTTGCGAAAATCCTCTCTTAGTGCTACCCTTCACTCCTCGAGGAACATGCCAAGTTTCAGCTCCTAGTGTTCAGTAGTTTCGGCTGTGCCTTATCTGTCAGTCACTCAGTAACGCAAGGGTTTTATTATATAAATATATGTTATATTGATTGATGTTTACCAGCAAATAAAATATGTATACGTAATTTTAAAACACAGATGGACGCTCATGTGGCACATGAGGCAGTGATAACCGAATTGTTTGAACGTTGGAACCGACCAGGGAGGCTGGGAACGGAACCCGAACGCACCGCTTATTTTCAAAACTTTTGTGCGTATTAAAATTGAATGAACACTTGCTTCTGTAGCTTCTGTGAAGGTAAACTTCGTGACGAAACCTGAGAGTTACCCATAATGTTCTCGTAAGTCATTGTTATTAAATCAATATTCGTTTATTTTGGAAAATTAATATTCAAAACCAAAAAAAAATATTTTGCACTTACCACCGCTTCGGAAATCCATATTATAGAGGAGAAGGAACGGTAAAAGAAACTTCGTAAGCACAATGTATAATAGTATTTACCTTTAGGTTGCAAGGAACCTTCATCCCTCCCTAAAGGAAACCGTCCACATCTGTAAAACATCATCATGACGGAAACTATAAAATTTTCTTTCTTACAAACGTAAATGAATACAAAATTTAAAAAATTAAGTTAGGTACCTATTACACAGGAAAAGTTAAAAAAAATGTTTTTGTTTGGCGGTGATAAAAAGGGGACACCCGGATTTGAACCGGGGACCTATCGATCTGCAGTCGATTGCTCTGCCACTGAGCTATATCCCCGATACATTGATCGACGAAAATAAGGATCTTATTATTATTGAATGAATTTTTCAAAAATAAATAGATCTGCTAGATAAGTAGTATAAATTAATAGAGACATCAATATAATTTGAAGAAATAATAAATCTATAATTATATCAAACGCGAAGCAAAAACTTTGTACCTTTTTTACAAAAATTACTCTTACTTGGCTACAACCCATTAATGGCCCACTAATGAGCACGGGTCTCTCCTCATACCTGAGGAGGCCTAGAGCATACTCCACCACGCTGCTCCAGTGCGGATTGGTGGAGGGGTTAGTGGCCAACCCAAGTGTCGGAAATTTTAAGCCGCCCGAAGGTATCCGACATGGCTTAACGACTGCTACCAAATGGTAACAACCGGGACCGACGGCTTTACGTGCCCTCCGAAGCACGGAAGCGCTCAAGAAATTTTTTTTGCCACTAGCGGTCACCCATCCAACTACCGACCGCGCCCGCTGTTGCTTAACTTTATCGATCACTTGAGATCGACGCAAGCCGCCGGGCTATGAGCGCTTCAACTCTTCTTCTACTCTTACTGAGGAGTATGAAATGCATTAGAAATATTGATATAAATAAATAAATTACACACACTTAATAATAATAATAAGTTACTTTATGCACACTTCCATGCGTTTGTCACGAGGTCACGAAGTAACGTGACGTTTGAAATGTGCACGTTCATAGTGTCAACGTGAAGTTACCCTTTGATTCAATGAATTACGGTTGAAATTCGAACGTAGGCTAATATTAATTAATTTCGCAGCACGTACGTACTCTGGGATTATTATGAATGGTACCACCACCACCGGAACCTTGTTTATTGTAAAGAGTCATGTTTTCCTGTCGAGTTATGTAGCTACCATCAAAGTGGGAATATTTGTTTATCGTCAATTATGATATCGTCAAATATGTGGGATATCAGCAAACACTTTGATTATATATAATCAAAGAGCAAACAGTTAAAAAATATTGCGGATTTGTGAAGACCATTTGTTACCATTTTGCCAGCGAAAAATAATACTTGTTTGGCTTCTATTGACCCTTCATACATGTTTGTCTCAAATATCTCCTATGTACAGATATAAAAATTTTTACTCTAATGAAGTTACATTTTTATTATAATGTAAAGATTTTTTAATGATCATTAAAAATATTTTATTTTATGTAAATAGCCGACAAATGAGCTGATAAGTCTGTGATGAATACAATAAAACGTGTTAATACAACAATTATACATCAACGTCATCAACATTAAACGTGATCATCACTAAAACGTGATAATGACATTTCATCACATAACCGATCAGTCATCATGGGCATTAGATATGATGTAATTTAATGACTCTATAGCTTATGATGCAAGTATCCATAAATAACAATAACTTTAACAATAATAACAATAACTTTAGAAATCAATAAAAATAAACAGGACAGCTAGTGGCAAACACTTCTTGAGCGTTATCGTGCTTCAGAGGATACGTTAAGCCGTTGGTCCTGGTTGTTATGGTTAAGGAGCAATCGTTAAGCTATATCAGAGGCTTTGGGCGGCATAAAAATATCCGACACTTGGGTTGGCCACTAACCCCTCACCAATCCGCACTGGTGCAACGTGGTGTATGCTCAATGCCTCCTCAGTTACGACGAGACACCAGTGTAAAGTAGTGGGCCATTATTGGGTTGAAGTCAATGAAAATTAAATAAATAAATTCAAATTCGCTTACAAAAAAGCTACAGTTCTTTAGGTAGCAAATGTGTATTGATTGTAAACCTTAAAAAATGTTTCGTTTTAAATAATGCAATAATAGGATCCTTATTTTCGCCGGACAAAATATCGGGGATATAGCTCAGTGGCAGAGCAATCGACTGCAGATCGATAGGTCCCCGGTTCAAATCCGGGTGTCCCCTGATTTTTTACCGTAAAATAATTACAGATAGATTTCATTTACCACGCTTTTTTAATTTTTACACAGTTTATCACTACGTAACCAAACCGTTAAAAAAAAGATTTTAAAGAAAGTTTTTTTGGGATTTTTTTTCTATTTTTTTATTTCACAATTGACTTAGTCACATAGCTACGTTGAAATAAAACCACTAAAATACTAAGTTGGTAAAACTAAATTCCCAAAAGAATAGGTTAGAAGTTAAGGTTAAGGCGCAGCTATGCAGCTTCAAACACGGTTAAGTTCAACATGTCATTGTTCAATACATTTTTATTGACAAACTTTAAACAATAAAGAATAATTCAAAGTAACAAACAGATGCGGCCTATTTGACGGAATATTCTGGAACCGGTTCAGGGCCATAAGTAGCAGCGATTGCCAATATATCCCGTGCCGTATGCCATGGGTAGGGTCGCCATGCGTTGAGAGAGAAAGCGGGATAAAGCTAAGTTGAATTAAAAAAATACTGATACTATTTTTAAATAACTTGAACAAAACACAAAACCGACTTCAACATCTACAAGTAATAAAACATCATCAACGTATTCGAAGATATTACATACACGTTATTAAAGATAACTCAAAAACAACGACTTACAGGTGTCGAGCATAGAACCTTCTCCTTTTTTCGAATTGGGTTAAAAATATTGATGTCCATATTATTAGCAACTGAAATTTTGCCACAATAAGTTGCTTATATTGATACGTATTACCTGGGACAACACAGCTTCAAGAAGTCGTCAGGACCCTACGTGTTCCTGAAATTGACCGTGAAATGTTTTTTACGTATTTTGATCGCAGTGTTGGAGAGCCATAAAGTGTACTGGACAATGCTTCTTTTCGGCCGATAACGCATCGTTAATGACTTAGGTGTTACTGATGTCCACTAATCTACTACTTATAATCCTTATTTATAATGTCAAAACCTTTATAACTGAATACAATAATTATTATTGTTATTGATAAAATTCTTATTTAATTGTTTTTCTAAAGTTATGTTCCTTAATGAGATTCAACCAGTTCGTATAAATTTAAGGAACATTTTCAATGCATCCCGCGCAGTTGCAATAACCTGGCCACACTAGCAGTAACAGCGAATGAATGGGGTTGCCAGCGCAAAGTATCCACCATCTAGAAACTCGAGACGCCATCTTGAAGATAAAATAGGTGTAAAACACGTACGTACCTAGATTTAAAATGTGATCTTACAGATTTATATGGTACAGATGTTATTTCAGGAATGTGTAGGATTTGATTACTTAATAACCGTCTCTACATCATATCCAGTATCGTGAATAATGACGACTTTTGTTGTATTGGCAGACTTACCCTTATTTATTCTTCAAAAACATTATCTTTTGAGCTTTAGTTTAATTTCAGAAGCAAAGGTTTGTTTATTAAAATGTATAAATGTAGTTATTGCTTCTTTTGAATAATCTGTTATCGACGGTGAGAGATAGACAGGTAATAGAACCCGGATATGTATTAATTATAATAATTCATCAGAGAGGTCATAGTCATAGTTACCACGCACAAGAATAGCATGCAGAAATCTAAGATATTTGGGGTGTAAAGGCTTTTCCGTCCCAAGTCCAAGCGAACCTGTTGTGGGGGCACCTTGGGGTGCACCCTGCTGAAAACCGGACTAGTCTACTGTACGCCAGGTCTCTCCTATTGGAAGTGGCTGGAATCTGTACCGTCCAGCTTAATAGTGTAGCGACATTGCACACACGTCACACGGTGACGTCACGAAGCCTGAATCACGCTATCGAAGTTTTCTTCACCGCTCGCATATATACAAGTTCTAACAGAGAGCAGTTGGGGGCAAGTCATCTTGCCCGGCCGGAGATGTCCCTTTGCCAACTGGTGACCCCGACGTGATCTGAACACTCCGATCACGATCTCTCTTTGCCATAATGGCTATGGTAGATGCAGGTACTCATGCATGGTTGTAGAGTGTTTACGTGTTTTAGTCGCAGTTTCCAAGGATCAGAAATGATGCGGGTTCCCGCTTCCCTTTTTGCCGGCGACTCATCGGCGATGCCTTAATATTTATTGCTGACATGGACGTCAGTGACCAGTTTCCACCAGGTAGTTCGTCAGCTCGATTGGCGGTTATCGGCTTAAAGGTTTCCTCGCGCAAATCGCAAATTTTCCTTTCCGAAGCAATTAATTAAGCATTTCGCCTAATTTATTATACACACAAATCTCATACGACGTAAAACAAAGCTACAATTTACGAAAAACAAATTGAATATCGCGGACAACATTGAACGAAATACTTAAAGAAAACCTAATTTAGTTTATAGTGCAACTTTGTATCCGACGCTGAAAGAACTTTACGGAGTTTACCCATATCGTCTTAGTCGAAAAGTAACTTAATTTATTACGAATTGGACTAAAGCATATCGAGAAAATCAAACTGGAGAAACTTTTGCATTAGTATTGAGCGCTTACTTATTACTTTAAAGAAAATAGATTAATCAGAACTGCATCGGTCTGCATTTCGGCTGATCAGGCAGAAACTGCTTTGAATGGCAGAAAGTTGGGCATTAGGGTTTCAGACTGATGAGAAGAAATGAGATTTCGGTTTCAATCCTACCAGCGCGGCAGCGGTTTTAACTTTTTACTTATTAAACCTAGTTACCTAGTACCTATTGGTTATTAAGGTTCCGTAGACAAAGGGTGACAAACGGCCTATTAATATGGCTACACTTTCTGCCTGTCTGTCTGTCACAGGGCTCTGACTCTTGTACGGAAATAGGTACGACACCTCAGAATTTTACAGAATGCATGTAGCAGAATGCATGTAGCAGAATGCATGCATGCAGAATGCATTATTGTAGCCGCTATCACAAGAAATAATAAAAATGTTACATCCCAAATCCCTCCCAAATCCCTTTGGGAATCCCTTTGGGATGTAACATTTTTATTATTATTTATTGTATGGGGATTCGTCCCCAATCTCCATACAATTAACCTTTAAAAAATAGGTTTATTAAAATGTAGATTCTATCTTGTTATTGACTAAGTAATAAAGGTAACGTCACTGCTACAGCACCCCAAGTGCGCGAGTCCGTCTCGCACTTGACTTTTTTATTTAAGTTTACCCGTAAAACGCACAAACTTAGTAAGAAAGAAAGAAAGAAAGAAAGAAAGAAAGAAAGAAAGAAAGAAAGAAAGAAAGAAAGAAAGAAAGAAAGAAAGAAAGAAAGAAAGAAAGAAAGAAAGAAAGAAAGAAAGAAAGAAAATATATTCCAAAAAATGCTTACTTTACATACATTAAAAAAAAGACAAACAGGGTAACTGATATATAACTCATACATTTATGTAACAGTAAGCACTGTATGGAAAGTATCGCACTCAGTATTTGCTGTGGTAGCGAGCCACAGCTACTGATTTTCAGTACGAACCCGTTTGCGGCGTAGCTAGATAGATAAAACGCCATTCCCTCTTCCTTTTTGGTAACTGTTATTCATGGGCTACAGTGACCACTTACAGGTGAGATTTCTCGTTTGTTGGCTTTTTACATAATACATAAAAGGTGTTTCGTCTGCTCGTTTGACATATTGAGAGCATACTGTCGTTATATTAATATTTATTATAGTGTACTTTTACGCGGAATTCAGTTTTATAAATGATTTACCGTGATTAAGTTGTCAGCGTTCAGCACTCGCGGGGCCGCGCGCCCACAGGAACAATAGCACTCGATTATCTACTGTTAGTCTCTGGTCGGCCTGTGGGGGTATGAACTACAAACTATATTTGTGAAAAAATAGACCAAGACTGCAAAAGGTGGCGATAGTGAAACGTGCACCTCACGTCATATAATCGTCCAATGCACTGCAGTCCAGTGCACGTCCAGTGCACCGATCACTCATTATTATAAAGCGTGTCTGAGATTGAAGTAGTCATAATTTAAGGACGGGTTTTACATCTTATCCCAACTCTAAAACTACCTTCTTATGTGTTCTATTGCCTCTTCCATCCATCTTCCAGCGACAGCCATTTAATTGTTTGGAAAAAAGCAATAACTTAAATGTGTGTGACTTCACTACAAAAAACACATTTGTTTAATAAGTTTACGACAATACTTACCAAATAAAATATTGTTCTATGTTTTAAAACTATATTCAGTGCTTACGGGTCAAAACACAATCGAATGGTTCTACACGTATAAAGCCTTTTAGTAGAACTTCAGATAGCATTGCAGTTTCCGATGGTATCGCTGTCCACTACCTTCTCCGTGTCATTGGTAAAGAGAAGGCAGCACGGTACACCAGTATACTAATGTATCCTCAAAAGTTATACGTGCCCATCAACTTTATTACAACTGTTAGATTATCTACTGAATACCAACGGGGTTATGCCCGTTTGAATTCCATGCGGACAAGGACATAATAATCTTTGATCGTTCGTTGTAGAACCTATGTATCGACTTGCAGTTGAAAGCAGTTAACTGAACAAAGAGATTATACCTATTTAATACGATGTTCAATATTATGGCGATATTGGAAAGTGAAGCGATATTTTTACTCAATAACTATCGAATCAGTGTGATTCGGGTTTCCACCAACCTTGTCGTGTTCTGTCCAGGGGCTTAAGCCAGTATTTCCTTTCTTTCGTCTGCCGCCTTTGTTGGCTGAGAACACATGAGTGATGCCTTTGGTGTTGCTGATGTCCATGGACGACGGCAACCACTTATCTTTTGAATATAAACGGGTACTCACGATTTTAACGACCCAGTTGCATGGATTATGGTCACGGCGAGTCTCGCAATCGAAATCAAATTCAAAATCGTGAGTACTCGTTTACATTCAAAAATGTTTAGTGTCCGCGATGATATTTGGTGGCCAACCCAAGTATCGGAAGTTTTTTTATGCCGCCCGAAGACCTTCGACATGGCTTAACTACTGCTACAAGATGATAATAACCGGGACCGACGGCTTTACGTGCCCTCCGAAGCACGGGAATGCCCAATAAATCTTTGCCACTAGCGGTCAACCATCCAACTACCGACCGCGCCCGCGATTGCTTAACTTTGTCGATCACTTAAATCGACGCAAGCCGCCGGGCTATGAGTATATTCAATTCTATTACTTAACGAAAATGTTATAATGAAACATTCTCACAGATGTTTATCAAATTACCCAGTTAATGATATTGTTCTTTGTGTTTTACCTATTCTTTTAAAAAGCCTCTCCAAAACACTTGGACTGTGCCCAAGTTTTTATTACTTTTCTGTAGCGAATCTCGTTCGGAAAGTTTATTTCGTGCCTAAGTTTTCCTTTTTGACGTAAAAACAACATTACTGCCAGTGTATTGGTGCTTGTTAAAAAAATCTCTTTCTGAATGACCAGTTTCTACTATTTTTAGTACTTTTCTATTCACTAAATACTTAATCTTATGTGAATTTTATTGTTTCATAATTTAACTATGAAGTTACGACTCACCATTACTAACTAAAGCACTTGTAGAGCGGAGAGTGGTGCTTTCTGAATAACGAATATGACATTATTGGTTAACTACACTCTTAAGATATTGTCATTAGTCATTTTTACTGATAACTTGTTTCGAGGTTGACTTAGACGAGAGCGTGGTGGCTAGTCAGCCGGGCTTCAGTCCTACCAAGCCAGGGGTGGCTTCTGTCGCGTTTTACGACCCGCTGGTCTGCCGGCGTAGGAGTGAGGTCAGTATTTTAGGCCGCCAAATACGGCCAAAACTCTATCTTGCAAGACCACAAGGCAAATGTTTAAAGCATATTTTGCCATCAACTTCACTTACAACTCGCTTATCTTATTTACTTTTCATACTCTTAATGTACTTTCATACTTTCTAAAAGCTATATTTATCAAAACTAAGCGCTCAACAAGTTGTACCATTAGCGGTCATCCATCCAACTACCGACCGCGTACTTAGGACCGACACAAGCCGCCAGGCTATGAGCGCTTCGCATCTACTGGTGACTACGGCGCTTAAATTACAAAACACATGTCATCGTGGTTTAATATCGGCAAAGGGTTTCTGTATGTTTAAATAGTTTGTATTACTGTGGTGTTACAATCACGCATAGAGGAGTAAATTTCACGTTTGAATAGATGGGTAGGTATTTAATGTAAATTGTCAACAAAATGGGCGGTAAAACGCACAAACATATATTATGTATTTTTATATATTCTTTGTAATAATACACACTCATAGCCCCACAATGTGAGAAAAAACCCATGCCCAGTTGTGGAATAGTTATGAGTTGCGAAGAAGTTATTTAAGTTAAAACTGTTGAAAAATGAACGGCATTTGAGAGTGAAGTTTTTACTGTATTGCATTCCTCGACTAAAAAATATTTGTGAATATTTATAAGTTTCTTACCGATCAACTGTTTCTGACGCTACTTGAAACATGCTACGTCATAAAATTAATTAATTGAAATGACCTATATTAGAATCTAGATCATGACTCCTATTATTAAGGTCATAACACCGGCCCTTTATTATTAAAAATCCGAGACATTAATTACAAGATTTTTGAAGCTTTGCAGGATATAATGCAGATAATTTAGGAAGGAATAAAAACTGTATAAAACTTGTGATGTCATAACTTTCGACCTGATTAAATGTAGATAATATAATAAGCGGTCGATGTAATGTGTTATAATTTCTACTTCCGGCGCCCCGAGATACTCCAAAATCTTTAAGTTAATGATCATCAATTACAAAAATTACGCATAATTTACACAGGAAACTTTACCACAAGGGTATTTTAATATATAAAACATAAAAACTAATTGTGTCGTGGGACACCAGGTAGGAACGAAGTTCCTTCGGCTAATGAAGGCAACGGCGAACGAAAAGAAAGAGGGAGAAAGAGAAAGGTATTATACACTACTCGCTTGTGTATGCGACTGTCGCGCCTGCGCACGTCTCATTTAACGCTTTTATTCCACGCACTTTTTTTTCCACGCTTACGGTTTTACTATCACATATTTTTCAGTTCGGTCGCGCAGCAAAATCCCTATCCCCTCCAAGCCTGACGTAAGGAACTTCGTTCCAATATCTAAATGGGTTGAACCTTTATTTTAGCGGGAACAAACGCACAGCTATACTGGACAAACGAACAAGGCAAACTAACAGGCAATCAGACAAAATTTTTAAAAATAATAAACTGTAATAAAGGTTTCAATTTAATTATAAAACATTGTCATTTACACCCGTAAGTAAATCGTACGTCAAAACTGTGTTTGACAATTTGATTAAATTTTTTTAAAGATTCTAGATTTCTCATTTACGAGAGAGCCCTAAAACACTATCAACGTTAATTTCCATATACCTTGGTGCATCGTAAACATTAAAATCTCTCATTTTAATAAGTGTCCCAAATGCGGCGCGTTTTCACTAAACACTTCCCTCCATTTTAAAGGCTTGTTTTGTTTACCTCGCTTCAATTCAACTCGTTAAATCAGTCCACATTTTCTTTCAACAGATTCCAGCGCTTGGAAGAAACAAATTGAAAAGAAAATGTTTCAACCAAAAACATTTAATAAAACACGCTGTGGTTAAAAATATGAATACTGTAAAGTGTAACTGTTGTTATGGTTGTTTCAAGAACTATCTGTTGCCTCCGATTTTGCCCATGCGGATGTGTTTTTATTTTATTTTCAAACAAACTTACATCCCTTATTTTTCTCTCTTAGGAGTCGATTTTTCAAACACATGGAGTACCTACGTGGAGTACCAATTTTCGTAATGGTGAATTTTGACTTCAGCGAAATTTCAAGTAAACTTTAACTCTGATTTTATCCACTGAATTTTGCAAATTCCCTTCTAATCTGAGGTTTATTTTTCATAAATAAAATAATCTCTGACACACTAATAACCCCCAATAACTATAATTGTGTCGTGGGACACCAGGTAGGAACGAAGTTCCTTCGGCTACTGTCGCGCCTGCGCACGTCTCGTTTGACGGTTTTATTTCACGCACTTTTTTCCACGCTTACGGTTTTACTATCACATATTTTTCAGTTCGGTCGCGCAGCAAAATCCCTATCCCCTCCAAGCCTGCCGTAAGGAACTTCGTTCCAATAAGCAGCTTAAAATCGTTATAGTTCTTTAACAGTCAATTGAAAAAATGATCAGAGAAACGTAAAGCCAATAAAGTTATCAAATTTTATTATTTACAGGAAATGTCATTCCATTTAATATAGGGTATTTTTTCTTCATAATTGGACTCTATGGGATCCTGAGCCTTCTATTGCCAATAAGTACCAGTGATGTTTGAGTGAACATCAAACAACTTTTGATTATTTTGCAAAAAGTGTACCACAATTTTAATTTCCACCAAAATTACCAATTACACTGAAACCTCTGCGCGGAGAGGATACAATCAACATTTACGCTCGCTACAATTTGCAAAAATACTTTACAAATATCTAGCGAAAAGGTCGTGTTTGTAAAAATGTAAATGTTATAGCGCAGAGCGGTCGCAGATATAAATATTTGAACTGAATGCGCTGAGTACCGAGCGTGCGCTGTGTGCGCTCTTATGGCTGACCGGCAGACCGTAATGTAACATTACAATTGTTCCTTTACACCGTTAACGGTAACTTCGGTCTCTAATTAACTGTTATTAGGGTTATACGCTTTTACTAGGCAGTGATATATTCACGTGACATAGTTTTCGCAATTTTACAGTTAATATACTTTTAAATCAACGTCAACGAAGCATGCCTGCTTATGCATCGTTATGTTACACGAAAAAGGAAAATTGTCACGAAGCACGTGATGCCTCTTTGTGAGCAGTTAATTATAATACAGAATTTAGGAAAATTATATACAAATCAAACAATTATTTTTGCATCGTCAATATGTAACATCGTTAAAAAATTACGTTTCAAATTACATGATCATATCTCAATATTACGCGACATATCCCAAAGTTACGCGCCATATCCCAAAGTAATGCGACATATCCCAACATAACGCCACATATCCCTACGTTACACGTAATTGTAAACGCGGCGCATGCGGTCCATGTGCATTTACATCACTGTCCACGAAACGTGCCTCCTTATGCGTCGTTAATCTTGTTTATTATACTATTTATTATCTCCGCCAACTCCGGACGCTATTCCGTCCAAGAAGGCAAATTTAAAATTACATTGCAAAGCTCACATTGTTTTCATGAGATGGGTTTTAAAGCGTCAACAATTTATATTCTGTACGCGTTCGTAGTTCCGAAAGGTTGGTTGAAACGTGGTTCCCGCTGCCAATATAACTTAATAGATTTTACGACATTTCCACCATTTGATTGCGATGAGACCTTGTAATATTAATTGGACTGACACACTCGGACCAAGTATTTAGATGTAGTACTGCTTTTAATAACAGTAAGTAAGGTGAAACAACTAAGACATTTTTAAACGTATGTATGTTTCATAGAACTATCAGCTATTACCGTGTAACTTAACAGACGTTGAGAACTTTCAGGTGTCTAGATTTCCTCACGTTGTTTCTCTTCAAAGAATTAAATTCAAGTAGTTAATTTAATACTGGTGATGGTAGACTATGGCCTTGTGACAGACATTGTGAGAGCAGACCTCAGCCTATAAATGTGACAGTTCCAGGTTTTAATGACGAAGTATTAGCAATAGAAGCTAACGTTAATATAGCGACTTAAATTGGGTATTGGGTCTGTTTGTAAGATTTTTTATATAGGTAGGCGTTGTTATCGATACTGTACCTACTTAATAATATATCCTTCATCTCAGTCATTTTAAATATAAGTACTCGTAATATCGGCTAGGCTAGAGTACTCCACTAGTTTACAGGTAATTTCAATAAATTATAATCAATGAAAACAAAGGTATTTCGCCAATATTTTTCAATACTCAAATTAAAAAAAATAGGTAAGTATTCGTTAATAATATTCGTTTGTGCGTTCACATCATTTCATTTTTAACATTAGGTATACAAAAGCGCTACAGGCTATGAATTATAATAAACGCCCGCTGGAATAACACGTTTTGTTCAACAATAGCTCTCGACTTGTAATGACTAGCGGCGTTTAACCGTGAATGAGGGAATAAGAATTTAGTGCTGTGTTCCGTTAAATATGTTTGAACCATTTTTTATTTCTTTTATCATGCGTTAAATTAGGTATAAATATTTCAGTGTTGTTACTTTGTTATTCTTACGTCTCTAAATTATAGGGGTGTTGACTCCCTTGTTTGATGAGGCAATAAAGTTGCAATCAAGGTAATTCGTAGCGTAAGACACAAGAAATCGCCTAAGAGGTCCCTGATATGTAATGGTCGGGCTAAATAGTGGTAATACGGGAACTCCAGAGAAGTCACGCACAACCCACTTTGAACCAAAATCTTATTTAAACCATTTTTGAAGAACATCAAGGCATAAACCTCCGAGAATAACTCAAAGATGAGGAAACTCCATTCCCATGTTGTTAATACGTTATTGTCAAAACTGAAATACGTGCAATAGTAAAACGAATGTAGATATTAATAAAGTACTTAATAAATTTCTGCCTTTTTTACTTTTTAATACCAATTGTTTATTCCAAAAACAGTACTAATTAAGAACAAAATTGTATGCAAGATTATTTCAAAATCGAATGCAATACATTTTGTCAAGGATTTTTCCCGTCGGTTCGTGCTTTGTTAGAAGATCGATTCGAGAGCCGTACCAATTATTCAACAGGGCTTAGCCCCCGTCGCAGCTTAGGTCCATGTGAAAAATCTACATTTAGATATTAAAAGTGCTAGGAATAGCGCAATTGTGAAAGATATTTTTCATATTTTGGCTGAACTGGGGCGGCCTAGAATACTAACCCCACCATGCCGGATGACCACGGTGTCGTAAGAGGCGACAGACGATGGCCCTTTGATTGTACTGAATCCCGGCTGGCACCCTAAAGAGAGGAGGCATATCTGAGCCTTAGCAGGCTTCTTCTGAGGCTTAAGCATTTGAGAAAAGACAGTTATTTTGAAATCACAGACAGACTACAATTTTGTTTATATGTATAGATGTTAATTTAATTTGATGTTTCGAACAAGCGCAAGTTTCCAAAACACAGATTCAACGAAACAAGAGCAATCTAGTCCTGACTATTTCAATTATTGGAATGGAATGTATTGTTAAGGAAAAATCATTAATTGTGCAAGAGTTCAACATTCACACAGGAAGCAAACTAAAACGCCGTTCAGACCGTTCCTGCCTCGCTGAGTACCCTCACATTGAAGAAGCGTCGAGGGAGCGGAAAGATCTATTCAGCCAATATTTTTACTTCTTTTTACTGTAGCAAAAATGGTACAAAGAACAAGATTAAAATTAAGAGTAAAATTTTTATCCACGTTTTATACACGTTGCAATTAACCAATGCGCCATACGGGTCGTCATGTAATGTAACGACATGTAATAATAATAATGATAATAATTTCCTGTGCATATATAATACATACATAATTATCAAGATTTAATGCATTTATGACAATCATGTGACCCAGAGTATTTAACGTTACTTTTTAATGGAAAACTCCATGATAAACTGCTTCTTATTCGAAAAAAATATATTGTACTGTTTATACATATAATACAAAAATTTAAGTACTGCTGCTGCGTCCTTGAGTATCCAAGTACTTTTACGTAGACTGTGTCGGGAGCAAAATTTATCTCAGTTTTTATTCCAGTACATCTTCATCACTGGAATTTGCGTTGCATTTCGCTCGCGTTCGCGACACAGGGAATCCTAGTGCGGGGTATGGAGTATGTAAGCGTTTATTTATAAGCGTTTATTTATTTGGACGTCTAATTTATGTTGCTGGGTACACACCACAACATACATATCTTACTTCATTTTATAAATGCGAAAGTTTGTGAGTATGTTTGTATGTGGGCTTGTTACTCTTTCACGCTAAAACTTCTGAAGGGATTTAGATGAAACTTTACAGTAATATAGTTTATACATCCGACAACAAATAAATTATATCATGTGAAACACAAATAAAGCGTCTTTGTAATATTATGAGGGCAAGTTTGTGCTTGCCTTCAACCATTTAAATGGTCTACTGGGCACAGGTCTATCCTCATAACTAAGGAGACATAAAGCGTTCTCCCCTACGCTGCTCCAGTGCGGATTAGTGGCAAACCCAGGTGTTGGAAATTTGTATGCCATCTAGCAGAATTTAAAGTTGGTAAGCTATCATTCTCAGTTATAATTTGAATTCCTCTCTTGGGTTTCAAGTTATTAACTTATTTGTTAAACTTAAAATTTTAATTCAACAATCTTCCTTAAAGCAGAAGCTATACCAATTTTCCAGTGATAACTGGAATATTCCAGTAAACTTTAACCAGAGATATTATTTGGAGAATACCGAACAGTGGCAAGCAGTCATAGTCGAAATTAGCAAGCCTCAATTTAGCTATAATTTTATTCATCCCCACACGGTAAGGCTCATGCATATGTAAACATTATGCATGCATGGTAAATCGCCTGAATTAATGATTAAAACTGTATCGGTATCAGTAAACACAGGGATACGGGAACTGCTAATTTTACACATTCAAATGTGAGGTTACGGTGGTTACAGTTTATTTATTTAAATTCATACTAGAAATCCGCTCTGCGCATGAAATTTAACCGTAATTCATTGTGTTAAAGTGTTACTTCACATTAACACTATGAACGTAAAAATTTCAAAGGTCATGTCACATTGTGAGAAGTGTGCACAGAGTTAATTAGATTATAAATTTAATGTATTTCTAATGAACTATTACAAAAAGTGTTAGCTTTTTGCATTCGTAAACTATATAAACTTTAACTGTACAAATTCTATACTTCTCTTCTATTCAGTAACAGTACAATAATTAGGGTGCTGACCTTGAGATCTATGTGTAGGACTGTATAGAATAGTAAAACTCATTCACTATAGCTAAGAGCTTAAAATAAAAATATTTGTAAAGCTGGTTTGAAATGAAAATATAAAATGATTTTAAACAATAATATTTTACCATCGCTCGCATTTAACTCGTACAGATATTAATTCTGAACAGAAAATGTTATAAATGAGGCAATAAGTTGTTTTAAAAATAAAGCATGAAAAACTTTTATGAGATTTTTTATTTCTACTAATAATACCTAGAAAAATATCACCGGTGAATATTTTTTTATTGAGCATTTATAGATATTAGAATTCAACATCGAAGCCACAACACAACTACGATGTGGTAGAGTTTTGATATGATCATAATGGCTTCAACCCACGGAAGACAAAAAACTAAGCTGTTCTGTGCTTCAACCCATTAATGGCCCTCTACTGAGCACGGGTCTCATGCTCATGAGCATACTTGACTACGCTGCTCCTGTGCGGATTAGTGGAGAGACCAACGCCAAGTTATCAGCCGACACGGCTTAACAACTCCTATCTGACGATAACATCCGGGACCGTTTTATGTGCCCTCCGAATCGCGGAAAAGCTTTTTTCCACTAGCGGTCTACAAATAATTTACTTACCATATTCTCCCCTTAAATGGAAAATAGTGACAGTAACTTACTATGTTAAAACTCGGTACCATTGTATTGTCATAGCACGAATATTTCTAACTGGATGCACTAGAAAATAAATGGCGCAAGCATATCCTTTGTACTAAGCCGGAAGGACAGCAACGCTCTTAGCGACGTGACTTCCCCGTTGCAGCTCTCAAAGGACGAGCTCGTTAAATTGGACGTCAATAAAATATTTCTAGACAGCCACATTTCATTGCCGATTACTCAAAGATATCGAGTTAGATTTCACAGTCGTATTGAAAATTTTAAATAAAATAAATAATAAAATATAAGTCGGTAGTTTGTATTTCAAAAGATGACCGAGTATCTAGCTTCTTACTTTGTATACATTTAATTTTTAATTAACCGTAATTGTTTATTAATATTTTGATTTTATAATTAGTCTTACACATTTTGAAGTGTAGGTAAAGCAAAGCAACCTTTTCTTTCGTATTCAGTTTCTAATAATACTTCCTTTAAAAAGTGACAATTTTAGTTGTTACGGTGTAGAAGGGTATAATTATGTTCATAATTATGTATATATTTTTAATAACGTATCGAACGTGTGACCACTTTTGAGGCAACAGCCCTGTAATTTATTAATACCAACACTATCCTAAGAGAAATAAAGTTTGCAACATTTAGCTGATGCTATTAAAAAATAGTTTTACGGTACCTAACTAAAAGTATCTACATTAAATTGTAATTTGGAAGCTTTTACACTAAATTCTCTCGTAAAACAGACGCCCTTGTTTGATTCAAGACTCACAGCGTTCTTAGAAGCTCTTGGAGCACCGTTTCTCATATAAACAGCGGGTGTTGCCAGGGCTGGTAGAGCTCGGTTAGAACTAATTGTTCGGTACTTCAGCAACAATCGTTTGTATTTCAAAAGAAACGTTCTGTGTGACCATGCTGTAGAGCATAAATTGTTTCGTATTTTTGTAGTTTATTTAATGAGACACAAAAAAGTACGGACAATTTTGATTAAATTTGAAATCACGTAATTTAAAGGTATGGATATCCAGTGCAATATTCCTGGCTGGCAAATTTATTTTTATTTGCGCCTAAATTTTTACAATCATTTCGGTAAGTATGAAAGAGCCAAGCAAGGTCAGTTAGTTTAATACCATGTATGATAAATCTTCTGTCTGTTTGTAATTATTTTCACGTCTGTTTTTCTGTGATCGATATTTTGTCAAAGTCCTGTGACACCCCTAACCGTAAGTGGAACTGCAATTACGTTGCAGAGAACGTTGCGAGTGTCAGACTAACTGTAGCCGTCAATAAATTGAACTGTTTATTGCTCACACGCTGTTGTCAATGGGAATTACCCAAGCTGGACTATGTAGCTCATATTGCCAATTGACTTAGCAATGGTTGCTTGTGATCTCGAGGGAATATAGTTATAGTCTTGGACTATAGTTAGAGATTTTTCTAAGATTAGACTAGCTTGAGGTGCAAGATTTTTTGGAATAGGTATTACCCAATGCTTGCGTTAAGAATTTACTGGTGGAAATCCTCTGTTGTCTATGGACTTAATGGAAACACTTCATCGATGTTTGCCCTAAGATACATGTTTCTTAAATCTGTGACGGAACTTGAAATAATTAGGTAAAGTTCGTATTATGAAGGTAAATTTTTCATGTTATTTTTTTAATTTAAACACAAAAATGTGCTCAACATGAACATTGTGTTGTTTCAATGAGGTGCCCTAACACTTTGTAATATTTTTGTCGTCATATAAATAGCCCACAATCGAACAGTCTAGTCACCTGATGGTAAGTGGATATGGTCGCCCGCGAACAACATCAACAGTAAAGATATCAATGCTTTGCTGACCACAAAATAAGAGAGAAGGAAAAAGTATTGCTACTCTAAGTCCCCACCTGGACCATAACGAGTCGTTTGGCTGCTGACTCACGCAAGGGGGTGGTAGATAACCGCCTTTATCACTTCATGGAAAAATAATAATACCAGCAATAATAATAAGTCAATAATAATAATATTTTTAATATAAATTGAACACGAAAGACTAGTTACAACTAGGCCCTACTAGTAACCACTAGTACTGCTAGTCACTACTAGATTGCTAGTTTACATAAAGTATCTATACCTAATCTTGTTACAGGGCATTAACAAATGATAGTCTAGATACTCATTGTATAGGTTTGTAAATCTAACTAACTAACTAAGTAATTATGTTTCCTCATTTACGCTCTTTAATTACTCGAAAGCTCGGTCGGAACGAACGCCTTGGCCTAATTTTTCAGCTGAAAACGCAATAGGCCTGAAAATTGTCTCGTTAAGCTGTAACGCTCGGGGATTTAGGGCGAGCTTGAAGCTAATCTGTGTAAGATAAAGCACAAGTAAACATTCATTATGTATAAGTACTCTGTAAATTTGTGAGGGGGCAAAGTAAATGAAAAATCTGGATAATCACTCCCGAGCCGCCCGCAATCTCTCGACTTAGTTTTTATGTTAATAGCCAGCAAATTATAGGACCACATTGCTGGAAGTTGTCATTGCTATCTACACATAATAAAGTTTAATTTATCAATGTCCGTTCATTATTAACGCTATGTAATTATTTTTTCCGATTGGAATTTCATTCACCTTCGGTTTCCTTTTTAATGTCAATTAGTCAGCTTGACTGTTCGTTGGTGTCCACTAATCTCAAAAAGCTTCAACCGATTTAGTTAAACCCGCATCTAAATGCGGGTTTCACTAAAGTGTTCCTTCGGGTAGCATTTAGTATTTGTTTAATTTCTTCAGGTTCACAAATATAAGATAGGTGTTCCAAATTATCTAAATCTATCTACAGAATCTGACCTGATTATCACCTTCACCCGAAGACATCCGTAATTCAATTCAAAAGTCCCACTAGTTCAACTGGGTAGTTCAACCGATGAACTAATGGGACTTGTGAATTGAATTGAATAACGAATGTCGAGCCTCAACTTCAATCAGTCGTCAAACAATGTCGGAGGCCATCGGGCGGTAGAAAAATTCCAACGATTGAATGGCTACAACCCCTCCAATCCGCACAGAAGCTGTAAACCTTAATTATAGAGACCCGGACCCTATAGTCGACCATTAGAGCCTTAATGCATGTGTTATCATAGTCCATTATATGTTGTATGTAATAAACACATACAATATGTATCAAGCGACATACACTGTCTTCATGCATACTAATGTGTTCTATTCATGAAGGGAGATAGTTGTTAGCCTACGTGCATCCCATAGAACACTGAAATGCACAACGATCTTCGTCGAAGCGATGATTATATAGGATTAGGCGTCTTATAACATAAATATAACAAAATTGTATCTGAACGATGTCTGAACAGGGAAAATTCTTGATAAATTTTTTATTAATGCCTATATTATCGCAATAGAACCTAATGTTTATTGTAATTTTTTTATCTGTTTGTGTTTCTTTGTGGTTTTGTACGCGCTAATCTCAGAAACGGCTTATTTGGGTTATTACTAGTGGTAAGCTTCACCTAATAAATGTTTGTATATAGGAGATATTTAATTAAAAATGTCTTAGGGTCTTTATAGGGCCAATAAACAGAAGCGTATACGTATTATTAAATTATTATTATTATTATTATATTAAATTAAGCTGTGGATTTTGTTGAAAATAAAATAAAATAATAAATAAATAAATTACGAAAAACGAATGTATGTAATAGTGTAGTTATATTACTTTTCATCTTAAGGCTACAGAGCATACTCGTATAAATCTTTGAGAAAAAAAAAATTTTACCGATGCAAAGCGAGGACGGGTTCACTAATTAATAAATAAACGCATACACCATACAGTCATTATATTCTCCTCGCTATGAATCCCTGTGTCACGGGTGACGTGGATAATACAAATAGGACATCACAATCACAAGCTACCTCAGACCCGAACAAGATTTGTGTCACATAAATCTCTGCGCAGGTCGGGAATCGAACCCGGACTCTTTCGCAAGTAGTCATCTATCAAATAGTCTACAGCGTCTTAATACTAGTAACAATTATTATTAATATGCACAGTACACAAGAGGACTTTGAAGGAACAGAAAATTGCAATGAAAATTAAAAACTCGTCACATGTGTTAAAATGATATTTTATTTATTTTTATTATTATTTATGATCAGAACGAAACTTTTCAAAAAGAAAATAACTATTAAAGTTTAATACAATTAAGAAGATTTGAATTTTCCGTTTATTTCTATTCTTTTAATTATTACCTCTATCTAACTTGAACTTATTTAAAGTAAAAATGTCTACTTAATCCATAATTCGGATATTGACATTAAAACAAGTAATATTTTATTATTCAATGAATAAAACATCGCCGGCGCTAAACATTTGCTGACCAACAATACGAGTACACACGTTTCTGTGTCCGTGCAATTCAACAAACAATATTCAGCCTCCATATGAATTGTAAGCCCCTACGATGGGATTTGGCCGCGAAGCGCGAATTTACGACCATGCATGCATGTGACAATATTTTTTACCGTTATATACAGAATCCCTTTTTTTATAGGGGGTCATTCAAGTATTACGTTAGCACAACAGGGGGCGGGGGGGTCTTTGCTTTGCTTATTTTTGATGACATAGGGGGTGGGGGAGTCTAGATGGTGATTACGTCAGCAGTATACATTTTTTTACCTTTTTCAGATTTCCCAGCATTTTTTTTCAAAATTCTCTTGAATCAATAAAGAAACCATTGAATGCAAGTACCAATGTTTACGTAAGCATGGGGGGGATGGGTAAGATATTTGCTTACTTTTGCTGACGAGGGGGACGGGGGGGGGGGGGGGGCAAAAAATCTGCTTACGTAAAGTATCGTAACATGGAGGGTTTCATTCAACAATCAATCTGAAACTTGAAATCTACAAGAGCGTATTAAAGATCTAACTCACTGGTTAAGTAACTATTTAGTTATCCTACAAATGGACAACTGACACGATTTCTCTTTAATGTGCTGGAAGAATATCTCGACAACGAAAGTATTTTCAAAGACTAGTATAGCGAATGTTTCTCCTTATCACTTCTATATTTTAGTCTCAATAATCACATTGTCGAATTTCAATCGAGAACATTTTGTAGGGGTCCCCGTCACCGACAATGAGAAGGGTAGCCCGACACATGTCTACCCCGGTACACGTCACAGCCTTAATTAAAGGTCGTTTCATTTCTGAAAACTGCCACATTCGTAACCGCACCATACCCTTGCGATCGCTTTTTAATTAGCCACTAATATATTGTACGCAGAGCGTGTGTTTTATTACACATGGTTTGAAGTTCATATTC
Source organism: Ochlodes sylvanus (assembly GCA_905404295.2). Taxonomy (NCBI): domain Eukaryota; kingdom Metazoa; phylum Arthropoda; class Insecta; order Lepidoptera; family Hesperiidae; genus Ochlodes; species Ochlodes sylvanus. The sequence goes on along the minus strand of FR990142.1, from coordinate 8,103,040 downwards.
ACACCAACTTAAATTTATGATGACAAGTAAGGATTGATTAGATTTATTTACGTCAATTCCTCATTAAATAATGAAAAGCTTAAATGCATATAAATAATTTTTTATTATATTTTTGTCACTAAAAATCTGTGTAATTTCTCTCATTTTCTTGATTTTGATTTTTCATGTTTAATTAAATTCAAACCATAATCATTTAATCATATAGGCAAGGTATCACTGATATACACGTCATTTTTTATTCTACCATTTCGCAAAGGAGTTTTAAAATGGAGGAGAACAAATGGCAAAATTAACTCCACAGGTCATTTTTTGAAAACAAAATTATTTTGCTTTATTTGATTACTTAAATACTTAAAATTCGACTGACTGCATAATTCCGAAGCAACTTTAATTTAGTCCGCTACATATAACCTTTTACGTTTGAACTTCAACGCTAGTGAAGTTTCGGTGTAAATTATAGTTATTATATCCGAAATGAGGCCGAGGATTGTTCTTAGGCGACAATTTCATCCCTCAGCTCCGTGCATTGCGACGTTAGTTGGTGTTAATTATCAAGTACAAATTCACAACTACCCTCCTAAATACTAAATGTTTATAGCTATGATTTTAAACGCAATTATGTATACTGATCGGTTAAATGGAATGCAATCACATTATAAGTAAGTATATCATATAATTGATGGAAGTTTTTTGAGAAAACCATTTAAATGTTGGAATGTTTATTAACAATATAGACATATCTCGTAACATTGACTTTTGTTATTTTCGTCTGTTTGTCTGTGCGTTTGTTCCTAGTTTTGTTACTAGTGTCAAACGTATTTTTAAGTAGTACCTACCAATCCTATAGTATGACATTCCAAATGAACAAAAATATATTTTTTAATTTGTTAATAAATGACGAAGTTCTGAGGTGACAAACCTTGTTGATAGGCGACAAACAACCACACGAGACATCTGGTGGTAAGTGGTCACCCTTGACGCCCGGCGCCCGCGTGCACCGAACCCCCTGCACTATAGGTAAAGCCGCCCTTGGCCCGAACACAACAGTCTTTTTTTTTATTATTGATTTAAGGCAGCAAACGAGCATGCAGCACCACCTTCCGCTGCCGCCCATGACAACCGTGACCGACTTAGAACAAGACTCATATGGGGACTGGGACAGGGACTGTTAGTGAATGTTAGTCCTGTTAGTTATTGTTAGTAATAGTCTAGTTAGTAAATGTTAGTAAGAGTCTCGTTATAATTCGGTCACAGATGTGTTGCTACCCTTGAGGACTGAGATGGTCGCCTCTAAAAAGTATAGCCGGCTCCACAGTCGCCTGGCGGCTGACTCAACTAGCCAGGTAATAAGCTGAGTTCACCTCCTCCTCGGCCTCTAACGACACCCTGATCTGCGAGCTAAGTTGGTATTACGAGTAGTACTCCACGGCGGCAAAAAACACAATATAAAAGTTCGTTCAACTGTGAAACAGATTAATTGCAAACATCAATATCCTCATTGCCGTTCATTGGTTATTAGTTTATTTGTAGGGACCATTCACTCGGAAGTCGATAAAGGTTCAAGCCAACCGAAAAATGGTATTTCTTGTTAATGAATTTTTCTGTAATTGACTTTCATGGCTCGATAGAGTAAGTGAATGATAAAGATTGTCTTTCATTACGAGCGTAACGCATTGTGTTGCGGTTTATGCTAAAAATAGGTTAACTCCCATAGCTTAATTATTGTACGGCACTAACAGGGATAAGTTTATAGCTATTACTAAACTTGGTTTAAAAAATGTTTATCTACTTAACAATAAAATGCTAACTTTTACTATTCTAGGAAAGCAACTGTGGGAGTGACTTCAATTATTCAGGACACTGGATCCGGTGGTCTAAAATGATGGTCAGGAAAATAAAATAGTGAATACCTACATAATTATAGTGAATACAATACACAAATTAATTGCAATAAAGCGCAACCAAGGCGGCAATACCGGGCATGCGCTAAGCTTAAATTAACACACTGCTTTCACTGGAGCAGCAAAACGGTTGTTTATTTTCTTTTGCTGACCAATTTGCTGTTTAATTTTGATGTATTTTGTTCATATCTTTTCATTATAACTATGTATTGTAATTTTGTTATACAATATGTTGGTAAAAAGTATGTAAATTGATTCAGATCAATCTCGCGATTATAAATTGTGTAATGACATTATAATTTGATATTAATAGTTTTTAACAAAAAGTTTGTTTTATTCTTTTTAACGCATTTAAGCATTTAAAAGGCTTGTTGTAAAAAAGATTTTTTACTTTTAATTTATTAATCTTAAAAGTATTAGGTAGGCTGCGTTTTTGCTGAAAGCTCCGGGCGGCGTGACTTTTTCCGACTTTCTCACCAGTTATCGTCATAATTATTTCAATCAACTGACGCAAAACTTTAATATATTAATTATCTAAACCTTCTTTACGAATCCCTCTCTCTATTAGTGAAAACCGCATGAAAATCCGTTAAGTACTTTTTAAGTTTGTCGCGAACAGACAGACACACGCGGCTTAACATATTTTAAACAATTTTTTTATATAATATGTTAAGAAGTACAATTATTTACCAATTCATTATAAGATGTGCTTAGGAGTTTCTTAAGCATTTTTTGCTCCTCAATAAAAAATGAAACACCTTTACATAACAATGGTTGCAGCAAAAAATACGCAATCATGATGGTAGTGTACAAAATATACAATACCTACATGATTTACCTACATGATTAAATAATTTTGAATTTTAACAAAATGAATGTGACTGTGAGTGGACTAGGTATTCCCTTTTTTAAAAATTTCCTTAAGTAAACTTTAATCTTAAGCAACTTCACAATCTACGTCGTTGCTAAGTACACTCACCTACAAAGATGACATTACTCTGTACATGTTGGCAAAAATTTTGTTATCTCAGGAAACATTCTAAGCACGATGATGCAAGCTCTGGAAGCTGTTAAGGTGTTTTCTACATTAGGCAGTTGAGTTAAAGTTCATAATACCTTGGATAGAGCCTTCGTGCATCTGAATATTCAACTGCTCATTCGCTACAGTTGCGCTTACCTCACGCATAATTATTTGGAGCTCCTAGCAAAATAATTGTTGCAGGAAGTAAAAAATGTTTATTGTATACCATGAAAATATTTAAAAATTTAATTTTATACTATGAAATATATACATAAAGTTTATTTAACATCCTCGTCATTATTCCAAGCCATAACTGTCCCACTTCTGGCCACGGGTCTCATCGCACAATATCAGAGATAATAGGCCATAGTGTACCACGCTGGCCAAGTGCCGATTGGCAAACTTCACACACCTTTGAGATGTTCTCAGAATGGAGAACTCTCACGTTATCACCTGGTGTGCAGGTTTCCTCACGATGTGTTCTTTCACCGAAGCAAGACGTGGTAACGTACATAATTTTTTAAAATTACTTGTGCGCGCAGGATTTCAAACCCGGGCTTTCCGGTTCGGGAGTTTAACATTTAGTTAAATTTTTAAATCATATTTATATCGTATGTATCAAAATCAAAGTTGTTCATTCACTTCTCATTTTGTACATTCAATTTTGTAAACAGAAACTCACATTGTTCTAAACTCAGGAGCTATGTACCTAAGTTCCCACATAAATGCCAAGTTTACTTCTAGGTATGCTACGTTTGACTTCCCAACTGTGCATTGTGTTTGTGACTGTACACACGTCACTACTTGCGCAAAAACAAAGTTGATACGAGTAGTTTAACCATGGACCAAAAAAGATTGGATCAATCTTAAACTTTATGAACGATATATTGTTGTATTTTTAACTCGCTTATATTAACTTGACCTGTGAGAATGTACATTATGTAACGGAATCTTTCAACATACATAACTTTATGACATTATAATAAAAGTTTGGTTATTAACAAAATAACTCAATTTTAGTAAAAAAAAACGCGGAGTGTTTGATATTAAATGTTCTTCTTGATGGTGTCTTCATTGCTGAAGGTCGTGCCTGATCTGGTAGCCCTTCACAAGGTTGTTCTTTATGTCTCTCCAGTGACACCGATCTTCGGGTTGTCGAATGCATTGCGTTATAGGCATTTAAATAGCTTATTGCAGCTGGTTATAAAATTAGAGTTATTATGAAAATATAGTAAACTGCATATACTCGTAATTATGCAACTGAGTATGTATATCCACTACTTTACCTGATAAGTTTAAGAGTACAGAAAAATAGCTTAAATCTCCAAATATAATGAGCAAGCCAGTAAACATTGTAGCATAATAATAATTTGAGCTGTCCATTTTCTTCAAAGCCTCGAAACAAACAATAGTTTGCTCAAAATTTAATTTCACAAACTTCCCAAGGCTCGCTCTAAAGTTCGGTTCCCACAACTTTGGTTATTAGAGGGTTTCTGTTTTCTCTGTAGTTTTTGAATACAAAATAGAAATTTAAATATTGCACACTGAAAATAAATGTATAGGTATTGCAATATAAATAAATAATATAAATAATATTTATTTATTTATAAATTTGTCATTGTAAATGGAACAGTAATTGTATATTTTTCGACGGTTTCTATGGCGCAATGGGAACTCATTGCCTCATGCCAGACTCCAGTTAAAAAGTCCCGGGATCGATTCAGGACGAGGCGGATATTGGAATAATGAGTTTAAATATATGTCGGTCTGGTTGTGTTATCTTGCCTTAGTGCTGTCCATGGCACCCACGACATAAGGAATATGAGAGTGTGACCTTATTTATTTAACCATTTATTATAACCAAACCAGACTGTTGCTATAGATGTGTGGCGACATCGCACACACGTCACACGGTGACGTCACGAAGCCTGAATCACGCTATCGAAGTTTTCTACATCGCTTGCTTAAATACAAGTTCCAACAACTCGGCAGTCGGGGCTTCAACGCCTCCCGGGCAAGACGTCTTGCCCAGCCGGAGATCTCCCTTTGCCAAAGATGTAATATTATTCGCTACGAGAATCAATAGTAGTAGTCTGGATAGAATTAATTTTAAATGAAGTGGTACAAGTCGAGGCGTATAAATCCTTCAATAAATGAATCAGTGGAGGTAAATGGAAACCGTATTTCATAATGACGCCACAGGCGCGAAATTAATAAAACGGAAAAACACGTATCTGAGCTACTTATATAGCTATAGCCTATTGTTTTGAATGTGTCACTTTGAGTCTTCAACCCATTAATGGCCCATTACAGGGCAAGGTTCACTCACAGGAGGAGGCTTAGAGCATACTCCACCACGCTGCTCCAATGCGGATGAAAGATGATAATGAATGGATTAGTGGCCAACCCGAGTGTCGGAACTTTATATGTCATCCGAGGCCCACCGTTGGGTAGTGCCAAATGCGAGGTTCATTTCCTTGTGGGTCACGTTTATGTATATGATGTCTATTTGTGTGTCCATTACAGCCACGATGTTGGGAATCATGGTACAGGGAGATTTCTGCCCCTATTGAAAATCGAACCCAGGATCCCTCGACAGATAAATAGCTTTAAGCGGTGTGTGTATAATAATAATAAGCCCACAGGGCAACTTGTGGCGAGCTGTTGACGAGTAGCGACACCATGGACCCGAGTGCTCCCGGGGAACCCCCTGTTTCTTATCTTCAGTAGGTGGAGTAGAGATTGAGGAACAGGCCCCCACCTGTCCCCACTCAAGCCTTCCAAAATAATAATAACAAAATCATTTATTTGTATCTTATCACGTTGCAAAAGTTACGCGATGTTTAATTTTTGAACGCAGCGACGCGGCAAATAATTGTTGTTCTTAATTACCACCATTAAACTGTTGTCTGTGTACACTGACCACTACTCAACGTAATTGCGGACCCGAGCTCGCCGGTCATCTGCAGTTTTCGCTTCGGCGAGAATGTGTAGCACATTATCCTTTGCTAGTAGTAATGTTTCTAAGTTGAATGCATTTGTCGCGCTTGCTTCGTTTCTAAATTGACACGTGGATTATTTTGTAGATACAGTGCTTACTTTATTTACTTTGACAATGTGTAGGTACATTCACTTGATCGCAATAAAATAGTCTGGTGAAGTTTTGTGTAAAACCATAAGAACTAAGTCACTAATATCCAAGGCGCTTTAAACTGAAATAGCAGGAGGAATGTTTTAAAAATTAAAAATAACTCATGTTCCGAAACATGCAACATTTCATTCTAATTACTTTTAACTTGAATATCTCAAAACAAACTGTTGTTAGTTAACTCAAACTCTAGTAACACCATTACACTGAGAATATTTTTCAGCTCAGCTCAGCTTCGGCTCAGTCACCACGTCTAGCCACCTACCGACTGCATCCGCAGATTCTTAATCGGTCTATCACATAAGACGACACGAACCGCCAGCCATGAGCATGAGCGCTTCAGTAAAACCTATAAATCTTTGTAATATTTTTCCTGTAAATAATTTAGATTTCCAGGTACCAGGTAGCCATAATACCACAAAAGGTTTCATATAACGAAACGGGACGCTTAGGGATCTCGATAACTCGAATACCCCATCGAGACCTTTAGGGTTAGTACCGATTGGACCAATTTTAAATGGCTATGGTTATTGCTTATAGTAATGGGATGCAAACATTGCTTGCGATATTGACAAACGTTTTCGGATTTTTTTTACTGGTATGTTGTTTAGAGGTTGCTTTGCTTTAAGGTAAAAAGCAAACGTAAATATGTCAGATAATTTTACATTGTCAGATTATCTTGTAGGTAACTCTGTGAATTTGAGGTATCAACATTACTTTCTTTTTAAGTAAATAGCCGACAAACCAGCATATGCCAAGCATCAGCGATGCATTACCAACCAAAAATGAAAGCAGAGTTTCCGCATCATTACTGATCATAAAGGAGTGCGCACATTACACCAACTCGACGTCAACTCCACTCCGACTCCACTCCGTTTCAACTCCGACGTTCCGTTCCGCGATCAACGCTTCATCGACGTCAACTCGACTCCGTCTCCACTCCGTTTCAACTCCGACGCTAGTTACATTACGTCATTGTGTCGGTCGACGCGTGGACTACTCGTCTACGGTGAGTCGTCAACGCAACGTCGACGCGTTGGTCTCGAAACGGAACGGCTATGGGTGTAGGGCGAGCCGTACAGGGCTTTTACGTATAAGTTCGAAATTCAACCTTACCTTCAAAGATATAAGGCTCATAATTGAACGTTAGCTTTGTCAAGGTTTTAGTCGCGTTGGCGTCGGTCGGTCGTGGAGTCGTTGTAATGTGCGCACTCCTTAAGACACTTCGATAGAAAGGAGTAAAAAAAATTCACAGTCAATTTTAGAACGAGGGTGGTACTTAAGTATAAAATATTCATGCGTGGTAGGGCCACGCATGAACAATATTGGGATTCAACTAGTTGGATATAATAATTTGAAAACAAAATGCATTCGAGTCAACTGTTACCCTTACCAAAGGTATAAGGTTTGTATATCGCAAATAAATTTAATTTCCTAAAAGCAACCTTTGAGGAGTCGGCGAAGCTTACTGAGTTTTTAATATTGGTTCCTACTACTTAAAGAATCATTTTATATTATAACGTATTACTTGGAACCAGGATACAATCGCGGAGATTTTCTTAAACGTCTTTCTCAACAGACAGTAGACATAACGTTAATTATAATTCAAAATTGCAACAACCAGACGCCATTTTGTTTAAATTAAAATAATAGAAGAACTATTGTTGAATAGGGATTTAAAAATCATCTATAGGTTTCTCATATCGTTTTTCATTTGGGACCGATAACAATTTAAATTGATCCAAATCCCGTACGCATCTCTAATTTGAAAAAAAATGTGTGTTCACAAAGGTGTATGAACTCTGGCAAACCGCAGTTGGCAGCGTCTTGGACTATGACCTGAACATGACCTCTCACATTTTGAGAGAAGACCTGCGGCGGGTCAGTCAATGCCGTTAGATCCGTACCAATAACTGTTTATATATTTTTTCAATTTGTTATTGTTGTTGAATTTGGATATTCTTCATTGTAGTAACCTCGTAAAGCTCGGGGTAAAAAGTGCTTAAGTGCTTTGTTTTATTTCTATAGGTCCACAGGTCTTCTATACCGATAGGACCACAATATCAAATTGAAGAATCCTATCTAAAGTAAACTTTGGTTAAACTGTTTTATTGAGGAGAGATATATTCTCAAGTAACTCAGATGGAATTCTTAATATGTCGCAGAACAACGTCTGCCAGGTCAGCTAGTAATATTATATTCATTTGTCAATATCCCAAATCGTCAGTTTTACATATTACATGATTTCGATATCAATTCAACCGTTTCTGATGGGCCTTGAAGCAATCCACATGGTAAATTGAAATTTGATTTGATTACTTTTGTATCATACTCATATTAGATTGGATTTGTATAACATTCGTATTGGATTTTTATATTTAGTATTTCTGAGAACAAATTATCAATTTCAAATTTTGGATGAAACAATTAACATTTTTTTACTACATTGAATTATCAAAATAATAACCATGATTATGTTTATTAATTTTCCATTTTGACATAGTTTCCAGTTTGACATTAAGCATAGTTTAAAAGTTAGTACCATTTGTTATGTTTCTTTTTAATCTTAGAGATTTTAAACATACCTTCCGGTTCCTCCAGTTCTAACCTTTAGCGAACATTTGTAACACCAAGTAGGTACATCAACGACACCATTAGCTGGTTCTGTTAACCAACTTTGCAACAATAACATTCTTGTACACTGTTAATTTTAACTTTTATACATATAGTTAAACATAGTTAGGTCATAGTTTATATTGATAACATTTAATAAGATTGATGAAAGACTATGAACATAAAAAATTACTACATTTGTAAAATACAACAGGTAATAAAAAATAAAAAAGTCAAACAATTAATAAGTATAAACTTCTAAAACAAATTTCAATAGTATATAAATAGTTATAATTAAACATTAATAACACTGATGTTTTGAACAAAAGATAAGATTGATTATGTACCTAAAGTTTATTTCGTAAATTTAACATAATTTAACCACTTCGATTGTTAACTTCCTAACTCTTGTTATTAATTTATTCGTTGTTTATCTAGTTCTCCGCTTCTTAAACTTTCACTGTAAACCGGCGCGGGGCGGGTTTGTTAAGCTCTGATTTATAATAGATTGGCTATTGTCCGTGACTTCAGCCTTTATCTCGTACTATTGGAATAATGACCAAATTCTTCTTATATAAATGCTTCTTGTAGAAGTATTACTACTTCTTGTATGCTTCTTCAGTACGCATACCTGCTTGAAAAATGCTTCTTTAGTTTACATATCGTTGACCCTTACCCAAAGGGCGACAAATGGAATCCTATCAATATGCCTTAGAATAACGGAAAATGTTAACAATTGTTGCTGTGGTCGACATCATCAAATAATAATAAAGTAAAAAAAATAGTTTATAAGTAGTAGTGGTCAGAGGTTGTATAGTGGTCATTTGGGTAAAATCATTTAATTTTTCGGTAATTAACAAAATTTTTGGTAATTCTTTCTTTATGACCAAGATTCTAAAATAGTATGAGCTATTAAAAAGCAGTCAAAAGTATATTAATTTCATCAACAATGACGATGAACATCAATGATGAGGACAACAATGAGCAAAATAACCTCAAAAACGTCCCCGAGAGGTCCTTTATCATGAGCCGCTAAATTTTTTATCACTTCCATAATTCCACCTAAACAGTCGCTTTTAATTTCAGTGATAAATTACAGTTTTCCGTAAATAGGCTAGTGACGGGGGTTGCAAATGGGTCAGGGGGATGAGATGATGACGTCACTAAAGCAATTTACGGGGTGACTTAGCATCGGTTGTTTCGCGAAGTCACCGCGAGTTGTAATCAACGGACCATTGTAAGAAATGGTTGACGGCTGCTTGGGTGTTTGGCAGACGGCTGTGATCTTGGCAACATTGCCAATGTTTCAGACACTTGAGGTTTTATAGAAGACAAATGATTCAATATAGCGGCAGTCATGAACAGCAATGAACAACTGGTGCTCGACACTGCTACCACGTGTATTACCTGTAAAACAGCAACGTGGTTGAGTATGCTCTATGCCTCCTCAGGTATGAGGAGAGACCCGCGCACAGTCAGCCACTAATGGGTTAAAGCCATGACTTAATGTCTACCATGCCTGACCGCCGTTCGAAGAGTCCTGGTTTCGATTCCCAGTGTGGTAGAAATTTGAATGATGAATGTCTATTCTCGGTCTAGGTGTGTATTGTTGTCTTTGTACGTTGTCAACGGCACGCCCACTCCCACGCCCACGACCCAGGGGACCCTAGTGCGGGGCTATGGATCAGCTATGAAGCAGGGAAACCTAGTGTATAGCGTTATTTATGTATAATCAAAATTCAATACAAAGCTGTCCCACAACGTACAACGTAAGTGATCCTTGGGAAAGAAAAAATAAAAATCTGTATATTATACTTTTAAAAGATTGAATCCCATTAACTCGCTATGCTCTTTGACGCTTTCGTAATTGGAAAGAGAAGTTGTTGCGCAAACGGTTGCAGACAGATGCAACTATTTAAATTTCTCTCTTATTAAGTAGGAAGAAGTGTCTTTTTACATATCGGCGGCAGATAAAAGAAACAACTGCATTTTAGAGAAATAGACTTTATTACTTAATTGAATTCAGAAATTGGATGAAAAACGGATTTGTTCCGGCGGCTTAATAGATAAATTTCGAGCTTGTATAAAATTTTTGGTAAGTATGTAATTAATGTTTTGAGAGCATTTATGCAACAATTGCAATAAATGAATATCTTTCTAAATTATAGAACATCAAAAAAAATTTTTGTATGTGCTATTATCACAAAATATATTATTGTATCCCCAAACGAATACAATAGGGTACCTAAACGTGAAATTTATACGATGCCTGAAATAAATGAGTAGCAGTAGCAGTGTCTTAGTTATAAGAAATTTGTATGTTAAAATAAAGAAATAAATAAAAAATTAAATTAAAGATCTACGTGTACTTTTAAGCAAAGGTTTTCCGAAGCGAGGGTAGGTTACAAATTAATAATGTAGCAGTCGAACTTCTGTTCCTCAGAGCACTTACAATTACAACGCCCCAATGTTCAATTTCCACCACCGTGGATTAAATAGAAGCTCAAATATACCGTAGAATGTTTTACGTATAATTATCAAGTTCGTCCACGAGGGTATGCCATGTATGCGGCTTGCGAAGTTGAACGCGAAAATTTCTCTCATTAGGGAAACATTGGGCTTTTCCAGTAATTAAACGAATTTTCCGACCGTACCGACATAGTTCAATAACACTTAGTCGGTCAACGGCCTGTGGGCGTGTAATTTTTAAATTATTTTCAGAGCTAATGCCTGAATTATACGGTTCGTTGTTTTCAGACCTGAATGGCAGTGACGTGGCAAATACCAAAATATGAAACATATAGCTCATTTCCCTTTTTTTAATTCCCATGCCATGGCGATCCGGGAATATCTACGAAGGTGCCAATTCCGCTGTTTATACTCGTATGTAACTATTTGGTAAATTATGGTCATGATATGGGGGTGTGGAGGATTTAATACATTATCAAGCCAAGTAAAATCTATTCTGTTAAACATCCAAATAGTCTCATCTTTTAAACCCGTCCTGTTACTAGCACCGGTAGGTCTCACTCACATGTGGGAATCATTGGTCACGGATGTAAACTGGAAAATCATTCGTTAATTTGTTAAAGATAAATAACAACATGATACCTAACGATATTTTAGTGTGGATTAATTTCAAATTAACTTTAATGGATTGTTCGCTAATTAAAGAAGTCCCACGTCTAACCGCTTAAATCAGAAATATCCAGGAAATACACAAATAAGTATGTACTCATCACATTGTGAGAGGTGACCCGAGTCCAGCAGTGGGACAGTAATTTATTTATTTATTCGTTATTGAACCTTACATAAATAATATAACAAAAGGCGGACTTGATGCTAAGAACTTTCTCTGCCAGTCAACCTTAATACTTATATGGTATAATAATGACTAGCGATTACACAAATAAGTATATCCTCTGAAGTAAATTAATATATTGTATTAAAAAACATTATGATTCCCAAAGCGAAGTGAAGTTTAATTCAAATCAACAATAAACGACATTCTTTTTTAAAATTCTATTCAATACAGGTTCAAGGAGTCAAACTTGAAGGCTATTCCCGAAACATTAACCTTAACAATAGTAGGCATTAAACTTTCACATTGTAATAAGCGAAACGAGTGAATTATTAAACGATTAGCTCCTTTTGTGATGGCCTGGTATACTTAGGGGAAATCTGAAAGTGGCAATCTTTGACTGCCTAACAATAGGGGGGTTCGAAGTGTTCGCTTTTAAATTTTAAAGTCTGGGCTGACGACTTCGTAGCTGGGTTATTAAATCTACTAAAAAATGCTCCGGGTTCAATTCTAAATTTTTTTAAGGAATTAAAATAACATTCCGCGTCACCCTTCCGCTGCCACCCATGACCACTGTGACCGGTACAGAAAAGGACTAAATAGGGACTAGGATGGTTAGTCCAGTTTGCAGAGGGAATGATGCCTTCTGAATGTTAGTTAGTCAGTTCGTTACGAAGATTTAGATAAATTAAAGAGAAGTTTCTCGCGAAGGATTTTAAACTAGTAAACCCACTCTCGCTCGCTGCGTTACGGGAAACATGTCCCTTAGTAGGGGAAGTGGTCTTAAAGTGGGCAACAGCCTAAAGCGAGCACCCCCCTTAAAATCAACGTATACAAACTCAACGTATCTCGCGTCTCAAAAATCTTACCCACTATTCCGCCACGGTCCGTGTGGCCGGATGGTAAGTGATCACCGTCGCCTGTGTACATCAGCAACACCTAAGATCAGATAAATACTAAATATGAAGTAAAGCCCCCAGTAAAAGTTTTTTCTCATATATCTTCCATGCACATTATAATTATGTATAGATGTAGGCAGAGAACCTATACAAAGTCGGGTGAAACGTGGGAAAATAGTACCTTATAGTACCTCAATTAAAATCCGTCAGGATTGATGGATATGCTTTACTATACATTTAAACTCATGTGAAAAGCAATTTTAATGATGAAAGTTTATTTTCCAAACTGAATTAAAGTATGTATTAAAGGTTAAACTGCTCGAACATTGATATAATATATTATTTATGTATGTAAATATGACCGTAAGTTTCTTATTATTTATTTTATTTATAAGTGCTATTTGTAACTGTGTGTAGGAAAAAACTTCTTACTAGTTTCTCGCTGCTTCTCTTTTCAAAACGAATAACGACTTACTTCGAAAAATATTTAAACCAACTTCGAATAAAATTTCATTAAATTCTTGACACATCCCTCTTCCGTTCGTTAAATGCTTTAACGTCATAATTCGAATTTGGCGATCTCGTTCGATGGGAAGTAATAAAATGTTTATGGCTTTATTGACATAAAACCATTAATTGGGTTTACGAGCTCATTACTGCCGTGCCCCTTTGTGCCTATCAGAGCGCGTTTCCTAGCGTCCCTCCACTTAATCAGGATATCCGGGGAGGCAAGATAAGTGTGTTACAGCTGACTTTACCGGCTCATATCTTGTGGCACTTTGAAGCGCTTACATTATTAGACTTACAGCTTACAGCCATGTGCCTCTGTTCTAATACTAAACGCCAAAACTTTTTCATACTCTTTTAGAATTTATGTCAAAGGAATTCTGAGGACGAAAAGTGATTACACACTTGATTATTTTAAAGATAACAGCTTGGACTTGAATTAGATAATTTAGTCCTGAGTATTAGTGTGCAATCTGTAACTGTGAGTAGGAAAATAAGCTCCTTGGGAGTTTCTTGTCGCTTTTTCTTGCAAGAACAAGAAAGCGATGGCGTATTTTGACTTTAGAAAAGCGTTTGTAAATAAAACCGGTCAATTACGAGTCGGACGGACATTCGGCGTGATAATACTTTATATACTGCAGGTCATTTATAATTTAACGTTATTACAATACAACAAAGTTTATTTTGGTTTGTACTTAATTTTTTTCCGTATTTAAGCAAAAAGTTCCTTCAACGTCGTCCCCGAACACCCATTACTATCTAAGTTGATTAATTTACAAAAAGTCGTGTTAAAATTAGCGCCGCGGAATGGCCGCGGAGGGATTGTGTCATTTCGACGGATCGTGGTTTTGTTTTATAGTGTATAAGTACCTACTGTGTATAGGCGTTGTTTTAAATTAATTTCATCATCATCATCATCATCATCGCAACCCATAACAGTCCCACTCGTCTACTCGGATCTCCTATCAAGATGAGAAATGTACCGCGTCTGTCTGAACAGGCCTTAACGTTTGGTATATTGTAACTTCAAAAATTGCAATTGACAACACAGTATTCCGGGACCTTTCATAAATAAGTCGTAAACGCATAACAATTATTCATTGCGAATTTTTACAATAAATTTGTGGCATGGCCGGCTCGATTTTAAAAGGGAAGTATTTTGTACTGAAACTGACAATTGACAATATTATTATTTTGTGAATAGTCTTCTTGCTGCGGGCAAAAAATAAGCGGGGGACGCCGGGGACTCGTATTATTTCTAGAAGACCGACATCGGGAGGTCACTGAGGAGGTGCTGATGTGTTCACACGAGTTCCCGAAGTCTCCCCATATGCGTCAGATGGATTCCGTCAGTGTCATAGTCCCTTCGATCAAAAGTTGATCGAAGCTGAGGTCGATTAAAAATCGATTTCACTTCCTTCTTCAGTGGCACCGTGTTTAGATGTCCATGGTTGGCGGTAGCTTACGATCAGTTCGCCCAATTGCGTCAGGTTAACGTTAAACGTCTAGTTAGCCAGCTGTATGACGGACTATGAAATTATGTTTTCATTCTAAATAAAACTCGATTTCAGTGACGAGATGTAACGATTTCGAGTTAATTTAACTTAAGTAAATGTTAAATGTTAAGTAAGTTACTTAAGTGTTAAGTAAGCTTTCAAAGGTGTGTGAAGTCTGCCAATCCGCACGTGGCCAGCGTGGTGGACTATGGCTTGTACCCCTCACATTGTGTGAGGATACCCAGCAGTGGGACAGTTCTGGAGATGTGATGATGAAGTATTAAATGCTCATAGTCCGGCGGCTTGTGTGGACAGAAAATCAAGTTAAGCAACAGCGGCCGCGGTCAGTGGGTGGATGGTTGGTGACCGCAACTACCGCAAGTGGCAAAAATTTCTTCAGCGTTTCCATGCTTCAAAGGGCACGACAGCTTTGGTCCCGATTGTTATAGTTAGCTAGCAGTGGTTAAGCCGTGATTCCTTCGGGTAGCATAAAAACTTCCGACACTTGAGTTGGCCACTAATTCCTCGTCCAATCCGCACTGGAGCAGCGTGGTGGAGTATGCTCTATGCCTCCTCATTTATGATAAAAAGAACCTATAGGAAGCCATTAATAGGTTAAAGTCAAGCATGACCGACGCAAATCACAACTTCTAAGCATATTCCACTCTAGACTTACACATTGTGTTTAGTCCGTACTTATCCGCCGCAAGTACCGACCGCCACAAACTAATACCAGTTGACAAGGGCCTGCAAACAGCTTAGCGACCGCCTTCGTCAAACGTTTAGTTAAAACAATGGATTATCCGGCTTTTGCACCGCTCTATCTGTTCCTGAATGCGTATGCTTTGAATGAATCGTTCATTATTCTGATGAAATATTCGCTTCAAGTGCAGAAACCATTTCGACCGCTATTTGTCCAAATATGACCCTCGATTTCACAATTTTCACATATTTATTACTGGGGTAATGCTGTTGATTTAATATTTTATTCTATTTAAATATACGTTGGAATTTTCGATCTATTACGTTTTATTAGTGTGAAAAATAGCTGAATGCCTGGCGTTTCTGTAATACGTTATGGTGATGATTATTGTGGTATAATTATTTGCTTTGCATTAATATTTATTAATTAATAATACTTTGCGTATTAAATACGATAAACTCGGTGACATTATAATTGTACATTATCGGTCATCAATTTTAAACTTTAGGTATTGATAAAATTTATTACATGTTATATTTAATACTAGCTTTCCCCCGCGGCTTCGCCCACCAAAAATCCATAAATACATAATATTGTAAAAATTGATAAAATCAGAGAACTTTCATACTAACTTTGCACCCCCCTTTTCATCCATCATCATTTAATCATCCTTAAGGGATGATTTTTGAAAAAACATTTTATACATGTTTCATAACTCTCAATGAACCTTCATACTGAATTTCATTCGAATACCTTCAAAAATGGCAATGTTTCATACTAACTTTGCACCCCTGTTTTACCCCATTAGGAGATGAATTTTCAAAAATCCTTTCTAATGCTCCTCTACGTTATAAAAGGAACCCCTGTGCAAAATTTCAAGTTTCTAAACATTATAGTTTAGGCCCAGCGTTGATATGTCAGTCAGTCAATCAGCTTCGCCTTTATAGATGTATAGATTTCACCGTAAATAATTATGTCTGTTCGTATATTTGACAGTGTAAATGTAAATGACCCAGCATGCCTATAAATACGCACCCGAATTGCTACTGATTTAAAATTCAATTTCAAATCTGACTTTACTGTTAGAATTAAGTTCAAAAACCAACGGTTCAGTCCTAATACTTGATCTTACTATTGTACGTTTAATGAGAGTTTCTAAATTCCCACTGAACCCATTATCTATTTTGTGAAACAAAAGAAAACTACTTGATGAATGAAAAGATCTCGAAGTGGTAAGTGATAACAATTTCCTCCTGAACACGATAGTGAATTCTGGTTGAAAGTTTTAATGGCAACTACCGAAGGTTTTACTATTCTATCTGTTAACTGTCCAGTAACGGATAAATTATTTGCTTCTTGTTTGTTGAACTTTTATGTTTGCTGATCTTTATCAACTTATTGTTATTTTGCTGCAAAAGCAGACAATATGTTATTCTTAGTAACATAGTACCAGTCTACCATGATGCATCAAGTGCAATTATTTTTCATAACATGAATTTGATTAAATTATATAAGTAGAACAGAGAGATCAAAATAACGACGAGGTTTCCTGACTAACACAAAATAAGTTCTGAAATCGTTCTTAGCGTGCGCATTTCAACTGTTATTCTATTCGTTGCAAAGTATCTAAGAGTTTCGTAAACTCAGCTGAAGAGTTGTTCAGAATTGGTTCAACAACTTCTTTTCAACTTGGTACTTTTGATTTTTTTACTGCAGTTTTTGTTAGCAAATATTTAAATAGTTTTCTGTGGTTAAAAGTTTGTTATAACAAACTCGACAGATTATAACGATATTAAGAAGGTTTATTGTATACAATATGTACTTAAGTCATACATACATATACAGGGTGTAATCGTTAAGTGTGCACAGGCGATTATTCCGTAACTATTACAGATATCAAAAAACTTTAAACTGATATCGAAAGCACTTTACCTAATGAGTAAAATGACAATAATAATTACTATTCCACTACTACTACTACTATACTATTCCACTTTAAATAAAGAAAGTAAAACCTTTCTACTATCTCATACTAAATGTATGGGAGAGTTTAATGTAATTTTTTGGATATTTCTCGTTTTTATTTTAATAAATTATTATTGTAATTTTGCTCATTAGGTAAAGTGCTTTCGATATCAGTTTAAAGCTTTTTGATATCTGTAATAGTTACGGAATAATCGCCTGTGTACGCTTAACGATTACACCGTCTCTACCCCCTCTTTTTATTTGTTCAATTATCTAAGGTTTTTTCTTTAGGGTATCTGAAAGAGATCGGTTTTAGCGATAAGATCGCCCATTAATACACTATTGCAAATTTTAAGATCAGTACAAAAACTGAATATTGTGTGCAATAAAGTGGTACTTTTGTTTGAAGATGTTTAAATACGTTGACATTGTACACTCTTTAGAAACAGTAATGCGCTTTCTTTAGCGAGAAAGAGGCCGAAGGAGCCAAAATAACCTCGTAACACAATATACCCACTAGCCGACAAAAGGTCGAGAAAATATGATGACATTAACAATATTTTCAAATCCAACGTAACGTCGAAGCCGCCGCAAGGCGTGGACAAGTTCGTTCACACTTCGTACGGGGAGTGTTCTGTATACAATATTTTAACTATAGATGCGTTAAGTTCATGCCAGGGAAGTGTTGCACTTTTAGATCCGGTCCATTATTGTAACTATGGAGGCCAGAAAGAGATAGATATGTGAGAAGTACCACCAGATACCAAAAGATATTAAAGTTTGGTACTAACCCAGCATTAATTTGATATTGATTGGGATCTAAAGGTCCTGACACACACAATTACATTTGTGTGTTATGATGTGGTAATGGAATTTTTTGTTTTTCAAAATATTTTAATTAAATTGTAAAATAATTTGATATTTATCTTAACAGAAATAATAAATTTTCGTCCAAAAACACTATGCTTATCCAATGAAATCATCAACTCTATTTCAGGGAATTATCTATCTTATTATAACAAACTTAGGAAGCAGAGTTCTGTGCATAATTTTAACATAACAATGAAATACCGGGCAGTCCTTTCTGTTTGGACAAATAATTAACTTGACGTTGTTACAATAAGAATGAAAAATATACCTAACTGGCTTCCCAGACGTTGTATTATCCAAACTAATATTATAAATGTGAAAGTATCTCTGTCTGTCTGTGAGTCTACTGGTTTAGACAAAATTTTAGTATGGAGATAGTTTGAGACCCGAGAAAGTCCATAGGATAGTTTTTATTCCGATAAAAAAGTTCTTCGTTTTTCCACTCTCACGCGGGTGAAAACGCGAGCGTAAACTAGTGTTTAAATATATGGAAGACTAACTGTGACTTCATTCGCTTGGGAGTTTACCGCCTAAAATACCCACTCTCATTCACCCCTTCTTTCTCAACCACAACTTTCACTCCATTGTACTACACTGCACTCCATTGTACTCACTTCCATTACTCTCTACTCTGTTAATAATACAATCGTCACATAAAATCAAGCAGGGAGCCCATCTTCTATCGCCCTTCGGGGTGCAGAGTATCACAAGCGGCGCCTTATCACCACACCCCATCATCCAGTCAGCATTCTATACAGCCACAACACTGCCAATTATAATACTAATTTCTCAAGATGGGTGACAAAATTATTCTCTCTCTCTCTTAATCTCTTGTATTCTTCCACAGGGAACCCCACAACGTTGAAAGCCACGCAAACACTTGAACAGGAAAATTGCTACGACGTCTAGGGACTGGCATAAATTCATAACTTTACATCATCATTTAAAAAGAGAAAAACCGCCAACAACTTTCAACATTGAGAACAGATCGAGTAACGAAACTCATCCTTAAGACAACAGTAATATGGGCTTAAATTGCACTAAAACCCAAAGCGGATAACGAACAAGTTTCGAGAACTAAGGCTTCAAAATGTATAGAGGTTGCGGCGAATACAATTTTTTGTAAATTTTTAAATGTGTTAAAAATTCAATAGTCTATGCTATCTCATATAATATATAATAATAGATCTTATTAACACGTAAGAATAGGTAACGATAAATATACCAACGAGCAGACAACAGGTCAACACACCTTATGGTAAGTGGTCACCATCGACGATAGATATCAATAACGTAATGTTGGCAGTGATATTATATAGCAAAAAGGGCTATGTCGGTGTATATTTTCTTTGTTTCGTTGCATGTTCCTATGTGGGAGGGAGGTGCTACTTGCATGAAAGTATGCACCAACATACGTGTTTTAGTTACGGATTGATTTTTAGTTTGTGTTATCAATCAACACCAAAGGCATCCTAAGTGCCGGCCAAGGAAAAAGAAGAAAGTGTACTGTGTGTGTTATTTCACGGCTGACACAAGCAAGAGGGTAGTATATATTACCATCAGGTGGGATTGTTGTCAAGCACTACCTTATAAGTAATAAAAAAAAACTGGCTAAAAAAAGCTATCTGGCCGGCTCGCCTCTTACGATACCCTGGTCTGAAAAGATGGGATTTCGCTGAAAAGATGGTTTCTAGATTCTAGGCTGCCTCAATAAGACCGAAATAAAATTGTGTAGGTACACATTTTTATTCATGCTTTGTGAGCACTTGCTACTTACAAGCATGCCGCGTATATATAGTCCTGGGTTCGATTCCTAGCGAGGCGGAAATTTGAATGACCAGTATAACTCCTATTCTCGGTCTGGGTATGTGTGTTCGTGTTTATGTTGTCCGGGGTATGATTATGTAAGCGTTTTTTTCTATTTATTTTTAGTGTCCAAATGTCTCTCGTCTGTTAAGGGCCTTACGATTAACACAAGCAGTAGGGCTCTAACTCGCAATGTAGCCGATAATTCCAATATTATTATCAATAACCCTCGCGCTCCAACAGCAATAATACTAAACTGGCGCGGGTATAAAGTATCCCTATTAGACACCCCGTCTAAACAATGAACTCTGCTTGCGAAATATAATCCAAAATGGCTCGTACGCTGACAACTGTTTATAATCACAGATAATGGGGCTATGGTCAACAGACACATAGTTGAGGTTTAATTAAAAGACAGTAACGAATATTATCATATCCATTTCTCGTTTACTTCACCACATCGCAAATTATTTCAGACATATACAGCAATGGTGACGTAACTTTTTAGATAGTCGCGAATAACCAGTAGAGGGATATGGTACGTGGTCGTTACGGTTTCAAAGTGGGAAGTGGAAATGCCCTGGATATTACGTTGGACCTAATGGTTGGTAAGGATAACTGTTCAGACTCAAAAATAACATGGGTTATATTTAGAAGATTGGTTATTTGAAAATGTTCCAATCATGAATCGGTAACTAGCCTTTACTTTTTATTAAGTCCTGAACAGGCAAATGAGCTGATGGTCACCTGTTTTTGGAATGTATTTCCAATCGACGGAAACCAATACCTTCATTATCAATTTTACAACACACCGGACTAAATCGTTTTAAAAGCACATAACTAAATCAAGACAAGGTTGCCGGTTAACTGGAATGAAGATAAACCCGGCTTCAGAGGATTAGGAACCTTTCACACTCGCAACGAGACACGAGCAACTCTAAGATACATATAAAGATTGTTCAAAAGGTTGGCTTCGACCCACTTTGATTACACTTTTTAGCAGCGACCATCTTAATCCTCAAGGGTAGCAACGCGTCTGTCACTGAATTATAACCAGACTCTTAATAACAATTGCTAACTAGACTATTACTCACCACGACTTTAAAGACTAACTAACATTCCCTGCAGCAGTCCCCATAACTAACAAACTAACCAACTTAATTCTACCAAATCAAATGTACTAAATAACAACTGCACAAACCTACAAAATCAAATGTACCTTACTTACACGTATAATTTACGAATAGTTCAAATAAAATGTATTTGTCGCTTTTTTCATTCCCATTCTCTTAACGTACATTCCAATGCACGAAAAATATAATACTTATTCCACATAACAACTACTAGTAAAAGAAGCAGGCGACAGAGAATTAAAAAAAAGTTATGAAAAGTTTAAGCTTTAGAAAAAGCTCAAAGAGGCAGTGGGTGATTTAATTTTGAGAACCTGTGTAGATCCACATGGAAAAACGGCAGTTGTCGGAGTCCCTAAAAGGTGATCCATGGTTTGCACCTGAATTTCTCCGTAATATCCTCAAATAAGCAGTGATAGCCGTGTGGTTGAACGTTGGACTGCCGAACCGGAGGGTCCGGGTACAAACCCCGCACGCACCACTAATTTTCAAAAATTATGTGCGTATTAAAATTTAATTATCACTTGCTTCGGTGAAGGAAAACATCGTGAGGAAACCTGCACACCTGAGAGTTCTCCATAATGTTCTCAAAGGTGTGTGAAGTCCACCAATCCGTACTTGGCCAGCGTGGTGGACTATGGCCTATACCCCTCACACTGTGAGAGGAGACCCGTGCCCAGGAGTGGGACAGTTATGGGTTGTGATGATGATGATGATCCTCAAATACGAGAAGCATTTATTTTGGACTATAGCATTTACATCTCACATTGTGAAAGTGAGAGATAAATTGATGGGTTTCGCTGATTTTTCACTACGGGGGATTTGATGCGCTCGATCTTTTCTAGCTTGCCTCGTTATACTGAGGCAAGTCGGTTAAAAAGCAAAAAGTGCAGAGCAGTTACTTTAAAATTTAACTACCGTTCCATTCCATTCTGCTAATGAAGTAGCCGGATTACGTGTAGAATATAAATTAATATCTCATGTAAAAGCACCGTCCTGCGAGATTAATATTGTATCAGGGAAACCTTTTACAAAGCTATACTTGTTCACACCGACTGGTATTGAAAGGGCAAGTACTGGCTCAAGTTTACTAACCTTTAAGATTTCATAGCTCTTTTAGTGTTGAGTCAATTACTTCAAGTACATGGTAAGGAATTTTTACAAAAACTTCGTAAAGGTAGATAATTCTATATCTTTCTATAAAAATTCATAAAAAAATAAATAATTGTGCGGTCGGGGACACCCATCAGAAACGAAGTTCCTTACGTTTTTTCTTCAACTCCATAAAATAAATGTACTTAAAAATTGTACCACCGTGTGTTGAGGTTATATGATAAAAAAAACATCGTGTGCAATCCGATAGAAATAAAACTCAAGATACTAGAATTACAGTAAACGTAATATAGTGACTTTTTGTAACAACGCCATCTAGGCATTCATTGTGAAGCAGCGCTGTACTGTGCTATTTAGTAACAAAATAACAAAAAACATTCGCCACTCATGTAAGTTTAGAACAACTCGTTCAATCTCAAAACGAAATCAAGTGAAGCGCACTAGCAGAGGGTGCAACTCGCTCAGTGTAAATACGGCACGGCTATAACGGAGCAATCTTTCTCACTTAGCTAACATTGCTAACCTCCATCGAGGTTTCTGTACAAAGGAAAGAAGCACGCCAGGTTTACACAATAATTTAAACATTGTATAATACCTTAGCTTTCCAAGAAACCAATTCTGGTATAAAATTCAACACCGTGTGCGTTAGCAGCAATTCAGTCATCGTAAAAAAGTACGTGTACTGAGAAGTGAGATCATAAAATTGTATGGTATTTTTTATAGACAGGAATCAGTATAATACTTATTCAAACGTTAATACGTCGATCCCATTAAAACGCAATGATGTTACTTATAATTTCAATGTAAAACACCTTATGAATGAGAATATATTCGGTAAGATTAATTAATGAATTAGTACAGAGCAAGTCAAAGACTAATCTTAATGAAATCCGTTCCAGCAGCCTAATGCGAAAACATTAACTTTGCACTTACCTGACAAACTATTATTTGCTAGAAGTCGCTCATAGGCTTCAACCCATTAATGGCCTAGTACTGAGCACGGGTCTCTCCTCATATCTGAGGAGGCCTAGAGCATACTTCACCATGCTGCTCGAGTGCGGATTGGTGGAGGGGTTAGTGGCTAATCCAAGTGGCGAAAATTTTTAACCACCGCAAGACATCCGACCTGGCTTAAGGACTGCTACCAAATGATAACAACCGGGACCGACTTTACGTGCCCTCCAAAGCACGGAAGCGCTCAAGAAATTTTGCCACTAGCGATCACCCATCCAACTACCGACCGCGCCCGCTGTTGCTTAACTTTGTCGATCACTTACTCGTAAGATAGACGCAAGCCGTCGGCGTCGGGCAATGAGCAAAATCTTCTTTAGGTATCTACATAACTTGTAATCCTATCCCCACAAATCCATGTAACCAAAAGCGAACGTAACAAAAACCCGGCCAAACGGAAACTCCTGCGAGTACGTTTATAAATATTTATACCAACCTAACGGGTTCAAGAGATCGACGAGTATCTAAACCCGATAAAATCCCGTAACGAGTTACATTCCTCACTATCTCAGTTTACAGCGACGATAAAAACTTTATTCAGTGGTCAACATAAAGCGAACTTAACGACGTCCGGTACCCGAATGTACGACTTTTATTATCTTCAACGATCGATGTGACGTGCAACTATCGAACTTGTGTGAGTGACATAGTTGAATTCAAAGATATTAAAACTATAGATGCGTTACGTTCATAAAACGCGAGTTGTACTTTTGGATCCACTCCGATGACATTTTTATGTCACTATGGATGAGATAGATAATAACGAAATGTATGAGACAGAAAGAGATAGCTGCATGAAAAGTTGAAAAGTAATCCAATTAGCAGTACCGCTTTTCGCACGCTAGTCACATACATAATTTACTTCTTTTTGAATACGCTTTTATTTACATAATAATATCATGGGTAATATTGACAATGACAGTATCTTTCATAACGTGTTACTTTTTAGTTAAAGTTAGATTATAGTTTTAAACATAGCAAAGTAGCTTTTGCCCTGGGTTTGACCCGTGCGGGTGAACTTCAATTATGATGATATTCAATCATACTTTTACCTCTATAGGGTTTGTTTCTCTAAAACCATTAAAACAGGTGTTTCATTAATTTTTGGAAAATCCAAACGTGCACACGCCTCACACGCTTATTATGTTGCAAATGGAAATTAATAATTTGTTACCGAAAAAAATAGCTATTGAAAACGTAACTATTTAGTGTGTAACTTAAGATAAAAGAACGATTTTATCTTGCAAAGTGGACACAGATCGGTACTTATATTAAAAGTAGGTAGAGCACAGCCACACGCTTGCGCGTTATGAGGTGTGCAATATTAATTTTGATAGTGCCTATGTATTTCGAAATCGACGGAAAACCGCACCCAAATTGGTTAAGCCGTTTCTAAGATTGGCGCGCACAAACAGACAAAAATTCTCAAAATCATTGATTTGGGTTCTATTGCGTTAATAAAGGCCCCGAATAATAGTTTTTTCATATATCTTCCATTTAGGTACAAGCAGCGAACAGTTACAGATTTGTGATATATATCGATTACATAGGTATGTAATTAACGTATACTGTAGATATATTAAGAGAAATCGGCGACTACCAGTACTATCACTGCGTAGAACGTTACCAAACGCCCAATCCGAACAATTGTTTTGCGTGTAAAGCATTTCGATTACGGCTTTTGTTTCATTACAAAAGAAAGCCCCTTTCATTCATTCTTTCCTTTCATCAAGCCGAGACTCTTTTGTTGCGAATGTTGTTAATTTTTAAAACGCCACGGAAAGACTTCGGGAAATATCGACGAAGTGTTTGACGGTGCCTCTCTACGAATCTTTTTGTAAATTTAATTAACTAATAATAATCTGTTAATTCACAGCGCTCATGGTAGGTATGGTAGGTCCGTTTGGCGAATACTAGAAAATTCTCTTTGTGATTCTTATTATAAAGAATCTGTAGGTAATTAAATATATCTATTGTTTAAATGGTGTCTGCTTAATTAGAGATTTTTCCTTTCAATTAAGGATGTCTAAATTGTACACAACCAGGTGACTCCAGTTGTTATCTTAGACGTATACATAATACATTTCTAAGGATCTAGGTTGTAGTAACATTTCTAAACAAACTTTATGTACAAATTTGCCTCGTCATGAGCATACTTATATCCAACGATATTAATACTGTAGATACGTCACGTTCATACAAGTTGCACTTTTGGATCCGCTCCGATGACATTATTGTAACTATAAATGTGATAGATAATTATAGAACGCATGGAACAGAAAGAGATAGCTAGATGAAAGGTAGGTTAGATGGCAAAATTTTGACAGTCCCACTTTTCGCACGCTAGTGACATACATACTCGTAATATGGAGGTATATCTAATTATTTTTTAGTTAAATTATCGTTCATACAATGATTAGCATTTCCCAAAATGTGGGTCGCAAATATGACTGATGACGGAGCTCGAAGATGGGAGACTAAACCCTGGAATAGCTAATAATATAGTAAACCCATCGGGTAAAGGCTCATAAGACGACTTGACATTACTGGAAACTATGCACCAATTTCTTTTGTTTCGATGTATGAAACCGTGTTTAGTTAAGTTTTTTTAACCATTATGTATTTGGTTCACGGAATTATTTAGTTCGCTACTAAACTCGTTAGATTTCCCAGCGGAACCTATAAAGTCCCGATAAAGTTTTTTAAATTCACGCACGACCGCTCGCCGAGGACCAACATATTCCCGATTCTCTGAACTATTCATTTATGTACGAGTATATGTTTCCTGATCGAACGTAAAGAGTACTTTTTACTGGCTTCCATTACAGGTAGCCCTTCGGCACTCAAAGATCCCGTTTGACCCTTCGGTATCAGGGGGCTAATGGATAACATGACACTCGACGAAATTGTTTGGTGGTTTCCAAATTAAACTCTTAAAAAGTTATAAAACAATCCCGCATATATATGGATCATTCATACGCGTATATACCTGGAGATATATAATGTCAATTTATGTTACCACCAGCACGCTTCGGCGTGGCAACAGTTACCATAGCAACCAGCGTGAGCACGAATCTCCTCTCACAATGTGAGCAGTACAAAGTGTAGGCCATAGTCCTCCACAATGTCTTATTGCGAGTTGGCTGACTTCATAAACCTTTGAGAACATTAATTATGAAGAATTGGCTGGTACATGTTCGACATTAAAACTTCATCATATGCCTGCTTAGTAACGACCAGAGACTCGTGGTCAATAGTTGGCCATTACTGGATTGATCGGTTGAAGCCAATGAATTTATCTACTTTTGATATTGTACCTACTCGTAATGTTTCTCCATTTGTATTTATAAATCATATCGGTTACACATCCTTAATGCTGACTAGATAATTGTCCGCTGCATAAGTAGGACAAAATGATGTAATGCTGATAATTCAAGAATTCTGTCGGTTGTTTATCGTGTGAATATAATTCGGGGATTCCCCCTTAAACAGTGTTGTACACTAAAAAACGGCATCTAGGTGGACTCGTACAGCTGTGCAATCATTCCGTTCATACAATGTATTCCATGTAGGTAAGTACTTACGAGTAGATCCAAAAAATATACAAGGCTAATCTAGTTTCCCAGTTGTAAAACTTTTACCAATGAAAAAAGGTTGGAAGACCCAAATCCTTACTAATATGTTTTATAAATGCGAAAGTAACTCTGTCTGTCTGTTAGCCTTTCACGTTTAAGCTGCTGAAATGATATAGATGAAATTTGGTATGGAGATAGTTAGAGGCTTGGGAAAGGACAGAGGATAGTTTTTAATAAGTTCCCTTTGAACAGTATTTTGTCGTTTCCCAATTCCCACGAAGGGCGAAGCCGCGAGCAAAAACTAGTATTATCCGTCGCCCATGGACATCAGAAACACCTAAGGTAGCATTCGGTTCGTAGCGACCGCGACGCGCGACCGTGACTTGCGACCGCAATCGGGTCGCGCGACCCAATGCTTAGTATGGACTCTATGGATTTGTATGGAGTAGGTAATAAACAATCCCGACGACCGCGACGCGCGACCGCCGACCGGTAGGCGTGGCTGGAGCCACGTTCAGCCCCCGACCAGCGACTTGCGGTCTCTAAGAACCGAATGCTACCTTAAGGCATCATGCGACGCCACAACGCGACCAACAGGTCGAGAAGTATACAGAAGGAAGGAAAAGGTACGAGTACCAGCTCTCAAGCCCCCAGCCGGAACACTATGAGTATGTGGCGACTGCCTCAAGCTAGAGGATGGTAGGTAGCCAGACTAGTTTCAGAGAAAAATTGATGGTGGCTTCTATCGGCTCTTAGGACAACTTGACCTGCTTGGCATGGGATTCTCGTCGTAACGTGCGCGCACCTCCATACATATCCAAGGACTTGATAAGAGCGACGAAACAGTCACGGCGACAAATGTCCCCCGTGCGCGCACTCTCTAGATAGTAATAGGTAATAGTATGCTGTGGTGTGTCTCACATGATTTTAAAAATAATAAAACAAAACTCTCAATGAAATATTACATTTATTATTAATTTTGTTATAAAAGAAAACTTGGTGAACATGTTTACCACAAAAACGATATTACCTATTAACAACATGACAAAGTATTTACACATAATTGTGACGCTTCTTATTTACGATTATTCAAAGATTCCCAAAATTAAATAAAATACTTACATTAAAGAATAAAACCATGTGCTAGACACATGACACTGGAGAATTTAAATGTCCAAATCAAGACTTACAATTGTGGACCACATACAAGTATAATACGAGTACGAGATCTTAAAGATAATAACGATATACAAATGAATCTTAAAACACGTAAAATAACTTAACATAACAATAACTAAAGGGTTCATAAGTGAGAATTGTCCATAGCATCAGTAATGTGTCTTGTACTCAAAGACCGGGAATGCTTCAACATCTTTGTTTCATAAAACTTATACAGAAAGTAGCATAAAAGCATTAATAATATCAATGATACACAAATTTCCATAAATATAAAAGACTTTTCATTGTTCTTATACGCTACATCCTCATGGTCACTTTTATTTACTTTTTCTAATATCGATGGTGCATACAAAGTTCTTCCCAAAGATATCTTTCTATCTATCTCTGACATAACTGTTTCCATATACAAAAGTTCTTGCTTCACTTGATTTACATCTGAGACTAATGCATCCAATTTTGAATGATTTCCTATAATAGTATTTGGTCCAAAATAAGTAAGGTTATCTTTATTAGATGTCCGGTTATTACTGCTGTCTCCAATAAATCTATTTTGCAAATTTCCAAAACCTAGCATTACTTTCAGCATTCTTTCTAGTAAAGAATTTGTTCCATTTAAGCCATACACAACTTCAGTCTTTATATCTTTTAATTCAACAGTTTGGTCAGTGGCGTGTTTGTTAAGTTTGTTAAATGAATCCTTTAATAGGTCAGTATTATCCATGTCTGTATGCATTTTTGATCCTTTTCTTTCTGAAGAATTTAGTAATATATCTCGTATATTAACTAGGAGTTTTTCACTCATAGTAGTGTTGACATGTCTTCCTAGTTGAGGTGTTTCATTATAATTATTATTACTACAAACGATTCCGTCTATATTGTCAGCATTGCTTTCATCTGTATTCACAGCGCTGACTTTAAAATTCCCAAAACTTTTCAACGTAATTATATTTTCACATGAAAGTGGATTATGCCCAATACTAAGTAAATCTAAGTGCATATTGTGTCCGTGAAAAAAATCTGAACGAACATCTGCTATTCTATTATAGTCTGCAATAAGTATTTTCAAGTTTGGAGTATCGTAAAATCTTTCTGTATTTATATCTTGTATGTTATTGTATGATACGTCCAATAAATTTAAACCCATCAAACCTCTAAAAATGCCATAATTTAGCGAAGTTAGTGAATTATGCGATAAATTTAGATTTTTTAACAAGACATTGTCTTTAAATGTACCTGGTTGTATAAAATATATATAATTGAAACTCAAATCTAACCACTCCAAAGCACTCATATTTTTAAATGCACTAAATTCAATGTTGGTAATATTATTATTGGTTATAACTAAGTTAGTTAAATGCCCCATTGAATTAATATGCAGCAAAGAAATATTACGTATTCCTAAATATGCTAATTCTATTTTTCGTACAGATACAGTGCCGACATATTTAAAATACACAGTACTGTTTATGCCAGATAACAGTATTGTTTCAAGTGTCTTTATATTACTAATTATTGAAGTATTGAAATTCAAATTATCGTTATACGAGATATCCAGGAAACGTAAATCTGTCTGATCGGCAAAACAATTATCATCTATAGTCTGAATTAAATTATGAGAAAGAATGATTTTGCTTAAACTGGCCATGTGCGTAAAGCCTAACTTGGAAATTTGCAATATGACATTATTGTTTAAATAAAGACTTGTTAAATTCTTAAGATCATTCCCGTTAATGTAAAAGTCTGTTATTTTGTTAAAGGATAGATCGATGGTTTTTATATTGCCTGTGTACATAAAAGCATCATATTCAACTTTGTTTATAGAACTTCGAGATATATTTAACTCTTGCAGTTGCAGCATGCCGCTAAATGACCCGTTTTGGATGGAAGTTATCGATGTATGTGATAAATCTAGAGCTGGAATCAAGTGCAATCCGTCGAAACTGTTGCTCAATAAAGCGCCACTTATAGGGTTCTTAAATAATTCTAAACTTTCAATAGTTTCTAGAGTTCTAAATGTATTAGTGTTCAATTTCGTTATATTATTATTTGAAACATCCAAAAAACGTAATCTGTTCAAACCTTGAAGGTCTTCATGCAGAATTTGCACAATAAAATTATTGCCCAAATTTAAGATTTCTAGACTAATTAAGTCTGCTTTGTTAAAATCTATACTAACAATCTGATTATTGGAGAGATCTAGTATCTTTAAGCATACCAGTGTATTAAAAGAACGTTGTGAAATTGTTCTTATATCATTGTTGTTCAACAAGAGCGTTGTAAGTTTGTTCAAACCAAGAAAAGCAAACTCTTCAATTACAGTTATTGCCTGATAGCTAATATCTAGTTCAGTGATAAGTTGCAAGCCTTCAAAAATACCTTTGGAAATAGCACCTTTCAAAATATTTCCCGTTATAGAAAACGAGGTGATGTGCTTGTTTCTAAACAAATCTTTAGGAAGATTTTCAATCAAATTATTAGACAAGTCGATCGTTTTTAAATTATTAGTTGGTAAGAATACATCTTTATGGATGTAGCTTATAAAATTATGATGTAGATTTAGTGTGATCAAAGATTCCGTGTAACTGAATATATCTTTCTGTATGCTTTCAATTTTATTAAAGTCCAAGCATAACGTTCGCAGATTTTGTAATGTTTCAAAATCCTGTATTGACAAATTTTCAATATTGTTATTACTGAGATAAAGCTCCTCAAGATTACTAAATCGGAAAAGTGAGACGTTTATGTCAGAAATCTTGTTGTAGGATAGATACAAATATTTTACATTCCTTAATCCATCGAAAGTGTAATGGTTAATCCCCGCAATATTATTATGAGATAAATCTAAATATTCTAAGTCCTTGAATGGTTCAAAAATTCCGCCAGGAATGTTGGTCAACAAATTATTAGATATGTTCAAATTTTTTACACTCTTGTATACAAACTGGTCATTGTTAACATCTATCGAACTTATATAGTTATAAGATAAATCGATACTTTCTAAAGCAATCAACTCAGCTTCGTTGAATAGTTTCGCAACACGTATATTATTATTTGACAAATTGAGCATTTTCAGGTTAACCATCTCAAGAAAATCAGGAATTATTTTCAGTTGGCTTTTTGTCATATCTAATGACACTATTAACCTTTTGCCTTCTCTCATATACTCATTCTCTAAAATTGATGATACTGCATAACCAGATTCTATTTTAAATCGCACCGGAACGTAGTCATAACCATTATAATATATTTTATTATCACAGCCTCTGTTTTCACCGTAACTTCTAAGACTTGACAAATCTATATATCCAGCTGAGCAATAAACATCCATATAACAACCATTGTGTAAATATTCACATCCAAAAGTCATGCATTGCAGTATACTGAAGACTAAAAAGGTCCCTGAAAAGTAATATTAATATTAATCAATGTATATTAACTCAATATCGTATATTAACTTATAACAAAGGAATAATCAACAATAAATTCTTAATAATTGCTGCACTTAATTTTTGCGTAAGTATAAAGTTATTCCCAAATATAATTTATTAATTTAAATTTTATGTTTAAGCGGTTCCATGAATTCTGCAGAAAATTATTCTCTCTTGCTAGTGAAGCTAACTATAGAATCGAATAAGCAGCAAAACGGCTGCTAACGTTAGGTAGCCTGTACACAAGGGTAATCTGTGACCGTCTCATTTAAATCCTAGCTGGCTTGCTACTCTCCTTCTAGTCATTCCAGAAATATTTTAATACGCAACAGCAAATAAGGTCCAGTTCAAAGCAAGCTCTCCTTCGGACGGCAACTCCTCAGCGGAGTCAGGAATTATAGCAAGAATAATCAACAGTGAGTTAGAAGCGCTCATAGCCCGGCGGCTTGCGTCGATCTGAAGTGATCGACAAAGTTAAGCAACAGCGGGCGCGGTCGGTAGTTGGATGGGTGACCGCCTAGTGGCAAAAATTTCTTGAGCGCTTCCGTGCTTCGGAGGGCACGTAAAGCCGTCGGTCCCGGTTGTTATCATTTGGTAGCAGTCGTTAAGCCATGTCGGATACCTTCGGGCGGCTTAAAATTTCCGACACTTGGGTTGGCCACTAACCCCTCCACCAGTCCGCACTGGAGCAGCGTGGTGGAGTATGCTCTAGGCCTCCTCAGGTACGAGGAGAGACCCGTGCTCAATAGTGGGCCATTAATGGGTTGTAGCCTCTAGCCTCAATCAACAGTGACAACTTGCCATCAGATGGGCCGTCCGCTCGTTTAACATTGACAAAAAAGTCTTGAGACACTAAACTTATTTTTCATATGTATACTTACTATATTAATTTGATAATGATATACGTAGGTACATACTTCTTTATAGTCATACTTACATTTTATTTTCGTGTGCAACTCCATTGTTTACGTATCTGAGAAAATTAAAGAATATTTATTGTTAACAAAATATGTTACGTACTAGGTTTTATACCACAATGTGATTCGATTTGCTCTTAGGCATTGCTATGCTTAAAAGCAGAATTAGAATTTAATTATCGCTAGCTTCAGTTAAGGGAAACATTGTGAGAAAACCTGCATACCTTCGAGTCTTTGCGAGCGAGGTGGACTATTGCTTGTACCCTTTACATTGTGAGAAGAGACCCGTGCCCAGCAGTGGGACAGTCATGGGTTGCATGTCGGATGCCTTTGGGCGGCATAAAATCTTCCGACACTTGGGTTGGCCAACCCCTCCACCAATCCGCACTGGAGCAGCGTGTTGGAGTATGCTCTAGGCCACCTAAGTTATGACTATGAGGAGAGACCCTCGCTCATTAGTGAGCCATTAATGGGTTGAAGCCACGTCTTTCCATTAAGCCTATCCGTGTAGTCACAACCCCCTTGCTTGAGTCAGGAGCAAAATGACTCGTCATGTTCCGACTGGAAACTTGAGAGCTAGTACATTTTTTGTCACTTATTTCTTTCTTTCTTTTCTTTTTTCTTTTTTCTTTACGCGTTGGTTATGCCTTTGGTGTTGCTGGATGTCCATGGACGACCATAACCACTTACCATCTGATAGCTATTGTGCTGGTTTGTCGGCTATTAAAATAAAAAAAAACTTGCGATCTCCTCAAAAAACACATTTTAAACACGATCCGTCCAGTGACTTATTTTATTACTATGTACATCGGGTCACATACTAAAATCGCGGAAAAAATATCCCAGTCACAGCCATCGCAAGAATAGTGTGTTAGAAAGGTAATTCAAACATTAAAATCATTACATCGCGGTTCAGTTTCGATTTCATTTAAGCAAATACGGGCTTTGAACACTTTACCTATATGACTCAGTCAGACTTAATTTCTATATAATAAGTAACACTTACCACATAAAATGTTCTTCCATGTAACTAATTTCAATTTAAATGATATATTTACTCTGTTAATTTTCTTCGTTACAGAAAGAGTTATGGCTTATCTCAAGAGCTCCCGTCCATATTTAACTGAACTGATCCTACAACATTGTAATTATCATAATATACAAAGCTATGTGTTCACAACGTCCTAAATATACATTAGGGTTGGGTAAGAAATATTTTATAAACTGGCAAATTATATACTATGCAAATGAATGTACAACCGGCCATTTTATTTAAACGTAGGGCTTATGTAGTAATGTAGCAGTGATGGCCGACTGGTTGGGCGTTGGACTCCGGAACCGGGTACCCCGGGTTCAAACTCCGCACGCACCTCTAATTTTCAAAAATGATGTGCGTATTAGATTTTATTTATCATTAGCTATGCCCGTGACTTCGTCCACGTGGAAGTTAACAAAAAAGTTATTAAATTTGTAAAATAAACATCATCAAGTCATCCCGTCAAATTCAGAAAAGGTGTAGAGCACTCCTTCAGGACTGGTAACGCATTGGCGACTGTCCTGCAGTTGCATAGCCATATCCGTAGCCAATAGTGGCTAGTCTAAAGTCAGTCCTTAAAAACTCTAAAAATCAATTTACTACATACTAAAATATGTTTATATTAATGGCGATAGGTATAAGTAACGCTGAATATGCATCTGGTATCACAACAAAAAAAAATATCAAAAATTTATACCTCACTGAAGTTGAATATCTATAACATCGGTATAACAATTCGAAATCGTAACTACCCGTAAAAAACCACTAAAAATGTTAACTGAAGATTACCAAAATATTATATTAGTGGAAACCGTTTTTGAGATTAGCGCGCAGTGTACCACAGACACAGACAAAATTGGAAAAATCATTGTCTTAGGTTCTATTGCATTAATAAAGGCTTCCAAATAATACTTCTTCATAAACGTCTTACTTGTACAGACAGCGATCAGTTACAGATTTATTCAATGTATCTGGGAGCTATGTAGGTGACGTCAGACCAGAACTCGGGTGACAATAAACAATTAACAAAGGAACCATTTTACTTTCCATTAGAAACACTCTTGTCCGTTATCAGACTGCTGACAGGACGTACTGTGCCATACACACACACTACTTCACTATAGTGTTATACACCTACATCCGCACACATGCACCGCACAGACCACGTCTCAGCATTTTAAAACTAACCGCACATACATTTCATTGCACAAATAGATAAATTAAGTCAACCCAAGCAATGTTTGTTTATGTACGTACTAGTATCCGTTGTTTGCTCGTGGTTCGCTTCGGAAGACCTTAGCTTGCCCCCGTACCCCCATCCAAAACAATTGCTGCCTTATTGCCTTACCAATAAGGCTGCTTTTCCGCAGTTTGTGATTAGCAGCTAAGATGCGAGGATGTGAAGGCGCTACGAAACTATGTAACTATTTCCTATCTATTTCTAACTATGGATGCGTGCCTACTGGAGTCTCTGGACATAGTGACACCACCTGCGACCGTCTATAGCACGCAACCATCTATATAAAAAACGGAGCTTAGTGAAACCCGTTCTCACCATAGCTGTGCTATGTGGACAAATGAATATGATTGGTGGATATCAAACGCATCCATAGTAATATAGCATTTCACATCTCTGGTGTAAAAGCAGTGTAATTTAATATTCTATACCTATAATAAAACTGAAACTTTAAAAAAAAAAGGAGATATTTGAGAAAAAATGTATGAAGGCCGTATGTTCGTAGACATACGTAGAGTTCGTAGAAAATGTTCGTAGGGCCAATAGACGCCAAAAATATTTGTCTGTAGTGTCTGTCTGTATGTTTGTTCGGGCAGTACGCAAACACCGATGAATGAACGATGCGATTTTCGAAGCCGGAAGTCTAAGTTTATTTAAAGGCATTTAGTTAAAGCGTTAGTTCACATTGACAATTAAAACGTACATGACGTTGTCCTGCAACATAATATTTATGTATGTCTCAGGTTCCAAGCGGCGTATCTAATCTAATCTAATCTAATACCTTTAAACGAGCAATTCTTGTATATATGTATATATATATATATATATATATATATATATATATATATATATATAATTGGAATCTCGGAATCGGCTCCAACGATTTTCATGAAATTTAGTATATAGGGGGTTTCGGGGGCGATAAATCGATCTAGCTAGGAATCATTTTTAGAAAATGTCATTTTATTCGTGTTTTTTTACTCCCAATTCAAACTGAAAAATATGACTCTTCCTGACATCTATTGGCGAATAATAATACTACTATACTAATACTAATTGCTTTAACGACACAACAGCAGAATAGATGGCGTTGTTAAGTAACACGAAGTCAATAAGTGTTTTCTTAATATTATTATTCGTACTTAAATATAATTTCCAAAAAACACAATTTATAAAAAAAAAACCGGGCAAAGCTCGGTCATCCATCTAGTTAAGATGAAACAAACTGGTGCATGTTTCATGTGATGTGTCATGTGAACTAACGCTTTAACTAAATGCCTTTAAATAAATACCAACAACCATAAGTAAATAGTCTTTCTCAATTACCTACCATGTTACAGACATCAATTCGTTTTATTAAAGTTATAAATGTCCCCTATTTATCATTTTAGGGTTTATTTTTTTATATTCAATTATATTTTTACTAAAACATATATTACTAACAACAGTGAAGTGAAACGGGGGAGGGTTAACTCGAAGGGATAATCTTGGCCGGCAGCGTGCTGCTGCATGCTCGTTTGCTATCTCAAATCCAAAAAAAAATACGGAACCGAAGCTGCAAAACAGCACAAAATAAATTACTAAGCATCTTAAGTACTTACAAGTATCTATTTACAAATTGAGACAAACACATCAGAACATTCCGCACGGCCATAATAAATTATAATTCGTCGTATTACGTTGACTGAGAAAAGATAGGCAGGAATAAGATACCTGCTAATCAGAATCATAATATTGTCAAAGATAAGTTAACTTACCTAAACGTTAAGCCTTAACTTTAACGTAACAGAAATATTGAAAATTTATGCGAGACTAGTTGCCAACCAACTTAAAATCGTGAGAGATCCTAAATCTAAATGATCCTTCAGAATATAATTAGTACCTATTTATAATTATATTCTGAAGGATTATTTAAATATTTATTCAATGACACCCCACTTAATACATTAGGTCATAGACATACCTAATCTCAGGATTATAATTATAACAGTTTGTTCTGTAGCTTGCCACAAAGGATCCAATATACATACATAGTCTGTCAAACACATTACCCTCCTTTGCGTCAAATAATAAATAGACGTCAAAATGACATAATACTAGCTTATAGGGAAAGTGGTTACCCTTCGTACACTTTTTAGAATTTATTTTTTTACTTTATGATTAATTGTCAAATTTATTTAGTTTATGTACCTGAGTGTAACAAATATATTGTAGTTTGTTACAAAACCTACTTAAAGCCTATATATATATATAACCTATATATATATATAACCTACTTAAAGTCCGTTCCAGCGTCCTATTCCGAAATAAGCAAGTGTTTTTCAATGTGTTTTATAAATATGTAACTAACTCTCTGCATTTTAACTTGCTCTTTGCTAGAACATACTAGTTTTCATTTCGTATGGTCAGCATAAATTCCAGGCGTCAAATTTTATACCGCTCCACCGACATTCGACATTACGTGTTTGGACTTTGAAGCCTAGCAATGAAGTTCTCTGCACTCATTTGAACACGCTGTTAATGATTTGGATTGAGGTAAGATTAATATTTCAAATATTTTAATTTTATGTAATACTACATAGTTGTTCCAGCGACTTCGTCCGCGTGGTATTTAACAAATAAGTTATAAAATTTCTAAAATAAAAGTAGGTAACACCTCAGCTATCTGCCTCCCGTCAAAATCGGTCCAGTACATCCAGTGTCTACGAATACATATTTACAGTATCCAGTGTGTGAATACAGTGTGTCTTATCGTGTCTTTGTAATATTAAATTAACCGCTTTTTACTAAATGAATCTGTGTGCAATGTTTGGTATGGCTAATCTCAGGAACGGCTGGACCGATTTGGACGAGACTTTCACTGGCAGATAGCTGAAGTAATGAGGAGTAACTTACGCTTATTTTAGACATTTCCCAGTATCATTTAGAATTCCACGCGAACGAAGTCGCGGCCACAGCTCGTCAGAAATATAGTTATGTAAAAGTGTCCACACCTGTCTGTTTTAATACGCTTTTGTGCCTGTGTGTAATTATGGAACGGAATCTTTTAAATTTTTGCACCGACTTACAGACATCTAATTAAAAGCACATGCATTGTATTAAGAACTAGTGACAATACCTATAACAATATGGTACTGAACTGGTAGTAATATGAAGGTCAGCGACAGGTAATATGGTATTAAGATGCTCGTAGGTAGGAGACGGAACCCTTCCTGGTAAGGGTTTAATAGATTCCTTGTTACGTAACGTTAGGTAACAGAAAAGATGCCTTGAATCAGTAAAACTTTCTTAAACATACTATTTTATGTAATTAAATTAATTAATTTTTACAGGCTGACGATTGGTATTTCTGGTGATATCAAACACCGCAGTCATGGGAACAGGTGAGCTAACATGTTATTAATATTCAATAGAACTTTAAAATATTTATTCATTTACCAAACTTTACTAGTATTTAGTATTACATAGGTTTATTGACTGACCGGGGGCCCTGGTTCAAACCCCGCACGCACCGCTTGGTTTCAAAATTATTTGCCTATTAGAATTTAATTATCACTTGTTTCGGTGGAGGAAAACTTCGTGAGAAACCCTGCACACCATGAGAGTTCTCCATAATGTTTTCTAAAGGTGTGTGAAGTCCGCCAATCCGCACTTGGCCAGCGTGGTGGACTATGGCCTGTACCCCTCACGTTGTGAGAGGAGATCCGTGCCCAGCAGTGGGACAGTTATGGGATGTGATGATGTTGATGGTAGTATTATTGGTATTATCTTTCCATGAAGCCTGCCTCGTTAGGTACCACCGTCTTGCTGCATCGTCAGCCACCAGACAATTTTCCCTACGATGCATGTTTAAGAATATCGCATTCAGACATACTTTGTTTTACATAAACCCTAAGGTGATTTAAGAAACACATGAAATTAGTTGTAGGTATCAAGTAGCTATATATCTGCCCATTTTGTTTTCACGTTTATTTTATGGGACATCCTATTTAAAGAGTACTATACCTTAGAAGAAATATTTATTTTATCTGTATCGTAAATATCTGCCCCAGTCGGGAATTGAACCCCTCGTTTTGCAAGCAGGTTTAAAGTAGGTACCAAAAACTACAAAAATGTTTGTAATCTTATTTCACGAAACAATTAATGTACCTAGTTGCCTTTTATTTTCTAATTATATAATCTAAATTTCGAATAGTTTCTATTGATAATAAATGAACATTGCATTCAAAATTAATTCAAGAACATTAATTTAATTTATTCTTCTTATCCTCTTCTTCTTTTTTATTCTTATCTTCCTTGGTCGGCAACGCATCGGTGATGCCTTTGGTCCTACTGATATCCATAGACGACAGTAACGACTTATCATCAGATGACTCGTCTGCTCTCTGTCGGCTATATACATAAAAAGAAAGAATGAATCGGCTTTTAAAAAGTTAGTGCGTCCAAAATCCTCTACTTCATCGCCACTTACCATCAGGTGGGATTGTTGTCTAGCATTAACTTATCGTATGTAAAATAAATACAGAAAAACTATAAAAATGTCAAAAATATGTTTTATATTCCAGTGGCTGTCGTGTTCGTTGCTCTCCTGTACTCCACGTTGGTGGCTGCAAATTGCCGACACAAGATCAACAGTATCGGGAACTGTGCGTATAAAATACAATGTACCAAAACCGTTCGAGGTATTCGACTCAGCAACGAGTGCCTTGGTTCCACCAACTACGATGTTACCATTGACGTCACCCTCAAAGATGCCATAGACCGAATCGACAACAGCACTGACATAGATTTCCTCTCAACTATTACGACACTCACTGCTAATGGCAACTGGCATTATACAAACCTATCGATTCTCGAACATATGTATAGACTAAAAAATTTAAACCTCGCCGGTAATAATATTCACAAAATCGAAAGCAGCCCTTTTCTTAATCTACACAACTTGGAATCTATTGATTTGTCGTATAACGTGCTGTCTGACCTGAAAGAACTATTCTTATTTGAAACGCATCCTAACAAAATGAAGGTTCTTGTCCTTTCGCATAATGCTTTGAAAGAAATACCCGAAGACACATTTTGGGAACTAACCAACTTGATCGAGTTAGACCTATCCTACAATTTCATAACGGAACTAACCCAGGAACCATTCTCCAATTTAACCAACCTTGAAATTTTAAGATTAAACAATAATCGTATTAAGGATCTGAACGGAGCAATGAACAACCTCCTTAATCTGAAACAGCTGTATGTGCGAGTGAATAAAATACAAAACATAGAAGCAGAATCCATCAAAATAATTCATCATTTAGAGACATTCGATATATCAGACAACGAATTAGAAAAACTAACACCTGTTCTCCTATCAAGACATTGGCGGCACTTGGGAGACCATTCAGTCTGTAGAATACTTCTTTCCAAGAATCATCTTTCTCACATTCCAAACACAACATTCACAGAAACTTTTACGAGATTAGCAAGAAACCCTTTAAAAAACAAAGTACATGTCCTAACGGAAATTGATTTGTCTAACAATGCTATCACCCACGTAGAGTACAACGCCTTTCAAGCTGTAGCTCAATTGACTTCACTGGACTTATCTTCGAACAAATTAACTAGTTTTGTAATTAATGCAAATGACTTGGAATTTGTTAGGTATTTAAACCTGAGCACCAATTATCTCTCCAGGATTTATTATGAAAGCTTTTCATCCATGGCCAACTTGCAAAACTTGGACTTGTCTCGTAACAGATTTGATTACATTCCCGATCAAACTCTAAGCAATAACTTCAGATTGACTCATATTAACATGACTGACAATTATATAACCGGTATAAGAAGTATTCGTATCTCATTTCACCCTGAAGGAGGTATTTTGGACCTGTCTAACAATAGCTTATCAACGCTAAATATACCCGCCGGTGATGCATTGTCCCTCACCAACTTAATATTGCATTCTAATAACATTTCTGATGCGTACCTTATTAAATTGAACGATCTACGTGATTTAAGGCGATTGGATATGAGTCGGAATTATATAGAAGAGTTAAATGAATCGTCTTTGCAATTACCGCATAATCTCGTCTATTTGGACTTAAGCTTCAACAAAATTAAAAAAATACAGCCTTCGTCATTCCATCACTTAGGCCATTTAAAGACGCTACGGCTATCTCACAATCTTCTAAACGATATTCAGTACGGGGCATTCGAAGGTTTGCATGAACTACTTAATCTGGATCTATCTTACAATAACATTGGAAAACTGGATTCGAAAGTATTTTTGGATTTGAAATTTCTCAGCGTACTCTCATTGCGACACAATATGATGTACTTTTTAGACTACAGCACTTGGCTCGCACATAAATTTGAACTTACCATTTACATGGAAGATAACAATTTCTCTTGTAGCTG
Organism: Ochlodes sylvanus; assembly: GCA_905404295.2. Taxonomy (NCBI): domain Eukaryota; kingdom Metazoa; phylum Arthropoda; class Insecta; order Lepidoptera; family Hesperiidae; genus Ochlodes; species Ochlodes sylvanus. The sequence continues at coordinate 8,061,776 of FR990142.1, read as the reverse complement.
GTTAGGCACTGCATTGAATAATTACAACAATGGATATTCGAAAATGCAGCCTACGGTTCTCGTGCCTGCGACCTCCGGCCCTTCTATAGAAGGAATACCGTGTGACCAGAGTTCAGAGAACTACATTGGGCCTAAGAGCGACATGTCAATTGATGAAAGACTCCTGGTTACTAGCCAGAAAATATTAGAAGCTGTACTAGAACAGACCTCCTACTTGCGAAAGAATAATGTAATTTGGCGTTCGATTCAAGAAGCGGAGAAACCTCCAAAGTCGGTAATTTAAAGTTTTTGTGTTTTCGTTCACCGTTTCCAGTGTTAGCTATATAATTATGTTTTAAGTTGCGTTTTTTAAAACGTATTTTTAAGTTTTTTCTTAGACAGAATAGGAAAGGCGATTGTTAGACTTTACTACTAGAGAGCGCCTCTAAACTTCTTGTCTTTTAAGACATTGTATGGTGTGCTATGATGTTTATTTTCATTACTTTATTTTTCACATTATGTATCTAATAACATATTATTATTATCGACTACATAATTGCACTTGATTACAATAAAATGGGCTTTTGTAGTGCACTTCTTTTTAAAAACATAGGAAATCACCTATTTCCAAACAAAACTTAAAAGGAGAGGCTTGTGCTTTAAAAATAAAAAAATAGTGTAAGAACGTAACAGATTGTGTTGTGAACACTGAAGATTTCAAAACAGACAGTTGTCTTAAATTCCAATAGCGCCATCTATTATTCTTGTGACAAAATAAATATGTATTATCTCTTTCTTCTGTCTTTCTATTTATAGTTAGGTGCCGCCAATCTCATTGATTCGATTTTTATTTGGAACTATGTCAATTTTAATGTATACCTACTTCAAATTTAGTGTATACCTACTTATGTCTAGTGTTTGTTTTAAACATCTTTTTATATAAAATGTTTTTTTGTAATTAATAATAGTGTAGTACCTTAAAAATTTAATAAAACATATTTTTTCTAAATGCTGTTTTTCATTTCAATATCATAAAAGTTTAATTTCCAATTATTTACGAAAGTATGGTACTTATATGTTATAATTTAGGCGTCTCTTATTATATTTTTCTACCACAAACGCACAGGACATAAAAATGTATAAATTACCCTCCATGCCACGTACGCCTACGTATATTATACGCCTACGTATGCGTATGCCACGCATAGCCTTGCACTAGACCTCCCTGTGTCATGGGTGTCACAGGCAATACACAAAGACGCACGGAAATTTTAACTCATCATTGGCGCCTAGCTGGAGACCGAATCCCGGACCCTTAGCACAGCAGTCCAGCCTGGTCATTGTGCCATACACATCATAAAAATAAAATATAAAAACTACAATGCTACCGAATTGAATTCAGGAGATTGGTGTAAAAAGTGTTCTCCTTCAGGGCCGGCGTAGCACTGGTGACTCCCCGTCTTACCATTAAGTGGCTTGTCTGCTTTTACGTCAGCCTTTCAATCTATATAAAAATTTTGAGAATGTTATTCACAGTCCGTTTCTTGACGTAACATTGACTCTTTATTTCATTAAAATCAATAATCTCCGTTAAAAGTTAATACAATTTTAATCAATAACACCATAGATGTCGTATACGAAATCCATACGAACAAAGTTGCGTGCACAGCTATTTTATTATAAATCAACTAATTCTCATCGAAATCTTCAAACTCTGGGTATTCGTCGCCATAATCTACGGGAAACATTGCAGCACATTCTTCTTCACCGATATCGCAGTCCCGACTGACATGGACAGGATTCAAATCCATGAGCTCTAAAACAGCTATATCTCTTTCCATTGACACCATGAATGCTAGTCTTAGATCTTCACTAAAAAGACAATAATAATTTTATAACCTTTTATATAAAATTCTTGTGTCACAATTTTAGTAATCCTCCGAAACGGCTCGACCGATTCTCATGAAATTTTGTGTGCATATCGAGTAGGTCTGAGAATCGACCAACATCTATTTTTCATACCCCTAAGTGTGGCTCGCCCTAAATTTTTTTTTTTCATTTTTGTGAAATTTTTTATTGGTTATTTTTTATGGTGTGGCATAAAAAATTCACGTAATCCCAAATTTTCACTTCCCTACCCCCTTTAAATTTAAATCGCGCTCTTTGTATTTTTGTATGAAAATTATATATGGCGGAACAACGTTCGCGGTTAAGTTCTTCTATAAAATATTAATAAATATAACTAGCAAGTGCAAAATAAATGCTCCACTTCAGAAAACCTAAGCCTTAGTACCCGCTCCTGAAGCAATCGCTACTAAACTATTTCAGACAAGAATACATTTCTCTGCTACTTCTTTCTTTTTTTCTCTTTTTTAGTAGGTTGTTTATTGATCGGTGACGCATTAGATCTCTTTTTTAGTAGTCAGCAACGGATCGTTGACGCATTAAATGTTTCTAATGTCCGTGAGCGATGGTGGATGGTGATGGTGCCACCATCACCTGGTGGCCACTTACCATCTGGCGGCTCATCTGTCGTAATAAGTCGTATTTGTGTTGTCTAAGCCACCCAACCCACGACACAGCGAATCCCAGTATGGGGGTATGAGTGTTACTTCATTTGAAAGTTCGATGACATCATTAGAATAATTACACTATAGAAACGAAGTCCGCGCGGCCGTTTTGGAGCACCTTATTTGGAGCCAGAAATGGCTCCAAACACCGGGCAGCATGTCAACGCACGCCAAACGTGTCTCGCGAAAAAAAGGATTATGACGATTTGTCCAGTTAAATTATTGTGTCACACAATATCTGAAAAGCTATTTATGTATTATTGCTAAAAACATATGATTATCCGCAGCCGAATCATTCCCCGCTTTTTGGAAAGTTTCGGTTTAGTGCTTCACTTTAGACAGAGCGTTTGTATGAAGACTGTCTTTCTATAGTGTTATTATTCTAAGTTAGTGGAATTAAAAATAAATCTCAACTAAATGGTATCTTGCATAGACAAAACAATTGCATAGTCTTTGTGTTATAGTCAAGTTGAATTTTACTTACAGTTGGTACAGTGGTTTATTTTTTTGCAACTGTTTCACACTGTATGCAACATGTTTGGAGTCATACGGCGTCGTTGCTTTAAAGATTCCCATCTGAAAATCCTCAATCATTTCAACTATTCACGACAAAGTTAAAGTAAAATCATATTAGTTAAAAACTTGGAGCTTTTGGTGTTTCCTTAATACTTTTTAAAAGCCATAATGGTATTTTACATTTTCCACTCCTATTTTTTTTGCTTTTTCCAAACGGGTTCATATCATTTCTTATTCCTATTTATTAGTAACTCTAGTAACTATCGGGTTATGATTACATGTAAAATTAAGTCCTTGTATTTAGCTAGAGCCTTTATGGCTTTGTGGCTTTTTGACATTTCCAATAAAACCAGAATATGGGGTGGCAGGAACTCTTCTTCAGGAATGACGTTTTCTGCTACTAACTGCAAATAATATACATCCTTCTTTGTATTTTATATTTACTTTTCTCCATTTATTTTATAATTATTATTATTCAAGCAGTAGTTACTAGGAAGGAGGAGAGTTTAAACGTTGGACTTCCAAACATGGGCCTGGGTTGAATGCCAACTCTTATTTTCAAAAATTATGGGCATTTTAGAAATTAATTATCACTCGCATCAGGAAGAGAAAACATCGTGAGGAAATTTGCGTACTTGAAAGTTCTCCTTAATATTCTCAAAGGTGTGTGAAGTCAGCCTATACGCACTTATAGAAAATTATACCAGCAATCATCATCAATCCTTTAAATTATGATAATGATATTGCTATCACTATTATCATTATTGCTATCACTACTTCCTTGCGGAAGTATTATAATATCAATAACTCCGATATTAATAAAGGCCTTTTGTATTTCTTTGACTTTCATGTTATATTTATAGGCAGAAGGTTATATTTAATTTGAATGTTATATTTATACATATACATATATTTATTTCGAATGGTTAATCATCTCAATTAATATAACTATTTATAATAATACCTTTAAATAATACCATACATTATATTTTTACCTTCGGGAAAAGCACCGCTAGGCCATTTGTTTTAGCTATGTCATTTGGTGGAGAGTAAAATCCAGGTATCAATAGGCCAGCTGGAGGTAAATATTCAGTGTCATCTTCTATAAGACTAACGTCATCTTCTTCTTCTGATAACTCCTATTATAGCATGTATTAGGTTTGATAAAAAATCTTTAGAATCATATTATTTGTAACTAAATGGGGAAAATAATACCTTTTCTTGGATAAAAGTGTTTCTAGTATTGTAGGATTGCAGTCACATAGGATTAAGATCACAGTAAGGCTAAAAAAACGAATAAAAAGAACTGCGTTCTTCTTGAAAATTATTATGTTAATAGATTTTTGTGCGGTTAGCCTGCGAAATTATTATAATTCTAGTGGACCCGCCCTCGCTTCACTTCGGGAAACTTAATCTTAACATTTACAAATTTTAATTATTTTCCAATTTATGTAACATTTTTTATTAATGCTCCTATTGGTTGTAGTGCGATGTTATATAGCCTATAGCCTTCATCGATAAATGGACTATCAAACACGAAAAGAATTTTTACACTTCGAACCAGTAATTTCTGAGATTAGCCCGTTCAAACAAACAACCTCTTCAGTAGGTACATTACAATATTCCATACTACAAATCAAATAGCAGCTGTCCACGCAAACGCATCGCTCACCCAAGTAGAAGAGAGACGGATGTCGGACGCTGCCGAACGCTGCCGAACGCAAAGGCCGATTGCTACGCCGTTACGGTAACGACGGTAACGACGCATGAGTCATGTTTTTTCATGCGTGCCACCGGCTCTATCGAATTATAAGACGTTGTCACGTCAAAATTTTCTGGTATAAATAAAGCGTTTTGAAGCGCGCACATGTACCTACGTATACACAAGCAAACCACAGACCTAGCCTAGGACACAGATTAGTACCTAGGACCCCTAAGTGCGTATGACGCGCTTTTTTAAAACGCCTTACGTGTACCAGGTGTTAGAATGGAACCGACCGAAAGGAGTGAATGAAAATAAATTGAATCTCATCAACGTACTTCTGGAACAACTATGTCCGTTTCTAAATTTTCAGGTTCGTTGCGTAACTTTTCTAATGCATCGAGATCCTGGAATTTTTATTTTTCATTTAGTAACTTAAAATAATATTAAACATTTTTATATTAAATCATAGTTAGGTACAACAGTTGGGTACAACATTACAGAATAGAAACAACGCGATGGATTGAAAGATGATCTGAGAACAAAAATGTGTTGTCACAAGCAATTAAGTCAAAGATGATCAATTCAGTAAATATCTACATATAGTTGAGTCTTCTTTTTTTACGTTACCGATAAATACTTATTATAATTATCTAAAGTCTCAGTAGAAATAATTTGTTTGTAATCTATCTAACGATTTGGTCGCGGTTGATGACACACCTAGTCTCTATTTAAATTAAGAAATATCATCAGACTCGCCCCTGCTTTCAAGAGTTCCAGTTTGCGTCGTTCCCTATCAGCTTTTCTTGCTTCGATCTCGTCTACTATTGCCTGACGAGCCAGGCGCTGCATCTCTGACAAACGTCTAGCCCTTCGCTCTACTTCTTGTTCCTGCAAATTCGCCACCACACTATTCATTTACTACCTTCTTAGAAGTTAAAACACCTGCTTCAACAGCAGTCTAAAGTGTTCTCAAATCGCAATCTATTGAACTCAAGTGGAGACTAAAAATGTAATTCAAAAGGCCCAACAATAAGTATGGGCTTCAACCCATTAATGGCCCACTACTGATCACGGATCTCTCCTCATACCTGAGGAGGTACCTCATACAGGTACATGAACATTATCTTTTATCTTTACCTTTTGTAGTATATGATCTTCACGACGCTTTTGCCAAACTTCTTCTCGTGTCGGACTATAAGATTTATACAAATCAAATGCTGTTTTTAGAGGCAATTGTTCTTTAAGGGGTTTACTATCATCCAAAGAAGGTACATCTTCGTAAAGTATTTTCCTTACTAAAGCTGAAATACACCAATATTTAATTTTAATAATAAATTTAAATATTAAATACGCCAAATCACAAAATATCTTGGATTTAAAAATTTTAGTACCATATTTGAGAATTTAGCTAAAATCGTTCAAAAAATCTAAGATGGATTAGGCCTGAATGTTTCATTACGAGATAAGGTAATGAAAAAACTTACACACAAAATGTTTATCTGTATCTAATAATCTGAAACATATCGCTAGAGCTGGAGCCGACAGCAGCATATGCATAGACGCTTCATTCACAGGTGCGTCCCCAGCGTAGAGAATATCATCCGCTAATTCTTTTGTAAGTTGAATCTCTTCTCTACCAACCATTATAATGTCTATAACAATTACATTGTTGAAATATATGCTCTAATTATGAGAAAATGTAAAAATAAGGTTGAAATCTCAATAGTTTTATTAGAAACAACAAAGTATGAAAGCGGGACTACAGAGATAGTCATTATTTATTGAGTGATAAATCGAAGTAATAGGTGTAAGTAAAAGTAGATGTAAAATGTTCCTACATGGTAGATCATGAAGTTAACTTATTCCAGAAAAACATATTTAAAACTTGGCTGAAACTTATTGCTCCGTATGCTTTGATAAGTCCTGGTCTTTTATACCCAAGCCTTTAACCAGTATAATTATTTAACCCATTAGGTACCTACATAAAAATCTTTATAAAGCCATCCCTAAGACTAATATGTAGGTATATTGAAAGTTTATGCATATACATGCAATACTTTATTTAATATATTATGCAATATTTTTATGCAATACAATCACATATACATTCAACTAAAGTGCGAAGTCTGGCGATTCTTACCTGGAGTGAAGAATGTACCAGAGTGAAGATATTATGTCCTGTACGTGAAGAACTTTGAAAGAGCCGATTCTAAAAAGACAACTTTTGTGATGATGCTTGAAAGTCTACCGCATCCCATATAAAAACTTAACTATTCATATCCCAGCGTTCATAAAGTTCTGGATGACCGTGCTTTGCATGAGGCCAGTATAACACGAAGTTAAGATGTTGAAGGTGGGGCACCATCAGCTCCGCCCGATGTTGTTTGCGAGCTGCTTGCCTCTTAGCTACCCTTTCTGCTGCTGCGTCAGCCTCTCGCAGTGTCTCTGTAAGACGTTTCTTTTCCCACTCCTAAAAGTATTTTTTACACCGAAGCATGTTCATTTTTGTTACTATATTTTTTGAAAATGGAATGAAATGCTAACAGTTTACTCGCTCAGCGTATAGTTAAGCATTGTTATATTATAGCGAGGAAATGCGTCCCGTCAGGCACCGCACCGCAGGCGTACCTAGATAAGTACATTTATTACACATGTATGTTTTGGTGCAGATTGGTGGAGAGGTTAACGGCCAACACAAGTGTCCAAAATTCTTATGACGACCGAAGGCCTCACGACATGGCTTAACGACTACAATAACAGCCGTGAGCGACTATTTAGCCTGCCTTTAGAAGCTCTAAAGATTTCATTAATGCCACTAGCCTACTCGGTCACCTCGACACTTAGGGAATTAAAAGTCGAATTTTTGGTTGATGCTTACGCCGTCGCTCCACGTTGTTAGAACACATCTGACTTTAAAAAAAGCCTATGCGTCTTGGGTACGTAATTACTTCAAACTACAAACAACGAATCAGACCATTCAAATATACGAAAACTTTGGATTACTCTGTTGTAAGCATCCCGAATGGCAGATCTGTCACTGTTACACGATCATGATGCTTAGGCTCAAAATCGCTGGCTAAATAAATTCAGTTAAGTACTATATCTTCTTCAGACGCCTCATCGATGTCATACGTCCGTCTTTCAGAGGCAACTCCCTCTTTTTCCTGCATGAAGTATCGTAATTCTTCTTTTGCAGCCTCCCCGAATCGTATGCTGTCTACTCCACGAAATGTTCTTGTTATTTTGTTATTCTACGATCATAAAATTCTGCGTTAAGTTATTAATTTCTACGTTCATCTCTCTGAGCATTTGTAGGGATTTCATTTTGTTATTACAACAGCGTGAATCCCAGGATCAAATTATTCTTACAGAGTTTCGTTCGCTACTATCGTTGAGATTTTCACAGGAAGCTTCAATAAATATTATAAAGAAAAGAAAATTTTGATTTTGGCCTCTACATCGAATAAATATTAATAATACTTACCACAATAAACAAGTAGATAGGTTGACTTTGGTTTTGAAATCTTTTCAGTGCATGTATTTCATCTGCTAATACCTACAAAATAGTACATTAACATTATGGTCATGAGGATTATTTAATAGAAACAAGAATTGTCGCAGTGCAGTACGCCAGGCAAATATGTCTGTATAACCTTCACACACATTAGGCTTTTAAAACGCGCTTTACGAACTAAGAGGTCCTGTGTAGTGCTAACGCGTGTTATCAAAGCGCGCGTTAAAGCGCTAAGTGTGTCTCGTCCTCAACCCACTACCGAGCACGGGTCTCTACTCATAAATGAGGAGACCTAAAGCAAACTTTAGCACGTTGCTCCAGTGCGGATTAGTAAAGGGTTTAGTGGCTAACACTAGTGTCGGAAATTTTTATGACGCCCGATGGCACCCGACATGGCTTTACGATTACGACCTAACGATAGCAACCGGGACCGACGGCATTATGTGCCCTCCGAAGCGCCCGCTGTTGAATCTATGCAGTATGCAAGCCTTTGGGCTATGAGCGCTTCAGCGCTAAGTGTGTACCAATGGTAAAAGGTTGATTATAAAGCCGAGAAGGCAGAGAATCAGAGAGTTACAAACGAGTGACAACGTGTTTCCGTCGCTACGCCAACATACGATTATTTTAGCAATAGATGCTTCAAATCAAAACCGATTTAAAAAACATCGTACGGAGTACTAAGCGTACAAAAATATGTTATAACTTAAACTTATACAAACCCGTAATAAAACAATTTTTCCATCGCTCCAGTCCAGTTTTATACGAGTGAAAAGACGGTCGAGAACAGTACAAGGGCCTGAGAACGAACAGTATATTTCTGCGCCTGTAAATGACATTAGATACAGTTCTGGGTCATTGATTAATAATTGTCTTATTCTGTAATTTATTAACAAATCAATTACCCTTAGCTTCGGTGAATGAAAACATCGTGAGGAAACCTGCACACTTGAGAGTTCGCGATAAAACTAAAGTCTGCGAGTCCGCACTAGGCCAGCGTGATGGACTATGGCCATAACCCTCTCACATCGTGAATAGAGATCGAAACTCACCAGCACACAACTTAATGATAATAATTTACTCTCTAAAGAAAGCTTGCTTCAAGGAGGATACATAATATGACCATCTCTAAATTAAATAGGCGCTTACGCAAAATTTATTTTAGACAATCCCACTTGATGTTTACTCACAAATAAGTCTGTCAAGATTACGGCTAAGCATGTAATTAAATTCCTTCTCATTGTTAATATCGATGAATACTTCCAGTTTCTTTTTCGCCATTTTATTTTTTTACATTTACTAAACTATTCATGTTATAACTGGAGTAATCTTGATGGTCATGATCAATAAATGTAGGTACTTTTTTTATATTATTATACGTGTACCTATGGTTCCGGGTCAGTAGACCTTAATGCAGTCATGTACCAATGTACCAATACCTACGTAAGTAGGTAGTTAACCTGCTGCCCATGTTGTTAATTTTGCGTATGTGTTCCGATATCCTAGTCACGTTGCGTCGCGAGTTTCCCTTATATAACTCTTCCACAGTTACATGGTACCATGTACACACCTGGTACATTGAGTTGATCCCTGTCTTTTGGTGAGCGCAGGAGCTCCCTCATTTGTGGAGGCGAACGAAAGAATGCCCTTACGTATGTTATATTTGGTTTTTAAGAGGTCCCGGTTCTGGTTCCTGGCTAGAACTCAATAATAAAGTTCCATCCATATTGAGTTCAAGATAACCTCACCTGCTCGTATTGCACCCTGCTGAACAAGGGACAAGTAACTAGGTAGGTAGGTATATGACACCAGGTCTGGCTCGGCTCCGCACCACCGCCACCACCATTAATCCCAACAGTAGTCATGCATGGTGCTAGGCTAATCGCGTATTTCCCTTTCCATAATCAACTCGCGACAACGGTCTCGCGAAATGCGTACGGTTTTGTAGACTACAGAATTCGCCCAACCCGTGCTCAGTTCCACTGGCAAAGGCTCGGTCATGCCTTTGGTACATAGAAAACGATAAGTTTTGGGTTTGTTGCATATAACGGATTGGGTTTTCTAATTAGAGAACGATAAATACGTCGACTAAGCTGCGCGTGGTACCGACTCGACGCCAGCGCCCTCTGCCGGCAGGTAAGTTTAACATGTTTACCTTTCGTACTTAAAAAATATTTAAATGGACTTTTAAGATGTGCTACAACTAAGATATTCTTTTGTGATATCAACAATTTCCAAAATTCGAAATGCTTGTACAAGAATGCAAATCACAAATAGTAAGTAGGTACCTTACCTATTATAATTTTATAGTTTACAGAGACATCTACCCAAAAGCTTGAGAATCTATAATATGGAGTCTGTCTACTAAATAGCGCTGCTTTGCAGGCCAGTCTTCTAAAATACACACCAGATGATGTAACAAAAAATTATTTCTTGTATCATATTTTTTTAGATACTCGGATGATACCGGTTCTTGGTATTATATTAGTCCATTGTATTAATTATTATAATCAATATAATAAAAACATTATTCACTAAATGGTACCTATATAAAATAAAATTCATTACATAAATTTAAAGTTTATATTTCCTTATTAACAATAACACCTCTCAGAATAACGATAACTGTTATTGTTATGCGTTTCATAGTACATTCTGGAAATATTTTTAACTTGTGTCAACACTTTACTTAACGTCAGTGTCAGTCGGCCATATTAAATTTTCAGTGATTTGGAAATTATCGTCTGCGATGGAGTCATATTTTTGTGCAAGAGATTCTGATTGCAGCACTATCGTGAACTCATGGAAATTATGTCATTTGTTATACGTTTCTATGTTTGGTTGTGGTTTTGGCAGAAAAAGTTCGATCGTCTGACAATTTCCGCGTGAGATTATTGTCGTTATAAAATCGCTGTCGACCCGGGAGACATCTTGTGATAAAAAACCAGCGAGTACCTTCTGTCTGGATTTGTCTTTCACGTGAAAAGTTAGCAAACTTGATCGGTGCTAATAAAGTCCGTAATAATGGACGTGTCGTGGGGTGCGTATCGTATGTTGCGTATGCTTATTTGTTTTGTACCATAGGACGGTGTTAAGTAACTATTTTATTGCAGATGCAGATAATTTTGAGCCTAAACTTCCGACCACGTTGACGACGTCTAACAGATGGGAGGGAGAAGACGAGGAAGAGATCGTCAAGGTAACGAGATACGGTGCCAAATTGCTCGCATAATAATTTCCTTTGTACTCTGTAGATAAATATTCGTTCGTAGCGCACTTTCCGTACATAACCTCAACATGACACGGTGTTGACGTCAGCTTCTTTTGTAGGAAAGTTGGGAAGACGAAGAAGAAGAAAAGAAAGATGAAGAGAAAAAAGAAGTGGCCCCCCCGCCCCCGAAACCGAAAAAGAAAATCCAAGACAAAATAGCTGAGAAAGAGGTGAGGGGTACATATTTCTTAAAGGTCATAAGGCCAAGGTACTTACATAGAATTGACTTTTTTACAAACATATGTTCATTCAATTGGGATTACATTAATCAGTAATTTATTTTATACTATAACTATTAATCAGTTTTTAATGTATGACCTTTTAACATAAATACAATACAATATATAAATAACCTTTTAATATCCCTATAATTTATTTTATATTAGGTCATTATATTTGAATAGTTCTGGTGAATTAAAACCACCTTAATTACCTGCCATTGATAACAATATTCTTTCTTATACTTTCTTTTTTGTTAGGAATCTCACATTGGTAATGCTCTTATTATTGGTTATCGGTAACAATATGCTTGTAATTCTATTTAATATTATATTTTTTACAACATCCAATTATTACTTTACCCTTGTATCTATACAAAATAATAAAAATTAAATACCTAATACATTTGCAACTCCAATGCAGTTGTTAAAGATTTAATTAACTGATATGCAACCTTAATGAACAATGTAACCCATTAAGGAACACAAATTAACTCCAATCTGCACAATTTTAGTAAAGTTACGTAATGTTAACTAATTTCAATACCAAGCAGATAATTGGTACATAACTCGTTAGGTAGAATTATGTTCACATGTAATAATTTTTTTCATGGCATTAGCTGGCAAACTAGTAGATAATATGACCCTATAGCCTAATAGTGACGGTCCCTGTCAAGACCCTGCAAGCAAGGGATCCTGGGTTTGATTCCTGGTCAGTTAGCCATTTTTATGGCACACAAATATTTGTTCTCGGGTTTTGGGTGATGGTGATGTATTTGAGTTGTCCATGCCACCCATAACCCAGGGAATCCTATTGCTATCCTGCGCACTAGGATACCCTGTGTCTGATATAATTGTATGACACAGCTGGGAATCGAAACTGGGATCCCTTACATTGCAGACAGGGCCATTACCAACTAGGCTATGGTTGTTGTCAATATTTTATCAAAGTCTGGTAAATAATAATATCTACTATAATTACTGTATATTGTAATCCTTCAATATAATGTTCATATTTCCTCAGTTCTTACAGTGTTGTAAGATTTATGCAATAAGTGCCATTATGTCATGCTTATGTGTATTTGTGATAAGCATATCATTTATGGAGTGGTGTACTGTGCATAGTGTATGTACTTTTACATGCACTTAAACAAGACACTAATGAAATCATTTGTAAAAAATATTAACGATGTACATCAAAACTTTTTTATTTGATTTAACTAAGACACACTGTTTTATAATTATACTAGCTGACCCCGCGAACGTTGTTCCGCCATATAGATAACTTGTAGTGAAATAATACAAAAAGCCACACCATAAAAAAGTAACAAAAAAAATGTTGTCCAAAAAATGAAAAAAAAAAATTTAGGGTGGACAACCCTTAACATTTAGGGGAATGAAAAATAGATGTTGGTCGATTCTCAGACTTACTCGATAAGCACACAAAATTTCATGAGAATCGGTCAAGCCGTTTCGGAGGAGTATGGCAACGAAAACTGTGACACGAGAATTTTATATATTAGATTAATTCATTATTTTGCTTGTCTCACTTGTATAGTTGAAACTAGTCACAATCCTACTGAGAACTAAGATGGAGTGAATCATCCATTACTTTTGTGCAGGCACACTCATTTGTCAGGTCTGGTACTATTTCGCCGTATTTTCTGACATATGCTGGTGTCTTTCATTCTCATATGAAGCAAGAGTCATTGCCTTCTTCAAAAGTTGTAGTCTTTGTTCCTCCTATTGTCACTTTGATTATGCCCTCCCTAGATGTCTTTTTGTTTATTGTTATACAGTCGATGAATATATTAATGACAAAGATGCTTGGCAATAGACATCCGCGACCGGTTCTGCTCATGTTAGTATGTATGAATGTATTTGTATGTAGGTATAAAATCAGTTAAGTAATTGTAAGCATTTCCTTTTTTTTTTTCAAAAGATGTGCCGAGGAGTTTCTTTCGCCGTTTCTTCTCCTTAAAGATTTAAATTTTAAAGGCACCTTAGCGAAACGGTGGTAAATGCAAAAAATGACGTTCATAAGTGTATTGAAAAAATACCTACATGAAATAAATGATTTGAGTTTGAGTTTGAGTTTGTTTTGTAGAGTTGTCAGAGAATTCTCTAATGTCTCTAGCCATCAGCACGTCACTATCTATCGTTGCTCTATTGAATCCCAACAGCTTGTCTTCAAATAATGAAAATTCTTCTTAGAGAGTGCGCGCACGGGGGGCATTTGTCTGCGTGACATAAAAGTTTTTGTCTTCGACGCGTCGCGTTTCTAAAGTGGGATGCGCTCACTAGGGCGACAGTGGCAAAACTTTTTTGATATGGAAGCGTCATTGGAACGACGATCTGGCATCTGGCTCGTCAATGTGAACGGAGAGTGACAATTTTGTCACCGACGCCGGTCGGTACATAAGTCACTTAGTTGTGTTCTTGTCAGAACGATTTATGTCTGTCATCTAGTTACTTTTGGGGTTTATGTCACTCGCCTCATGATTTCTCGCCATCTCCCTCAGATTTGATTAAGTCAACCAGCACATGAGTGACCGGCCGCGAGGTCTTGGAATACATATTATATGTCACTCACTATCACACAAGTCACTAAAAGTATTATAGTGTTTATGCTTTAATTACTCCAGCGTCTGGAACGCGAGAAAGCCGAGCGGTTAGTAGAAAAAGAGGAGGAACTCACACCGGAACAGAAGTTGGCTGAGAAACTTCGCCAGCAGAAACTTCAAGAGGAATCTGATCTCCGACTTGCCTTGGAGACATTTGGTAAATACAATGCACTTGTTTAATATTTAAATACTAATATTTTAAATGCGAAACTTCTGTTACTTTTTCAAGTTTAGGCTGCTGAACAGATTTAGATAAAATTTGGTATGGAGATATTTAGAGACCCGGCCAAGGACATAGGATAGATTTTATCATAATAACATGTTCCCTTGGGATAATTTGAACGGTATTTTATTGTTTTCCTATTTCTAAACAACAAAACAAAAACTTAACTGCAAACATATTTTTATTTTACTGTGTTCAAATATTTACAGGCATAACGGAAGGTGCCACTGGCAAGTTAGACACATTCAACCCCACAACGAAAGAAGAGTTTGTGGAATTTGGTGATCTTCTCTGCAAAAAGATCAATCAGTATAAGGCCAGGGAAGAGTTTCCCGCTTTTATTGATGACTTGGTCAAAAATATCATTGTCCACAGTAAGTACATATTATTATTAGCATAAGGATTTTTACTGACATAAGTATCAATATGGGGTAAAATGGACTGTTAGATATCCACACAGCATTCGAAATTCGGCCCTAATTAATTAGGGATAACTAATTAATTATTTTTGTCATTGTTAATTTATGTTGATACTAAATAATGTTATATTTACTTTAATAAAAGTATTTCTAACACATTTTATATAATAATGTATGTATGTGTTACTAATATCTGTAGTGTAATTCAAACATGTCAAAAAAATCGTATAATTATGATAGAACTAATAAGTAACTCAGTGTTTTTGTGTGTAACTGTTGTCGGTTAAGTAGTCATTAACCGTATAATAACATTTATTAATGCTCGTAGGTATTGTTTGTTTTTGAGATGACACCAATCAATTATATTTTTATAGTTTACTAAAAGATTAAAGCTTATCAAATACCACTTTAATTTATAAGTTTTTATCCGGTTTCTATTAATATCTGGATAAAAGCCGCACATAAAGGTCAAAAGTCTGGACCTATCTGGACAGTTGGTTACCCAAATAATATGTGTATGTGTTTTTTTTTTAATTTCCAGTGCATTCCGCTGACATCAAGAGGATAAAGCTGACTGTGGACAATATGTATATTGAGAAGCAGAAAGCCGAGAAGAATGATAAGTCAAAGAAACCCACAAAGGGCAAGAGCAAGGCCAAGTTAAAAGTTGAAGGTGACAATGTGAGTAGAATTTGTTAGTAATAAATATGTATAAAAATAATTCTATATACAATCATGGCCCTTGCCATGCGCTTATCTTGGACATCATCACCACTTAACATCAGGTGGGATCGTTGTCAAAGATTAACTTACATTATAAAAATAAATCTATAAAAAGGCCATGTCAAATTATCATGAAAATACAATTTTACATGGAAATAAATGTACTTCTTGAATATTATTCGATAATTTGTATTTTTGTATGATTAATAGATCAAGTTAAAGTTTATTGCCTTGCAACAATGAGTTGCAAATAATAAAAATGTCGATGTTAATAATTATACTTATGTAGTGTGCTACCAGTCGTTAACATATTGAGCAAAAATTTCACAATTGCTCCATGAATCAGCCAATCAACAATAATCCATGAATGACCCGACAGGGCACGGGTCTCATAACGAGACTGGTGTCCCACAACCACCTCAATTCGCAGTTTTTATTCCCAGCAGAGCGGAAATTTTAATAATGAGTTTAAATTCCTATTCTAGGTCTGGATGTGTGTGTCCTTGTGGGGCTATAAAAAATAGCCATGTAATATTTATTTATTATTGCTTTAATGTCTTTTCCAGGCCCACCTCAACCAGTACGACACATATGGCAACTACGATGATGATTACGATGACTTCATGTAAACCCCACGATCGATCCACACACCCTCGGTACCTGGTCTCTGGGCTTGATAACACTATTTATTTACAATGAATGACTATAATCACTCGTACATCGCTCGCTTGCCCAAGTTACATGACAACTGGAATGTACATAAGTTGCTCATAGTTTTACACACATTGGATTTTATTGTATGTCATGTTATTATTTCACACGATTAACATATCAATTTAATGGATTTTAAAACATTAATTTACTTAATTCGCATACAAGAGTTAAACATAAAATAAGCATTTATTATTATCAAAGGAATGATTTGGTTTTGGTACTGATTGATTACGTATTAATTTATTATTATTAATTTCGAAGTGGCCAAAATTATACCAAAACCACTTGATTAATAAAGTGTCTTTTTATCTGGCAAGCTGGCGATTGTTAATATTGTAAGAAAATTGTAAGCTCCGAATTAGAAGAGCTTAAATGCTACTTTCTATAATATTTCTCAGCGCACCGCATACATCTTTGAAGGATGTTTACTATAGGTTATTATTTGAAAGAGTCTTAACCAAGCCTAAAATTAATAATATCAGATACTAACGTTCCATGATGCTTCTAAATCTCTTTATTAAAAAAATGTTAATGTAGATTGTAAAATACCAATAAGTTTCCTCGTAAGTCATTCATATTCAGCAATGAGAAATACCCACAAAGGTGTAATAATTTTCGTACTTGGTAAATGAACTGAAGTGGAAAAGCCACCTGATAAGATCTTTAATTTAACTCCTATGTATCTGATAATTAACTTAGTCTACTAATAACAATTTACAATTATTATAAAACATCTCACTGACGTTATGTATGTAACATTTACATATTATCATTACTCAATCTATTAATAGCATAGATTGTGGCATCTTACCCATAAGATAATGACATTTATGTCTTCAATATAACTAATACAAAAAGTATCGGAATTCAAAAAAAAGGGTAAAGTTTCTGAACTGATCTGAAAAGTAAGAGTGATGTAATTAATTTAATTACTTTTGCAGATTAAAGGAGTGCGCACATTACACCAACTCGACGTCAACTCCACTCCGACTCCACTCCGTTTCAACTCCGACGTTCCGTTCCGCGATCAACGCTTCATCGACGTCAACTCGACTCCGTCTCCACTCCGTTTCAACTCCGACGCTAGTTACATTACGTCATTGTGTCGGTCGACGCGTGGACTACTCGTCTACGGTGAGTCGTCAACGCAACGTCGACGCGTTGGTCTCGAAACGGAACGGCTATGGGTGTAGGGCGAGCCGTACAGGGCTTTTAAGTATAAGTTCGAAATTCAACCTTACCTACAAAGATATAAGGATCATAATTTAATGTTAGCTTTGTCAAGGTTTTAGTCCCGTTGGCGTCGGTCGGTCGTGGAGTCGTTGTAATGTGCGCACTCCTTAAGAAATGATGCGTCAGGACTATGTAACAGTAATTATTCGTTGTGTAATTTTAATTGAGTGTCTATTAAATTGTGTTGAGTCGTTTATCATCAATACATTTTTCTTTTAAGTAAATTGACAATTGTTTCATGATTTTGTTTTGATGTAATGTACATGACTGAATTTGCTCAAAATAGAAGGTATTGTTTGAAGGTACATAAAACCAATGATACAAACGTGGATATGTCACTAGCGCACTGAATTTGAGGCAGTCAAATGACACTACTTCATGTCATTTTTATTAGACATCTCTTACCGTCTCATACGTTACGTAATTATCTATCGCGTCCTTAGTGACAACGGAGCGGATGAATGAATAACTGCGACTCTCATTGTATGAACGTAACACCTATAGTTATAATATCTTGCATAACCATTTTGTATTTCTAGTGTAGCCCCTCCAATACTTAATCGAATCGAATAACGTCTGGAGGTTCTCTATCTCGTTCAATATATAATAGTGTGCGCAAGAAAGGATATTCGGGCGCCATTTTGTTTATGAATGGGGGTTAATGTTGCATGAAATAAATATTAATTCTGGAAATTGTTAAGGTATATTTTATTTATTTAAGTGTGTATTCTTAATTTAAACATATTTACTCGCCCCTCGAGTTACGTCTAGACTAGTCTTAAAGCCAGAGACCAGGTGCCCAGTCAAACACAGACAACTGTTAACGAAATATTGTGCTTTATGTCTATCGCCTTAGGGTGTATTTTTCCACGGACAAGTTGACCTAGTGTTTGACGATGACGCCATGTATGTCTCATATACAAATTTATTTTACACAATGTAATATAAAGTCGTATTCAGCGGTTATGGTCCGATGATATGTTATATAGAAATAATAAATTTTTTATTGTGATTATTGTTGTTTTTTTTTATAAAGAATCCACAACAAATAATTTGACATGACAATAAATAATGTACACAATAATGACAGCACAATAAATAATTGTCCTTACCACCGTAAGGAAACTGGCTTTCAAATGAAAAAAACCGTATCGAAATCGGTCCGTCCGTTTGACAGCTACGATGCCAAAGACAGTCGACGTGAAACTTAAAACACGGTGTTATAATTTTGTTAGTTGTGTTATTAACACCCCTCTTGTGCCGAAGGTTAAAAATATAGTTTTCAGTGTGTATGGCAACATTAGAGAAACAATTATTAACATTAGAGAAAGTTATCAGAAGTATGAAAACAAAACGTTAATCAAATGATATCTAATAAATTTGTAATACCCACTGAAAATTAGTGTAGCGCACAGAGATCGAACCTGGGCACTCGGTAGGGATACTTAATGAATGTTTATATCCAGGTTTACCTATTAAAATGTAGTTTTCTTATTTTGCAACTACAGAAATACAAACAAAATGCCTAAAAACAATTAGAACAATTAGTTTTAGCGCGGGAACTCTTTACAAAGACAGAGAAGGAGGGCATTGCAATATTTAATGACTCGAATGGCCTATTTAACAATAAATGTAGATAACATTCAAACTATAAATGACAAAAATGGATAGCAAGGTCATTCTGAGCCATCAGTCAAGTCACGCAACATTTTAACCAATTCAACCGTAAGGCCTCATTTACATGATACCAGTTTCTTGCCTGTTGCATACAATAAAATTGGAGCAATAAATTACTTGTATCATCTAAACAACTCGTGACATTCTTGACATTTTGCACAACTTTCCTTGCAAGTTTCGCCTTGGTGTAAACAGCATATACCATAATTTCTTATGCAATTATTGTATTCAATTTTATTGAATTTTCTCTGCATTTGCAAACATGAGTGCAGTGAGTGAGGGTGTGTTGATCGTTGCTGCTCTTCATAGGCACGAAATATTGAGAAAACAACGTAAAAATATAAATAAATAATTTATAGATATTAAAATATTTTTTTATTTTCAGTATCCCTTAAACATTAATTATCGCGATAAATTTCAATGAACCTTATTATATCAGCAGAACCGAACTTTAGGACTATTTGGCTCATTTGAAATAATTAGCTAGCGCAAAAAATGTTCCACTAAATATTCACCAATGCAAATACGTGCAATACTTGAAGCAACACGTCAAAAGATGGTACAAGCATGTGTTTAGACAAGGCAAAACTTGAAAGCAATTGTTTCATAAACAGAATTGCCTTGGTGTAAACAAAAGACACTGGCAATTTTATCTTGTCAAGAATTGCATGCAATTATCGCATTCAATAATCTGCGTGTAAACAGCCGCTTACAATTCTTGAATGGCAATTCTTGCGCGTATTTAATTGCATACCATAATTGCTCTTGCATGTACAAGAAAATGGTATCATGTAAATCAGGCTTAACTCACAAAGAATATGAATAGTTTGACTAACGATCCATTTGGTCAAACATTACAAAAATGACCATCAAGACAAGCATTGCGTATTTGAAAAATTATCTCGTTAAAGCTAGACCTAATAGATTACGAAATAAAAATAGATTATGTTCTTTTGCTTTAGCAATACCTTAATTCTATTTACTGAATTACCGCAGGCACTTGGGAGTAATGTGTTGATGTTTTATTTCTAATCGGCAGTTTACTTTTTTAGGTAATCCTCGTTTGACTCTAATTACTTAGATTCTTTTTTTGGTTGACTGGATTGTAATTCGCTATTTTTAATTAAAAACATTTCGAGTTTTCAATGTCAACATACTTTGGGATTTGAGGTCCCTTTTTAAAAAACGTTGAACTACCTTCATCAAAGCGGTTTTCAATCGATTACAGATTCTACGGATCGGATGAATGTTATAATTGCGAAGGGGTAAGCTCTGCGTAAAGTTCTTAGAGTTAACAGAGTTTCTAATATCCTTCTTAGCTACCGACGCGAAGCGCGGCGT
Organism: Ochlodes sylvanus; assembly: GCA_905404295.2. Classification (NCBI taxonomy): domain Eukaryota; kingdom Metazoa; phylum Arthropoda; class Insecta; order Lepidoptera; family Hesperiidae; genus Ochlodes; species Ochlodes sylvanus. Next base: position 8,041,052 of record FR990142.1, on the reverse strand, counting down.
CCCGAGTTCGATTCCCGGGGCAGATATTTATGTGACAGAAAAATGTATTCTCTCGAGTCGTGGGTGTTAGTGATGTGTTATTTGTGTTGTCCATACCGCCCGCGAAACTGCATCCTACTGCGGCAGTGTTAGCGATGTGTTATCGACCATAGCTTGCAAATAGCGCTGTCGCTTGTTGACCTGTTACTGTATCAATAAAAAGATTTCGTAACTACAAGAAGTGCTTTATGTACTTAATATTTGATCCGTCGTCGTATTTCAATTATCGAAATGAAATAAAAACAAACACTTAACTTTTCATTGGACTTACGCCCACTCAACACCGTCAAGCCTTACAAAACTGTCGTATCTACCACAAGATGCCGAGGTTAAACCATGTTTGTTTAACTATTACACGTTTATTGGTTTGCCATGTTTTGTATATCGCAGCGAATCGTCTATTAACACATTCTCTTCAGCGACCACGCACTCACAGGCCCAACCGCGGAGAGTGTCGTAACTCGCATCCAAAATTGGCATTAAATCCGATAATGAGATGACAGTTACAGCGCAAACGGTCTGCGGCCGCGATAATATTACGTCAAATCTCTTTTGGTCTATTGAGGTCACGACACTCACGATACGCAGAGTCGTGGTCTCTAGTTACAGCGGACATTGAATATTTTATCTTACGTTATGTTTAAATAAATGATATTTTATCTTACGAATAAAAAATATTTAAAAATGTGTTATTGTTTGCTTTTTATTTTAGTTAAAGGTTCCTTTAAAATCAGTTTATTTTTAAATTATAGTTACGTAATTTTTAGATTAGCCAAAAATTGAACAGGTAAACTATCCAATGGCAATTACCTACCTATTTGGTCACCGCCGCGCATAGTTACCTATCCCTCCGCAAGGAAGCAGTTTGCCCGCAGGGAATATCAATTCACAAGGAACAGGGGAACTTTGTTCGAACTAAAAGAGCGATAGAGCTCCTTCACAGCAGAAGAATGGATGGAGGCAGTACGTTGCACCTCAGAATGATAACAACCAATTAGAAAGGAGTGGAATAAAAACTGCAAGATTTTAATAAGACATAATATACTTTTACTGAATACACACTACAGTTCATCGTTTCGCGGGAGACACAACAAAACAACACAAACTAATCAAAGACCAGCGAAAAATTTCGCTTAAATATCAGTCATTTCAGGATCGCACTCGGGACCCTTTAGCAGCAGGTCTAACCAACTGATATACTTTACAGTAATACAGTACCTATGTACAAAAGTTTCAGAGTTACTTTAGTTAATCGCAGAAACCTCTCACTTACCACATCATTACGTATTAAATCTCTCCTTACGCCATCTTAATCTGAAAACTGAAAAAAGATCAACCATTAGTTCGCGGACAGAATATAACAGACATTTCTGGTTCCAGACCGGAAGCGGTTACAACAAAGACTTCACGGTGTCGTAACCAGTGCCTGGTCTATTCAACGGACGGTCATTATTCCACTTCCTAACCACTTAATGTATAGCGATGTAGATTAATACTCACCTGTCGAATTATAGCACAGGTTCTCAAACTTGTATCACCCACTGCCCTTTTTATGGATGTGAGTACCCGCATACAAAAAACAATTCTAATAGTCTTATAGATGCAACTTTAGTTTCAAGATAAGCGAAACATAAAACTGTTTTTAACTGACTTCAAAAAGATGAAGGTCCTCAATTCGACTGATTTTTTTTAAATTTATGTTCGTTACCACAGAACTTTCGACTGGGTAAACAGATTTTAATGATTAATTTTTCATTTGAAAGCGAGTGCTTTCCGTGTGGTCTCATTTCAATTTCGTCAGTTCCGACAATGCAAAACTATATACCATATACCTAAGTCTTAATTTGCAGTCGGTTTTTGAAATAAAAAGTTATTTTATGTGTGTTGCTGTTGCCTCATAACTTTTTACTGGGTGTGGGTACCGATTTTAATCATTCTTTTTATATTCGAAAGTTGGTGCTTCTCATGCGGTCCCATTCAAAGAGGAGTAGTTTTTGAGATATTCCTAATAATGCGTATTTAATTTACTTCGACTACGTTGATCTTCTCGTTCTATTACAGTAAAATGAACAATTTCTGAAATCGGTTGTGTATGAATTTTTATGAGATCACCTCAACGCCCACAACTGAACACTCGTACAGTATAGTTTGTGAAACACTGAATCACAGTATCCGAAATCATAACATAGTTTGTGAAACACTGAATCATAGTGACGGAATCCAGTAGATTAGTGACTCCGCGACGCGTTTGAAATGATACTCCGTATTAATACCGGCGACCCTATAATGACCCATATGTATCGTGATTCGTGAACCACTGGTCATTCAGAATCACTGAAGACCGTAATTTGTCAAAGCACATCGTAATATCAGTTTTACAACGGAGGTTCAGTGTTTGGGTTATTGTCTTTGCTTTTATTTGCCTTATTGGGTCGAAGCCAAGGCCAAGCCAATAATATTCCTAACAAATGATGTGCCTGTTCACACGTTTTGTAATATTTTATTGCAATGCAATGAATGAAGCCATTCCACTGCTAGGGAACCACTTGAGAAATATTGATCTTAAAGTATTTCTATTATTAGTCTGAGAACACGAAGAAGCAACAATAGATTTCGACACTTACACTCTACAATGATTTCTTATGGGAACGATCTGTCCACAGGCATTCAGTTATAATTTTATAAATTATTCCTGCCTTATTGCACACTCTTGAAAAACCAACACACGTACACGTGGCGTGGCGTTACGGGCGGGACGGACATGGACAACACAAATCACATCATGCACACCCATCAACCGAGAACAAACATTTATCTGTCACATAAATATCTGCCCCGGCCGGGAGTCGAACCCGGGACCCCTCGGCAGGGTCACAGCCAACTAGGCTACGGGGTCATCTACTATGAAAGTAGGTATATTTATAAGGCTGTGAATGCTGTGATACTTCTATGTATTTCTTAAATAAATATTCTGCTGCATACAGCGGCCCTTCAAACTCGCAGCCAGATGGCTTCAATCCATTAATGACCCACTACTAAGCACGGGTCTCTCCTCATACCTGAGGAGGTCTAGAGCATACTCCACCATGCTGCTCCAGTGCAGGTTGGTGGAAAAAGATATTCAGATAAACAGATAGAATATCTAACGATACGATCAGTGCCTAACTCTGTAAAAGATATTGCGTTACTGCTTTACTGTTTATTCGATAAAGATTTATTGTAAAGATATGGCATAGAAATTTACATGAGAAGATATGTAATCATATCTTACTGATCTTAACCTGTTGATACCGGATGGTGGTTTCACAACTAAGTATTGCAATGTGTTAAGGTGTTAAATGTTAACACTTATGTTAAGATGTCAAATTGTATATTTTTTAATTATGTGGGTAGCATATCGTACTTTACACACGCTTTGTATTGTCACAAAATTCACAAAAGACTTATCACTTATTATTTTGAGTTTTTATAGGCTACGTACATATTTGAGAACTCGTTTTTTTACCTCTGAACTTTCGAGTGGGTGAACCGATTTTGATTATTTTTGATCTATTCAGAGTTTTGTGCCGCCTTTCTCTGTGGGTTCTGGTGGGTTCGGTGTGAAAGAAGCTCTCACCAGTTTGTGGTCAGACGTAAGAGGAGCAGTTTACTTGCGGTATTACTTGAACTTATTTTTTGTTTCATTTTCACTGGCATACGCGATCAATAGGTATTATTTTAAAACAATCCGCGGTACCCCCTAATATCCCCCCATGAACATTCTATGTATCTTGGGTGCGTTGAACAGAAATTTAAACTCATCATACAATTTTCCGTCTCGCTGGGAATATAACCCAGGACTTAACTTAAGCTTAGCCTTCTTGCCTATAATTTGTGCTAGTACTTAAGATAGCGCGCTGCGTTGTGTGCGTGATGTCTCACGTTACGCACACAGGGATAAGACGTGGATAGTTTTGATAGCGCAGGGCATATCCCGGTATTTACATCAATGCGCTTACCTTTATCCAGCGGCGACAGGCGAAAAAATAAAGAAAACCACGTATAATTATCTAAACAGCGTACCTATGTCTTAATACTTAGACTTATGTCAGGTACCACGTTGGGATCGCACAAACAGCTGTAAATGTCACTAATTATACATTTACATTGCATTTACTACTTTTCATGACTTGCAGAATATTCTAAAATGGCACAACCAACAAAACTATTGCTTTAAAAGAACATTACGGCAACGTCATTCAACGATGTTAATGTATTGAAATAGTCACAGATTTCGAAGATGTTTCTTTGCGGTTCTCTGGTGTAATATGTTATGTTTTCCGGGTTATGACGTTATTTTTCAGTCGACATTTGTTAATCCATTAATATTACAAGAGAACCCGCTTTACCGTCGAAACTCGACCGTAATTCATTTTGTCAAGGGGTTACTTTACATTGACACTATGCATGTGCACATTTCAAACGTCATGTCTAATTGTATTGTTAATATTGTTATGATCTACTTATTAATTTAATCTAATGCAATTTTATCTAAAAATATTAGCTTTCTGTACTTCTTCTCCATATAAACTTTACCTGTGCCAATTAACCTGTGTCAATCTATAAAACATGTCCTAACAAATCCGGACATATGGTAAACCTTGCCGCAGTAAGCACTTTGAACTATAGCGTCGCGCGTCGTGTTTCCCCATAGTTGCGATATCGCACAACATGCAATAATTTGGCTACAATGCAGAGGACTATTGGCCAAAGACTGTATAATATGTATATTCCAGTGCGATGTACACTCTGAAACAATGGTGTTACAGCAGTCTCGCTACGTCGCCGTTGATGGATACAGTGAGAGAAGTTGCCTGTTTCCACTGTTGTCCAGCTACCGGAAAATATTAAATTCAAGTAATAACGAGTTACTAATGAACATAAATCAGTGATAGCCGAGAGGTTGATCGTTGGATTCCCGAACCGGAGGTCCCGGGTACGAACCCCGCACGCACTTCTCCCAAACCGGGGGGCCCGGGTACGAACCCCGCACGCACTTCTCCGAAACCGGGGGGCCCGGGTACGAACACCGCACGCATCTCTAATTTTCAAAAATTATGTGCGTATTAGAATTTACCTAATTCTTCCTTGCTTCGGTTAAGGAAAACATCGCGAGGAAATCTGCACATCTGGGAGTTCTCCATCATGTTCTGAAAAGTTGAGAGAAGATACCCGAGCCTCGCAGTAAGTCAGTTATCGGGTTTGAATATGTTGCGTAGGTAGATCTACTGTCGTGCCGTTTAAGCGTCTAGTGGAAACAAACTTCAACTGGTTAGCAACTTAGTATATACAAAATTACGAAAGGAAGAGTGAAAATACAGGGTTGGTTATCTAAATACATTTTTATTATGCACATACATTTTTATAGTACCTATACACAATATATTTGATAAAATTTAAACATGTAAAATATTGTGTAATGTATTATTATTAATTCGTATGACATACAATAAAAATACCTACGTAATTATGCCACAAATAATCTAGTTGGTAGATCTATCTAGTATATATCTAGTTCCTACCTACTAACTTAAGTATGAATAATTACAACGACAACTAAGTATAAAATAAATAAAATATGTCTCAAGTAAAAAAGTTACTAATTTCCGAAGATTAGTCATTTAAAAACATTCGTTATAAACTATTCACAACTTGTGAGTTTTGACTAAATAATATAACCCATGAGTAGTTATAAAACAACTCAGCACACTCAAAGAAAAAACACAAAAAAATAACAATTTATTTTGTAGTTCTAGGCAACTATGGTCAGTGGTAGCCCTAGCAAAATGATAATGTCCGCGCAACGACACCGAATCTCTTCACGCAACGTGAGAATTCGCGTATCGTGATTCGTTTTGCGTATTAAACAATACAATATAACAGTAAGTTTTTTTCCGAAACTTTCAAAATGTTCGCATTTCAAATGTATGATGATAGTGATAAGCTAGACATGATCAATTTGTTAAGGAATTATATCTTCCGTCTCCGCTATTATACTCTTAAAAAATCTCTCATCTGCTTCTTTATTCAAAAAAATACGGGCCAGTTTCACCGGTTACGGATAAAGTTCCGGATAGCCCTAGGAATTTATCTGCCACTTAACAGTTGACGGAGCGGCAACGTCGCTTTTTTGCGTTTCGTTACTACTACGTAAATTATTGTCATTTGAAAATTATTTTGAAAACTTAATTAATAAAACACTTTTTGTTCAAAATAATCCAATTCGACTTTTTTAATATTTTCAAGTATAATTTTATCATTATAGGACGAAAATAGTAGGATTTATAATAATATGATTTACTACAGTTCAAAACTTCAAATTCCAAATGTGTTTATAGAAACGCCACTTGAAACATTTTTTATCCGTCAGATAACGCCTCTAACAGCCACTTGAACTGGCAGATACCTATCCAACACTTTATCTGTCACTTCTGTCAGATACCTATGAAGCCAAAAGTTGTAGTTTATCTGGGAGTTAAATTCCTAGGGCTATCCGGAACTTTATCGGGAACCGGTGAAACTGGCCCTTAAGCGAAAAGCAAACTATTTATCTTACTACCCCTTTTTAAGAATAATGCTCGAACATAGAGCAGCTGTCCCCCCGCCGGCGACTAGCGAGTAGAGCTAGAAAAGCGTCTTGGCAAGCAGTGCGTGTGTAGTTCCGATAGTTGTTTGCGATACTCGTTGGGAGCGATACTACACGACTACACGGCGAGTGTCCGACCGCCAAGCGAGTATCGCTGAGCAAGTGTCGCTGAGCGAGTATTATGTTTGATAGCTCAGATAGTACTGTTTACACGGAATGTGTATCTTAATGTACCTTTCTTTAGCGAGAAAATAGCCGGAAGTTGCTCGCTCACTAGCCGGCGGTGGGTCAACTGCCTATAAGTGCGCGATTTGGCAGGGTTTGCATGGAAAAGAAGTCCCACTGCTGGGCACGGGTCTCCTCTCACAGTGTGAGGGGTATAGGCCATAGTTCACCACGCTGGCCAAGTGCGGATTGGTGGACAATAGGTAGGTACTCAATAATAATCATTATATTATAATTATTCTTCTACGTTCCTATTTTGCTTTTCTATTTAATTACGACTTCAATCAAATACAAGTACTTTAAACGAACTCATTCCGCAGGAAGCTCTTGCTTTAGAGTTCAGTCATTGACTGTCCCTGATACCTTCTATAGCTGATATGTGCTGATACGTTACCCTAATTATTTACATTTTCAACGTTTTTTTTTATTGTTCTGTAATGTTTCAAGTTCGTGGTTATTTTTTAATTTAATTATTTTTCATACTGACTTTTGTGTACTTGGCGCGTCACTTTATAGTAGAACTGTGGTTTGTGGGATTAAATAATACGTGAACAATTCCAAAGTTACGTAAGCAAACTTACAAGATAATTAAACACACTAAATGCTTATAACATAATTAAATAAACACTTCCGAAGTTTATAAACTTTCTTTTTAATTCAAGTCGACGAACAAATTCGATAAGATATCAAAAAATAGTAATCAGTGAGTATCGCGCATACGTAATCGCGTAGAAATATCTAATAGAATTTAAATATCGCCTTTAAAATTCCTTTTCCGAAACTTGCCTTCATCGTAAAAGGACTTGTTATACTACACGCGAGGAACTCTGATTAGAAATTGTCAAAGCGCTTTATAGATATAATTTAGAAAGCAATCCAGAAAATACTAGGTATCTATTTTACTTATTAACGTAAAAGTTGCCAAAATGTATTTCTTATCTAAATTATTAACAAACGAGTAAACGGCCACGTGATGTATGTGGTCACTGCCATCAGAAAGTGTTCGTAACACCAAAGTCGTCACCTACACATCACATGCGTTGTCGTCCAATTAGGAAGCAGGGCAATCCATTTTTACTAGAAGTGTCCCTTAAACCAAACTCAATCTTCATTCCATCCTCCAATCTATGGAATCTCCTGGTGCTGCGCGCTGCCCGCTGATCTCCCTTAGATTAGACCCCTTTCTCGATAATTACTGCCTACTCAAAGCCGAGTTTAAAATGTGTAGTGTTTAAGTTCTATGTGTAGGGGTAATTTCTTCTTCTTTCTTTCAGATAGTTATGAATGAAGACATGATTGCTACTGACAGACGATATTGACTGACGATCGATAAGTGACCTTAGTCAACTTTCTCTCGTACACGATTACTCGCGTACCATGTACCTACATAATATACTTTGGTTTACTCGCCATAACCAAGAATACTCGCTTATCGCGTACACATCGCGGTAAAACCCCAACCAATGTCAACTAAAAGCGAAGTGTGCCAAATAGAAAGGCGTGTGAAAGCGTGACTAACCGTGTCCTTGTGTTGGCGACGTTTCCTGATCGCCTGGTACAGTTAGGAACAAAGCGTCCGTGACAACCCGAGGATCTTGTTTGGTACTGTAAACAATCAATGGTCAGTCAGAGATAAGGCGCTCCTAGCTCAGTTTGTAGTGCTATGAATGCTAAGCGATGTCCAGGGTTCGATTTGAGCTGGGGTATACTATGCTATGCTAAGCAGTGATAGCCGTGTGGTTGACCGCCGTCGGACTGCCGAACCGGAGGTTCCGAGATCAAACCCCGCACGCACCACTAATTTTCAAAAATTATGTGCGTATTAAAATTAAATTACAATCACTTGCTTCGGTGAAGGAAAACATCGTGAGGAAACCTGCACACCTGTTCTCCATAATGTTCTCAAAGGTCTGTGAAGTCCGCCAATCCGCACTTTGCCAGCGTGGTGGACAATGGCCTATACTCCTCCCATTGTGAGAGGAGACCCGTGCCCAGCAGTGGGACAGTTATGGGTTGTGATGATGATGATGATGATGATACTATGCTACAGTAGATGTTTGTTCCTAAATCATGGAAGATTATGATGTCTACTGTAGACGATAGACTAGTAACTACCTTCCCTATACCTAAGTAGTACCTAGGTACCTACCGACAAACCAAATAAAATTTAGGCGGGATAGTGAATCAATTGAAATGACCTAAGACTCAATATTACAAAGCGTACCTACCTATTATAAAGTACAATCAGTGAAACCCGCATCTTAATCGGCTAACACCATTCTGAAATAAGCGGGTACATACCTACACATTAATTCGGCAAAAAATATTGAAATGGGACATATTGCGTTAATAAAAGCCCTAACTATATTTTCTAAAAAAATATCTTTCATGTACGAGACGTAGATCAAGTTCAGTTTTAATAATTGTTTTCTGATGATTAAATCTCTTACGTATTATGATTAATTGAACCACAAATAAAATTATTATATTTTATGTAATAATCTCACCACGAAATGAATATACAAAATATCATCTGTTAAATTACAGAATTCATTTGCAAAGTTACACTATCTTCGTAAAATATTTTTTATTTTACAAAACTGCCAACCCTATTTGGGGGCCAGTTATTTTGTAACCGGTAACCCTATGAATCGTGACCCAAGGATCTATCTTAGATCAGTCGTGAAAGGGAAGTTTGACGTAATTGCCCGGCAAACTTTTTCTAATAGCTTTGTTACTTAATATGTCCCACTTATTAATATGACCGTACCTAATTTCTTGTTAGCTTTAACTCTTTAAATTTAAACTTATTATTCTTATACTCAATCCCTTGTGTTAGGTATATCTAATCTTATTGTCACGTTCCGCCTGAGCCGAGCGTGCAAGTGAGAGCGCGGCACAAGCGATAGAGAGGCACGATCGGCCTAAGCGTTCAGTTTTCTTCAATGTTATCACGTAAAATTATCGTCCGTAAACCGACTTTCCAAACAACCATTTTCATTTTGAGTGTAAACATATAAATTTGGATAAACATAATAATGTACGTATCTTCGTCATAAAGTGCCAACTTCTAAACGAAGGTGGACGATCACATAGGCAACCTGAACCTTGGACAATACAGCTAAAGATCTTTTCTTATACCACTAATGGACGTTCTTGAGCAAAGTTGTTCTATGACACTTAAAAGAAAATTATAAAACGCCTTAAAATAGATGCAAATGGCTGACGAGTTTTACGTAAAACCTAAACTAATGTGTCTTACCATACATACGACAGGCGAAATTTGACCGCAAGTTTCGTTTCTACCGCACACCTTCAAAACGTTTACAATTACCGCACTAATCATAGAAAAAACTGTTTTGATGACACGACTTGTCACGTGATCGATCCATACTAATATCACAGTCTAATAAAATATAAGCAGGTACTAAGTTTTTAGGCTGTGTTAATACGAAATATGTGTGTGTGTGTGTTAATATGCATTAATGCGAAAGTTATCTATTTGTCTGTTTGTTACCTTTTCACGCTTAATTGCCTAAACAAGAGCTAGTTTGAGAAAGAACTGCTAAACGATGTATGGTAATTTTATTGGGGAAATGGATAGGTAATTTTATACGGAAAGGGAAAACTCATCACCATAAAATTTGGTAAACGGGTAGATCATGCCCTAGACTGGGACATACTCGTAGATACTTCGCAGCTTAGTGACATTTAGTACAACAAACAAAGATTTCTCGATATCCGAACGGTTTCGACACGAGCCAAAGGTCTAGGGTCTAAGGCACTTTCGAAGGGTCTAAGATTTATAGTAACTGCCACAGTCTAACGCAACCCACATTGCGATGGCTATCAAACTATTTATATCTAAGTTCCTTTGTTCGATACCATATGAAATCAGACCATGTGTATTGACTTTTTTCATACTTTATTAAAAAATAATATTAACATCCGAAAAAATGTTTACAACCTAATTTTAATGTAATGAATCCAAAATTTGACTAGGTTTTGAAACTTTTACCCTTTGAATTCACACCGCAGCTCGTATCGATAAGCCAGGCTGCTACACTTTTTGATCTATATCAAAACTACTAAGTCGATTTTGATTAAATCTTTAATGTCCCTAATTTAAACTTATTGTAAGTCAATAAAAAAAGAATAAAGAAGAAATCCGACCACTCGTATATATAGTCTGAGAATGTCTGTCATACATACATTGATACGCCAATAAACAAAATAACAAACACCAATAAAATGAGTTCGGAAGGAAGAGTTTGCAGAATTAATTATTTGCAAATACTTATCAAACTAATAACCTCCTTTTTAAAGTCGGTTATAAATGTTTACAAAAAAGTAATTATAGACTTATAAGTCAGTTTGCCGGTCTATCCGTGCGAATGTAAATTATTAAATTGTACGAGAAGCGAGGTGTTGTAAGAATAATTCTACTGTTACATAACTGATATGATGCCCCATCCTTTCACTAGGTTAGGCGTAAACAGATGGATCGCATTCACGCTATCCCGTAGATGTCTGTGGGGAATCTTTGTTACGACGACGGAATCTTTATAATCCCGAGCAGTCTCTGGAAGAGAAAGAGAGTCTCCTTTACTAAAATTATCGGGAAGCGTTCGTAGCCCAATGTTTTTTGTCAGTTCTAAGTCCTAAACCACCGAAGTTTAACCACTGCGGGCGAGGTTGTTAAGGGATGGGTGATTGCTAGTGAGTTTGTTCACCGATTTCCTGCCTGAGGACTCTTTAATTGTCGTTTCGAGTTCTTATTATTAGATAGCAGTTTTACGCCACATCAGAGGTTTTCGAGTGGCATAAAAAATTCCGACGCTTAGGTTGACCACAAACGCGGTCTAGGCTAGGTCTTATTTACGTGGAGACGGGTGCCTTGCTGTGAGTCGCTAATAGGTTGGAGTGTTGGAACTGTCTCGTCAATGCAGCGTATTGGACCCTTCATTCGCGAAAGCTAGTTTCGGTTTAATCATAACGCCAAGCAAGCTGTTCTCCGATCTTAAAGATGATCACAAACAGCGAGAAGATCTTTAGGACTTATTACGTCACGTACATCCTAGTTTCAACCAACTTAACGCAATCACACGGCCATATAAATCTAGTCTTCTTAGCAACACTTATCTGTCCGCTGTCAGTCCGCTGTCAGTCCGCTGTCAGTCCGCTGTCAGTCCGCTGTCAGTCCGCTGTCAGGTCGCTGTCAGCTGGGCTCGGGTCTCCTTCCACATAGTGAGAGGTGGTCATAATCCGCCAACGGACGTGCGGATTGGTAGACTTTACACTCCTTCGATAACATTATAGAAAACTCTGAAATGTGCTATTTTCTCACGATATTTTCCGTCACCGAAGCTAATGATTAATAATTTTTAATATGCACATTTTTTTAAAGTTGAGGTTTGCAGTTGCAGGACTCGATACCCCCTATTCGGAACTGTAATGTTCAAACAACTTGGCTACTCTATTACGTATTAACGCACAAACAGATTATTTCACCGTTATACAATCAACTGCAATGATCACTTTAAAATTGTATTTATTCTACATGAAACAATAAAACAAGTTACAAAGAGACGGGCTGCAGCATCTCAGTTCTAATTACAGATGTTATCCGGTGCAATGCAATGCGTTACCTACTATTACGTACGGTTAAATGATATTAGGAAGTAACTGGTTACTGTATACTTATATCACTGTTATTAACTTCCGCACCCGGTATTTAGTGTCCGCGGTGATAAAATAAATAAATAAATGAACGCTGACACACTCATAACCCCGCACTAGGATTCCCAGCGACGCGACGTCCTGCGAGGCGAGTTGGTAAACTCCTTAGAGTAAAAAGTAAAGTAATATATACTCTAAGGTAAACTCTAATTGCTTGAATTTATTGAAAACCTAAAGTGAGGAATTAATGCCGGGCGGACTTACCTAATGCCTAATGGCATTCTCTGCCAGTCAACCCTTGGAGTTGTTCTATAATAGAAAAGTTTTTGTGGCAGTTTAGAAACTGTATTATTAATCTTTATGTAAGTAAAATAAATAAATAAATAATTCATATTAAATTACTATTAAAAATCTTATAGTGAAGTTGTAAAGCACTTGAAATCTCGATTATATAAAAAGTAAGTAGAATCGGAAAGCGTCTTAAAGTAGGGCGGCTATCTTTAGAGCAGTGGGTGAGCTCGGACACATACAGACAGACCAGACTGGCAACTACGTAACGTAGTTAATATAAAAGTGTATCAGTAATACTAAGTAACATGAATGAATGACTTTGAATTTGAATTTATTTTACTTAAATAATTTCTAAAATTTGATTGTATTTTTTATGGAATTAAGATAGCAAAAGAGCATGCAGCACCACTCATACCTACGCCGCCGCCCTAGTCGAGCCATCTGATGTCAATGCCCGTCATCCACAGACATCGCTACAACAGGCCCTGCCTTCAGCAACTAACGACTCCATGAATAATTACTTAAAAGCCCACGAAAATAACATCTTAAAGTGTTCATAGTCGTAGCGTATTAGTAGTAAGTCGCTTAAAGGGCCTATCTCAGGGCTGTATAGATTACATGTTCCAACCTCTTCTGGTTTGAAAGCTCATACGATACCTACGTAATACACTTAACAATATGAATCGTTTTACGCAATTCGCCAAGTACCTAACTGACTGCACACGGAAATTATCTTTGACCAGTAGTGAACTGATTTATGTAAGCACCAGATTTAAGACGAACGAGTTTGGTCCGTGGAATATGATGAACGAACCACGTATCATTGAATGTAGGTATATAGCGGAATGGTTTAACAAACCGGACCATCGTTCAAAGTTGGGTTCGATCCCAGCGAGACGTTAATTTAAATGTTGAGTTAATCGGGGTGAAACCAATAAGTTCCTGCTAAGAATATTAAAAAAATTAAAATAAGGAAATTATTAATGAAATTGATGATCTACCCAATTATTATTTTTAGTTGGGTATGTACCTACCCTTCTTCTTCTTCTTTCTAATTCAATTCTGATTAATTATTAATTACCGTATTAAAATTATTACTAAATCGAATTGTAATTATATCAGGTACCTAATCATCTTGTAGGTAAATTAGATTGCAATAATTTGCAACTCCATCTTTAGTCTTGTTCACATCGCAATACAACGCGGGTGGTCGCGTTCTCATATAACGCAATGCAACATCATATTTGCTACTTAGATTAATAAATTATATTATGAAGGGATACTAAATATGTTGTATTGTCTACTGTCTGTTCTTTACTGTGCATGCGTTAATAGAGAGATAAGTCGTCATAATTATTTATGTATACCTACAAATTTAATGTACATGTGATACAAAAGATACACGGTAAAAAGTAATGAAACAAATTAAATTTTTTACGCAGGTTGGTACTGCTTATTTCTAAAAGATCTCTTCCAGCAGACCTAGGAATCGAAAATAAAGAATTAATTTAGTGCGCATTTGTTATAAATACATAATAACAATTATAAAACATTAAAATATATAGCATTTAAGTTAGTATTACCATTACAATATTTGAGTATACTTTAGAAAAACAAATGCCGGTCAGATAATTAACATTTGAAGAGTTTCCCTGCTCGTGACAAACTGATGAGGACCGGAACGAAAGTGATGAAAGTCCGCGAGGAATTCGCGCGGCAATCGGCGCATGCGCAGCCTACTTAACACGACAACAGGCTTTTAACGAACTAACCGCGTGCGGAGATTTATAGCTCTATCAAAATTATACACTCATAAATCGACTTCCGACAAGACTTTATCGACATCAAGCAGCAGTCAATAAAGTGACTTGCCGAAAGAGTCACAGTCGATTTCCGGATAGTTGACATGTTGATAGTTGATTTGTAAAACATGATTTTTTTATGGATTTAAGATAGCAAACGAACATGCGGTACAACTTTTCCGCTGCCTCCCGTAACAATTGTGAGTATTGTGACCGACACAGATCAAAACTGAAATCGCAAATCGGGACTAGGTTAGTCCTTAAAGCAAGTAAGTTTGTTTACCGATTTTGGCTGCTTGTGTTTAAATCTGTCCATGTTAGGTACATAGGTCCGTGCTGGGTCCGGAATGTATAATAAGTATTCATTAGTATTAGGTACAACATTTTTTTTAGATTGTATAAGTTAGCGTTTGACTTATCTTCTTATTATTATTTATTACCTACCTCTAAGATGACTTAAAGATTTGATTATATAAGTTGAATATTGGTATTACAGCATGCAATTATTTAATTGTTTGTCGTAAAAACTATTCGTTGGTAAATAATAAAATATACGCCTTTTATCAGTAACGTATACAGTATTATCTACTATTAGAAAGGGAAATACAACACCATAGATTGAATCAATCAATATCAATATAATTATATAAAAATCTGCGTTACTAAGTGACTGACAGACAACGCACAGTGAAAACTAATGAACGCAAGAAGCTGAAAAATGAATATTTCTTTGGGAGTGTAGGAGAGCACTAAGATAGGATTTTTGGGAATTCCCCCCCTAAGAAGATAAACTGAAACTTTTTATTTCTTTAATGGATTCACTTGAAACTTTGTACATACATCAAGTGACGCCAGCGACCACGCCAATTGGCGGGCAAAGGCGTGGCGGAAAGCTAGTCTGTCATAAAATACGAAGTTGATACGAAGTTGTTATTAAATAAAATAAAAATTACATAATCACAAACATAATTATATAAACTAATTATATTTTCGAAGAAGCCTCCATTAACAATAACAACCTTAAAAAATGTTGAATACCTACCTATCAAGAGTTTTGGGCTATATTATAATTATACCCAAAAACTCTATCAAGAGTTTTTACCTATCAAGAATACTATAAAATATAGCCAATAACTCTTGATAGATATATTCTTAAACATTTTTTAAGTTTCTTATTGTTAATGGCTTCTCCAAAAATATAATTAATTTACCAATTATTCAATGACGGACAGGACGAATTGCAGACCAGGGTGTCGTAAGAGGCGACAGAGGCCGACTCCTGCTTGGTGATAGGGCTGAAGCCCGCCGGCTGAAGCTGGCCGGCTACGTCTAGCCGCCCTCCTACTGAAGTCAGCTGCTAAACGACTCGTCGTGGTCGAGGCGGGAGCATAATATTTTCTTTCTTTCCTATTCATCCTTCCTTGACTGAACGCTTTGGAGATATCTTAGATGTGGTTTGCGTCAGTGTTTGTGTGTGGTACCTTGAGAGGAATACCCTCATAATACCACCGGGATATCTGACATTTAAGATATGTACGTCCAAAGTTCGGTTTATACGTCATTTCCGCCCACGTATGCGTGTGTAAACTGTGGAGCGAACTTCCTGCATCTGTTTTCCCACAGTGCTAAGACAAAGGGTATTTCAAGAAGCGAGTCCATTGGCAGGCACCGCTTTGGTGACGCCAATGTCCATTGGCGACGGTGATCACTCACACTCAGATGACCCGTTTGCCTGCTTAGGCTATAAAAAATCGAAAATCTTATGTGGGCTGTGAGTTTTCTTATTAAGTTCCAGTACAGAACTCAATCCCATGCAAGATCGATTCAGACTTGGCCAGCTTTTTTATAATTAAAAGCACTAAACAGGTTGGACCCCAAGGCCGCGGTCCACTTTCTTATATTTTAATTCGATGGGCACCCTTCACAAACCGAATAACACAGTCTTGCTAAATTTATACACTCACATAATACTCGCTTAATTTCGCTGAGTTTGTTACCTCTTTATAAAACTGAAAATTAAAAGAAAAGCTGCTTCTGAGTCATTAGATGGCGAACGCGAACATAAATGCTATGCATATAATCAGTGTTTAATTTAATCATCATCATCTTCCTGCCCATTTCCAAATTTTATATTGGCCTTCACTTCCACACTGACTCCCTTTTCTTTCATATCATCACCCATGTTCCGTACTCAAAGGCTAAATACGGAACCCTACCGATGTCTCTGTCTGCCTGTCGCGGTCACACGGCTCTACCTCTTGAACGAAATAGGCCTGACATTTTCACAGAAAACGTGTTATTGTGGTCGCTACAACAACAAATAAAAAAGTAAAAAGTTAGGTCGTTTAATTAACCCCAAATACCTGCATTTTGGCAATATTTTATTTTTTGCAATTTATTATGATATCAGGGCTTGCATCCTAATGAGATCTTTCTTTTTAGCAGGAAAAGCGTTTAAAATTTCGACCTCGCTGGCAATCGAACCGAAGACCCTCCGAAGAGCAGTCCAAGTAACCGTAACCATTGCGTATACGGGTTATAAAATTAATAGTTTAGTTGGAAAAAAGTGAAGTTGTTATGATGGGCCGGACCATAATAACGATACAATATTATAGACGGGAGATGGCCAAATTGGTCATGGCGCATTTACCACGACGAATCGGTTACAAAATAATAATATGTAGCAATGTTACGTTGCGATTGTGTAAATTATGATACGTGACTTGCTTTTAGTTGAGATGATTCTGTTATTCCTTTTACAAATTATAATATGTTAAACGGTTGAGTAATAGACCACTAACAGTTGTGTATGTAATAAATGTAATAGAATGTTGTAATTTATTTTGCGACGGGCCGGTAGCTCTATCGATAGTGACCTAGTGAGACTGCCGAAGGCTCCCTGGTTCGATCCCGGCCGGAATAGACATCGGTATATCTTTATGTATATCTTCGTAGCAGCCTATTCATTCTTGATTTGAATGCATCCAAGACATAATCGGATGGGTGCACCGACGCTGGCAATTTGTTCCAGTACTTCGCCTAATCCTAGGGTGGGCGTGTGCGTGTGTGTTTATTTCTTTAATTTATTTGATGATTCTTTTTTTTAAAGAATACAAAAATATTTTTAAGCAATAAAAGACAAGTCTTCTTGAACATTGTGAATTATAAATAACAGTTACGTTCATTTTTCACAACAAACAATATCCGCCCCTGACTGAATGACTGATTTGTGCCTAATTCTATTTATGTTGAAATATAATAAATTAGTGAGGTGCCTTAACCTGATCCTATCGATATGACCTTATTAATATTATAAATGAGATAGTGACTGTTATTCTTACAACATAAGAAACTATCATTAACAACACACGACAACAATGTTTTCTGTTGTCTTACGTTTTTGTAACCGACGCTTATAGAGAAAGGATTTAAACATAGCGCCATGCTGTTTAACTGGCATCATAAAAAAAATCTTGACACGATTTTTTACACCCATGACCCGAGAAAATAAATTTAACTGTTACATAAATATCTGCCCCGACCGGGAATCGAACCCAGGACCCCTCGCTCCGCTTCGATATACCAGTAATGGCCTGAGAGTGCATAGTTTGATAGTCAGTCTTCTGATTGAGGAGTCGGGTTCGAACCTACTTGTTTTCCTCAGTTCTACTATGAGGGGAAATTTAAACTTGAGGTTCACCGTTCAGCGTCAACATCTTGGCTGGCAACGCATTGGTGATTCTTTTTGGTGCCACGTATGTACATAACGTAAACAATGGTGACAGTCCCCATCAAGGGTCTGTTAATATTCTAGGATTTTGTTTGGTAAAAATAAGTGTTATTTTCATCTGTTGGTCTGCACTGAATGCATGAGACGGTTCAACAGGTACTTACGATTTTAATCATTTAAACCGATATTTCGATCCAATTGTATGGATCATGGGCTTCTTTCATTCCATTGAACTAACATCATTTCTCACAAAGTAATGTATCTATTCATTACTGTATTGAATTGTACTAAACCTTTGAGTATTTGCTAACGTATACAGTTAATAGACATAAGCGGTATGTAATTAATCGTCTCCACAGCGGCATTGGTTATAAATTAGTCGTGTCGTGTGGTCTATGTGTGCAATCGACTTTACAATCGCGCGCTAATTAATTTAAGCTTGAATGTGAATGTGCCTACGTAAGTAAGTGAATAAAGATATATTATGTTTTGAAATCTATTTAGGTTTTCAATTAGTATTCGTTAGGACCATACAAGATTAGGGTTGTCAGTACGCATTAATATTAGTATTGTTATTGGAACATTTGAATATTAATTCTGTATGTTGAATAATCCTTTGTTCTAAGTGAATAGTGATGAAATAAATATTATTATGAATTAATGTTTACTTTTTCTTTTAACCATACTACGGCGAAGTTAAAAAAGGAGAAAAGATAATATTTAGTAATATTTTGTAGTCACTGCTATCACTTAATAATACGTAAATAAACTGTCACACAAATTACCTGCCTTAGCCGGGAATCCAATCCGAGACCCCTCGCTCCTCAAGCAAGGTCACTACCAACTAGACTACGAGGTCGTCAATTTAATGTAATTCTTAATTTTAATTTTTAAAGTTAAACATTAATTTTTAAAGTTAAAACTTAATAAGTGAGTGAACTTCAGTCCAGAGCCAAGAGTATACAGCCGAACGTTCACCGTGACGTAATATAAACATACGAAAGGCATTCGCTTGCAATGCACAAGCAACACGCGCCACATAATGATTTTGCATAGATATCATCGTAATAGCACGTCTGTTTCCTGAAATCCTGGTTACGTAAACTAATTGAAAACAAAAACAACAGAGCATGATATGACGAAGCCTTTTTTATGGATTAAAGTATTTTTAGAGCTTATGCAGGAAAATAAGCAGACTGGTCACCTAATAGTAGGTGTTCCACATCGCCAATGGAGACTGGCAACACCTGGGGAGTCACTAACACGTTGCGAGCAAAGAAGAAAGCGATGGACCCGATTCTTAAAGTATGTTCCACATCTTAAAGATGGCAAACGAGCATGCAGCACCCGTCTACTGCCGCCCATGACAACTGTGAGTCTGTGACTGACACAGAACATCGGGACTAGGATGGTTAGTCCAGTTAGCAGAGGGTGTATGAAGACTGTTAGTTGGTTAGTTCGGTCTGTTCGTTAATACGTATTAAGAACAGTGGATGTGGGGGCTATTAGTTAAACTAGTTAATTATTTTTTAAACAAATGTACATCCAAAATACCATGTACAGATTATATTTATGTCATGATGTGAATGAAAGAATAAAAAGGAGATCGTTAGAATAAAGGTTTAGTACCTAGCCCTGATTTAAACCACGAAAAATCCGGTAATCTGCGAGTCGGATTCGAATAGGTAATGTTCAGTACCACCAAAATGGGAATATTTTTACAGACTACAAACGAATAAAATTATGAAAATTTTCGCGGACTATAATTTATCCCATTTACCAGGAATCAATGCCTAATGGTGTAACGGAATAAAATCTTAATTTGTGACTAATTTCAATATATAAACATGAATCTATACATGAATAGGTCCATACGTCTTACCGTACTTGTTAGATGGGAGGTCCTTCTGTGGAGCCCTGCCGTTCTTGTTAGAGTTCGCCTCGGAGAAACGGAGACTGGATCTATGTTAAGGACAACACCCAAATGGCGCACTAGTTAATCGCTCGCTTATTTAGGAGGTATCCGCAAAATGTTGCCAGTAAATACATTTAATTTTTTGGGTATAACTACTGACTGTTAGTACGGACCTATTGCGTTAGTAATAACCTACCAAGTAATACGTTTTCTTTAATATCTTCATGTACATACATCGATCAGTTACAGGTTTCCGGTTACACTTTTTAGAGGCGACCATCTCAGTCCTCAAGGGTAGCAACGCATCTGTGACCGAATTAGAACAAGACTCTACTAACAATTACTAAATGGATTAACTATCATTAACAGTCCCTGCCCCAGTCCTCATACTTTGGACAAACTAACCAACTAATGTTCTCACACCGTCTCCTAATCAAACTAACTATTGTAAGTAATCCCCAATGAGTCTTGTTCTAGGTCGGCAGCGGAAGGATGGTGGTGCTGCATAGTCGTTTGCTACCTTAATTAAAAAATAATATAAATAATAAAAAATTACCAGCCTAATTCGCTATACCTACTTATCACCTACGCTTGAAACTTGACCAAATAGATACTTAAATTACGCTAAATGAGTCTTGACTAATAACTTAATCTATTACACATTTGGACCTCAATTACTTACAGATTATATAGAGTGAGGACAATGGGGTCATTAACTCAAATCACCTAGCCACTCTACTCGAGAGGTCTAGCCTTGCTGGCCAAATTATACACATTTTGAGGCCAGATCTGGCCACATAGATCTGCCAAGAGATATTTAAAAATGTCATTAAGTACTTATCTTTTTTGTAATTTTAGAAGTATCCTTGATGTATTTGGATAACTGTTTCTTTTATTTTAGGTATATTTTAATTGAGTTCTAAATGAGCACACCCTCTATTTTCATATTGTTTATCGTATTGCACCGTAAGAACTCGTGCGTTTTTTCTCTCGCTTGTAGCTTAAAGTAAGACAGTGGTTTTAAAGGGACTTAACCATTTAGAAGAGATTTGCGCAATCGTGCAGACTAAACGTTATCGCAATCTGATATACAGTAATGGGCATACTGGTACCATCAGATAAGTCATACCTAATTAAGCTGTGGGTTTTTAACAAGGTTGCATCTAGATTTGATAGCTTCGGCACACCAACGCGACGCGCATCGCTGACTTTCAAAGAGTAACACATAATTTAACGAACGCTTGACTTGAAAAGGATTTATGTTAACCTCAAACTCAAATCATTTATTTCACGTAGGTATTTGTAATACACCTATGAACGTCATTTTGACATTTACCGCCGTTTCGCATCTTAGAGGAGAAAAAGAAACGGCGAAAGAAAACTCCTCGGTACATCTTTTAAAAATAGTGCTTAAAAACTAATTACAATCTTTTTGCTAGGTAATACCATTTTATACCTAAATACTAACTTGAGCGGAACTGGTTGCGGATGTCTATTAACAAGCATCCTTGTCATTAATATACTCATTAATTTACCACCGTTGTCGTTATCTTAGAAGTCTTGAAATCAGCTTTAATGCAAGCTTTTATTTCACTTGCCGTGTAAGTTAGTGTGGGTGCAAATCATGCAAACTAAATTTGACCCACTTCTCAATGTGCTGTGTTCGTTTGAGCTGAAATTTGGAATACTCCTTTAGTTCAGATAAATTTTATGACCAGCAGGACCGAATATTATCAGGATTAGCTCCAGACAACGATCCTGCTCAACGATTAAAGCGTTTTTTAGTTTTTTAAACTATTAATTTTGTATTGGTACCCAAATAACGTATACAATTTGCTAAATATTATTATTACTTTTGAATTAGTCAACAAACCGACAAACAAAGGGGTCATCTGAGTTAAATCGGCTACCGTTTCCAGGACATGCTGACATCACCGACGCGTCTACGGCGGAAGACCCGGTTGTTACCGGATATCGAGACTGCAACATAATATTAAATTCATCCTATAAGATAGAACCTAACTATACAGTTAAAAAAATCAAGCACTAGTATCTACTTTAGGACTACTAGTATAGTATCCTATAGTGGACAAATTCAGTTGTCAACATATCAAATTAATAGATTAGTTTCAAACTGTCGAGATGTTTAGAAATGAGTTGTGTAAAATGATTGATGTTACGAGCCATACCATAATGGATTCACTCGAGTAATTCGATTGGCGTATCGTAATCACGGGCTTTGTGATCGACGGAAGTGATTCGGATTGATTGATATCTCGGATTACAGTGTGTGGTTCACTGAGAGGTTCGTGTCATAATTTCTGTTTTATTTTACCTTTTTATGAGTTACCGCTTGGCTCCGATCCCACCTGATGGTAAATGGCAACGTAGCCCTTAGATGGTAAAACTCGATAACGTCGATAATCAATCGATATCGATAGCCCACAATATAATCGAAGAATACTTATGAATACATAGATTAGTCTGGAGTTTAATCATCATTGATGTTACATTTGAGAACCAATCTCTGTGTTACCCAGTTTTATCTGAACGGTATGCGTACGCGGTGGTAGGATTTTGTATCCGTTTCGTCCTTCTGAAATCGACTGTGACACGTTTTGTTTCGGTTGAAGTGTCGAGGAACCAGAAATAATGCTAGATCTTTGCTGGATCTCCGCTTCTTTTCTTTGCCGGCGACACTTCGGTTATGGCTTCAGTTCAGGAACGACGGGCGACGACGATAATGACATTTAACAACAATAATATCATTATTATTTATTACATATTTGTCCAGTGAATTCAAAAATTGCATTTCGTGTTACGAAACCATACATACAAATATTTCCCAAACGTTAACCTTTCACCGTCTCATGGACGATTTGCTAACACTCATAATAATTATTTTGTATATTAAAACACTTTAAGATGATTGATTCAAAATTATTTCTTTGCAACATCATTAAAGATGTTGCTATTCTTTAATTCGACGTTTATTACTTCGGCAGATAGTTTATTGCAACACTTTACACCTGATAAATACTCAATTTGAACGTTTCACTAATGTGTTGTTACTTTGTTAGGGGTTTGCGTAATTTTTGTCTATGACATAATTATATGTTTTGGCCGTAATTTGCAGAGGCCAAAGTGTAATTATTTTTACTAAATTTTGATAGTAGTCTTCATAGTTTTATCGGATTTTAACACTAGTAGTGTCTAGTATTTATTTAACAGACATGTTTTAATACATATTTCTATGCACCTCCATATATATGTATTATAATAGCTCAAGAGCCGTATGTCGCATCCTTTAATTGACTTATTACTAAATTATAATCTTAATGTTATTTATGAAAAAAGATTAAAGAAGTCAGGTAGGTATAAAATTGGATATTAAACCAAATGGTACTGTTAGCTATATAAAGCTATGTACTTCACTACTTTGCACTGTTACCTTATTAGATACCTAGGGGGGCATAATACCACTAGTAATACTAGATACCTACTAATTTGCAGCTTATTTGCCAAGCTGGAGTAATTGTTCCACGTCAATTGTGCCACTGTCCCTTTCGCAAGGTCCTAATGAGAGCCGCGGGAACAAAGTGAACCATTTGACCTGTTAACTTGCAACACCGATGTAGGGGGACACAGACTTCAGAACAGACCATACAGCCACGTCTAGTGCGACTGTCAAACGACCTTATCCTAATTCGAGTGCAGATGAGTATTCGACATTTCTCGTCCGTCATTAGGTTCATAATGCACTTGCGCTGCCTTTAACCAGATTTACATAATCTTCGAATGTGAAGGTTGGCCGGACTTTCTTTGGCGGGGAGGCTCTACGACCAAAGCTTTTGCCTCAGTTGTGAGAGACGCGCGCGCGGCCGCGCCAGTGCAGTGATTGTTTTTTTTTTAATTCACATTCCCGAAGTGCTGTGCTCGGATACCATGAGGCTTATTTTTTGGGTGAGCTATTTTTTTTAATTGTTTATGTTTAGTCTGTGGTGTTCGCGACGTTGTAGCCGCGGGCGAGTCCGACTTTCTTTAGTGAAAGTCGAATGATCGATCCATCAGATGAGGGCTCGATTTTATCGATTCGTGCTCTTATGTCGTTACTTCCTTCATCTTTCGGAACGTAAAGACAATAACATCGGAAGTAGAGTTAGGTGTACCTACCTACTAAAATGTGTACCTACAGTATTTTTAGTTTCAGGTTGGTTTAGGAAGTGCAATATAAACAATTTTATATTTATAGGTTTTGATAAAAATATTATACATATATCTATCTATATGGATATAAATTTTTACATGATAAGTAGGTACGTTACTACACTATTTTTTATTAGTCCATTAGTTAAAGGACTTTTACGGTCTCTAGCTTATGGTCTAGTAATTTTCATAGTGATGTGTGTAAATGAACTTTTAAACATATAAATTACATTATACGAGTATGTACCGATATCAAATTAAATAGGGACATTATTTAATTATAATAATATTCAGGACAATATTGATAATAATATTGCAAATGTAAATTATTTTTATAAGATTGTTTAGTTGTCTACCGATAAATTCCTAAATCTAACTGGTCGAAACTAAATGCTTATAAACACTATTAAATCAGTTACCTTCGAGTATCTAAATCTAATTTGGATCTACTCTGTCTGTTAATAGTCGAGAAACATGAATTTTCATTGCAATATGGATTTTTGGACGGGTGACCGTTAACAACGCGATGTCTTTGGAGTGTTTTTCGCTTAACCCTTAATTAGTCGCGCGGGGTGCCACGCACCCCAGACAGTGTTTGGAAGTGTATAACTTTTTGAAATTCAAATTTATCGCGATTGTTTTCATAGTAGCTTCTTAATTTCGCGTGATCTTTCTAAATCATTCGCAAGCTGTGGTCGATTGTGAGCAGTTGTGTCTGGAGAGCGCATTTGGGGTGTGTGACACCCCACGCGATTGTTTACGTAGTTAAAATTTTGAGTAAGTACTGAATTGTTGTCTTAGTTATAATGCAAAATAATATCGTGTTTTAAATATCTTTTTCGTTTGACATTAGATTTATACTTATCTTCGTTTTTTCGCACGTTTGACAGATTTTGCAATTGTTTTAGGTTAGTTTTACAATGGCACGTGCACTGAACGATCGAGAAATTGCAAGCGATTTAGAAATAAGAGGAATCAAGTCTTATGCTATCTATAAGGCCAAAGTTAACGCCAATATATCTAGAAGAGAATTCTGAAGCAGCTGGCTGTGGATCTGGTCAAACCTCACCAAATCAAGAGCCACTGTGGCCAAACCGTTGTTAAAGCGACTGAAACGGATTCAGCAGGTTTAGGGTCATGCTACGTCTATTGAGGCTAACCAATCGCGTTCATATAGAAGATGTCATATGTGGCCAAGAACCAAGGACCGAAAAACCAAGATTTCGTGCTCCAAATGCCATGGACATGTGGGCAATGACCACATGATTGTTGTCTGTCAAAGTTGTGATACAAATATTTGACATTAAAAAAAACTTGTTTCAAATGTTATTATAACTTTTTTGATTTATAAAATTGAATAAGTATTTGTAAGTTCAAAGATCTCAACAATAAAAGTATGATTTTGTATGTATAATAGTGTTTTATTCCTTAAAACAAATTGGGGTGTGTGGCACCCCGCGCGAGTACTTATGTAATTTTTTTGGCGCGACTAACTAAGGGTTAAACATCGTCAACAACTTTAAGAGCGTTTATTTATTTTTATATGGAAATATCGACAAACGAGCCACCTGTTGGTTAGTGGTCACCGTCGCCCATGGATATCTGTAATTAAGGCAAGGCAGACAGACACAAGGCATCACCAATGCGTTACTGGTCACGGTTAAAAACATATTTATATTTATATGCACAATTGTAGCGATAGATAAAGTATAGTGAAGCTCCTGTGCCAACATTTTATTTTTTCAACAGGGCATTCAAGTAACTATGAGAAAAATGTCACAACTTAGAAGAATGACATTGCGGTTAAAAAATTATATACTTAAACAGCAGCCGTGCAATTTTGCACCTTGTGCGACTTCGAAATTAGGCAAATTTTATCCAATCAATGGTAACTTCAGTTTAACGAAGACTAGGATTAGGACTCACGTAGACGTATGTACGTAATTGAGAGATGTAGAAGTCGTCTTATTAAATAAAATAGTAACATCTACTTAGGTATACCTAATAGTTACTAAGTAATAAATAAATAAAAAATACTGCTAATTAGATAACAATTTCATCCAATGGAAATATCTATCTTTGAACTATAAAATTTAATTAAATCGATGTTGATTCGTTCATATACCTACCTACTATCTAGACTTGAATGAAACTCGGTTTTTAAGTAATTCAAGTAGGTACCTAGGTATCAAACAAAATATTTATGAACAATAATTTAATTTTTTGATATGTTATTCAATAATAATATACATAGGTACCTACCTATAAGCACAAAGTAGATAAGTAAACTATAAGTATATGTTTTTAAAAAAACTTCAGTCACAACTTGCAGGGTTAATCTACGACTACAACTTAGGTACAGTGAATAATTAAAGATTGTATAACTTATATTTTTCACACGGCAATTTCGTTTCAAACATTATTTTTAACGTTCTGATTTCTTCGTTTGAATGAGACGAAAAATAATAAATTATATAACAATAAACAATCTTTCGTAATAAACTGGTCGTTGTTAAATTTAGATCACATGATCACAATTTAGAACAGAACACCGTATGATTAAAAAAAAACAGTCAATTACAAACCGGAAACAATAAGGAAAAATCTCAAATATTTGAAAAAGGAATATTGCGTTCTAACTTTTTTTTCTCTATGGTAGACGAAATACGATCATAAAATTCTGACAAATTGTTACTCAATCGCGATACATCCTTTCTACTGAATTGCGTAAACATTCGAAACGAGAGGAAGTATGCCGCCGGTTGCCACGTGGAATTTGCGAACGGAACTCGCGTGACGAGAGGACGGGCCTGCATTCCACTGCGAGCGAACTTTTCACTATTATGATAGTAGTAGTGGACTTATATCTTTATTACTACTGAAGAGACGAACTTTATCGCTCCGATTATGGTAGTACGTACACAATTAAATTTAGTAAAATCTTTAAGGCACGGGGGACACGGAAGTTGTAGGTAACTTATACCTAGTACAGTTTAGGACGCCAAAAATAAGCGAGTTGTTATGTACTGGGTGAACTTTTAGTCACTTGACATACTCGAGGACATGAAAGAAGATGGTGTTTTATGTAATGTTTAACAATATAAAATCAAAATTCTGCACGATAAATGTTTAAAAAAAGTTACTCAAAGATATCTAAAAATTCTCGGGAAGTATGGACACAGTGTGCAAACGCTCAAAATACTGCGGTCTCGGTGGGGTTAGTGACCTTTGAGTCCCCACGTGGTACGCCACGCGCGCTGTCCATACTTTGGCTTTTAATTGATAATATCAATCTACGTGTCTAAAAAAATGTAACATCCTTAGCCAACCTCAAAATCGTAGACTTTAAAACATAATAATGAAACTTCTCGTTTATCCCAAATAGAATTACCGATGTTCTTAATTTTGAACACGTCGATTTCTAGTTTAACAAATCCTACAAAAAATACAATTTGTCATTGTAACTGAATCTAATATGACCTTTAAGCCTCAGCACAACATTTGCACACACTGGTGATTACACCAACCGCCATCTGTCATAAGTCATAACCTACTTTTAAGTATCTCATCATTAACCCGTAATTTATAGGTATAAAACCAATTACTGTTGCGATCGTACGTCCGCTATCACGTAATAGTGACGTTCTTGTTTTATGAAGTTGTAAATCATTCAAATTTTCAACTTTTCGTCGTATCTAAAGCTTATTTAATAATTATATTATAAGTATACTTACTTTTTTAGTTTTGTTTTAACAGCTATTTAATAAAACTTTAACGGGGTCAAATCTGTACAACGGAGGTCCGGTTAATAGAGTCTAGTCCGTGCCATTAATTGCTTTTGATACTTATAGCTTTGAGAGGACAAGCAGCCTGTGACTCGCCGGTGAGCGGGCCAACCAAGCCCACAAGTTTTCTCTTATATATTCACAAGTATACTGTGCATATACACATATAAATATGGTTTCTTTTTGTTTGTATAACTACTGTTTGAATTTCTCTGCATACCTAATCCATAGCCTTTAGAAATAGCACGGATGTCTTTGTACATCACCAGCAAATTATGCAAGAGCTTCGGCATTATGTTTAATTACTCTAAGTGTGATGTAAGTAATTATACTTCAGCCTTAGTTAGTTACATAGGTAGTTAAAATAAATTATAAGTACAATACATTTCATTGTAATTTTTTTCACTGAACGATTTTAATAAATAAACAATAGGTAGCAAAGCAGTAAAGTAAAGCAGTGATAACCAAGTGGTTTGGATGTTTAATCCTGAACAGGAACAGGGAGGCCTGGGTTCGAATCCTGCACGCACCTCTTAAAACTTATTAAAAATCAAATATCGCTTCGTTCGGTGAAAGAATTCGTCGTGAGAAAACTTGCACACCTGAGTGTACTGACAGGTGTGTTAAGTCGGCTAAACCGCACTTGGCTACCATAGTGGATAATGTCCTGTACCCGTTATAGGACTCAGTACAGCATTGAGAGTGTATTAAACTGGTAGGTATTAAAGGTAAAGGTAGGTATTAAATTAGGTATAAATCCTTACTAATATTATAAATGCCAAAGTAAGTTCGTTAGTTAGGTACCTGTATAACGACTAGACCAGACTAGACTAGTTTGTTCACAATAGATTAGACAAAAAGGCAACTTTAACCTTTAATTTTAATTATTACGTTAATGGTTACATGATGATGTAACATTAAACATAAATCGTCTCTGAAAAAAGGCTTACAGTAATTAAAAAACTAAGATGATCTGTGTCGTAATACTGTATCTGTAAGAAGATCTAACAAAGAATTTGGAACGCAAATAAAAATTTAAACCGTTAAGTTTAAATGACCGGAAGGCTTTTGCTTTAGGCAGCATACAAATCTAGATAATAATGTGGTCGTTTGTATACTAACAGCGATTAAAATTTAAATTTTTATGTTTTGATGAATACATTTTGGTGAACAACGGTTATCGGGCTTTTTAAGGAACGTCGTGGTTACAGTCCGTTAGCTGTTTATTGTAGGCCACGGATACTATGTAGTACCTATCTCGGAGTCGGACGATCTCAATATTCTATCTTTCCATAATCCTCATATCAGTTGGTTTTCAACTAGGTACCACAGGTCACAACAGTGTGGTGTGAGTTGTTATCACTTTATCTACTAGTTAGTAGATTTTACCATGTTTCTTCTTTCTATCTAGTATCTTTATCTTCGGATAAACTTATCCGAAGATAAAGATACAGGGATTCTATTTTACGTGTTCCTTTATTGAGACTTACCTCATGTTTTACTTTGTCAGATACGCCCAATTCCGAGGCGCTTTTTCAAAAGCTGTCCCCGACGAAAGCTTGTAACCAAGAAAAACACTCTCGAATCATTCAATGTTACGTTAGACCGATTATTATTATTGTTTCAAACGCCCGTTAGACGATCTTACATTATATAGGTATTTAAAACGAATACAAGTTGTGTAAAGTTGAGCTTAATTCTCTCTGGTCAATAGATTGCGCTTCTGTCTATTGTGAATATGTTACATAACTTAACTTGATTTCATTACACGCAAGTGTGATTGATGCATTGATTGATGGACTTGCATGCATCTATCGGTCATAGCCTACGTTATTGAGTAAAGGATATATTTCAAATCTACATTGCCGTAAGATGTAAAATGTGTAGAATTTGAGAAATTTATAAATACAATCTCAATGATCAGTGGCTTCATTTAACTTTTCGGTGCTTAAAAATCGTTTCAATAAATCTTTCTCTGACTTTTCAGATTCAGTTAAGTTTTCACGGTTTAATTAGGTGCCGTGGTTTGAATGCAGAACTTCTACCGAAAAAATTGATCTATGTCAAATGTAATTTATTAATAAAATTAACAGAATAGTAAGTCACATCCTTTTATCTAGAAGAATGTTAATCTTAAAGAAAACAATCACAAAAAGCCTACCAAATTAAACATCCTGATTCCTGTCACAGATAATGGTCCTCATATTTTTTAGTCTATGGCCCGCTACCTGGCTCAAACCGCACAAACAGGTGCGTGATTCGACTTATAATTTGATCGTAAACGTCACGTTTGTTTTCTATTCGGCCCCCATACTATTGTGTGGGGCTGGTATTTGGATCGCTGTGTCAGTCTGTCAGTGGATCGGTTCCAATACGTTGATTTACAAGTCGGTTAGTGACACGTTTTCATTATTAAATTCCTGTTTGAGTCGTTTTAAATGTTAACGACATTTAATTTTTAAATTACTCTTAGGAGAGAAGCTGCTTACTATAGCGTCATTTTAAACATTAATACGAAACATTATTGTCCTAAGCTAAACAATTTAATGTATAATAATACTAGTAACACCCCCTAGCTTCGCATCGGTAAACATAATTATGTAATGCTTTACTGTCCATATAAAAAAATATCTTCATTTGTCGTAACTGTTATTTGTAAATGGATTGAAGTAAAACAGACACTAAATGTTGCCCCAAGCTTATAAAAATACACCGATAAAAACGGCATTTAAAGCTATTTAATTAATGGGAACACAGGCACAGACAAACTGACAAACACACGATAAAACTAAAAATAATCGTTTTAGGAACTATTGCTTTAACAAATACTCCCCATTATAGTTTTATGTTTTATGTTATAATGTACCATAGATCAGTTAGAATTTTATTATTTGTAAAATTTTGTAATGTTAAACTTACGAGTACATCTTGTATACCGATAGCAAGAATCTTGTTATTTTTTAAAACAAAATCTTACGTAAACACGTAAGTTTAAAAAAAAAACTTACGAGTACACTGAGACGCCCCTATGGCAATCCTACTTGTGTCGTTTTTCTATCAAAACCAAGTTTTTTTCATAAACGCAGTTGGGCCATAACAAAAATAAATAATATTATGAATAAAAAATCTAAGCTATGGTTTATGGCAATATCAAGACATTACATAAAATGCGATATTGCATTATCTTATCTGAACGATTTATTTTGTAAAACAGCGGAAGCAGGTGTTCTTGATTCGATTCAACGTTTCCGCCTGCGAGCAAGATAGGTATATAAACTTACAACTATGGATAATATTTTGTTGATAATTAAAGTTTGAATTTTTCTTAGGTGGTCGCTTTACTTGGTGGCGGAAAATTCATTTTTTTTAACTACTTAATTCAAAACAAACAAAAAATTGTTACATTATTTTTTAACTTTCGGGTATACCGTAAAGCACTGCATTTTTCAATGCAATGCAAGCAGAAAAAAATCAAATGACAATATTTAAATTCGAGTTAACAACAAAACCAAAATGATACATTGATTTGAGGTGACTTTATGAAAATTTTGAATTCGTAGTTACGAATTCAAGCATAAAGTTACAACTGAGCGTAGGGTTCTCATGACAGTCTTTTATTTTGTATCACATGAGCGTTTTATACACCTGTTGATCAATTAATTAATAGCGATAACACAATAATTGCAAGTAGGCAATTTATTGTAGAACTTCTTTCTGCCAATCGGCCTTGACTTTGCGCGCGAAGTGGAGCGCGCATCCGTTTCCGATTATTCGTAATAGGCGCTATTTTCGCGCTAACAACTGTCACAGACACTTTTTTATTTTTGAGACTTTTTATTTTTATTTTTAATACAAGGTCCATTCATTATTGGAACGAAGTTCCTTACGGCAGGCTTGGAGGGGATAGGTTTTGCTACGGCGACCGAACTGAAAAATATGTGATAGTAAAACCGTAAGAAAAAAAATGCGTGGAATAAAAGCGTAGAATGAGACGTGCGCATGCGCGACAGTCGCATACACAAGCGAGTAGAGTATAATACCTTTTTTTTTAAGCTATTGCATAGCTTTTAACGCGGGCCTTGAGCGTGGGGACCGAATCCAGAAATTCCGTAACGAAATAATGAAATAAATAAAATAAATAAATAAATAATTTTTCATGGTTTTCGAGGGTACTAAAGCCGATAATTCCGTCAAAATAGATATCCAAGATGGCGGCTGCGCGAAATTATCAACTTTTCGTCATGGGTATCGTTTTCATGGTTTTCGAGGGTGGTGAAGCCGATAGTGCTATCAAAATAGAAATCCAAGATGGCGGCTGCGCGAAATTATCAACTTTTCGTCATGGGTATCGTTTTCATGGTTTTCGAGGGTGGTGAAGCCGATAGTGCTGTCAAAATAGAAATCCAAGATGGCGGCTGCGCGAAATTATCAACTTTTCGTCATAGGTATCGTTTTCATGGTTTTCGAGGGTGTTGAAGTCGATGGTGCTGTCAAAATAGAAATCCAAGATGGCGGCAATCCAAGATTTATTCATCTAATTTTTATAATTGCATAGGTTGATAAAAAATGCTAGGCAATAGCTTTACCGCGGCAGTCACCGAGTGCCACATTTAATTTTTATTTTTTTATCCCTCTTTCTTTTCGTTCGCCGTTGCCTTCATTAGCCGAAGGAACTTCGTTCCTACCTGGTGTCCCACGACACCACATTTCTATTTATTCAATTCAATTCCTGTTTAGAATTTATGGCAGTTTTTGACTTTATCCAGTTAAAAAGCAAATTCTTTGAGGCTGAATTGATATAAAATAGCATTTTTTAAGATAATAACTGCAAAAGATGATTAATTAATTTATAACAGACAAATTTGCTTTTGCCAATTAAAAAAAATATAAAAAAGGTTAACAATATAACAATTGCAACCTTTTTATACCAACGCATTTAAGTTATAAAATAAAAGTCCTATTTGTTATTAAGTAATTATTCAGATTTAATCTCTTTATCTTATTGCTAATCTTAATAACTTACTCCATTTTACTTTCTAGTGTTACAGACAGACCACTAGTTTTTTTATAATAAACCCAGAGTAAAATACATTTTTTGTGCACCAATGTCGGATGAATATCAGGGTTATGTAACTAAAAACAGGCTTTAAGATTATGAGTTAACTGTTAATGAAAGTTATCATTGATTTATAAATGCGATTACGATTACAAAGAACCCATTGTCGGAGAGGAGCTCGTGATGAGTTGTAGCGTGTTCTTAGCGCCAGTTGAATGTGAACTTTAAATTAATACTAGGTATATTCACATGTATGTATAACCCAAATATTCATATTTGGAATTTTTTAATTTACAAATTTAATTGTCACAGGCTTCACTGAAGGAAAACATAGTGAGACAACCTGCACATCTAAGACTTCTCCATAAAATTCTCAAAAGTGCGTGGGAAGTCTGCTAATCCGCACTTGGCCTGTGTGGTGAACTATGCCCATCAGATCGGTCGATTTGCTGCTAGGTGACTTTGGTTCGAACCATGTTCACCCTTATTACCCGAAGCACCCGAAATCACGTTTGTTTCAAAAATTCTCACCAGTAAAACCGTGTCTAAAGTTGCACCCCGATATTTTACCTTGATTACAATATCGCACATTTTCGATGACCCCAGCAAGTCTAGCCATGAACAACTGGACTGATAGCTTGAAGCTGTTTGTCTCCACTCACGGATATGAATACTATAATAGTGGGGTGTACGCTATATTTGCCACCTCTCTAACGCCACACTAACACACCTAACATAAACAACAACATAACATAAAACAATTGGTAAAGAAATTGAAATAACAGTTTTTATAATTAAGGGTAATTGTTAGCTACCATAATACCTTAGTTGACGCTTCGTATTATTATATAAGTAACAATAATATAATTATGAGGACTTATTAAGTTATTCAAGTCGTAACACCGTCTCCATGCACGCGTGTCCCGCGCGGCCTTCAGAGAAAGTCACGACGCATCACGAATATGTAAAAGCAATTGACACATTAAACATCTCGTAATGGCAAATAAGGCGAATATTTTAACTCATTCTCAACCTTGTCGCCTACGGAATAAATGTTAAAAAGCGCTTAAAACTTTTACTTTTTCAGCGGTAAACTAAAGACAAATTTGCTTTCGTTTGGTGTGGCCCGCTCGATTCGCCTATCCGTTACGGGCACGGCCAGCACGGGTCAATGTGTAGAGTAGACGATTTAATCGACTGTTATATAAAGCTTGCGTTGTGTAATCATTTCCATTCATTCTCAGGGTAGACAAACATTTTATTTACTTACATTTTTATATGTAGTCATAATCCTAAGACGTTTTACTGGGATGGGGTTAAATAAATTGAAAAGGAAATTGCTTTAGATAGCGTCGATTCTAAGACTATCGAAATCGAATCGAAGTTCGTGGTCAATGGCAATAGAAAAATGTGTTTAGGCGCTTCCGTGCTTTAGACGGCACGTAAAATCGTTGTCTCGGTTGTTGTTATTAGGCCATGTCGAAAGTCTAACGGCATAAAGACGTCCGACTTGCTTGGGTTGACTAGCTCCTCTACGAATCGGCACTGGAACAGCGTGGTGGAGTATGCTATAGGCCACCTGAAATGAAGAGAGACCTGTGCTCAATGGTGGGTTGAAGCCAAAAACCACGTTATGTTTTTCCCGGTATCGTTTTTAATATACCTATCTATTCAAATCACGCAAGCGCAGTGAGAAGATGTAATCATAGACAAAGAGCGACAAAGCCTTATCGTTATTATTATTATAGTGCATTAGATTTATTAACATTTAATGTTCAGCCATTGACTGAATTTTACACTTTTATGAGACGTATTATGAGTGTTAAAAAGTATTACTACTTTGATGGAGATTAGTACATTACATCTTATAGCACACCTATCAGTTAAGTTTATACATCTAAATATGAATTATTAAAGTATCTTTAAGTTAATAGTATTATTATATTTAGTATTACTATGTTTATATGGGACATTAATCATTTCTCAAGTAAGAGGTACTTACCATTATTGTTATCAGATTGAGATAAGATTTGGCACACGGGCGGACCTGCCCGGAGAGTCTGGGACGTAGAAGACTTTATTCCCGGTAATACTTTCCCTGGGAATAATAAGTGGGATAA
This sequence comes from Ochlodes sylvanus, assembly GCA_905404295.2. Lineage (NCBI taxonomy): Eukaryota > Metazoa > Arthropoda > Insecta > Lepidoptera > Hesperiidae > Ochlodes > Ochlodes sylvanus. The sequence goes on along the minus strand of FR990142.1, from coordinate 8,005,579 downwards.
GTTTACGGTAGTTTGTCGTTCTCCGACTCCCACGCGGGAAAAGCCACCGGAAACTAGTTATTATTATAGACTCTGTATCTACCTCTTAGTAAATAAGTAGTACATCATTGTAATAAACATAGATACGTACCCTTCCACATTAAGTCATCTTAAACTAATAATAATACATAAATACCTACCTACTTATCCAATTTTACAGGAATGAACATTATAATTCGTGACTATACTTAAGTTATGAAACAAATGACCATTTTTTACCAATTTTACGATTGCAATGGTATAGGTAGGTTGGGTACCAAACCAACGGAAATGACGTAAAATTAATTTAATTTTTGTATTCGAGAAATAAGCGCGCCCTAATCTAAGCTGTTAAGGTAATCCAAAGATTAATGTGTCTCATCTGACCAGTTGGAGAAAGTTTCAATGTTGCCTCATAAATTGGTAGTTTTGTGAGAATCTGGTGATAAATGGATAACTATTAAATCCCTCACCTTATTTATGACTTTACAGGAAAACTAAATAAATACATTTTATGGTAATGGGGTAAATGAGAAGATCACCACAAATAATAGTGATAATGTTGCAGACAAATACAGAAGCCTTGTTAAACGTATTTTCAACACTTGAACAGATCACGTTAAAAAATTAGATTCTTAAAGGTAGCTAACCACACAGGATCGTTACCATACTCTAATAATAGCCATAAACCTAGGTAATAGACATAAATTGTAGTTTAGGCTGTAGAATAATTTTAATAATAGATACAGATTATACAGACCAGGTGGTTATTTAGCAAAGGGAGACCTCCCGCCAGGCAAAATGACACGCCCGGGGAGCGACCTATCTCATATTTATATGTTTACCTACAACATTACGGAGCTCCGTAACTCTAAACGAAAATGTAGCCGAAACAGTTACCTAATCCCATTGGCTTATTACTCAAGTCAATGACCTAATACGATTAAAAAATTCGGTTAAGATTTAAGTATGACAGACACGTTGTGACAGTTTTTCTCCGAATGGGCACAATAGGGATCTTGTTAACTACTTCCCCACATAATTTAATATCGGCACCGGAAACTATTTGAAACATCTCATTTCCGTAACATCTCTTTTCCGTAACCGAAACCGGTAAAATATTCGTATATCCGTAACTATACCCAGATCCGTTGGTATCCATACCATTTATAATTTCTACACCTCCTCAATTACAGCAGTCCATTAGGTATCATGTAACTCGTAGTCCAGTTCCAGATTACTTCCACGCTTCTGACCAATTACTACACTGTATCATATTACGTTACATCACGTTACACTTGACGTACGCCGCATTTCTTCATGAACAGAAAGTATATTTCTGTCTCGGCTACCTGCTACTCTTTCGTAACTTGATGTCGGATATTATAATTTATATTATTGAGACCGTTATTAGCGAGTATCCGCTACTGGTCAACAGATGGCGCTGTCTGAAATCCTGAATCACGCTATCGAAGTTTTGAAATATTTTGATGTTGTATACATATGTTGTAAGAACGAAATGTAGTCTTTTTCTGTTACGCTATTTTGAGAGCCAGTATTTTGTTCTTCTCTCCTCTTTCTTGGCTGGCAACTCACTGAGCATTTGTTGCTACTGATGTCCTCGGGCGATGGTGACCACTTACCATCAGTTGGCTTGTCTGCTTGTTTGTCAGCAATCATCATAAAAATACACGAAATATTTATATAACTTTTTCTAATGTAACTTCATAAACTTACATGGAGATAATTATTATATTAGATATTATTAATATGCTATTACAACATTAGACTGTATTGTTTTGGGTATACATCGCAATAAATTGATGGAAATATTGAAATATAAAATAATTATATATGACCCGTATATGACCTCTTCCCCCCGGACCTCGGTTACGAATAGACGTACAAAGTGATGTCTTTATTGTGTTTTTATCCAAAATTATAAAAGTTACACAAAATAATTAGTGCAGCAATAATAGGAGCGCAGAAGTTTTCAAGAGGCCTCGCACTCGCCCCGTCGTGTGTTTGACTAATAACCAGGAGATGCAACTCAATGCAATTTGAACCTACAAGTAAGGAATGTCATATATCCTTGTCACGCACGCCGCACAGCGTATACACTCTTCCCGCTCAACTAGCATGTGACACATCTATGCACTCGTCGCCCAATAGATGCTAAATACTGCGCATGCGCACGTGTGGTCAATATAATAAAAACTACTATTCGTCCCGCTTACTCCTCTGCTACTACTATCTGTTATTGCCGGTATCTACGCTGCCAAATGATTACGCGACAGATTCACTCCTAGTAACTGTTCGTCTTGCTTACTCCTCTGCAACTGCCACTCGTTGTTACCGGTGCCTACGCTGCGTTGATGATTACGCGCGCTATTCGCTCCTAGTAACTGAACTACGCATACTGCCGCTGTTGTTTGCGTCGATGCGCTTATCTACAAGATCTACCCGGGCGCTCGGCACGTGATTCATCGAGTCCTCGCAGATATTAACGTACAGTTCATTTAAACTGCACCAGACGACTTTTTTGCTGCATTTAAACGCCGTGCAAATAAGTAATGCCGCTAAACCGATCACCTCCTCAAATTCAATCGCCTACGGTTTTTAGATCGCCCATACAGCACGCGACTTCGGATCCGAACATCTCGGACTCACCGCAACTGGACATAGATGTTGCCCAGTCATCTTTGCACAACATAACAACGCGGAACACAAAGCGTAAACGAACAGATACTGTCCTTGATCCGTGCAGGAGTGATATTTTAGAGCTGTTTACTAAACTTAAAGAAGACCAGGATGCAAAATTTTCTGCGATTCTTACCTCGATCAATGATGTTAAAGTAGCGATTGACACTATGTCACACAAGTATGAAGATGTGTTAAAACGATTAAATTACTTAGAAGAAGAGAAAATAGATCATGAGAACAAAATACGATCGCTAGAAAACAAACTTGAGTCTATCGAACATCAAACCCGCAGTACAAGCATTGAGTTGCGCAACATCCCGCAACTTCCGAAGGAAACTAAAGAAGACCTAAAAAGTATCGTATTTAAAGCTGCGAACACACTTAGCGTGTCAATAAATAACTCGGACCTAAAAGACATCTACCGCATTGGAACTAAGGGCGACAACAAACCCATTATAGCCGACTTCGTGTCTACATTCGCTAGGAATAGTTTTATTAACTCATTTAAGAGCTTCAATAGAGACAACAAGCAAAATAAATTGAATACTCAAAACTTAGATATTCCAGGACCGGCAAAGCCCGTTTATATAGCAGAAAACTTAACAAGCAAAAATAGAAGGCTTTTCTTTCTCGCACGGGAATTCATTAAGAATAGTGAATACGCATTTTGTTGGACTGCATCAGGAAAAGTGTTTATAAGGCATAGCGAGGGTTCCCCATTAATTCGCGTAATGTGTGAAGGTGACATAGATAAGCTTAAGAGCGTTTAAGAAAGTTCATTACTATTACCGTATAAGCACCTTGTAATCTTAGAGTAATGTATATTTCTTTTCTACTTAACTACATTAATGGTTCTGCCGTCACCAAAAAAAAATTTTTTTTTGTTATTCAATTGATGTTTTTTATGTTATTCTAAAGGTATAAACAGTAAGGTATTTTTATAGGTAAGCTTATAGTCAAGTATATTTTTGTTTTAATTTTTAATTAGTTTAATAGTTCGCCAGTAATTATAATTTGCAAGCTTTTAGTTACTCTCTCATGGATAGTCGATTAGAAGTAAGTTATAGTTAAGTTTATATTAAAGTATTTTCTGTTTTTTACTTAATTAATTAAATGGTGCTCATGTAACCATAATTTGCAAACTCTTAGTTACTCTGTCACGGATAGTCTATAGTGTTATCTACTTCTAATTATGTTATATTCGTAAAATATAATTAACTCAAAGTATGCTATAAACTTGTTGAACTGATAACTGTTAATCTAATAACTTGTACAAGTTATTGTGAACACAAGATTTTCTTTTTTTTTTTTTTTTTTGCATACGTTATTTACGCATTTTAATTTTATTTTTGTTTACGATAGTTAAAGTTTGTAGGTACACAAAAGTATTTGCAAATATAGTAGATATAGTATTACGTTAGTAGGCATAATATAGATAATCCAGACCTGAGTTCCACTTTTACACTAATATGGATAATACACCAAAAAGCAATAATGACATAGAAGAATTAACAAAAGATCTAGATAAATTTTCAGTTGCCTATTCCTCTACTTGTGAAATAGATTCCTGTAATAAATTAATAGAAAAACGGCTTTCATCTTTAAAAATCTTGCATCAAAATATAAGAAGCATTAATTGCAATAGTCCAGGCCTCCAAATTTTACTGCAAAGAAGTCTTGTTGATTGGGATTTCATAATTCTGTCCGAATGCTGGCTACCACGTACTCACTTTGTCCCAGATATAAACGGATATAAACATACATCCACAAATAATAACTTTACACAAAATGAAGGTGTTGTAGTCTACTATAAATCATCTCTACAGCTTAAAGTTGTGGAACCCAGTACAATACGTGAGGCTAACTGTCTAATTTTTGAAATCGATAAATGTACCTTATTAATATGTATTTATAGACCATACGGCTATAGACAGGTATCTACATTTATTGATTCACTTAAACTCTTATTAAATACATATGTACACTACAGTAATATTATTTTAATAGGTGATATTAACATTGATATCACGTCTAATAACAATGATCCTTACTCAGATATATACCTTAACATGCTCGCATCCTATGGAATGTTACCCGGACATACTATCCCTACCCATAATAAGACATGCCTTGATCATGTAGTATTAAAAACAAGGCTTAATGCTCAATGTTACGTCGCTAACACATCGCTTACAGATCATGACACAATAATATTAATATTTGAAAACAAACATATCCCCAGATTTACTCCTCAAAAAATGACTATTAGCAAAATAATGTATCATAAAATAGATGAATATCTAACAACAGTAGATTTCACAAATATATTAAAAACTACGGATGTGAATATAGCTGCTTCATTGTTGATAAACACACTGAGTAATGTAATTTCTGAGAACAGTAAAACTGTTAAGTTATCCAATCGCAAAAGAAATCTAAAACCCTGGATTACTGCTGGTTTAATTAAATGTATGAGGAACCGTGACAAGCTTCATCAAAAGGCAAAGCGTTATCCTGACGATGATATTATATGTACAACATATAGGAGGTATAGGAATTTCTGCAATTCAATCCTTAAAAAGTTAAAAAAACAATATGAAAAAAGTCAAATTAAAACCGCTTCACAGACGAATAATAAAAAGCTTTGGAAGACCTTAAAAGAGGTTGCTAATTTTAATAAGAATAAGGACTATCCCTCTGAACTTATGCATACCCCAAACCCTAAAAAAACCATCAATGAAATTAACGCATATTTCGTAAACGTTGGCAAAACAATTATAGAGAAAAATGTATACAACAAAAATTATATCCCTTTCATACAACCGCACAGGACTCATCTACATTCTTTAGTTATGTTACCTACAGACAACACTGAAATAAACAATATCATTATAAATTTGAAAAATAATCATTCCTCTGGACCAGACAATATCCCAGCCACATTTATAAAAAAATACAAGGAAAAAATAATTCCGCCACTAGTCCACATATGTAATCTTGCACTTAGTACCGGAGAATTCCCAAATGATTTTAAAAAAGCACAAATATTGCCCATACACAAAGGTGGTGACAGAAGCCGTGTCGATAACTATAGACCCATCTCGATACTACCGACGCTTTCTAAAGTCTTGGAAAAAATCATGAACAGTCGTCTTATTAACTACCTTGAAACAAACAATTTGTTATCAAACTCTCAATATGGTTTCAGATCTGGCCAGTCTACTAGTAATGCAATTCATGATTTAACTGAATTCATAGTAAAAGGCCTAGATTCACGCAAAAAGGTAATTGTAATATTCATAGATTTGGCTAAAGCATTTGACACGGTTTCTGTCCCTCTTTTGTTACGTAAGCTGTCATTGCTGGGAGTTAGAGGTACCCAGCACGAACTTTTCTCTGACTACCTTAACAAAAGAGTGCAAAGAGTAAAAATTGGTGATGAATGCAGTGACTTCCGGGAGATATGCTATGGCGTCCCGCAGGGAAGTGTCCTTGCTCCGACCTTATTTTTGGCATTTATCAATGATCTTTGTGATCTACAACTAATAAATGGCAAAATCATAACATTTGCTGATGACACAGCGCTTCTTTTCAAAGCTGATTCGTGGAATGAAGTTTTTCATTGTGCTCAAATAGGTTTTAATAAAGTTCTGTCATGGTTAAATTCTAATAAATTAACACTTAATGTAGATAAGTCAAAATACATAACATTTGCTATTAAACAAAATTACTTACCGGATGACGATACATTTAAAATTTTTGCTCACTCCTGTATTGATCAATCCTCAACATGCTCATGTCCTTTTCTGTCTCGAGTAGATTCCATCAGATACTTAGGAATTATTATTGATAACACCCTAAGCTTTCGTCATCATATTGAACATCTTACGACACGAATCCGAAAATTAATATTTATATTTAAACATTTAAGGCATATTGCAGATAAGGACATCCTAAAATTGGTTTACCTGACAATGTGCCAATCTCTAATTACGTACGGTATAACTAGTTGGGGCGGTGCGGCAAAAACTCTAATACTTAAAGTTGAACGCGCCCAACGAGCTATCCTAAAAGTGAGTAATTGTCTTTCAATACTTTTTCCTACCAGTGAGCTATATAAAAAGACTAAAGTATTAACAGTTCGTCAACTCTTTATACTTAATACTGTTTTAAAGAAACACTCTGAAATAGTTTACGAAAATAACAACGCAATCAGTCATAGGCGTATCCCTAGGTTGTGTTCTTATGAAAAACGAAGTACAAACTTCTCAAATAAATTTTATAGTTTTTTGGGGTCGCTCCTCTATAATAAATTAAATAACCAGCTTAACTTATACCACCTTCCTAAGTACAAATGCAAGTCAATAATCCATGACTGGCTCCAAACGCTTGACTATGACAGCACAGAAAAACTCTTGGTAATAATATCCTAAGTATAAATTAATATAACACTAACACAGGAATACAGTCACACACACACTCATGCACACACACACACACGCGCGCGCGCACACACACACACACACACACACACACACACACACACACACACACACACACACACACACACACACACAGACTGAAAACATTATTGTCTTTGTTAATCTTATCTTGTTAATGTTAAACTAACTTAACCTAGATGTTTCTGGTTCCTGTTTCCGGGGTGAGGGCCTGGAGATCTGTAATACAGGTTTATCCTAGTACAGACTTCAGACTTTCACATCATTTTCCTTACATAATTATGTTAAATTGTAGAACTTCCTAGTTTTTATCATTTCATGAATGTGAGAGTAAATAAAGATATTGTTTATTGTTTATTGTTATTGTTTATTGTATGGTGGAATGGACACCATGCCGACTGCCATTCGAAGGGTTCCGGGTTCGATTCCCAGTGAGGTGAAAATTGGAATGATGAGATGGAATTTCTGTTCTCGGTCTGGTCTCGGTGTTCTTGGGTTTGTTTGTTGCCCATGATACCAACGCCAAAGGGACTCCTATTGTTGGCTTTGAGTGTGTAGTGTTATTATAATTAATCGGTAATTTCCATTGGAGATAATTCCTATTACCTCCTCAATAGTAGGTACAGATAAAAATAATAAGGCTACATCTATAACTCTATACAATAAACATACAATTTCTATTATCACGGCAGAGATATAAACATTGTGAGCCCAGTGTTGGCTTTGCATAATACTAATCACAGCCTCTTGTGGCTTCCAGCTGATTATCTGCCACCACTCGGCGTGGTGTGTGGCAACAACGCCCTCCAGCGACACACCCATTACTACATAGTCCGCACTAAGTAGTATGCTTGACCATGTTTCTTATTCTTGTAGCCAGAATTCTTGCTTTATGCTTCTTGGAATGCTAGAGAGACTCCGGACTATTAAAGCTCTGTTGTAATTTATTGTCATTATTAAAATACAAACATTTATCGCGCATTAAGACGCGTAATGGCTGACACTTTGTATTAAGGCGTCAAATCTTTTATATTTTTCACTTAAAATATTTTATTATTACTGTAGATAACTTTTCTTCAACAGAGCCCGATCTCCCTCGTCTCCGATTTTAAAAATCTTTCCGGCCCGGGTTATTACTTCTGAGAGTTGGTAGCCCTAACTGTAACCATTCATCGTTCAAAGACCCGCGGCGTGTGATTGTAATAAGCGATGACATTGAACGATCAAATCGGTAGAAAGCGATCTGAATGGTCACTACACTACCACCGAGAACTATTTATTGTCTTTAACGAATTACCAGCCAACAACTCTCCTCTTCTCTCTCTTTCCTGGTTATTGAGGTAACCAAATGCGTATTCCGAACGCTGCTCAAGTACGGATGGTTTGTTGTAGTAAATTAGGTCATGTGTTCCTTTTCTTATCTTGCCTATCACCTTACGTGTATCTATAATAAATTCATTATTTTTTGGTTTGATCGGGGCGGCGATATACGATCGACGACGACGTTATATACGATCAAGCGGCCCGTCTGTTCGTTTGTCGGTATATAAAAGGCATAGTTTTATAATAACGGTTAAATCCCGCAAACATCCGCTCTTATCACACCCATAAACTAGATTTCCTTTCCATCTAGATTATTCTAGATTAAGGGCTGACTAGCTATCATGACGAGTTCCCACGTTCGGCATTGCTAGTGAAATCAGTAAGTCTAGTTTAAGCTTACGCCCAACTTCCGAAGCGTGCGGCACGCGATTTATCAATTGCGACTAAGCGTTTTATTTTTTGTTACGTGCACTTGCGTGTTTTAAAAGATTACGTAATCATTAGGTGAATTATCGACAGAAGTGCTAATTTTTGGATATTAAATAATATGCTCTGGTATATAATTCGCTAGTCCCAATTTATAACAATTTATAACATAACTTTTTAAACTTTAACCTTTTGTTTGAAGAGACATATTAAAATAATATTATCATGAATGATATTTATAAAATATAGGTAAGATTTACATACTTATTTGAGTATTACTAGCGAAATAAATAGAAAATAGAAAAAATCAAACTACTTTCACTAGTTAAATAAACATAAGCATCAAGTATACAATTTCTGCCATCTAGATTTGAATACAGCAAAGTGTAAAGAAACAAATTAATATGTTAATTAATAAAATAAATATTGAAGTTGTGTCTCGTGACTTAGTGTTTACACCGAAAAAATTGCAGTTCGCGACATTAAATCGCAAGTCGCAAGCTAGAAGCCACCCTTAATACTTATACTAGGTGGGATACAAATTACGTATGCGGTATCCGTAGTTACGAGAAAACGATCTATGAGACGTTAATTATAGCAACGCGGTAAGTATATTTGTAGGTCTTCGTCTGCATCGATAATCATTAAGTTCAAGTTCAAGTATTAAGTGTTACACCGGTGTGGTTGGATTTCACTTTTGATTAGGTACAATAATTTATGGACTTCCAATTTTATTGTCAGGGGTTGCCTCCTCATAAATGAACCAAATAATTTACTTAAATGTACATTATTAGGTTGAAGTAAAAAAACACATGAGCTACTTTTAAATATTTCAGAACAATGTGTGTTCTGTCTTGATAGAGGCTGTACAATCTGAACATGTACATCTTGGACTTCAATAGAAGGATCCAATAGGACGATCCTTTGTGGATCGGCGAGCTGCGATCCACAACCCTAGGGCTAAGGGGTCGTCATATGGGTCTCAATTATACAAAGAATTACTCGACGTCGGTGTTATTTTAGGCAAATGTATTAAAGTTTTCGTGTTCGCTGTTGAATAACACCATTTAGCCAGTTTCACATCAAGCAATACCCCCTGGTATAACTAGAATCACTTGGATTCCTCAAGCGTTTATGCCCTTCACGTATGAAGGATGCTTAATATCTTCTAGGACTCTAGGATATTAAGGAGAACTATAGTGACGTATGTGTAAAGAAAATATCCTTGACTACTTATAGTCTGTTAAACGAGACTGAAATTTCCAGAAGAGAAGCGTGACTTAAAATTATACATTGTTCAAAATACCAATTTTAAACAATATCTTTTGTTATACCTAATAATCATAAGTGTCGATGACGTCAAGGCGTGTAGTGAGAAGCTAAAACAACACGAGCAGTGTGTCACTCTCGCTCCAAAACCCGCAACTGGCCGTAACTGGCCGCAACTGGCTGTAACTGGCCGCAACTGGCCACAGCCGCCGGAATGTAGTAGAAAGCGCATGGAGTTGTGGCGACATCGCACACACGTCACACGATAACGTCACGAAGCCTGAATCACGCTATCGAAGTTTTCTACATCGCTTGCATATATACAAGTTCCGACAACTCGGCAGTTGGGGCTTCACTGCCTCCCGGGCAAGACGTCTTGCCCGGCCGGAGATCTCCCTTTGCCAAACTGGTGACCCTCGGACAAGAACACGTCCCTTCTGAGCACCGATAGCGATTCACGGCTCCCCTCTCACCTCACCTCACCGCTCACACCTGATGGACACCTGCAGCGTCTCCTCGACACCTCAGCCAAGCTCGCCGGGTACATCGCAGCGTATGACGAAGGCGCTTCCTGTGCCCGTGCCAGCTGCCCTGCACCGACGACTCCACGGACGGCTCGAGTGCGCATCACTCGCCCTCCGCATCTGTCGTCACACCCTCCCATCCCGACTCACCGCGGATAGAGGGCATCTCACAGGGCACATCGTCGAAGGCTACTCACACTCGAGGAGCACGGACTGCATCATCGTATCGACCTCCGGTCTGAGCAGGGGGGTGATGTGGCGACATCGCACACACGTCACACGATAACGTCACGAAGCCTGAATCACGCTATCGAAGTTTTCTACATCGCTTGCATATATACAAGTTCCGACAACTCGGCAGTCGGGGCTTCACTGCCTCCCGGGCAAGACGTCTTGCCCGGCCGGAGATCTCCCTTTGCCAAAGAGTCGCGTTTTGTATGGCGCGTGCGAAGTGACATCCTCTACTCGAAAAAGTAAATTTTCATACTATTAGTAAAACTTTATAACCAACTAAGTAGTTGTTGCAAACAGTTTGGCTCGCGCGAAGGTATTATTATTCGATTTTCAAAAAATCTTTCATCTTAGCCTCTTACGGAAGGAATATGACAAAATCCGTACTCAGCTGACGTCCCCTCCTTATAAACTACAACCCTGATAAAGCCTATCTTCACAGGTCTATTCGGGATTAAGTATTTAATCTGTGAGTATCCTATCCTTTCGCTTTCATATAAAGTGTGAGTCTCCATAAACCACATAAATAACCCATTTTTGATGAGAGTATTTTATTTTAAAGTCATAGGCCGTTTGGTTGAGTTACTGTTTTTATTTTAAAGTCATAGGCCATTTTGGTTCAAACAAAAGTCAACGATTTATTAACGTCTGCTATTCATTTAGTGAATAATTAAAATGCCATCAAATCGAAAAAAAATATGTTTTAGTATATTTTTGTCGATCAAAATTATACTTTTTTGTATGTGTATTTTATGGAGATTCACGCTTAATATAAAGACAAATACATAAGTATCCAACCCACCAACCGATAATATCAAATATCGTATGGCCTAAGCTTCTACGGCGAGGTAACAATCCATTGCTGCTGCTGGGTCTCTCCAGGGCTAAAGATCGCAATTTAATTACTACTCGTTTGTAAGTCGAAGCAACACTCAAGATTGACTTAACAGCAGAAATTAAAAATAAGACAAGTTACCATTGCAAATCGTTGAAGAATACTCACATGTTAATTTTTATATTTTTTACGAGATATACCAATCGACGATCATTGTCTAGTTGTCTAACGACCAAGCGGACGTAACAGACAACTTTCATTTCATATGATGGCTTTATTACAAGCCGTGGTTGGCTCATTCAATTAATTAAATGATGTAAATAAAAGAATACATTTTCACTGAGAAATTTTGGTGTCGCAACATGAGAATTTCGAATTGTTTGTCTGCCGCGAACGTGTATTTATGTTTAAAGTTACAATACTATATTGCCTATTGTACTTGTATACCTTTTTTATTTAAAAGTTATTTCAAACCATCAAACCAAACTAACCATTCAAGTCCTGAGTCCTGATTCAATTAGGTTCAATTCGATTCAAATTGAATATCATTTAGTCATGTAAATGTTCTATTACGTTCACGTATTTTTTTTTAATTCTATCACCGTTTCGGAAAAGTGTCATGAAAGGTACTATACCTATAAAATAACCAATTTTTCAAGTGTCAAACCATACTATTTTCTCAAGATGTGTTTGTAGTTTTAGAGACCGGAGAGTCACGCCTTGTAGAGTTACGACAAGATTTGGTGTTTGTAGAGTTTTAAAGACTGTAGAGTCACGCCTTGTAGAGTTACGACAAGATGTGGTGTTTTAAAGACTTAGTCACAGGCTTAGCTCTTCCATGATATCGGATAACTTTTTAACGGCGAAAGCATTGTGATCTTATCAATCTTGGCAATCTATTACAAATAATATGTTTTTACGATTTATTCTAGTTAATTATCGTATGGAAGAGATTACTTTATTTACACTAAACCTTCTATGACAACCGCGTAGTCTTCTAGTTGGTAAAGTAAAGATTTCTGAGATTCGTACTCCGGGTATTTATGTGACAGATAAAGATTTGTTCTCGTGTCATGGGTTTTGTTTATGACTACTTTGTGTTTTCCATGCCGCCCGCGGCCCGACTAGTCCGGAGGTATGAGTATGTAAGCGTTTATTTATATAGCTTTGAAATCTTTCGAAACCTTTTTCACATAATTATACACAAACACATTACACTTACATTGATATTGAATAGAACATAGAATAGAATAGATTGATCTCCCTTAACAATATAGTGATAATGTGATAGTTTCAAGTTCATGACGAGGGTCTGAAGCGGGTATCAGACGGTCGACACTGGATCTCTTCAACCGTTATTTCTCATCGAGTTTGGGCTTATTTGGTTGGTTTTCACGAGTTCCAAACATTTTACTTGATCATAAGGATATCCTTTAAATCACTACTAACTACTAATAATAACGTGATTTTAGTTTTTTAAGTATACATACTTAGTTTTTATTTACTCATGATAAGGTATAATTTGATAACAATCTCCCTGATGATAAGATAAGTTGAGATGAAAGAAAAGTGATAATTAAGTAACTTATCGTAAATTAACCAGCAATAATACGTTTATGATAAAATATAAGAAATACAATTAGGTTACGTTTGCAATAAAAATAGTTTGATTAATTGGTTCATATTGATAAGCTTATTTTATTAACGCGTTTTGTGAAAGGAATTCATAACCTTCTGTTAGAGATTTAAAGGTGATCAAGAGATACCTGCTTACCTTCAACCTGAACGTGACACTCTATTCGACATTTTGACTGCAGTTAAGGTTACCATTTCTAAATTTGGAAAGTTCGGTCACTGGTTCCGGGCGTTTTGGAGTATAAGCCAGCTCCGGCTTCAGCCATCTTCGAGTACAAGCTGACCTTCCGTGTTCGTGATGGACCCTGCTGAACAGAGGATGTTACGGCGCTCGGTCCCTCTTTATAGAGATCGCTGGACTCTGTACCATCCATTTTAATCCCAAAGGTCCTCTTGACTTGGTGGTAAGGAAGCAGGGGCAGAAATATCTGGATAAATCCGGTTAGTTGCTAACGTTATGTGAAGTGCAGTTACTTTGAAATAATTATCACGGTGACTGCCGGGACTGGTGACACGAAATACTTAACCATGTTTACTTAGGACTGGGCTGGCTGTCCAAGTGACTAGTCTGGTAAACATTTTGTGCACGACACGACAGCAGATTAAAAGATATTAGAGACCCGCTATGAGCTCCAAATTTGACCATAATTCATTCTTTGAAATGGATTAGAACTTGAATGAAAACCTTAAAATGTATGTATTTACCGTTATATCAAATTAGCACTTTAATAAGTTAATACAGATAAACAAATCGTTAACTGCGTTAAGAGATCTATAGATACGAGTCACTAAAATACGTAACCGTTTGATAATAAAAATTCAAAGTTAGTATTCCCTCCATAGTGCTAACTGCTGACATAATCACTGTTCACACGTCATTAGAAAGCCCTTTCCACGCCGCAAACCATACACTCGCCGCGTAACCGAACGATTATGCACTCAACACTGCAAATATTGCTTCTGAATTCAGAGTATTATACAACTGAGGCATCGAGAGAATTTTAATAAGGCTGTGTGCCCTGCCGAATGATGCGATTATATGAGTTTATAATAATAGGGTGTAATATAATTTTAATAGAGCGGAAGATATCCTAGTAATATGTTCTAATATCTACTTTGTCTAAACTTCTTAATTTAATAGCTTATAGCAATTTAATTACTGCAAAGTAAAACATCGTAACAAAATAAAAACACATGAAAGTTTTCCATAATGTTCTCAAAGGTGCAGTTGGCTATTGGCTGTTGGCTATATAGGCTATCGAATTGACCTTTTCTATGAAGCTTACCCGTCCCTGTGTAAAATAAGACTCTTGTAGTATTAGGAGAGTGAAACTTATTTTATTTATATTGAGTATTAAATTAAGTTTAATTGATTTAATAGAGTCTTCAAGAGGAGTGTGACTAGGCTGTATCTGAATTAGTGCGCTCAACATTTCAAGGACTTCATCGCCACTAACCATCAGGTGGGATTGTTGTCAAGCACTACCTAATAAGAATTTAAAAAAATAACCCAGTTTTCATCGGGAAATTATGAAACATTAAATTTGGCCAGCCAGTTCCTTTTATGACGTAAACACCCACTGACAAAGGATGTTTCGATATTCCCACGAGATATGGTATGAATATGTATAATATGGTATATTTAAAATTGGTTACTCGGTGATTACCAAATATATGCGACCACAGCCGCGAGCATTTGCTATTGATTTCAAAATTACCATGCTACAAGGATGTATCTACTTTCAACATTCAGATATACTGATTTCCATAATTGTATTGTAGAACAAAACGTAATAATTTGATTTGAATGTCACTAACAAAGTTTTCCCCACATAATGTCACAATACAATCGTCCAAACAGGTGTAATGAAGTGTTATGAATGCCGTACATTTCCGTCGTCGCCGACGCCGGTGCTTACACGCTCATGCTACAGCTATTGAATAGACAATCCGGAGAAATGCTGACTTTAGCTAATTTACGCCATTTTCTACTGTTTTCTAAGACCAATGTCATCCAAAGGCCGATACCTGATAAAATTACGGCCTTTGACAAAAACTTCCATATATTGATAATGGGGAACAGGCAGTTAGCCCGAAACTGTCCCACTGCTGGGCACTGTCTTCTCGCACAATGTGTGGGGCACAATGTGAGTCCACCTGGCCAAGTGTGGATTGCCGGACTCACACACCTTTGCAATGTCGGGTAAGACGATTCAGATGTCAGCTACGGTACAGTAAACAGAGAACAATATTGTGTTGTATTCAAAATAACCGGTTTCGTCACATTGAGATGCGCGGCATTGGTGTAAGGAGAAAGTGTCCTCTGCCCGCTCCCACTGAACTTGATGTCCAATGCTATGCTAATCGAATTGCTTCTACGCTTGGACAATAACGTATTAACGTAACGATAGCAACACTATTTGTTCACAGGGTTGTCGATGACATTACTGAGATAATAACTTTTAAAGCGTATCTCGTTAAAAAAACTGACTACATAAAAAGTACTGAAAATTAAAGTGAGATTGATAGCTACTAAATTTTACATCGCTATAGATCTTAAATAATTATTTAAAAAATTATAAAAGAAACCCAAAAATGGTTTCATTGCCTATTTCAGTTACACTACTAACATATTATTTTAATGCATTTGCATTACCTACTCACGATTTCGAATTGTTTTACCAAAGTTTCAACTAATGCCACACCCTTTGCGAAGCACTGCTCTATGCTCCATGCATTGGTCATTGGATACTTTTGACGTCTAAAATAAAGTTTATAATGTTGTTCATTTAAGTTTAGGACGAAATATTTAAATAGCGATATAAAATCTCAAAAGTAAAAGCAATGATTATCATGTCTACGGCAAACGTATTTATAATTCATTTAATTTACATACTTTAACATATATGACAGACAGGTTATTATATAACATTTACAATTAGTTACTTTTAGATCCATAAAATTTTATGCGTATATTTTTCATGTGGTATATTTTTATGACATTTATAGCCGGATTACCAACAGGGGGTATTATATAACTAAGAGCCCCATTACGTTTTATTTTTAGGCCTACTATCACTTCCGAGTGCACGATGGGACATGGGAAACCATAATTATTTAAAAGGCTACATAATTATTAGCATCAAATAACAGTCAATAATGTTTTGAGATGAATCACATGTTACTCATTTCTATTGATCACAATTTTAAAAGTTTCTTTCTTTGCTTAGTAATGTATTTTTTCATCAGTGCTTTGGGAGTTCAAAACTGAATCCAATATCAATTTAACCTTTTCTTATACTGTGCATGAAGATACAAACCAAGGATGCTTTATAGCACCGGTTTTCCTATTGTCATCCGTATCTAACCCATGTTTAAAATTTCAAGTGTCTAGCTCATCGTGATAGCAACCTTGGTAGGTACATACAAACGCAATATCTATTTTTTGCTAACCCTAAATTACTTAGTTCAAAAAAGAAGCACCAAAATTTCACGACAGGCCAACCGAGTTCATACCGAGTTTTTCAAATTAGGAATTACATATTTTTTTTAATTAGTGTCTGTTTTAAAGTGCTTATCCCTGAAACTACCAATCGATTTTTATGTAGGAGTTATTCAGGAAAAAAGACATTCACGCTACAATTTTTAATAAGCTTTAAATATTGATATTACCGAAGTGAAGCGAGGGCGGGTAGACTATTATAACCTGTTTCCTTGTAAGCAACCTTTGTTTGGGACCACTAGCACCATCTCTTATCGTGTAGTTGAAAGTATCTTCACTTCAAGTTTACGACGTCATTCATTCGAATTGCCTTGATATTGAAGATGCGAATCGAATCAAACTACTAATTAAGCTGACCTACAAGCAACTAATGAATTCATAGGTACATTAAATCTTTGTTACGCTTTTTAAAACCATTAACGGTAGGTAACTACTACTAACATTTATTAATATTAATGTTTCCGGTTCATGATGACAAGAGCTTTGCTTGAATAATTCAGTTAGTTAGCTACTAACTATTCACGGGAAATCGCTTGGAATACATTTTTTCATTATAATTTTATAATGTGATTTTCTAAAATAAGTACTAATTCTAAAAAGTTTTTTATTTACAAAATTTATGACTGTCTCCGAAATGATAAGTACCAAGATCAAATCAAGGCTTAGGCAGACATTTTTGTATGACATTTTTTTATCTTTGTTTATTTTTGTACTTTGAAACCCGCGACCTCAGCTTAAAATATAAAATTAAATTAAAAATTAAATTAATTAATTTATTTTCAGCTTAAATTATGTAAAAATATCGAAATATACTATTCATATTTACTATTCATATTTCTTTAATTTATTGACTTCCATTTATTGTTTATAGAATAGTGAATTGAATTTAAACATTTCAAATTTCTTTAAATGTAGTGTTTCGGTATTTTGTGGCACGTTATTCCAAATTTCAACTTCGTTAAATAAGTCTTCGGTAGTATAGTGGTCAGTATCCCCGCCTGTCACGCGGGAGACCGGGGTTCGATTCCCCGCCGGAGAGAACTTGTTCGCTTGTTCTTTACAAATATTTTTTAATATATTCCTATGTAGGTCATTTATTTCTGTTTATTTTTTTAAGTTTTGTAAAAAAAAACAAAAAAGTGACAAATAATAGCAAATGGTTATGATATATTATTATGACTGTGATTTATTTATAATACACTTTTTTTGAACCAAATATTATCCCTTTTTTTCATTTTTTTGGACATTTTAACAACATGACGTAATAGCTTTTACCTACGTTGTTAACAGGTTATGTGGTCTGTGTCGTTTGTAAACAAGTGCTACACTAAGTTGCAAAACTGTTGCAGCCGCTGTTTCTGTCTCATACGTTTCGTAATTGTCTTTCGTATCCATCATCATCATCACAACCCATAACTGTCCCACTGCTGGACACGGATCTCCTCTCACAATGCGAGGGGTAAGCGCATATTCGCATTCATAGTGACATACAAAATGTCGTCGGTGTGGATCCAAAAGTGTAACTCGCGTTGTATAGGTAAATGTAGTACATCTATAGTTTTAATATCTTTGAGTTAGATAACTTTTCACTAACCAACTACTTAATGTTCTAAACTCCTAACACCGTCTCCTAACCGGAATAATTATCCTAGTCCCCATTTCAGTCTTGTTCTAAGTCGGTCACAGTTGTCATGGGCGGCAGCGGAAGGTGGTGCTGCATGCTCGTTTGCTATCTTAATCCATAAAAAAAGTTAGATTAAATAAAACTCGTTAACACTAACCATAATTGCAGTGAAGAGAATGCGTTGAGTTGATACAATTATCATCGTTACAAGAACAGTTGTTAGAACAACAATGGATGGAGTAGGAAACAATGAACGACTCCAGTATTTGCCTCCTATTGTCTTTGATTAGCCACTTTGTGTCATCTGGACTTATTTGCTGCTCCCATTCACTTAATACTTTGTAGTATTGTTTCTTGTATCGTCAAAAAAAACTCAAAACTCAAATCATTTATTTCATGTAGGTATTTTTTCAATACACTTATGAACGTCATTTTTTGCATTTACCACCCTTTCGCTAAGGTGCCTTTAAATTTTTAATCTTTAAGGAGAAGAAACGGCGAAAGAAACTCCTCGGCACATCTTTTGAAAAAAAGAGGAAATGCTTACAATTACTTAACTGATTTTATACCTACATACAGATACATACATACTAACATGAGTAGAACTGGTCGCAGATGTCTATGTCCAAGCATCTTTGTCATTAATATATTCTTCTACTGTGTAATAACCTTTCTCTATTAGTCGTGTGTCACATCTCGTCTGTATGTCTATTTGTCTGTCAGGCTATATTTTATTTCTATTTGTATCCATTTTTAAGGGATCTATTTTCTGCGTTATTTCATTCTATGACGAATATTTTAAAAGATATTACTTAACGAAAATAATTATTGTAAACTTAACTACCGATTAGGTAGTTATTATTCATCGATGTATCGCGCCATTGTTATGCAGAATACTGCCAGTCTACAGGTCGAGACGTCCTCGGTTCGATTCCCATTCAGGCGGAAAATTTAATGATAAGTTTTTGGCTTTGCATTTTGTCCATAGCACCCACAAAGCATTGAATCCTAGTCTGGGGATAGTAGCATTTACTTAGTACTAGCTGACCCGGCAGACGTTTTCCTGCAACATATATTAGTATTTTATATCTCAGGTTCTAAGGATGAAACATCACGAGTTTTAAAGCTAGACCTCTCTCAGTACAACTGCGAAAATCGCATCACATTTCATTAGGTAGTTGCTTGATGCACGGACGAACAGACAGACAGACAGACAAAAATTCTGAAAAAATATTTTTTTCTTCTATTAGCCCTATGAACACATCAAAATTTTTTTCATATTATATCGGTCAAAACAAATATAAACATTTTACAGTTTTAATAAAAGTATAGATAGATGGTCAAGGCAAAATCTACAACCAATCTATTATACCAACATTACAAATATTACAATACAGATACTATCAACAAAGCACCATTCACACGGAAGCACGATTTATCAAAGAAAGTGGCGAGTAGCGATCGAATGTCATTGCACCTCGCGTGCGCGAGCTCGCTCCACCATTGTGTGGTAGCGTGTGGTGTGTGGCGGCATGTGGTTGCGGTCACGACGTCACCTTCACACTCGCTGCCCCTGTCAACGGTAATGCGGAGAAATTGGAGGATACTTTATGCACTTGATGCGAATGGACTTAACAATAAATACCTATTGATATTGTTTACAAACCATAAAACTCGTAAAACAGAAGAGGAAATATGTATACTTATATGAAGCTTTACAAAACTAGTAGCGAATGAATGTACCTACTCAAATTGATTGAAAGGAAAAATTCGTTTAGTTCGTGTTCCGGCTCCCTAGCCGGAACAAGAACCCCTCCACCAATCCGCACTGGAGCACCGTGGTGAAGTATGTTCTAGGCCTAATCAGGTATGAGGAGAGACCCTTGCTCAATAGTGGGCCATTAATGAGTTTGAGTAGTAGCCACTCTGTTTAATTATCACCACAACGACCAGGGAAAATGTAAGTAAATTTATAAATGTCACGATTACGGAAGGGAGAGTCGTGTAAGACTCATAACTTTAATTGTGTTCAGGGAAGTTATGCTTTATTATAGTTTATGTTAGAGATGCAATTTAAGTGCATCGCGTAATCGCCCATTAGCCCAGTAGGGCACGATTCTTTCCACGTCTGAGGCAGTTTGAAACTCCTGTCCTATACGCAACAAGGCTCTCATAACGAAAACAATTACCGTGTAATTTTATCAACACAACGAGATAGTAGGTAATACTAATAAATATTTTAGTTTGAAAGATTTGCTTAGGAGATTTTTTCACTGTTTCTTCTCCTTAATGATAATGACAGTGGTAGACTCAAAAAATTACGTGCATAAGTCTATTGCCACAATACTGTCCTGTATGTTGATGAATCAGTGATTTTTAATTTTTGATTTGGAAGTCCAAAACAATGATGCTGACACTGTTAATCAAAAAACGAGACAAGCCCAGTCGCTGGTGTTGTAGGAGCATGTCGCTGGGCTACAGACTGTTGGGCCTGTAGGCTACCTAGTTTAATCCCATCGATACTTGTGCAGGATAAGAGAATGGGTTATTTTCCTTGCCAGCTACCACTCACCTTTTATCAGCCGTAAAATAAGGTTACTTAGTTCAGCTGTAAATATGTTTTGATCGCAATGATTCACCGTAATTTCATTGATGAGGCATCGATATCGGTCAATAGCTGTGAAGAACGCGACAGAATTCGTTTTTGTATTATCAATTGTTTACTTAGAAATATTTTTAATCACACAGTATTAGTAGGTAACTACAATAACTGCACAAAGTTATGTATGTACTCGTATACTCGTATATGTATTAGTATGAATCATGTATATTTAAATGTTTAATATATTATGTGGATACAATACAAAAAATACAAATATCTTAATTGTGCACTAACAGGAGATTACAAATAAATATTATAAAACCCTGAACAATTAATTTTCACAAATGGCGGTCGTATCGCTAAACAGCGATCTCTTCCAAGCAACCTTTGAGTATAAATTTAAATAGTAGCATAAATCGGTAGGGTGCATAAGCAAATAATGTTAGGAAGACTTAAGTACTATGAGGTGCTATAAAGTGAATTAAATTTTGAAAATCTTACCAACCTATCCATTGCGATAATAATTATCGTTTCCATTCCAAAGCATTATACAATTCCTTAACCTATTACATACCGGAGTGATTTGAATTTCAATCATGATTATTTATTATTACAGAAGAATGACATAACAATATTTTTCCAAAGGACAGGCTAATAGGCCAGAGTGGCGTGGGTAATATATGGTGCGTTGTCTAGAGATGGACACATTGACACATTAATTACTAATTAAATATGAAATGGGCGGTATAATAATATATTGTACAACTTTACGTCATCGTAGTAAATAGGTAATACAATACTAAATACCGTTTACAATAAAACTTGCTTATTCATGAAAAGCAGTTAGAACTTGAGATTTAATTATATTGTATGTTAATTGACAACACTATTAAATTATTATATAAAAAAATATTACTGTGTCTGCATATTAATTAACAAAGAGCTTATATCAAAAAAAAAGTAGTCCCTAACCCGAACCTAACTTCGGTAAGGTTAAGCAGAACAAACTAACATACAAAAAAACAAATTGAAATATAGCATTTACTATTGTGCGAAATAGTGACATAACGTGGTAATTATGTAGTTTGTGATAAGTACGTTCAGTAAAACTTGCTGTACCTAGATCGATAACCCTTTAACATATTACTAAATGCCACAACCTATTGCAAGCGGTACTAAGTATGTATTGCGCAATTTGGTCTACGAGAGTGCATCCAACCTTCCGTGTTTATCATGACTACGTATAAAATGTAGGTTGAAGTGATCAACGGGTACGATTCGTTTAGAAGTTTTGCCATTTAAAATGATCTTGTTAATTTTATTATTCGTTTAGGTCTAGGGTCTATCCCATTTGATCAGACAAGTCATGACTCTAGGACTTCTGTACGGTTTTTTCATTTGTCCGGATATAAAAAACTGTGTAACTAAGTAATCAGTTTTATTTTAAAAACGATTAACTCGTAGGTAACTTTTGTCCAACTACTTAATTTGAAATCCTATCCTAATACTTACGATATGTAATAGGCGTAGCTACCTAGCTGTTGCTACCGCCCTATAAGGATGCAGGCTACCCTTTAGGCCTGCCTGAGATGGTCGCCTCTGAAAAGTGTAACCGTCATCGCACAGCACGACACGACAATCTTGATCCTGTTATCCAAACCCGGCTAACTTGCCAACGTAACAGTCATTGTTTTCAGTGTTACGTTGGTGTAGATCTGACCGTCAGCGCTGCCATCTGTTGCGCAACTCACGAAATTATGCTCGATTATTTTCACATTTACCATTTAGAGTTTAGACAATTCACTTGCTCCACATAGATCTGTTATTTTTAACGTTTGCATTTTGAAAATGAAGGTGTTATGTTTCTCGATCACTTGTGTAGGTTAGGTACCTACCTATAAATACGCGAAGAGAAAACTTTGTAGATACTCCTTATTGAGAATCATGCAGTTACGTAGGCGTATGAGATTTAGCAAACTAAGTTACAAATACGTTAATTCTTAAAATAGTCTTAATATAAAGTAGGTAAGAAATAATCCTTTTTGACAAAATGGATTTCTGACAAATTTCGACCGTAGAACGGTTGTCTAGATACATTTAGGTATGGAATAGGTACCCACTACTGGTTCAGGTATATTTGATAAATATTATATTATTATACCTACTTACCTCCAAGCTGTTTCAGTACATATTAGTAGAGAAAATCTCATTAATTTTCCATTTAAAGATCTTCAAATGTGGTATAAACAAATGTCACTACTTGAAATAATATTCAAACAAACTTTCAATAGCCTTGTATATTACCCAATATCGTAAGATGTTAGTTACGAAGTACTTTCAAATTTACGCCAAACCGTGACACACTAATTTTATTTGCATCGAATGTGTAATGTGGAACCTTGTATAAGTGACGATATGATTTATTTAGGACTTTCTCAGATACCTAGTACGTTTTGTCAATAAATGAAAATATTAAACCTCATCTCGTCTACAATAGAGTAGGTATGTGATCCATGGGTTTATACACGGAATACAGTGTTTATACATCTCAAGAGATGATAAAGATTATTTAATAATTAGTAAATGGTATGAAGCAGTTACTTATATGTAATGAAACTTTGCCGAACTTACTCGTAGTATGAAACTTTGCCGTTTTTGAGGGTATTCGAATGAATTCAGTGTGAAGGTTTTTCATTGAATGTTATCAAACAGGTATAAAATATTTTTTGAAAATCATCCCTTAAGGGGGTAAAATGGGGGCGCAAAGTTAGTATGAAAGCTCTCTGATTTTGTAAACTATTAATTAGGGATTTTTGGCGGGCGATGCCGCGGGTGTAGGCTTGTTTAATAAATAAGTAAATTGTATAAAGCAGTTATAGCCCATTGCCTTGAACGTTGGACTGCCGCACCGGGGCTCCCGGGTTATAGTCCTGTACCTATCATTTTCAAAAAATATGTGCATGCAGGATGCATGTATAAGAGGTTCGACCCAAGTTGAGTTCAAACCAATATCCCCTACTTGTGGTGCAACCTGTTACACAATCAAGGGCTTTAACACCAAGTTCCTTTTGTTGGAGATCATTAGACTCTGTACCACACAGTTATAGTACCCTACATAGTCTGCACATAAACAGATTAAAATTACTGCATTGCATGTGCGCGGATGCAATTATTTATTATTACTCACTAAATGCAGAGTAGTTGAATCGTATACTGTAATCATGTACTCAAATTTGGAACATATTACAAATAAGTAAAGACAAGATACGAGTATTATGAAATAAACATCTAACGAGCCAAGGTTGGACCTGGTTTTCGAACTGTGTATATTGAAAAGTATAAAAAGAAAATTAAATACTCATGCACCATCTTACAAACTATTTTATTAAAAGACATTATTAACAATATCAAGCCTCCTTCCATTGCTTTTATTAATCACCTTTCTGTCCTCGAAAATGGCCTGGTCACCGGCCAGTGACATTTTGTTCATAATAACTGATTTATCAACAAATTTAAAAAGTCCTTGATTTAAAACATCGAAAATAGTACAAGTCATTCAAGGCGCGTTCCACTGAGCTTGTCACACTCACACCGGTACAAAAAACACATTTTCCATAGAAAAATGTATGTATGTTTTGAGCGTGAGGAATGAGCGAGTAAAGTAATGGGGTATAATCACGCATTTCTGTCTGACATAACAAAGCGTGCGGGATTGCCGATTGAAAGCCTCGGTAAGCTTTTGTTGTCTTGTGCACACAGCATTTCCATTCACAACTGGCTCAACCGAGTTATTTCAACTCGGTTGAGCCAGTTGTAATGATAATGTTGTAATTTGGTTATTCCTAAGGCTTACAGCTTACACGCAGTGTGTTGATGGTAATTTAACTTTGATAATGGCCGACAAACAAGCAGACGAGACACCTAATGGTAAGTGGTCACCGTCGCCCACGGCCATCAGTAATATCAGTAGTAGGTAACCCGATACGTTGCCGAGATACAAGGCAGAGGAAAGATAGAAATTACTGGGTCTCAAGCCCCTAGCCTAAGAGCAGACTACCTACGAGTACATACACCTCGCCCATCGACCATGTCGCCTCCTTGGTCTGTAGGTTTGGGATTAGGTTATATATTCTAGGACGCCTGAATACGACCAAAAGTAGATAGCATTTTTTATAAGCCTCATCCTTTGTTTCCTCTCTGTCGTAGCTGACAAGAGATGAATAAGAGTTTAAACATTTTATACTTACAAGAAAAAGATTAGGTACTACCTATACGAGAGAGAAGCGTCATTGTTACCAAAAACGCTTTCAAAGCAAAAACTTACCAGGCGTTATTGAAACTAGTTTGGATTAATTGAACAACTTTCAAACGTTAAGATATTACATACTTAATTATGGTATCGTTTTACGCTGTGGGAAGAATGCTTAATAAGAAAAACAAAATAACAAAGTAGGTAAATGTAGTAAAATGAAATAAAATAAAAATTGCCTACTGTTTATTGCACACAAATTATGTAAATTAAATAAGTATTTTTTTTTCAGACAACCTTGCATAATAATGGGTCTTGTTCTGAAGGGTGGTGCTGCATGCTCATTTCCTACCCATTAGGGTAGGAACAGATTTTTGTCCCCATTAGGGTAGAAAACATTTTTTGTGGTATTAACCACAAAAAATGTTTTCGACACAAAAAGAAAATAATCTATAACTTAATTAAGTAAAAGCTTAAATGTCACTTTTATCCAACTAAAAACAGCTGTTACTAAAGTTCTCACTTTTCACACGGCAACAGATTATAAAAACCTTGTTTGCATGTAGTGTACAGGAGAAAAATTCAGCGAACAAAATTCTCACAACAATTTCAAAAAATTATTTCACGGGATTTTACCCTCTAAAATGATTTGCATACGAATTAAGTTTGTTCGGGCGGAACGACACAACAGATGAACTCCGTAAAAAGTGAGGTAACACTCATTGTGTTTTTTACTCTCACGATGAAGATAAGTTTTATTGTTCGTCTTGTATGAAATTCAGATTCGCTCTGGCAATGAGAGGGAAGGTTCACTTATAATGACACTTTGTTATTGAATGGACTTCAATTTTATGCAATAACGTGTGAACAATAGTGTCGTTGTTAGCTAGTTTTCTGCAAATTATGTTTGATCTACTAATGTTTAAAATTGCATTTATTTAGCAGCCGTAGGTCATTGTTACATTAGGAATATAATAAATTTGAAAATAATTGTTCGTTGAGATAAAATTCAGTATTGAGATAGATTCAGAATTTTATTAAACTAACGTACCTAGTAAATAATTAGCGTAACATTATGCCTATTAAGTTTTTTGCACGGGCACCTGCAGTCAAGTAGAATTTTATTAGCATGAGTATAAAGTTATTGCGTTAAATGTCGGATTAATTTTACGTTTTAGTAGTTATAAACTGTATTGAAGCGTTGCTCGTTTAATTATGCTCAAGCCATATTACTTAATTATTCACGCCACATTCTACGCAATAGAATCTTAAAGCAGGGCAATGATTAAGTGTATACTTACAAACATATTAAACTAGTTGTTGCCCGCGGTTTTCATCCATCGATCCAAGGCATCCCCCCTCTTGGGGTGTGCCCGGCCAAACTACGTACGAGGTTATCGCGAGACGGCTTCTAGGCTCTGTACCACCCTCTTAATGCTGAAGGTACTGCATGCTGCTGTGCTGCTACGGCCATACACGATTGTAGGGTTTAGTATCGGATACCTTTAGGGTTCCTGGCTTTCATGAGCGACAGTGACTGCCTCCACCGGGTTCGTTCTTTCGTTTGTCAGTTATTAATTAATTAGCTACATAAAACACCAACCCGTGTAAACCTGCAAAGTCAAGGGCGTCACAGATGCACTGCCTATCATAATGGGAGCTTTAAACCAATCCATTACTATTGTCTTAAACCATTAGAAACAATAGAAAATTATAACTAAGTCTCAACCTGCAAATTCTCACGTGTGGTCCAACATATCGTTAACGAAGTTACTTGCTCCGCGGACGAGCGATCACTTTTACTTTTGAACGTTTGGCAAGCCTGAGGCAACATATTATTACGAAAACGTGCTAAATGCATCTCGCAAGTGCATTCTACCAATGTATTGGGTAACATATAAGTACTTATGTAGAAATTAGGTAGTTAAGTTATTGTTGGGAGATTAATTTTAGATTAACTTTACTTGCATTACTGATCTATCCTATTTATTTTATTGTTGTGTGATGTGTTCACGTTCACGAATCGTCATTGTCGTTAATTGCTGTTTTGAACACTCATGTTTCAATATTGTACTTTGTTTTTTTTAAACATTGCTGAAATGTGTCAGTAAGATACAAATTTAAAAAAGAGACTATTGAGTCTCTTTTTTAAATGATGTAGTCACCGCAATTTTGTTATATTGTTTCAAACACATTCTATATTTTTAAAATATATATTGTAAGGTACAAAAGATAAGTAAATCAAATAAGTATTAATTCCTAATTCCTAAATTCTTTTAAAATGAAAAATAAAAACATTGTGTAAAAATAAAAATCAATACTCAAAATAACATAATAACAGTCACATCCTACCAACATGATCTCGACAATAAGTTTATCTCATTCATAGAAGCGGGATAGGAAGGTAGTTTTAGTTTTATTGGAATGTAGTCCAACGGGTTCACCGGCATGCGGCACCCTAATTTCCTTGTACCATCGTTGAATTATATGGTCAGGTTATCGTTCGTCGGACAATGATGTAGCTATAGTTAATTCACCAAATAAAAAGGCAACATCCATCACAGAGAATAGGCTTTTAGGAAGGAAATTCCTTAACGCTGCTTGCGGTAGGCATTAACTTGAACAAGTCGTCTATTGTCAGTATATTAATATTATACAATGTGATTTTATAGTCACTTGATATTAATAGGGGTTACTCAGTATTCGATCCAAATATGTAATTAAAAACGTCGGAGACGTAACGGAAACACGTCATCGCAATCGTTGCGTGAGATAAGAATACTTTTAATAGTAGGTACCTACTGCCGACGGTTCTAGGCCGCTCTGAAGTTAGGCTTTCGGATATAGTGCGCAGGTATTGTACTTTAGAGAGAGATAGCGACACGAACACTGAGCGTGTGACTGAAACAAACAATGCTCAAAGTGACACCCCGTGCGTCTTGCCACCATTTCGACCCTAAAATTGACTTCTTCGCAGCGATCTGAACAAAGTTCAGGGCGGCCAAGAACCGCCGGCCGCACATTCCGCGGTTAGTTATTTTTAAATCATAAGTAATAAAGTTTAATTTAAAAAACCGACTTCAACATCGTCAAGTAATAAAAAAAATAACAAACTAGTGAGTCGCCACTACGATTTTTGACACTTACACTTACGAGGTTCTCCTCGATTTAATTAACTAATGTAATACTTAAAATAAAGAAAGCTTAAAATCATAAGTTAACAATGTGACAAAATTCGTCGTGAACTTGTCCCCAAACTAGTTCGGTCGATCAATAGTTTTAATCAGATCAGTGTGAAGGTACCAAATACGGCCCAAGTGGCCTTACAATAGTTACAATGAGTTTCGAGTTTAACTGGTTGTCTGAAACATGTTTCATAGACCAAATAATTATGGAAAGTGAATGCATACAATACGAAATCACAGCATTTAAAATTATTAACATAATCTCTATTCATGTTTTAGGGGTGTTCGAGAAAATTTAAAAATTTAAATTTATCCAGCATACCTACCTATCTCTATGTAAATAAATTTTAATGATACGAAGCACTAATTGCTGATTTGCATTCCCGATTATTTAACATAAATGTTAAATTTGCTCATTAAGTTTTGAAGGCGTGTAAGGTTGTTTGATGATTTTATCCTTTTTTGTTCATCTGTGATTTTATCACATAATTTACATTTCTATACTCTTATTAATAACGGCCTGATAATTAAAAATTTTATTCTTCATTATTATTCTACTTCACAGTATTATAATTAAACAATTTAATATACGGTCTCCCCACTAAAATATCTGTCAAAGAAATTTTAAGAATAATATCGTAATTACAAGTATGAAATACCGTATTTTACTGTTTTTCATACCGTATGTTACGGTTTTATAAGTTCCATCTTCATACAAAGCTACACAGCTCGGTACACAACATAGCAGATACGAAGTAGGGACGAACGAACGTGTGGGTTTGTAATCAGGAAGCGTGCGATTTACCTACCCACTTACATTAGCTACCAGTATGATACTATTACCGTGGTATCGTTGATGCTTTGATGTTACTGACATCCATGTCCAATTACCATCTAGTGGCTAGTCTGCTCATTTGTAAATTGTGTACAAGACGTTAAAATTATGATGTAAAAAATTCTAGATGTAAATTTATTTTTTAAACGTGTTGCCTATATTGGAACGAGCACGTTACGTTTCTCTACAAAAGAAAAACAGAATCTTTCTTTCGAGGATCCTACTCTCGTAGCCTAAGCTGTATAGCGGAGCTTTTGGCTGTACGCCAAGGTCATGTCGGCAGTACAGAGATTTATTTAAGTTTCGACGCCCTATTTGGCAGCCAGCATTAAGTTTCAAGTCATTCACTTTCTAAGAGATTTTAAATGCGATGTAGTTGAGGAAACATCCGGGCAAGCTAAACATTAACTACTTGGGGCAGGCACTTTTGCACAATTCGACTGACTGAAGTAAAGATTATATTTTACGTTATGAAGGAGATAGGTACAACATTGTTGTTGTGGGTTTTATTTAGTCATGAGTGTTTCATGATAACTCCTGAGATAGCTCTAAGTATTACAGAAGATTGCTTATGTAAACAGCCGACAAACGCGCAGACGAGCCAGCTGTTCTAGAAAGGTGATTGATACGTGGAGCTAATTGGGCAGGGAGCTCACTACAGGGACCTTCAACAGACGGAACCAGACAAGGGTAGCTTGAACTCAAGGCTTAATGGGAACGTTATACTAATATTACTATGTCACATTCTAAGTGGCACAAAAGGCGTCTGTTATTGGATTAGAACATATTATCCATATTTTCTTAAGGTTTAGTGTTTGTGTAAGATAAATATTATTAACTCATCGCGTTCTTTCCAATGGACTTTCTCCGCAAACACTTAACACGTTGGTCGAGACGAGGCGTGACCGTGAGGCGCGTGATGTCATCCCAAACGTCATAATGTCTTAACAAGTTAACAAACCAGTAACTCGCTCTCGCCGCGTATCGAATCTCTTTTTCCTATATTTCTTGTATACCTACTGAATGTAATAAATTCTTTTCGTATCATCGTACCTCATTCTGTGTTGTCGAAACAAAAATTAATTAATGTAATTAATAAAAGGTCGTCATATATTAATTTATAAACTTGCTAATGCTAATTAGGACTTTCATCCTAAATATTGTCATCATAAAAACTTAATTTACATAATATAGCTTAATAATTTATGTAACTAAATGTTTAATTTCCCTTTTATATTGTTTCAGGTCACAGCCCTGGCTGTGCTCAGTACAACATGGGCCAAAAATGCGACAGAGAATACGAAACCGAAACGTCAACTGCACGACATACGAACGCCACAAAATCTTCAATACTCATTGGTGCTTCCACATTCAAGGGTAGCTCACTTTAGAGCTCTAACAAGTTCACGAAGGATTTCTAATGTATCACCCAGAGGAGGAAAACTGCCACCATATGCCGTACAAATGGAGCCTGTGGTCCAGTACTCTCAAAAAGATCCGTTATACGATCCCAATCACGATAACCTGGATGATGCGGTAGTAAACAAAAATGAAATCTACGCCCAGCCAAAAATCTTGAATGTTCACGATCAATCTGCAGAGAGTTCTTTCGGACCACCTTACGGTGCATTGCCTACTGCTCCCCTTTACAGCCAAGAACACCATCCACGTTACGTTGAAGCACCGGAACCCATTATTGAAATCATCATCAAAGAATCTAACGAATCTCTGCCAGCACCACCACCTCCTCCAGTACAAAAGAAAAAGAAAGAACCTGTTCAAGTATTTTATGTCAAGTATAGCAAAGACCCGCACTCAAAAGATAAAGTTGTCTATGAAAAACCTGTGCCAGCAATAACACCTCGTTCTAATGATGAAGACCCACATCATGACGAATATGTTACTGTCACACCTGAACCTTTATACATACCATTACAAACCACGACGTTGAGGGCTATTATTAAACCTGAATCAGAACAATACCACAGCGACAGTAGTGTCAAAGTAACTTTTGGCAGCGAAGGTCGAGGTCACCATTATGGTAACAGACGTGAAGAAAATTCAGAAGATCATGAAGAAACTGCTCCTAGACCAGCAATTGCTTTACCTAATCAACAACCGAGTCATATAGCTTATGAACGCTCGGCGTCCCCTGCACCACCACATGCAGACCATGGTGCACGACCCGTATCAAACATACCTCAGAGCCATCGTCCTCCATCACATGCACAAAGTCGTATACAATTTCAGCAGCCTAATTTGAACAATGAATTCCAATTGCCTAGACAAGGTCCGTCCACGACTCCATTTAGAATTCAATCACATGTTCCCCGACCAAATTCGTTTGGTCCATCACCATCGTTAAGTCCTCATCCTAGTTTTTCAAACCCGTCACCAAGTCCTACTAGTCATTTCGGAAACAATGCCCCGACAGTACCAGGTCCTTTGGGGCCCGTTCATCCGAGACCAAGCAGTTCATTCCACTCTCGTCCGAGTTCCCCTCCATTTGCTTCAAGGCCACATTTCAATGGTCCTCCAAGAGCTAGTTTCCATTCTGGGCCTCAGAGACCTTTCCATCACCCGCAACCACAATCGTTCTTTGACGAACCTAAATATTTACAAGAAAATTATCATACAATAACAACTGATCAAGTGGATTCAGCAAAAGCACCAAGTCATGGTTTTAACATCAGCCCTAAACCAAACCCAAGTCCAACACCGATTACCTTCCTTGATCATCAGAGCAGACCTCAACAATTAATTCCGTATAATCAACAACTTCCTCAGCAAAGACCAGCTCAACAATTTGATTCTACAAATAACAAGCCCACATTTTCAGTAACGCCTAACAGATCCCCATTCTATAACCTTAAGCCTTCTCCACCTCTTATTGAAGATAACCGTCAGCCTTTCCAACAACGTCAACCTGTGCAACACGCAAATCAGCAACCATTTAGTTTTCACCAAGGACCGCAGCCACTCTCTAGACCATCAGTACAAATATCTTCTTCTGATAATATTTACCAGGGCCAAGCCTCATTTTCAAGTCAAATTTCTCCTTCAGCTTCACCGTCGCCATCACCGATACCACTAACTCAATTCCTTCCCCAACAGTCATCACCTCCTCTGTTTAATTTCCACCCTCAACCTTCAGCTACTCCAGAACAGCATCAATTCCAACAACCTACCTTTGTTACTGAGCGATCTCAACCACAGCAGTCACTTGAACAGTCAAATCTTCAACATCAACAAAATATTGGACAATTTGTTCCTCAAGGTGGCGAACTAGTACCAGCTATATCTAAATATGAACAACATATAACTGTTGGGTCAGATGGACAGCCTAATTATAGCTTGACCGACGTAAATCAGCCATCATCTACTTCTAGTCATTCTCAAGAACACCAGTATCAACAACAACAACGTCAACAACAACAACAACAGCAGCAGCAGCAACAACAACAGCAGCAACAACAACAGCAACAACACAAACAGCAGCAGCAACAACAACAGCAACAACAACAACAACAACAGCAGCAACAACACAAACAGCAGCAACAGCAACAACACCAGAAGCAGCAGCAGCAGCAACATGACCTACAATTGCAACAACAGCAACTGCAACAACAACATCAACAACAACTGCAACAACAACAAGAACAACAACATCAGCAACAATTACAACAACAACAACAGTATTTGGACTCAGAACAACAACAAGTGAGACAGCAACTGGCACAAAATGTCCGAAAACAACAAGAAGAAATTCAACGTCTACAAGCTCAACTTGTTTTTGCTCAACAGCAACAGCAACGTCAGATCTATCAACAGGTAGAATCCACTTCACCACAACCTCAATACATCCAAGAAAGAGCCAGGCAACAGTTCTCTTATGTCTCTAGTACCTCATCTCCTCCATACTATCAATCCAGTCCAAGAACAGTAGAAATAAAACCTTCGACTCAAAAGTACGTATCTTCAACAGCAAATTCCATAAGTACAACCCCTGAACCTAAAAAAGAAGTAAAAAAGAAACCTGCAATTGAACTTCCGGATGAAGTACCAGATGATTTACGACAGCAATTACTTTCTTCGGGTATATTGGATAATGCTGATATAAGTGTTTTAGATTATGATAAAGTTGGTGAGACGCCTTTAGAGTCTTTACCGCCAGATCAATTAGCTAACTTCTTCAGCGCTGGAGGTGGTCAACAAATTTCGTCTACAGAACTAAGACCTATCGTTGTGAAACCTAATGGAGATCGCATTGAATCTAGAATAGACGAAAGTGTCGATGAAGATGACCAGGAAATTGCTGCATCCGAAAATGTACCCAGTTACGTTTCTCCCCCATCAGAGCACAAACAAGCTGTTGAAATGAAAGTTGTTCATTTCGATCCAAACACTGCAGAGGGACAAAACATTGCTAAGGGATATGTAAAAGAGGATGCTACTCAAATAGATCCGGTCGCTTTGAATGATAAGAAATACAACAGATATTTGCCACTGAAAGTGAGTGGAAACCAATTTCCACTACCTGATGTACTCAAGGGTAGAAAAATAACATCAGTTGTGGTACTGGCTCCTGTTGAAACCGAAGCTTTAAATGATGAGCATCCAAGGGTAAAACGGGCGCCAGGTGATAGTTTGAAAGGAATTAAGTTTGTAGCTGGAGACAGTCTCCATGATTTACTGAAGAAACCAACTAAAGATAATTTTAAAAAGTGGCTAGAAATTGAAAAACGTACTGCTTCTGATCAGCAATCGGTTATTCTACTTGTTACTGGGTAAGTAACGTCTCTTTCAAATGTAGGTATAGAAAGAAATAATTTTTATTTTAACGTAATATCATTCTACGATTGTCCCTGTTTATTTTATTTTGGGTAAGTATACCTTGGCTAGCGAATCGTGGCAATAAGAAAGCGCGGGATTTTTTTTTAACTGGCAATATCAAGTATAGTCTAAGAAAAGGAATTGTAACTTTTGTATATAATAATATTATTTTGATACAAGTAGTAATAAATAAAATCTATTACCAGCAATGAATAGAGCATTAAATTTGATATAAAAATCTTATAAAGTCCGGAATGTTGGTTTCGAGCTAAGCTTGGGTAGTTCGTGCCTTGTGAAGTTGTTACCATACCTTTTCTACGATAAGTACCTTTTCAATAATTTCAGATACAGGGTACTGCCTGTGAAAAGTACACTGTTCGTTTTTAAAAAGTCTATTGCTATGAAGTAACAGCATAGGCGTGTTATAAGACACAATCCATAATAGTAATAGTTCACAATCCATAATAGTTATAGTTGTTGTCATAATTATAAAAAATTTGAAAAAAATCCTTGTGACACGATTCGCTGGCCAGATCCTAAAATATTTTAAATACATAATTATATTAATGGGCAAACTTATACTAATTTTGGTAAATTTTCTCTCAAAACAAAAAATGATTAAAATACATAGTGCAGTGCAAAGCGGCTTCAAAATCTGATAACTCTGTACCAATAAGTAACTGTTAATTATTTTCTTGGTGAATATTGAACAACAAACCTGGGACCATATTTTGTTAATTGCAAGTGCATCACGATTTGAGCATCACGATCTGCACTTTATCTAAAGATTGATTATCATGTTTATAATGTGATATATAAATGTCATATTACGCACTGAAATCTCATTGGTCGCGTAATTAGTATGGTCTTTGGCCACAATCTCCACTCTGTACAATATTGTCTCATCAAATATTTATATATTTTCGTTTCCAGGAATGACAAGCCAGAAGAGCGAGAGATCTACATGTATGACATCGCGTCAGGAAACGTGAACAAACTAAGTGGTGACCTTTCCAACGCCTTTGTTGAAGCTGCAGAAAACAACTCTGTCAGCAAAGACATTGAACAACTTGCTATAGAAGGAGAGGGTACTCCAGAAGACTTTAAAAAGAATAATGACGATAAAGCCGCAGAAGGTTCGGAAAATGTGCCATTATTTGTAGATTTATCAGGAGTTAATTTAGATTCAGAAAGGACCAACCAGGTGTCAATAACATCCGGCTATAGCAAAACAAAACACGGCAGAGCAATAAGAAGACATTGATAGGTACATATAGCGCCGTAAGGCTGCATATGTTTGTAAATAGTTTAGCATTAGAATAACTAAATTAATGGCGACGTGATGTTATATATTTAGCTGTTACTTTTTTTACGAAAGTGATAATCAGGTTGTACAAATAATAAAGACTTTTTGTAAAGTTGTTGATATTCATTATGGTTTTTATCCTCAAATAGTTTTTATAACTTAAATTAATTACCTACTTACTGAAAAATGATTCAGACAAAAATATTCGCAATAATTATGTAGTTAATTGTAATCAGTTGGATTCGGTTACATTTTTTTGAGGTGACCATCTCAGTCCTCACGGGTAGCAACGCATCTGCGTCCGAATTAGAGCGAGATTCTTACTATTATTAAACTAACGGACTATTACTAACATTAAAATATATCAGGACTAACTATTACTAACAGTCCCGCCCCAGGCCTCATACTTACTAACAAATTAATGTTATAACACCATCTGCTAACTGAACTAACCATCTAACCAACCTAGTCCCCGTTTGAGTCTTGCTCTAAGTCGATCACAGTTATCATGGGTGGCAGCGGAAGGGTGATGCTGAGAGGAGCTGCATGCTCGTTTGCTACCATAATTCCATAAAATATCAGTATTTTTAGTTCTTAGAAATTTAAAACAAGATTTTGCACGAAGTATTTTCACCAAACAGAATATAGGTATATACACATCGATGTTTAGTCCTCTTCTCCTGTATAAGTTCTTCATTATTCGATTAATTTAACATCGAAACAGAGTAAGAAACATATCCGAACAAGATTTATCCGATTTTATTCCTGGTAATGTTTTTATTGGCACATCACTATTTGAAGGTTACTAATAAAAGCATTCTGTCACGTCAAGTCACGTCACTCACTTCTCAACGTAGCTGTCATCCTCTAAGAATTGCAATTATTTAATGTTAATGCCAATTCCGAAAATTTACAATCTCTTGTTTCATAATTTAAAAGTTTTCAAAATAACAACATAATGGAAATAACAGTTATACGTGTTTTGTTTAATAATAAGTAGCTAACACGTTATAGCAACATTAAAAATGTATTTTGACAGATAAATAGTAGCTTTTCACGCTATTCACCTTGCGTTTCTAGCAACACTGTTGACAAACGTCAAACATATGGATTATTTGTGGTGGAGGACGTATCGTAGTGCTAAATTTGCCGTCTTTATTTTCATGAGTTTTTATTAATTTTGAATATCGGGTATCATGATGGAGGGATCGTTGAGCAAATGGACAAATGTGATGAAGGGGTGGCAGTACCGGTGGTTCGTGCTCGACGAGAATGCTGGCTTGCTGTCATACTACACGGTAAGTACAGTGACGTTACAACAATACGATTGCACCGAAAAACTGTTTTGTGAACGATATATCACAATATTTTGTAGTATAATATATGTGACAGGAAGACCGGTTGAAGATGTTCACCCATGCAGTTTATATTCTGCATTTGAAATGGTTATGAAAATATTTTTGTTTACATAAAGTTGGTTAGCCTGTTTGCTAAACAATCAGCGGCTGCTTTGGCGCTGGTTATCTTAAAGATGAAATTATCATGTCTTGTATAAAAAATATTTTTAGTATTCAAAATATAAAAAAGCTGAACTCAATCTCCTGGTATCAATAGTTAGCTGTAATCATTTGTTTTATTTTATTTATCATGCTAGGCTAAGTTTTAAAATTTTCATACAATTGAATTAGATTTCAGAGCAATTGTTTATTCATTTTTTAACGGCTGGTGATACCACAACACCAAGTAATTATTATCTTCTTCCTATCATAACTATAATATATATACATGAATTACTTGTCAGTAGCACTGCTGCTAGTGGCGAAATTGTTTGCAGTGAAACTGAATCTAAGTGTGAATGAATAAAATGTTTCTAAGACCTGTTCTTAGAAACCTTGAAACCAAAATAAAAAAAATCTTTTATCTCATGTCTAGAGATTGAATAATCTGGCAATCATTTACCTTTACTTGTTTAAGAAATAAAATAATATTGTTATGGATTTGAGTATCCAGGTTTCCAGAAATCCTGGTATCACTTGAAGTCCTGTAATTGATATCAATGTGGTCTACTTAAAATATTCATAGAATCCATTGTAAAAAAAAATTAATTGAATAATGCTTACATATTTACTCACACTTATTAATAAGGTTACTTTGAATGTTTTTTTCTTTACTTTTATTTAATATGTTTTGAGGTAAAATACTTTAATAGTTAACCTTTTATTGAATAGATAATGTTGAGCTTGGGGTCACAGTTTGTAATAAATAAAACTCAAAATTTAAAATAAACATTATATGAAAACAGGTTTCGTAACTACAGACTTAGGTATTTAGGTAAGTTTAACTTTATTTACATACAAAAATAATAACTGTTAAAAAGTTTCTTATGGCTATAGTTTGTTAAAGGACATTTTCAAGTATTGGACAAATAAACAGCCATGTTATTTGTTCAGCATGGTTATGAACACAGGTGTTGAAAATGTACATCATTTTAATTCCTCAATAAAATTTGTAGGTGTATGTGTTAATTTGATTTTTTTTACAATATAAAATCACACACATTTAAAGTTATTTAAGTACTATTTATAAACTTAAATCAAATACAAAGAATACAAAATACTTATAGTTGGTAATGAATTACATTGTTTCAATAATATCTGCATCTATAAAACTAACTGGTCTATGTATAAGACATAGGAAACATTGAAAAAAAGGGACCGGAAGTTTTAGGGCCAAAAGAGACCAAAATTATTTATATTAAAATTTTCGTCTGTCTGTATCTATGTATGCACATCACGCAAAAACTAATGTATGAAGTTTGTTGCGGTTTTTATAGTTAGTTGTATTTTGGATTTACAACTTAAAAACTGGGGCATGTTTCATCTTAATACACCAGTTAGAACATTAGATAGTAGTAATAGTAATTTAAAATAAAATAAATTGTTTCCTGAAACATAGTGGGGTTGGTTACTACTAAAAAATTATTTAAATTATGTTCTGATACTCATGATATTTTGTCTCCATTGCCATTCAAACTATTTCTATCCTTAATATTTTTGGTATAATTTTCATTAAAGAAATTGTAAAACATATAATAAACTAATATGACGTTTGGGAAATATATGACACTGACTCCAAGTGGTGCTGGGCAGCTTGGTAGATAGACTTGAGCACTGTATACTATCATAATTGTGAACTGGACCTGAAAGAACGAATGATATCACGCAATGAATTACAGTAAAATTGTAAGTATTTGACGATCTATGTAATAATATAAATAGAATGTAAATAAATTATTTGGTATTGTAAATAAATAAACATATAGACACTTATGCTCTTGCACTAGGATTCCCTGTCTCGTGGATTACTTGTATAACACAAATAAGGCATCATTAACACCAATGACCCGAGAACTGAGAGTATATAATTATTATGTTATATTAGAGTAGTAGTACTGTAATATTATACTCTAAGCCCGAGAACAAAAATATTTATCATCACAAAAATATCTGCCGGCCGCGAAATCATTATACCCCAGAATACGTATGTATATGTATAATAATTCTAATCATAGAATTTCTACACAACATATTATTATTCTTTTTAATCTATTGTAGATTAACGATAAATGAGTTCTCCGATACCGTCCGAGAACGTCCTTGGGTTCCAGATCCCAATCAGACCTGATCAAAGGTCTGAAATGGTTACATCCCAATACGCGACTTAACTACATAATTAGAGAATCATCATAATATTGCATTATGTATAATTACGATCGTAACCATGTAAAAATTCCACGAGACCCCTACTTTCTATCCATAACATAGTTTGAACAGGTGATAAGATTAGTTGCGTAACAGACGTGCGCAATTAAAACGATTGACCACGTTGAACTTAGCGGTGGGTTCTGTATAGTAAAAATGTTTATTTTAAACTTCGAACATAGATGTGTACAACGACATCTAGTTTAAAGATTTAAAATTTTCTATTGACTTTCCTGATGCAGTCTGGAGTTGAGAATGCAATTTCGAGTCAGATCGCAAGTTAAAGACCGGAGCAGATTGAAATTGAAACTGCCTATTTTTGTTATTTGTAGTCTTACAATAGAACTTTTACGTGGCAAGATGGAAAGTCTGCTTTTTATACCTTTCCGATCTATTCGGCATAAAACCGTAAATAACACGTTGCCATGTTTTGTCACTGTTACAATACAGAAAATGGGTCACCCATAACCTCGTTCTTTTTCTTTTTATATAGTTTAGGTAATAAATATTATGCCACTACGTTAAAGACCTATTACGGTTCAACGGATCTTTTTAAAGGTCATACCAATTGAGTCTCCTGCTTTCATTTTGGCCGGAAAAACGTCGGCGATGCATTTGATCTTATTGATGTCCGTGAGGACTTGAGGAGTGACCACTTATGAGTCTGCTCACCGCGTGTGGACAATTTATATAATACATATATAAAAAACCGACTTCAAAATAATTCAAATTTAAGACTTGGTTTTCTCATGAATGCCATTGTCAGAACTGGACCAAATTGAAGTGGGACCACACAGAAAGCACCAGTTTTCAAATAAAAAATAATCATCAATTCGGTTCACCTAGTCGAAAGTTTGAGGTAACAAACAAGAAAAATACAGTCGAATTGAGAACCTCCTCCTTTCCTTAACTCGGTTAAAAAGGCCAGACAGTGTAAGCCGTAGCTTTAGTAATAAGGTTTCGGTCTGTACGGAACGCTAAAAAATCCATGAACATAACTCACCATTTGCATAATAGTAAGCCACTTCTTGTATTTGATTAGCACAGCTTTCACCGCAGGGCTTCCCTCCGAGGACAGCAGGTAGTAGCTGTACATGATTACATGCACCGCGTTGTTGATCATCGGCGAGAACGAGGTTATACCACCTGAAATATTAAAAATAAATAATAAATAACGCTACACAGTCATAGCCCCGCCACACACTAGGTTTCCCTGTGTCGTGGGCCCAGACTAAGAACTTGAATACTGCATGAAGCGCTTAAGCACGTTAACATTTAGATTATCGTCAATTGAAACCATGTCTGTCGGAGTTGGGCTCGGCTGACACTGTTTCCTTTTAAAATGAAAGATATTCAGACCATAGTACAGTATCCTGGCCAAATTTATCTGGCCATACTAGGTAATATTATAAATACGATAGTAAGTCTAACTCTATGTCTGTCTGCTACCTTATCACGGTTAATCTGCTTAACCGATTTAGATGAAATATGGTCTGGGCATAGTCTGAGACTCGGGAAAGGTCATAGCAGAGTTTTTATCCTGATAATATTATGTTCCCTTGGTTTAACGGTATTAAGTAGTTTTTCGACTCCAGCGTGAGCAACGCTTAGTTAATAGTCCTTGTATAATTTAACTAATACCAGTTCCGTCGTTCAGCTGATAACTTATTGACGGCGCAGGACACTATTGTCCGATACTTTACGAATCAACACTTATCGTTCTGGAAAGTATAACCAATTTGACTGATTTCTAATTCAACAAAAAATTTCGTTATTAATCATCTTGATATCCTTCGACTAGTAAGTCGACTTCTTCATACGATAACAACTTTGTAGAATACCGCTGTTCCTATAGATAATGTCAATGATAAAAAGATTTAGAAAAACGATAAAACTTGTGTACAAATAAAGAAACAAAGATAACAAGATAGCTCAGAATGGCTGGGCGGATTTAATTATCTGCTTCTGCTTTACATTCTGCTCGTGCAGCCGATAGTAACATGATACAGCGAAGCAACTACCCAAACTAATAATGTACGATCATAAATGGTAATATTAGGCACTTGTAAGTAATTTAAGCTTGCTTCGCTTCGGTATCTTTTGGTT
The DNA here is from genome assembly GCA_905404295.2 of Ochlodes sylvanus. Lineage (NCBI taxonomy): Eukaryota > Metazoa > Arthropoda > Insecta > Lepidoptera > Hesperiidae > Ochlodes > Ochlodes sylvanus. Next base: position 7,964,152 of record FR990142.1, on the reverse strand, counting down.
TCTTGATTGAGTTTGCTTTGAAGTAAATGTAATCAAATGAAACCTAGATAAGATTGTGCGTTAGAATTCGTCACTTATAAAAGTTATTGGATGGTTTTTGGAATTGTATAAAAGTTTGAATAGGTTGATAGCTAAGAATGACGATTGACAATAAAAATAATTATGTATTTTTTACATTTGACATAAATCGATTACCGAAATAAGATTATTTATTTGAACGATTTTACTGCTTCAACTTTGTCGACCTAGAATTTCCAGAAATTAAGTCAATATGACTAAAAGAAGAAGAAACGTTTAGGTATAAACCCAGTCTCTGTCATATCTATAATACTATACAGATGTCTTTATAACTCAGAGAGACTGCCCAAGGACACTAAACTAATAACGAAAAATCTAATAAAGACTAGACTAGATTATACGAATTTACTAGTTCCTTAAAGATGTCTTCGCTCGCAAGTATCACGTATTCGCTGAACGACCGACGACAGAACTAATCTGATAACATCGTAAAACGGCAGTTATATTAGCCATTAATCCTATTAGCTCAGCTAAGTCTGTTGGGGCTCAGTTACGAAATATTCATAACAGAACTATTTCGCTTGTACAGTTTTATTAGTACTAAACTACATAGCATCATTATTAAAGTTACAGAATTTGCAGCGTTCTTTCGTGATCATCTAAAGTCTATATTGACCCCAAGGAGTCCATGTCTAAGTAAAAATGGGGGACCACGGTCGATCTCATTTAATTAATTTTGCTTCCCACGAATGGCGTCGTAAATGTAAAAATAACTCATCTCTATAAGTTACGTTTTTATTTTCTCTGCATGTAGGTAAGTTTTAATTTTGGAAAACATATAATATTTTTCCACGATAAATTGTAGCCTTTGTCAACCTTTTCGCTGACAAGCTAGACCTTCATCTCATCTGTGAAAAATTTGAATATTTGAATGATTATTTATTTGTGATAAATGAAAATATCATAATTATATAACTTTTATAACGAAACTATTTTTTTTTCGCAATAATTCCAAAGTTATATCAAAATAAAAATTATGTTTTGAATCCAGTACCGAAGACACGCCGACAGCTCCCGAACAAACTCGAGCGCGTGTGACGTCATAATGTTAGTTTTCACTCATTGTAGTTTATATTGTGATTGACAAGTCAATATTATTGACAAGTCACGTGTAATAGCCGTAAACGCTGTAGTGTTATTGAATAGCTATAAGATTATGACGTCACAACTATGCTTACCAATTGTGGCACGTTCATAATCACGTGATTCTTTTTTAAATTTGATCAATTTTTAATTATTTATAATTATTTGAAATAACTTTTTTTTCAAGTTTTTCACATTAAATATCAATATTATAGCATATAGTCGTATTGGAGTGTGTAATTTTCATTGCGGTTGTCTTGCCTTACAAAAATGGTTTTACTTCTATTACTGTGCCTTTTGATCTTGATTACATCACATCAACGCCTCCAAGTTCTTATATTTTCTACTGGCCTTCTGAAAATTTTAGCGGCCGCAACACAAGGTGAAGTTATTGCGCACTTTGAAAAAGATTGGTTTGGTTGTTTCCTTCATCCGACTGTTCAAAAGAGTCCTTTTAGGCTGTGTCAGTTGTGTCGAAGGCACGTAACTTTTTATTAGGAATTATGGACTTTATTTTGTAGAAAACAAAAATGGACGCTAGTTAAAATGCCATCACGCGAAGAGCGCTGGAACAGCGGTAGCGTGACGATGGCCAGACTTGATGACATTCATTCTGTTATGTCTGGCAAATACTTTTACATAACAAGTAAATGGCGCTAGATCCCTTATGGTACCTGGTATAAGTAGGTAACTTATAGTTTTTTGTATAAAACGCTAAGATGCAATAGGCGTGACGAAAGATTTTGAAATTTTATTCCGTAATGTGGGTATACATTTTCTGATTACGAAAAAACCTTTATTTCGGTAATAAACTTAAGTTAACGAATAATAAAGCCATTTTTCTAATATTTTTTAAATACGGCGCGAAAACAGCTCACATGTGTCATGGCGACGGCTCTGACGTCACGGTTAGGTAAACATGTCATTGTGTCTATGGCGTAGCGAAGAAAGTAAACAAAATATTAAAATAAGTCGGGTGATAAGATGAATTCCAAAGTTTATAAGTGGTGTGCAGTACCGCAGTGTCATACCACATCAATAAAAATGCCCAACAAAGTGTTTGTAAACGTTCCAAACAATAAATTAAGTGGTTAAAGCTCGCGCGGCGAAACCCGAACGACGTATATAGTCACGAATTCGACAATTTATTTCTGTGAAGACTACTTTGATGTAAGTATATTATCCATATTTATAGGTTTTAAACTTAAAATGTTTCTTCGACGTGAAAAAGTAGAAATATTGAGGCTACTTATAAAATAACTAATTTATTGAGGTTATGTTTCTTTTGGTCTTGGCTATCATTCTTAATAACAATTATTTTAATCGTTTACTTTTCTTTTTTCAGTTTCCAAATGATATGGAAAATTACATAGAGTATCATGTGATGGGGTCAGTATCACAAGTATGTATGAAACCAGGATGCATGCCTCATAAATTTATATGCCAACCAGACAGGAAAACACGAACCTCTGATACAACAGAGTGATCCTACATAGCTAAGAAACGAAGAATGATGATTCTTAAAGAGTGTAAACAGGAATTTGAAGAAAAATGTATAGTTACAGAACAATCAACTTTTGAAGAAATTGCATCCGGTAGTCAGGTACATATATATAGTATGAACTTATGTGTTAGAATATAGCATTGAAAAAGTTAATTTTATTCTGAGTGTTAAACACTTACATACTAAGTACAATCAAAAGTACTTAGATTTTTCTGTGACCTAGTAATCTGCAATTTATGTTCATGATTATTTGATTGATTTATATGACATTTAAATAAAATATTTGTTTTACAGTTCAGCAGAATGCAGAAGTTCCCCAATCAAGAGTATCAGATAAAACAATTCGAGTAAACATATTAAAAAAAATCAGAAGTAAAGCCAACCAAACACAAGTCAGTTTGGTAAATCAGATGACATCACCCTCAAAGCCGTTTCTTCATTCTGTATCTACATCTCCATTTAAAATCAAGTATCATAATATTAATAGTAAACCATCAAGATCAAGTCGACATTATTTGAGTAAAATTGTTAAAAAATAGAACAATCAGATAGTGATACATCTTATACTCCCTCTGTAACTCTCACAGAATCATCAATATCTTTTCAAATGATTCTTCTTCAGATTGTAGTGAGATGATACAGGATGACAAAAGACGAGAAAATTTAAATGCCTTAGAGTGTACCTTGAATAAAATTAAAAAAGCCCCCGTTCTTATATTGGCAATTATTTAACTTGTTATTATTTAGTTAACTTGATTCAAGAACAGACAAATATACCATTTCACCATATTTTTACTATAGCTTGTGGTTTGATTAATATACAAGATTCTCTAATTAAATAAAACACAAATGAAATTTATGCATTTTATTTTCTATTCTATACTTTTATATAACAATGGATACACATGGGTTTTCCAAAATTTAATAACACAATCATGGCATTCAATTGATATCACTTTTTCTTCATCTTCATCAACCATCAACGTAACAGCATATAGTTTTGAGTGAACTTTGTGCTCTGGGCAGTTTTGCACTTTACTGTACAAATGTTACCTTCCCGTTTTAGTTGCACATAACTGATTGCATCATCCCCATAATGATGGTCTTGAAGATCTGAAATACGTGAAATGAATTAGAAAGAACGTATTTATAATCAGAGACACACACATTGACTTGGTGATTTATCAGATTTTCAGTGTTTGCTATGAGGAAATATATTTCTAGTAGGTACCAGTACCTATGTGTTTTTTATTTACAAAAATTACTCGTTTTATAGGATATTAACATGGTATTCACTCTAAAATAGCAACTTACAAGCTGTGATGGAGCTAACCAAGGAGTATACAAACACTACGTTTTAGTTAACTTCAAAAATAAACAATGACAAGTTTATTGTAAAAATAACCTATTGAAGTAAAATAAAATAAACTCAAATGAGTTCGATAGGTATATCTAATTCTTGATTATATCTAAGTAACTTGTATCTAGGGTAAAGATAGGTGAATACAAAATTTACTTACAAGTTTTGACGTTTCTGAACTCCTTATTTGTTGTGAGGAAATCGCCCAACATTACTTAACACATGAATCCGAGGCTAATTTGAGCTATTTGCCTTAATAAAGCTTGCTTCCATTGTAACAAAAGAGTCTGTGGAGTGGTGTCGATAAATCACACGTGTGACGTGAAAGAATACAAAATCAATCCAAGCAAAGTGCGTATTCGTAACAAAACACAGTTCAAGTGAAAGTGAAGTTTGTTTGTTTTGTTTACTGACTCGTGACGTCATACGCTGTGATTGGTGTTTCAGTCAAAATGGCCGATTGCAGTATTTTAATGTTTTATTTTATTGAAAATCTTGATAATTTCAATTATTTTATAAAAACTAAACCAATATTTTAAATTTATTTAATACTAGCGACCCGCCCTCGCTTCGCTTCGGGAAACTTATTAGTTTCATGGTTCTTTAAGAGATGGCGCTAGGCGTTCTTATTCTTTAAGTTAGGAAGGTTCACCCCTAGATGGCGCTGTGCTTAAAATCCGAAGAAATTCCATACAAACTTTCAACCTTTATTTCAACCTCTTCATCCCTTTTTGTCGCAATAAAAGGTAGCCTATGTCCTTTCTCAGGGTCTAAAAATTGTCTGTGTCAAATTTCATCAAAATCGGTTGAGAGGTTTAAGCGGGAAAGCGACACAGACAGACAGACAGACAGACAGACAGACAGACAGACAGACAGACAGAGTTACTTTCGCATTTATAATATTAGTAGGGAAGTAGGGATAAATTTTCCCCTAAAAACATTAAATCGACCATTTTTTGATACTGTCGTCATGCCTATTGTAGACATATCAAACACTTGTACAACATAAGATAAATTACCTTTCAAATTTACCTAAAATAAAAGGAATTCTAACGGATCGCAAGACATGTTTTTCTTCACTGTAGCAGCAGATAAAAGATGCCTTTGAGACGGCAGTAAAACTTTCATGACACATCTCAATGGGCGTAATGCCGTTCTGCTGTAGTCTACGCTACGCTGCGATGTTTTCGCATTGCAAATTGGACGATGCGTGTAGCACCGAGGAGCCGGATTTCGAGGTATGTCCATTAGGATCCTTTGCCAATATTCTGTTGCCGTTTGTATTGTTTATCCGCAGATTCCTTCTCGTTCGTGTCAAAATTGGACGCTTTATCTGATCTTAACTGATACTTTTCTGAAATGTTATATTTAAGTGGTAACATAAAGTAACTAACTGTAAACTACTAATGGTACGTGTAAACTACCTGACTGTTGACTACCGTGTTAACTGAGATGCTAAAGATTTTAAATCTTCGAAAGTGGTGAGAGTAAAGACAAGAAAATTAGAATATTTTATTGGCAAAGTCTGATCCCTTGTGCGTGAATTTGAACTGAAATTATCCGCTCACAATTATTGGCTAACCGAGGTTTTGTGCAATTTAGAGAGTACTCATCGGTTTGCTCCTTAATTAAGTTAGGGGTCTGATTAGACATCTCAACTTGACCCTAATCGTTTAATGAACGAGGAAGACATCAAGAGCCAACGAATTCGGTTTTTGACTTTATTATTGCGTAAGACATCAAAGGCATCTTCATTTACTGCTGTCGTATGAAATCTTTTGTTACGAAGTGATTCTTTAGGCCAGTGGTTTCAACCCATGAATGGCCCACTACTGACCACGGGTCTCATACCTGAGGAGGCATAGAGTCAGTATCTATCTATATTAATTATAACGGGGCCGAATATATTTACTTTAGTATATGTACATATTAGAAAGAAAAAAATAAAGAAATAATTTAGTTCGCCTAAAAATACATTTTAACAATAATCTTGTTATCTTATTATTGAATATAAGATGACATAAACTAAAAATATTTGCTGGAATTTACGTCTGAAAGTAAAATATATTATGAGTTAATCATCTAGATAACATTAAATTTTATAGTGAGAAATGGATTTAACTCGCGGAACAGAACATAAAACTAGTATAAACATTAATGGTGAATAATGTTTTGAACGACTTTGTGAAAAAGAGTTATAGTTGACCACAAGTGATCTCTAATTCAAAGAAAAGAAATCCTTGAACAAGAAAATGGGGCAACCACGATATTTTTACGCTCGATAATAATGATTAATCATTTTAGATTGGATGCTGTTGATAAACGTTACGAATAAGTTTTCTTAGGAGTAGAGCGTTAGATGAAATCCGGCGACATTCACGTTTCTAAGACGCGGAGGCGTATTGCGTGACTTTATTTGTCCCTGTCAGGAGCAATAAAAGTAGCACGATGTATCTTTCTACTGCAGTATGTTCTTGGGTACTATAGGAACTGAGACGACAATATTGTACGTAGGAACCGTATTTGTAGACTTTTTTGCTTACTGGTATCTACTTGATGTCGCGGTATTATTTCACAATTTGGCAGGGAGGGGCATATTGGAGACTTTTCGTTACTTTTAATTTCAGGTTTCCTTTTGTACAGATATTTTAGTTTCCCAAAACATACTTCATTGAATCAAATTCCATTTTCTAGTAAATCATCTTTACTTTTTGGTTTTCGATTGTCTTCAGTTGTATAAGATTTGATACTTATTACTATAGTTTATTTGCCTGCTTACACTACAATATTCTTGATTTAAACTTAATTTATTAACAGTATTTTGTTTAATGCCTTCCATGTATTTTTACTTATTTTCTTCTGCCCTACATTTGCGGCGCTTAAAAGCTACAGTTTTTAATGTGTTTATTTACTGTTATTACTTCGCCAAGCCTTTTGGCCGCTCCCTCGGCATGAAAGTAAAGCTTTGTCACATCTCTTGTTGTATTAAACGCTAGGTTTATCTGACTTTTATTAAATGTTTTTGGTGATTAATTAGAACTAAACCAATTTTGTACAGAAATTTACGGAATATCACTTTCTGTCACGTGTTTAAATTTTCATCTAGAATTAGGTTTTGTATGAAAAAATTAGAATACGTTGGCCACGCGTGCCTATTTTATTTATTTGTCAGAAAAATGTTATTTTATTTTATTTTATGACGACCCAGTAGCCTGGTTGGTAATGGCCTTGCCTGCTAAGCGAGGGGTCCCGGGTTGGATTACCGGCCGGGGCAGATATTTATTGACAGATTTGTTTGTGGGTGTTAGTGATGTGTTATTTGTGTTGTGCGTGAGTGTATTAGCGCGCTCAACACAGTTCACGATTTACGATTGATTTCAAAATAGTCTATTTCTTGTAATAAAAAGTTGTAAACTTGTAAAGTGTACAACTTTTACAAATATCTACCCACAAGGAGAAATGCTGGCATTATGTCGGAATCCTGAAAATTTTCAACTATGAACATTAAAATATTCCAAACTAAACCCAACCTTAAAATTCCTAACTAACACGAAAAATACACGAAATTCCTAACTAACACGAAACTCATAGCGGCCTAATTAATTAATCTTTTATCAACTGAATGTAGACTGCGTTGACTTTGGCTACACAAAGGTTAAATAGAGAGCAGGGTTAAAAAGGAGGTTTTATTCCCCAGTGCTACGTAACGACTCTAGTGCCTTTTTGCTTCGCTCAGGCTTAAATACGTACACGTATTCAACACATTGCAGTGGTAATAACTTGTATAGCTTTAGCACACATTGAAACAAGTCTTCTAAACAAACTACTTGTTTCGGTCACCCTCGCTTTCTTCTTGGTCGGCAACGTGTCACAGGGTCGCCTAACAACTAGTCTATGAGGTAATTTTTTAGATAGATATAGATAGATTATAAATGCCGTGCATTTTAATTAGAAAAGGGAGATTTAATTTACTTAACCCCCACAGTGCATTATATTTGGCAGTTATGATTGACAGATGTCAAAATGGCGCAATACCGAGTGACGTTATCATTACATTCGCTTCATACGCTTGGCCGTTTACCGTGAATAATACGTAAACATACTCGCACACACTTTCACCAATCCCCCAATCATACACATTTATTTAAAAAAATATATTACAGACGGTTTCTTAATAGAAAGACGTACTAGATTCCCGTCATCATTTTTGTGTCTGAAAAGGAAAAACCTGCGCAGACATCCCAATTAGTATACACAAATAACTTAAAGATACCACTTCAGCTCTATCCTCTATAGAGCTGAAGTGGTATCTTTTGGCTTTTGACTTTTCTATTCAGATAGTATTTGAGAATCTTTAAAGAAATTCCCCGTCAGACATCCTCAAAGAAACATGTAATTAAATATTTTTTAAAAGCACCATTACGTAATCCGAGTAACAGTAAAGCTGAAAGTAGTTTGGCCACTTTTAATCAAATTTGTTAATACCCTTAACTCGACTTTAAGTCTTACCTTCGTATTTTGTGGAACATCAAAGGAATAAGCTTCTAAAAGAGCTTTTCTGTTAAGAAATTAAGCTGTATTTTCTTTAAAATGCTATGATAGAGAGGAGGAATACATTACTTTATTGAATTGAATGGATTAACCGTTTGAAGACTTGCAGAATTACAGGCGAATAAGTAAAATTTATGAATCGTACTCACGTAGGGTTTTGTACGACCGAGTAATATAAATAAAGCTTAACCTTAGCGTAACCATAAAAATGAAGTAACTTAAAAAACGATATAACAAGGAAATTGTATTCTAAGAAAAATTAAAGGAGAACTAAATCACTCTACAACAGCTTTTCACCTAGTAAAAAAGTATGCGCGTGTAGGGTACGAGGTGAAACTTATGACATATTTATATGTATTTTTTTCGTATTAATTTATTTTTATTTTATTTTTAAACTTTGACTCTTATTCCGACTTCGATTTCAACTTTCCTCTACTCCACTCCACTCTTCTTCAAGAAAAATGGGAGTTATGGACAATGGTGAGGAGGACACGAAACATCGCACAACGTGGAGATGGAGTAATATTAAACGCTGCATGATGTTTTCTATTTCACAATGATTTTAAAGAAGTTTCAGTGAACAGTTTCAGTGATCGCTTCGTTGATATACAAAATTATACATTTGTATCAACATCGCAAAACGTGCGGAGGTGTTAATATATTTTGTTATTTCTTCCAAGTGATTTCATTTTAAATTGGTTCGCTGATAGCTTTCGCTATAGTTTATTGAAGAATTTTTATTGCTTTTTTTATTAGCAATAAAAATGGGATTTACCTACCTGTACAATAATAGTCTGCCGAAGAACCCTTTTCACCTATTGGTAATTTTAATTATTAAGAGGAAGAGGTTTTTTTATAGCCAATAAACGAGCAGACGCGCCAGCCGATGGTAAGTGGTTACCATAATTTAGGATATCAGTAACACCAAGAGCACCATGCATTGTTGGCTAACTCAAGCCAGAAGGTTAGTTGGTGGCTAGCCAGGGAAGCGTCACGAAGTCAAGAGTTCCTTGTTCTATTATCTCATTAGTATGTTGAAGATATTATTTTTATGTATGTTCGCTTATGATTTTCTTCAAACTTTAAATTTGATTAACCACTATTGTTTAGTAGAAAAAATGCTATTTCAATCTTGTTTATTTCTTAACGCTGACAGCTACGTATTGGGCAGAAAACAACTTTGGCTACCTAATGGTTAGTGGGACAGGCGAATTATAATTCTGAGAATCCTTAATTGCTGAAGATAGGCGTGGATGCGTTTATTTAAAAATTTTAGTTCCAGTGTTTCCCGTTGGTCAGATTGATCTACCTATGGACTAGTCTGGTCAATGAATATATTTTGCTCGTTGTCTCTGATCTGATCTGATCTAGAAGTACTGATTACCTACTGTACTTTGTATATATGTATATCATGCTATAGGAACCATATAGATGATGAACGTAGAAAAAGTATTTTTATTTCATGATTTAGTCTTCCCCCCTAAAACGATACCTTTCAAGATAACTCTCAATCCCAAGAGTTGGTAATAAAGAAAAATGTTATCACCATCTGTTCACTGATGCATGTTGTTCACAGGACCAATCAGTTCACGTGTACTTTTTAATGATACAGTCCTTTGATGGTCTATAAAAGCTGTTTTATTGTTCATTGCTCACTCTGCATCCATTTCGCCAGTTTATTTGCCATTAGGTTTAATATTAACTGCTTGTTGTAAATTGTTAACGGGAAAATAACACGTTTAGATTGCAGAAGTTTTCTTAGCTCGGATTGTGGTTATTTGGACATAATAATTGTTATTTATTTGGGGATTGAAGTGGAATCTTAAAGACCGGGTCATAAATAGTAAAATAAAGGTTATTTTACAAACTGTTTCAGCTATAGTTTATTAGAAGGTATACTTTGACCGTCTTAGCTAATATGCCGTCTTCTTTTCGGTATAAAATCGGGAATACAGCTTTAAAGACCATAGAATTATTATTAACCATTTCTTTTTGAGTCCTTACTAAGTACGTAAAAAGATTCGAATATTGATTGTGTTATCGTTTATTTCTTTACTGGTAAACAAGTGAATCAGGTACAGATTTATTATATTTATAGATTGTTACGCAATAAACTTTCATGGCAGTTCTCATAAAATGTTTCCATTATAAACCTGTCATCCTTAGTATCAGGCGATGTTGAAAAGAACATTTCAATCACCGACATAACATTGTATACTAATTATATCTTGTACAGCGCATCTATTGTATCTTGATTTTGTTTTGGTTGTATAAATTCCCTTATCTCTAGAACTGCCAGTCGGATTTGAAAAAATCTTTTCTTGTACGGCAGCCACTGATGAAGGCTACAATTTTTAGTTAGCCTTGCTAGTTGTTATAAAAGTATCAATCCCAAAAGTCTACGTATTAGCGTATACTGTACTCGTTTGATGACAGACAAAGCACGAACAATAAACATTGATTGCCATTAATGTAGACGCTTTGTACTTTCTTTTTTGTGTTAATTGTCATCTTATCTATCTATACAAACTATAATAAATCTGTAACCGATCGCTGTCTGTACATGGAAGAGATATGAGAAAAACTTTTACTAGAGATCCTTATTAACGCAAAACAATGATTTTTAGAATGTTTGTCCGTTTGTCTCTATGACACATGTTTGAAACTTGTGGTAGATGACCGGATTTGTCCGCGACATGTACGGGAACTTTTGGCCTTCTCTCGTTTTATAATTTGTCTGTTGTTTGCACTTTGCAGTTGTTTGTATGGAAGGGCGTCCTCTATACTTTTAAAGCTCGTTAGTTGTTTGTTGATGATAAAACAATATGAAATTAAAATTGAATAACCATTCGAAAAACTTTCACATTTATAAAATACATATCATCAATATCAAACCTTGTAACTTCTATTTTAAATACCTATTATTATATTGAATTTAAAAGTAAAGTTTTTATTTTGTTACTTAAATGTCCTAACTTTTTTTGAAATGTATAGTTTCTTTTTATTCTGATAATGATGACATTGGTAACCCTGTTTGAAACGTATGAGAATTGCAAATTCAAGTACATTTTGAACGTAATCAAGTTAATGGCGAAACCAAATCTACTTAGATTTCCAAGATTGGCGTGTTGACTTTGATAGGATTGGTGTGTTTTAATTCTATTACTTCGAAAATCAACTTTCCAATCAACGATATTTTTAAGGTAAGCAAGTATCAACCGATTGTGTCGCATGATGTTTAGTAAACATTGAAAACTAATTCAATATAGCACCTGCTACTACTCATAATTTTTAATGGATTAAGGTAGCCACTCTACTAGTCCATACTCATAGTCTAGTACCACTCTCATAGTCTAGAAATACGTTACTTTGGTAATAGCTTTGACGGTTGTTTGCCATTTTCCGACGCTGGCAAAGCCATCGGGAAAGCTACCAAGGCACACGTCGCAATTATAATGCCATTATTAACTTCCACCACGCAAGAGGGTCTGCCGGGACGCGTAATGGGCCAGTATTTTGGTTCCTCGAACACTGCCAATATTTTAACTACACCATCAATATTTCTGACAACATCAATTAATCGTTTAGTAAGGGCTGATTTGTTCTTTTGCCGTCCTTTGATGTCGTTCAGTATAATCCCTTCCCAATCGAATATTGATCTGTTGTTCTTAGTCGGTCACAGTTGTCATGGGCGGCAGCGGAAGGTGGTGCTGCATGCTCGTTTGCTACTTTAATTCCAAAAAAAAATATTGAAGCTTTAACGACTGTTACGTATAGTTATAAAATGTCAAGTTATTGCTGTGTATCAGTTGAAGTTGAAGGAAGTACTATAAACTTTATAAGTATCGTTGTTTTCTACATATCGGATCGAACGTGAAGTTCTGTCGACGCAACTTATGCCGCGCTTGTGTTGTTATACACCAGGGTCGATAATTTTTAAAACCAAAAAAAATAATAGTAGGATGAAACCCAATAGAAAAGGAGCGGAATATTATAAAAATGAAAGGAAAAATAAATTACGGGCGATCTGAGGTCGGGAAGGGGATGGGGGTGAGTTTTTAAGGGTAAAAAACGGTTTTTCTCGATTTCCGGCAAAACTAAAAGTCCTATCGAAAAAAGTCAAATGGCAAAGTTGTAGGTAATAAAAAGATCTAAAACTTTTGTATTTACACTTTTTTCACATAACCTCAAAATTTATGTGAAAAATCCAAAAAACCACGTTTTTGGTTTTTTATTTTTATCTTTTACAAATATTTTTGTTTTTTAACGAAATTTGGTGAAAACTTACCTTTTTATGTCCCAAATACGCTGTAATTTATTTGATTAAAAATATTTATTTTTTCACCTTATTTTGAATTAATATCGAAAAAACACCCTAATTTTCAATCGAAAATTCACCCGTCAAAATATCAGCTTTTTTCAAAAAGTTGGTATGGTTTCTGTTCGTTGAAATCTCTACTTTCCGATGGTGAAAAAAAAAATATTTGTTACTACAGTAAATCTTCTCAGAAAATGCAAAAAATCAAAAATCAAAAATAATTAGTAGATTAGTAGATGCTTTATTCTGATTACGTTATTCATTACAATATTTTTAAACACATTAATCTTATCATTCATAAATACCTTATCTTCAATTCTAATCACTTATCCATTAGTTTTTGTCTTTTTGATGGCATTTCTTCATCGTTAGATTCGTCAAACATCTCTGATTCTAGTAGATCTTCGAAATCTTCATGACTATCACCTTCTTCCTCTCCAACATTATTTCCAGACTGCGTTGGTTCTTCTTCCACAATTTCTTCCGAATCATTAACTTCCTCGTAGGTTTCTTCTTCAATATTGGAGCAATTTTCAGAACCATGACAGTTTGAACATAAATGTGTGCATTTTAAACCATGTTTTCGGCAACCACATTTTAAACTGTTACATCCAGTTTCACAGCTGCAGCAAATAGTTTTGAGCAATATTTCCGGAATTAATTCTTTTTGTGTAAATTTGGGCATAATTCCACGTTGACATTGCTTCCAGCCCCAATCTGTTGCTGTTAGTTCGTTACCCAACCAATTTTCGAATTCAAGTTTGTTTTGATTTTTTGCATTTTCTGAGAAGATTTACTGTAGTAACATATATTTTTTTTTCACCATCGGAAAGTAGAGATTTCAACGAACAGAAACCATACCAACTTTTTGAAAAAAGCTGATATTTTGACGGGTGAATTTTCGATTGAAAATTAGGGTGTTTTTTCGATATTAATTCAAAATAAGGTGAAAAAATAAATATTTTTAATCAAATAAATTACAGCGTATTTGGGACATAAAAAGGTAAGTTTTCACCAAATTTCGTTAAAAAACAAAAATATTTGTAAAAGATAAAAATAAAAAACCAAAAACGTGGTTTTTTGGATTTTTCACATAAATTTTGAGGTTATGTGAAAAAAGTGTAAATACAAAAGTTTTAGATCTTTTTATTACCTACAACTTTGCCATTTGACTTTTTTCGATAGGACTTTTAGTTTTGCCGGAAATCGAGAAAAACCGTTTTTTACCCTTAAAAACTCACCCCCATCCCCTTCCCGACCTCAGATCGCCCGTAATTTATTTTTCCTTTCATTTTTATAATATTCCCCTCCTTTTCTAATGGGTTTCATCCTACTATTATTTTTTTTCACTTTTTATTATTTTTCAAGGCTTCTACCCTGGTCTATTATAACATTATTGAGACCGCAGTCGGAGGTTTTACCACTTATGACATACTTTTGTGAGTGTCGTTGTGTTACAGAAAAGTGATGAAAACAGATTGTCCAAGATCCGGAGCTTCGACCATTACTAAATGTTTTACGCAATGGTTACTGTGCCGGACAGTCGTTCGATGGATTCTGGCTTCAACCCGCTACTGAGCACGGGTCTCTCCTCATACTCGAAGAGGCCTAGAGCATGCTCCACCACGCTGATCCAGTGCGGATTGGTGGAGGGGTTAGTGTCCAACCCAAGTGTCGGAAATTTTTAAGCCGCCCGAAGGTATCCGACATGGTTTAACGACTGCTACCAAATGGTAATAACCGGGACCGACGGCTTTACGTGCCCTCCGAAGCACGGAAGCGCTCAAGAAATTTTACCACTAGCGGTCACCCATCCGACTACCCGCTGTTGCTTAACTTTGTTGATCACCGCAAGCCGCCGGGCTATTCGCGCTTCTATGCTGATATGGATTCTAGCATTGGCTTAATGGATTCTAGGTTCAATTCCGGTAGGTGGAAATTGTAATGATGAGTTCAAATTTTTGATCTCGGTCTGAGTGTGTTCTTGCTTTTCTTATCCTACTGTGTAGCGTTATGTATTTACACCGTCATATACTACGACAAGGAGTGTTTGTATGGAGATACTATGCCTATAAACAAATCTGTTGCGACGGCGGCGTGTCCAAAGTACGCCCCCTCCCACACATGTCGCAGGTAGCATGCTCGAAAATCGCACGACTTTTGATTTTTGATCATACTCAAAATAAGCATGCCTATTTCAAGCAAAGAACACATACACATGCAAGTAGCAATTGCTCACTAATGGCATTGCTTTCGTGCTTATAAAAAGCGTGTCTTTCTGTACCTTTAGAAAGGCCGAGTATTCCAATATTTCTCGTAAAGGCTTATGACGTAAGATTCTGTAATCTAACGCAGATTGGACAATAGAAACTTATAACAGGCGTTATGTAAAGCAAAATCTCCGAAGCACAGAGTGGCGATATTAATATGCAAACGATTTATTAACGTTCGGCTGGGCAAAGGTTTCCCGGTACAAGGGACGACTTTACGGCTTCGAGATATTGAGATTGCATATTTAGTTGTGTAAAATGAATACTGAAAAGAACAATATTATTACGATATAGTATACATGATACTATATCTATGTATAAGACTACAAATTTACAAATCACACAGATTATATTTTCCACACATTTATTAAAATACGTCCAACATTGCCAGCAGAAATTCAACAACTACCTTAAAGAAATAGAAGCGTAGTTTATTCCCAGGTCGCGTGTGGCGCCTGCTTGAAGTGCCGAGACGCTCCAAATAGAACCCCAATTGCCTAGTTTAACGCTCAATTTGCAAGGAAAAGGCAATTTGACGAAAAAAAGTGCTAAAGGAATTCTTGCTAGTATTCTTATTTGACCACGTGACCGATTTAAAACAGGACTGGGTTGCTTTGAGTAGGGAAAACAGGCAAATGATAGAAGCGGAGCGAAATAGACTGAAACACCCAGAAATACAAGTATGAACCTATATCTTACGAGAAAAGGAAAAATGTAAGAATCAGCGAAACGAATGACAAATACCGAAAGAAAAGGAAACGGATGTTTAATATGTAATACCTTATCTTTGTAACTGATTTATTGGACTCCCTGAAACATCACGTTTGTACACGACTTACAATGTGTAATAGTGATTACAGCTATTTTAATTGCGGCAAGGGACATCAACAACCTCCAGACGCCGGTCTACATATAAGCCAATTATGGCCGATATATTATGAACCAGTTTACGTCATGTGATCGATGCCTCAGAATCCAATAATGTAATGTCGAACGGTGATTGTGGTTTTAACGGATAGGTTCGAAGCTTTGTAGATATATTTACTTTGGTTATTGTTCCTGCGCAAGTTGCGCCAATCTGTTGGCGCAATCATTTCGGTTTATACGAATTTAAGTCCTATTCCTACTAATATTATGTTTGGTACTCAGTCACGTAAAAATGCTTGAACGGGTTTTGATGACATTTGGTACCTAGACGATCTAATTAATTGGCCCACCCCGGGAAATAAATATGTTTCCTGCGAGATTAGTAACGACGTATACATCGCACGTGTACACATATAAACTGCAAATGCACTTATGCACGTATAAACATGACAATTATTAGGGATACATACCTCCGATATATTTAGTCCCACACCAGACTATGACGAGGGTACTGACGTGATGGTAGACGTGTAAGAAGGACGCCTGGCGAACCTTCTTCCTCAGGAGGAAGAAAACCGTCTCGCAGAGCTCCATCAGCTTCAGTATGATCGTCCACCAGAGGAACCGGAGCATCCTGAGAGCCTCCGGACGGTCGGAGTAGTCTGGTAGCATGCAGCCGAAGTGGTACGTGGTGGTCCAGCCTGATGTCATGATCTGGTAAAAAACAGTTCGTTCTGTTCATCGTATTACTTAATTTACTAACCCAAGCGTGCTAATTTGTAAATGCTTCAAGTGCGTGCTAATGGAATATATGGGAAAAAGTTTGCGTGGATGTCATATAGTATATATTTTGTTTGATAATAAGTTAGACTGAAATTGTAGCAACTTCAATAGGGATAACATGGGTGGGAGTCTTCCAGAGGTTCCTGGCCAGTGTCCCAACAAAATGTTACTAGCAATTAAATTTTATATAAGTATGTATAGCATTAAATCACGCAATATTTATTGTATCTAATTTATGATTCAGAGTCGGATGATGGTTACAAAATGTTGGTGTAATGTTTTAAGGGTTTTGCATCAGATCAGCTCAATATTATTATTATTTACAGTAACGTTGAACTTTCATTAGACCAGTTACTTACCTAGGTATTACGATATTAGTAATACCTCAGGCGTCAGTAAAAGGAATCCAAAATCTAAATAGTACGAATGTTATGTTTGCTCAACGTGATGGACCATCACAAGCCCGTCGATAGTCATATTCTCGTACTTGTAAATCGTGGAATGAACATCCTTCTGAGGTGTTGCAATGGCGACTCCCCTGGTGTTGCTCGTGTCCATTGGCGACGATGACCACTTACCATCAGATAGCTCGTGTGCAATTTACGTCAGCCCTTCAGGCTTTAAAAAAAACAAGCTGTTTACCTAGTTTAGGCGGAATAACTTTATAAAGCTCTTTTGCATATCGAGATGGACAATCCCAAGTTCTTTATTTTGTAGCTGCTCTTTGGGTGATAAATACCTCATGGATGGTCAAGTCGGCTAGAACATTCTAAAACATTATAATTATGGTTCTGAACTCGTGATTCTTACTCGGACGTAAAATGTTATGAACCTTGGAAATCAACACGACTATGTACTTTTTATGTTTGTTTTATGTTTCAATGGATTGGCAAGGCACATTCGCGTCAAACGTGAAAATTAGAGATGACGGTTATATGGTGCAATGGTTACCATAGCGCCTATTACCATAGCTTTGTCATATGAATTGTGTAATGACGTTTAAGTTGATAGTATAAGTTTTTAAGGAAAAGTTTATTTTTTTGCGCATTTAAATAAAAACTTGTTTTATGTTTTTAAATAGTTTTTGTTTCGTAGGTGTTCGTATTTTCAGCAAGTCCTTTCATTTGATACCCATATTGTGGGAGTGATTTAAAAGTAACTCGTCCGCTATTTTGTGTGTCCAAACTAAACGTGTATACAACATATCAGCTCAATCGTTTGAAGATATCTGCTTCAAAATTGAGTTGCAAGATTCCAACCGAACAAACATACATAGTTACATACATACATGAAATATACATTGCAAATTAAATGAAAGCTTTTAATTATAACTTGACCTTTTCTCAGTCTTACAAATCGAGAGAAAACAAAGTGCCGGCGAGGGTGATCACCGCTAACGAAAATAACCGAACTAATTTCCCCGCTGACCTTTGCGGTAACAGGCGTACGGCGAATAATTTATTTTAACCAACTCAAATTTGTTTAGTCTCTTTAAAGAATTTTCGCCTGCCAATTTTATATTGGTTTTAGTCGTATACCTACGTAGTTGGTACGACGACGCGACAGAGACGATAGAACGATAGACGAGAGAAATGAATTTTATTTGAATTTGTTTTTACACTTTTCGAAAATCAAACTACGCCATCGCTTAAATAAGTCCCTACCGTAAGTGATCTTGAAAGAAGAAGCGACAGGAAACTCCCAAGGAGTTTTTATCTAATAACAAAAGCAAAATATAGTTAGAAAAAATGAAACGATTTTACGGCGTAAACATTCCACTCTGGTAGGTACGACCTCCGAACACGAACCCCTCGCGAATCCAACTTGAACTTCACCATTATTCCAAGTCGCAAATTTGGGGTTTGACAGACATATAAACCCAATAACAACGCTACAATGCTCGCATTGTCGGATTCTACATTTTGCGCCTCCTCTGCCGTGAAAGTCGTTATGAATTTATTCTACAAACAAGGACGTAGAGCCCTTATGAATCTCACCAATTTCCATCACAAAGGCCGAGCACGTATTTTTGTTATTTGATTTTGGTCATTCGCAGCTACGAAAACCAATTAGTTTTGGATTTGTAAAATAATAAAATATACCTGTTTTATTCAAGTGCCTTTGGCGTTTTATGTTTTGCGATTGATCGAATGATTGTGATACTCGTAACTTTATATTGTAACAGACACTGATCGAGACAGTATAGTCCACGAGACTGTTTAGCCCACGATACACTGTAGCCCCCGAGACTGTGTAGCCCGCGATATAGTGTAGTAGTATTAATTAGGCTACCACCTTCCTGCCTGAGTCGGTCTCCAGGCAAGTTGCCGTGTTCCCGCTGTTGGCTTGAGAGCCAGTACTTTCTTCCTTTTCTTTTTTGGTCGGCAAAGTATTGGTGATTTAAAGTTATATATATAATAGAAATAATAACAATATAATAATCGTATTTATCGATACAAAAATTGTATAAGTAATATTTTTGTCCGTCAATCCGTATGTGTGCCACGAAAACCGGCACACGGATACTGACTCAACTTGGCGATGTGTATTATGTTGAGTCAACGATACTTTCTGTCGGAAAATGCGTGGGTTCTCACGAAGTAGGAAGTATAATGCGTTTCGAAGGTTTACACATAAGTTGTAGAATACACACACTGATTAAACAAAATATTACGTTTTCCTTTAAACTCATATTTCGATTCATAGTGATAAAACGGATTCGTAGACAACTCGTCAAGGAAATTACTGAACAAAGTATTGCAGCATTAAAATATGAGAGCGTAAGCATTGAAATATGAGTTGTATTGCGTTTTTACGGTTGAATTTTTGATCGGATCGGAGAAGACCGGAACTATTCGACGCCTCAACTCAATCCCGGGTGGATAAGTAAGTATATCAAAGAAAATGTTGAACATTCAACCATAAGGAATACGATACAAAGCACTTATTTTATACTTTCGTTTGCAATTAATCATCGTCGACTCGGAGTTGTATTGATGTAATGTACGTAAACCTTAATATTTACAAAAACAAACTTACTTCTTTTATTATTTTTCTCTTTTATTTCATGACAAAACCCTGCCTATTTTGTTGTTACCGTTGAATTTTTATTCTCATTTCTATTCAAATTACCTCTAATAAATTGTTACAGTGGTACGGTCCCCAAGTAGCGGCTAATTAGACTTGGTACTTAAATTAGAGCTCGCCTGTCGAATGAACCGTGAATATCTTACCTAATTCAATAAATTATAATTTAGTTTATCGTATTTAACTGATATCGGATTGAATTTATGCGTCTCCGTAGCTACCTAGGTATAATATGCACGATCGTATGAAAAAATGTCTAGACGGCATTCTTTAAATTGAAATAAGTGTTGTTTGTGAATAAATTAAACTTAGAACCTACCTACAAAACATTAATTAGAACCACATCCAAATTCGTTAAGCTATTTCTGAGATGCGCAAATCTTTCATTACTCTTCATTCTTCCACTTTTCATCGGTAAAGAACATCTAGTAGGTACCTAAATAATATTAGAAATTGTAAAAACAATTCTCAGAAGCTTAATATTCCAATATTACACAATCATCTCAATTTGATTTATTAAATTGAGCACAGCGAGGCGCCTTTGGTTAGCCCATTGGAGCTTTACGGGCTTCCATTCGCAGCGCATTTAACAATTAACTAATCAAGTGTATTGATCGGCGTAACTGTAAACCTTTCGCGGTGTTAAACGAGCATGCGATTATGCGATTTTGCGACTTGACAGCGACAGTTTTCGGTCATCATCATACAAAGCTCTCGCCATACATATTATGTACTTTTTTATAATCTGAAGCTGATATCACGCTAGCCGTAATACGATCCAATAACACAATATACATACTATGTAGTTAATGAGCACATGGCAAATTATACAATACATAATATATGTATGCACGTTAATTGCGATGGATCACAATATTGATACAAGGTCTTTGGTGGGTGATGCACAAAATTATTTGGGTTATAATTTTGCTTTAAAGTAATTAGGTACATTTTAATGAAGGCTAACATCAACACATTCGTATAAAACCAGTCAGTGTAACCGATTGTGAAAGTTTGGGGATGTTTATGGAAGCGATCTGTTAGATAATAAAATAGTCCTTCGTTTTAAATCCTCCCATCCTTCCATCCTATCATCTGTGTCCTAGCTAAGCTGTTCCGTTTCCTGGTAGACCCTGGTGAACAATAAAATCTGGATGTTACTTTACGTGATTATTTAACGTGTGTAAGTTACGTTTTCCCTATTTTTCTCTCCGCTCTCTCCAATCTGTCACTTGATCCGTCTGTATATCTACCGGGGTAAAGGTTTGTTTAGAAAGGTTTTCTTACATTTTGCTGACTTTGTGTATGTCGGTAATTCGGTATCTTTGAGTATCACATTTGCATTCCTATCACGTTGGCGGGTAGCCTGAAAGAAATCGCTACGAAGCGATAAGGCCGCTTGTTGTTTTGTATTTCTTGTATGTTTCATATCATTTAAAAGATTTTATTTAACTTGCAATGTATGTATATTATGTATGTATGTAAGTAAATTTCTATGTCATATAAATTGTGTAATAATGTTATAAGTTGACCTTTTAAAGGAAAAGTTTATCTTTTGAGCGCATTTAAATAAAAGCTGGTTCTGAAAAAAGTTTTTTTACTTTTAATTTATTTTGTATTCTGTGGCGTATAATAAAGAGTCTACATATCTATGTTTTTAGATAATTAAAATCACATTCATTATCTAACTTACCCCCCAGGTCACAACTGCATTGGCAACGATCTGTAGGATGTTGTACCACTTGATAATCTCCCTAAGCTCGAACGGTCGCCTGTGCTTCATGAACCTTGGCAACACCAGCTTTATTGTAGCGAGGTACCAGGCTATGATGGTTATTAAGGGCCATGGTGACGTCATCAACTGCCAGTCCTTCACTCGGGGGTCTGTAAACAGAATTAGTGTAGTGTGGTGTTTTCCGATTATCATCAAGAGATAATGTTCTCATCCCTTCAAAGGATTGTAGACCTTAACGTCTTTTGTCTATAACGCAATCACGGTAAATTGTAACGTACGCTAATTCC
Source organism: Ochlodes sylvanus (assembly GCA_905404295.2). Classification (NCBI taxonomy): domain Eukaryota; kingdom Metazoa; phylum Arthropoda; class Insecta; order Lepidoptera; family Hesperiidae; genus Ochlodes; species Ochlodes sylvanus. The sequence continues at coordinate 7,942,229 of FR990142.1, read as the reverse complement.
TGTAATGACGATATAATCCATAATGTTTACGAAGATGTCGTAAATAGACGACTTTAAAATGTCAAGTAAATTGAAAATACAGGTGAAGTGAACGGGCTCCACATAATCGTTATGAAACCGAGCTGTTATGCTTCAATTATGAGAACGTCCGAGCGGTATTCAATTGAATTTAAATTGTAGTCAATAATATTATACAATTTTACACCTAAGTCGGACGGATTAGAGATATTAGATAGATTTATGACATTGCGGCGAGAAGTGGAAGGATTCTTATGTTTTGGTAAATGACACCTTGAAGTTAGAGAAGTAGACAACAGGGTTTTCAATATCTAATTTTATATGTAATAATAGATATAAGAGTCACACCACTTCATTACGATTCCCTGTGATGCAGATATCATGGACACGGAAATAATATTTAGCTAAAACAAAGGCTGGAGAACATGATCTATGTATATCGTAAATGTTTGATTTTAAACTTTGATTATCACGAACACTAAACATTTTAAATGGCTTTATTTAATCCATTTCTCTCTCGCATCTCACGATTTTTGTAAATCACGTATTTTGACCCAATTGTAAGGAACAGGCAGTCTCACTGTGAGCAAGAGCCATGCTAATTGATCGATATATTAAAAAAATATTCCTAAGGTAAAGCTCACGGCTGAGGTAAAAACCTATTAACTCTCATTCAAGGAAGGGAAAATGGTTTAGGCGTTAATCGTCCATCTTCGTCGATAGTTGATCTTAACCTGTAACTTGTACAATACTGACAGGTGCATCTAACTTCAACACCTGCCTCTGTGTAATTACCGTGCTTACATATGTCAAAAAATATTGTAGCTATACATTGACTTATTACTATGGACGTCGGGTCCGCGCTAAAAAATGTCCGAGCCAAATGAGCAACAAAACGCAAGGAGAGCAACAATTCCGTGTTCACGAATGCAATCGAAATTAAACCGTGACGTAATAAATTTAGTGTTTAAATTACCTTGTTAACTGCATGACATAACATGACAAATGACTGGGACATTTTTTTCGCGATTTTAGTATGAGATTAGATGTCCATAGTAATAATAAGTCAATTTAGCTATACTTTGTTTTCATTGATTGATTCGAACACACCACCTGGGCTTCAAATTTATTGGAAAGATGACATGTTAATATCGCATTTATTACTCTCATTACTCTTGCATCGATCATTTGTGTCTCTTATTCGATACTTAACTAGACTGGTTGTAAGTCATAGAGGATATTTATCTCTTTGGCGAGAACTGTGACAAAGACGTGTACCGTTGCGTGGCCGGCCAAAAAAGAAGGAAGAGGAAATAAATGATTAAACGCTAACACACTCGTACCCCGGACCCCCTGCACTAAGATTCCCTTTTTCGCGAGTGACATGGTCAACACAAATACATCGCTAATACCCATGACCCGACAAACATTTACCTGTCACACAAATATCTAACCCGTCCTTCGAACCCCGGACCCCTCGCTTTGCAGGCGGGGCCACTATCAACTAGGCTACGGAGAGGAAAGAAAGAAATAAAATAATTACTCTTTTCTATTCAAATCGCTTCAGTATTTTACATGTAATAGCAGTCACTAAAATTAGTTAATAACGTCACTCACTCTTCAAACTGTGTAAGCTTGAACTTTAACTTTCGATCGTTATCTATAGTTACTAGTGTAAGGTCCGAGGACCAGTCACGAGCCGACGAAGCATTGGCGACCATGTTCTAGCGATAACAGCACAGCGTGATGCAAATTGGCAACGTTCGTACGATGTAGATTGTCATCTCTTTGATCTTATCTATTTAAATAGAGGTCTTAATTTGGATGGAGATTTGAAAGAAAAGATTTACGAGAGAAGCGTATGTGGCTAGGTTTCCATTTCACGAATTATAAACAACGTCGATTATTTCTCTAGTGCGCCGAAAGTGATGCAGACTCTAATTCAGTCGGATCAGAAAACGACTAAATACTGTTAAAATTATCTCGAGGGAACGTATCATCGGGATAAGAACTAATCTAACTATATCCATACCAAATTTCATCTACCTTTACTAATCGGGGCATGAAAAGGTAACAGACAAACATACCTAGTTACCTATTAAGTATATATTAGTAAGGATTCAAACAAAACAAAATGTACACGTTATACCTTTTAAGTGAAGCTTACTACAAAATAATACAATACAACTGATTACCGACCTATCAAACAAGACTATTCTGTTATTGCAGTGCAGAAGGCAAATTGATATAATCATATCTTAACCCTCAAAGCAAATAGCTCCTGTCATCATTAATGTTCCCATAATGCAGCGATTGCCTAATATCTGATTAAATAATAGTTTGCTCCAAATAAAAACAATTATTGATCATGAACCACTTAAGAGGTTTTGATTAAATGATCGCTTTGTTCTCATCGAAAAATCTATTCGTTTTAAGTGCCCTCAGTGTTACAGTTTTGTGGTGAGCGGAGTTCAGCCTTCGTGCATTGCGAAATCATCTACGTACTTATGTTGTTCTGTCGGACTAATAATACTGCCGTTCTTAAGCTGTGGTTCATTATTCGATATCTATACAAATAAAAATTTAGTGTTGCTAACTGAATAATTTGAAATAATTGATATCTGTAACAAAACATCGCACACACAGCGAATTTGAAGCATTTATAATATAAAATACAAGATTTGGGCCCCACGTCGCGATTCTTTGGTATTTAACTTATTGCAGCGTTTAATTAGTAAGTATCCCGGTTCATTTGTGCCATCTTGAGAAGTCAATGCTCTTTATTTTCCAAATTTGTTCGTCCTGGAAACCTTCGCTGGTTATTTGCTGACTAATTCATTTAACAAATAATTATTTTTTCTGTTTTTTATTACTTCAATTTTGACATTATTTATAACAAAAACTATTTAAGGTAGAAATAAACAAGATGGAATATAATACAGTTTTTAGAATAAATATGAAGGATTTAGTCAGTCATACGAATAATTTAGATCATTTATCTCATTTCGTTGGCTTTCCTATAGTCGGGGTTTAAAACTTTTAAGTAAAGTTATATCTTGTCCATTAACGTAAAGTTTTCAAGTATCGATAAATTGATTTCAATGCCATTTATAAAAGTATAATACAACGCCTCTATTGATGTCGTGTCGTTTTCTGCATTCAATTCATCACTATCACTATTCGACGCTGTTGTAAGGTCAAATGCTTGATCCAATCTCTTACAGTTCAGCCAAACCGCAATGAAACAAATAGATTAAATCTTCCATACCGACTGGAGCGATACGATCTTCATCGAATAACATAGGACCAGCCTTTAGTCTGATTAGATTATGTATGGCCCTATTAAATCGATTCACGCGTGTTTTTTATTGAAAAAAGCGGACAAATGAACAGAAGATCCACCTGGTGATTAGTAGTCACCGTCGCCTCTCGGCATCAGTGAGTGCAGTTTCATCCCGAGGGTACTCTGGGCTTGGTGATGAGCTGAAGCCCAGCTGGCTTGCTACCACCCTATTTCTTGAGTCAGCCTCTAAACGAATCGTCGTGGTTTGCTGATGGGCCACGGGCGACGGTTACCACTTACCATCAGTGAGCTCGTCTGCTCGTTTGCCGGCTGTTAAAATAAATAAATAAACGTAACACAAGGCATCACCGATGTAAAACCGGCAAAGATAGAAGAAAATAAAGAAAGAAAGTACCAATATATCTCTACCTGCTCTCTCGTAGAATACGATATTGTAGATGCGTGACACGGTCTCCATTTTAGCAACGGGACAATCCTGTCGACGACCGCTCCTTACGAATGTTAATGCCCTTTGTGGGAATATAATCTAAATAACCAATGTGTGAATTGAATTAATTTAGGGTATATACAGGTTGTTATAATTTAGATTTGTTTTCCTTCCCTTTCGTCCCCGCCAGACGTGCGATTTAGAAATAAATTACCGGGGGCTTTTATTTCTAAATTTAATCTCTATCTAATTATTTTTCCACCTTTTCCTAGCAACAATTATAATTCTCTATCTAATTATTTTTCCACCTTTTCCTACCAACAATTATTAATTGCATAATAATTGTTGGTAGTTTAATTATTAATTGCATAATAATTGTTGGTAGTTTCCCTTAAATGTTTTACCGGGAACAACATTAATATCTAATACATGTTATATGTAATTTATGATGAATTTGGGTTCAAAATTATCGGACCTTGGTACGAAGGAAAAGATTTGACGACCCCGTAGCCTAGTTGCCCTGCCTGCGCAGCGAGCGGTCCAAGGTATGATGCCCGGCCGGGGCAGATACGTATGTGACAGATAAATGTTTGTTATCGGTTCTTGGGTGTAAGCACCGACAACACAGCCAATAGACTCCTAATGTTTGATTTTCCATATGGAAAACATTCAGACGACTAGCTAAGGTAAGACGAAGCGGGGTGACTGTCTAATTCAACGCTGTGATTGGCTAATTCAAGGCCACACGAAACGTTCGAAAGAAATAGATTAATTTAAGCAACGGCAAAGAATGAGACGGCACGAATTTATCAGTACTATAAGCCAGATGTGTTGTTTGAAACCATTCGCCTGTTATTAGGAGTCTATTGGCTTTGTGGGCGGTGGGTAGGTAAGTGATGTGTTATTTGCGTTGTCCGCGACACAGGGAACAGCACTAGGCGCAGGTATGAGTGTGTTATTCTTTATTTTTTGTTTATTTAACGCAATTATCAGTTTTTTAATTTCACTGTTTCTAAAAAAACTTGAATATATTTATTACATAATGTTTTAAAGAAGCTCCATGTATGTTAATGCATTTATTAGCAATTCATGATACCTATTAACCCTTGATAACTCACGTACGATCACTTGACGTACGAATATGAAACATCACGCTTATTATCCTAATTTCGTTCAAACAAAAAAAAATTGTTAGCAGGCATTTAGATGTTAGAGTGTATATTTTAACAATTATGTTTCTATACAATTATTTTCACTTATAATATATTTTTTTGTTAAATACTTGAAGTACCTACATGAATAAATTTTAAACAAATAAAAATGATCACAGTTTGTGACTGTCCCAGAGCCTTCATTGTGCGTAGACGTGTGCTATTCGTACACTGTTAATGTAACAAAATTACACGTCATTAGTTGAGGGTTAAACTGCGGTCGATGACCAAAGTTCCGTAACATTGTATAACAACTTGGCTTACGGCGCTACTTAACTAAAGCGTAACACTTTAACAAAACATTCCAAGATTCGAGTTTGAACATTACATTACAATTACTCACAAACTGATATGCTTCAGCCTGTAAAGTAACAATCTTACACGTGTTTTGATGTTACAAACGCTCGATCTCACTATAACTTATACTGTGCTATAACTGATCACTGATTCACTGATGTAATGCTCAAGTCTGAGTTGTTACATTACAGGCGAATCCTCCTGGTAAAGGCCTTGGTATTACAATTTATATAGTTACAGGTTGCGCGCTGTAAAGCTCGGTTTTAATGATGTAGCTGTATTGTTATTATCGAATTTGAGTTGTTACATTACAGGCGAATGCTCCCGGTGAGGGAGCGCCTTTATGTTTTTGCGTCCTCTTCCTCATTAGTCCATGCATGATGCACATTATGTTACTCGTACCATAAATATTCACCAAAATATCACAAACTATTAAATATTGAATAGTCCTTTTCAGCGGGAACAGATATATTTCCCGAGTTAACTAGTACCTATCCTAGATGTTGTGTCATTTTATACGTTGTAAAATTATGCCGGATATCATCTTACTCGACTCAGTGGTTTTTAGATGAAGCCGTATACGAAAAAAATGATTTCGCTTTCGTATCGATAACAAGGTCTACTTTTATTATCATTATATTTTAAGTACCTATTAAGTTACCTACAAATTCGGTCCACGTACTGTTGTATAAGCTACCACGTAGGATTGGAATCAATTGTACGAAAATTAGACGTGTCAAAGAAGAAGACCAAGTGGACTTGTTTTTTAAATTTTTACGTAACTAGACAATAAGCGGGCAGACGACCCATATAATAAAGTGTTCAGTGCGATTACCGTTTTTTCTGGCTTGCCTACACTGCAGCTGAAACACGTTTGAAATATTTCAAGATTTATTATAGAAATAATAGTCATTAGTTACTAGCCAGGCGTGCAAAATACGACCATTGCAAGTACTTTACGAAATTATCATGAATATTCATCAAAAGCATTTTTACAATTTATTTTTAATAGTAAAAATAAATATGTAAGCATATTGTTTACAATCAATGCTGTATTTTAGTGATTATGGTAAATAAGTGTGTTGATTCGGTCTCGTAAAGACCATTCGCCATTCCAAGTAAATGGTTATATGAGTATATTGTTTGTTTAATAAAATAGGATTGAAAAAAACTATACCTACTTACTAATCTTCACATCGCATAATCAAAATTTAGTTTCGAATCTAAAAATATTTTCTATTTGATTCCAGTCAAAAGAGAAGATGACCAGAGGTGTGAGACGCGGCTGCGTGAGGCTGCGGGCGGCGGTGATAGGCATCGATGATGAAGACGACTCCACTTTCACCATCACTGTCGACCACAAGACGTTTCATTTCCAGGTAAAGACATCTTGTTAAAAGAATCTGGACCTACAGAAAGTAAAAACAAGTTTTATTTTGTGGTAGGATTAATAAAACGATTATACAAACCTGGAAAGATTGAAAAACATTCAGCAAGGAGCCCATTTTCTTTAACAGAACTATCAGCCTGAAACATGTTAAAAAACCATTTGGTCAGGCGGGCAAAGTTTCTTGAAATTATCGTAATGGTTGAACAGAGTGAAACAACAAAAGCAACAGAGGGAAACAGAGTGGTAACGGAACGGCGAATTTCCGGTTTCAAGCCGATTTATCATTTGCTTGACCGGCAACGCGAATTCACATGTTTATAGGATCTCATAGATCTTAAAACACGCATTCGAACACGTCAAATGTGTACTAGGGGTTACGGATATCCATGGACAGTGATGGCACCTAACTGTATCTGTTCGAAAAAAAATCCAATTAAGCTTATATTTTTTGCTTCTTTCATAAATGCACAAAATAACATGTATTGCAAGCATTGTTTCGCCGATGTGTCCACATTTTTGCATAATAGTATGTCAGTGAGTAACTCTTAAAAAGTGGAACGCACAGATGTAGATTGCAGAAACATTTCCGGATACTCCGCAACTATTCCTCGATGACCTCGGCTCACATTTAATTCGAATGATTCACACGGTTGCGCCTTTCTCTCGGATTTCCGTTCTGGTTAAGATGAGCACGAAACGATTGATGTTTACGGCCTGAACATCTTGAAATTTAATATCGTTTTCTGCCGAATCACGACCCTTCACATCAATTTAATAACCTTCAGTCGAAATGAATTAGACTTCAAATTGATGTATTCGTTAAGTATTCTTCAGGCGTGCAAGTCATATGCCTTGTAATTGTAAGGTATTATTAGAATGGAATTAGTGGTAAAATATTCATAAAATATATTAAATGCGTAGTAACAAGTTAATTTACTTTGCTGCTTCGAAATTAATTACAATACGCGCATATAGAAAAGTTTCCGAGCCTAATTTTAATACGTTAATTAAAGAATCATAAAGTTATTTCTGCTGGATAAAATAACAGCACTCCTAAAATATGGGTGTCCAATGCCACCCAAGGTGCCTTGGGTGAGTTTCTTGCGCTGTTTCATCTTAATGGTAAAGCAATTTTCCTAAACGCTGATAGAAGCCAAAATGACGTTTATTGGCGTGCTAAAAATAACTAAATTAAATGATTTTAAATATAAATTTGATATTACATAAAAGAAAATGGGAGTGAGCTTTGGTAGTTGAAAATTCCAAGCCATGGATTTGTTAAAGCTTGATATCGACCCCGTATTGTCCCCTTCCAGGCACGCGATGGTTCGGAGCGGGAGCGCTGGGTGCGTGCCCTGGAGGACACGATAGCGCGGCACGGGCGGCGCGAGCGGTGGTCGCGCTGCGTGCCGGCGCCCGCGCATCGCCACGGCGACCTCGAGCGACGCATCTCGGAGGCGGACGCCTATCTTCAGATCATGATTGAACTTGTTTCTGTGAGTATCCAAAGATTTTATAACTACAGATTCGTTACGTACAAACAACGCGAGTGGCATTTTTGATCCACTCCGATGACACTAACGAGGCGAAAGATAATTACGGAACGTATGAGACAGAATGAGATTAAGAAACAATAATCTGCTAAGGAGATTTTTTCCTTTTTTGCAATGAAACATTAGCTACACATTTTATTACTCACAATTGGGCATGCTATGGTTGGGTGCGGTCAGGGATTTGATGGACAGTGGACGGAGCTATGACGATAGGTCCCTACTGTCGGAGGTTGTAGGACTCTCTATCAACCAGCTATTCCCGACGGTACTAGTTTAGTCGTGAGGTACACCCCATCTAGTAAGATACCACCTTTCTGAGCTACTACACTCCCAGTAAAACCGTAACATGTTTTATACCTGTTTCTGTCGCACTAATGGAAAGCTAATAACGCGCTTTCTTTCGATCGCCGACGTTCTGGAGATGCTTTTGGCGTTACTGACGTTCGAAAGTGACCCTTTCCATCGAGTCACTCGTCTGTCCGTTTCTCGACTGCCATAAAAAATACTGTAGATATTTTTTTTCTCGTTCACAGAAAATGAGTACACGCGTAACAGAGCTGGCAGATCCCCACGAAAAGAGCAAGGGGCAAGTGTTATTGGACCATTCCAACGTGAGTTAACCATTTGTTAAGTCTGTGTACCTGCTTCATTCAACCCATTAAAGTGAAGCACTAAACCGAAACTTTCCCGAATTTCGGCTGCGGATAATCATTTGTTTTTAGCAGTAATACATAAATAGCTTTTCAGATATTTTGTGACACAATTTAACTGGACAAATCGTCATAATTCTTTTTTTTTTCGCGAGACACGTTTGGCGTGCGTTGACATTGATTGAACACTACGGAGCTGCCCGGTGTTTGGAGTCATTTCTGACTTCAATTAAGGTGTTTCAAAATGACCGCGCGGACTTGGTTTCTATAGTAATTATTCCATGTGCCAAGTACTGAGCACGGGTCTCGCCTCTTTATTAAGAAGGCCTATAGCACCCGCACGCTGATTGAGTGCGAATTGGTGAAGGGGTTAAACCCAAGTAGCTATCGCAAGTTTTTATGTTTACCGAAGGCCTCCGACATGGCTTAACGGCTGCTATCTAAGTATAACAACTGGGACCGACGGCTTTACGTGCCTTCCGAAGCACTGAAATGCTCGAGAATTTTTTGCCACTAACGGTCACCCATCCAACTACCGACCGCGTCTGTTGCTTAACTCGACACTGCTGACACAGACCATTTGATTACACGGAGTTCTATGCTATGCTATGCAAAAACAAACGCTACTTAAAATTGTTTAAAATTTTTTAAAACGTCTTATTTAAAGCGAAACTGCAAAAACTGCTTTGAATTTAGATGAATAATATTTAATTAATTTTATTACTCATATGTTGAATAGATAATTAATTCATAAGACAAACGTATTATATAAATCAGCAAACGACAATGTTCACTATTCATAAAAATAAACTTTAATACAAAAATATGGATATAGGTAAAATAATTTATGCAAAAATAGAGCAATCGAGTTGGTTTAAAAATAAGATTATTTTTGAGCATCACGTCCCTGCTGAAAACTAACATAGTCCTTAAAATATAGCTGTAATACTAGTTTTTTATAATAATTGTATCATAAAACATTTATTATCTTAAAAGCATAAACAGTCGCTTCAACTAAGTAAATGTTTTCTTTGCAGGCGATGTTGGATAGCATTAAACATTCCATTGTGCTTCTGCAAATAGCTAAGGTATAGTTTTGTTTGTACATACTTAATATTATTTATCGATTAAGATTATCTTGCAGCTTAAAATTTAATTATTTTTAATATACGGGCTATGTATTTTTAATTTTTAATTATATATATCTATATAGCCCACGCGAGAAATCTCCCGATGGCGATTAGTCACCGACGCGTTGCTAACCGAAGGGGAGGCACGCACTATTATTGCCTCCGACACTGCGTCAAAAATACGTATATTCGATTTTAGAGCGAAGGGGGTGGGACTAATTAAGTGGATAGAACCTACATTTTAGAGGTAGAGTTATAGCCAATAGGATAAAGTACTCTACCACCATGTAATTACCGTCGAAATTAAATTAGGTGGTAGAAAGCGCCGCGGTCTTTAACAGGAGGGACCTGGTGTTCAAAAGGGTGCTCCACGAGCAGACGAGGTTTGACTTTGACACAAGGATGTAGTTTCTTATACCCTCATTTTTTTGACACAGTTCCTTACGAATATTTTTCGATACTACTCCGAAAATATATATATTTTTTGTTTTTATTTCAGAATACAGTCAATCCTGTCAATGGAGTTTATCAGGGACCAACAAATCTATCACAAACACATATCAAAGAAGGTGAGGTTTATTCAATGCACTGTGTGCTGCCGACAAATGCTATTAGTCCAAGATCCCAGAGCGATCTGACATAACTTATTTTCACATAGATGAAACCTTAGGTTCTGAGTAGTGTCGAAAAAAAACATCTGTGACTGAATTATAACGAGACTCTTACTAACATTTACTTACTGGACTATTACTAATAACAACTAAGAGGACTAACAGTCCCTGTCCTAGTCCTCATACAAACAAGCTCATGTTCTAACACCGTCACCTAACCGGACTAACTATCCCAGTCCCCATTTGAGTCTTGTGCTAAGTCGGTCGCAGGTGTCATGGGCTGCAGCGGAAGGTGGTGCTGCGTGCTCGTTTGCTGCCTTAATTCCATAAAAAAACAAGGGTATAAGGATGACGTGTTGTTTTGTTCCGATTGCACGAAGGTGCAGACCTGTCTCCGCGGGTGGAGCTGGGCGCGGAGTGTCGGGAGCTGTCGTCGCTGTCGACGCCGTCGCTGCCGATGACCCCGCTCGACCACATGGACGCGCCCCGTAAGTGTCTCCACCCTACCGCTGCAGTCCATGACAAGTGTGACGTAGCCAGAACCCACCGACCACACAGCCCCTAGACGCCTAATGTTTGATTTTCCGTATTGAATGCGTTCTGGCAACCAGCTGAGGTAAGACGAAGTGGGGTGACTGGCTAATTCAAGGCCACACTAAACTATGGTAAGAAATAGATGAATTTAAGCAACGGGAAAGAATGAGACGGCTACGATAGTTCATCGTTACTATAAGCTACTATTACTAACAATAACTAACAGGACTAACATTCACTAACAGTCCATGTCCCAGTCCTCATACTTACAAACTAACCAACTAATGTTCTAACACCGTCACCTAACCGGACTAACTATCCCAGTCCCCTGAGTCTTGTTCAAAGTCGGTCGCAGTTGTCATGGACGGCAGCGGAAGGTGGTGCTGCATGCTCGTTCGCTGCCTTAAATCAATAAAAAAAAAGCCAGATGTGTTGACAGGAGCCATTCGCCTGTTATTAGGCGTCTATAGGCTGTGTGGTCGGTGCCAGAACAAGGCTCAGACTAAGACTAGAACGGTTAGTGCAGTTAGTAGAGGGTGTGGTCAAGAATGTTGGTTGGTCAGTTTGTTGGTTGCTCTGGTAGGTAGGCCGGGCAGAGTAAGGAGTTTTTTTGTTTGTTATTATTAGGGTATGTTCATATTTTTATGGTTTAGGTATACAATATAAAGCTCCCGTAATGATTAAAAAAAAAGTGTAATTAGACACCGAAATTTTTAATTGTCCGGCAGCTCTTCACTGGTTGTTTGTGATATCTTAGATATTAAATTGTGTTTTTGTTTTTTTTTTACGACCTGCATGGCGGAATGGTGACCATGCCGGATCGCTGTTTGTAGGGTCCTGGGTTCGATTTCCAGTCGGGCAGACATTTCAATGATGAGTTTAAATTTCGGTTCTCGGTCTGAGCGTATGTGTTCTCATCTTGTGTTGTGCATTGCACCCACAACACAGGGAATTCTAGTGTATAGAGTGTATAGGGCTATAAGCGTGTAGCGTTATATGTTTATTATTATTATCATCCAACCTACGTCACGGCGAGTTCTAGTGTGAGTGTGTGAGCGTGCGTATATTGCTTAAGTTTAATGTTTCGCTCCAGTGACCAATTGGTTGTTAACAGGAGCGATGTCCCTCCTGGTGCCCGATACGTCGTACTCGTCGTCCGAGGGCGAGGACGACTTCTACGACGCGGACGACGAGCCCGCCAGTGTCTCGGAGCCCGCGCCCAGGTCAGTCTTATTGTTAGGACTTGTATACGAACGGAGTGCTGCAAGTTTATCTAAACCAATAAACAAAATTGGAGTGTCTGTTTGTAATATTCGAAATGACCGCTTTATACTAAATTCATGTGGATGTATACTTACACGGTGCGTATACCAAAATAACATTTTTTACAATTTTTATCTGTCTGTCTGCCTGTTTGTTTGAGCTAATCTCTGGAACGGCTGGACCTATTTTGACGGGACTTTCACTGGCAGATAGCCGATGTCATAAGGAGTAACTTAGGCTTACTTTTATTTTAGATTTTTTTTGTTAAATTCCACGTGGACGAAGTCGCGGGCACAGCTCGTAGATAAATAAATTTTGTCTAATAGCCGACATCAATTCCCCCGGGAGCGCCTTTCGATAAAAAGTAGTTATAGCGTTGCCAGATGTAATCGTAATCTAATAATCATGATTACATTTTGCCGTTCTCTGACTCTCTGAACCAAAGGCATCACCGATGCGTTGTCGGCCAAGAATGGTGGCAAAAGAAAGAAAGAAAATACTGGCTCTCAAGGCCGGTCTGCTGGCATTGGGTCGGGGTCAGTATTCTATGCTGCCAAATGAAAATACGGCTAAATTTACATGTTATTTCAAACGTGCTTATCACATAATGAAGCTCGAAGAAAGTCTAAAACTTTAAAGGGATATTAGATGGTTTATTGGTATTTAACTAGGAAAAGGCTGAGCTTTGTGAGGGCTCGCGTAGTATTTCTAACGGGTAATAATTTTAAGGCTATGTGACATTGTCGCTTTTCCGCCAATACTCCGCCGTTACAACCTGATCCTAGTGGTGTCATCTAGTATTAAATAGATTAACTACGATGTATTTTAGTATTGAGTTTAGTTACAGCAATGTTAACTCTTTGGTTTTCTAACAGATGGCGTTAGTAGTACACTAACATTCTATCCAATGAATACAAAATTGTTAATGTTCAATTTTTTTAATGGGTCTAGATAATATGAAGTGAGAGATATACGATATACTATATCTGACACTTTACTGAAAAACTATCACTAATAGTTTTTCAGTAAAGTGTACCAAAAATTGCTCAGATTTAATTAAATTTAACTCAAAATACGAACCAGTTCATTAAAAAATCATCAATTAAGTACTTATACCTTTATTAAAAAAATGTTATCTCATGGACTCCTGGATATTATTGCGTTGTTTTTTAAAGTTGAGCATTACATGCAATTTAAAATTTATTAGCTGCAATTCTTTTATATAGATATAGGTAGGTGTAAACCAGGCAGGCTTTACGTGCCCTCCGAAGCACAGAAACTCGCAATATTTTTTTGTCATTCCCGATCCTGCTATCGACTGTACGCGCACGCAGATCGGTACACTTGTTCATTCACTCGTCATATTTCCGTTCGTGATTAAACATGAAAGCTAGGTATTCGATAGTATGCAATAAACAAATTATGTGTTTTGAGTCTGTATCTAGAGTAATTTGCACATGAAAATTGGCCTAAATACTCAATCGACGCTAAGCACTGAGTAGTTTTTCAGTTCTGTATTGTTTAATGCCAATATTCTTACTATTCTTAGCCCACTTTTTTACTGTGGTTTTCTACGAACTCTTAAGTATTACTCTTATTATTATTAGTATTTGTCTTAAGTTAATCACATTAATCAGGGCAATTTGACCGCCTCAGTTTCGGCGCGTTAGTGACATAATTATCTTTAGTAAAAGCCAGCGAAACCAAATAAAAACTGGCCTGTACTCAGGTAACTTACCACAACATTTGATTGGTATCCTGGTCCTTTTGATTCACAATGTGCAGTGCAATAATGTCAAATAAGAATAATTGAAAATCCTTGGTACGGGGGCACGAGTTAAAACATTCCTCCCAAAATGTGACATCTTGCAAATTAAAGTTCAGTGCTGCTAATATTCATATTTATTCGTTTTACTTAATAAACTTGTTCTGCCATTGTTTTATTGTTATTATTAATTTGAATTACATGAATCAGAATAAAGAATAAGATAGAAAATAATACAATAAATGTATTTTGGAATAAATGTTGGAAGTTCTGACTCTTTCAATTTCTTTTATCTACAAATTTTACGGTCAATTTTATTTGCAGATAACTCTGAAAAAATGTTTTACACCCCTAAAGCTTTTTTTCGTTTGTTTTATCTCGTTTCGTTGACTTTGTTATACGCTCATATAATATCACGTAGTTGTGTATGGCTATAAAAACAATAAGGAAAACTTTCGAACCAGAAAAAGCAACTGCCTGCTATATTTAGGACTTTCACCCTACCCCACATTCGGACATTCACAGCAATGTACCAAGTCAAATCGTAAATCGTGTCGAGTGGCCCGGGTCGACGACATTGATCGCCCCGTTCGGAAACATCGCCCCTGTTCTCAATGTGAAAGTGTAAATGGACATTACATTGTTTCGATGTTCAAATTGCTCATAGGTTAGTGGTTATTCGAAAACATTAAATTTTTTGTATTGTTTGTTACTAAAGCTCAATTTGTGGTGACCTATGGAGCGAGAGGTAGAGACCTACCTACCTCGTAGCCGGGAACCACGTGACCGATAAATAAATGTTTTATTTTGGGTTTACTTATCTACTTTGTGTTTTGGGTTTTGAGATGTTACATGACATTCATGTTATGTTTATATAATAATTAAATAAAAAATAAACACTTACGTACCCACCCATACACCCGCTGTACACCCCTGTACACCCGCAGTAGAAGGAATCCTACACAACCAGGGAAGTGTGTCGCCGTTAGCATGGAAAACACAAATTAGTAAGATTTCGCTAACATAATTAAGAATTTTGAGAAATTTTGAGAAAAAACATTTATCTAATTTTGAGAAAAAACATATCTGTCACATAAATAAATTGTCCCGATAATCGAACCCGGGCTCCTTCACTTAGCAGGCAAGGCCACTCTAACTAAGCTACAAGTTCGTCAAAAATTTTAAACCTTTCCGCATGTCGACTTTGATCTTTTTTATGGCATATTTGTCGATTGAATCTCATTTGCAGAAATATGTCTCGTAGATTTATCTTTAGACTAACACTTCTAACAGTAGGTATAAAGGACAATACGTTATTTCCCGCGGTTTGTATAATGTTGAAATAAGACCCTTATAACAATAGATGGATGTCAACCAACTGTCGGGAATGCAATTGTGCAAACTGAATATTGAATAATAATACAGCACGTATTTACACACTTAGGTATGTATATTGCCCGGCTGGCAATATACATACCTAAGTAATTGCCGTTGAAACAAATGTAAATATGTTTTATTAATTTATATTCTAAAATTAATAATTATCTATTAAGATATTAATTTTCGTATGAATATAAATTAATAAAACCTATATATTAAGTATCTATTATATAATATCTATTAAGTAAATAGAATTATCTATTTACTTAATTATTTGGTTGTGTTTTGCACACGCAATTACAGTATTACTACTAAACCCCATCAGCATAAAGATAATCGTGGAGGCTCGTCCCATTTGTAGGCGACCTTGTTATTCACGAATGGTTACTTCCATCTTCCACTGGCTCCGAATGGGGTCAATGGCTAAACGTTTTATTGGATTAACTCGTTCTCTTTTGATAACGTCGTTAGTTTTTTTTTTAATAATAGGACACACAACACAGATAAAACTTAATACAAAACTATAAACATAATGCTTAAGAATAATAAATATGTGTGCCCATAATTCTATTACATTATTCGTTCATTACAAAGCTTAATATTCTATCTATTTCTTTGTTATTGGTTGTCAAATTTATTATCATTATAGAACCTAATTTTGTGCGTATTAGAAATTAATTATCATTTGCTTCGAGGCAGGTAAAGATCATTTTAGGGTTGACGGGTAAAAAATATGACACTTACTACATGTATAAGTAAGTGCCTTCAGGCTTAAACTGTTGGTACAGAGCTCAACAACTTCCAACAGGACGGACCTGGTGCCATAGCTTTGTAAGCTACTCAGCAGAATCGTATATTTTACTGTACCTATTATACGTATTTTGGTGGACAAACAAAAAAGGAAACAAATAATAAATTATGATGACCATACATATATTTGATAATAAATCATCACCATCAAACATAACAAGCACATAAAACTACACTACCGTTGCCTCGTACTCCGGACACGCCCGTGCCCTCGACCCTGGATACCGGGGCCGCCGAGGGCACCGTCCGGCAAGGGCGCTAAAACGTTCAACGTAACGACCCCTCAACACGCTAACTGACACTTTGTTCCCATTTTGGACTCCCGTTGATATTTACTCGGTTGTCAATTAAATGATGTTTTGTAATGGATATGTTTGTGGAAGGAATAAGATTGTTGGTAGGCTTCATTTGTTTCTTAAAAAGATGATAATTTTAGCGTAGTATTGAGTGTTATAATTGAGCTATTGTGTGTCTGAAAACGACAACGATGTCTGTCCCAAGCCAAAGCCTCCATGCCAAATTTAATTTAAATTGGGTCAGTGGATTAAACGCGAGAAGGTAGCAGGCAGACTGACATAGTTAATTTCGCCTTTTCTCGCAATAGGGATAAACTTAAATTTGTGCACCTGTTATTGGATAATTAAACAAATTAATTACGCTTAACTCTCACGCAGTTGGAGTAGCCGCGCCGGAATGACTGCGCGCTCGCCTCCTAGTCCAAATTAAACTTTATTGACTAGTCCACAATGTACAAAATCTTAGCAGTTACCTTAGCTTCTTTATGAAAGCAGCAACGTACTTTATGCGCACGCAATGACCACTTAATGTTACACATTCGCAGGTGTCGCCCTAGACAAATTCTGAATCATACTATCGAAGTTTTCAACGATGATGACAGATCCCGCAAATAAAACAATACAAGATCACTTCCCCAGCATTCCTAGACTGGCGGAAGTTCCCTCTTAGCTTCAACAACGATTTTTGTCTACTACTTATAAGCTTGGGTCTGAAAGAGCACTTCATTCAAACATTGACACTGTAAGCATAACAGTTCAGTTTGAATGACGTCAGTGAGACAGTCTCCCGTGGGAATAAAATGTGTTTATTTATACACAATGTACGGAACCAACTGCGTCAGGTAATAACATATTCGATTCGGCAGAAGCGCATCTGTGCGCGGATGTGCTGCGCCTGGACGTAGATTAGATATGGTGATAGTAGGTACAATACATTACTTTGTTTGTTGCTTACTAACTTTGTTGCTTAAAAACAGCGTTTGCGTATAAACTATTGGCAGCTACGAGTATTTTATTTTTATTATATAAATTATATAAATAGATGAAAAACAAGCAGACGAGCCAACGCCCATCGACATCAGTAATACCAAAGGCATCATTGATACACTGTCGATTATAAAAGAATAAAAAAAGCACTTCAGCCCCCAGCCGGAATACGACAAGTCGTTTGGCGCTTGACTCAAGCAATGAAGTACCTATTATATAATTATAAGATAAATAAGTTAATGATTTATTAATGATACTATAATCCTTAAGCCTCTTCCGACACTGTGTACTGCCGACATCGCGACAAAAAGTCAAGTCGATGCAATACGGCCTTTAGCCATTCGTATATTTCACGCACGGTAACACTACGAGTACATTACGCTATACTACACTCATTATCGAATTGTTTTATATTGCCGTAGTCCTTCGAAACATTTAAATAAATGTTAACAGTAATTACCGACTTAATTATGACCTTCGAAAAACGAAATTTTCGTGATAAAATCTTAGTAGAAGTCACTCACGCAATGGTTCCGCTAGAGTTATTTTTGACCTGTCAACTAACAATTTTCTTATAAGAAAATTTAAATGCGTAGTTAAGTATATACTTCATGGAATTTAAACGAGCCCTTTAGGTTGTTTTGTAATGAAGTTATGTAATATTTGATATTTTTTTATATGTATTATACAATAAAATGAGCTATTCTTGTATGAAACGATTTGTCGAAAACTACCCTGATCGTGATGCGAGTTTGCGCATCACATCACAAACTAGTACATGATTAGTCGGAATCATTGATTTAATTAATATTTTCTACGCTCGAAGATTGCAATAAAACCGGAAGTACTTGGCAATTTTATTGGCAACGACATGCTTCATCTCAACATTCTCAACCCAACTCTTCCCATGCGTATTATACGAGTATATGTACCAAATGTTAACAGAAAATAAGTGGCATAACTCAACGATTTTATGTATTCTCTTTCTCTCTCTTCTCTTTCAAACGACAATTTAAGAAACTGGATAAATAAAAATATTATAAAAGTGGGCATTGTTTACATTGAAGATAAACATATAGGTATCTACATAATAGAAGTTATTTAACGGAGAAACTAATAATAATATGAAAATTAAAAATCCGCTGAATCACACAAAAGTTTTAAACTGAAGAAATACATAACATCAAAAAATCATCAAGAAAATCATCTACATAACGCTAGATATAGAAACTAATCAAAATGACTCGCTTTCTTCGAAAGGCACAAATAAGGAAGGAATGTGTGGGAGGAAGTTCAATTAAATTGATTTGTTCAAAATTAGAATGCACATCGCTAATACGACCTTTAATGCCTACACAGCTCACATAGTCCGGGCGCTATTAACTAGTCTTTGTAGAATTTCGCGCGCGCCCGTTTCAGTCAGACTGATCGGCTCATTCGGCTCAGTGCTCGGAGCGCTGCCTCGCGGTGCCGACCTCTGCGTCGAACCGACTTGGTCAGATCGATACCACGATAGTGACGTGCCACGCCGGTGTCGGTGCTAAATCGTATCCGTGTGTGAACCGAAGACAAAATTACGTACGTGCGGTCTGTCGTGTGCCTGTCCCTTTTTTCTTTCACCATTGAATCACGAGTTTAATTTTGGAACGCATGCCCCGGCTTGCTTGTTTTTGTTATAGTGCATAACAAAGTTTGTGGTAGCGTTGTAGGGCTGGTGTGTACATCGACTCGACGTATTTATTTACTATAACTTTACGAATGTAATTATGAGCATGTTGAGTTTTTGGGTGTAAATTAAAGAAATTTAAATTCTAAGTGAGCTCATCGGTATAGTCAAATGCGTTGAGACACTGAAATTCCTATCTGTTTTTTTTTTAGATCAGGAACAGAATATTTTCAGGCTAAAAAGTTAAGGTATTTTTATTAACTGCGAAGTAATACATAATTGGCGTCGCAGTTTTCTAAAAGATTATAGATTTGCAGATTCTGTATGTAGAGCATTTCTGACATTATTTTATCAATAAACATATTAATCGTTTCAAAATTATGTTTTGTCCATATTTAATTTCATCTTTATTGAGTGTAATTATTATATATGGCACGTATTTCGTTTGTTAATTTGTTATTCAAATACACATGTCGTAGTTGAGTCGTACATTCGGCTTGTTTGTAATGCGTCCAATATTAAATAAAAATAAATGGTTCAATAATAAGCTATTTGAATACATTTCAAAGATATCTCAATAGTGTATCCGTTAATCCCGGCCTGTTGCATTCGTAAGCCGATTTCAGAATCCAGAATTCGATCGCTTCGCTTTTTCGCATTACACTCGACTCTCCTATTGAATTGACCTGCGACATATTTATGACCAGATTTATAAATATTTTGACTTTATTTATGAGCATGGGACTGCCAAATTGGTAAACAAATGTACATAATATATACTGACAATGTAGATAGACTGCTATCACTAGCCAAAATGTAAATCTGGAATGATGGAGCTAACAAGAACAAACGTAATATGTAACGCTCACTTGACATTATAATATAATTATGTTCAATGAGTTACTGGGCTTTACCAGCCAAGTATTTATCACCATCTACCGTTAGGTGGGACCTACCTATTAACTTTTAATTGCAACAACACAACACACACTCGTACCTACATACGATAGTTGGATAAGTAACCGCAATTTACTAAGCGCTTTCGTGCTTCGAAGGATACGTAAAGAGAGATAAACTTAGATCCCGCGTGTTTACGTTTGTTTGGGTTTGGACATTTGTGTTGACCAATTAAGCCCCGTTTCAAGGTAACGAATTCGCGTTAGGCCCCAGTTAGACGACGCGATAGCTTTCTACGATCATGCGTGTCATATAAACGCGCCCTGAGGGCAGCGTAATAGTACTTTGCTGGGAGGCTTCTTTTTATTTGTTAATCTTATGTGTTGAATTGAGCTTTTATTATTTAAAAATTAATTTAAACCTGAAAATAGTGACGTCAAAGGAATCAAATCTGCATTATCTGGTAGGAGATGATTTCTTCACCATCCTTCCGTTGGGTCACTGATTCTAATGTTGTCCAACATGCTCTTCAAATATGTCAAACGTGTCATCAATGTGATAACGTAAAAGC
The DNA here is from genome assembly GCA_905404295.2 of Ochlodes sylvanus. Lineage (NCBI taxonomy): Eukaryota > Metazoa > Arthropoda > Insecta > Lepidoptera > Hesperiidae > Ochlodes > Ochlodes sylvanus. Next base: position 7,921,469 of record FR990142.1, on the reverse strand, counting down.
GATACGCTATCGAGCAGCGTTGCATGTTTTATTTGTTTTTTGTATGCATCAAGTTTTAAAACCATAAAAGCAAGAGCCGGCATACGAAACGAGATTAGAATGGGTAAATGCCCGAGCCGCAAAATACAGTCTCTGTGTTTTGTGGCCGTGCCAAGCCCGCATTAGTGCCTATCAGGTACATAATATAGACTCCGCCTAACAATTCATTGCCACTTAGTAACTATTTTATAAAGTCTAGTACATCGATCACTGTTGTTTTATTAGTCATCCTTCGATGACTGAACCTTCGTCCAGTAGTAGTAGACTGAACTACTGCTAGTCTTCAACTACAGTAGTTCGGTTGACATAAAGCATCGAAATACTATATGTCAATAAAATAAATAAAAAAATAGAGATAGGTTTTATCAAAGAACTTTTTTTATATACATTGTTTATTATAATTTGACAATAAATGAGGTATTTAAATGATAATAAATATGAAAATTACTATAATATTGTTTATAAACATGAAGATCATTACACCGTAAGGCTAAAATTGATGATGTGTTTCCGTTACGTACCCATGTGTAGACAATAGACGATTTATAGTAGTTAACTCCTATCACAAGCCGTACCACAGAACTTCGTTCCAAAAAACATTTATTTGGAACTTGTCAACTTACCCGTTATAGATACGCTCCATTGCATAAACCGATCACGGTTTAACAAACTGGGAACCATCAATTATGAGGTTTGAGCAGGAAATAGGTTGTTAGTGAAACTTTCGTGAGCTTTTCAGTTTGCAGGGCAAAGGATATCCGCCCCAAGGACGTGTGGTATAAAGTTAATTTTAGTTCTAAGTTCACTGTTTTCAAGTATCGACCCGAGAGGCCGCAAATCGCAATGGTAACTAGAAGTAAAATTTGTTGCATCGCGCTCTGGACTACTTAACGGTGCAATAAAAAGAGGAAGGTGTCATAGGACACTGGGATGAAACAAAGTTTCTTTCGCCTTTAGAATGTTTATTATAACAAGCACCATGACATCAGCTTTGACATAATATATGAACGAAAAATGAACATGTCAAATTAACGAAACGTGTGATAATACGAATAGTAATTATTTCGGGTGCAATTATTGTTTATAAACACAATTATTATGAAGATCATAAAAATAATTAAACATTAAAATGTTATGACCAACATTGATGACAAATGTTTGGCCGCAAGTCACGTTAAACAACTACGCTCCAAAAAACATAACATTTTAGTTAAAAAAGGTTTAAACGCGATTAGTGCTTTATGAAATAAAAAAATGTGCAATTATTGAAAGTGTCTTGTAGGCGTAAATAAATTACCTAATTTTATTGTGAAAAGGTAAGACAAATGACGGAACCAAGTATAACACTGCACATCACTAGGCATTTAAAGAAATGTCACGTACGGAAGCGTTCAATTCCCGGTCAAGACATGACTTCAATCGTAAATATAAATATGAACGTTTACTTAACAAATACCAGTGTATCCAAATAACGCAGAAATCACGCACGTTAAATTAGATCGTTAATAAAACACAATAATATCGTAACGGCCTTTTATTGCTAAAAATGTTTCCGAATGTAGTATCTCTGGGAGCTCATTCGGATGTACATTACTCTCGGGGGTCGCATTGAGATTGGTCGGTGCCGCTATGCGGAGTTCCATTTTCATACTAATGCTAACATTAGGAATTATCTTATATTAAGTTTTACTTTATGATTTATTTAGCTGTAAAAACATTATAAACAAAATCTTTGGGTGTTCAATGTTTTTATCAAAAGTAAAGTTCTTCTTATATCAGCATTTTTCCTGTCTGCAACTTTGGACAGTTTTTCAATTAAATAATATTTTAACCAGAATTTTGAAATTATTATACAGAAAATATGAGTACCATCATATTTTCTGCATAATAATATTTCATATATTTATAATATAAGTATATAGTATAATAGTATTTTATATATGAATGAATATTTTACTTAAAATAAAATTTTATAAAATTAAATTAACACCCTATACTCAACTAAATCAACACCGTTGAAACCATGTTTAGTCATCGAGATACAGGGTGTCCGCCGGCAGATTTTATACTTTGGATTTCGGTTTCGCCGAGTGGGAAGGCGGTGGAGCGGGGAGAGGGGTATCGTTCGACGCGGCATTGTTGCGGGTTGTTTAGTAGCCATGAGTCAGTGGACAGTAGCGCATCGCGCCTTTGCGGTCGAGGCGTATTTCGCAAACAATAATTCCGTCAATGTGGCTAGACGTAAGTTTTGTTCTCACTTCGATATCCGACGATTAAACGATGGCCCATCGAACCAATTGATTTGGGCGTGGGTAAAGAAGTTTCGAAAAACTGGATCAGTGCAAAATAAGCCTCGAGCTGGACCTTCAACGTCTGTTACTAGTCCTGAAAACGCAGAACTTGTAAGAAGGGAAATTTTGCAGAACCCGCGTAAGTCTATTCGGAAGATTGCAGCATCAACGGGTGTGAAAAAGACTTCAGTTCATAAAATTATTCGTAAACAATTAAAATTCCATCCATACAAGCTTCAAGTTACCCAGCAGTTGAAAGAAGATGATTTCATTAAAAGGAAGAATTATGCTGAAGTCATTCTGGAACGATTTTCCACTCCTACTCGATTATGTAACATCTTTTTTAGCGATGAGGCGCACTTTCATATTGGTGGGTACGTAAATAAGCAGAATATGCGATATTGGAGCGCATACAATCCTAAAGAGATCCATGAAAGGCCCCTTCACTGCCCAAAGACTACAGTTTGGTGCGCCATTTCTGGTAATGGGATTATTGGGCCTTATTTTTTCGGTAGAGGTGAAACTGTCAACGCTGAACGTTACTGCGCGATGTTGGACAACTTTTTTATACCGGAGCTGCATCAACATGTCAGTTACAATAATAGGACTCATTTTCAGCAGGATGGGGCTACCGCACACACCGCTAGGGTCACAATGACTAAGGTGAAAGAGCTTTTTCCCGGAAAATTAATTAGTCGATTTGGTGACATACCCTGGCCCCCTAGATCTCCCGATCTCAGTCCTTGCGACTTTTTTTTGTGGGGATATTTAAAATCTCGCGTATACAGTGATTCGCCATCAACAATACAGGCCCTACAAGCCAATATCGAACGCGAGATTGCGGCTATCAGTCCAGAACTTTGCAAGCGAGTTTTCACCAACATGAAGGAAAGATTGCAAGAGTGTGCGCAGCGAGAAGGACGTCATTTAAGTGGAGTTATCTTTAAAAAATAAAATCCGCGTTATTCTTCTGTAATATGATCAATAAATAACTTTGATAGTTCTCATGGTTTATTTTATTTTCATTCTTTAAGTATAAAATCTGCCGGCGGACACCCATTATAAGTACTAACGTACTAGAGAAGCTACATCAAATAACTGAATTGTCCTATTCTTCGTAATTTGTAATTTGTGCGCTGCAGCGCTAAAATAATAACAATTCGTCTAAACCGAAAACTAATTTACCACAGCGCTAGATTTGCTGCGGAAGTGTATTTATTCTCGGCAAAAAGGTCTTAAGCGCCATGTAAATCACGGCACTTACGCGTGACGACTGAGTGAGGTGCGGCGACGGTGTGGCGCGATCGCCACAGTTGAACGGGACAAAGTAGGAATTTACGGTGTCTTCTCTAGTACGTTAGTACTTATATCTCGATGTGTTTAGTTTAGTTTTGAAAATTATGCAATAGCGTTTGGGTTTTATCAATCTTTAAATATTTACTTCCGAACGAGTTAAGTGGCTAATAATACATTTGTTTTATTTCATTAATCTATACAAAATAAATTTAATAACAGATCGCAGTCTGTACATGGAAGATATATTATATAAAAAATAAAATATTATAGGGGCCTTTATTGTCTGTTTGTCTGTGGTTTTTTACGCGCTAATCTCAGAAACGGCTCAACTAATGTGGTTTTCACTTAACGTTTAGTGTTGTTTTATTTCAATCGGTTCACAAAAAAAAGTTTATGTCAGTTAAATCAATGTCAGTGAATCACGCCTAACAATTTCCTAATGTGGGGATACCTACTAAGGGACATTTTTCCGAAGCGAAGCGAGGGCGGGTTTACTAGATTTTAAATCGTGAATTCTCTACCGTGGATTTAGTGGGTAATCATTATTGGTTATTATAAAATAGATTGTAACTCAGTAACGCAAATTTAAAAAACCTACGTACATATAATGCTACCAATATTCAGGTGACCGCAACCAGTACTATCATGCATTACCACAAAGGTCATCTCGGGTTGGCCGCTCGCTATCAAAACACATCATTTTTGCACTAATGTGAACATTAGCGCAAACTAATGTTGGTACTTACGTTGTGTACTTGGGTAGCTAAGCTACTTTATTCGAATGTTCAAATAAGTATTTCAGAAAGAACACGTTTTAAAATTAAAACTGAATACCGACCTTCAATTTTAAACTGAAATCGGGTTTAGGTTTTAGATTCAACGGAAACTCACGTTTGTTTTTATCATACCGATATTTAGACCTATGTAGTATCTATGTACATACATCCATCATGGTACTTACAAAATATATACAAATATTTGTGGCCCTCAATTCAATTTATACCTCTCATAATATTATTATATGATTATTATCACAATCATAATGTACTCGTAATGATATTCTCCAAAATCAGAATTAATTTATTTGCGATACAAATGTATTTCATTTGCTTACTATGTTACAACTTATCCCTTTCAGAACATTCAGAGAAGTGTTTTTTATTGTATGAGTGTGTCCACAATATTGCTTGAGAAACCGGTAGATAGCGATTAAGTAGTGGTCAACGCGATTAGGGTAGAATATCAATAATTGCTCAACACCTACTTAGTACTTTATGCATCTTTAAAGAGGATTAGACCGTCGAAAGACGAAAGACTTCCACTTGCACCTCTCGTAGGTCGCTCTAATGAACTAGTGGATGCCTAGCGGCAAGTCAAAGCAACGGCATAAACAACCGCTCATTGGCCTAAGCGCGAGATAAGCTTACGCACCAACGCTCTCGCGATAGTAGCCAATATGCGGTTAGCATAATCCGAAATATTCAATTTCGATAGGTACAAAGTATTTTTGTATTAATATGTATCTACAATCGTCGTCATCCTAAACTTATTAAAGCTCTCGTACTGTATACATAATGTGTTTATGTATTCAACAGTAGTCCCTGGATGTTTATCCTTATTTTTCGCCTTATTTGACGCAAATCTAGGTATGTGTGCTAAATAATGTACATGCTGTAACGTCAGTCGGGCTGTACGTGTTAATTACTGCATTACTAATTGCTGCAACTAAATAACACTGGACTGTGGTGTGGTGTACGCTAGATACAGAAATATTACGGGTATTATTTTTTCGCCTGCAATGCATCGGTGGTGTTTTTGGTATTTTTTTTCTGTCGACGGCGCTGACCTCTGACCGTATGGTGTCTCATCTGTTCATTTGCTCGCTATTTATGTAAAACACACACACACACACAACAAATAAGGATCGTCGACAAGTTACTGATCATTTATCTTCTATCGAAATAAGTAAGAGAGTTAAGACGGAATCGAAGTAGCCAAGAGTTGGTTTAGATTAAACGAGGTAGGAGCAATCATTTTTTTAACGCTCTCACACTCACATCTACGCATAACCTGCGTCTCTTTACTCGTAGTATCAACACACATATAATTGTATTGCTGCCCCTGCCGAGAATCAATGCGACTTCGTTGGTAGAGTCACTACCAATCTAGGATACAAGGTTGTTAAATGATAAATTGAAGTTTTAAAATTTATTCAAGTTCCTCGTAATATAACAAATTGATAGTATGTGGTAATATCTTGTCACATTCCCTAAGTAAATCTCTTTTCGAAGCGGTCTCTCTTGAAAATACTTGTCAGTTGAAAAGAATTCTTAAAGCATCTTGAATAGAGTAGTTTGACTTTGAACATTTGAAGGGCATGAAAGTTTCCCTTCGTCGTTAAAAGTTAGGTTTATTTTTTCATTTCTCCGGTAGAAAAGGCCAATTTCTTTTGACCAACATAACTGCTGTTAAAAGAAAGTATTATAAATATTTTCGCAATTCATGAATGTTTTTTCATAAAAACCTAAGTGATAAGAACCATTTTTAATATTCAAAAATAATTTAACCTAGCTATTCAGCGGTGCCCGTGCACTGAAGGGTGCAAGAAAATTAAAGGTCTGAAAACTGCTCCACCACGCTGCTTCACAGCAGATTAGTAAAAGGTTATAGTTATGGTATTTTACCAATCGCATCAGATAGTATTGCCCCGCCAGTGGGGCATTTTGAGAACAGTATTGCTATCATTACCGTGGTATTGCGTTCCGGCAGTCTTGCCGCTGTCATTTGACATTTCTGCTAGGCATAAAAATAACAATTGTCAGTAAGGATTGAGTTGCATAAATACGATAAAATACGAGTATGACTTTCCCGAAGCTAAACGAAGGTTTACAAGTGTTCAATAAACTTAACAAGCAACACGTTTTAATTAAAATCGACAGGCAATATATCTGATAACGAAAGGGCCGGCCGATGTCGACAGCACTCAAACAGCTCGTGTTTCAGTGAAGCCAATTATTGGTAATATTAGTTTTTGTTACGTTTTAAAAACTAAAACTTATACACTGATACTCCGCACTAGGATTCCCTGTGTCAAGCGGCATGGACTACACAGTCTACACAAAAAAGACATCACTAACATTAATTATAAATCTTATCTGTTAGCTGTCACATAAATCTTTGGCCCAGCCGAGAGTCGATCCAGGGACCCCTCGCTTCATAGGCAGGGTCACTAGCACTACCAACTAGGCTACGAAGTTGTGTAAACGTCTCTTTGAACAGAAGCACGAGGGAAGTTGCATCAGACATGCATGATTTTGTACTAGACATTGATGTCAAAATCCTGTCCAGCAAAATAGGCAAGCCCCTAGAGCCGACATTGTCCCACATTCATCCATTGTTATCTTCACCGACCTAACGTCTGGCCAAGGTTATGGACCGCACTTACGTCACTTCAGACTAATCCCTCGTGGTGATTACTTAAGTTCAGGTGCATAATTAAGTTTTTAATTTAAGTCAAAGAGTATGGTAGTATATTATTCTACTTGTCATACATTTCTCGTAATGACATGGTTTGCAATTACTATATTGAGGTGATTACTTCGATATTACAACGATATGCAAATTTTCATTAATTATTGCTCTGTTTGACATCGTAACGCAATTAGATTCGTGAATCGAATGGTGATATTTCATCAAATAATAGTGAGTAGCACCCTTGTGTCAAGTACGAGCGAAAAGGGTAGGTACTGTTCGGGTCCGATTTCCAGCCAGAACAAATATTTAATCTGCCAGATGTTTGTTTATGGATCTTGGTTGGTCGTGGTAGGGGAGCCCAAGAGGGGATTTCTGGATTTACAGAAGCGCGGCAGATTAATATACAGGGCGATACCCTGTACCCGGTTAAGTAACTCCACCAAAAATGAGCCTCATATATAAGGCCGCACGTGAAGGATACAGGATCAGATTAGTAAAAAAAAATTGATCATCAGACATTCTCGAGCGCGTCAGATTAAGGTAGGGTGAGTTAATTACCTCCTAAAAAGTGTATATTCCACTAATCTGACAATTTGAGAGTGACGTAAAGAAAGGGGAGGGCAGCAAAGTTGTAAAAAAAAAACATCATCTTGACATTCTCGAGCGTAGTTAATTTTTTTTTTATTTTGAAGGAAATAATTCAAGAATAACGAAAAATATATAATCTGACGATTTCCGCAAGCCGAAATAACAAAAAAATCGTCGATAAAGTTAAATGCGTGCAGCTGCGTGATGCCTATATTTCCTTCTCCGCGTTTCTATTCCTCTCTCACTCTTTCTCTATCTATTACTCTCTCACTCCGTCCCCACTCCAGTTTCTGCTGTCATGACGCCATCACCATATTCCAGCAAAAATTTTTTTGAAAGTGGTTTTTTTGGAATAACTTTTAAACGGCTTTATCGATCAACTTCAAAAACTAATCCGCCCTTGAGCTTGAAAAACCACGTCGATCGCCACCAAGGTGGTCAAAATCGGTTGATTCATTCGAGAGATATCGTGAACGAAAGAAACCCGAAAAAGTGTTTTTTCGGGATTACTCCGAAATTTGTGGTTCGATTAATTAAAACTTTTAAATTACTTATGAGGATGATAAAACTGCGTCGAATGCCGCCAACCGCGTGAAAATTGGTTGATCCATTCAAAAGTTATTGCAGTTTGAAAATTCCAAAAATAGTGTTTTATGAAACTTCTATCAGACTTTTGAGCTGGGAGAGCTCAAATGCATAGAAATATTATTTCTTTGAACTCCGCGAGCTCAAAATAAATGTCATAAGTACAATTTTAAGCGCCCAGGAATGGAATTAGCGGGAAATTGCAGGGATGGCCTTTAGGGTGAACCGTTTTTTTGTCAGACTAGGCGAATCCCTCTAGATAATCGTCAGATTATGAGACAGTACGTTTAGAACATAAAGATGAACCATATATATCTTAATCTGACGCGCTTGAGTATGTCAAAATGGCGAATTTTTTTTGCATATTATGAGAATGGCCACGAGTTTGCGTCCCATCGAAATCGTCAGATTAGTGAATGAGAGCTTGTTTTTGGTGCACTTAACACTCCCTTAGAAAATCTGACGCGCTCGCTTAATTTTTTTTTTTTCATTTTCAACCCTTACATACAACCACCCCCACCATGCAAACGGTCAGATTAACATACGTACATTATTAAAAATACGTAGGGCATTGATGCTATCAATATCTGACGCGCTCGAGGATGTCCATGCATCAGTTTTTTTTTACATATTTAAAAATCTATAGCCGCTTCCCCCACCGATGAAAAGGTATATATCATATAACATTTTTTTCTTCTTATCATCTAAGCTTTGCAACCCAATAGGTCTCTGTGACGCTCGAGTAAATCCCCATTTAGCACCACGGGCTCCCCTACCATCGGGGTGTCTAGTGTGTACGCCCGTACGTTTGTGGGATTACGTTAAGTAGGTACCTACATATTATATATACGTGTTAAATGCGCAAAACATTTTCCTCATTACAATTTATTTGATATCACCATAGAACAGATTGTTATTATTAGCATAAAATAATAATATTATTTATAAATAACTAGAATTTATAATATCTAGACATTGACTTATTACTATGGACGTCAGGTCACTCAGGTCCGCGCTAAAAAATGTGGTCTAACAATTTTAATATTTAAATTACCTTGTTAACATTTCTATTCCTGCGATGGATGGCTGTGACTGGGACATTTTTTTCGCGATTTTAGTTTAAGACCCGATGTCCATAGTAATAATAAGTCAATGTAACTTGCAATAACTGTCAGTTACATTCATACTATTAATACCACTACAGTTATTTATTTAAGACCTGGTGCGGAATTAATGTCACCATGGATTTCATTTACTTCCACCGTTCATTTGTTTGTTCAAAACAAATATTTGCACGGCAGGTTTGTTCGCTTTCGAGAATACCCAGCTCACTAATAGATTAAATGTTCAAGATGGAATATTGTATTGTTCAAATATGTTTGGCCTATAAGGTTTGCACTATGACCAATATGACCATGCTTTGGGTAGAACAAGTTCGTTTATAAACAGGACTAGGACTAAGGGTATTTGGACTTTGTCCTAGATGTTAAGTAATGCTAAGTAAAGTCTTGAACAGTAAAATGGTGTTATTTAAAACATTTCGAGCCTTTTGGTAGTCGTTAAAACCCAAAACCCTAATTAGTAGTATTAGTAAAACTATATTATTGTTTTTGTCAATAAAGTATAGTATAATATGTATAATATATTACTTGTAACAGTTGAAAATGATTCAATTAGCTACTTCAACTGAAGCTACTACCTATAAGCACGACCCCTAAACACATCAAAAATTTGTTAATGTCAGATACAAAGTTCACATGTTTAATTTAGACGTCATTTTATTATATCCACCAATTAAAATATTGCTTTGTTTATTTTCGCTTCAAGAACCCGCAAAATTCAGTAGCTTACCGCTTACCTTTGCACTATTATATGACTTACACTCATTTTATCGTGGATATAAACCATAAAATAATAATAGGTAAATCAATACAATTGTTTTTAACGTACTCCACAGATAACACTCACGCAATAAACTCCAACCGCGAGATAAAACTGTCAATGTTGCCAATTAAAACAAAACGCGGGAAAAGTTCGAAGTCCAAAATAACGCGGGAAATGTGCCTACACGTACACGTTCAGTGAAGTGATTTTTTTTTAATTTGGAATCAGTGATTACTGTGATGTCTTCATCGATTTATGGCATTGGTCACCGAAAATGATTCGTGCTTGGACATCGAGGCGTTGGTCGTTAAGGCGGGACAGCGGTGGGAGGTGAGAATAACAAAAATCTTTATATGTATTTTTTTCTATAGTACCTACTTACTTACGTCTCTTGAATGCGTTTTAACCAGGTCAAGTGGCGCTCTTACTGTTTACGTTTAAAAATGTAGGCATATTTTCCAGAACATTTTATTGTTTAACTACACAGTTGTAGGTACCTATAAATTGGTTCGCGGAAAAGTTTGCTCAGTAATTTTGATCAAACCTACAAGCAAGACTGCTTTTGTTATTAAAACAATTAGTTTCTGATGTTCAAAACATAAGGGGTTTGAATTTGATTACTAGGTACTATAACATTCGAGTCTTTACCGCAGAAAACGTCAGATGATTGCGGAGTGAATTCAAAATAAAAATTGCATGCGACGAAGCCAATTTTGCAAATCCCAACCAACGTACATTCCACGATGTTGACATTGACAACAGCTTCTAAAACTTCTTTACAATATTAGTGAGACAGAAGAACTTCGTGGATTAGGGCGATGATATTTATTAAACTTATCGGTTCATGACTCATGACTACATGACTAGCATTATTTCAGTGTAAGCATAATTATGCTTGGCTGGCGTCCTGACCCAGTTGTTATCAATATTTTCTGGATTTCGAATTTTAGGCTGATAAGTTAGTTGTTAGTACAAATGTTTAATGTTTCTGCTGTTGTCATGGCATTTTTATTATTTATTAGTGCATTGTTTATTTTTGCATGATTGTCGAGTTGTATGGCGCAATGGTTAATATGCTGAACTAACGCTTGAAGGTTTCTGTTTTCGATCCTCAGCGCGACGGGAATTTGTTTTATTGCGACAAGACACCCTCACTTATTTTTGTGACAGTTATAGGTTACGACGATGAGGATTAAACGATTGGCATACAATTATTATTGTTCTTACTTCGTTACTTCCTCTTAAACGAAACATATCATCTTGGTCATACCTGCTCGTATTTGGCGTAAAACTAATTTGTTAAATCTGTATAATATGAACAGCACACCTATTTGAGTATAGCCATTGCATTGTGATATCTATAAAAAATTAATTAAGATTCCTCTAATAATAATCGTGCACCTCGTCTACGATATTGAACAGGAATCTAAACATCTCGAGAGAATGCGAAGTGTCTATACATTTATAATCGTCGCCGCTTCGCTGTTCTAAACACAAGCTAGATCTGATATTTTTATAGATTTCTTTACTTTTTATAACTTAGGTAATACTTGTCTACGAGTAAAATGGCACTAGTTGACACTATGAAGTCCAAGACGTTGAGCGCAATAACTCGTAAAAGCCTGTTCACACTCTTGAAAACACACAAATTGTCTTGGTTCTTCATTTGTTATATCTATTATACTACACTAGCGTATAAAATTACGTACATTGGAAAGCAAGGATTGTTGGTCCCTCACTAGGATATATCTATTGTTTTAAAGTATGGTTTCAATAGGTTTCAATCAATATTATTGGTCGGACAAACATTATCGTCATCGTCGGAACATTTTCACTTAGCGTCTATTCTTGTAATATTCTTAATGCATTCATTTGTATTATTATTTACCATTTGTGTCAATTTAGATAACACGCTCATTAGTATTCATGTTTATTTATCGGCTTGATAACAAGATACAATTTGCTTCCATTTAGGAAGTTTCATTGTTGTTGTCAAAGGTAATATGCTTTTACGTGCTATTATATTATTATTTTTTATTAAAGAAAGAACTGCCTCTGAAGCTCTCAGCCAAAACATAAATCGTTTGACATATGACTCAAGTAAGGAGGTGGTAGCTACTGGCTAGACAGCCGTTCTTCAGCGCACCCTAGCAGGGGCCAGATTCTGTCGCCGCTTACGATGGAATTGGACTCGGTATTCTAAGCCGCCATAAACCGGCAGAAACCACCTACTTACCTGCTGTTTAGGGGACATGTTGATATACAATATGTAGCCTATTGTTATGTTAAATGTGTGATTGAATGCCGTAGTTGTACCAATTTCGTAGACACTATTTTCTCTCTTTATTCTTTCTTTGCCGGCAATATATCGGTGATGCCTTTTATGTTACTGATGTTTGGCTATTTACATACATAGAAAGGATCTCAATTTATTTAATAGTTCATGCACAGTCCTTAGTAGTAGTAAGAGGAAAGGAAAATTAGGTCAACGAGCCAACTGGGTCCAGCGAAGACGCCACTTTGTTCCGAGTTAATGAGAGTTGGTGTTAGTGAGAAAGAAGAAATCTTCCGCCACTTTTACCTCACCAAAGACAAAAATATCTTGTGCAATATTTTTTACTATGTCTTATGTATAACATCGCGCGCTACGACCCCAGCGAATGGTGAATGGCAACGTAGCCCCTAGATGGTAAAGCGCGCTAACTTAGAAAAAGGCTATTCACTCTTTACTAAAAGTAACCCACCCACATTGTATCGACGCAAACACTGACGCTGTCTGTACCGTCGAAAAAAAATCTATGGTTTTAAAGTCAAATCAGAAAGCACCTGTATCGTTTACAAAATTATTTTATCACTAAGTACTGTATGATTGACGTTTGTTTTATCACTGGTCGCTTTGTTTTAACTTTAAATAAATTCGGTTAAAATTGTAAACTTTGTTAACTACCAGCAGTGTTTAATGCTCTCTAGGACTGCAAACAATTTTCTGTTTGAAGTAGCGTATCGTTCAATAACCACTTGGTATCAAGTAGGTTAGATATCCTTTGTTACAAGGAAACCGTGCGATCAGAACCATCCATTACCCAAGACGTAACGTTAATTTGTTACATTTCGTACATCTGTTCCGGCCAACCGGCCTTTCTTTCTTATTTTGAATGAAAACGGGTACCTACTCACGATTTTGAATTGTTTTACATTGTTTATGGTAAGACAATTGGAAATCGTGAGTACCCGTTTACATTCAAACATGTTAAGTGTCCGCGATGATTTATGTATCAGTATGTATTCTTGGTCAGCAACGCATGGTGGATGGCTTTAGTGTTACAGATGTAAATGAAGATGGTAACCACTTACCATCAAGTGACTCGTCTCCTTGTTTGTTTATTAACGGACAAAAAAGTTAGGATCTTAAACTGTTCTTCAATAATGTTAATTAATAAATTGGTTATTGGCTTAGCTCTGTTGCTCTGGGTGCATAGTATATGTATTATATTAATACGGCAAAAAAAAGCCGACCTATTAGGTATATAGGTACTTAATAGGTCGGCGTCGGATCGGTATAACTATAGTTATACCGACCTATTAGGTGCCTATATAGTTATACTAAAATCACCCGACCTCCCCTTCACGGCCACGTTTCACATCCCTTCAGTCACGCGAACACCTGACACTCGTAGCAACCCTTAAAATTGCTAAGCCGTACTGAAATATGCACCCTCCCCATCTGCTGGTCTTGCGATACATTAATGCGATTTCACGGCTGCCCACTCGAACGGATGTATCCGATGACATCATACAGGATGTCCTTAATTAGTTCTCAATTTATAACCATTTCAATGAAGAAGTTTTAATATGAATAATGACACTTTAACTTGTGATTCGACACGTAGTCTTCAACAACGTAACAATGATGTTTCAAGTAAAACTAGTTTAAACTGAAATAATTTATTGAATAGCAGTATGTATATAATAGTTCTTATTCTAACAAATTGACCTAGTGGAATCTAATATCCTCTAGTGAAAATGCTTTGTAGCTAAAATCAGCGATTCACACTAAGTTGTAAGTAGTAGCACAACTGCTTTATTTTTATTTATAAAAATAAATAAATGTAAAGTTATGTGTTTGTACGGTGGGCGAAAAATAACTGAGAGTACCTCGTCCTCGACCTAATCAAAATTTACATGAAATGTAATATTCAACTCCTACGCACCATCGGAATCCAGTTGATGTTGAGTTAAATTAAAACACCTACGGCAAATAAATAAAATAAACTTTAACATAGGAATATTTAAGTACACTCTTCGCCCACGCAGGTCACAACCATCTTGAAAGGTTAAGCTTAGAAAAGATTCCAATTATTATCCTTCGTCAAGGCAGGCCGATAAAGGTCTCTGTACCTTTTTGTACTAATGTTCTTTTCACATCTTTGTACGGTAGATATGTCAAAGATTAAAAATTGCCATTACCAATTACCGTAAGAATAAGGAATCATTGTCTTGGAAAGAAGGAAAACGGTCGAACTTCTGTGGTAAGCTAGACATCCCGAGAATAAAATTGATATTATTCTCGGGATGTCCAGCTTTGACATTGATATACACTAAATAGTTTAATTTTTTCTGTTTCATATCATAAGTTAACGCTTGGGTACAATACAATCCCACCTGATGGTAACTGGCGATATAATCTAGGGTGATAAAACGCACTAACGTAATAAAACCCTATTCACAGACTGTAATCGAACAGACAAAATGTAATGCAGATATATAATAAAAAACGCTAGGTACACACTCGTAACCCCACAAAAAAACTCATCATTCAAAGTTCACTGGGAGGTGAACCCAAGACCCTTGGCACGGTAACCATTGCGCCATACGGGTCGTCACGTCGTAAGTGTATGAATAAATATCTAACTAGCGAAATCTTTGTTCCACATATAATTTTATTCGCTGTAGTTTCAGTGACCCATTATAATGCCCTATTATCTCTGAATGATCTCCGCCGGAGATAAACCAATTTAACTCCGTAATAGGTAACGGCTAAAGGAGACGGGGACTTCTGGGCCCAATTTGTAATAAGTTGAAATATAGCTTAAAAAACGCGTTATTTTTTTCTATTTTAATATTTAAAATATCAGCTTAATTCACAATCTGGAAGATGAGAAATCTAAAAAATAAGTTAGTATCAAAAATAGAATAGGTAATCGATAATTATAATCGATAATATTAAGAATGTGTGCAAACAATTATATAAAAATATAAAAAGGCTTTTCATGAGATGATAATTTCAATCATTAAGAATAATTAAAACTATTACAAATAAATTAATCTACTGTGAAACAAGACATCTATCTATGTAATAAAGTGAAATCTCAAAATCAATTTTCGATCGAACCATCGATCATTAATCGATTTTTTAAATGAAAATCGATGTTCATCACTGCTCATTTTTGTCTATGTTGACACTTGACAATAATACAATGAATGACAGAAGTCCCGTCTAAAATCAATCGACTTCGACATGTCTTACACGTCTGACTTTGGCTCGTTATTTTGGATTTATTTTATTGGCCGGCTTATCGATTGGCTATTGACACCATGGATCATTGTGTGAACTGTGATATAGTAATACTATTAACGAGTTTTAGATGATGAAATGACTTTGTCAGTGATTCGTCGATGGCGTGCACCACAGCCTGTAAGTACTCACTTATTTATTAGCTAACTGGCACCTACCATGCTAGCCTATAGGATTCCTTATAATAATATTGTTTATTATCAACCGTATAATTAAAAGTGAATTATGCTTTTTGAAAAGGTAGATAAAGATTGTTAACATTTAACTAAATACTGAAATCGATTGAGTAGTATCATCAGCCTATTAACATCCAACTGCTGGACGCAGGCCTCCTCTCTAGGAGAGAGGGATTCCGAGCAAAGACCCACCAAACTGCTCCAATGTGGTTTGGCGAAAGTATATTTTTCAGTAGTCTCGATTTCATGAAATAAAAAACTTTTCATATTTCAGGTAAACAACTGTGACCATGTTTGCCAAGCTATCCGGGACTTGCCACAAAGACCAACAAATGTTGATCAACCAAGACAACTTGGCCACCGGAATGTTTGCTTCCGCTGTAGTCGCTGTCATCACGAGTCAGTCATCTGCTTGACACTGGCTCAACTCATGAACAGAGAATTATATAATAGAATGTAATACAAGAGTGGATTATACCTCGAACTGTAAGTTAAATTAATGTTCATTGGTACTTATGCATGCCACATAGATTACTATGTCTTGGGTTCAAGTCATGGGTTGGGCTGTGAAATGATACCGACTGAGTTTATCTTTCTTCCAAGAATTTATCTATTATGTAACAGTGTTGTATGTATATACATAAATAATATATGTATATATTATTTATATTCTTATAGTTATTTGTGTATTATTAGTATTGCCATGTAGTACTATTGTAAAATAGAATGTAGATTGTTAAGTAAGTTTATTTGCCGCACCTACCTGTGCTATTTTAATATTTCCTTTTTGCAAAGGTTGTCTGGGAGAGATCACTTTGGTGGTAAGACCGACTTATTCATAAGGTTCTTTTTTTATTTTACTTTGTATTTTTGTTTTATAAGGGTGTGCAATAAATTGTTTTAAATAAATAGAATAAGAAAAGAACCTTACTCTTACCCTGGAATTGAGTTAGTTGTTTTATATCCCTGTGCCTCAGAGAGCATGTTAAGCTGTCAGTCATTATTACTAACATCTGATAGTGACCATTAAGTAATCAAACATTATTGCCTTAAGCCCATCAACCCGCATTGAAGCAGTGCAGTGGGTCTAAGCTCCATATAGGGGATCTACATAGAGCTTAGACTACTATAAGGAGGGTGGTCTGGCCCTGTAGTGGGCTGTGAATAGGTTGATAATGATGAGGTATGTTTATTGCAGATAGAACAACCGAGTCACAACAAGAGAGTGAACTAATTCTTATCTCATTAGGTATATATCAAATAAAGCACAATCTTATTATGGCGAGCATGTAAGGGGTAACAATGGCTATGTAATAGAAGTGTCCAGGGAGGTCAGCAGTAGCCTACTTCGAGAGCTGTCAGCTTGAAATACCTTGTGGTTACTTCGGGGACGCATACAATCAAGACATACATTCTTAGACAATATTTTAATTATAATTGAAGAGGAATAAAAATCAATAAAAAAGGTGTTTTTTATTTTACCACTTCTTTACCCTTACTTATGATCTCATCAGTCATTTACGTTTTATCATCCTCCCATTCTAAAAGTTTTTTTTTATTTACTACAAGTTAGTCGACACCAAGTGTGCTTGCAGTCAACACCTAATGGTAAGTGATGATGCAATTTAAGATGGAAGCGGGCTAACTTGTTAGGCGTAGGATAAAATCGCCCTTTAGGTTTCTGCCCGACGCCGTACCAGTCTCTGGTAAAAAATCTCAATCGGCCCAGCCGGGAATCGCACCCAGGAACTCCGTCTTATAAATCCACCGCGCATACCGCTGTGCCACGGACGCCGTCAAAATATTAATGTTCTATGTTTAAGAATAAAATACTCGAACTTCAAAAATCAGCTGTTCAGTATATATTGTCTTAGATAACCTCACTTTTACTAAATCTCGTTTATCACTACTCCCAGATTGACAAATTCCGTTTTATTTTCAATTAAAGGTTAATAATATAATAGCTATTAATTGGCACTACTTTCATCTTTTTACAATCCAGGCCCAAGATTGTATGAAAGCGTACCAGTCTCCTTTAGATTCCCCGGCAAACGTCTTAACTACCCGCCTGCTCAGCCAGCATTAGTTTACCCGTGTTCTCAAAGACGTGACTGCAGCGAATTCTTTATCTCATTCGATGTACAAATAAATGTACATACACATGTCATGTATTTCGTATTAGCATTTTCTCAGTAATCCCTCCAGCTAGTTTTAAATCATCATAATACTGAACCACTTTTGAAAATGTTATTGTCTTCTAAAAATGTTGTTTCGATAAGGGTAATTTTAAATAATCATAGTTTTTCTTAATATCTTCCGTGTATAGATATCGATCAGTTACAGTTTAATTATATACAATGACACCTAGATCGGCCGAGCGGCAAGATGAGTTGTTTTGTTAGTCACGGCTTTGCCTCAATACTTTTCTCGGACAACGAATGGACCGTGACCGTGCGGGCTCTCTATGTGGTTTTGTTTTCTTTTCTCATTTATCTGCATCGAGATGTTGTAGTTACATTTTTCATCTTTTTTGTAATAGTTAGACGTAGATGTAGAGCAGACGGCCTACGTTGGTATTTACAATCACTGACCTGCATCGCTGATGCTTTGCTGACCATAATGTGATTCGCAATCACAATGGCTGACTTATGTATTTATTTTCTAAATTTAAAACCGTTTCAGGCATTTTTCAGCTAGCCGATTGTCTTATAAAGAATCGAGAGAATCTGAAATTAACGCCAGTAATTTTAATGTTTCTTTATACACGTTCCACAACCACACCACAAGAGAACGAAAACTTTGTATGTACATGGGCGGAAACATAATTTTGTAATCAAAACCATCGTCAAGGAGTTACAACCAATTTTATTGACACGACCACACGTAGCCACTACACGCCGAATAGTCGCCACTTGGTCGTTACCGTTGTGCTTGTGGTACGTGGGAAAATATACGGTAATATTCTCTTCATAATGCTTGCGTAGACTACGTGTGCTATAAACTTGGAAACAATGTTCATTAAATTTTTAGTACACAAGTAGTAAACACTTCTTAAATATTAACCATCCTTTCGGAGTTCTTATGATTAGTTCAGCCACAAAGTAGATAAGTAAGTAGGTTAAGCTTAACATCGATCAGTTGCTAACTTTGTATTAACATTGATGGAAATGTTAAATTATGATTTCGTATGAAACCCGAAATAACCTCTCCTGGTTACTTTAAAATGAATACGTTCTACTTTGAAAATCAACACGGCCTCAGATCAAAGAAAATTTCGAGTTTCCATTAAAATGTTTTTGTACGGGTTCAAGTTATCAGTTATTCATTAGGTTCGTCGACCGTTGGCATAAATTGTTTAAAAATATAGGTGGGTCTCTGAAATGGAACGAACTTATTTTATAACGTTTCGAATTTTGTCAGAAATGTAGAAAGTTTTAACTGAATCACGTTATCGTATATTCGGTAAATTGAGACCAGCTTAATCCAAGCTTCAAACTCTTAACTAATTCCAATCGGTATTTAACATAAAAGAAGCATACAAATGGAAATCTTAGTTGAGGTCTTCCCATACGTCTTTGATACGTAATTGGTCTTTTATTGGTGGTTTACCTCAACGGTCAACATGCTGTTTTTTCATATACGAGACACAATTTTTCATTGACACATTAATTAATTATGGTAGTCCGCTGTAAAGTTCACAATGATTGGGTGCTACTTCCAAGGTCGACTTTAGGAACTCCTCAAGGTATAAAACATATTCGGTGTGAATATAAAAGCGTGATTTTAGTTTTTTAACTATTCATTTAATACGCTAATTATGTACAAATGCTCGTTGAAAAATTTTATGATGTATTGTATATAATCATGTGATAATGATAATACAGAGTGCATATCTTAATAGATATAAATCTCCTGTCACGATGTTTGTCCGTGATGGATTCCTAAACTACTTAACCGATTTTAAATTAAATTGGCACACCGTGAGCAGTCTGGTCCAACTTGAGAGATAGGATAGTTTTTTATTTATTTTTATTGGAAATTAAATGTTTATTAAACATTAATAATGTTCATTTATTGTTTAGTTCTATGGATTTCTCATAGATGGCGCTGTTGGTTGATTCGTCATCCTGAGCCACAGCAACGCGTGGTATGGTCAGATAATAAGGAGAAATGCTACCTAATATAAGTTCTAATCCTCGACTACAACAATTATTCGAACAATAATCAAACTCATCACACTGGGAAAGTGGCCGACGCCGACCTCAATTAATAATGGACAACATCCACCGTGACACCGAAGGTCGAAGTGGAACAAAGAAGCTCCTTGCTTCAAAATCGATACACACCGTGCCCCGCCCTTGACCACTCGAAGACTCGAAGGTCGCGCGTGTTGGTTCCCAAATGATGCACTACAATTATTGGGTACCACTTATCATGTCATAACACTGGATAGGTAATGTGCTACCTTGAGCGCCACCATGCGGAGTTTCCCAGGAACTATTTTATTAATGTTTGGTGCTTGTATGGCAATAGACAAAGGGTAGGCAAACGAGCAGAAGGGCCACCTGATAGTGAGATTATGGTTATTGGTTACCATCTTCATGGAAATCAGTGACATGGATATCTCAATGGGGTGTCCATTGAGATATCCATGCATCAATGACAATTGATCGCTCGATAATATTCGCCCTTTAGACGACTTAAGGTCATGAATCAAATATTAATGATGTCGTGTTGGGTTGTAACAAATGAAAATGATGATGAATTAAGTAGGATCAATGCAAGCAACCGAGCCGTGAGCGCTTCAGTCACAGAATAAATAATAAGTAGTACCTACTACGTACTTCAGTATCAAATTTTTGTCCACGGTTATCAAAGTCATAATATACTAGGTAGGTACTAACACTATCAAGAAAACTTAGCATTCGACACAAATATAAATAGGTCCGTAGACATGCACGGAATAAACTCTCGCTTTCAATAGAGGTCGTACTGCCGAGCCGGCGCGGCGTTTTTAGTTCCGTAATTTCCCCTTTCACGCACAATATGTATGTATATCAAGCTTTATGGTTTGGGACTTGCCAATTAAATCTAAGTACTAAACATAAAATACAGTACTGTAGAGGTATATGTATACTGCTACATTTTTAGGAACGTTCAGATATTTCTTAAATCTTGTGTCAGACATTTCTTAAGGCTTAGTAGTGACCCCGACTGCGAAGCGAGGGATACGGGTTCGATTCTTGGTCGGGGCAGACATTTATCTGACAGATAAATGTTTGTTCTCAGGTTGTAGATGATAGTTGTACATCTTATTTGTGTTTTCCATGCCGCACGAGACACATTGAAACCTAGTGCGGGGGTGTGAGTGTGTAAGCCCGTATTTATTTATTATATTTATTTAAAAACATTATTTGTACCCGTATATTATATTCGTTTTATTGCGTTATGTATAAAATTTTACACTATTCTTCTCAATGTATGTGTGTATGTAATGCATTTAAAGAACAAATGCCACTCTAGTTAAAGTATAGCGGCTGAAGCCGTACCGCACTAAGCCAAGACGCATTACTGCGCTCGTTCACTTGATTTGTCGTCCCCAAAGCTCTCGCCATTCCGAGCCGTTCCACAATTGTGTGCCGCGTTCCGGGCTTGCTGTTGTTAAATGCACTAAATTCTGTTTACTAACCCAGAAATGTAATTTCTTGTGTATTTTTGTGGTTGGAGATTTGAGAGCCAGTAGGTAGGTGTGTACTTTCTTTCGTCTCTCCTCTTTATTGCCTGGTAACACTTGAATGATGAGGCGAGGTGATGCCGTTACAGTGACGATAAGTGTGCGTTGTTATACAAAGTAAACTTAACTCAAGAGATGATCATGAAAACTTTACAAAACACCTTATAATACTATTATATACTACTAATATATTATTTCAAACGCTATAACAGTTTATAAACATTAAGATCATGACATAAACGTTGATGACGTGTTTCCTTTGCGTTCATAGACAATAGACGATTTCCACCAGTTAACTCCTATCACAAGCGGCGTTAAGGTAGTTATAAAATTCTCCGTTAAAAGTAAACCATAGCACTCAATGTTGATATGTATATACAAAATCTGGATGGCGATGGCGTATGTAACGTAAGCTGTTTGTTTTTATAGAGGTCGCATCCCCATCCCGAGTTCCCGACGGTCTTACATCGTTTCCGCTTTCTTGCTTTATGGATCCAACGTTCCGCCGTAGGAAATATAATATGAACGTTTGTACACGATCAATTATTTAAATACATATATTCGTTTCGTGAATAAATTACATTATAAGGAAAAAAACTAAAGATATACTACAAATGGAAGCGCTCATAGCCCGGCGGCTTGCGTCGATCTCAAGTGATCGACAAAGTTAAGCAACAGCGGGCGCGGTCGGTAGTTGGATGGGTGACCGCTAGTGGCAAAAATTTCTTGAGCGCTTCCGTGCTTCGGAGGGCACGTAAAGCCGTCGATCCCGGTTGTTATCACTTGGTAGCAGTCGTTAAGCCATGTCGGATACCTTCGGGCGGCTTAAAATTTCCGACACTTGGGTTGGCCACTAACCCCTCCACCAATCCGCACTGGAGCAGCGTGGTGGAGTATGCTCTAGGCCTCCTCAGGTATGAGGAGAGACCCGTGCTCAGTAGTGGGCCATTAATGGGTTGTAGCCAGCTAGCCATACTACAAATAGACAAACCCTGTAGTTTAGTAGGCAGTGATCGAGGAAGGATTTCAGATTTCATCCTAGTCCTCCAGAATACCACTTTATTATTATTACTACATATGAAACTGATTTCTTCTGATAGCTTCTTTTTTAAAGTTGATTTCATGTATTTCCTGTGAGTTCCGTCTGCCTACACATTTCACTGTCCCTACTACCTACCCTGCACCGTTGCACCCAGTTGTACCGATACTATGTTTCGTGAGTAGCCGATATGAACCATATTCGTGTACAATTGTACATTTCAATTTGTAAACAGAGCGGCACGGGCCTCGCGGGCGAGCCCATGCGATGCGGCGGTCGGTTACAGGAGCCCTCCGCATTGCGGCGTTCATCCCTTAATATAATGTTTCCATTACTTTACGTTCCTGACATACATTATTATACAGCCAATATATATGTATTATGCATAAACAATATTAAGTAACTTAAATGTGGCAAGAACGATATGCGTTAATTTTTCCTTTCCTAAAGATGCGGTGTGTGCAACCATCGGGATATCGCAATAGCAAAACTGGAATGTTGCCTATTCCTAATTGTTTGAAAAGGTCCGCTGCGCAAATTTTCCTTCCTAGGGTGGCCTGGGAGCTATTACATCACGTTTCTCACACTACTACATGTCAGAGGTGCCGTTTGAAGCACGGCAGCGCCTAACTTTTCCACTTGCGGTCACCCATCGCATTACCACTCGCGCCTGACCGTTCCTTGAGCGAAAAGGCCTACTCACTGAGACGCATTTATCTGACTCAAACCAAAAAAGCTAGGTACACGCATTTAAATGACAAAACTAGAATAATTATATTATTAATGAGTAAATAATGCTACATACTCATAGTCCCACACAAGGATTCCCTGTGTAGTGGGTGACATGGATAACACACAAGACAATAACACACATACCCAAACCAAGAACAGAAATTTAAAGTCATCATACAAATTTCCACCTCGCTGGGAATCAAACCCTTGGAACGGCGATCCGGCATGTTAACCTTTGCCCCTACGGATCGTCAAGTCACAAAGTCTTGGTACACATTTCAACAGGTACACAAAACAAACAAATAATTTGAGTTAGACATGATAGAGCCGGGCATCGACCTCTGCTCGGAAGGTCTTCGCGCGGCTACACTGCGGTTTCGCGTGTTACGCCTGACGCGTTCTAATGACGTTGGTGCCAGTGTCGATTTTCTTGCGCTTGTGCTGTGTGACCAGCCCATTGTGTGAGCGGACAATGCCGCAAGTTCATACGTCACGCCTTAACTAACGTGTCCTGGAAGTCACCGTCACAACTCATAGATGTTACATTGATAGGCTCATTGTGGGAGCTCGCAAAGAGATAAGTCCAAGGTCGGGGCACCTTTGATGATTTAGAAAACAAGTTAAAACAACTGACATTTAGATTTTATTATGATAATTTTAGCTTTTATTTAATTTTAATGCCATACTGGTTTATAAATACACAGTTTTATGCAGAAAAAATAATCTCAACGCTGGGGTTTTAGTTACTAAGTTGCTGTAAACTTAGTAATAGCTTGTTATTTTTTTAATGTTCTTATTAAATTAGGTATTCTCTTTTTGTATCTTTAACCTATTTCAAGTACCCAATTGAGTCTTGTTCTAGGTCGTTCACAGATGAGTTGCTACTCTTGAGGACTAGGATGATCGTCTAGTAAAAGTGTAACCGGTGCTAACAATTTTGTCTGTTTGTTTCAGCGCGAGCCGTACGTGTCCGTCAGAGGGCGCGCCGGAGCCCGACTCGGCGCCGCCCGTCGCCGTCGACCTCCCGCGCACCCGCGATGGCGAAATCGACTATGATGGTAAGTGACCATTTGAAGAAAATCATGTAATTTGAAGAAGTATTTCTGAGGTACAGTAAAAAACAAGCACAAGCAGTGATAGTTTGAACGTTGGACTCCCATATAAAAGGACCTGGATTCTAATCCTGTATGTGTATCCTGTGCGCATTGGAATTTAATTATCATTTGCTCCGGTGAAGTAAAACGTCGTGAAACATGCAAACCTGAGAGTTTTCCATCATGTTCTTGGTCTGGCGAACTGGCGGACTTCACAAAAGTGTGTGTGAGTCCGTACTTGGCCAACATGGTGGACTATGGTTTGTACCCCTCACAATGTTGGAGAAAACCGGAGCCCAGCATTGGGACAGTTATGGGTTTTAATTGTAATGATAACACAAAAAGAGAGAAATATAGGTGCATATTATTAAATCAGTATCGCAGTACAGCCTGTGGCAAGGTGACTGTCACTTCAAATGTATGGACCACGGAGCCACGTAGAGTACAATGTGTAGGCATAGATACGAACACCTAGATGCAAAGTGCTTGATATTTTGTGACAACCCTAAATAATAACATGTGCCTGCAGTTGGGTAATTAGTATGAAATCTAATGCGAGCCTATCCGACTGACTTATAACCTCTAAACAAGTTGTGTATCAAATTGCTCTCTCATTAATTTTAACTTAAATTCATATTTGTTACACAAGTTGTAGTTAC
Organism: Ochlodes sylvanus; assembly: GCA_905404295.2. Lineage (NCBI taxonomy): Eukaryota > Metazoa > Arthropoda > Insecta > Lepidoptera > Hesperiidae > Ochlodes > Ochlodes sylvanus. The sequence continues at coordinate 7,896,303 of FR990142.1, read as the reverse complement.
GAGAATAAATAGCTTGCCGTAACAGTTCACGAGTTGTCCAAGAGTTGCTTTAAAGTTGCTTTAATGCATAACATTACTTTCAGAACCAACAGACTTTATATTCTAAAGCAAATACACGCGGTACCTAAGTACCTAATGTATGGCTAGCTTAAGCTTGCTTTTAATAACTGGGCTGGTATTTGGGGCAGTCACCCTAGGAGTTTACCCACAAGATTTTTCTTAAAAATAACACCATCGCTTTTTTTACAGTATAAGTTACTACTTAACCTAACTAATATTTCACTATGATATGGGTATTTACGATGATATGCATACTGTACACCAATATTTCCGGCTGGGCCATTTGTAGCGAGTACTCGCCACAAATTGCAATATTTCAACAATATGAGCTTTCATACGTTTAGTAAATTTGATCAGATGTAGTTTTCTAATAAATAAACCAATTGTATACCTACTTGGATTTTGCAATTTCCTTATATATCATTCACGTGTGAAACATATTGTATTGTATGCAAATAGAAAGTGTTTGGCTACGATCGCCATTTTCGCATCGAGGGTGACTCACCCGCTAGTGTTCTTCGAAAGGATATTCGTGGCTCGTGACGTGAATAATCATGGCAGTCAATAGCAATAATATTTGATATGTCTTGCCTTCATATTAGTAAATGGAAAGATTTTTGGAGTGGTTCCTAAATCCTATTGAATGTTAACAAATCTGTTTGCGGGGATGAAAAGTATCCTAAGTTCGTACCGTTCCTATTCATACCCTTGGTATCCATACTAATATTACTTATATGTATGCGTACATTATGTCTGTGGGCTACGATTTCACGCTTCATTCGCTAGACCGTTTTAGACGTTATTTTTATGGATGTAGTTTGAGGAAAGGAAATGGGATATTTTTTATCCCGAAAATGGAACGTCCATTGAAATAATTTTAACGATATTTTATCGTTCCTCGACACCCACGTTGGCGAAGCCGCGGAAAAAGCCAGTGAGTTATAAATATGCCGAGTACCTATCACCTTCATCTTCACAATCTGTTTATTGGTTTCTGCGTGATGACTATTCACACACATGGGCAATAATTTAAATAATAGGTTTTAGCTTCTACACTACCGAAATTGAAATGTCCCAAAAATATTCAATGTACAGATTAAACCCGTTTTATTATTAGTAAAGAGTATCGCGAAGAATTACTAACTTTCTCTAGCCCTTCGCACGCCAATTTCTAAAAATCCTTTCTTAGTGCTCACTTGCGTCACTCGAGGAACCTATATACAAAGTTTCAATGGATATTTCTACGATGGATTCACCATTGAAAGTTTCAGTTTATCCCCTTAGAGGGGAAATTTCCAAAAATCCTCTCTTAGTGGTCCCCGACACTGCCAAAGGAACATACATGCCAAATTTCACCTTCTTGCGTTCAGTGGTTTCGGCTGTGCGTCCAATAACCACAAGAGTTTTATATGTATTGATTGACTGTCCAACTCTTGCCAAATGCGACAGAGAGCACTTACAATCAGGTGGCTCGTCGGCTCGTTTGTTGGCTGAATTCATTAAAAAATCTGCAAGTGAGTATTGTTTGTGCGCAGCTCTGTACGAGGACGAGTCGGACAGCGACCTGGGCTCGATGGAGAACCACGGCTCCGTGGTCACACACCTCCTGTCGCAGGTCAAGATTGGAATGGATCTCACTAAGGTACGACACACCTTCACAAGGATTAGACACAACTCGACCAAACTGCAATAAATATCTTGTTTCTTAGCCGGCAACACATCCATAATACTTAGGTGTGGCAGGTTTCGATGGCGACGGCGACCACTCACAATCAGGTGGACGCTTGCTCGTCTATCAGCTGTTAACAAAAAAAAATAAGGCGTGCCCATGCTTTGTCGGCATCTCAACTAAAGATGAGTTTCAGAGGTGCTAAAACGACGGAATCATAATAATTATATTTAAATCTGTGTTATTACCACCTGTCGATCGAGGCGTGTGAGATTCCATTATTGGTGGACTAGTTTGTTCACCCAGGCCTGCTTAAATCGATCGATTCTAGTCGATAGTTTGCGACGATGCTGGCCAGTTTTACTGTATAAGTGTGTGTGCAATGTTTCAATATTATGTGGAAAGGAGAGGCAGGACTTTTCTTTCTTCCTTTCTTTTCTTTCTTGGCCGGTAAAACAATAACATCTTAACTGTCGATGATGAGCAACGGTAACCACCTACCATCAGGCGGGTCATCTTCTCGTTAGTCGGTCATTTACATAAAACTTGTCTGTATTGTTTCAGGTTGTACTCCCCACATTCATACTGGAAAGGCGATCACTACTAGAGATGTACGCGGACTCGTTCGCGTATCCCGATCAGTTCGTTAAGTAAGTACCTACCAGACTGGCGGTAGATACGAACTATAAAGCCTCCTTTCTGGCCGAATATTTGTGCTTGAAAACAACCTTGAATATACCCGTCTACGTATTCGTGACTATACATGTCATCTCTCTTTCTCTCTCATAGATTGCTTAAACAAGGATGATGCGTGCATGAATACAAACGAAACATCCTTTCATTCGCGCCTAAATCCCTACACCGATCCGAGAACGACCGAATACTCGTAACGAATACCGAAAATGGCCGAATTGGTCGTTTATATACCCGTGTTCGCGCGTTACACGCATATACAATGCCTCAATTGCGCTTGAATCAGCTCCTTCGAGTGGAATTTGAAAATTATACACTGTTTACAGGATAGTGGAGGGCGCCAGTCCACGCGAGCGGATGGTGCAAGTGGTCCGCTGGTACCTGAGCTCGTACCACGCGGGGCGCAAGTCGCAGGTGGCCAAGAAGCCGTACAACCCTATCCTCGGCGAGGTGTTCCGCTGCTACTGGGAGCTCGACGGGGAGCCGCAGACCTCGCAGGGAGCTGACAAGGTGAGTGTTGTCTGTGTGTGTGAGCTGTTTTGTTTACTACCAGTCAGCAGTATCTGCCCCTGTTTCGCATGGGGACACTTTCTATTAGTGCCCACGCTTATTAAAATGTTTAGTTGGATGCTGTTAATTGGCATGCCTCTTTTATTTGTAATGCGATCTAACTATTACAAATAATAATTAATATATTGAAAGTGAAAACCCCCAGTGAAAACCGCATTCAAATTGGTTTAGCCGTTTTTGAGATTAGCGCGTACGAAACTACAGATAAACAGACAAATATTCTAAAATTGATTGTTTTGGTTTATATTGTGATTATATTTTTAATCCTCCAATAATATTTTTTCTCTTATATCCTCTCATGTACAGACAGCGGTCAGTTAATTTTACCAACTTTGCAACTAACAATAATATTTTTTTTACGTAACTTTTTTACCTATTGCTTATCACCTAAATAATGTATAATAGAAAAATATGTTTGTACTCCAGCAAGAGGTTGGCGACGGCCCCGTCCCCTGGTGCACTCCGGACCAGCTGTCGTTCGTCGCGGAGCAGGTGTCGCACCACCCACCGATATCCGCCTTCTACGCCGAGCACGTCAACAAGCGGATCCAGTTCGAGGCGTGGGTGTGGACCAAGAGCAAGTTCCTCGGGCTCTCGATAGGCGTGCACAACATCGGCCGGGGCGTGGTCACGCTGCTGGACCTCGGTGAACAGTACACGCTCACGTTCCCCAACGGATACGGCAGGTGGGGGATTGGATTTTTTTTTCTTTTTTTGGATGTGACGAGAAGAACAGATGCGCCACCCGGTGCCCAAGTCTGCTAATTTATAAATGCTTCAGTTGCATCGTGTCGGAATAGTTTGACACATTCGGTGCACGAAACCGCCTTATGCTCTTGATAAACAGTCACCGTTGCTTATGGACACATAGGACATCGGTAACACCATAGACATAGATAATTAATAAGATTTGATAGACTGCAGGTGAGTTTGAGACTTTCTTTTTCTTTTTAACTATAAAGTTATGTCAATCCAAACTAAATATTCCTACGACATCTATGTCATTAACATACAATTGCTCACCGGGATCTTGTGTCCAATACGGCACTACAAAAAATGTTATCGCTCAACAGATCAATACTAACGGTCCCTTGGATCGAGCTCGGCGGGTCGGTAACAATCGAGTGCGTGCAGACGGGGCACAAGGCCAACGTTGAGTTCCTGACGAAGCCGTTCTACGGCGGCAAGAAACACCGCGTGACGTGCGAGGTGTTCGGCGCGGGGGACAAGAAGCCCTACTACACTGCCAGCGGGGAATGGAACTCCAGGATGGATGGACGTTGGACGGAGAGTGGGGTGAGTTGGTCTGCTATTACAGATTTGGCTCGAAGGATCAAAAAATGTAGACGTTGCATACTTTGTTACGTACTCAGTACTCGATAATGGTTCACCCCTAACAGCTAAGTTTTCATGAATACGAAGATCAATTGCGTGAAAATTAGTTTATATTAATAATCACTAAAACTAACGAAAATTTATTTAACTGTAATGAGTGCCATGTGTCTGAGTCGAAATATTGGTATAAAATACAAAAATCATTAGTGCCACTTAACATGAGCAAAGACCGCGATGCCATAATCTTAGAATCACGATTAAAAATCAAAAGTCCAGCACACCCTAACCTATCCTCGTGCTATCCAACAGCGCACGGAGGTGGTGTTCGAGGTGTCGTCGATGAAGTCGCGTCGCAAACGGGTCGCCAGCGTGTCCCGCCAGGCGGCGCACGAGTCGCGGCGCGTGTGGCGGCACGTGACCGCCGCGCTGCGGGCCGCCGACACGGTGGCCGCCACCGCCGCCAAGCGGACGCTCGAGCAGGCGCAGCGGGACGCGGCCCGCCGGCGGCTCGACGAAGACGAGAAATGGATCACGCAGGTGGGTTCGATGCGAGATAAAAACATACACGCACGCACTCGCACACTCTTTACGTACACGCACACATTCGCACGCTCTTTACGTACAAGCACGTACACGCGCGCATTCGCACGCTCTTTACGTACAAGCACGTACACGCGCGCATTCGCACGCTCTTTACGTACACGCACACATTCGCACGCTTTTTACGTACACGCACACATCAACTAGTTCAAATAGTATAAAAATCCTCATGAAATGAGAAGATCATTAAATGACGAACTGACGGCCTAACGTCAGTTCTTTTTTATATTAAAATTTTGAAGTAAATATTATTTGTCGATAAAATCGGTCTATCTTCCCCCTGTTTTGTTACGTGCACTTTATTGATTGAGACTCATACTGTGTACCTGTAATTTCAGTTGTTCAGCCCCAAAGACGAGGAGGGTTGGGAGTACAACGAGCCGCTGAGTAAGAGGTTGGAGTCCAAGGCGCAGCAGAGCAAGGTTGCCGATGGCGCGGAGGCCAGATAATGTAACCTAATCCCACTCTAACATGGACTCTAACGCAATACTCTAGACATAGACATTTCTACGTCACTCGGTCGGAACTCGTAGGATATGTAAACTGTTTCTTGTGACGCACCAATTGTTATAATATCGCTTAGAGTATGGACTGTTGAGATCGAAGGTTGATGAGGAGAAGAGATGGTGTATAGAAAAATAATAGTCCAGATAAGTCTATCTCACTCACGCATAAAGGAGTGGCTTGTTAAATTTTGTTTGCCATAGTTAGCTAGGTTAGGTACTCGTACTTATCTTAGTTTGAAGTTTGGCGGTTGTTTTCAGTATACTATTTATTCATAAACTTTATGTCACTTGCCTAGCAACTGTCAAAAATTGTACATAGATTATTGAAAATGACCGTAAGTCACTTTACGAGCTATCTGAATTTGATACTGTACAAAACATTGAACGAGTACTATTTTTCTTTGCACTATCTTTTCTTCTCGTTGATACAACATATACTCACCGGCCGCCGTAACGAATTGAACATGCGGGGATAATAATATACACGGTCTATAATTATATCTGTTTATTGCAATATGACCAGTATATACTAATAGTGCTTGAAGGTAAAGGTTTAAAAGCTTCAGTGGTGTATAAATTAATAATTTCTATGTTGTTTTATTACTGCCGTCAGTACATGTAACCACCAGTCGGTCGGTCTTAATTTATTCATTTATTTATTTATGTCACAGCTTATACTAACATTACAGGAAGGGACTCGTTTTAATAGTAATTCGAGATGTCGAATTAGTTTTTGTTGGTTTATTTTTATAACATATCTTTCACGTTGTTATATATCTTTGTATAACTGTCAGTATTTAATACTTTAAAATCTTTAAATCGACGCATGTTCGTTACGGCGGCTTGGTCTGCGGACTAACGGCGCGACCGTTACTTAAATAAAATAAGGGTGTTAATACATAACGGTATAACAAGTGTTCGATAACACGTTTAGGGCAATCGTTTTATACGTACCCCGCCATCATGCGATACAACTAAACGAAACTGTGACGAAATCTTAAGTGAAATCGTTCAAATTTAATGAACTATTCAACTTCAAAGTAAGATGTACTGTACAGTCTCGAACTGGTGTGCTATCCTATTTAAAATTACACGACCTTTGGATGAAGTGGGTAGAAACTATGGCCGATATTTGCTTCCTCTTTTAAAAGTCGTAAATAACATGAGGTCACTAGTAAATCTTTTTTTTTTCGATTGGGTCTTCATGATTGTGACTTAACTAGGAAAGTCAGCGTCCATCATTGATGGCCTAGAAGATGGATGGATGTAAATATTAGTAGAGTGAATTTAGTCACAGTTTCGTGTTGTTATTCAAAACAGGTTCGGTCACGGTGCGTGCGCGTACTTTAATATTGCGTACTGTACGCATTGTTTATATATTAATATATTATTTTATTTTTTACTATTATTATTATTATTGTTTTACTGCCATTTTCTTATTTATTCCGCACTGCTGTACTGTATCGTGTCAATTATGGTTAAATTTTTATTCACGTTATTGAGACCACGCGCTATGACAACTTGGCCGTATCACTGTCGTCGCTTCCTATCATTACGTTTGGTCTATAATACATTTTGTATCAATTCATAAGGCCTATTAAAATTTCGAGCGATAATCTTGTAAATATAGAATTTTGGTATCTCGCAGGCTTTTATAACTTCTAAGTATCGTTTAGAAATTGCGCTCGGTAAAGTTTTGAAATGGTGTCGTGCGGAAAATAATAAATTATATTGTTATCTTTATTTACAAAAGAAAATATTCTTTTGAATATCTTAAAGAAAACTTGTAAGTCTAAGGCTAGACTTAGTTTCGAAGTCGAATCAACTTGTATTAAGTAATACGCTACAAAATTGGTAGGAATTTAGGGTTGGAAATCGATTAAATCGTGAGATATGACTCCCTTATGTATTAGTAAAAGACGTGATAAATGTAGTCCTTATTAATAGGGGTTAAGGTCGAAAGTTGAAGGCGTCGTGAGATGCAAACGATATTAAAATAAAGACATGTGTTGTTCAGAACTTCGAGCGCAGTTACCTTTCCCTTACTAACCACTGTTAAAGAGTGCTTTGCACTTGGACCTCTCTAAACCCCTCGAGCCCCTGGGGATCCATGGGTAACTGCATATCCTTATTATATTAATTAAAGATGAAATTCTGTTTTTCAACATTGAACCAACTTTTATTAAGACCCCGTATCCCGTTATTCAATAATAGATAAATAAGTAATATCAGCTAATTTTATTGTTGATTTGAGATAATAATTAAGGGATTTATCTCTCGTATCACTCCGCGACTAGACCCCGGGGGTGAGGGTTGAGGGGTTGGTGCCAGTTTAATTGTATCAAGAATTGTTTGCTGTTCGCTAAGCAATGGCACTTGGTGAAAAGACTGAATATACGCGAACGAAATAATATATCGAGATGCGGTCCGTGACTCGTACAACAATTACTATGATTATTTTCCAATCAATCACATACGACTTATTTAATTAATTGATTAATTAAATTACATAGCTATAGCTACATGTTGTATATTATTAAATAAAAATTTAAATTATTTATCGTTTTTTATTGTTATCAAATTGAATAGTCTTTTTGTTGTTGCAAGCTTTTATTCAACTTAAATTTTTGCATGGACCTATGATGCAGTTGAAATTTGCAAGCTGAATTAGAATCACTTCCTCTTACGCTACAGACGAGAAATTCTGAACGGTTAACAGTACTGACTAAAGTTGTAACTTTACGTTTTATAATTCACTTATCAATATAAAAGTGAGATTTAAGTTTTTAAAACTGTTAAAAGTGTACTTATTTAAATACAGGACACGCAAACTCATCGTGCTGTACTGAAATTAAAATCAAAACAATCAATTTTTTGTTTTATTATTCACGTGTCATTTGATCAATTGATATTGCTGTTAGAGCGGGACCGACGATTAAAACTGAACATGGATCTCTTCTCGCACGGCGTTCCCTCGAGCAGCGTGGCCACGGGCGCCGTGAGGACCCTGTAGTTGACGTCGCCGTGGTCCATCGTCTCGTACAGGAACCGCGATTGTCTGTTGCTCAGGATCCACAGGTTTCCTTCATGGTCCACCTACATATAAGGTAATATATCACCTCAATACAAATTGAATAAAAGCGATACAATAAACAATTGAATAAATACACATACTTAAGTCCCTAAAAGATTCTTCTAGTCAGGAAATTATTTCTACCAGAGGCAACTAGCAATAATTTGAGAAGCAAACTTAGGGTTATATAAAATAGAGATGAAACCGCGACATCTCTCATCTCTCATCATTTCTCTCATACTCGTCTGTTGCAAATGCAATAATTGCGTCCAAGGTCAATCACACCTATCAAATTCTCTGTTGTGCTAAGCTTTTTGTAGGCTCGAGCTCACTCGAGGCTCGAACCCCTCTGCAAGGGGCCTACAATCTACATTACCTTAATATCGTTGGGGAACTCTAGTGCGGTGCAGTCGCTGACAATAACCGGCACATTTTCCTCACTCAAGGGCTTGTCCAAGTTCCAGCAGCTGATACCATTTTTGCTTACCTGTAATTACACATATTTCAGTAGGATTGAGAATACAAGAGACAACAGATTGGGAGATGTAGTGTTACATACGACACGGAGCAACACATTTTTACTATAATATTAAACACGAGAAAATAAAACGTGACCAGAATATGCAATTTCTGAGAATATGCAATTTCGAAATAAGCACATTCTGAGAAGGGCTCGTTTTGCAAAGTGCGCACGCATTCGGCGTTAAATCCCTCTAAATATGTTCACCCAATGTCGAAAACGTACCAGTGAGTGGAATAATATGTTTCTTTCAGGATCGACGTCGCATGCCGTCGCCTGAGTTTTGACGCCTCTGTCGCCCACCACCTGCAAACTTACTAAACTTTAACAAGTTCAATTTTAGCACACTATACCTATTTATAATAAGTATTAAAGGCGCACAGTTCACTATTAAAGGGATGGAATCAATGCAGTGAGTGGGAGGTGGAGGTGTCAGAAAAAATTTGGCTTTTTGTAACTACGATGTCTTAATTTCATATTTGTTCAACACCGACGCGGAAGCCGCCATAAAAACGATGGAAGGAAATACTCACCTGGACACCTAGAAATATTTCCTCCTTAGGAACGTTTTTATTCTTTAGCAAGTTGGTTGGTATTCGGAACTGCTTCGTGCTCGACGTCGGCTGGAAGTACAGATCGCGATTGCTGTAATAATAAGGTGATCTTATATTCAGTAATCAGACTTTCGATCCTAAGTCCCATTTCCATTGTCCAGTGACTGCAGGTCAAATCGTCTCATAAGGAAGTTCTGTAACGGAACCCTAAAAACCTTCCTTAAGAGACGATTTTGACCCCGTACCTAAAGGGTAACTAAATAACGGAATCCTATTAATATGCCTGTCTGCTGTCTGCCTGTCACTGGGTTCTATCTCTTGAGCAAAACTAGGTAGGCACCAAAATTTTTCACAGACGTTTTTCACGTGGTACTGTGGCCATTATCATGACAAATAATAAAAAAGTAAAAATCCTAGATACCGAGACAAGTAACGTTAAAAAATTGGGCTTTCCTACATCTACCCACAGTCTATTGTGTTATCGATAAAATAATTATTGTTATTGTGTACCTCATATTAAGATCATAACGTGAAATAACATTCTCTGATGTTAGCAAAATAATGATTGCGAGAAAAATCTCACCCCTTCTTAGCTGGCCCCAAAGCAACGGAAGAAATACCGTCACTCCAATAGAACTCGACCCCGCCCACCTTGTAAATGCCGGCGTGAGGGTCGAAATGAAAGTAATGGTTCTCCACGCGCCAAGCATCATTTTTCTTGAGGCTGTACACTAACAGCGCGTTGGAACCCATGTCCGGAATGTATGCAAAAGTGTCTTTACAATCTTTTCCAGATATATCGACCACCTGGAATGAATATCGTTTTTTTTGTTTTTTTTTTATTGTACATGGAAATGACCAGACGGACTACCTCATAGCATGTGGTTACCGACACCAATAACGTTGTTGATGAAGCGATAACGATAAGTATAGGTAATTCTGCTTCTTACCGCTGGATTGGTTGGTGGTTGGGCTGGTTGGTGCCATTCTTTTTCTAGAATTCTATTCCAGAATTTCGGTTGTATTGTTTATCAGCCAATATTAATAAATGGGACGGCAATTCATTGGTGTTGCCTTTCATAATGCGGATGTCCATGGACAGCAGGTAACCCCTTACCTTCAGATGACCTATCTACATATCTTAATATTTATAATTCGAGTGTGAGTGTGTATGTCAACTCCTCCTAAACGGCTTGACCGATTTGGTTGAAATTTTTTGTGTGTCTTCAGGTGGATCCGAGAATTATTTAGATTCACAATTGGACCCGGTAGGTGGCGTTGCTGTCGATATATCACCAAAACATTTTTTAACGACTGGACCGATTTGGATGAAATTTTTTGTGTGTGTTCAAGGGGATCTGGGAATGGTTTAGATTCACAATTGGACCCGATAGGTGGCGTTGCTGTCGATATATCACCAAAACATTTTTTAATTATAAAGCGGTACGAATTACGCCGGGACAACTTGTAGGTATACTTATAAAAGGAGAAGCTGACTGACTGACATATTAACGCAGGGCCTAAACTATAAGGGTTAGAAACTTAAAATTTTGCGCAGGGGTTCCTTTTATAACGTAGGGGACCACTAAGTAAGGATTTTTGAAAATTCGCCCCTAAGGGGGTAAAATGGGAGTGCAAAGTTAGTATGAAACTATGCCGTTTTCGAATAAAGCTTTGGGGCCGATAAGAAAGCAAAGTGGGATGTGGTAGCACATTACTTACAATGCTTGTAAGAACTGATGAATCCCTCAATATCTCGTCGTCAAAATCATATCGGTGTACGAGCTTATCCTTTTTCAAATCGAAAACAAGAATTGCTGGTGGTGCAATTTGTTTCACGTCCTCTGAAAATTGTGAATGTGTGTGAGGGGTACAGGCCATGTTCACTACGCTGGCCAAGTGCGGATTGGCGGACTTCACACACCTTTGAGAACATTATGGAGAACTCTCAGGTGTGCAGATTTCCTTCACCGAAGCAAGTGATAATTAAATTCTAATACGCTCAAAATTTTAAAGAATTACTTAGAGGTGCGTGCGTGCTGGGGTTTGTACCCGGGCCACCCGATTCAGGAGACCAACGTTTAACCACTAGGCTATCGCTGCTTAAGTAATATTTATTTATTTAGGTACTCAAGCCAAATAGAGCCTTCTAGTCGAGACTTAAGGCCCCAGTTAGACGCAATTAGTTAGTTAGCGCGAAAGTTATAGCGAAATCTAACTGGGGCCTAACAATTTGATAAGTAGGTACTTAGGTAGGTATTCTCCATTTGCTTACTAACCGGGAACGCGGAAATGCCGAAATGCCTCCGATTAATGTTACGAATGATCATAAATAACGATGACTAATTATCATCAGGTGGCTTGTACGCTTAATTATCGGCTATTATCATAAAGTCTACGAACTTTTCTACTTCTTTTTTCTTCAGATAAAATTCATACAAAACTCCTAATGTTAATTATTTTGCTTCTTATTTGGTTTATTATGAAGACGAATCTTACTAGCCATATCACTGACTCCGTTATCCACCACCCACAATCTGCCGCATTTGTCCACGTGCACCCTGAAGGCGGATACCACCGTGCTGTTGCTTTTGGCGCAACAAGCCTTCCTGGAGACGAAGGCATCAGACCAACTAGGGTACGGGTTCAGTAGAGGAGTCTGGCTGTCATTTAGGTAGACGTAGTTCAGAGATGCTGGCACTCCTAGTAGGTAAGTAGTTAATGAATTATTTGTAAGGAATGTGCAGGTGGGTACTTAATTTTGTTATTTCCGAACTGTTTTTGTATTCTTTCTATGGCTATTAAGGGTTCCATACGCCACATCTAATTTCATTACATCGAAGTTCATGACATCAAACACGTTACATCGATGGCTTATTAGGTATATCGAACTATCATCACATCGAAAGTTTATTACATCGATCGGTCATGACATCGAAAGCTTGAATCTTAACGTGTTCGATGTCATGAACTTCGATGTAATGAAATTCGATGTGGCGTATGGAACCCGGCTAATAAGTATAACTAAATATTTGTTAACTCCGCAAACTCGCACAACAAATATAAATAATTATTTGTTGTGCGAGTTTGTGGAGCGGAGGAACGGAGAAATATTCACCAATAGGCTCGCAAATCAATGTCCAATGGAGCGGGTGGAGATTTTTGAGCAATCCTATTCGTGAATATTTCTCCGTTTCTCCGCTCCGCAGCCTCGCTCCGCTTCAGTGGACAGGCAGCCTAACAGAGCTATAGTGTACCTACCTATTAGGTGCTCTTAGGTAGGTTACTCTTTTAATGTAGCCAAACAATCAAATTAATTAAATATCCTACCTTTAATTTATGTAACTAAAAAGTATACTATTTTTATTATATTTTCACCATTTTTCCATCGAGGTATTGTAATAAATAGCTTGTCCTTCCAACGAGCTATCCCAGACGGCATGTTATTTTCGGGTATGTACGACCCAGAATTGATCGCCGCATCTCTTTCCTTTCCTTCCCATGCAAATTCTAACATTTTCCATTGAAATTTTGGCGGTAGTAAACACCATACTCCTTGAAGGAAGAAAATAATTACGATAGATGCCGGAGTTAAAGAATAATAAGTCTTCATTTTGTTTTTTAGTTTGAATGGTTTGGGAAACTGTTTGTTGCAAACGTTTTGTTTGTTATTAAAATTATTGTACAGTTTTATGAAACATTTTGAATTTTTGTGCAAATTTTGCGCGAATGACAGACAAAACAACTATGTGACAGTATTGACAACGACGGAATGACACTGACAGTGACAGCATTAGGGTAAGTACAAAACAAGTGGATAGGATACTGCATGCTACCACAAAATATGGAAAGTAAAAAAAAATAAGTAGGTATATTACTTACTCGTAGTAGAGTTGATATTTTGTGATACTACCTCTACAGGCTCTACATGCTATTTAAGCATATGATTCGTAGTGCGGTTGCCGACATGCAGGCTGGCATGCGCTAGCCCATGCCATCTAACCGCACCATAGCTATATTTTTCAAAATGAGATGACTAGTAGGTCTAAACATAAAATAATAGCATAAATTCGTTAATAAATTGAAAAAGAAATGAATATTTTGGTGATACGGAACGCATAGACCATAGAGAGGCATAGTATAAGTTACTCTAGCATAGACCGTCTTTGACGTGTTTGAAACTGAAAGCACGGTGTCATTGGTGTCAAATTAAAGTTGTCAGTTTGTAATGTCATCTCGTCCATGTGTCATCTTAGTCATCCTATTATTTAAATTTATTCTTCGTCTGACGTCTTGCTTGTCACGTTTAACAAAATGTTGATCTTTGTCGTCCCAATAATTCCGATATAGATCTAATTGAAAGTTTATACACTAACCGCCTTTAGTCTTTACTGAGGCTAAAAAACCCAACAATACGTCGCTGTGGAGGATTTGCTGTAAAATGTCGTCGAACAAAGAGGAGAGTACGAACGGTGAATCGGAAGCAGTTCCACAAGTTTCTGAAAAAAGAATTGGTTGCGCCCACTACAAGCGACGTGCAAAGTTTGTGGTGAGAAATGCACAAAATCATTTTAGTTATTATGTGCTTACTAAACGACCATTTTAATTTGGATATTTTGGATAGTCATACATGCGCGTGTAGTGTAAGCACACGGGTCAAAACACCTGCTTCTATATATAACTCTATCTACGCATAAACCTCAAAATCTGCACCGAAATGTGAGGTGAACAAACAAAGTAATGTTATTGAACTTCGTAGTTCCTGTTCCATATCGTCGTCTTAATTTAATTCTAATAATAAAATAGTACAAATGGTAGTAAAACCTACAAAACTCTTGATGTATGAGGTTTAAGGTCAATGTCATACATTGTTTATCGTGTCTTTATGCACTTAGTGTTATGTTTATTGTTATAACTTGATTGAAATGTTATATTTTAACATTAAATTATTTATGAAACAAAGAATATAATTTTCTCCACAGTTTATCAATCTGTAACACTCATTGATCTTTTAGTTTTTTCTGTAATACACACTTATAGAAGTAAATCTTTGTTGCAAAAGTTACAATCAGTGTAAGAGTTAAAAAATCTATATTATTTGTTATTAAATTTGAAATTTAACTTTCTACATTACCGCAGTGGTGTGTGGTAGGAATTGAGTCTCCAATCAGAAAGATTAATGACAGCGTTATAGTTTAAAAAGCAGTAATAAGTATGTATTAAATGATGCATGATCAGTTAAAGTGGCAATTTTTTCTTCTTTTTATGTATTTAGTAGTATTTATGTATTATGCATGTAGTAGTAGCGCCCTTTCTTCACTTCTGGAAACCTGTCCCTTAGTACCCTCACTCCAAAATTGTTGGACATAACCCACACACAAATTCATTTTCAAACCTGTTTGTTTTCATTTAGCGATAACTGATAAGAAATTGATTTAAATTATATGGTATAGAGTCAATCAAGTAAAGTTTAAGTGAGTCACAGATGTGTTGCTACCCTTAAGGAATAAAAAGATTGCCTTTGAAAACATATAACTCTATCCACACATTCCCAATTATAGGGTTTATCAAGGATACTTCTGTCAAGTAGTGACCTTGTTAGGTATGATAAGATAGATGAATGGAGTTGTTCTCGCTGGTCAAGCTAGATTTTATATTGAGAAAAAAGTATTGTTCTATTAAACTAGAGTGTAAAAAATATTGCTAACAGAGTTTGATAAAGTTCCTGAATGAATTGGCAATTCGTCAATTACTAAATTGCATAATGGCATTATTTCTTAAAGCTTAAGAACAATGCAATGGTAATTGTGTAATCTTGCATGTGTAACTCACAGTTGTTTCTGCAGTGCCATTGTTACAATATTACATATATTTAGTTAATCTAACTGTTGATTATGATTAAATTACTCATAATACTTAATATTACGTTTATCGTGTAAAAATATCTACGATATTGATTTATGAGATTACATAGTTAACATGTGTAATTCTATTTTTTTACATTACTTACATAAGCCTAAAACAAAAATGTTATCTTGTAGTTTTTACTGTTTAAATAAGCTGACTATTAGGGCGCGTTTATATGACACGATAACTGCGCGCTCGCCTCCTGGTGCATAGCAAATTAAACTTTATTGACTAGTCCACAACATACAAATTCTTGCCGCCTGAATTTATTCAAACAACTCAAATCAATCACTGCTTCTCTTGTGTTACAGACACCATGCTGCAACAAGATGTACATGTGTCGATACTGCCATGATGAGAAGGAGCAGCACTACTTCAATAGGAAATCAGTGACGGAGCTCATATGCACTGAGTGCGACATGCGACAGAAAGTGCAGGCAGAGTGTCAAAACTGTGGTGTCAGGTTTGGAAAGGTAATTTAACGTTTGGAAAGGCAATTTGAAAGTAGATCCTGGGTACCGAGCAAAGAATCCTGGGGTCCATCATGATTATGTGGTCTATGTTTGGTACACCTAAATTATCTTAAATTATTTGCATATTAGAAAATTATTATTGCTTGCTCCAGATAAGAATAACGTTATGAGCAAACCTGCACAACTAAGAGTTCTCCATAATGTTCTCAAAAGTGTGAAGTCTGTGAAGTGAAGCCAGCAAGGAAGTTATAAAAAGCATAAACAAAATGATCTCATTGTAACTTATTGACGTTGCACTGGACCTAACTTCTCAGAAACTTAGAATAAATTTAATTTCTTATCAATTCGCCATCCGTTCCCCAGTACACATGTCTGATCTGCAACCTGTTCGATGACGAGGACAAGAAGCAGTACCACTGCGAGGGCTGCGGCATCTGCCGCGTCGGCGGCCGGGATAGGTTCTTCCACTGTGAGCGGTGCAACATGTGCCTACCCGTGCAGCTGAGACAAGTTGGACACAGGGTGAGATGCCATGCCGTAATTAATGTTGCCATATTTGCTTGCCAAGTGTTTTTTTTTACGTTAAGAACCGAAAAGTGATCTGATCCATGCATATTGGTAACACCAAAGGCATTACTAGTGCTCAAGCTTCCAGCCGGAACACGCCAGATCGTTTGGCGCGGCAAGCACGAGGCAATACGGTGGTATGGCCAGACGGTGGTGGCGGTCAGCTTCTGTCGCTTCTTAGATGGCCCATACACGGGACAATTATCGTAACGATCCGTCGTTCGATTTTAAATTCGAACGATGGATCGTACGTATCGCATCCAAATACGAAAAGAAAAATGGTTCGTACGATTTTCTTGACGATCGATCGAAACGACGAATTGTCTCGTGTATGGGCCACCTTACGATACTTTAGTCCACTGGTACTGGGTTGGGGTTAGTATTCTGGGCCGCCCCAATACGATTCTACGTTTGGTTCCCGAATGGAGTAAATATTTATGTGATAAACGGGGTACGGTGACCACTTACCTTCTTGACATAATTATTATAAAACAAAGTCCCCCGCCGCGTCTGTCTGTCTGTCGCGATAAACTCAAAAACTGCTGAACGGATTTTCATGCAGTTTTCACCAATAGATAGATTCACGAGGAAGGTTTAGGTTTATAAGTTTTATGTCAATTTATTGCAATATGACGAAAACTGTTGACAAAGTCGGAAAAAATCAGGCCGCCTGTAAGATTTCAGCGAAAACGCTGCCTAATCCCTTTGAGATATCATATAACAATGTATGGGTGGAATATTCCTCTTATATAGTACAATAAACTCCGCGATAGCATAATTATGTCTATTTTTTAAGGATAGCTTACTATGCCCATTCTAAAAAAATTGTCACGTCACGTACAATGCGGTAATCGGACAGCTATGTAGACGGATAAAATATTAATCCTTATCTACTTAAATACGTTAAGCATTTCGTACACATTATGATTTCAATTTACTCTATATAATTTAAATTAATATCTTAAGAGTTACCGCAAAATTAACACTATCGCGCGAGAAACTAATCGTAATGTATGTTTAAAAAAACCTAATCGTAATGTATGTTTAAAAAAAACCGGTCTAGTGCGAGACGTACTCGCGCATCGAAGGCTCCGCAGTAACTTGTAGATTGTAGATAAGTAAATAGTTTGTTCCGATTATTATGTTTTTTCTGTGATATAAACTGTTATACCGTGTTGTACCTAACTACAAATAATCATTTACCAATTTTCAAGTTCTCACTTGCCTAATTTCGTGATTGTATTCATTTACTGTATTCTTTGCGTCAGGGCTTGTTTACCGCAAATCAGCAAGATTGTATAGAGGTATTAATAAACTGGACTAAATCATTCCAATACGTAAATAACCTAGGCAAGAACTATCGTCGCATACGATGATGATACTAACATGTATACGAAATATAGTCCCTGTCCGGCTGGGCAGAAATTTAAATGTCTGTCTGTTCCTTATTCCAGGTCGTTGTCTTATCTATGCCAATCGCTGAGAATTATTACCGCGACTGCGTGTGTATGTTTGTCTATTCAAAGCACCATTATAATTGTTATTCATCTGATTGACATTATCAAACTATCTCGACTCTTTCAGTAGAGTATTGCATTCGTGAATAAATCTGCTATCGCCAACGTTTTGATACGGATATGAAAGTTTAATACTGGTGATTATCCGTCATACGCGATGTTAACTTGGGCGGTTGCGATGTCGCCAAATGTGTAGGAGGGGCACGTTTTGAACATTAATGTGTTCACGCTACTAGTTTTGCCCACGGATTCGCCAGCGTAGTCATCGAGAAAACGACAGAATACCGTTTAAATTATCCATAGGTGTCCCCTTTATCCCCTCATTACCGGTAATAAAACATCCTGTGTCCCAGTCCAAGTCCAAGTTTAAGTCAGACCCAAAATTTTATCGCAGTCTGATAACTATAACTATGATGATTTTTATATAATATCTTACTTCAGAAATGACTGATTACTCGTACGAAATTCCATGCCCTTTTCATCCTCTTGAGGGATGATTTTCGGGATAAAATTAATGCTTTGTGCTTTTTAAGATTAAACGTGAAAACGTAGCAGACAGACAGACACACAGAATTACTTTCGTATTTATATTATTAGTATGGTTTTGCTTTACTGAAATCTCCTCACAACCCAGCTGTTTACTTGTTTCGTAGTGAACGTAATAAATACATTTGCCTATTAATCAACTTCAATTGTGAATAGTCTTCTGCGTCAAGATGTTATTGGGTTCGATACATTACTAGGATAATAATTGTAACAGCTGTTATTTTAATATTTAGCAGCTTATTAGGATCCGTTGAAATAATAAACAGACAGTTATTAAATTGTTTGGCTAAAAATAGCATGACAGTAAAAGTGAACAGTAGTAAGAAAATTCGTCGGTTAAAGGAGTGCGCACATTACACCAACTCGACGTCAACTCCACTCCGACTCCACTCCGTTTCAACTCCGACGTTCCGTTCCGCGATCAACGCTTCATCGACGTCAACTCGACTCCGTCTCCACTCCGTTTCAACTCCGACGCTAGTTACATTACGTCATTGTGTCGGTCGACGCGTGGACTACTCGTCTACGGTGAGTCGTCAACGCAACTTCGACGCGTTGGTCTCGAAACGGAACGGCTATGGGTGTAGGGCGAGCCGTACAGGGCTTTTAAGTATAAGTTCGAAATTCAACCTTACCTTCAAAGATATAAGGCTCATAATTGAATGTTAGCTTTGTCAAGGTTTTAGTCGCGTTGGCGTCGGTCGGTCGTGGAGTCGTTGTAATGTGCGCACTCCTTAATTGTTCTTGAAAACGGTGCGTCGCCGAATATAATAAATTATTGGAAGTCGTATCTTCCTTGTAATCAGTGTCGAATAACAATTGTTTTGGGTGCGAATTATTTGTACTTAAACGTAATTAGTATCATGATAAAATGTGTTCGATTTACATACACATTTGATAATAATACAAGATTTTGAACATTAGTATTGATAAAATGGTGATTATTATGATTGATGGTCTCGTAGCGATCGTCCGTTCCTACTTATAATCGCAAGGCTCAAGTTAATCTCTGGAGTGTAACGTTCGGATTTTAATTTAATCAACGGTTTGATTGCGCATTGTAGCGCTCGCTTTTCCGGCGGCTTGCGTCGATCCTATGTGCCATGTTGGAGCACTAACCCTTCCACCAATCCGCAATGGAAAAGTTTGATGGACTATGCTCTAGGACTCCTCAGTTATTATAAGAAATCCGTACTCAGTAGTGGGACATTAATGGGTTAAAGTCAAGAAGCCAATCAACGATGTTGTGGGCAGAAGCAGTAATTTTTATGAAGTGCTCATAGCCCTCATAGCTTGTGTTGATTCTAAGTCATCGATAAATTCAGAAATTGTGGATGCTGTATTGCTGACTGACGACCTAAACAGGACAGTGGGCATCCGCTGGTTTCAAAATGCTCAAAACCGGTTAGAGCGTCCAAAGATAGGGGAAGCTGTGGAATTGTAATGATGGATGGACGATGAATGGAATGATAAATCGGTTGTGTTAGATACAAAATGTATTTAGTTTTCCTGCTTCGGAGGACACGTTTCGGTGCGCTGACGTTGAGTATTCATCGACAATAAAAGCTAAGATGCGTTAAAATAAAGTGAGAAATTAATTTTCACAAGTAAATTATACACCACGGTACTCATGCACTATGGTAGGGTTGGCGACGCGGGCATAGACAACACTAATAACATGACTAACACCCGCGATCCGAGAACAGACATCTGTCACACAAATGCCGGGCTGGGAGCCGAACCTGGGACCTTAGCTTCGCAGGAAGGGCTATGGGGTCAGGATGCAGATGCAGGATGCCGGAGAGACAGAAATAAACCGAATCTCACCGCTTGGATTTTGGCAGACAACCCATCGGTGATACCTTTCGTTACTGGAACAAAACTCTGTGGAAAATATGCTGTGAGCCATGATATAAATACAATCCACCCACAAACTCATTAAATGAACGGCAATAACTCCCTGCGGAAGTCTTATTTTAAGTGGAATGCGGTCTCGTTTTGCCAAATCTGGAATCTATGAGACGACCTCGTTGCCTAGTTGGAAGTGGCAGATTTTTTTATGCAATTAAGGTAGTGTGTTAAGAGGAAATACCACGCGAACCCTTTTTCAAATTTGGGATTTTTTCACTCAATATCTCTGTCGCGCTTGCGAGCGGCGTGTATGTCAGTGCGATAGGGACAACTGCAGCTCCGTGTAAAAACCCGAGGCAAAAATCATCAAAATCGAGGTTTCGTTCTCGACTAATCCCCCGCCAAAACAAAAGCAATCTTAACGAAATTTTGGAAATTGAATGGGAAGGAGATATTCTGTGTCGGACCGTTTAGCTTTTTGTGCTAATTATTATACAATTTGTGTACTAGGCGTTTGTTTGCGGCATATTTATTTGGCCGTTTTAAGCGCTGTTTGAAGTAGCCTAAAACTTTTGAAAACAAAAATATCAAAAAAATCAAAACATACCGACATAGATAATGATGATATTATTCTTGTGTGAAAAAATTATTGATCTAGAGTCAAAAACCAGCGAGGGATTAGTCAAGAACGTTTGTATGGAAAAATGACCGGTAGCATTTCCTCTTAAAAGGTAGTCTAGTAGCGATCGCTTCTACAGCGAATAGACTGCGTGTTTATTTATTTATTTTTACAGGAAACTTACAGCTAAACATACAATAATTAGTTTAAATAAGTTGGTGTATGAAGGCCAATTAAAAGTGTTGTGCAATTGTTAGTATATTATTCCTGTTATTATTTATTTGTATGCACAATAAAGTATATTGTATTGTGTGTTCCGGTAGTGCGTGGAGAATGTGTCCCGGTCGAACTGTCCGGTGTGCCTGGAGGACATCCACACGTCGCGCATCCCGTGCCACATCCCCGACTGCGGCCACCTGCTGCACCGGCCGTGCTTCGAGCAGCTGCTGCACTCGGGCCACTACGCCTGCCCCACGTGTCAGACCAGCATGATCGATATGGCCAAGGTAATTGACCAAAATAGAAACATATCGGCCGTGAACTACTGACGTCTCATAACTAAAGTTATTATAATTCAACAGCTTAAATATTTTAAGTGCCATAAAATAAATGTAACGAAAGATAATGGCACAAAGCGCCTCACGCTTTTATTGAGAATTATTTTTTATTTCGATGTATTATAAAAGCGTTATTAATCGTTTTTAAATAGAAGAAAGAAGTGTTAACGCGCACGCCATCTATGAGGTCGGCTGTAAAGTTGTGAACTACAATGAACACTGCAGGCTTACGCTACTAAAAGTCTACTACAATTCGATGAATGATATCTTAGTACTCGACTTGGACAACAGATGGCGCAGCAGTCATTACTTACTAATTTATTAAAGTATAACAACAAAACAAATTAACAGGTGAGTTAACGACACGACTACACCCGATTTTTTTCCAAATTTTACCATACTTTTTTGAATTGTTTCAGTTATGGAGCTACCTGGACTCTGAGGTGGCTGCCACGCCCATGCCGCCGGAGTACGCAGACTACAAGACCACCATTCTTTGCAAAGACTGCCACAAGGTGAGCAACTTCACTGCAACGGAACCACAGAATAAGAATAATTATATTGACTGGTTAGCCTACAAAATAGCAGACGAGGCGCCTGGTGGTAGGTGGCTACCGTATCTCCATTCAAAATGAGAGAAAAAGAACGAAGATACTGGCTCTCAATTTCTTACAATACATAATTATACAATATACATACATATATAACGCTTCAACATTAATAAATAGCAAGCGTTATCTCCGTAAATCTTTTAATTAGACTGGCAACACTCGGTGTTGACTTTATTTTTTAAAAGTTTTTATTTACTTATACTTAATTTAACCTCACATATGTAATGGAACACTAGGTGGACTTTGGCGTTGTTGATATCATTTCGCAGTGACCACTTTCCACCAGACGGCTCGACTATTCTTTGGTCTAGTATATATCTAGCTCCAATCCACAGACAGTTTTGAATCGCCCCAGTTTAAATTATTATTATACTTTTTCCAGCTGTCAACAGTCAAATTTCACGTGGTGGGTCTAAAGTGTCAGCATTGCGGCGCATACAACACTTGTCAGACTAACGGATTTCACAAGTTTGTAGCTTTTCCATGATTTTGTATATTTTTTTTATATATTTACATAATATACATTATTATGTACCTATTCGTTTTGGTGCATTTGAGAAAGCAGTTCAGAGTGTAGAGTTTCGCATGATGCATAATTTTTACATATTGAAACGTTTACTAAATAAAATAATAATTTTGTTAATAATTGCGTAAATATTGCCACGATATTTGCTATATATTCAAGCTTAAATTATCTTCTTCAAACCAGAGAATCCAGCACCTCGGAGGCCGAAAGCTCACAGTCTACCTCCACATCGACCAGCCGGAGCGGTTCATCATCAGCGACGTTTGAGCCGCGCGAGGAGCCCCCCAGCGACGAGCTGCCGCGGGCCAACCCCCTGGACGAGCCCCCGCAGGCTTGACCAGGCCGGCCACTGTCGTGCACGGTTCAACCACATTTAGGTCGCGTTCACATAGAACGTCCGTTTTACTTGATCCGTTTTAACGGATCCCTCGCTACTGGAGGTAATATTCGCACAGCATTTAGGGCGCGTTCACATAGAACGTCCGTTTTACTAGATCCGGTATACTGGATTCTGTGTGAAATCGCTCATACAACTACATACGCTAATAACATATAAACGAACCTGTAAAACGGACGTTCTATGTGAACGCGCCGTTACGGTCGTATTCATGGGCGTAACCAGGACCTCCTATAAAGTACCTACGGTTGTTGTACCCTTTAAAAATCTCGATAATTCTATTCCCACACTTGGTCCATTCATAGATGAATACGCGAATATGTAAACAGTGACATCTGTTGACCGAATGAACCACTGCATAGTTATAATAATTATTTGTTACTCTGTGTTACTAATGTGTAATGTGAAATTATACAAATTGTCTTTATATCTCTTAAAATAGAATTATTATGTTAGGTTATTGTTACATTAAGTTATCAATAAAAATATTTAACGAGGGCACAGTCAATTATTTTTTGGTTGGTTTCAACACAATGCTTGTGTGTAATGATTGAATATCCGTTGGGTATTTTGTATTAAATATATTCGTGATGATATATTTGCATTAAATATCACTTATGAAATTGCGGTATTATCTTACTGTACCGTATATTATCTGTGAAAATAAGGCGGAGATTATCCGTAAATGACGTCACACGATGGAGTGAGGGGAGGAATGCGAGGAATCTGTAAGAAGGAAGAATATGAAAAGAAAGTTAATTCGTATGATGCAATTTATTAATGGGTCTGCTTATATGTGTGAATGTAAAATTCATTTATTGTGTACATATATTTTCTATGTTTGTAACTGATGAGTAAAAAGTTCGTCCATGTCGATTCGTTGTATAATTTTCAAAAAGGTTATCTAGAAAACAAAAATCAATACCTGTTAAAAATTGTGCATTGAATTTGATGCGTACGAATCGTACGGAATGCGTACGCATTGCGACAGATTAAGACACTTTGTTGAGAATTTTTTATGATAGCAGTAGTAACATAATTCGTACATTCACAAATAACAACTCGTGGTTGTTATTTTATTATAATAATTGTTAGTATTTTTATCAGGCGTTTTATAAATTTTTCATATTTATGCAAGAAAAACCAAAAGAAACATCGTAGTTTTTGAGATTATCGCGATAATCTCAAAAACTACGATGTTTCTTTTGGTTGGACTCAGACAGATTTAGAATATGGATCTTAGAAATTATTACAAGTATGCATCAAGATAACTCGGTGCGAGTGCAAGAGCAGTGCAAATAGTAAATTGTATGGATAGTTTCGTGAATTGGAATTCTTTCAAGTCTATAACATTTTAGTTGAGATCATGATCTATTAAAGTAAATTCAAATCTAGTAAAGCCTGAAAAAATAATCAACCCTTGGCAATCGTAATGTAATACACATTGTCAACGACACAGTTGACATACTTTTCGGTCGGACTCGGTCCTCGCTCACCTATATACCTCAGGTAAATACCCACATGGTCGTTGTCGCTTATTTACATAAAAAGATTATAGAAAGTACGTAACGCACCTTTGTTTATATGCACCTGTGTCGTATCAGTAATTATATAATGGTGAGCCTACATCACTTCCATTAGAAGTACGCAAGCGTGTGGGTACATTGCTAAATTTTATTATTTAAACAATCCGGATCAAATGAGCTCAAACACGTCTTAACACTTAATTATAACGAGCCAATTTCGGGTAATATCCTACTGTATCGATGGATATGTATTGTGATAAATAGGAGATTGTCAACCTAAACTTAACCTAATATTAAGATCATCTCATTTGACTATTGCATAGTATGATAGGACATAGTTATAATTTAGATTAGCATTATTTAGTCTTATATACTACTATTTAGTCAATAATTTCATATTTACGTCTATTACAGTACCTGTATGATTTATTTTATTTAAACGTGTGAATATGTATAATGTCTGCATATATTGCTTTGGTGTGTATAGTGGCTTATTATGCCTCGTTAAGCTGAAATTATAAGTTATATGTGTTTCGATTCTAATGGAAGTAGTATTTATTTATTATTTAAATTAAACCGTAACACCTGACACTTTGTCAACATCAAATTGACTGAATGTACAAGGTAGCTATCAAATATGGGTTCCGTTCAGTGACTCACATCGTACTAGTGCTAGGGATATTCGCTAAAGCTTCAATTCATTTATATCGTTATATTATGTATATTTATATCGGAATACATGTATATTGACAATCTTATGTACGTGTAAAATAACTCAGAAGTTCTAATGAAGATGGTTTTTAAAAAATCCTTCAAGAGTCGACTAGTCTGCTAGTTAGTTATCCAAATGCGATCTGGGGGCGAATAAAACGTTACTTAATATTGTCAAGCTAACGATACCCCACGTCTACATTCAAGAAGTCTTAATAAGACACAAAAAAAGAAAAAATATTCAATCTCGCAAACTATGGCCGGAATCGAAATGTTTTTAAACAGTGATATTTTTTTAAATTAGAAGATACCAAAATACCTGGCTAGGTCGACGTTACAGCTTAATGGGGGTAGACAGGTTTCTCGTATTTTACCTCTTCTTAATATCTTATTACTGCCGCTTCCGCATTCGAATCACTGAGCTAATATATTTATTTTGTTATAGTTTAATTTAAGCAATATCCGTGAACTACTCGGTGATGACTGACGAGTATAGTGAAGGGTGAACGCAAATCTGTCGCAGTGGAAATTGAGTGCTACTTAAAGCCTGCCTTTTATAAAAAGTATAACTTCAAAAATATTGAGGGTGTAGAAATGGTTACATAAACGTAGCTAATTCTCACGAACTGATAAAACTTTTCCCCAATACAACAGTATGTACCTAATGACGATCTAGTTATCTAGAAATGTTGCGCGACTGCTACCCTGTACCCTAAAATGCCCCAGTTTTATAAATAAACCTCTTAGATAAGCAAGTAAGGAGTTAATTTCCTAAATAGTCCCTGCGGCAGGAGTGTGGCCCCCGTCAGAGATCGTCGGGTACTCATAGTGCCTTATTAAGAATGGTTGTTGACACTTTGTGATGCGAGCGATCTGTTTTGTTTGAGTTAATGCAATAAATATGTAAAATTAATAACGTATTATTCTTGTTTCATTTACGCTCGTTTTGCCAATATAAAATCAATGTAAACTACGATTGGCCTGGTCCTGAATTAAAACCTTCAGGAAGTCCTGGAAATTAACTACCCAAAGAATCACTCATCTGTATACTCTCTGTATGCATCAAAGTAAGCGTCTACTCGCAGTAGTAAGCATAAAAGTCTATTTGTTAGGAGGAAAATGTCTTGCAGTGTTTAGAATCTCAAATCCAATAATGTCTTTAATAAAGACAGTATTGGATTTGAGATTTAAAAAATTAAGTAAATAAAGACTTTATTTACTTAATTTTTTCATAAAGGTATATGGAAAAAATTAAATAAAACGTCATATAAAATTAATACGTATAATAATATAACAATACACTGACTTTTGATATAGGAAGCACAAAACTTAAATGTTTTAAGCTTTACAAATACATTTTTTTAAATGCCAACATGTACAGGCACACAAAGTAAATAACTTCTATTACTCGGCTTTTTTTTAGATTTAAGAAACACAAGTTGATTGCCGAGTCTAAAAGGAAACTCCAAAAACTAATATTGAATAATGATTCCTAGTAATAAATTTGTTATTCAAATATTATTGATAATGTTATTCATAAAATATACACTACCTTTTTGGCAATCAAGTCATGCGGGAAACAATTGTACTAATTAAAGAATATATATCTATTTAAAACTTAGAACATATAGCATCAACAACATAATAACATCTAGGCCATATTATAAATCAACATACCGGCTTAAAATACAAAATATGCAACTTGATTAATTTCATATGTGTGAGCCTCTTTAGGTAACTAAATTACCTATCATTTTTGTAGTATTTTTACAAATCGTTTCGAAGAAGTTGATTATTTACCAAAGACAAATCTCACCATCTTATAAAAAGCTACAGTACATAGAATAATCCTGAGCAAAGGATTTCAATTGAGCTCAACATTACGTTTTTATGAACATCGACAGGTTTTTTTTGCCAAATACCTTATCTAAAAGAGACTGAGAGATAGAGCCTTCCCTAAGCAGAGGGAGAAATCACTGCGCTCGTGAAAATCTTATTAAATTACATTCATGCCGTTACATAATAACATAACACTTATAATAGGTACACATCAAATTGTACACCAATTACATCTTATTCTACGTGACATTAAACTTAAAACAACAATGGAATTGGCCTTCAAAAGATACATGAAAATACTGTACAAAAATCATACAGAACCTCCCTTTGAAGTCAGTTATAAATACCTTCGAAACAATTACAACTCCACTGACCTCTATTAGGTAAATGTAATGTATGTATTTTTAATAAAGTTCAATGCATAATAGCTGTCTTTAAAACAAAAGTATGGTACTTTGCAACAATTCGAACACTCGCTTAATATAAAAGGATTTTCGCAAAGTAACGCATCATCAGGCTATCAACTACAAAAAATAGTAATTAATTACACTTTTAACTTGTACTTTCAGTTAAGCCTAGGTAAGTATAAAATAAAACGAATACAAAT
Source organism: Ochlodes sylvanus (assembly GCA_905404295.2). Classification (NCBI taxonomy): domain Eukaryota; kingdom Metazoa; phylum Arthropoda; class Insecta; order Lepidoptera; family Hesperiidae; genus Ochlodes; species Ochlodes sylvanus. The sequence continues at coordinate 7,868,469 of FR990142.1, read as the reverse complement.
AATTAAATATAAGGTTTCACTGCGGTATACATACTTGTGTATATAATAATGCATAACTTTGAGATCAGTTTAAGCATTCAAATAACTATATTGGTGCCAAGTGATAAAAATAAAATCCAGTGATATTAAGATACAGAAACACTGCACAAAAGTTCACAAAACTACTGAATTAAATTCAGAAAAATAATTAGGTGTGATTCTACAAAAAATGGGTAACTTGATGTCATCGGTCAACTGGTAAATACGATATTTTAATAGGTAATTAGGTATTTTTTTTATCTTTATTAAATTATTGACTTTTTCAACAATTTAAAAATAAAAACAACATGTACACTGTATTAATATAGGTAGTATAAGTCTGTGCTCAACGTATGTTACTGTCGTCTTCCTACTCTGTACTCACTCACTCTTCAAGAACCTGAATAAATGGTTGCTCTCTATAAAGGTGTTCGTTTTACCTTTTCTTCTAAGCTATCAAATTAATGTGATCGCTCAGGATTCCGGCGCACATTCATCTGGTTATGGGCCCAGTAGCCCAGTCCCTGCAGTGAAATCATCATATTTTGATGAGATAAAGTAACACCTGCGAAATTAGCGGAACGGCGGTGAAGTCGGTCGCAAGGGCACGTGTTGGTCTGCCGCTCAAGACGGACGCCAATATCCGTAAGTGCATTAAAAGTAAATCTAAATACAATGGAAAACATTATAAACGGCGGTCAAGCCAGGCTGGAAGGCTATGATAATTGGGCGACATGGAAATTTACTGTCACGGTTATACTAAAGTCGGCGGGGTTATATGACATCGCCAGCGGAGACTTAAAATGTCCGGTAAAGGATGGTGATGCTGAAAGCATGTCGAAACGAATGGCAGGTTAAAGATGCCAAGGCGCAAGGTGTCATTGTGTCGAGGTTGGCCGAAAATTTAATAACTCAAATAATATGTTGTCAGACGTCGCAAGAAATTTGGTCAAAGTTGCATACTATTTTCGAACAAAAGAGTGAACTATCACTACATCTAGCTCAGCAAAAGTTCTTTGCACTGCAATACAAACAAGGCGAGTCAATATCAATGTTTCTAGGAAGAGTAGAACAGATTTTATCAACACTCAAAGCGTTGGGAGCAGAGGTGAATAGTATGGCTGTCACCAAAATTACAACAAGTTTATCTGATAACTATCAACATTTTAAATCTGCTTGGGAGTCTGTACCCTTGGAGAATCGTAAACTAACAGAATTATCTGCGCGTGTGCTTGTTTAAGAACAGCGGGATAAGGCTGCAGCTTTAGCAGCGGTCAAAGCAAATAGAAAATGCTTCAAGTGCGGTAAGAGTGGTCATTATAAACAGGAGTGTAAGTATAAAGGTAAACCAAGTATAAACAATGGTAATAAGTATTGTAAAAATTGTAAAAAATCTGGGCCCATAACCAGATGAATGTGCGCCGGAATCTTGAGCGATCACATTAAATTTGTTAGTACTATAATAAGATAGTGTTTATTGTTTTTATTTTTTTAACACTTTGGCAACTCAAGTCTGTGTCTGATACTTTGTCAGAGTGACGTGTTTCAATTTCAAAATGAAAAGATAACCGAAATATCTTGTTTGGCTATAATATAGTATAAATAAAAGATACATAGAAAATTAATTTAAAAAGTAAAATAATCAAAACATCGCTATAAGTTACCCAACTTTTGTATATTCACTCTTGAAATTTAAGGTCTTGCGTATTTTTATTGTGCTTGCTATGCAAAATCGTTTAATTACTCTTAACAATTTTATTTGGATTTCAGACCTCTAAAGGTGTAGATATTAATGACAAAACCAAATTACAAATAAAATGATATCACGACACCTTATCACATACCTACGAACTTTGTATTTTCTATTATCTTAATAATTGCGACGACTGATTATGAAATCTAATCTAAATATTGCTAATCGATAAACGGAAAAACCTAAATGACACAAAATAAAGACAAACATACAAAGTTAATTATAAAATCATAAGACGTCAGGGCCAGCCCTAATTATACAAATAAAGTGAGAGGCCGCGGTGAGCTGAATCCGCGAGCGGGTGTTATAAACACAATACATTCATTCGTTTGTGTCAGCGGAGCGGAAGAGCGGTAGAACGCAATGTCGCATCACTAGCATTCCAGTAATTCAGTTTGAATTTCCTGATCGCAGTGTGAGGACATGAAAGAATTTAATTGTACCGATTAACTGTGATCAGAAGTAGAAATACGCTCTTCCAAGCTTCCCGCGCCGCTTACACTTTAATTATACCTACTCTAAGGTAAAGCGAAAGGAACTGTTTCTCTAGAAAACAGATGGCCATGCTCTCTACAGTGGCGGCAAAAGGACGGTGCGACCACGTTAACGATCTTTTGAGATCTCGCACCACAAACCGACATACAATTTATGTTTTTACTTAATTTACGTGAAAGTGACGATAAAAGAGCGCTGAAAGACAATCTCGCTCTACTGTGAACAAGAGATAGATAATTATACTGGATCGATAAAAATGATCTTATGAATGAAATTACTTCATGAAATATTCAAATTATTTCGAATTATTTAATCACCAGCCGATATTTTACAGTTCAAACTAAAACATGACTATGTCATGGGAAATTGTTATAGAAAATACTGAATTTCATTTGTGAAATGACAGAATTAGGCACAGTTCTCACCTTGCACATGTTCATCATTTATTATTAAAAATTGTTTTAGAGAAATATTAGGAAAAATACAAGAAATGCTTAAGGCAAGAAGATTAGATTCTGTTTAAATAGTTTCTGTAAGAAAATAAATACTTTGTTCTACTAGTGCCGGCCAAAACATAGCATAACAAGAAGTAGCTGACGGTTAATTATTTTGTTCCCTTTTGAAATTTTATTCAAATAACACGCTAAAATAATATGATACTACTAAGTGAAACTTTAAATAAGTATTGCAAACAATATTCTTAAATAATTTTGAAAACTTGCTTAGTATTTGGCCTCACATGTTTATTTAAATAAAATACTGGAATGCTACTTTTATACTAACATTAAGTACGACTAATATTAAAGACACGACACGACATCAATTTGAGCCAGCGATCTTCCACTCAAAAAGCTTAAAAGTCTCGCTAAAATTCTTCAAAAACACTTAGCTATATTTAAATTCACTGGCAACATTTATTTTTAACATCAATATGGATTAGACATCGATATATCATGCAGCTTATAAAATACCACATACAAATCCCAACAGGGTGAATCAAGCTCTGAAGACGACCATGCTAAGTACTAATAAAAATGGGTAGTTAGATAACTTGATAAACGCTCTGCACATTCGACTGATCAGAGGAACCAAAAAGATTGGCCATCAATATGATATCGTAATGTTGTCTTTGGAATTACAGAACGAAAACTAGAACTGCCGCTGTGGAATCACGCGTTCAACGGTAGGTAGACACCCGTACACCATGAATGATATCAAATATATTAATACACTCTTGCCCAAATTCCTATCGCGAATCACTCGTCATACGCCCAGCACACTACTCTTCGAAGTAGAAGTATTCGTTGAATTATGGTCTCCGCATATTACATTAACTCAACTCCAACACGACTTTGATTCAAATCATAAGAAAGCATTGAATGAGAGTCGTATATTGCGTTCCTTACGGTTGAATTTTCAACGTTTACTTGAAAGAAGTGATCCACGCACGATTCGGTCAAAAAATTGACAGTAAAGGACCCGAAAAATGGTCATATTTCAATGCTATACTATGAGTTGAATTTGAGTAGAGTTGGAGTTGAGTTGATGTACCTAATATAACGTATATAATGTTGACAACTACAAAAGAGAATAACGACGTTCTTCGCCCCTACTCGGTCAACTCCAGGTGGAGTGGAGTCATTCAAAATAGCTCATGATATGCCCTCATCTTCGTCTATATTCGCTAATTTCTCGAGTAGTGTAAAGGCAATATAACATTAAAATCGACTGATGGCAACATCTCGTCTGTTATCTACGGCAAACCGTGCAAGTCGAAGTCGGAGTAGAGTTGCTGAACGCGGCGGTACACCTCGTCGCAGGAGCGCAGCGTGTCCGGGAGTATCAGCATCGCGTCCGACAGCTCGTAGTCTGTGCCGAAAATCTGAAAAATATTACATTTTCCTTGAGCCAGTTGCCAAACAACTTAGAGTATATATATACTCTAAGCCAAACAACTTATCCTGTTCCAGTTGGGAGCTTGGCAATGCATCTGTCGTCATGACTTTGGTATTACTCATGTTTAATAGTGAAGGCGACCACTTACCACCAGGCGGCTGCTTTATTCATTTGTCAGATATTTACATAAATATCATATGTTATATAGTACGTATTATATATGTATACGTAAAAATGTCAGATAATTAACGATTTATTATATACCTTATCATAAATCGTTAATTATCTGACATTCATTCATTTTATTTATATACAATTACAACGAACGAGCAGACAATCCCCTCAATGGTGAGTAATAACGGTCCACCAATGGACATAATCAGCGATGCGTGTTCGTTCAAGAAAGAAGAAAGATGAACAAAACGCATTATTTTTGCATTAAAAAGTTTACAAAAATTATTTATATTTTATCTGCTGCTAATGTAATGGAGTCGACGGGGAACGCCTGTTATCTGTTGATAATAAAGATATTGCCGATACGTTATGTCTAAGGCTAAAACGAAAATTCCAAACATCATGCCATACTGAATACCTACTTCATCGCCTTCTAATGGATTCGACCTTGGATGCAAAGAATTCAATGTGTTGCTTACGTTGCTATCTCGCATTTCAATTTGCCTGATTGAATAGTTCCTTTAAATGTTGACAATGATGTTGTTGTTATATGTGTTGTTATACATAATGTTACATTGCTATAATATGACCACTCATCAGGTACTCCTACTAGCTAGCCAAACATTTATCTTATTGTCTGTACATAGCACAATAGTATGATAATAATTTATTGATATTAATTTGTGACAATGATTCGACACACTTGTATTGGAAAGATGGCAACAAGGAATGAAAAGCCAGCATTAAAAATTGAAGGATGAGTTATTACAGCCAGCATGTCTTAACTGCAGGAGTTGTCAGAAAAAGGGTACAGTGGAGAATTGGAGGATTGCTTGAATGCAGGAGATCACAGATATGCTATGTTTATTGTAAATGCTAATTGAATGACATGTATTACATTATTTTTAATAGTAAAAGACCAAATACATTTTTTCTTCTGTCATAAAAATTTTATTCGGTAACATTTTGAAATAAAAAAACCAACTACATTTTACGGGTATTTGTTCGACTTTGTAACCAATTGCACATTATGTCTACTATTGCCATCAGTATGGAACACAAAGTCATGAGTAACCCCTCACAGTTAACATGAATTATCATTACAGTTCATAAATAAAGTAATTACACTGCAGGTGTATTTGTTATCGTTATCAATGCCAGAAAACTTAGTAGATCAGATAATGGTATTATGACAATGTCATAACACAATTGTCATAAGCAACCACAATATTAATATAATAGGTATTAAATTCAATATTATTTAATTTGTATTACAAGTATGCTAAACAAATAAAGATAAATGAATTTGAATAAGGACACATCTACCTAATCTTTACACACTGTTAAGTCATAATAAAATATATAAATTGGTTCGCTTACACTGCTAATCTCTACCCGGGCGTCAATTATGTGTAGTTTAAGAACCTATAAAAAAAAATATTAAATTGAATAAGGAATATGAAGTTTTACAAAGGTTGTCTTGCTATGTTAGTTCATCTTAGACAATGATAAACTATCTCTGCCGTACCATTTTTCCCAAGCCTCACTCACATGGTATCCAATTAGTCCCTTGTGGTCATTATAGCACCATCAACCTCAACCCTAGTCAAAATTGCTACTATGCACCCCCAACCTGCTATAAGTACAAATTGATGGATTAAAAGCCAGTCACTTGTTGCCAATTTGTTGCACTTCCTTTTTTGGTTACTATTTCTGCATGAAGAACTTGATAACTATTCAGTGTATGAGTGTGAACTTATGTCTATAATTATACTATTATGTATATAATTGCACTTGGATATTGAACCAGTGCCAGCATCCCCTTATTTCCAGTGACCCCCATAATCACCCAATATGCTACCTTAAAGCCACTCCTCTTTCCGAAAATAAATTTAGTCTTTGTACAATTTATCCGCGATTTCCAATCAAAGAAACAAATGACATCACAAATAACTTGTTCATGCCTTGAGCAGGTGAGTCAACTAATTCTATGCAGACACACAGTAATAACAGGATTCCCACAAACCATTGCTCTTAGGAAGGATCTTTTTGGAAGGTTGTACTTCTTAAAAGCACAGAGTGAAGTTGGATTAAAAAATCAAACTGGCAAATTGTGAAAAAGAAGTTATTATGGTTTAAATCTAAATTGCTTTTTTCAATATCACTCCCAAATTATTAATAACTAGCGACCCGCCCTCGCTTCGCTTCAGGAAACATTCCTTCAGTTTGCAAAGATTTAGTTATATATTTTGGATAATTTACAGGATATCTTTATAAATGATAGCTTTCCCCCGCGGCTTCGCCCGCCATAAACCCCTAAATATATAAAAGGCGATAAAAATTTGCGCCCCCCATTTACCCCCTTAAGGGATGTTTTTCGAAAAAATATTTTATCATGTTTCATAACTCTCAATGAAAAACCTTCATACTGAATTTCATTCGAATACCTTCAAAAACGGCAAAGTTTCATACTAACTTTGCACCCCCGTTGCCGTTACCCCCTTAGGGAGTGAATTTTCAAAAATCTTTTCATAGTGCTCCCCCACGTTATAAAAGGAGCCCCTGTACAAAATTTCAAGTTTCTAACCCTTATAGTTTAGGCCCTGCATTGACATGTCAATCAGTCAGTCAGCGTCTCCTAGTACAGAGCAACTTTTTTCTAATACTTAAATTATTAAACTCGTGATATCTTTCGAATGGAATGTCCGAATTGAATAATTTAAAAAGTTATATAAAGGTAATTAAGCAGTCTATCACTGATCCAAGTATATTCTCAAACTGAAAGTTCAAGTGAAGAGGAAATAACAAAATTCTACAATGACTTATCAAGAGCACAAGAACTGGCAGATAGAAATAGGCTAATCATTGGGGATTTCAATGCAAAAGTTGGACAACCCAAATCACATGAAAATCTTGTAATGGGAAAATATGGCTATGGCATTCGTAACGCCAGAGGCGAACGCCTAATACAATATGCACAGGAGAACAAGCTGGCAGTTATGAACACATACTTCAAGAAAAAACCTTTCAGAAAGTGGACATGGAGATCACCAGATCATCGAACAAAAAACGAAATTGACTTTATATTGAGCCCCAACCCAAAATCTGTAACAAATGTAGAAGTTCTAAACAAAATAAGCTTCCCGTCTGACCACAGGATCATAAGATGCACCTTAAATATTCAAAAACCTAAACTAAGCCGAAGAGCATTTATAACGATATCAAACAAATTGAAGTCCAGCGAGGACAAAATCAACTACGTACAAAACCTGGAAAAGAATTTAACAAAATTACAAGAATCAGAAAGAAAAATAAGAGTGTACAATCCCTTAGTGACAAACTGGAAGAAGCAATCACAAAAAGCCTGAAAAGGAATGCCAAGGAAAACAATAAACAGAAAGAAAAGATAATTAGCGAACACACACAAAAATTAATCTGTAGAAGAACCGAACTTATGCTCACGAAGAACAAGTCTAAAGAAATGAGGGAAGAACTAAAGAATCTGTTTAAACTATCCAACAGGTCAATTAAACAAGATTATGCTAATCACAGAAGGAAAATCATAGAGAAAAATAATGATAATATTCCGAAGCTCAAAAAGAGCCTATAAAGAATTATCCACGCACAAGAAATGGATACAAGGTTTGAACAGTGACAAGGGCGAAAACCGAGATAGAGAAAGTATAATCAAGTGTGCAACGACTTTCTATACCTCACTTTATTCAAAACCACCGCAGGAAGGGACACAAGATGATAAGGAAGATAATAATAATATAACTTGTGGAAAAATAGATGAAACAATTATAGACCCAATAACGGAGAGTGAAATCATGGCCCAAATCAAGCGGTTAAAACCCGAAAAGAGCCCAGGCGAAGATAACATCACAAATGAAACACTGAAAATTGGAGCATCAGTTCTGAATTCATATTTAGCGGAACTATTCAACTTAGTACTAGAAAACGAGCAAGTGCCATCTCAATGGAGTAAGTCAAACATAATATTACTATACAAAAAGGGAAACCCGCTCGACATCGGCAACTACCGGCCTATTAGCTTGCTATCGACAATATATAAACTCTTTTCATCAATAATCTTAAGAAGAATAGCACCTAACATTGACAGGAACCAGCCAATAGAACAAGCAGGTTTCCGAGCCCACTACTCAACGATAGACCATATTCACACAGTAGAACAAGTAATAGAGAAATTCAAAGAATTTAATAAACCACTATACATAGCCTTTGTGGACTATTCCAAAGCGTTCGACAGCATAGTACACCCATCGATATGGACTGCTCTAAGAAATAACAATGTAAACAAAACATATATAAATGTCATAAAAAATATATATTCTAAAAGTACAAGTAGAGTAAAATTGGAAAATCAAGGGGAGGAATTCCCAATTGGAAGAGGGGTGAGACAGGGCGACCCGTTGTCGCCAAAGTTATTCATAGCTGTGCTGGAGGACATTTTCAAAAATATCAATTGGAAAAATGAAGGCATATGGATTCTAAATAATAAATTAACGCACCTAAGGTTTGCAGATGACATCATTCTGTTTAGTGAATCCGCGACAGGTTTAGAATCAATGCTACGGAAACTGAACAATGAAAGCGAAAAAGTCGGCTTGCACATGAACGCATCCAAAACAAAAATACTAACAAACAGTGTAAAGAAAACAATCAAAGTGGACGAAAACCCGATGGAATATACAGATGAGTATATATACCTAGGTAAATTGGTGTCCTTCGATGCAAACAGCAACGAAAACGAAATAGAAAGGCGAATAAGTATAGCTTGGAGGAAATACTGGGCCCAAAAAGAAATCCTAAAAGGGAATTATAGCCCTAATATAAAAAAGACTATAATGGATTCTTGTGTTCTCCCGAGCTTAACCTACGCTAGCCAGACGTGGGTCTTTACTGAAAAAGTAAAGAACAAAATTGCAGCGTGTCAACATGCAATGGAACGAAGCATGCTCAAACTAAGAAAAATAAACAAAACAAGAAACACAGTCATCCGCCTGAAAACCAAGTTAACTGACGCCCTTAATTTTAGCCTGAAACAAAAGTGGAACTGGGCAGGTCACTTATCTAGATATAAGGACGAGAGGTGGACGTACCGAACCACTAAATGGCTGGGCCCAAAAGGCAAACGGAGTGTGGGGAGGCAGAGAAAAAGATGGGCCGATGATATAGTAAAGACTGCTGGAACAAGTTGGATGCATTTGGCCAAGGACAGGGAAAGATGGAAAAGGATGGAGGAGGCTTTTACCCAAGATGGGGCCACATAACAAGGAAATAAGAAATACCTAGTTCATAATCAGATATATTATAATTATATTGTATTGTTAAGTGGAAAATAAAGCTATAAATAAATAAATAAAAAGCAGTCTTGAATATGAATTAATTTATTTTGATAAGGATTAATACTAAGATACAAATAAAGAGCCTTTTACAGCGGCAGTATCTCAATTAAGTTTTTTAAATAAAAAAACACTTATTGTGGCATAACTATAATAGTTAGACATATGCCATCGCGGACTTTTTTGTAGATATTGATGTCTTTTATAAAACTGTAGTACATCACTTTGCTCTATTATCCATAGTTTTCGCAGCGCACGCGATGTAAAGAATATTTTAGGTATTTTTTTTTACACCTTGGGTTACATTATAAGGATCCCTATTTTTTTTCCAAAATAAAATTTAGCCTATGTTACTCGTAGATAATGTAGCTTTCGAATGGTGAAAGAATTTTTAAAATCGGTCCAGTACTTTTTGAGTTTATTCGTAACATACAAAAATACAAATCTTTCCTCTTTATAATATTAGTGTAGATAATAATTTGTATCATTCATAGAACACCTTACCACCACCTTACCTTTATCATGAGGTCAATTCTTCCTGGCAGGGCATGCATGGCAAGAGTGGCAGCCTTCCTGATGTACCAAGGGTGGAATTCTGCTAATGTTTCATTGTATGACATTTGGCACGAGGTGCATGTATTGAAATTCTCTTCGCAATCACTCAAACGCTTCAAGAAAAGGCGGATAAAATCTGAAAAAAATGAAAATTAATTTAGATTAATACTTTGAATGTTTAAAGTTTCCTTGGGTCAAAATATTGCGCCCTGATGAAAACAAAGGCTATGAATGTGAGGTCCCGCTAATTGAATAAGGATGAGTGATTTATGTTCAAATCTGACACTGATCAAATTATGGGAATTTGAGCTACAAACATGCCAAGGATCGTTAAAATCTGTTCAGGGGTTTTAGCATGACGCTACCTTACATGCCTATATATCTTAAGCCCAAGAAAAACATATTGTATACGAAAGTAAATTTGCTGTATTGCCATAAATCATTCTTCACTTTATTTACTTACCTAAGCCCCTGTGCAAACGTAGCATTGTCCTTGAGCCAGAAACAAAGTCATTTTTATCATGCAAACCAGCCTCCAATTCATACTTCATCATTTTCTTAAAAGATTCGTAATAGATTGCATCTTCTCCAGTCCGAAGCTTCTCCATAACTTTTATCTTGCTCTTCACATCGCTACTGACGAACGAAAACACTGTTCCAATCAAGTTAAGGAACCTAGACAAAGCAAATTCTTATTAGCACGTATCCATATGGTGATAACAAGACAACAGTGTAAGTTCTCACTTTACTAGTTCGTTGTATCCATCTAAATAGGCCTCTATTATAACATCATCCTCCTCCTTCAAACTGTTCCGAAAACACTGGTCGACGTACGCCAAGTCAAGGAATTTCCCTTTCGACATTTCTTTTTTAATATACCACTATTTTTTTTAAATACAATACAAGTAATAATCCAATGACCAATCCATTAATCAATGACCACAGCACTGACTGCAAAACTGCAAAGTGCAAATGCAAAAACGCCAACCAAACTTGCCAAAGCAAAGCCACTGATCACTGAAGTTGAACTGAAACTGCTGACAGTGCTGACATCTGACATGAGTGACATGACAATGCTGACATTTGCTGGACTTCCCCGGACAGACACAGACTAGCTAGACCTAAACGTATTATTGTTTAAGTATTCTGTAACGCTTTTTACAATGCTTTTACATGCTTTTTTTTTCAATGACCAATGACAGATGCTAATGTCAAATAGACGTCATGTGAGTATGTCAGTTTGGTTTGTCACTTTTAGTAAAGACAGTGAAGTTAAAAGATAAATCATAATCATTTTCATTTCATTACCTGCCTATATAAATTTCCAGAAGATTTATGCACTAGTAAGAAAAAATACATGATTATCGGGTTCTACCGTGGCGTCAGACATAGTTTGAGTTTGTTGTATATCTTACGATTAACGCGTATCTGCAGGGGTTTTATGTTCATTAATCGAATAACCCGGTAAGTCGATTTCGGATTTATATTTTTAGTCCTTGGTGTGTTGTGAATACCTTTCGATTCTCGTTTAAAGATTGTCGAAGTCCTCGATGAGGAGATAAGTATAGTTTATAAGTATAAATAAACAATTATTTTGCTTTGGATTACAAATCGGTAAAATAAGGTCGCAGTTGTATGTAGTGTTTCATCTCGTTATTTTATTGTTATTATTGTTTAACAGAGTTAATGCATGAGAATGACAACAAATCAAGATAACGCTGATGACGATTCCTTCATCATAGTGTTGGGTACTTCTCCCGGTGCAAGTATGGATGTGGAGAAACACAGTAGCATTGAAAACGGAATTTTGGAGAAGTCGCAAATAGAGGATGCGATGAAGGACATGTCTGTGGAGGCTAACATGGCGTTCAAGGCGCAGTTCAAGCTCGGTGATAGTGTAAGTGTTCACTTTTTTTTTTTAATTTAAATATGGAATTGTTCGCACCCATAAAAATTTTGTTGTTCAAAAGTATGTTTCATTTAAAATAGCACGTAATATTCGTTATATTATAAACAAAGATATGTCACTAGCGTGCCAACAGTGAGGGAGTTAAATTCCCCTAATTAATATAACCTTCATTTAGCTATCTCTTTTTGTCCGGTAGGTTCCCCAATTATATCTTTCGAATCCATAGTTACAAACATTATTGATGACATTCCATTAGAGCAGATCAAAAAGTGTAACTTGCATAGTATGAACATACCTCATCTTTAATTACAATACCTTTAGGTGACAGTATATAAATGAGGGTTATAAAGTTTTAATACCTAAGGAACTTCTCATGTTATACATCTATTATATAAAAATAAGTCGGGTTTTCCTTCCTGACGCTATAACTCCAGAACGCACGAACCGATTCGGTTGAAATTTTTTGTGTGTCTTCAGGTGGATCCAAGAATGGTTTAGATTCACAATTGGACCCGGTAGGTGGCGCTGCTGTCGATATGCGACCATATTTGTTTATTAATTATAGAGCGGTACGAAGTTCGCTGGGGCAGCTAGTCTTATATAAATAAATTAGTTAATGGTGTATGGACTAAAGGACTAATGTTATTAATTGTTGACGGTCAATATAATTATGTTAATTAATGTGTCAAACAGAATATTTAGAAAGTAGTTTTTGCATTCTGTTGTTATTTACAAATATTGTAATTGTAAAGTTAAGTAAAATAATTTTACATCAGCTTACTAACTTGTATATTTATATATCGTTATATTGGATTGGGTTTTCTTTTGTATACAAGGTAGCAAACGAGCATGCAGCACCACAATTGCGCTGCCGCCCATGACAACTATAACCAACCTTTAACAAGACTCAAATGGGGACTAGGATGGTTAGTCTTGTTAGTAGACGGCATTAGAACATTAGTCGATTAGTTTGTTATTAAGTATGAGGACTGGGACAGGGACTGTTAGTGATAGTTAGTCCTGTTAGTTGTTGATAGTAATAGTCCAGTTAGTAATTGTTAGTAATAGTCTTATTCTAATTCGGACACAGATGTGTTGCTACCCTTGAGGTCTGAGATGGTTACCTCTAAAAAGTCTAACCGCTTCCAAAATAGCTAATTTAAAGTATTCTTACTGGTTTTGTTATTTATTTTATAAATCATCCATTGTCATTGCTGTCATAGAATTCACAGCTCTAAGTGAATAACACTGTAGATTTTAAATAATTTGTATACTCCTTTATTTAATACAACAACAATTATTGTAGTAGTAGAGTACTAAAATTCATGTAACCGGGACAAGACCCAGTTACAAATTTATGATTGTCATTTCAAGACCTCACTGGTGGGGAGAAAGTGTTTACACAAGACATTTAATAAAATTAACACTCATACACACACACTCATAGCCCCACACTGGATTCCATGTTGTGGGTGCCATTGGCTATCATGCGAATGCATGCATGAATCATTATATCAATAACAACTTACGTGTTGTATTCAGTTTGAGATAAAGTGATAAAGTCAGTTTGAAAGAAAGTATATTTAACTGTGAAAAGTGGGGTACGAGTTCCAGCCATCTTCAATCCAAGCCAACCTCTTGTGCTTGTAGTGAATCCTGCTTAGTAACATATGAGCCTAAGGAGAACCAACCCTCTCGTCGGAACAGTTACTGAATTCCATAACACCCAGGTTCTTTCTGATGAGTGGCAATCATGTTAGTTGGTGGGGTTTTGTGCCCCATATTTTAGGGCCCTTACCGCCCCCCTCTAGGCCTTCAGCGCCCACAAGGGGCGTTGTCGCCCACTTTGAGAAAGACTGGTATACATAATTATGTGCTGACTAACTGTTATACTGGCCTATGATTATTCATGATAACTAGTTGGAATTGGTTAAAGTAGTAGCACTTTTAGCTGTATGATAAGTGATTAGTTTTGACGTGACGCAAATCCGGTGTATTGTGTCGCTGATAGTGTCGGTAGTGATTTTGCGATAATTACCGGTAATGTAATATGGGTGACGTATCTGGATAGAAATGACAAAGCTGTACAAGTGTACACTTATTCATATCTTCTTTCTGTCTCTCTTTTGAGAAAATAGCTGATTTAAGTTTAAAAATAGCTGCCGTATAGTCTTTTGAAGGTCTTTTGTAGGTACTTATTAAATATTTAGACAAAAATCTGTCCATCAATGGTTTACGAACTTTTAGTGTATGCGGTAATGTGTTTTTTGTAAACCTTTGATAAATATATTTCGTGTTCAATATTTTGGTATCAGATATTCATCATTAGGTAGGTCACATAACAAGAAAATCAACTAGGAATTTAAAAAACCTATCATTTTTTAACAGTTACTTACTAATGCGAAGTTAAAAGATAATTTTCGACATCTTGACACACAACTTGTGTATTGAGTCTTGAGACAAGTCAAAGATAAATCAAAATAGAACCGTCCCATATTAAGTAGAGCTGGTGACAGTCCAAAATATAGATTCACTATTAGACAACTCCCTCTCTGCATACGTAACTTGCCAAGTAGATAGGTACTAGAATTGAAATCTTTCTCATCAAACAAGAGTACTAACTGTTTTTGTTGATTTCGTAAAACAATTACCATTCACTTCTCGATGCAAGGTGAACTTAAAAGTCCGTCTAGACCTTCTATAAAATCTTTATCATTGTAGGAAAACATTGTTCTAGATCTTTCGGAATGATTTTATTTATTTAAAATAAACATCACCACTATCGTTACTAATAAGTAATCATTTTTATATTGACTTCTCACCGACTGCTGTTAGTGTTGTCCAAGAGCACCGGAAACCATTTACCTACTTCTCGTGTTCTCGTATTTAAAATAAATCTTTGCCGTCTCATCCTTTCAAACATTACACAAAACGTCCTATACAACAGTCCACTAGTACCTATTATAATGCACCGTTTAGATTTAGAAGATATCAAATAACATTGTATAATATAATTTACGTCGTCAATTTAAAAGGGATTTTACCGAACCGTTTATAGAGTAGCTGGTCCCGCGACTTTGTTCGCGTGGGAGATTTTACCGCGTAAATACCGTTCCCGTGGGAAATCTGGGATAATAAGCCCTACGTGTTGCCCTATAATGTAATCTATCTTCCAGTGAATTTCTATTAAAATCGGTTCAGCCGTTCTACCAATTATCACTGACATACAAAGGCATACAGACTTTAAAAAGTGCACTAGAAGCACTTGAGAAAACACAGTTATTTTGAAATCACACACGGACACTGAATTAAGTATATAGTAGTAAGAATTATTTTAACGACCTATCCAGACCTTACTAGTTGAACAAGTGGCCCCTTGTTTCCTGCGTGGTCTGTAACCCGGTAATGCTTCTCTTGTTACCAATGTGCATGTTTGGTGACTATGTAAGATCATTTGGCTGGTCTGCTAGCTTGCGACAATGTGTTTTTTTATGGAATTAAGGCAGCAAACGAGCATGCAGCACCACCCTTCTGTGCCGCCCATGACAACTGTCTGAGACCGACTCGGACTCAGATGGTTATACCAGTTCGCAGACGTTTTTAGAACATTAGTTGATTAGTTTGTTAGTAAGTATGAGCACTGGGACAGGAACTGTTGGTGATAGTTAATCATGTTTGTTGTTAGTAACAGTCTAGTTCATATTCGGAATGGAAAACAAGATGTTTCCATCCAAGGTCTTCAAGTAACTTCTTCTCAATGTGAAGCACACTGCCACACTCTGCTGACATAACCAAGGCATAGCCATGATTTCTGTTAGCCATTCATTCTTCACGGTCTGGCTAGTTTAACCTTCCAAATTCAACTATGAAATATTCATGTGATTCAGATTTAAACTTGTAGTTAGTAGGACCTGTTGATTTATTGCGTTCTTCTTCATCATTGATACGTAATCGACTCGTTTACAGTACTTTAATTTTTACACGTGAACGAAGTCAGAGGCTAGTAGCATTTAATGCTAAGCATTAAACAGTAGATTAGTTTGTGGGTCGTTATGAACAGGGTTGTTTATGTAGCGTGACGTCATACTCCTTGCACTGACAGGGAATGTACCGCGACAGCGCGAACAGTGTTCTTGGATGCAATATTGCATTCGCGCGATAGTTAGTATTGCACCAGCGAGTCGTACAATTGTTCTGACATGACAGCTATCGAGGTAACACTTTGAATACTATTGTTTATTTGTTTGGATTTTATTTAATAGAATAATTGGTTGTTTACTGTAAGGTTTTGTGTACATTTATCATACAAAACATCACGAATTCGTCTTGCTTTGTCAAGGTAGATATGTTTAGGTAAAATTTCGGGCAGAAGCTCATAATAAGAGCCTACTGCTACTTTTTGATTTATACTTAATATTATAGAGCTTAAGAGTTTGATTGATTGTTTATATAAACAAGCTTATCTCGGGAATATCTTCGAATGGATTTTTTTGTGTTGGCTAGTCCGTTTATCAAGGAAGGCTATACATATAACATCACGCTACCACCAATACATATAAGGAGCGAAGCGTCAATGAAAAATGTTGCAAAAATAATATACCTATTTAATATTTGTAAACGTAAAGAACAGCAAATAAACTGATGAATTGGCTCTTGGTAGGAGGTCACCAGCGATCATGGATATCAATGTGCAGAAGCGTCACTAGCGTGTTCACGGCCAAGAAAGCGTGAGACCCGGAGACCGGAGACTAAGTCACCGTCACTACAATCAATACTCGTTAGAACATAATTATCATACAGTTGATTATAGCATGAGGTGGTGGGTTAGCTAGCCACCCTTAAGGTCTGCACACATTACACTAACTCGACGTCGACTCAACTCCGACTCTTATATGTATACGTTCGAAATTCAACCTTACAAAATATAAAGCTCATAATTGAATTTTAGTTTTGTCGGTGACGGGTGGGAGTTGAGTGGGTCTAATGTGCGAAGTCCTTTAGCCATTATGCTTGAGTACGGTCGGTTTAAACTGATGTACTGAGTATCACGACTGTCACTGAAATGGAAGGATAGATAGATTTATTAAAAAAGATCGTAAATCACTTTTCTCCTACATCTTTTACTTAGCTGTTACCTTGCCCCTTTACATTGTCTATTGACCTCATAACAACAGACATAATTATTATCATTCGTCGTTCACAATGTTTATTCAAGTTGTAGATTTTTTATTGCCTATTTATTTCGTTATAGTCAGTACAATAAGTACTACGATATTTGCATAAACATTGTCATTATTCATTACCTACTTAGTATATTCGCAGATGTTTTAAGTCAAAATTTGTTAGCGAAAAATACATTAGGTACATACATAATATACCTTTAAAGAAAAAAACTACAATGGTTTGTTAAATTGGCGATACGTAGATGGAAGTTTCGAAGTTCAAAAGGACGGACGTGAGAATTGGCGTTGCATTTAAAGTTTTCCTATCGATCCGAAAACTTATATATCTCGCAATTTTTTTTTTTAAAGTCAGAAATTGAAAGTCTTCAAAGATATGGAAGTTATTGATAAATCGAGTCGTCTTTATACCGATGCTTTATTTAACCAATAGTTAAACCGATCGTTTTCGACTTACCAATAGCGAGTCGTTGAAGTCGTTCCTTATATTTTTTTCTTATAGGACTACCTTTTAGTTAATCCTCGTAGCTGATAGTTCTACTATCGGTAATTAAATACACGTTTCATATTGCCTCCAGCCTTCAGCAGCGAGCATGATGGTGGCGAGCACGATCGTAACGGACGACAGGAGCACCGAGGAGTTGCAGAAGCGGTTCGGGGACTTGATCGACGAAAACCTGGTCCTCAAAGAGACCCTTAAGCAAAACAACGACTCCATGAAAGAACAGTTCCTACTCATCGCGTCCTGCCAGGAGGACATGCTGAGGACCCATAAGCTGCACAAGGAGAAGTTTGATGAGACTAAGGAGTTGGTTGAGAGGGTGAGTCTTATTTGTTGCGTTTTTTATATGACTGATCAGTAAGAGTGTAATATTTTCAGGTTTCATGTATACTATGCAAGTTAAAGTCTCTATACGTCTCTCTTTCCGGAGTACCTAATGCGAATAAATTGATAGTTCGAAAAACTAAAAACACGCGTTCGTCGCCTCTAACGACAACTTGGTTCGGGCGGCACGGGATTGTAATTAGTATTCTAGGCCGCCCCAATACGGGAAAATGTAGATGATGGAGATAATGATGATTATTATGTAAGTTTCGATCGCAACGTAAATTCACCACATTACAAAAATAACAAGTGTAGTCAAAGAGCGGGCTTATCGGTGATAGCGATTTGTTATAAACAACCCGAAAGCTTATGATTATAGCATGAATAACGCAGATAAACAGGTATGGCGTATAAATATAGATAGAAGTTCCGATTAGGTACAACACAGATGTAAACAATAAAAATAATATATAGTGAGATAATTTTTATTGCTGTTTTTAACAAATGTTTAAAAAACCATTATAATTTTTTTTGAGACATTAAAAAATTACACCTACTGCTTAAATTTTTAACATCGCGGACGCTAAATATTTTTAAACGCAACGGTTAAATACTCACGATCGGTTCTTGTTCATGCGTGTTGGCCATGGCATAGGAAGTTTAGTTTGGGGTTAAGAGTGTGTAGCGTTATTTATTTATTTATTATTAACTCAAAATCTAACGTCAAAATTATCCCAAGCGAACGTATTATAGAAAAAAACTATTCTGTATCCTTTCTCGGGTCTCTAACTATCTCCGTACCGAATTTCATCTACATCGGTTCAGCATAAGTGTGAAAAGGTAACAGACAGACACAGTTACTTTCGCATTTAAATTATTAGTTAATTATTAATCATTAATTTAACGTATTTCAGCTGCGTCAGGAGAACAGAAAGCTGAAGTTGGACGTGGTCCGCTTGGCGGAGGGCGAGGCGCAGCACGCGCTGGCGGAGAGCCAGTCGGGCGCGTCGTCGGCCGTCGAGTTCGTGACGTCACCCGACGACGACACCATCGACAAGCTCACCGCGCAACTCGAGCTCGTCGAGAAACAACGGAGACAGGTCACGACACCACTCAAATTATGTAGTCAAATTATGTACGATACTACTCAATATTATGTATGTGTTATCATGCATTTTTTTTAATTTTTTTTTGGAAATACAAACAATGGCAAATTAAATTTTATGTTAAATTATATAGCACTTAATATTGTAGTTAAGCAACCGGCATCGTTTTTCACAGAGCAGGGTAGGGTAGGGTGTAGGGTATACACAGGGTGATCACTAAGACTTACAAAAAATAGGTAGTAGTAAAAACGTCGAGTTCGTGATGTCACCCGACGTGACGACACCATCGACAACTCGAGCTCGTCGAGAAACAGCTGAGACAGGTAGGTAATATACGAGTAACAACAATAATATTGTGTTACAGGTAATAGTTGACAATGAGAAGCTCACGTGGCAGAAGGAATCCCTCGAACATATAGTTGACGTCACCACCAAGGAGAGAGATGATCTCAAACAGAAAGTGAACAATCTTGAGGTACCAACCCCAATTCACTCACCAATCGTTCACATCTCGGTACCGCTGTAATGCTGTAAAGACCAGCTATAAGTCTTGAAATCGATTTTTTTTCTCCTCTGTACACTTATAACCTTCACCAGCTGTTCTTTATTCTGTTGTATTTGTTGGCCGGCAACGCATCATATTGCCTTTGATGTTACCGATGTAAATGGACGACTTTGACTATCGTTTGACGACTATTTAGTACTATTTACTTCAATAAAACTTCCTTAATAATACCATGTTGTTCTACTAGATTAACACTACTCCTTGGTCTGATAATCATAGGTTGTCTGGAAGAGATCGCTAGGAACGATAAGAACGCCTATTGCATACAATACCCTGTGCTATTTTAGTATTACGTTTGCTGAAACTTTGTGTACAATTAAGTTTATTATTATTATTATTATTACATACTATATTTTATTATGATGAATTATCGACCCAGTTGAATTCGTGGTTACTTCTCGACGATAGAATTAAAAATGACATGCATAAATTTATCAGTGATACCTATATGAATAAATGATTTTGAATTTTGATGTGAATCACGTTAAAACTTAACAGAACATCGTTATAAAATGTCGTGATGTGATTTTCAGCTGCAGCTGTCTTCCAAGGACAGCGCGCACGCTCAGGAGATCAATAGAATGCAGTTCATGGTGAAAGAACTGCAGAACAAATTGAAAACCAACGAGGTAAGTACTGTAGCAATTTACTCTTTTTTTATGCTTGTAATATAGGTTGACGCCATATATGCCGACGTAGGGCGCGTTCACATAGGACGTCCGTTTTACTGGATCCAAAATTTTTGTTAGTTTTTTAAACTTTAATTTATTCGATTTCTAGAATGCACCTATGGAAGAGCTGGAGAAGCGTAACGTGACCGTGACACAGCTTGAGGGGAAGCTAGCGGCGCTGCAGAACGACCTGAAGACGGCACAGATCAAAATACTAGACCTGGAGAATATCAAGGTATGGGAGATGGACAACAAAATAAATGTAATGTGGGGCAACCCTGCGGTGTCCAAGTTAGTGTGAACCGTATGTTAAAGTCAAGTGATTCATTTTTAAATTTAATATATCGACGCAAAAAAGCGGAAATGTTGTACTTGTACCCACATCTATGACATTTTTTTTTATCGCAGATCCGAAGGGAAAGGGCAGGAATCCGAAAACAATTCTGCGTCGATCGAAAAAAAAGTTTTTTTTGGTCGATCCAATTGTCTTGTCTTGAGTCTCGTCTTGAAAACACTGTTATTTTTATAAAATAAAGATTGCTAGTTAATACTGAAACTTATGAAGTAAAATCTGTCACTTATTTTCGACTGCCCCTCGTAAGTCTTCGGTAGTATAGTGGTCAGTATCCCCGCCTGTCACGCGGGAGACCGGGGTTCGATTCCCCGCCGGAGAGAATCTTTTTTGGATTTAAATTTTTGTTTATGAATTTTTCCTTCTGTAAATATTTTTTTTTGCTAAAATTTTCGAAATTTTTGAAAAAACTGATAAAATGTTTTTGGTCGAAAAATTTTCGCTTTGTTACTATTTTTATATGCCTTTCTTATTGCTGTTCGTGCTTGAGTTGGATAACAGTAAATTGTTTTTTTTTTGTTTTTATTAATTTATTTTATTTGCTTTTCATGATTATGACTGTGTAAATATCAATTTTATTAATGAGACTTGCAATTTCTGAATACATGTTTTAAAAGGGGCACTATCATTAAATAATGTATATTATAATTATATTATTATATTTAAATTACATCAAAATTATAAAAATATAAATGTAATTCGTATAATTTTGTAGTGTAGCTTATGATCAATATTTTCGAATAAGTATCATAAGTCTTCGGTAGTATAGTGGTCAGTATCCCCGCCTGTCACGCGGGAGACCGGGGTTCGATTCCCCGCCGGAGAGAACTTTTTTTTCGCATTTTTTGTTTATTTATTTTTATTGTATTAATTTAAATTTGTTTTTACAGTTTTTATTTTTTATTTTATTGTAGTTCCAATTTTATTTACATAGTTTTGGCTGTCACCGCAATATGCACAGGTGATATTGCTGCGTATTTTTCAATACATCCTCAAAAAATAATTATATAATGTACATAAATTATAAAAACCCTTTTTAAATTTGTAAATTATTTTTTATAAATTTGTAGTTTTTAAAAGGTTACTTTTATAGTATTATCAAAGTTTGAAATAATATTCGTTTCAAATAAATGTAAATGCATTTATTTCAGTTGGAATTCATACAACACAAGTCTGGCGTGACGGAAACTGTCAAAATGTATAAGGAACAGATACAGGATTTGAGCAACAGGCTAAAGGAAACACAGAAAACGGTAAGGTTCTACTGTCAATGTAAACCGTTCAATGTACCACTGCATATTATTATTATTATTGTATTTTATATTTGAGAAAAAAATATAATTATATTGTCGTGTGTTTAATTTGGTAATGCAATAGATCCTATAACAATTTATTCAATTTTTATATGAGACATTTTTATATGAGAAGTTATATAATATACTATTATATGTATAAATAGTTGTGTTTTAAATAAGTATATTGTTTTTCAGGTGTTTCAACCGGTGCACTTGTCCCTGGGCTCGGAGCCGAACACGCCGACGTCGGAGTACGCGCAGTATACAACCAACGTCAAAATGTACAGTCGGTCGTTGAAGCACCTCGCTGAGATACTCGACGGGCTGGCTAATGGGTAAGTTATATTTATATTATTTTGTATATCAATCACGCTGATATTATTTTATGCATTTTTTTCTTACCCTAATTGCATTCCTCGCAACAGCAATTGTGAAATGTTTTTCGGTTCCGTTTACAAAGGACCAACCTCAGACCTGCTGGAGCAGACCATTTTTAATATCTATTTATTTATTTTGTACACACGAATATTCACAGGAGATAATAATATACGTAACAGTTTGTACAAGGGCATTACTTATTCGTAATAAGAAATTTCTTCCATATATCTTTCCCATAAGTAGGAATTTAATGAGGAGTAATAACTTGATGAGATATTTGTTTTGTATCTTTACTTAAAGCCATACACAGATTTATGATAAAAATCATATATATGAAAACACGCACCTAAAACGTATGGACTATCTAAAAATTACTGACACCAAGATTTTATTCATTACATTACAGGTTGTCTGACAGTCTAGTGCAGACGCTGGGGGTAGTGGCCAGTCTGTACGACTTCCGCCTGGAGCGCGCGTCGGCCGAGCGCGTGCGCAGCGGGCTCGCGGACGTCAAGCAGCAACTGGAGAGACAACACGACTTTGCCTTGAGCAACATGTTAGTATGACGATCCTACCGCTGCCACCAAAATTAATACACATAATTATATAGTTTTCTCGCACCGATCGAATGGCACGATCGTAGTCTGAAGCGCCTACGCTAGACATCGTTAACCATAGGAAATAACATTTAAAACATATTTTATGAAGAGTTATATTGAAAAATGTTTACGTGTGCAATAGTATTGTCGCGCATTGTGTATTTCTCATTGAACGATCCGATGTATTTTTTTCAGAGGCCAAGTTCGGGCAGTAGTAACGATATTCGAAGGCATTTTTAAGGATTTCACAGAGTTGCTGAAGAAAGTTGTTTCGAAACAGGAAAACGTAAGTTCTTATCTTACATAAACGTATAGCGGTATTATAAATGTTAACATTGCTTCAGCATTTTTAAATACCATATGATCTTCTATCCGACTCTCATCTTCCGCCCCCCAACTCTCATTATCCGCATCTCACTTTGTCTCTCGCATCTGCCGTCTCCTATATCTCTCTCACATCGTCCGTCTATCCTTGTCATTTTTTGTCGCTTTCTCTCTCATCTTCCGTCTCTCTCTCGCCAGTCTCCGCCGGTGAACGTGGAGACGCTGACGGCGGCGCTGGTGGCGCGCGGGCAGGAGGTGCAGGCGCTGCGCAATGACCTGGCCAACGCTATGGGACGCAACGAGGACGTCGATCTGTTGAAGGCGCAAGTAGAATTGTACAAGTGAGATCATTTGTTTACTACCCGAGTGCGAGAGGGAGGGCAATATCGACACAAAAAAGCGGAAACGCTGTAACCCGCAAAATAGAAAATGTTCACCAGAGCCGATACATTTTTGAGATTGGAGAACATAATGTATGAAAATAGTGTTGATTTTGACGCTGTACAAAATTTTCTATTGGTCGTACAGACCACGAGACTTGGATCATTGGACGCGGAATGTTTTCTGATTCCAAATCTGCAATAAAAAATTGTCATAAGTTACGTTTTCCATTATTACATCCTATGTTTGTACGAAAATTTGTGGCGCTATAGAATACAAACGCGTTGGTCGATTTTAAGAATGGGTCAATCGATTTGTTTTACTCTTGCGAGTTTCACTAAAGACATGACAATCAAAATTTAATATAGCGTCAACACACAAACATAAATGACGTGGTTAACACTACAGGAGCGACTTCGAGGCTGAACGCGAAGCGAGACAGCTGATGGCGGGCGAGAAGGAACACCTCGCCGCCGATTTGAGGACAGCGCAGCGGCGCATACAGGAGCTGGTTACACAGGTATTGTGCCACCCTCGTGGTAATGTTCTGTAGTCGATGGTTTATGTATAGGTTTGGTAATCCCCATAAAGTTGGTGTGGTCGAAGGAGCATTGGTCTAATCGAATAATTCACAAATTGCGCGCAAACTAGTTCTGCCAGGGCCAAGCTATATCGTATATCCTGAAGTAGTATGTCCTGACACTTGCGAGACAAACTGATTTTGCCTAGGACAAACTAGTTTGGTCTGGCATTGGTTTTGGTTGTTCAAATATATTTTACTTACATAAGATATTATTATGTTACATCACATTACTATTCAAAATGTCTGTTATTATCTAGTTATGGTTGGCTGTCGAGTCTGATTTAATTTTATGTTGTACGGGCCACTTGTGTCGCAGGGCACATATTATTGATGATAATTCATCGCATACATCGATATGTTCCATCAGTTGGAAGAGGTTCGCAAGCTAAGCCCCCGGATCCACGGCACGGTGACGACGAAGCGCCCCCTGTCGTCGGGGCCGCAGTCCCCGCCGTCGCCGCCGTCGCCCGGCGGCTTCGTGCCCGCCCCGTCCCCGCCGGCCGGCCCGCCCGCGAGGCCCGGCGCCGGGGCCGCGGCCGGGGCCGCGGCCGGGGCCGTCACCACCGGCAACATGGTGAGTTTACGAATCACTTTCGTCCCGTTTATGTTGCTCGTACACGCTACGGTACAACGGAAAAGTCTACCGATGTAGGTTAACTAAAAAATTAAAAATAAGTAGGTAGATCTTGTGTCAATCGTCTGCATAGTTGTATTCTCATATCCAATCCGGTTGACCTATGTAGCGCCTGCGCAGTACTAGCTTTCCGGTAGATCGTTGCGTGTGTCGTCGGCATTACGGGCGATCGGAATCATGCACGACTTGTGATTGAATCCGATTTCGCAGTACATACATATAAAAGACTAGGTTTAATACTTCCTGTCGTGACGTCAATATTGTTAAAACAGTGACAGCGTGACATTACAGTTTGCAGCTGTTATTGTTTAGTCCTTATAATTTATCTTAATTTTATTATTCAATATTTATTGTCAAATATCCAAAAGAATTGTTTTTTATATTTTTAATAGTTTTTAAATTTTATTTTATTTACTACTTATTTATATCTTAATATATATATTTCTTGTGTTCGTGTGTATGTGACTGAACTCCTCCTAAACGGCTTGACCGATTTGGTTGAAATTTTTTGTGTGTCTTCAGGTGGATCCGAGAATGGTTTAGATTCACAATTGGACCCGGTAGGTGGCGTTGCTGTCGATATATCACTAAAACATTTTTTAATTATAAAGCGGTACGAAGTACGCTGGGACCACTAGTTTATTTATATATACAATGACATAAGGTACGCAAAAAGAAGAAAATAAGCCCCGGCGCGAAAGCGGCCGCGAACGGTGCTCGGGAGGCGTCGCCGCCGCCGCTGCGGTACGACTGCCCCGTGTGCGACCGGCCGTTCAAGTCGCTCATATTGTTGCAGCAACACGTTGACACTTGTTTGTTGTAGACTAGCTTGTGCAAGACTTCGGCCGAAGAAACATTGTATTAAAACCAACGATAAAGAAATAAGAGGAAATGCCCTAAGGTCACGTGATCTGAAGCCAAAATTAACTCTAAAATGGCGCCGACTCCGCCCACAAGAACGTGAACACACCTTTTAATACAACACTTCATGATGTTGGGTATTGCTAAATTAACCTTAATAACTCATAACAACACATTAAACGCATAAATCTAAAGTTTTTATCTAAAAATAAAGTTCAAACAACGCTTTGAACGCTTAAATTAAATGATAGTTGACAGACCAACAGCTCTGCTGTCAAGTCGAATAAAAAACGCCATTTTTTTATTCGACTCTTGCTTCAAGGTGGATCTTGGGCGATATTACTAAAAATGTTACCAGTTTAATGAAACGTGCGACATAGTACTTTGTCTGCAAACGCAAATTGTGACGTGTAAAAATGAGACAGATATATTTTTGGTATTGTGGGCCATATTTGCATGATATTTGTATAATGAAAAATATGCAATGATATGCAAATTAGGGCCTATCCTCTCTTTTCTTTAATCGTTAATTAAAACTTGTACAAACTTAGCGGAATTTCACTTTCATTTGGCGATAACGTTTACAAAATGTTATTCTATTACTGATCTTAACTCCAAGTTGCAAGTAAATCGGACGAATTTTTATTTCTGAAGATATGTATTTTTCGAAAATCACCCCTGTGCTACTGTATAATAAAGCAATTAAATCGTCCGCACTCCGTGTATTTGTTTATTCAAAAGTCATAGACTATAAAGTGCCATAGATATTAATTATGTAACTATAACTTCGTTGTTCAGTCCCAACTCCCAAGAGTCGGCGCTATAAAGAAATACATTTATTTATTTATTGATTTCGGCCTGTATCCATGTATGTCCTGTTGTATTTATGCTTTTTATACTTTAGTATTTTATTATGATTAAGTTGAAGCACTACTAGTTTGTAATATATTTATAACTTCTATATTTTACTTATGTTCTTAATGTATTTAATACCAAGTAAAAGTTTTTGATGATTGAATGACAAATTGAACTGTTTAAATTTGGCGCGCTCTGACGTCACACCGCATTGGCGCGCGCGGCGTGAGCGTGACCGTGAAGCGCGAGGCTGCGGCCAGCGGCCACCTGTTAGGTTAGTTCACGTCGCTGCCAACAGATGGTACTACAAAATTGACTTCTGAATCACGCTGTTGAGACTTCTTGGAGAATAATGACCCTCCGCGCTGTATTCAGTTTCGACAAGACCTTACTTCATAGGATCATTTCTATAGTAAGCTCTTCACGAGACTATCACACCATGTGAGATGTCGCCAACCGCGTTGATGAGACGTGGCGCGGCGCCCTGAGCGTGAGGCGGGCGGTGGTGGTTCACCATCAGCCCTCGATGATCGTTCGCTCCTCTGCTTCGGCAGAGGAGGGTGGGGCGTTGTCGCTGTCTGAGCGGTTTTTTAACTCCCTTTATATATAATTACATAATTACATAATTACATACATTCATAATTATGAAATATGAATTGTATGCAACATTGAACATGGAATGCGAAATAAATTCAACCAATTCTATTTTAGTTGATTTAATTAGTTAAATATCTTTTAATACTTTTATATTGTTTCAAACATATTAATTATTTATTAGTGTTTCCTAAATATTAAGGAATGAGCATTTTACCAAAGGATGTATTTGTATTTAACAAGTGTTAAACAATTATTATAGGGAGGTTAATTTTTTTTTACAGTAAGTCTAGATTGTACCAAGATTAGAGCATTTTCAATTTATTTTTAATTATGGACATTTACTTGGTTTGGTATTCTCTGTTACCTTTACCTATAAATAGTAAGTGACACATTGTTGATTTGTACTTTTATTACCTATAAACGGTATGGGATTAATTCGTTGTTCTTCATTCCTATAATAATATACAATTCTATGAATGAGTTCTAAAATGTTGCTATAAATAATTTCGGGGAGCATTTTTTGAAAAAAAAATATAAAATTATATTAATTGACGACCCATGTGTCGCAATGGTTACCATCCCGGTTTGCTATTCGAAGGGTCCTGGGTTTGATTCCCGGCGAGGCGGAAATTTCAATGATTTTAAATTTCTGTTCTCGGTCTGGGTGTGTGTAACGTTGTCTCTTTGTGTTTTGTCCATGGCGCTCACGACGCAGGGAATCCTAGTGTGGGTGTATAGCGTTATTTATATTATATAGTAAATTCCAAAGTAGTGTTCAAATTGACAAAATAAAGATTTTGTTGTTTTAAATTATCGTGTTTATTGTTTTATATTTGAATATTGTCCAAAGCTGTACTAGTTCATCAAGTATAGTCTTTTATGAAAAGATCATCATAATAACTGTTGAAGGTAGGTACAATACTTATTTGTTGTTTGATGTTTTTAAGGCGTGACCAAGTGTTAATTAAGATTTTTTGTTTAAATGTACCTACTAAACTTGCATGAAGGATTATTTTGCTGTTATGGAATGCAAAGTTTATAATATTAATTAAATGCAACATTTCCTCATGATTGCCTCATGTTTGGTAAGGTTAAGCAAATCTGAGGTTTCCTCATTTCAGTTAAGAACTTTATCGTACGGTCAAACAGCCGACGGGGCGTGACGGCGACGCGACGCTGGCGGGACGTGAAGAGTTGTAACGTATGAGCAAGTATGGAATATGTCACACAGAGCCGTCGCGCTCGGCGGGTCGCGTCACGTCGCCGCGCATGACAACGAGGACGCTAGCGTCGCGTCGCCGTCCCGCCCCGTCGGCTGTTTGACCGTACCCTTAGGGATTGAGTCTGGCCATCTAACTCCACCAACCGACAATGTGGTTGCGCGGAGGGTTCTCTCTAGACTTCCTCAGTTAAACCTAAGGTGGTCAGGAATTGCCTGCGCCTTTCGATTTGTTTCTGATATTTAAAAAAAACTCATAATAAAACAAGTATTCTCGATAAGCTTCGATCTGTTTATTACACGAAGTGATCAATTTCATCTCAAAGTAGATTTGATCGATTTGTGTCTTGTAATTAAAACGTCATGTATTTTTAAGAAACAAAAATTATATATATCCATATGTATTGTTTGTTTGTATGTTTGAATTTTCTGTTAACAAACTTGCAGTAAGTTTTGTGTGAATTTATTTAACTTTAAGTATTGTTCTTGTTTTAACTTGCAGCATAGACTGAGTGCAATCGTTTTTTTTTTTAAATTTAACTCTCTATACTATCTAATACTTGTATGAAGCTAACACATAATTCTCAAATCTGAAGGATAAAAATCTCTGTTGATTTCATCGATTAGATCAATAAAATGATAAATAATGGTTAGTTCAAAGTCAATCATTAACATGGTTAAAACGACTTAATTATTTTTATGGTTAATTTAATAATAGCTCATTCATGGAGATGTTATAATTATGATTCATTGGTGACGCAGTGATTTTAATCCTAGGAATTCGTGAATCACTGGCATGTCCTAATAATTATTATCTGGCTAACCTGTTTCATCCGTTTCCAGGTATACACATGTCCCAAGTGCCAGAGGTTCTCTAGCGACCAGATGAAAGCAATGGACGACCACTTCGACTACTGTCTAGAAGATTTCACGCTCCTGAGATAAGTGTTCAGTACTTCAGTTCATTGTAAGTATTCTTATGTAGAAACGGATCTGTTTCGAAGTAAATAATACAGAGAATGTCGTTTAAAATCATCAGACCATTTTTCGGAATGTACAAATTTTTATCATACAGCGGGTACCCACGACTTTATTTTTTCACATACTTTAGTTTAATAGTCACTGCTTAGATATAGTGTTATACTCAAAATGTATGTGGAAATCTTGTAGAAAAATATATGTAGTCTAAAATAATAAATTCCATGTCACGTAATGTATGGGGTGAAGGGACCCCCGCTCCCTTTCAAGCCTTTCATCGAAGACTACGCTAAGCCCCACCCAATTTGATGACATCTAAACCTGCTTACATAAGCTCTACATTCCCTAGTTCGTGATGTGAGTACAATTCTTTCCGTGACCTGCTATCTATGACCGGGTCCGAATAATGTGAATGAATCGTGAGTACATATTATTATGTGTAGTGTTAACAAAAGTATTTTACTGTGAATTTATTGAATTGAACATGAAAGCTTCAGGTATTCGTGGCGGCGAAGTTTTTGAAAAGATTTACTTTTAGCGCATATAAATTGTAAAAGAATCATTGCAGTCCCTTAATGTTAGGCGCCATAGAATTATTTATTTATGAATTTTATATAAATATTCATGAACATATTTGTTTCATTATTTCATTTCATTAATTTGATCGCAGCTGTAAAGTAGCAAAATATTTCGTTAAATGTTGCCTCCATCGCTGATTTTGATCGCTGATGTTCATTTTATTGACTGGTTGAATTGTAATGTAATTGTTGTAATCTTCTTTTTAATGAAATGACGTTTCTCATCGTCGTCGAGATTAATATATTTAAAAGAATTCGTTTATGTTATTTATATAATTTAATGTTCATATAACCTTTTTTGAAATTCGTATTTTAGAAGTTCGGGATCACATTGTTTTTATTAAATTGCTTTCTGTGTTATTACTTTTTACTTTTTATATTTCTTGTTTAAATTTAGAACGAACAAACATGGCCTTGAAATATTGGATCGACCATTCTTATGTTACCATTGATATCTGATTACCTCTAAGCTTGTATGAGATTTACCTATATATAACAGATTAATATTGTTATAAAACACTGTTTAACATATTATATCGTTGTTAAGTGCCATTCCATTTGTAGCTTTAGTTAATTAACGAATAGAAATTGTATTATTTTATATGTATGACTTTAAAATAAAAAAATTGTGACAGACTAAAAAAATATTCGTAATTTTAAAATACCAAAAAAATGTACGCAACGAATAGATCGGTTCCTTATTTTTAATCGCGCTTAAAATAGTAAAAAACGTCAGAGATTAATTGAAATAATTAATTAGGTTTACAAATCCCAAAAAATACCTCAAAACGTTATATTTTCAAATTGCATAAGGTCGGTAATGTAATTGTAAAAATAACTAAATGTTAGATACAATATAATGTTATAAAGTAATTAGGTACTGTTTTGTGATTCGGCCAAACTTAATCTTTATTCTACTTAGTGTGTAGTCCAAAGTATTCGCAAAGCGAAGCAATAATATGTTAACAAAATATTTACCTATCTAGATATAATTTAGCTTAGATATAATTTAATTAGAATAATTTTAATTCTATTTGCATAACGAATGTAAGTGGTTAAATATTCTCATTCAATATCTATTGGAAGAACATCGCTCTTGTGAATTAAAAAAGACCTTAATTGTGACTGTCAAAAAATTACCTTGAAAAATGTCACATTTTCTGAAAATATGTGAAGTAAACATTTTATTACATATATATGGTGTGTAAAAGATACATTTTCCTTATTGATACAATATACTTCTTACTAGCCTTGTTAAGTCTTTCTGTAATATGTATCTCCACTATGTATACATGTATCTTACTATGTGTCGAGAAAACTATGAGGCGAAACCTAACGACAACAACCTGTATAAAACTATGTTTACTTCACATTGATCAACTAAAATAACGTTTTCTTATGTTTATTGAACTGTCGTGTGATTGATAAAAGACTGTATGTGAATTATTTTTAGAACATTATATCAGATTTATTTATATGTTGCGGAGACTTAGTCATAATTAATTTGTTCTACATATATTATGTTACGCTACTATTAAGTTAACGTGTAATAACTCTTTGGCAGGTAATTAGAAAATGTGTTTTTGACTGCCTTTAGTAAAGCTGTGTTCTTAATCCAAGTTGTATTTTGGCGATAATATATACTTGTATGTTGTAGTAAAATATTGCAAAGTACCTAAATTAAAATCTTTAGTACCTTAAGGTCCTAGGTAGACGACGGATTTGTGAACAAGATCTCTGCTGGCTGTTACATGCGCACGCGCAGCCGAAAAAAATGGTTACTGATAATGATTTACTGATGCTATGCAATTGGGTCAAAATATAGCCGTACAATATACATATTCTAAGTACCCGTATCATTATTATATCAGTTCGTTTATTCGTCTGGTGGTTTCTTTGTGAATCGCATCGATGAGTATTGCAACATGTACATCAGATCTGTGGCCAATATAATTCTAATATCGATTAATTTTCGATTGATGATATAATTTGTAAGTCATGAAAGATTTTAGTTATTGTCAACATGAAAGATTTTATTTTTCCTAGGCATGATTTGAAAACAGTGACATTGATAAAGTCCTGGAGCCCAATTCTCATTTCTTAGAGATGCATCTCTAACAGAGATATCTCTGAAAAACATGGCGGATCTCTAATGAAACCTAATTTCCTTATTCTCGGGATGTCACATTAGAGATATCTCTGAGCCTTTTCTTTCGACATGCAACGAATGGTCCGCAGCGTTCGAGATCGAAATGTCTTGCATTTTGACCAATTGTGATTGGTCAAAATTTGCCTTGTACTGTACAGCGCAAATTTTGACCAATCACTGTACAAGTTGTACAGTTGTCGTTCGAGATTGAAATGTGAAATGTTGACAAAATCAGAATTTTATTGACAGTTCGTTTTCGTCTTTAAGACTTTGATTTATAATGAAAGGTTTTCGTATTGGTTCTCTCAGTGATAAATTGATAATGGATACATTTTTCTCCTATTAAATTAGAAAACTTGTTTATAAAACGTATGTTCATGTCCTTGGCCCAAAGGTGTTCGTCAAATTGCGATGTAGTGGGTACTGCAGCGGACACAGCCGCAGCCGCTGTTATGGACTTAAAACAACTAGAACAAACTCAAAAATCAATGCAAACAGCAAAGCAAACATGTATATAAGTCAAAATGAATATTATTTATAATATAAACATCAAATTCATCAATATCAAATTAATAAACAAACATTCGCTTGACAAGTTGACATTGACATGACAGAATGCAGAGATGCCTAAATGCGGCAGATGCCACAGATTGCTAAACATAATACTGCCATGAATGTTTCGTTATACGGTATGCGACGCTTAGTCTTTTTGTTATAATGGTTTTTAACTGCAATATCAAAGTAAATAAATTATAACTATTCAAAGATAGTTTAGAATGAATAATATAGTGATTGTTTTATACTTTTATATGATTTGCGTATTGTAAAACCTTTTTTTACGTGTAGTCGTGTTTTGTTGACTTGGCGTCGCTGTAGTCTAGAAAACGAAACGTAAATTTCATATGTCTAATGGTAATGTCGAAAGATAAAATCTCTATTGTGGCCCAGAATGACGTTTTTGGATACAATAGAGATTTTGCCAACATGTCTCGTAGAGATAGACACAGTAGAGATATGGCAAACTTAGAGATTATCTCTACAAAATGAGAATCGGGGTCCTGACTGTTGACATTACTCTGTAATATAATGAAAAAATATGAATTCATGTTGATTGAAATTTTACTCTGTCATAGAAATTGTGACTTGTAGTAAATGTATCGTATGATCGTATCGATGTAAAAGACACCCAAAACCTCTTGTTAAGACGGTCCGTCGTCTACCTAAACTCTTAGTTTTAAGAATTGTTGTGAAAATGAGTTGTAGATGACATTTCCACAACGTCCTTTGTATGTATGAGACTGATAGTTTTGGTTGTATGAAAATACCAAAAAAAATGATTTATTTGTTGGCAAAGCAAAAAGAAAAACTGGTTTGATTGTTCCTTTTCTGTCCTACAGAAAATGAAGTTTTTATGTAGTTTGAAAGATTGGAATGTCATCTATTAGAGGGTAGTTCAACATCAGTGAGTATGTAACAGGCAACCTTATGACGTTGAATCTAAATGGCCGAACTAAGTTCAGGGCCGGCGATGTATTGCCGACTCCCCTGGTGTTGCTCTCGTCCATAGATTACGATGTTCGCTAACAGTGAGGTGGCTCGTCTGCTATTTCGTCGGCCCTTCAGGCTGTAATTGCTTATTGAACATGATTAATTAAAATATCATTGCAACGTTTGTAATGGTTGCCTATATAGTCGTTATTTGGTAATTTAGAATTTTGACAAATATTGATTATGATGTTTAAAATATTATATATCATTAAATAACTATCAATTATATTGTTGTTTGTCATTTATAATATTCCTAGTGTGTTCAGGGAAGGAAATAAAATGCGTATATTTTTTTCAAATGAAATATATTTCGTGGAACCCGTAGCGTTTCTTAGCTGTTTTATATAAAATGTATGCAAAGACATAATAATTTTACTAGTACAATTTAAAATACTTCACAGGTCCTTTAATCGTTTTACATCTTTCGTTTATCATAAGTTAAATTCGTTAACCTACTGTTCTTGGGACTTTACTTGGCACCATTTCTCTAAATATTACAGGATTAAATAAGTTTATCTGTGGCACTAAATAAAACCTCTCGAGTCCCGACGTGGGCAGCACTGCCCATGCGATATAAAACCGAGAGGTAAGAAACGCTAAAAGAAATCTAAAAAACATTGAGATTCGAAAACAGAGAAGAGTGTCAGCGGAACTAACAAACAGTCAAATAAGTATAAACCGCAACTTATAGATAAACGTCAGAAACACTCCACTGAGTAGAATTTGTATACATTCACAAAATACCACTGGTAATCTCCACGGCCGTAAGAAATACCGTTCGCAATAAATAATACGTAAAAAGTAAATAATAAATAGGTCGGAAGTATGTATATAAAAATAAATCTTTATAAATACTTAAAAACTAATTAAATTACTTACCGAGCCATCATTCGATAATGCAGGAACGGATAAATGCGAAGATGTGAGTGAATATAGTATTTTAAATTATTCTAAAGGCTCATGGAAGGCAATTAATTATAAATAAACATACATAAAAATATAATTATTAATTGAAAATGAAAGATCTTCGCCTAGATGCCTGTTTTATCGATATGTGGCCGAGTCTAATTGTATAAAATGAATTAAATACAACGTGTCCAATTTAAAACTATTTTACAGAGATAGAAGATACGTAGTCAGAAAATAATACATAAGTAATGTTAAGCCACACTGTCAGAATCGAGTAGGGACTTTACAACTAAAATAAGGCTTATGTAACCGCTCTAATACAATACTAATACCGTACATTAGAAGATATATACAATCAGAACTGCGAGTTAATAAAATGACAAATTTAGATAAAAAGCGTAAGTAAAATTGATTAATAAATACTGTGATTGGAATGCGTCGCAATGTACATTTTAGTTGGCAATTTCGGAGACAGTGTTAAGATGACCAGCATCGAATCCAGGAAAACATCCGCCTCATATTTTTTGTATTTTTCAATCCTTAGGAGGTGTTAGGATATTAGTTAAAATAAATCTTTAATGTACTTTACACTCTCATAGCTCGCAAAGCTTACAACACTTAATAACACAAATGTGCTCGTTTTACTATTAAAACACAAATAATAAATGTCCTTATCACTGTATACACATTATCTAATACAAATTATGATAAAACATTACATTTAGTTGCAAACATAAATATTTTTATGTCGCGTTAAAGACTAGAATACGTTGAGGATAGAAAGCAGACGTCAATCTGGAGGAACTTGAGATTTCGTTTCTGCTTTTGTTGGCAAAGCGGTGGATTTTTATTTACCGTTACGCTATATGTATTTGCGTGGGCTGCGGCAGCGTATTCGCTCGGTTGGGTTATACAAGATGGCGTCATATGTCAAGAAATGGCGCGAAATGTTGGGCTGTATGCGTGTTAGCGTTTCCCGATGTAGTCGATCAATTGATCTAACTGTTCCTCCTCGTCGTAGAGGTACAAAGACTCCATGCAACCCTTGAAGTAGGGCGTAGTAAAACATTTCGACCTGAAATAATAAAAATACGTTAGAATCGTTCCTAAAATTATTCTGTAAAATCTAACTAAGTATAGGACAGAAAAAGTTAAAGTGAACTAAAAAAGAGCCTTAAAGAAACCTTCAAGCCTATACAATACCTAAATATATTTGCTACAAGGTAACTATCAAAAATGCAAAAGAAAATGCTATGCCTATGTACTAAAACGTAGACGTAAATAGATTGATTTAGGTTTACCTATAGGTGCATTCCGCAATTTAAAATTTTGTTCAATTATTAAGTAAAATACTGGAATTATCTATTACTGCTGAGATAATACCCAGTCATAATTGCGTAGATACTTACATATATATATCCGCGATAAAAACATTCTTATAAAAATTATTACATAATAAAGTTTTCTTTGTCTATTCGGAATCCCTGCATGCACCACTATAACCAGTCACTACAATGTTTCCCTGGCATGTGCCTTTAAGATAGAGCTTCCACAAGAAATTAAGAGCTAGACTTTACACATTAAAATGATAAGTATGTCTGAAGCTACAGTCAGAGTGTTTATTACAGTTAAACATGCAATTTAAAGTAAGAAATTAGAAGTGAAGGTAGGCACGTGAGATTTTGTTACGATGATCACAAAAAACTTACATTAGAAACCCATTTTAAAGGTTTACTTTAGGTATGTCTCTTTTACATGATCATTGTAAAGAAATATTAAATCGTACAAAATTCATGCTGTTAAGTTACAGTAATAAAATTCTATGTTTAATTAAATCTAATCTACGTTTTCTCTGTCGAAATTGTTAGATAAAATTACAAAAAATAATATTAAATTAATTACGTTCCGTTCCGTTTCTTGTG
Organism: Ochlodes sylvanus; assembly: GCA_905404295.2. Lineage (NCBI taxonomy): Eukaryota > Metazoa > Arthropoda > Insecta > Lepidoptera > Hesperiidae > Ochlodes > Ochlodes sylvanus. The sequence goes on along the minus strand of FR990142.1, from coordinate 7,831,793 downwards.
ACAATATTTTTTGCGAAACCCTTGTTAATAAATAAGTGTTACTTAATCTACTTTGAAACAATTCGTGATCAATAAAAGGAATTTAATGTACTTCTATAATAAATTAGTACGTAACAGGAACGTAATTATAACAATTTGTAGGAAATTAGCAATAAGTAGCAGTAGAATGTGTTAGTGAAATAGAGAGCTAATACTGGTGCCATGCGGTAAGTTCTTGAAGCATCCTCGAATAGTGCCATCCATAGAGAATTTTCCCGGAAGTGGTAGAAAAAAGTTTCCCAAGCAATCCGTAAAAAGAGGGTGGATAGAAGTGTCACTATGTGTTCCTTTTTACGCAGTTATTAAAAAAAGTAGTATGTTATCAATTATAAATATGAATCATCTCATTGTATGCAAAAACGGACTTAAAGCGAACTCCCAAAGACATTTAAAATTTACAAGAACATTTAAAATTACAAGACCAATAATAGTAATAATAAGTCAATGACCAATAAGAATATTTTTATCAGGCAATCCTGGAAAACGCTACCGATTTTTTTATTTCTTTGCCGTTTTTCTTTGTTTATTATTACTTTCTTTCACCATTTCAAATGTTGAATAAGTCCTGTCTAATGCAATTTAATGACAATTAAAAATATATTAGCAAAGCTTTAATTTAAATTCCTCGAATTCAATCGATATTTAGGAGGCGAAGAAGCAACGAAAGAAACTTCACAGCACTAAAAATTTTAATATTACGGTAGTATGATACATAACTAATTTCAATCTATCCGACAACTTGACAGTTTTTTTTTAACTGCGGGAACGTGACGGCTTGTGCAGAACAGTGCCCAGGAAGGGAGAACGAAAAAAATCAAACTTAAAAGTACCTAAATCCCTGGATCCGCCCCATGTAACTGTTTTATATACGTCTTGAAGAGTTCAAGTTGGTCGGTCTCTTGTAGAACCTCCACGCAGCCTTTGAAGTAATCTGTCGTGAAACAGTCTTTCCTGTGCCCCAACAATCAAATGTTTTAACGTCCATTATAAATAACGTATTTACATTGTGTGTGTGTCTTTGAGTATACGTTTAGCTATTGTGTTGTATGATGACATCGCAATAAGACGAAGGGAATCAATAGTATGTACCTACTTAGGTACTGTCGCGTCATAAAGCTACGACAAAAGCACCCTCCAAAAATATTGCTTACCATATACTTACGTCCTTCTTATTAACAACTGACATATTATTATGTATGTAGATCTCTACCTAGTGTGCAAAAAATATAATACATTTTTATACAAATTACTCTGATTAACGGTACAAGAAAAATTATGATTTAGGTATATTACAAATTAAAAAAAAAACATTTTAATGTATTTAGTTGTATCTGTCTGTGTGTAACACTGGCTGAAAAACGCCACAATATCCAAAGAACCATAGACAACCAACCTGCATAGAGTATAGAGCTGCGGTTCCCTAAAGAGGTTGTAGCAGTCGTCGCAGATGCGGTCAAGCCGCGCAAAGATGGCGGCATCGTAGACGCCTTTGCACTGAAGGTTGAAGAAGGAGCGGCGCGCCACGTGGTGCGGAGCGCCCGCGGGCGTAGCCGCCGCCAGCGTCAGCGCCAACAGACCCGCCACCGCTACTTGCAACGAGCTTAGATGCATCTGTGGACAACGTAACGCGGCCGTTATTATACACGTCCAGTCCATTCTTGTACGTACCTACTTAAAATAGTTGCTGCTAATACCAGATATTACTATACGCAGAAGGGGCCAGGAGTTTCTCTCGCCATTTCATCTCGATGGTAAAGGACCTTTCCGAAACGGAAAAAAAATACGTGCTTACACAAGTTATGCACTCTTAACTTCAAGACGGAAATGCAAATTAACTTCATTATTAGGTTACATTTTGCTCACGATGTGTGTGTGACCAATATTACATATCTTTGTGTGCGACCGACTATAAAAAGACACCGCTAACTAGGGTTGGCTTTAATTGATTGATCACGTGGACTACATTCTCAATACTACTTCCGTTTCAAATAAAAAGTATGCTTTAATCATTGCCAAATCTTAAACGGTACCTGCAGACCGCACTCAAACTGTTACCAACTTGAGGTACCTAACTGTTAATGTCCAATTTAAAAAAACGTTATTGTGAAGGCTGTAAACAGGGAAACATAAAACGTTAATTGACACATTGCGTTAATTTATTTATCGTTTTTAATTTCCGTATGTGAAAGTCGAGTGTTTTTTTAATAATTTTTAATCCAATGATAATTCAATAAATATTCTGAGTTGTGTGAGGAGTGGCTGTTCATTGGGTAGGTACTAAAGATAATTTTTATGCAACTTTAAATTGGGTGTATAATTATTTATGTCATGCTAACCCGAAGCTGTGCTCACACATAATACTACTTTTAGTGTAACATCTATGTTTTTCATAATACTATATTTATTTAGCATACAATGCCTTATACATTTGAACACATGCAATGCCTATACTCGATTCTATAGTAAGTACCTACCTATGGTTGCTGCTTCCCGCGCCTGACTGGCTCGAAGTACGACTAGGGTTATCAACAGCAGAAACAAGTAACTTAAGTATCTGTACTTGGGCTTGATTCTTTCATATATCAGTAGTTACTAGGTGTTACATTTTAACTAGTGTATTTAACTGACTTAAACATCCATCTTAACTCACTTTAAATCCAACTGAGACGAAACTCAAAATAGTCCAGATACACTCAATCAAAAGATGAGATGTTCTTACGTAGGAAAAACCAAATGACATATGACTATTCCTAAAATTCTAAAATCGACAGCCCTATTTAAACAATCTTGTTCCAAGTTACGACAGATCGTCGAACGCCGGACGGTCTTACCGAAGGCGGGTAACTTACGGCAACGTGAATACTGATTTGCACAGACTGCTTAAACGTTTAGTCATAATTTTCAATACTAACACTATTTATTTCTATCATAAACTGCTATTGCGTGTCTGTTCGAACGGCGCATTATTGCGAAGGCAGTGGCTATGGTGTTACTGAAATGTAACAGGTTTGAATACGCTCTTAAATAATACCCTCGCGATAAGATTTCCTGCGTGATATGTGATCTGGATCTGTCACTTAATGTTTGCTTCCGACTTAATATATGTAGTAATTATTACGTCAATGCTTATAAGTGGTTACTTAAAAAAAAATTCCTTCAAATAATTGAACATTGAACTTCAAATCTCAGATTTTTTTAATAACAGTAGCTCCTATGAGCTATTGAGCTATATGAGAAAATTCTCAAATGACTATAGTCATATTCAAATAGTAAGTAGGTACACACAGCTCCATTTATTTCAGTGCAGAGTGTTAAACAATGGAAAGCATTTACACCAGAAATTTGAATACAAGCTGAATATTAAGCCCTTACCTAAAGTTGAATAATTGTGATAATGTCTGAGACATGATCTAGATAGAATAAATATTTAACTTCTATCCGATAGCTAGTCTATGGTAACGATTAAGTAAAACAGGCATAAAGTGTAAATATAGTGGTCCAATTGACAACGTCGGACCAACCACCACCTCCACTCCGCTTTGAGGTTATTGGATTGAAATGTAAGCGGGCTTTAATAACTTTACCTGCCTCGTTCCACTATCAGGCAGTTAGTGGTTTCTATTTATAATATTAATACAGCCTCCATTGAAACTCGCGCGCCAACCATACTTTGTACAATTTTACGGGATCAATGTAACATTTTGAACTGCTATTGAACTAAGATGCTTTTTGTCGTGATAGATAACGTCTATAAATTGATGAACACCGGCAGCGCGCACGAAAAAGTGTCCTGTTCCGAGCATGCAGCACCACCCTTCAAATACAATTGAAATACAGTCCATAGCTAGTACCTGTCTATGAATTTATTATAGTACTCTATGGTTGTATCTGTCTGTTCCCACTGTCTTTATCTACATGTTAAATATAGTGATGCAGTTTTACCTAAGTACTCACTTTGAGAATTATTTTTCTTTAGTTCTCACTTTAGCATATTATTTTTAGGTCTATAACTTTCTAATAGGATTAGAATGTAGCTATCTACCAGTCACTTACCTACCATAATAATATTATATAGGTACCTACATATCTGTTAATGTTAGGTATAAAATAACATTTTGTTTCTTATTCTATTCTGTCGAAAAAACCTCTTATAACAAATTATAATATACGGAATGTACAGAACTTATTGAACGAAAAACCGTATCGCGCTTGGCCTTAGATTCGTGGTGGCCCAAGCGAGCCCTCGGGCGCGCAAACAAGGCGTGCATCCCTGATTCATGGCTCGGCTAAGTAATAAAGTTATTAACTTGATCGAGTTTCGCATGAGAACCGCGCTCTCAACAATCTGGTTTACAGTACCGATCAGTTTATAAATAACTCTGGAACAACAGTGGTGTGCTGTGTGGTCCGCCTCAATTGGAATATTTTCATTGGAGCCTTGGGAATGAAGATGCGGCGCTTTCAATTGTCCAATTTAAATTGTGACAAGCTGACGAGCTTATTAATAAGAGACTTGCTGAAAATCTCGTCTGCGGGTATTGTTTTGTAATATTTGTAATTTAAAAATGAATGTTGACATAATTTTGCAACGCCCACAAGTGGCACATGTAAGCTCAATCACTGCACTGAATGTACCATCTTATTCTACTACAATCATGAATGCAATAAATTGATTTGATATGATTGGTTATTTAAATTTTTGAAGCACTATTTATATTAGGTACTTTACACGGTAACTGTCCTATAAAAGTATTTTGACACTTGGATCTCTTCGAATTTAGCAAATAGTTAAAACATTAAAACTCAATTATACCTGCATACGTAGGTAAATACAGATTTTACGCATATTCATATGTAGGTTCAAATATGCTATAATTTTCTATTTATTTAATTGAACATCAGGATGGAGTCAATGACCTGTCTAACCCTAGTGTCCCGTTGCAGATATAAAGGGATTGCGAGTCTGAGAACTGAATCCAAGTCGAGTCCTCAACAAACGGTGTCAAGTCAACACAATCACGTGAAAATCCAAATTAGATACAACGTCGAGAGGTTCCCAATAAGGCGATTCATCAATTAAACATCAGATTCCACGGTTTCTAAGGAACGAGCGATAGCCGCTGTCCGTGTGTGTGTAACCGTGTATCACGTCTGTGTGCACTAACGCACTCAAACGCATACTAATTGCGGTCGTCGTGCTAGACTGCTGGTCTGCCACCCAAGGCGAGGATAAAATGCGTGCAGCCTTGTGGGATACACTCGTTTTTGCTAAAGAGAATGTGGTTTGCAATAATTGGTCCTTCGTGCCGGATAGTTTGTTGCTACTACCCGCGTTTGGAAAAAGTCGCACAACTTTGTCGTGAGGAAAGTTGTTTACAATCTACGAATTGAGATACGTTGTGAGTTACCATCATGATAGGTCTGAGTCGCCGACAAACGGTGGGAACGGTGCCAAAGTGCAGACACGTTTATACCTAACGTAGTGGAAGTCATCGGCTTTTCAACGCTGTCTCGCGTCGTAATTTATAAAATCGTATAATTAGATCCAAACCGGATATCGTTTCATATCGAGTACGTATTGCAATGGCCGAGAAAACATAGTTTCCTGTGATCTTGTTTAATTTGAGTAGATGGACCGGCCATTTGCATACACGGATGGAGTGCAATAAAAATTTACACTTTATTCTGTTCACAAAAACCGTGCGTTATTGAAGACCATTTTGCGGTGGTCCCCTTTCCCTCGCGATTGGCTAACGAATTGCGTGATCCAAAGATCTCGTTCTAGTGGTTGTCGCGTAGACGAAACGGCACCAGATGGCAATTACGAGTGTAATTTTAACTCAGGCATTACTTCGCACTTCGCTGTGCGATTATTGAAATTTTCCACCAGCCTCCCTATTTGCATGCAGTAGTATAAGCTACCTCACCTGCCAGGTAGCGAGCTAGGTAGGTTCTTATCTGTGACCCATTCTGTTATCTGTTAAATATTTACTGAATGTGATCATAGAAACGACTTAATTTTACATTTGTTTCAGTTGGTCATGGTCAGAGATGAATGGATTTTCAGTACTATTTTCAGGTCCACAATTAAGGCTTTATAAGCGTGATGAGATACACCATCTGGCTGCAGAGTATACTTCATGAAACTTCGAAATGAAATTACATATTATTCGAAGTTGGTTTCTACGAACACAGTTTCTATAAAACAGTTCATAATTATATTTATTTATTGAAAAAGATCTTAAAACGAGTCCCTAGAACTAACCAGACGTACCTACATATTGCTTATAGCACAATTACTCTTCATATAACATTGTTAGTAGGTACATAGACATCTATAGAGCATAGTATTACGATTAGTGTTCAACACAGACTACGCGTGACGTAACTTCGGGCTGTCATATGATTTAGTTAGTAAGTAAACTTCAATAAATCAAACATAGAGCTTATTATTTAAGTTGCGAGTCAATAACGATAATACGCAGTAAAAACTCGGACGAGTTTTAAAATGAGTTCAGTTGCTAACTGCAGTACCTAAATGACTATTTTAATTAACACATGTTACTGTCACATTTTTTTAAATTATATTGCGGGTGATTAAGCAGTTTACCATAATGAAATTGGCAAAAGGCTAACAGACTGCGTATTTTACTGCTGGTAAATGTCAAGACTCGACTTTTCCCTCTGACAAAACAATATTATGATAAGTTTAGTGTGTTATAAATAGGCTGTGATTATAGTTGTTATTTTCTCGTTCTACGTATATTGAAGACGAAATCTGTAGGGATTTTATAATTATTGTTAGTAGCTAGAAAAAGCTTGTTTTACTTTTATTAAATTTTATGACATTACTTTTATTAATTTTATAACACTGCTGCGTGACTCACACGTTGCTGCCAAAGAAAATGTCCATTTGTTAATAGCCATTTAAAATTAGCAGCTGAAACGCGTTTATTTCAAGGTTTGTTTCAGAAGGGTGATTTTAAACCAATATTGAGAAAACCTACATTAAGTAGTTTTGTTAGGATTAAAATTAGATTGAGTTTCAGGATTGGGAGAAGGATTGGGTGCAAAAAAGTTTAATGATCTTAAAAAACTCCTCGGTCTCTTGACTGACGCATTATTATTACATTGCTTATCAGGGTTTTACATTATGGGCAGAAGACATTGGCTTGTAAAATATATAGAGTTCCGTTACTCCAACACTAAGATATGGCCGACGTGGTTTGCTCAATTATACGTGGTGAGTAAAGGATTGGAAAAGCTTGCCTGCGTCATTTCCCGCCCACGTCCGATGTGGGAGACTCCAAGAAGAGAGTGAGTGGACCTTCACTAAGTTAGAACATCATTTTAGCCTTCATCGCCCCTTACTGGCAATTGATGTTATTAATTCAATTTTGGTACTTTTTATTCAATATTTGTAACTAAACTTGTAAATAAACAAGAATGCTACCATTTAAACGAGTGTGTTTTGCAATCTGATTACCATAACTAGGTTTTATATAACGATTGCGTAGTTACACGATAATTGAGTCATATAGGTACATTATGTGAATAAATTATGGATTTGTATACAAAAAATATGTTGGCAGAAATAATAGAACGCGTGTATTCTAATAAACTCTTCACAATAGAAGCAATAGGGTTGGTACACATTAAGTTGATTGCAGCAATAAAAAAATTAAAGGCTAATTTCAGAATAGCCATGAACTAGTTTCTGTACCTAATTAGTCCTTGGGGCGTTCCATTAGGGTGCTACCTACTGCGTAAAATATTGAACTGCATCGTATGCAATAGGTAAGCAAAAGGATTACTTTGTTGATTCAGGAAACTTTTCATACTTACTCATGTGCGCTTACTTACATAGCCCCGAAGAGTAGTCCAGTAAGGCAAGTACAAAGTTTTTATTAAAGATGGAAATGCCTTTGATGATGGTGACGATGTTCATAAAATCGGGGTAATAAAATAATCGTAAATAAAAAATATATTTTCAGACAGCCAACCCTAGCTGCCATGATGGGTGCGCGCGCGCAGCCTTCGACGCGACCTATCGTCGGCCTTTGCACGAATTCTCGTTAGCGCACACTGAGCGCTCACAATTCCTAGTTTCACTGGGGATGTAGCATCTAGACCAGGGATTCAAAAAGTATTTTGGGCTAAAGATCTCTTTTCTAAAATAAACTGTTACCTCAGACCCTCATAGCCAAATTATTTGACTTGCCAAGATTTTTCATCTGTTATGAACTTGTCGACAAACGTGCGTTTATCGACTTGTTCATAAACTTTAAATAACGCCTGAATTTAGTTTGCGATAGTGTTTCAAAACACCGTGAAGACTTGTCAAGCTTGTCATGTCAACGTGTTTCACCGCTTGTAACTGTCAAACGATATCAATTTCTCGTACGCTCGGATCACCGTGGGTCATCCAGTTTTTACCAGGCTGTCTACACTGATCGCCAGTTATTTATATAACATTCCAAAACGGTTAGCCGCGTATCAATTAGAGGCTAGGTCGGCGTGGCGTGATGACTGCCCGCTCGGCCAATGAGGAGCAATTAGCCACGTGTGCTGCATTATGTAGGTCAACGAGGAATTACAGACGCTGAAAGTGACGTGCGCGTACGTCACTCTATTGGTATACTTGCGAAATTTAAATTAGTTACTATCACGTTTGTTACGAGTTGTTGATCTGCTTCGGTTGGATTCGCTTGCAAGGGTGCGCGTGCAATGAAATTCGCTCCTTGGGTTTATTCATCAATTCAATCGACGATTCATTAATCACATGATTCAAATTACGCATAGACGACATTTTGATCACATAATAAACCAATTGTCATATCATTAATGCTGAATATGACCTATGATTATACAGCGCAGACGCTATTACCTACCTATAATTAGGTACCTAGTTCAAATTAATATCGCTCCATAAATTATACCAACTGAATAATAATAATATAATTTACCTACTATTAAAAAAGTTATTTCCAGTATGTGAACACTTTATATCTGCGTAGATTGACTCAATGTACAATCGTCTTGCACGTAATGTCGCTGCTTATTTATTCAGACTATTTTGGTCTGTGGTCATTGGTTCAATTGGACTGTATTATATTTCGTTTTAATAATCCTTGTGACTCCTTTCGTTTTCCTTATATTACGTCGTACATTGCAATATCCATGAACATATTTATCGAAACTGAAATAGACTCGTTGGTAACTAATAGTTTTAGTCTAGACTTGTGAAGTTTGTGTATGCGCGACATAACAGAGAAAAGTATTTGTGCAATAAACATGTATTACATTCGTTTATCTTCGTATTAGCATGCAGCGGAGGTAAATAATGTTCGATTTGTAACCAACGAACGCAGCGACGGAGCCGCGCCTCGCAGTCTGCGCGGGCGCAGGGACACCGACAGCTACGACGCACACTGACGCACATTATATATTTACGTAACTACACTTTTTAACATCCTATATTACGTTTTCTACTCTACTCATTTCGCAGTCTGCTGAGCCTGTATGATTCAATTTCTTGATTAAATTGCAAAATCAATAACTCAGTGCGTGTGCGCGGCTCTACATTTTTTATGTTTATATTATGTAAAATTGTTTTGGCGGGATATAATTTTGTGCCTACTTAAAAAAGTCAAAGTTAATTTAATGTTAATAATACCCATTAAATAAATTCGATTTTGCTACAAATTTAAATCTGTAATTTTTACTGAATTACAAATAGTTGCGAGTAGCTAGGTTAACGACCTCGAATGAAAATTGATTCTCTCCCAGTCGGAAAAGGCAGTATCATGAATACAAATGATGCAAATACATATCAAGTTATCGTGGGATTCCTGTGCGACGCCCGACAGAAGTTTTGCGATCTAGAATATTCTGTTATGGCTATTACAGCTAAGGGCTCTTTAGCTTTATTTTCAATATTTATTTACCTACACAATTTGGATTTAATTTAAATAAGTTATTACGATGTAAAATTTTATTATTAGGTAACTTTATTATTATTTAACAAAATAAAGTGTGTCTAGTTGGGCTTTTTCCTTACCTAATTATTTTATGTGACCTTAATTACATTTGAAGGGAGAATCGGTCCTTACCTTGGAGATTTACACATATTATGTTACAATTATGTTGACTTATAGGTTTAACCACTGCACTATAGTATGTCCAAAGTGTATTGTGCTCCTTCGTGATTGACGTGCCAAGGTATGCGTAAATTGTCTTTCAATTTGCATCCAACAAGTGCATACGCCTATCATTTAGGTGACTAACGCACAAGGAATTTAGATTTCCATATGATTGTATGTCAATCATGCGTGGTTTCGTTGACAATAAATTAATGTCGCATAAACTGAGCCAGAAAATTATGCTCCCAAACGGATGCACAGAACACGTTTTATTGCTGTATTAACTTACAAATAAGTACAATTGTTCACGTCCTATGAAAACATAAGGAAATGTAGGTTTGCGAGTGCTTTATACACCACAAAAAGTCGGCGTTCTGGCCAATGAATTATTACATCGGCGACGTAAAGCGTTCCTTAGAAAATTTATTACAACATTTACTGCCATACATTTCACATTAATTAGAAATACTACGGCATAAAAGCGGCGAGCGGCGTTAAGCTCAGCCTGACCAGATTCAAGTAGGTAGCAACCATAAAAACTTAGGGCAACTATCGGAAAATTGTCGCGACACCTACTCTGCCAGGAAAGCCGCGGAACGTTCTAAATTGTTCGTTTACATAAACGACAACGTACACGTTTTATTACGAGCACTTGACTGTCGCAAATCGACTTTGCAAGTTTAAAACCTAAAGTCGAAAAGTAAGCGCTATTAACCGGTTTATGAACTCATACTGTTGTAACATAGTGTTGTACCAGCGAATAACGGGAGCAGTTTACTTTTGTGAATCACTGCTCCTTGTTTTAATTATTGATTGAAGTTTTTGATTTAATATGGGTCTATTTACAGTAGGTAAATATAGAACGTTGGTAGGGTCAGCAATAAGTTGTATGTACTATTTTTAGCGCCACATTTTCTAAACATGTAATCTGTGCGTCATAAAAGACGTGCGCCTTCGCTTGCCGCAGGCGCATAAATCTAATTGACGTGGTCATCAACCATGTAGGCTCCCCGTCTTATTCCACAGGCCACCCTGAAAACGCCGCATAAAAAAGACAACACACGTCTTCTTCTGCGCGGGCATTAATCGCGAACGTCCAGACCGATACAGATTAAAAAATAAATAAATACATAAATGGCGCTTTGTTGGCAAACGTCAAATTGTGATTGTTGTCGCCGATATAGCTATTGCGGCGGTCGCAGCAAGGTTCAAAATTGTGTAACTATTAATCGATAGGTGTAAATTTATATTGGTCGGTTAAAATAACCAGACGAACAGGTCGGTCTAGTGCCGTTGAACCACACAGGTGGGCCTTGGATTACGAGAGATAAATTTAATACGGCATAATAATAGAGCGCTTACCGATTGACGTACGAGTAGGTATAATGTAGTTGGGTGCTCATCGGACTGAAACCGAGAGTCACGTACGAGTGACGGGTGACGGATACGCAGGAAAATAAAGCACGGACAATACCAACGCACACAATAACTACGTACATAAGATAAAAATGTGCAGCAACAAAATAATGTCATTCACAGTCACAATAGGGAAGGCAGCAACTTTGCTGGTAGGTGGCGTTACTACATTTTGTGACAAAATTAAAAATAAGCGTGCTACGAAAGATAAAAGACTATGTTCTAAACCAAATATATCACTGATTTTATTCATCTTTTATTCAACCTAGTTTATGTCGGTGACTAAAATCCTAAATATTAATAGTAGATAAGATGTAATATCACGTATAATTAAGCTTTTACCACCGCAAAAATTGTTTATAATAACAATTGTAGTAACATGTTTGATGATCGTACTTATAAGTGATGTGGTGGATATTTACTGTGGTGACTACAGTGCAATTTTTTATTGCAATAAGACCATGGTGTCAATTGTACATAATATTCATTTAAAAAGTAAGTACACATATACAGGCTGTTCTGTAAAAACTCTTTATTTACCATTTTACGTATCTATTTTATACTTAACAAAAACGCTATGATAACTAACTATTTATAAATTGTTTTGAGTCACGGCAGCGTACTCGTAATTGTCAAGCTACAGTCGGAAATGGCATACAGGAAGCGGACACAATAATAAACAATTCTTACAAGCATTATGTAAATGATAAATTACTACCTACATAATTCTCAGAAATACAAATAAACATATGCATGTACTGTAAACGACCGTATTTATGTAGATAAAAATATACTATTTTTTTTATATAAAACAAAATTTTATTCCAATAATTTAGAAAGAATTGTGATATCTCTACTTTCTTCATTGTGTATTAAAATCAGGTCCAATTATTCGATTCATTGTTAAATTTTAAATTATTGAAAAATTGTATAATGTAAATTGTATACAATGTGTAATGGGTAGGTACAAAATTATCTTCGGTAATACAAAAACTGTACTGAGTACTGAAAGTTTAGCTTAATCGTATGTCTAGGCGGTAAGACAAATGGCTGGGACAACTAATTATAACAACAGCAAATGTGTTCATTTAAATGATGATGTAGGTACACAGTCAAATCAAATATCGTAATGATGACGAATAGTGGTAGAATTAGGTTTAATTCTAGTAGAAAGTAGAAGTACCTATGTTTAGCGACTTTAGCGACAGCAGGTGGGTCCTTCCCCTGAAGTAACTGTGTATTCGCTTGTACTGTGTATACTTAACAACTAACTTTAAGCGAATACACAGTTACTTCAGGGGAAGGACCCACCTGCTGTCGCTAAAGTCGCTAAACATAGGTACTTCTACGTATAGGTAAACTCTAATGGTACCAAGTCTACGTAAGGTATGCTAGCTAAATTTAAAATTAGGCCGTCAGCAGCAGTTATGTTTAATAAAAACAATAGGAACAATTAATCGTGATCAAAAAATAAAAATAATTTAAAAGTTACCTACTTGTAGATTCAAACTGCAAACAACACGCGAGTCCTGATAGATACGTCTGACGCTTTCAGACGATTTAAAGTGAGCATAATGTAAATAAAAAAAATAACGAATGAAGACCCTATCCGAGCCTAGTATGTTGCCTCATGAGTAGTTACATAAGTACATGACAATAAACAAGCACGGAACATACATATCTCAGAAAGGAATCTTGAAACATGTATTTTCCATAGATGTTTTTAATTTGTTATTCAAGGAAAATGTTTTAGGATCGATCCTTCGCCGAGACATATATTTATCCTAGAAACTTTAAACACACTAGTCATACTTACAAGCCTCATAAGCATAAGTACTTTCATTTATTGAAATAGCCGTCCGACTTATGGCTTTTTTTACTAATTTGCTTTATTTTATTAATTGCATTATTTTATCGTTACTTATTTATTTCGTATTTGTCTTTAAAAGTTCATCTTCACTCCTGTTTTCTGATTCTAGGTCTGACTGAATTTAGGTCTATTTAAAAGTATATGCCTATATCTTTATGTTAATTTTATAAATAATTTGCTTATTAAATGTTGTTGCACATTCACAAAATGATTTTCCCTAGTTTAAAACTGGATTCATTATGAATGAGTGTATATGGCGTAAACTGAAATCTCGCCATTGAGGAAACCGCAAAGTATAAACATACAGCAATCGTTAACGTAAAACAATGATTTGCGATGATGAGGGTATTTTATTAATTGACTCAACGAACTATTTCAATTATTAATAACTAATATTATTTATTAATAATAATATGAATAATAATATTATTTATTATCAAGTAAGTTCGGTAGATACATAATTTTTTGGGAATCTTCGTGTTTCAATATTTACCGGCACGTCACGGAAACGTTACGAAGAAAAACTCATTGTTAAAAGCACGTCAAGTTAATGTCCACTCCAGGATTTAATTTTGCTACGATAACCGCAAATCTGACCTGTTAGGCCAGATTTGAAGAGAATTAAGTTTAAACGGGTAATTACCATTAACCTAAAAACTTGTATTAAAAGTATTTTAAACGCGTAATCTTTGAATTATCTACTATAATTATAGGCAATATGTAATTATGTACCATTAAAATTTATGTGCGTACATTCGTGTCCCTCGGTCCCTATAATATTGTATTCGAATTTCGAATAGAGTTATGTAGAGCCGTTACTATGGCCCTTTATTATAGGTCTACAGAGTATCTAATTATTTATTAGAGAACTAATAAATAAGAAAGTGAAATCCGCAGAAAGATACAGTATAGACGGTATAGTCTTAACTCGATAAACAGATAAGTAATTTGATTGTGCTATGTAATTTTCAGGACAATTGTCATCAGAACAAAAAACAGTCACAGCTACATTTTGAAAAAGATCCTATTGTTTTGCAAAAAAATTAACATTATGTACGAATGAAAACGAAAAAATTGATAAAAATTGTTTTAACAATTTGTGAATCTCAAGAACATTCGAAAATTTCCATTACAGCTATACAAACAAGAAAATGAGCCAAAAGGACATCAAAGGACGCCCCGCGGTACTATAAATTCTGCTAATGCACAGTTGTGTTTTGAAATTATTCAACCACTTAGCCGTGTATTCTCGTACCTGTCTTTGAAATGTCAACAGTACAAAGCTACAATTTTACTGTCATTTCCTTTTATTTTTGATCAAATTCAAGATGCTACTCATAAATAAAGACTTTACAAGAGAGTCGAGAGTCGGTGTGCAAGAGAAAATAAAACCATTTCAGCGGCGTAAAATTGTTGCACAAGTTTGATGTGATGCTAGAGAAAGAAAATTATGATCCTAATTTTACCATGTGCCAATTATATTATTGAGGTATATATTCTTCAGTTGAGAGTAGTTTCTGCTCTTCATCTCCTAGCTTCTGCTCGTGGTGCACACAGCCATAGTAAGTATATCATAATGATAACATGCAGGGCAATTGCATAAATCTGATTGAGGCCAAAAATCTCCATCTGTTTAATAATAATAATTATATCATACCTACCCATTATGTAACTAAACTTAAAGATGAATGATCTTATCATTCAGACAATCTCGGAATGAGGTCGGTGGCCCTGCCTAAGTTATTATATTTGTGTTAAGTAGGTATTACGTAATTGTTGCTCGAAATAAGTCATGTTTAACTTTAAATACTCGTAGAGGACAGGTGTTCGCCTATGCTCGCCGCTTCGATCATAGTCTGAGCGTTTAAAAAAAACCTTTGACCTGATCGCGGCTTGAAGGAGACAATAAATATTAAATGACCGTAAACATTGATAAGAAGTGGAAAGATAATATTAGAAAACCTTTTTTATTGGCCCGGTGACAGCGTTATCTTTATAGGCTCTGAGATGAGCGGAAATGTCGCTGGCGGCAAAAAAAGTACTTTGAAACTGCTAAAAAGTCAAAGGCGGACTTGGCGGGTAATTTTTTTGTTTTTATCAAACCGTCTGGCGGCCAAGTAAACTTGTCAACGGTGTCTGGCCACTGCCATTAATTTCTTATTTATCGCCAAACGAACCCTGAGTGTTCTCAAACCTGGCGGTGCTCCAAACAGTCGTGTTATCGTTGCGAGATATATTTATTATAATCGAATCTCTCATTCACTTAAACGCCACCACCCATTCATAACCGTAGAATGTTCTCGAGACACCAACTATCACGAATCGAGGTGTCTCGTTAACTCGGCTTATTTAATGTAATCAATGGGTCAATAATTTTATTGTATTTTATCGTTTTCGATGCGGTTAAAAGCGAAGGAACATTATATCAAGTTACTTAATGTATCAATTTTATTAAATATATAGTACAGGATAAGTTACATTCTATATAATTCTCTATATTTTTGATAAATTTATCGAGATAAATTTTATTATATTAGTATTTGAACATATATTTTGGTTGTAAAAGCCAAATACTTACCTTCCTTAAATGTATCCTATTCTTCACAATATATCGTTATTAAATGAGAAAATAAAAGCGTTATAAATATTATGGCGCCAGTAAGGTAGGTACATAGGTATTACCGACATGTAATTTATAATGTTTAGTATTAGATCGGTGTTGTAAAACACGCTCGAGCTACTTGTTGATAAATAAAATGAATAGAGCTACAATGACATAATTTATAGCCGTTATTAATGTCACCCGCGGTAACAGGGCCATTAATCTCATATAATTGTTATGCGGTTTTAAGGAAACTACAATTACGTTGGAATCGTGAGAAAACATGGCGCCAACATCACACACACACCAATCACTCGTTTTTTTATTTTTTAATAATTTGTTTACTTTCTTATGATTTGGCTTTACTTTAGTCACAGATTATTTATTTATTGATAGTGACTTAAATATTGTTGCTAAATTAATTAATTTATAGGTAAGGGAACTAAACGATATTCATTCATTAACCTTTTATATATTGTAAAATTGTTTTTAAAATAAGATCACTAAAGATTTTAAATAAATGTTGGTTTATTTTTTATAGTAGGTATTAGGTATAAAATTGTAAACTGGCTCAGTCTTTAACTGACTGGATCTTCAACCAAAACACGTCAAAACATTTCAAACTTATTTTCAGTTGTTGCCAAGCAGTCAGCATGCCATCTACAACCTTCTAAAAAGTAATTTTTACTTATAAAAAGTAAGTTTATACTCATTTGTTACGACAATCCATGTATTGAAAACTGCGACTCAGTATCAACAAAGCATTAGCATATCTTTCAGTCAACTTCCGTGTCGACGTGTGCTCATCTAAATTTACACGGTGTCAGTAAGTCGGGTGTTTCAGTTTACGTCGGCAGGCCTCGAGTCGCAGGTTCGGTGCCGGTCACCGGCGAGGTTGAATGCCGCGCTCGGCTGCACGCCACAACACGCCACATCAATCCGTGCATTTATCAAGGCTGTTTATAATGAAAGTCTTCGCTTTATTCTCAGCTTTTAAATGATCATCTAAATCTGTCTAATTTCCGAGTGAAACTCACGAGGACGACAGATAAGAATTAATTAAAACATGTGTTTTGGCTTCTTTATCGATAACATCTACAAATCTGGAATTAACGAATAAGTCCTTTAGTGACCACCGCTATAAAAAGTTAAAAACACATTTATTTCAAGTTGCCTGGAGCGGTACAAATGCGTTACTTGTCAAGATATTTTTTATTCGGTAGCTTCTCTATTCATTTACTCTTATTAAAAGTTTTCGTTAACAAAGCCTACAAGGAGAAAAGAAACATGCTACATGAGTAATCAGTTATCTAATCTAATCGATCATTTAATTTTGTAGGTACTACGTACGACACAGTCGTTGGAGGCAATTACTCGTACTTACACGATTTCATACTACATTATTATGAAACAATGAAACTGATTCGTCACGTGATTTAAGATCCTAAGCAAATAAAGAGCAATTGAGGAGCTGATAAGTGACGTAAAACACAAAACTTTAAACTTGGTTCTTGTGGTGTTGTGACAACTCTTCATGTGTTTCATTGTTAATTATCTTGGTTTTTCAGATTTTTATGCTTTGTTTTCCAGAGTTGGTAAGTGGTTCCAGAAGAATGAAAGTTTAGCTATCAAAATTATGGTTAAGTAACTAACTGGCCGAAATTTGTATGATTTAAAATTTGTATTGTCGCGTTTAAAAATACAGTATGAAACCCAAATATCGACGGCATGAAAAAGTTTGATAACTACACATCAAACTATTAAATGAATTGAAAGTGCAGATACACAGACTATAACTAGCTATAAGTAGTATTTATTGGCGTATGTTAACAAGCGGCGGTCTGGCCGATATATTTTTAGAAGTGCGTTTCCGATGACAATTTACAGACGTCCTGTGGGATACGTATTCGTTCCAAGTGTATCGCAAATAAATTCTCCCTAAATTGGTGGGCGATACACTCGTTACAATTTTTATTTCTTACCCACAATTTTATTTAATTTAAACACTGAAAACAAATTAATAATGTACAAAAAGAAAAAAAATCCAAATCCCGTAACAGACGTGAAAAATCGGGGTAGTGTTGTGCCTTTTTTTTTCGTTGTCTGTTTTATTTTTTCTAAAGGTAAACGAAATGCCATAGCCAATAGACAACGTGTGCACTAGTAACGGCATATTTGTGATTTCTATCTGCGAATATCAAGTATCGCTCTAGTTGGTTGGGTGACCCAAATACATTTGCCTCTCGTGTTACAATAACTCTTTGACCACGGACTCGACCTTAGTTAATCTGTACTACGCAGTTTTCTAAGTAAAGGACCTCTTCAACTGCTATTTACTCTGTCCACATACCGTTAACACGTTCAGTGCGTTATGAGGTCGAAACGTCTCAAGCATGACTTCCCGCTGGTGCGGCAATCAAAATCGCGTTCTTTCACTCCGTGCGGGAGGCTACAATTTTAACATTTCTTTGAGTATGACAGAGACAAATACATAAAATTGTTTCTCTTGCGAAGTAGAGCCCAATGGCTTATTTAATAAGATATGAGGTCGAAAAGCCCTCAAACGCACTGAATAGAAAAAAATATGCGCCAGTGCGAAGTGAGGTCTAATCTGCCTCAAAAGTTGTAGGCCTCATAAACGCACGGAGTGAAGCGCGGGCGGCGCGGGCGGCGCGTAGTGATGCGACAAGTTTCGATACGGAAGCGCACTTCTTGTCCGCGCGACTCGCCTGATTTTTTAAGTATTTTTGTTATTGTTCGTCATTGACTTATTATTTGTGACTTTGATTTGAGTACTTTGACAGATTGACATTGACATTAGAATAGAAAGAACCAACAGCCATCAAGTAATATCGATTTTCATAATATACTGCATTTAAAATCTTTCGGTAAATAGCCATTTAAAAGTAAAAGTATTTTTATTGGATTTATTAACATCGATTTTTTTACTTAATAATTTCACTACTGCACTTGGTTACGTTCCTTTTCACGTAAAGTATTACGGCGAAGAGTAAGGATAGTAAATTGTAAAATTCAATAAAAAAAATCCCACTAGCTACAATTTTAAGTTTTATATCATAATAAAGCGTATAAGATGACTCATATAAAATATAAAATTGATTACTGTACAGTCTGGTACCACTTTGGCGGACCTCGTTTCATCCTCTTAACCAAAATGACCCCTACTAATAGCCAAGCTACAGCTAGCTAGTTGACAACTAAAGTAATTGTACTCAAGATAATTTTTTTAGCACGATTTTTTAACACTCATCATTTATACGCATGCTGCTTACACTAACAAATCCTTAATCGTCGCAAATCCTATTTTGCTTTTATAATCTACACAATACTCAAATAATGATAAATATATTTCAAAAGAGGAAAATCACTTTAATACTCTAGATATTATTATTTTTTTCCTACCCTAGGTGTGGGTGTTTTCAAATGTATATTGCTACAACATGAATGTGGTTTGAAATATTTGATAAATAGCTACTCGTATTTTTAACTTCTGTATAGTTTATATTTCCGGTTTACAATACCAGATTCCTTTAGGTGAGGAAGTATATCTTCTCTTTTGTTCGTGTCTGCAGTGGTCATAGCTGTTATACTCAATGAGTAAGAGTACATACAAACACACAAATCTATCTACCCACTAATTACCACACAAACACACAACACAAACACACACACACAACACACACAATTACCCACCCATTCACACAAATACGCACACATCCATTCATACACATATACACACACATAAACTGACTTACATACTTTAAAACTAAAATTGGTATGTGTGGTAGGTGTATGGTACTTTAGAATCCTAATTTAAGTAAATAAATGTTATATCACCTGCATTTCTATTTTATTCCCATCACTAGTAGAGACACAAATCGGACTTCTTTTCAGTGCGTTGTGAGGCAGAATCGATGGCATAATTCTTTTTTTCATTTATTCAATACCGAAATTTCACACCTACGTACGAAGCTAGATTCAACTTGAAAAACTATTTAAGTTTATAATGGTAAAGTTTCAAGCAAATATTTTCAATTTTGAGCTATATTTAAGGCGTTTTTTAGAAACAATATTTTGTGAGGTCGAAAAGCCCTCAAACGCACTGGAAAGAAGTTCAACTTTGCCTCGAAAAGACCTCATCCGCACTGGCTGAAAGTCCATCAAAAATAGTGACGCAGTGAACGTGTTAAGGACAGTAACTATCAATCCAAGGTGATCTAGAAATTATGTATTTAATTTTAATTCTAAATTATTTTAATAGGTAGTAGAACCGAACGTTCACCCGGGGTAGTACCGCCCGCCACGGTACATTAGTACCATTTCTATAGTATAATATTTGTTGTAAAAGCAATTGTGTTCCAGATAGAAACTATAGAAAGGCGTGGAGCCGGTTACACTTTTTCAGAGGGGACCATCTCAGTTCTCAAGGGATGCAACACATCTGTGACCGAATTGGAACGAGAATGTTAGGTACTGACAATTACTAACTGGACTATAACTAACAATAACATAACAGGACTAACAGTCTCTGTCCCAGTCTTCATACTTATTAACAAACTAAAATGTTCTAACACCGTCTCCTAACCGGACTCACTATCCCAGTCCCCATTCGAGTCTTACCAATTCTAAGTCGGTCACAGTTGTCATGGGCGGCCGCGGAAGGTGGTGCTGCATGCTCGTTTGCTACCTTAATGGCATAAAAGAGCATTTGTATTAAGTTATGTATATTTAATGCCGTATTATATCTAGTAATAAGAAATATGGCCTCACATCTCTACTAAATTATAATTTTAGACAAGTCGAATATAGATAATAATTTGCTTTGCATGTTTATTATCTATGATAGAATAAATTAAAGTGATCACAATAATTCTTATACGGCTGATGTTAACGATAGTTATTGTAGTACATATAAAGTTTGCTCAGATAAATAAAGTGGAAACAATGTTGTTTTTAGTTTATTTACTGTACTATTTTGCTCACAAGAAAATTTTCTTCGAAAGCAGGCAAGTAACTGTGATTTGATTGAATGTTTAGAATTGCAACGTTGTAGTTGATATTATCGACGCTGGCTGCGTATTGCCATTTGCCAGTACGGCCACGCCACGCGCGGTACTCGGCTGATTTTCCCCGGCGGGAGTGTGCGTGGATCGAGTTTCACACGCTGCCAGCGCGCGTGTGTGCGTGAGTCGCGGCAGACTTCTTGGCAACGCGCGCCAACGCAGCGTGTAAGGGCTCGTTTATACCACAGCGAGCACTAGTTTTTATCACTTATTAATAGCCGCTAATAGTGCATTTACTGTTCCATTGATGGGAAGCTTTATCGCTAAAGCTAGGTCCGGTTTTTTGTTTAATGCAGGGTAATTGGCGTTGTCTATGCGCTGTGCTCGAAGAGCCGGTCTTGTGAGAGTGCCGACACCAGTAAAAAGACGGCTATTGTCTCTAAGATATGGTTTAATGGGAAAAGTAATTGGTTTAGACAGATAAAGGAACAAGTTAACAGCCGAACTAATTTGAACTCGCCTAAATTCAACGAAAACTCAATCCTACTAACGCATGGCTTGGTAATCCTCACGACCATAGACTAGATTTAAATTTTATATGTTATTACGTAGTACGTTTTATGGTTAATTGAAATACTCGTGCAATAATGCAATAAGTCAGCAGGTTTAACACTCGCCTTTTGCGTATAATAAGAGCTCGTACACCCACATGTGTGCGTCAGTTGCTACACGTCACACGGAGACAACCCGACGCCTTACTTCGTAGCTGTACCTACTTATTGTATCACACATTGTCCTTTAATTAAAAATATACTTTATCTGTTGCAATATCATGTTATTAATAATCTGTATTAAGAAATAGCATGATTTTCAGTAGTTTTGTATTTGGAACAAAACGATTGAAATTAAAAAAAAATATTGAGTACCATATAAATTATCGTACCTATTAATTAAAAATATATAGTTACGAATATTTACAAATGTTGCAGTAAGTAAACCTTTATCACATAAGGTATGTACTTAGTTAACACAGATAATAAGTGTTTAAACTAGCGCCTTTAAAACATTTAGGCGTGGTCTGGTGTGGTGAATACTTATAAATAAAAAAGCGGGCAACACCAGACATCTAGTTATTAATGTGAGCCCCAGTGAAAGGGATTACTGGTATCTCAAATTGAATCTCCCGTTGATTTCCTTGAGTACGATTAATTTTGCTACACTTCATAACTCTCTAGACCGCTACGATCGCCGCACAAACTAGGTTGAACCCGCAACTTCGTCATAATGTAGGTAGTTTTCTCTAATTTGTGACTAATTGCACAAAATTACAAAAAGTTCGAACCTAATAATAAGAAAAGTGAGGCAGTAAAATTCGGCAAATTTTCGTAATTTTAATTTATCTCTTTCCGTCTCATACATTCCGTAATTATTCTTCTCATCCATAGTTACAATAATGACATCGGAGCAAAAAAGTGCAACTGGCTTTGCTTGAACGTGCCACAATTACTATGAGTAGTTGTAACTTAGGTATAACTAATATCTTTAGTGTAAAGATATTGCACTAAACCGTTTTGTAATACGGATGGAGGGGGGAGGGGGATTTTTTTTAACATGAGGTACATACATTTAAAACCTGAAGCTTCCCACAGCCGGTGTCGGGCTGGGACCAGATGGTTTCAGTGAGACAATTACAATGTGAACGCAGAGCGTGCACTCGAGTCGGACTTGGCAAACTGTTCAAGCTATTTTAAATTTCGAACATCCGTTTTATAATTAATGTCTCCGTTTGAATGGTGATTAATCGTCATGATTTTCGTATGGTTCGTTTTTACTATAGTTATATAGCTGTAGATTGTTTGTATCTAAAATCAGTTTTTCAATTATTTAAGCTAGCTAGTGAGGTTTACTTTAGGAAACTTGAAGAGTGGTCATCTTTTTAACTTGAGCTGAAGACTGACATTTTAGCCACTAAAATTTTCACTGTTTTCTTCAAAATAAGACAATTTTAATCGTAATTAATAAATAAAATAAAACGTTTATTTTATGATACGGGTACTTACGATAAGTATTTTTTACGCCGATGTTTTGACCCAGTTACATGGATCGTGGTCATAGCATGTCATGGCATTACCATGACAAGTTTAAAATGGTTTAAAACAATCGTTATTAAGCTAGGTACGTAGGTACGTAGCAAAAGGTTTTTGACGGATACAGATTACCTATCTTACACCTTATAATACTATACGACGAAACGTAAGCACTTATAACTCTTTCGCAAAGCATGCATAATCAAAAGCGTATTTACGGCGACGCGACGGCAGGGTATCTAAAAGCACAGAGTATAAATATATTGCGTATACTTGTTAATTTTCATAATCTGCACCGGACCGGTTGGTGATAAGGTGCTTGTTGTAACACCAGTTTTAGCGATTAGCGTTAATGAGAGCGACTATCTGATATTAATGCCTGCGTCGGATTAACTTGCGCCGTTAGTTTAGAGAAAAATGCATCAAATGCATGTCCAAACGTAGGGTCGGATTGTGTTCGGGTTCAGCCTGAACTAATGTAACGAGTATGTTTGCAATAATTATAGCAGAAGAAAATTATATTGTATAAGATTGACTTAAGTTGGTGAAACGTAAATAAACAATACTTTAAATATAACGCTACAAAAAGCTATCGTAACGGCGTTGTATCGCTCGTTCGCTGCTCGCTAGCAATGTGACATGCAGCGCGGCGAGGCGGTTGGCCCGCTTTGAGTCGCCGCCGAGTCTCGGATCACAGCGATGCATTACGGCGGCCGACAAGCTTTCTATAACCAGATAATATTTAATTTGTAGGGAAATGGAGGATACGCGGCATTGCACCCCGTGGGAAGCATTGGGGAATGCCGAAACTGACATATCCATTATATAACAATGCCAGCATATAAGGAAATATAGTTTGGCAGTGAACTGTAATTTTAAATTCAATTTTATGTTGTTCGCTTCACATAATCTTTTTCGATTTGGAAACGCTTAGCATACATTTCTATTTTAACTACATACATAATATCTTCTTTTGAGGGCTGTTTAAAATAGTAGATTTACTTGGTACAGGGATAAGTAGTAGGTACCACTCCACATTACCTTACGAAGCGCGGAAACATTAAGTTTTACCAATATATCATCAATCTACACTCGCATATTTTTCATTTGTTTCTCATTAAAAAAAATTCAATTCGATCATTTCAACAAAACAAATGACAGTCTCGTTCTGACGTTGCACATTAGACGTCATGTGTTCCTCGTAATCGGAGGCAGTTGAATTACGTGGGACATTCCACAGGCTTGATGTTACGGCGAGTGGGATAGGTCGAAATATATCGAGTGACAATGACAACTGACAGGCGTTATCGCGCCGAGTACTGTTTCCGCGTAATCACGCCACCGCACCGGGGCCGCTTGTACTGTCTACGTATGTAACAAACAGTAGGTTAGCTTCACAATCGTTGGGAACGAGGCTTGTTTGAGTGCGCGCTACCGCGCCGCCGTTTATGCGCCGTGGATCGCACACGAACGTACGATAGCGACAGAAGGTGCTTGGAAACTAGTATGAGATTTACTCTCAATAGACCCCATTACAATTGATTAATTAATGAAAATTGATGATTATTTGATGATTTTTTGTCTATTAAAGTTCTTGTATTTATTAATATACGATTGAAATAAATAAATAATTTCACTGTAGTTGCCAGTCATTATTAAGTTCAAGAGCTGGTATGACGTTGTGAAAACGCAAATTCAACAGTCATTCAAGGAAGTACATGCCGGGGTAAGGAAGAGGAAAAGGAATTGTAGGTCAATGTACTTCAGCGTAACACCGCGTTTGTAAACCCGACTAATATTACGTACTTATCCTCGTTTTTAAAATAACTACTACTTATGTATATTAAAGCATAATGAATTGAAACAATGCCGGACATACAGACAGGTTACAGAATAACGATGTAAGAGTTGCACGGGTGATGGCGGTGGTTAAGTTATTGCTTTAGAGTTTAGCGATACGTTTGATGTACTTATTCGTTTATTTTTACTTTGGAACTTTTAGTTTATGCCATAACATCATGTCGTCATTCGACAATTTAAACGATTTTTTCCCTGAGCTTGTAATGTCCTATAAGATAATATTATAAAAGGAACTAATTAGGTATCTTAGTATCAATACTTCATCTTAAATAACCATTTATTATGTCTTTTATTAACGAAACATATGGTCCTTCGAGCCGATGTTCAATGAAAATATCCTTATGTATGAAGGTGTTCACACATTATAATAAAGATAGAATCAATAAAATAAGACTGAATTTATTTCTAATCGTTATAAAATTATTAATCAGCTATACGAATGTCAAATAAGTTAGTCATTAATTAAAAGAAAACTAGTAAAATACAAAATACATAATAAATATGTTAATTGACGTCAAATGGATGTCTTTACTGCCGCGGTGTCGGGTTACTCACAGGTGTGTGCTTGGTATTGAAATTTAATGTGAAATTAATACTTTGTTTGGACATTTTAAATTATTATCAATGATATGATCTTATTTTATATAGATACAATGACGTAATGAGTGACCCTACTAGTCTATTTATAGCGTGTGAAACTCCTAGAAGAGCTATAAAAGAAACACGTAGCGTTTTGTGATATTATAAAAATATAGGAAAATTTAAAGTCTGTTTCGCTGTTTAACCTTTTGTTTGCTCACAGACTAATGACCATGCCGCTTTGATTCCTTGAATTTGATTCCATAATTAAGTAGGTATGTACGTACGTGCTACGTAAATAATGAATGAATGCGCAAAGTTTGTGTCGATCATTAGAGCGCGGTCAGTAGTTGGATGGGTGACCGCTGGTGGAAAAAAAATCTTGAGCTTTTCATGCCTCGGAGGGCACGTGAACCATTGGCCGTTGGCCATTGGTAGTTGGCCATTAATATGTTGAAGCCAAATGAAATCCGGGATCTTCCAAACCGCAACAGGATGTCGTGTCAAATTTTTATTATCAAAACTATTAAATTCAAGCAAAGAGTTAATGACAATACAATGTTCAACATGAACCCTGTCATTATGTCATTTAGAGGCTCGTGTCATCGAGCTTAACACAATGTTGATGTGTTTTTAAACGGTTCATAATAATAACTAAGATAATTTGCGCGGGATTTTACTGTCCCAATATTAAAATATGATGTAAGTAATTAACAAATAAATTAGTTTTAGACTATACTATAGTTATAAAACATTGTGTAATAATAAAAGTCATTGTAATTTTTTTATTGGAATCTCTATATTAAAATATTCTGTGCTCTATGGCAGGGTCCGGTAGACACCCGATCGCGTTGATGTCTTTTTCACGGAGTCGGTAGAAATAGGACAGAAATGCTTTATTTATATTTTATTATATCTAATATAATTATTGCCATTTATAAATATCGAGCTACATGTAACTTACACGAGCTAGACTGCAAAGTGGTTCGTACTGAAAATCAGCGTCAAGTTGGTAAAGTTGGTAAATTTACCATTAGTATTGAATTGGCTTGAAAAAGATGACAAAAAGGTAGACAGGTAATACAAAAAGTTGCAGCAAAAAATGACATAAAATTGAATAACAGTTAAAAAATTGATACAATTTTGTTGCTACGATACATTTAAACTTAATTCATCACGGATTGTAACTATTTTATTATGTACGCCGTATTTTGTACATACATTGTATTTAGTACGCCGATATTTCGACCCAGTTGCATGGATCTATTCGATAAACAGATATCGTAAGTACCCTTATTATAATAAAATTAATATATTATAATAAAAAATACAATACTTTATAAAATGTTATCGTAATACTTCTGTCATTAGACTTAATTTTGTTTGATTTCCAAGCAGCGAGCATGAGTAAACCGCAATTTACTCATAGATCAACTCAACAATGTATACTTAAAGTCTAATTTGAAACAATTGTGCTGAATACTGATGGTGCCGATCGAACGACAAACGACATGTGCCGTAGTTATTGACCATTGTGTGGTAATTGGAGCTGCGGTACCGTCGGGCAAGGCGGGCCGGCTTACCGGGCTTACGCAAATTGTGCCTTTTTTATTTAACCATGAATTTTAAATATCAATATCAGATTTCGCCAATTACTTCTGTATGCGTTAAGTAATCTCTGACTAGAAATGCTCTACTTTTTGGAGGGGATTATCGCGTCGAAAATTATTAGCTCTTAAATGCTATTAATAAAATTTTATGTTATTTTTATGTACACATATATAGCCAAAATTGTTTGGACGAACCATTCCATGATAAGTTGATACAGTTCCCCAGGGACATTAGTAACGCCAAAGGCATCCCCGATGCATTGTTGGCCAAGAAAGAAGCAGGAGATAAAATTTTACAGTTGATATAAATATTTTTTAGCTTACGTGATGGGCGGGGTTCGCAATAATACGGCGGTATCCAGACTATCCAGTGTAGTGACCCTAGCGACTTCTATTTGTATGTCTTGTTAATCAATAAAAAAATTAAAGTAGGGTTGACACTTCGGTCTGAGGGAAAAGCTTAAATCTGCTTAATAAGCGGCTAAGCAGTTCAAACCTCCTCAGACGAGGAGGTTAGCAGATAAAAGTTATCTCGGAACGTAGACGAGACCTGCTTATGTCATCCTCGGAAAAAAGATATTCATATCAATTTTCGAGACGATAAGATAAATATTTGGATCGTAATACCATGTAGTTTATTTGTAAATGTCACTACATCCTTCACAATTTACTGATTATTCCGACGGCACTTGTGGCTTGTGCAATGGTAGAAGTTTTTATCCAGGCAATCTACCTCCTTCCTTCTACAATCGATCGTTAAATATTTTACGTGTGTCGGTTGCTGTCGGAGAACTAGAAATTATGCGAATCACCTACTTTGTTGGTCCGCAACGCATTGGTGACGTCTGCCGGACCAGATTTGGAATTAAGTACGAAGGCCCTGGGGCAACGAAGGAGTGGAGGAAATTATGCGAATCACATAAATGGATAAATCACATAAATCCGCTGGATTTCTGAATCCAGGCTCAGAACCGGTGAGAATGGTGAAAGTTAGGGGAGGCCTATGTCCAACAGTGGATGCACAAAGGCTGATGGATGGATGGATGATCCTAATCACCTACTTTGTTGGGCCGCAGCCCATTGGTGACGTCTGGTGCGTTAGCGTTACTCAAGTCCAAGTGCGGCGCTGACCACTAACCATCGGGTTGCTCGTCTAATTGCTTATCGGCTGTTTATTATGGCCCGCGACTTCGTTCGCGTGGATGTCGGATAATAACGTTATGATTGATTTAATTGTAACTTTTATTGAGTTTAATTGAGTCAACTCTAATGAGATAAAGACTACTTAATAAATGTTATCTAATAAAACGGAGTATGAATATTTTTAATCGTTGAATCTCTTTAACTCAATTCAGCACACACACAAACAGATAGACAAAATTATTGTTATATGTATTTCTTATTCTAAATCTTCCAAGCTATATTTTTTTTGCCAATATGTTTCAAAAATTCTTAATTTAAGTCAGTCGGTTCATAAAGGTCAGTCTGTTATAAATACGTAATAGATAT
Source organism: Ochlodes sylvanus (assembly GCA_905404295.2). Classification (NCBI taxonomy): domain Eukaryota; kingdom Metazoa; phylum Arthropoda; class Insecta; order Lepidoptera; family Hesperiidae; genus Ochlodes; species Ochlodes sylvanus. Next base: position 7,803,055 of record FR990142.1, on the reverse strand, counting down.
TTTATTAACTTATTAAAAAATAAAACATTAATTTCAAACGATGATGGTATACGATGTTGAATTCCCTTCTTTTACGAATTACCTTTACAAATGATATCTACTAAGTATGTAAGTATGTATCTGCAAGTATGTAAGTTGTAAGAACATTTTTAATGCTACAAAATGGACACGCCCTCCGCGATAGAATTTCATTTTTCAATGTTCGTCATGTCATTTAATTTTCGACAAAACTTTATATTTCGTCTTTTAAAAAAAGTGTAAATAAGGTTTTGCATTCAACTTAGGTATATTTTTGTCACATATTTTATTTTGTATCGTATTTTGTACTTGCGACTTGACCCTTACTTAAAAAAAACTGGGGAAAGGACTGAAAAAACTAATCATGTTCCTATTTCAGCGATTACTGAAATGATATTCTGTTAAATTACTGTTAAATTATAATTAAAAACTCAAGTGCTAAAAATTATCATTTTGACGATTATGTCCTCAATGATTCATTTACATTTTCACATGAACAAGTTGTCACGATAGCTGCATCGGAGTTACCAGGATGCTAATTGATCTAGCAAACTGATGTGCTCATCTCCAGCTAAACAGATAATGATCCCTCTTAACAATCATTTGATATGCAATTATAGATTTCTACAGAACTCTTTTTTTGCTATAAAGATAAAAGATTAAAACAATACGAAGCATTACGATCCCAATTTCTTCGGCGTTTCCTAATTTAAGATAAACGTTCTCGAGATATCTGGCGCCTACTTACGCAACAGATAAAATAACATACAGATAATAATAAATATATTAAGAGTAAATTATATACTGTAAAGAGACCTTTTCAAGTAAAATTTTGACGTTGACAAAATAGACATTTAGGTACTGCAAATTGTAGCTACTCAAAGTTTTATTATTACCTACTTTATATATTATTATAATTAGTATTGATTAAGGCACTTACTACCTTACTACCTACTACCGTACTACCTTAAAACGTATTTGGTACATACAAAACATAAGATATTTATGTACTCTCTCTATCTACTCTGAAAAATTATTAAATGAATGGATTAAGTAAATAGAAACCCAGGCTTAGAACTCAGTTAACCTATGGCGAGTAGTGCACACTGTATCGTAAGAGATACAGCTAATGTCGTGGTAATTTACGTGACTTGAGCCAATTCTGAAGAATGGATCAAATGGCTCGTTATCAGATAATCGGTGGTGGGGTAAATAAACTTTAGTAAACACTGAACCAAACGGTAATGCAGTGACACACTAATCTACCATATGTCAAAATCGGATACACGGTACATGTAGCGTAGCGCACAGAGAACCAGCCCGCAATCGTGACAGGAGGTGTCGCGCTCGAAACAATCCAGTGTCGGGTTACAGTATCCCCGACTAGCGCGTCGTATCACAAGGCTTTAGAGAAAAAAAAAGTTTCTACTCACTGTTTATCCGCTAGAGGTACACAAACACTTTCGCGCAAGCGAGCGCAATGAACGAATGGTTGTACGTGAGAACGGTCACCCGCGAACGATGTGGTAGATGCCGTGCGTGCGTTCGGAGCCGCGTGCGTTCAAAGTTTGAGCGCGACCGGTCGCCGGTTCAAGTATATATGGGGCGGTACACGCTGCGATTGGCTACGTCGCCCGCCTGACTCACGACTACGTCACCAGTGAAAAGCCTGCAACTTTGGTCCTCCGTTATTAAAGCCGTGGCTACGGCACCTCGCCCGGCTCCTACCGAGTGACCAAAGCGAGATTGGATTGCGCGGATATTTAGAATTCATCGCCGATTAAATTTTGTGCGACGCTGACGTTGCATCGAATTCAATCTAGCGTTACGCGAATCATCTATTGGCGCGCCTCGGGGGTAAGTTCAACTCGTGTGACGAGACGCGGCATGACGCTCTCCGCCGTGATGCCCCTACTTCGCCGGTAACGCACTCCGCCTATTCCTCCGCCGTTGTGTGTGTGTTTGTGTGTGTGTGTGGTGCAGAATTTATAGAGGATACAAAATACTAATATTTTCCGTTGCTGTTTTGTAAAAGTCTATAATTTATATCTTGTTTTCATCGTTTATTAATTATTATTGTAATAAAAATAAGGAGAAAAACATATTTATTCTACTAACGAAATTTATGTTTTTATATAATTTGCTATGTATTTAGTTCCTTTAATTATTCACCAATTAAATACATTTTGTAAACACCAAAAAAATCGCGCGATGTTTCACGTCTGTCGGGTGTCCCCGTCGTGATAGTTACCATTGCTTTTAAATAATAATATAGGAAAAAAATAAGAAAAATAAAGATTTCATTTTACTAAACTTGTATTTTGCATTTTACTCATAAAACAACAATACATTTAGGTATATTAGGCAGTAAAGTCGAAAATTTGTTGAGGTTAAATCAGGTTTAGCCTAAAATATAGCGGTACGAATATTATGTTTCGTCAGACCAAAACTACGATTCGAGAGGCTTTAATACATAATTTATTTATCACAATAACTCATGCATCACTCGTATAAAAACAAAACCATGGCAAAACAAAAGAATTAAACTGTCTTAACTGAAATGCGGGCTTTTCCACATTTAACTGGCCGGTGAATTATTATTGCATTCAATGTTAATTAAGAGGAATATTTTATAGTCCGTACCTACTCTGTATACATAGTTTGAAATCTTCCACAGAAGGTCTTAATTAGTTATGTGTAATTGAACAAGAGGTAAAGTCGTGTAAAGTACAGGGTCCACCGTCACAGTATGCAGCCAATAACTGTCCCACCGCTGGGCCCGGGTTCGGGGTCTCCTCTCACAATGTGCCAAATGCTGATTGGCAGACTTTAAACATCTTTCAGAAGTGAGAACATTATGGAGACCTCTTACGGCGCGTTCACATAGAACGTCCGTTTTACAGGTCCGTTTAAACGGATATGTTATTAGCGTATGTAGTTGTATGAGCGATTTCACACAGAATCCAGTATTCCGGATCCAGTAAAAAATACCGATCCAACAAAATAAACAGCAATCCGTTTTACAGGATCCGTTTAAACGGATATGTTATTAGCGTATGTATAGTTGTATGAGCGATTTCACACAGAATCCAGTATTACGGATCCAGTAAAACGGACGTTCTATGTGAACGCGCCCTTAGGTAGGTTTAAAAATGTTTTCCTTCACCGCAGCATGTGGTAATTAATTTAATTTGTAATGCACGCATAATTTTGAAAATAAAATCGAGTAGAAACCACCAAGCCAACAAACTAAGGGAGTTTTGTTCCTGGATTTAGATTTTTCTTGTGATCTTATGGGAGTCGCTACAATTTAAACAAGACGTCCATCGAAGTATCTAAACCCAAATGAAAACACTTTTGCTCGCTAACCATCTACTGTACATCATTTTCATGTCAATAGTGGCGACATACGAAATTAGAAGTGTTCAGGAAACCGATGTAGATTGAACTATTGAACTGCCACCCGCGTCGGAAGTTCTGTTATTAATTGTAAGTTATATTGAATGTTTGACTACATCCTCAGTTGGTGGTAAGTGACCATGTAGTCTTAGATTATGAAGCGCAATGACTAAGTAGAAGCCTATTCAGTCTTGTCTTGATTGGACTGGCATTGACATCCACATTATAATCGATTAAGGATACGAAAGTAAGATTGGAACTCATAAAAATAAGTGACTGTAAAGTACCGTTACAGCAGTATCAGCGTGGAGGAGTATGCTCTCTCTAGATATACTCAGTTATAAGATGATCCCGTGGCAGTACTTATTGTGTCAGCAGTTAGTTGTCATTAGTCGGTGACGGATCTGCCGTTTCTTTGATTAACGCAAAGCTAAGCGCGTTTGTTACGTGAACGCTGCGAATTCATATGCGTATGTTGTGGGCGGCATCAACTGGAGTGCAATGTAAACTAGCTTTCCCCCGCGGCTTCGCCCGCCAAAAATCCCTAAATACATATATAAAATTTGAGGAAATCAGAGAACTTTCATGCTAACTTTGCACCCCCTTTATACCCCGTTCAGGGATCATTTTCGAAAAAAGTCGAATTCGACATTCGAATAACTTCAAAAACGGCAAAATTTCATACTAACTTTGCACCTCCGTTTTACCTCCTTAGGAGGAGAATTTCCAAAAATCCTCTCTTAGTGCCCCCTACATTCCCCAAGGAAGACACATGCCAAATTTCAGCTTCTTGCGTTCATTAGTTTCCACTGTTCCTGTCAGTTACTCAGTAACGGAAGACTTATATATCTATATGTTTATGTAAGTATAGGTATTGATGATAGGTAATATAATATTATGCTGAACTTACTATTTCAATTAATATTCGTATGTCAAAGACGCAACGAACGAGTGGACATTTCTTATACCCATATTTATAAAAAAAACTCCACAGGTTAAGTTTAAAAACTTTCAATTTTATTAAAACGCGTAATGGTAGGAATACAAGCGGCTTAGTGTAAATCCTTACGACAACCGGCCCGCTTCACTGGGCCCCGGATTTATAGGTCTTCCTGCAATTACTGACACCATAAGGATTTAACCCTGAACCCTAGGGTAGGGTGCAAATCTGCTAAGTAACACGGAATATTCATTTGGTGTTTTTTAATACTGCGAGTTTTAATGAGTTTACAGCCTAAAGCTGATTTTCAAACACCTATTTAATGATACCACTCAACACAGTTGGTCGACTTCCATATTTTTCCTGCTCACAATATGGCGTCTAGATATTGGTACAATGAACTTTGATTGTTGTCATGTCTCTAGTGATACTCGCGAGGTACCCAAACATAGATTGATTTTGAGGATTCTTACTTACTATACTTTCTTTCTTTCTTCTCACTTCTTTCTTGCCCGGTAACGCTACTTTATGCCGTTTGGTGTTACTAATGTCTCACGGGCTCGTTTGTCGGCTATTTACATAATCAATGGCCTTCCATATGTAACCGCATGTATCATACATCAAGATTACATTACTCAACGCATCATCAAAAATGCAAAGTTCAACAAAATGAGAAATAAAAGGAACAAAATATTTATGTTTAGTAAACATAGTATGTATTTATCATACAAGATAACAACCCGCAGAGATACAAAGATTGTGTTCTGATTAAAAGAACATCAAAGGCCGAAACTGTCTTAGTTTATGCAAATGCCAAAACTATCGCAAAAATTTAATCAAATCAAGCGTTTAAAATCATGATAAGATACCATAAGATATCGATTTTCTGGGAATATTCAAATTTGTCCCAAGATCTACATCAAACGCAGATAAGTGGATAATCTTTTGAACTTGCGCATACGTGCCATACTTGAAGTGATTTGCTTTCAGGTTTTGTACATTGATAATAATATACAAACGCATGTTATACATACATATACGATAACATAGAAGGCATATACGAGTTGACATTGAAATAAACGCTTTATAGAATCCATGACGACAGGATTTATCCAATAGGAATAAGGTAAGATAGTTAAGTAGAACTAGCGTCATATTTTAACAATCCTGATTCAAGAGCTCAAAGTTGTGGGCTATGGATTAAGTAGGCTCAGAGCCGGTCAGCGTGGCGCACGTTAGGGGATGCCTATGTTTAGCAGTGGACGCACATAGGGCAATGGATGGATATTTTAACACATCTTTAAACTTACAAATAGCCCTCGTTCCAGCCAGATCGTAGCTTCTGTGGACGAGAGACTGACCTGAACAATCCTTAAAAATTGATTTCTGGGTTTCTGTCATCTCCGACCACTTCTCATTATCTACGGTACATGTTTAAGATAGCCGGTTATATATTCCCAGGGTGCTAATTTAAAGAGATACACTTTTGTTCTAAGTAGTTTGCAGTTTTGCCAGTAAAGTAAAGGCCGTCTCTACAAATATAAATAAAAGCTCGTTAACACACTGGTTACACTGGGACATAGCCTCTCAAAGGAATTATGGCAATTGACACTTGGTCAGTGCAGAGAATTGGGGTCTCTTGTGATTCTGTTACGACCTAATTTTAGTTTTGAGTAATTAGAACTAGATAATAATAATCATCAATCATGACAAAGAATACTGTCGATAAGCTAAACTTAGCACTACATTGATCAAATTTTCATTAATAATTCGTTCATCTAATAATCATCATCTATCATGACAAAGAATACTGTCGATAAGCTAAACTTAGCTCTACATTGATCAAATTTTCATTAATAATTCGTTCATCAATATTTTTATTGGTTAATAAATTATTCCTGCGTAAATCATGTACGTACGGGGTATGTCCACATGCATTACACTGGATTTACATTATAAAAAAGGTCTACTTAGTACCTACCCGCTACAAACTGTTTGGTGCACTTGCAACATTACTGAGGAAAGAGACTGTACGAGTACGTAATTATCAGACAGCTGACGCAATGAAATATTTGACCCGTCAGAAATGTCATGGCTTTACTAGAAATGATTGTACATATTATGTATGTAGCTTTAGGAAAGTCGTCCATTATTTACGGACCAACCTGAGCTATTTTTAGACCTATCTAGTATTGTATTGTAACCAAAGAACTAGTTTATAAAGAATTTTATGGCGCTGCATTCATTTGTTATCATCACAAGCCATAACTGTCCTACTGCTAGGCACGGGTTACGTCCACAATGTGAGGGTACAAGCCTTAATCCACCAAGCTGACCGTGCGCGGATTTTTGGACTTCACACATATTTTAAAACATTAAGGAGAGCACTGAATTGTGCAGGTTTTCTCACCATTTTCCCTTTCAACTAGGCAAGTGATAATTAAATTTAATTCGCGGTGCGTGCAGGAGTCCACTGAGGCTTCATTTAAATAGTATTATTGGTAAATCATAGATTCTCCTTTGCTCGTTTGTCGGATTTTGACATAAAAATAATGAAATAATACTAGGTATAATTTATTTATCATTCTCATTTGAGTAGGTGACTTTAGATATCCGCATAGATATTAGATATCCCGCCCAATGATTTTCTATTGCTATTCTATAAGGCTCTTTTTTGTTAGATTCGTAGCATCGAATACATCTCGGACGTAATTCTTGCTGTTGAATAAGATAAATGATATATGTGTATCACAATTAAAAGTATTAGGTAACAATACATAGGTACAAAGGTACAATTAAAAGTAGTAAGTAGTATTATTATTCGTAAATCCTTGAGTGTTATCATGCGGCTTTTTTCTATCGTGTACCAACTATTTGTTTGTTCATATAAGGAATAGTGACAGATAACATTATTTACGAAACTCTTCGTCATGATCAGCTGACTGAATGTAAGCGGTGTGATTGTTTACAGTGGGTATCTGCAATTACAATTTATTACATCCACACGTTTATTTCATGCAACTCTTCACATTGTACACAAAAAATTATTAAACAGAAGTTTACTTAATTTTTTGTATTACATAATTTTATTTATCCTGAAATTTTGAATGCCAAAGTACCTTTGTTTGTTTTCCTTCTCTCACGTCAATACGGATCAATGTGATTTTTGGTATAGAAATAGTTGAAGTGCTGCAGCAACTCCATCTGTGGTATCTATACATCTTCTATACAAATAAATAAAATTGGAGTGTCTGTTTGTAATGTTAAAATAACCGCTTTTTACTAAATGCATACACGGTGCATATACCAAAATATTTTTTTTTACAATTTCTGTCTGTCTGTCTGTCTGTTTGTTTGAGCTAATCTCTGGAACGGCTGGTCTTGGTTGAATTTCGAACGTATACTTGAAAGATGTGTACTAGGTAGGTCGCCGCACACCCATAAACGGAACGGAACAGTCGGAGTCGGAGTTGAGTCGACGTCGAGTGGGTGTAATGTGCACAGTCGTTTACTTCGGCATGGTACAATACCATATATTATCATAAACTAAAAGTGAAATGTTTTCAAAGTGTCTCTAAGAAAATATTAATCATGTTCGGCTATCACTGATTGGTTTATTGAAAACAAACAGAAGTAATCAAGTTTCAAATATAGTCGATAAGCAAAATAACCCACGGCCTTATATGGACAAGGAAATGTTAGCGAGGAAGTGATTTATAATCTACATCTAAACATACAGATGGAATGTTTCACAAATATCATATGTACACACTTGTGTTTATAAGAAATATAGATAATAATATGGAAATTTTAGGTACTTAGTCACTTAGCTATGAGTAGGTAAGTAAATAGGGAAATACTTCCCTTGACATTAAATCTATTTACTGAGACATTATGCATTCATTGATGTTTTATTCCACTATTTTTGTAATCAGAATGTATACGAACTATACTTACTGTGCAAATAATAACAAATAATAACTTCTCAACAAATCCGTTTACTGTAAATGAAAGGTATATCTGAATAAACTTGGTCATCTTAGTATGTATTGCAATTAATTTACAATCAACGCCTTGACCACCCTTGACCATGGCTTTCCGGGGCTAGAGCAGAAAAGAGAGTAATTTATATTATAGGTACATCAAATAACAGACTAAGGCTTAACTGTTACAAGAAGTAGAACGTAATAAAAACAATACGATCAAATAAACGCAACCGTTTGAAAGACTACGAGTATATGTTGTATCCAGATTTCTCTAGAACTGCTAGTCGGATTAAAAGAAAATTTTGTGAATGATAGCTATAGTACATATTCACCAGGAAGGCTATAATAGGGTACATTCGGTAATTCGTTTTAAATATTGATTTTACCAAAGCAACATAATTAAATGGTATATTACCATTATACCATTTAATAATGGTATAATAAATGGTATAATTGCCATTATACAATTTAATAAACACAACAGTTTGAACATCTAGATTTCTCAAAGAATAATTTCTATAATTTATTACCCAATAGCGACCCGCCCTCGCTTCGCTTTCGGGAAACTTTTTCCTTCGATTTGCAAAAATTTAGTTATATATTTTGGATAATTCACACTATATCTTTATAATTTATAGCCTATGTGTTATTCTGATGTGTAAGCTATATTATTGTAAGGTTTCAGCAAAATTCATTCGGTAGTTTTTGCGTGAAAGAGCCACAAACATTCATACATCCATACAAACTTTCGCATTTATAATATTAATAATAGGATTACTGATACACGCACCTTGCATTCTAGTCACATCGAAATAACTTCTAGTTTAAGTAACGCGGGGTAACGAGAGTGGTAGGTAGATTAAATTCCTGCAGCTAGCACCAGCCGATCACGTAAACACGACACCAAGCGTGTCGTTGGCACCAACCATGAAGACAGCTTGGCGGCACCGACTCAGCGCGCGTGTTGACTACGGTGACCACGGCTGTGCCCAGGTGGGATACGTCGGGACAATTACAGAGGAAATTGGGGAAACATGTACGGTCACTTATGAAACTTATGTTTATAGGCAGATTTTAAGTCTTTAGGTCTTATTGGGAGATTTGCCCATTCTCCTTAAAGTCCATGTTGACAGCATTATGTTAATGATACTGCGTGCTAGGATGTCTTCATATTTTCATCATGAGGTGAAAAGTATTCTCCTTGTAAGTTTCTTCCTGTATTTTCCATTGAATATGCCATGGCAGAAAGTTCTTGAGTCTCTTCGTTGGTAGAGACGCTGGGAGCATAATGTTAAACGATATTATGGCACTGAGGCCACGACATTTCGTAAGGTGGAAAAGCCCACGTTGTATCTAAGAGATGGCGACACTTGTCGCCTCTTATCGTATCACGTGACAGAGCGGCCGCGTCATACATCGAATTGGGACACTTGGCATACGACGCCACATGAGCCAGTGGCAGCGACCATTTGCATCATAAAGAACCTTCAAGGAGTCATTGCACGCTGCCGTGTGCATCCTAGTTAGGATAAACTGAGACATAAAGTTGTCACTTGGATCCTGTTGGGAACGCTCGGAAGAGAATCGGAAATACAGCGTATCGAGAACTGTCCGATACTACCAGAAAATTAGAAAAAATAGAAACCGTTACAGTTCGCTGGAAGACTGTGTACTGCAACTTTTGTGGACCCTGGTCTAATGACATGAACAATTGAATATGCTCTACTTTTTTACATGGTATGAGTTAATGCTCGACTACAAGCCGTGGCGGTGAAGTCCTTGATGTTGAGCGCACTAATTTAGTTGAAGCCTATTCACTCCCTTCTTGAAAACTCCCAAGTACTGTGTGTACAGTGCTTTGTAGGATTAAAATTGTAGAGTCAGGTCTCGTAGAGTTAAAGACTTGGCTCATCATGAGATCTGATAAGTTTATTGTAAGCATAAGCGTCAGTAAGTATTGTATGTATAGGGAATATTTTTAGTGATATATAATATCTACATCAGAAGTCTGTCAATCAATGTTAAGAATTTTATTTTACGAGTAGTACCTAACTTTGTATAACGTTTACTAGAACTGATCTCAAGTCTCAGCCCCAAGGCGACAATCGAGTCGTGTACAGCATAACTTGTACTTCACGCCTCATGCTTTCCGTTATATCGCTATTTCGATCGATATTGGCGTCGTGTATCTCATATTTCTTGTACCTACACTATTAATAATGTCCATTTAAAGATTTATACAGCCGCTTGCTGACATAACGATTGATATAATGTTTAATTGACAGGTAGGTGTCAGGGCTGATAGTTTAACCGCGAAATGTATTGGGCTGTTTTGATTGCGGTATCTGAGAGCTGTTTGCAATAAGGGCCGTGCGTATTGCGTATGACAAAGGATTCAATGACGAGACAGGAGTTAATGTGCCGGAAACAAATTGGCTCATAAAATATGATTCTTATTTAAATAATAGAATCTTCGAAGCCAGGCTTTGCGTATAAAGAATAAGATGAGTAATTAACATGTGGTAAATAACTTGTAATCAATGATAATCTTTTTGAAAAACATAAAGGTCGCATTTATCTCTGATCTAGCATTAAGGCAGGTTTTGGAGTTTGGAGTACCCAAGTACCTATCTAATTGCTATATGATTGTTGATTTAATACCTATAGATGGATCAACAACATTTTCGTCAATTGTAACTGCTTGAAGAAATAGGAACTTCAAGATAGTTCTTATTTTACATACGTCCGTTATTCAGCATTCAATTTCTAAACATCTGAAATTGAAATATGCTGCTGTTCTACTCAATTCAAACTGCTCTTAGTACCGACCTATTATCATGTAGAATATTATGGTTAGCATGCTTTCTCGTAGACATACTTAATATACGAAGTTTCCAACTTCTACTGCCTATTTTCAGAATCAAAAATAGTGATTCTATTTTAAGATTTAGATGTAAGTACGTTTGAAATATACCTACATGATTTTTTTAAACACTTGATAGTAGAGATTAAAATTGATTAGTTATTATTCTCATCCTTTAACCACGCCAATTCAATTTATAAAATTATTGTTATTATCTTTAATCTGTATCTCTAGCAGTACAAAAGAATGAACAGATCCGGTGCCACAGGTAATAAAAGTCACCGTAAGATTAGAATCCATTCATCGTTTCAAAAATGGAATCCCAAAAATGCGCACGCCCCTCGGCATGAATGAAAGATCTCGTCTAGTAATATTAAAGATCTTACTCACGAAGGTGTGGCTGTGATACTTAAAATGTACGCCTTAAAGTTCAAAATCCTTTACGTCATACATCAACGGCTGACAGCAGTAATTGTTACAGTGATTTGTGCCGCCTAGTGATATTTATGTCGACGAATGTTACGATGGCGTCTGAGGTGAATCTTATTGGTAGGCGTTATGGTTTAAAGTGGCTTGCGTTAGGTGTATCAAGTGTAACAGTCATTAGTGAAACATTTGGGGTGAGCGGCTACCTGTACGGATCTGACGCAACATCTCTCACTGTTGTGCTGGCTCCGCAGCCCGCACGCACTGTACGCGTAGTATGTACTACATTGACATACTATTTAACCAACTACAAACTACATAAAAACCCGCAATAAAATGTTAACCAATGCCTTAAATAGAAAATCTTTCGCTTCTGAAAGTAGTTGCATAATATAGAGTCGTCTTATTTTTCTACAATATGCTAACTGTAACAATAAGGTCGGTACAATATATATCATTAATACGTTTAGCAAAAACTTTGTACCCGTTTTTACGAAAATTGCGCGGAATTTCATACTCCTCCATATGAAATTTGGCACACTTATGGTTAATATAGAGAAGGAGTGAAGAATGCTAATATTTTTTTTTAAATAATGCATAAAAAATACATTAAATTAATTAATATTACGCACTAAATTCACTAATGTTAGTTACTCAGTGCACCCTAACATGCCTTTGACACGACATGACGTTTGAAATGTGTACGTTCATTGTACGGGAAGTGTCAATGTAACCGTTTGTTACCATTTGACAGAAATACAGAATGAATTACGGTCGATATTCGAGCACAGAGCGGGTAACCGGGATAAGTAGAGTGCCGGCAAAGTAGCAGACGAGCCATCTCATTGTAAGTGGTCACCGTCGCGTCGTCCATGGACGTCGGTAGCAAAGCTGACCAAAGGCATGACCAAATTGACTGATGCGTTGCTGGCCAAGAAGCCCGCGTTACCCCGACTTCCAGGACCTAGTTGAAGTGAATACTTCTTTAATATCGTTGTGATTTGGAATTCGTTGAAACGGAAATGACGCGAATGAAGAATCGACAAAATGGCGGCTGACGTAAGCAAAGCAAAACATCAATATTTGGAAAGTATTCGTTGTTATGAAGTTTCCGTTCTAGCACGTGTGAATTGCACATTTTGATTTTTTTTATGGTTCGAGCCAGTACCAATATTATTTGCGAGCCCTTTGATAAATAAACAATCATTATATAAAATATGCGCATTACTGCATTGCGAAGTGCAGATAATACAAAAAATAACCTTCAAAGTGTTCCGGGAGCCCCGTTCACTTTTGTTTGATTGTTTCAAATGTAAAAATTGTGTAACTCGATTTTATGTTGCGTTACTTGCACTTGACTTGACTTTAAATAATAGTCATTAGTATATTGGTAAAAATAAACTATAAATAATTAAAAGCTCCTTTATAATCCCCGAATAAAGGTCTACGCACATTACTTTAAGTCAACTCCAACTTGACTCCGATTAAACTCACAGGAAAACATTGAAATATGTGCTAAATTCCGTGTTATTTGCTTTAGGCAGCATATCTAATTAGTTTTCATGTTTTTTATACATAATATATTATAATGTTTTTAACAATATAACACAATATTTTTTGTTAAGATGAAAGAAATGTTAAAAAAGATGATATTCAGTTGAAAATATTAAAAAATATGGTTTAAAAATTTTAGTGTTGAGTTTTTTAATGAAATATTTCAGGTGTGCATTTACATTTATATGTTTGGTCGGATCGGAGCAGGCTTAAGTACGGCCGCGATACCTCAACCGCGCGTGGATCTGTTCTTTCAATAAATGTTGAAAATTCAACCATAAAGTATACAAGATAAAATATAATTTCATTGCTTTCTTATGAGTTGATTAGGAGTCGGAGTTCGGAGTTGAGTTGATGTAATGTGCGGAGACCCTAAAATAGAGAATGAATAAATTAACGCATTCTGTGCAGTTGTGGTTGGTGATGGTTGTCAAAATAAAGTGTTGTTTGGTTAATTTTATTTGATGTGATAATGTTGTCATTCAGATAACAATTCTTAAGAATCTCACGTGACTTAATAATAATAAATAAAGTTTATGTAACCGCACTCGATGAATAAGTAGATCTAGTAGTGTTTTAATTGTTTTCACGATAAACTTTCAGATTAGCTTATATGTAAATAGAGCTAAAGTTTTTTTAAGTAACTAAATTAGGCATTTCGTCAATACTGTTATGCAAGTCATTTCATGAATGTAATTGTATTATATGTATACATACTAAAAATAAACAAGAACAGTTTGAACACATTGACGTCACTATAACGCGAGTTAATCTTGGTCATAAAGATAAACATAACGCTGTCAAAAAATCCCGTATTCATTAAGCTTACTTTCGTCACGGTACGAAACAACAAACAAAAGGTCAATCGAAGCGGAATGATGACGTCAAACTTCCTTGGAAATTAATATTTACCTATTAATATTAAAACTAGAGACAATCTTTTTTCTAAACAGAGGAAAAAAGAGTACACGCGTTATCTCGTGTACATGGTCACTGTTGCCCAAAGACAATATCGACGCAAAATGCGGAAACGCTGTAACACACAAAATAGAACATGTTCACCAGAGCCAATAATAAGTTTTTGAAGTGAATACTTCTTTAGTATCGTTGTGATTTGCAATTCGTTGAAACGGAAATGACGCGAATGAAGCATCGACAAAATGGCGGCTGACGTAAGCAAGCAAAACATCAATATTTGAACTGACAGTATTCGTTGTTATGAAGTTTCACTTCTAGCACGTGTGAATTGCACACAATATTTTGAATTTTGTGTGTGTTACTTTTTTGCGTCGATATAGACAATCAGCATCACCTGTCCAGCAGGATGCACAACCAATTGTATTGTTAGGATATGCCAAAATTAAAATCTCAGGGTAAATGTTCGGTGTTAACACTTTATTTCATTAGTTTTAAATAATAAACCCGAAAAGCTTTTCAGCTTAACGATTTTAACCTCCTTCTTTTGCCAAAAATTAGCTGAGCAAATTGTTAAAGAGTTCGGTTTTGAAATAAACTTGTTTTTCAAAACCTTATATAATTATAGATAATAATAATAATTATTAATACAGCTGCGTTCCATTTTTAAATGTTGAACTCAAAATGTTGAGTGACATAAGGAAAACTTCAAGAATCTTGTAAAATCAACCGTGAAATCTTTTAACTTTTTAAAGGGTTTTCGGTCCTCTATGGAACAACCAGTGGTATGTTTCTAATGATGCTCTCCGGCTCCGCTTCCTTCTGGGCTGAAAACACCTCAAAGTGAATGCTCTATCGTGGATGCCTATGGACGGCGGTGAACATTGCATGATACAATAGCTTTTAAGATATGCTTAAAGATCTGTTACAATTTTATTATTAGTATAGACGGCAGCGACCTGTCATAAACCCTAAACTTAAATCCCCCACAGACTGCATATGTTTTGAAGACTGTATTTAGCGTGCCTAATTAAAATTTGAATTTTTGAAAGGTACAAGCCATTTAGTTAATTTCCATTAGGTTCCTCCAGTGTTTTTGTTTTTAAATCGTTATCACCAAACCGCAAATGTTTCAACTCGTTTGCAAATTGCAGAATTTTAGCTACCCTATTTGCTTTGACGTCTTGGGTATTACCCATGAATCAGTCACTGGTGAAAGTTGCAAATGATACTTTATTTACATTGGTATTAGGTTGATTAGAGAAATTTCTAAGTGGTACCAATTTCGTAACAAACGTTGCTTTTAAATATTGGATGGGTACTACGGTATTTGCAAATTACGTGTGAGTTATACCTACCTACAAAGAACCCTTAAATATAATTTGTTAATGAAATTGCTAGACCCGTTGTTGATAACTTCACTAGTATCACTTCTTCGTAAATAAATTATGTAAATATGAAATAAGATTTGTTCAGGATTAAGTTAGCATTGGCGGTTTACCTATGGCGTCAAATTTTTTATCGGTCTATCTGACTTTCTTTCTGGCTAACTGCTTTCGTTCTTTCTTTTTTTTTTCATCATTGGCTGAAAATACGTCGGAAAAGTCTTTGGACTTTGGAGTTACTCATGTCCATGAAAACTTATTATCAGGTAAGTCATCTGCTCGTATGTCGGCTATTCAAATAAAAAACTGCCCCATGCTGCTTGCAACAGGAAAACTCTGAACTGGCATACCTAAATTATTGTAATACAACTTCAATAGTATCAGTACAAAGACAGACCCACAGCTTCAATATCTCTCGTCGCAGTACCACGTGGCTGCTGATTTAAGTGATGCAAGACGTTATGCAGCCGGCGTCAAGTTATACGCCCAAGATAGGCGCATTCGTTCAGCTAGAGGTCATGGGCGTCGTCTGACGTAAATCTCATAGCCTCTTGCCATGTTCTATGATAAAAAAGCTGCCTCTCACTCGCACGTACCTACTTCGGTTCCATTAATTGTTTAAGGACTTTTAGGGACTAATAGGGAAAATGTTAGTTGCAGGTGACGTGACCATCTTCCCTTTTTATTTAAATAGCAACGGGCAGGAGAGCCACCCAATGGCTAGCTGTCGCCTATAGACACCAAGAATACCAAAGTCATCACGGATGAGGTGTGGGCCAAAAAAGAACAGAGAAAACAAAAAGAAAGCCACACGCTAGACATTATATGACTATTAGACATTATATGTAAAATAATTAATTTTAGTTGAACTGGGGAGGAACCTGATGCATTTTATTTGTTAACAGGTTTCTCCACGAAGTTTTGTTTGGCTCAGTGACGATGCAGTAGGTACATTCAAAAGCTCTACATTACCGAACAATATTTGCCGCAAAACTGCTAACTCTATTTCTTTATTTTATTAAGTTGAAGCATTCAATTGCAGTGCCGCCTCCTCTAGGGTAGCACGTACATAAATGATGTACGGTAGTTATTTATTTTTATTATTATTTCCGCTATAGATTGACAATGATGACCATTACCATCCGATTGTCAGTTTTTTTCTCGTCTGGGCTAATAGTTACTTATTATGAGTCGGTACTTCAGTAGGTACTTATCCAAATGTTACGATCATGTTTTGTTATTTGATTTATAATTCATGAGTACATGGTAAATAGAAATATTGATCATGAGGATCAATATTTCATTATGATGGATCATTATGTACAATGAGTTGCGATTTTGTACTCATAACGGATTTTTAAATACTCATCATCGTCGTGTTTCGTGAGTATGCCTTGTTTGACTCTAAATTCGCGATGTGAATACGGCTTTTTACGTATCCGCCAACAAACGGCCGGACGACCATTCGATAATAAGTAAGTACCTAAATACCTCCCATTTACATCAGTAACACGAAAGGAAACGATACGTTGCTTACCAAAAAGGAAGCGATCGCGTTATTTCTGGCTTTCAGAAAGTGTATAACCAAAACACTTGAAAATCATTTGGTCGGTTTTAAATTCAATGAGAGATTAAACTGAGTGGAAGCCAGCGACCTCCGGCAAGATCCTCCAACAAGAGCAACAACTAACAGGTCCGTTGTTCATCAGCGTACACCATGGTGTACCGTTAAGAGACGCCCATGAGCCAGTGATTATGGCTTGGACGATAGATGGATGGATGTAGGTACACCACTATGTAAGTCATTTCGATACCAACAAAGTATATTATTATACGAATAAACTATCTCGGCAATTACTTTTAGAATCACTACTTTTTTCACAAATATCCTACTTGTTGTTATTCAATAATATTCTGACATAAAATTGCGATTTTTGCAAAATTCGTTGAAACCGTGCCCCAAATTATCGCGTGCGTAGTAAGAGTCTATGAATCTTACGTCAGCCGTCACGCGGCATACTTCTATAATAAATAGGGTTTTTGAGTTTATTGATGTCTTTTGTGAATATAAATGTCTTTATTGTGTACAAGAATCATAGTGCAAGAGTATGTATATAAATAAGAGTATGTATGTATGTGTAGGCCATATTATGTAAATGGATTTTTATGCAGATTAGAAAGCACCAAAACGGCTACTAAACTCCCTTTGTATCATCCCTTGCTTTATTCAAACAATTTTTAACACATTTCAATAAATACTGATCAACGAATGGTAATCATGTTTCGGACAATCGCTTTCAATATCGGAAAAGCTATTCGGTGCTAAGGCCATGAATGTTCTGATGTAAGAATCGTAAACGCTTGCTTTTGAGTGCTAATTAGAGAAGGAATTTCGTACGCCCGCCCACTGCGCACATACGTGGGCCAAGTGACTGCTATAGATGTAATGTATTCTGTCGCAGTTTATATAATATAAATCTTATAAAAAAATATTAACTTAGCTTGCTGTAGAATGCAGTACGCTCTACCACTCTACGCATTTGCTTTTTTTTATCTTTTTTTATTACAGATGTCAACGACACCTAGAGTTTCTTTATGTTATCTTAGATAAGATGGATAATTAGATAAGTTAAGATAGATTAGATAGTTATGTATGTACGTATAATATGTATGTAGGTTTAATAGTGAAGACGCTTGGAAATAATCTCAAAAGTAGCAGCCAATTCCACTTATACTCTGCGAGTGAAACCAATTTAAGATTTATTTATTCACAAAGAAACATGACAGCGTTTAATTTAATAAAAGCTTGTAGAAAGATTACGTTATTTGAATATACTTATATGCCAAATATGAATTATTAAAACAATATCTAGCAAAATCTAAGTTATTTTCAGTTGCTAAGTAGGTAAGAAGGTAGGTACTTTATTAATTTAATAACTTTTCAAAAATAAATTATGAAAATTTAGTAGTAGTCGTTTATCCATTTTATTTATTTATTCAAATATAATTTGTGTTCTATAATTTTTAATTGTTTAATTTTAATTCTATTTATGTAAAATTTTGAGTATTTTGATTTTATCAATTTGAATTTTTCTTTTTTTTGTTACATTGATTTTATTAAGTTTAATTTTATATAATTGTTATTTATTTACGAGTAATTTTAACCTTAGTTTAGTAATTAAAATTATTTTCTAACCCGTGTTTAAATTAATTATTTCGATTAATAAGATACCAATTCTATTATTTTTAATCATGCAATCACCTATGTGTTAATTAGTAGAAATGGTAACCCGTTCATGGTCATATTAATTATTATATTAGTTATATTTTATTTATAAATTAGAAATTGAATATTTATGTTAGTTTATAACTGAGTGAACTTTTCTTATTCTGTAACATTATAAACCGACTAGCTTTTGCGAAATTAAAAGTACCAACCCATATAATAATTCTGTATATCTGACATGGCTTGGTTAATTCAATAATGGCAGTACCGTTTAGAACTGTCGAAATGAAATCATTACTCGACCCAACTTTCTTACTCGAGTTATTCAAAACGCCTTGGATTCTATTCCAGACTGAATAAGGCATATTATTGAGATGTCAATAGTTATTAAAAAGCAGACATAATATGCCGTGATAAACCGGTGATCAGTCAGAAGGTATTTTTTCGAAAACTTTTTTTTTTCAGTGTTAGTCGGCGCTGCGAGCGCTTTACGTCATCGTCTGCGCGCGCGAGTTGCCAGTTCGATGAATCGAACGAAATTAAAAAGTAAAAAATTTAAACATAAAAAAATTGAATGTTTACTGCGACATGAGTAATGTACATACAATTACCTGTAGCTTTTCGATGATTAATGTCCGGAAATTAGCGTTCAACGATTGGATCTATTCGTATTTAAGTTTCTACTCATAATATGTATTTTGTATTACATTCAAGAATAGACCAAGTTATTATTCGTTTTTACACGGCTGTCGCCAATGCGACGCAAAATTACGTAATAGTGTCTAACATGCAACTTTGTCATTAGTCCCCTGGGCTACACCACACTAGATTCTTTGAAGTCGTGGACAATAGAAAGAATGCCGGTCTGGTTTACATGGAACCGACCAAAACCAAACAACCAGCTCTTGGATAAACATTGTGACACATGTTCAATTCATCGGACAGCATTAACAAAACGGATTATAGACCTAATCGTTTAAAAATAAGAAATAATTTTATCTGACAGTAACGTAGCGTAAAACGGGGGCGTAGCGAGTCGACGCGCTGTCTGCGACCGACTGTAATAATTGTTCCAGAAAATTCACGTTCCTAGTACAACGTTTGTTGTACATTACGCTTCTTTCAGGTGTTACTTGATAACACTCGATTCATGGACAGCAATGGATAATGGGCAAAAGGTATGTGTGGGTATGCGATGGTTAAACACATTAGGCCATTGAAATGTTCCGATAAGTGTCGAAAAGTAAACAATTATTATAAGTAGCAGCGCTCGAGGAAGGTATTGGATGAAAGGCTGTTTGCTTATTGAGAAAAAATAGGGTGTTGACTGTCAATATTGGTCGTCACGGTTGGAGTCATAAATCAAGTAAGTACCTACCTGCATACCTGCAATGACCTGCGCTGCAATGTACGGAACGTTGATAAAAACTTGCAGATCGCAGAACGAAATGTTAAAATGTCCTACGGTATAACCGTAAAAAGAGGCTATGGCCCTCATGAGTTTTCTTTAGTTTTCGTATAACCTGTTTAACGGTTATACGAAAACTATAGAAAACTCTTGAGGGCCATAGTCTCTTTATTTTTCTTTCTCTTTTTCCTTTGCCAGCAAACGTAGAGGTTTTTGTAGAGGTCGGATCTACAACAACAACAACAACAAAATCCTAATTATTGTACACCAAAACAATTGGGGATTGGATCTGTCGACTATCATAATGATATACCCATATATATACCTAGTGAAAAACGTACATAGGTACTTTTTACACTATACATAGGTGCATAATAACTGCTTGGACGTTCATAAGACACGATACCGAAATAACATCAATGTTTACTTAGCGTTCAACAATATCCTCTATTTCTCCTAATAAATTAAACATTTTAGTACCGTTTCCGCAATCTTTGATGCAAATATTTAGCAAGTTGAAAAAGCAACCTAAGTAATAAACATTGGGGAAGAATGTGTCTGTTGTTCAGGAATTTTCACATAAAAATTATTACTATCTCGCCTTGTTTTTCATCCGTTTGACGCGCGAAGTTGAAATAGATATTTTATTGTTCACTAACGCCACCTACATACCTAAGTTTTTACCTTCCGTTCGTACACAACATATTGCCTAGATAAACAAATAGTTCGGCAAAGTGAATTAAAAGTGAATATAGGTAAAAGTTGTCCTGAAATTATTATCATTATACAATCTATATATTATATAAAAGGAGAAGCTGACTGACTGACTGACTGACATATCAACGCAGGGCCTAAACTATAAGGGTTAGAAACTTGAAATTTTGCACGGGGGTTCCTTTTATAACGTAGGGGAGCACTAAGAAAGGATTTTTGAAAATTCACCCCCTAAGGGGGTAAAACGGGGGTGCAAAGTTAGTATGAAACTTTGCCGCTTTTGAGGGTATTTGAATGAAATTCAGTATGAAGGTATTTCATTGAAAGTTATGAAACATGTTTAAGATGTTATTTCGAAAATCATCCCTTAAGGAGGTAACAGGGGGGCAAACTTAGTACGAAAGTTCTCTGATTTTAGCAACTGTTATATATTTAGGGATTTTTGGCGGGCTAAGCCGCGGCTATAGGCTTGTTATATGTACATACATCGATAAGGTACTATTTTATTGTTATGAACAGGTAAAGATTGTGATAAACTCAATCTGTATAATATTCAATCGTGGTAAGTGATGATCGGTTTGTTGTAAACTAAAGTAAGACACGTCTTTGTCACAACTGAAAATTAGATATTAGGCACCATAGATGTTATCCCGGGGCCTCCCACATGCGTCGGATGGCTATCGAGGGGGTTTAAGTGGGTACGAATTCCCTATAACCCGCAACCAGTTCGGGTATCTTTAGAAGATTTCGTCCTCGAAAAAAACGTTATGTTATCTTTGAGTACGAGTATCTTACCTGTGCAATGTTAGTTTACGTTATCTGACTAAATCGTAGTTAAACCAAATAATAAATACTTAATAGTATTACTATTATTTATTATTTATTAATAATAGTGTTACTATCATTTATTATTTGATTTGGCGAGATATATACCTAGCTATTAATTATATTTATCCTTTAATATCGCAATTGTGATTATTGATATAATTACTGAATCATAATTTATGGCGCCATGTATCATAGACACAAAAAAATGGCGCCATCGGTAAAAAAGATGTAATCGACCTTCAACTCAAGACCCAAAGCCTCAACGCAACGGTCTCAAAAAAGCTTCCAACAGCGTTTTTATCCGCTATTTTTGTCGGACATGTTTTTTTACAATAGCAAACATTGGCGCCAGTTTAATTTATACCGGTCTATTGATATAATATCAAGTTAAGTTACAGTAAGAAAAAAATAGTATATAACATAAGGATAATTCCGGAGATCAGATAACTGATTTTAAACCAGGCGACAAATGATCGAAATTGGTAAAATTCAAAACGGAAGTAGGTGCAAAAACGCATGCAGCGTAGGACTTGTACCATAAAATAGGTATCCAGCGCCCAAGAAATTTTGCAACTAGCGGTCACCCATCCAACTACCGATCGCTGTCGCTTAACTTTGTCGCAAGCCGCTGGGCTATGAGCGCGTCGAAAGATTATCGTGTTTAATTTTTTTTACTCGAGTCAAACTGACAGCAAAAATGGCAAAAACTGATCCTACATTTTGACGGCACTGATGCGTGCGAATTTGTCTAAATAGTTTAAAAAACATATACAGCAACCGAGTACAGAGTAACATTATTATTGCTATTTATTGCGAAACCAATATACAGATGATATGATCTGTGTTCCGTTATCCGATGAACGCCGATTCATGCAGGTCGACGCAAAAATTAGCGGCATTTCAAAATGATGTTCGTATTATAAAAAAATAACTTATGCAATTCCACGACATTTTAAGGTCTTTTAATTAGAAACGCTGAATTATTAAATAATTTATTCCACGCATAGCTGTTTAAGCACGCTGCAATTTTTATTCCAAACTTTTCTAGGAACAGATTCAATGACCAATATCTTGACTTAACATAATACTTATCTATTAAAAACATGACCTATAACAATAGGTAGGATACGTGAATAATCCCAACTAATTAGATCGTGAATAGTCTGTAAATCTTCCGTAAAATACACCCTCACAATAATAATGATCAAATTCCATTCCATGTACTTATGATAAATTATGTCAGTTATTATGTCAGGTGTAATTTCCTACTAAGACGTCGTCGTCTTAGTAATTTAATTCTTGTTTCACCTCTTTCCGTGTATTACTCTATGGCCAATTACATGATCCTTCGAAGAACGAATTTAGACTACTTAACAGTATAACGGTAAAAAAGTTACTGATATGATTTGAATGTAATAAGAATGGAACACTGTTTGATTAAGACTTGATTAGGAACCGTATAAGTATTTTGATTCAAATTCAAACAGACGGGCCAGTTGAATAGACACAAACTTAACTACATAGTTACTATGTCAATGGTTACAGGTATAATTTATTACATGACTGTTTAATAATGTGAACATGACTTGTCTGTCATGTTTTAATTTTTAAAATATAAATGTTATTTTTTTCATTGATTAATAGTTAGTAGACAAGTGGTCACCGCCGTTATTAAGTGGACTTTTACATTTATTTTGTGAAACAATTTAGGCTCACCTGAAAATGAGTTACACAATACTTTGCAGTTAGTGCCGAAAGATTCTAAGTATAATATAAGATATTATCTTGTTGTATATACCTACATACATATCTTATTTTTACTTCTTAAAATATTTCTTCGATCTCAGTACCTATCTAGATGTTAAAAAACCGTTTCAGGACTACGTTTTGTAAACGTAAGACTGTTACGCGAGTCAAGGCGAGGTCGGGTAACTACTAACTAGTCGGTAATAATTAACATAATTACAAATAGCGATCAACATGATTGACAGTTGGTGGCGTGATCGATCGATACTTCTCCAGCTCGAGTAAATGTGAAGGAAAAATATGTTTCTCAGAAATCGCCCTGTTTAATAATAGGTTTAATAAAAAATAGAACTGACGCAATACTGAACAAAATACCCACAATCTAAAACGTCAGAATGACATATACGGCGCCGTTACATTTCCGAAGCTCCAGGAAACTGAGGGAAGTAGCTCTCTCGAGTTTGAGTCACCGCTTTGATGCCCTTAGAGTAACTAACGTCCATGGGGGACGATGACCCTGACCACCACTAGTTCCATCTGCAGGTAGAAAAGTTGGAGAGTGAGTTAGGAAACAGTCGCTTCCTACTCATTCTGCAAACACGCGGCACTCATTCGGCATACACGTACAGTAGAAGCGAACAGGGTACCTAATTAGTCGTAGGCTTCTATAGACACAGAAAATACTAGACGAATGCAATATCTACCAGCAGGCCTAGCATAGCACTAATACACGCTTAGGATATTTCAAATATGTCTTATTAAACATGATATTTATCTCCCTAAAGCTATTTTCATGCCCTTTTGAAGAAGTTATGTCGTAGTACTCCGGCTCGTAGTCGTAGTACTTACAACAAAAAGCAGCAAACAATTTGAGTGTAGGTACCTAAGCAACATGTCCTTGAAATTCGAACTGTAGGTAAATAAGAGGGTAGGTATAGATACAAGGAAATCTATAGATTAAAAACATTGCTTGTCCTCAAAATCTACCGATTCTATCACAAAATGTTTTATCCAGGCATTTAACGTTCCACGACCATTTTCCGCATCAATCTTCCGTACCTACGTAATATTTCTAGGTAATAAATCAGTACATAAACCCATTAAGAGTTCCTTTAATATCTGTAGTGTGATCAAGGTTGTCGTTAACATTGATATATTATTATTCTGTCTAATCGTATCGTTGCATAATAACTTCAAAATAATGCAGATATCTAAACAGAAGAAATACTGAATAATTAATTGGTTGCAACCCATTAAATACCAACCACTAAGCACAGGTCTCTCCTGATACCTGAGGAGGCCTAGAGCATACTCCACCACGCCGCTGCAGTGCGGTTTGGTGCAGGGGTAAGTATCCAACCTAAGTGGAAATTTTCATGCCGCCTGAATGCCTCCAACATGGCCTAACGACCTAGCCTAGCTACCTATTAATAACAACTGGACCAATGGCGTTACGTGACCTATTAAGCATGGAAGTGCTCCAGAATTTTTTGCTCCTAGCGGTCACCCATCCATCTTCCGACCGCGGCCGCTGTTGGTATTAGGTACTTAGAATTAGCAAGCCGCCGTGCGCTGATTTATGATAAATTTTATTAATTTAAAAGTCGACCTAATCATTAATGTCAGGAATTGTGTAAGACTCGAAACATAGGGTTTTTCCCACGGAACAAAAACAACAGTTCTGTTTTGACTGTGGTTTAGTCTGACTCAGTGTTATCTCAGTCAGGTTTTAGTTTTCAGATTAATCATGATACGGTTATAGGTAAAACCTTCACTTGAACGTCATTAACATGGTTTTTAAAGACGTAATTTTGAGACGTGAATCTATACTAATATTATAAAGCTGAAGTTTGTTTGTTTGGTTGTACGGGCTAATCTCAGAAACTAACTACTGGTTAGAATTGAAAAAATGTATAACATTACGCTACGACCATAGGAGCGGAGCATCAATGAAAAATGTTGCAAAAACCTGAAAATATTTAATATTTTTAAACGTAAAGAACAAGTTTCCCGAAGCGAAGCGGGGGCAGGTCCACTAGTTTACAATAAGTAGGATTAGGTATATTATCTACGAACTTCTTATGTAATGGTAGGTACACATAACGCCATCTAACGTGAAAGTTCGCAAACTTCTCTGTCTTAATCGCATACAGTCTTGGATCCTTTTATAAGTAAGTATACAATGCTTTATACGTCTATACATAGGTATTTGAACTCATAATAATAAAAAAAATAAAAAATGGGTGCAATTCACCACATGTGCTAGAAGTGAAATTTTAAAAGAAACGAATACTGTCAGTCCAAATATTGATGTTTTGCTTTGCTTACGTCATTTCCGTTTCATCTAATTCGAAATCACAACGATACTATAGAAGCTTTCACTTCAAAAAATCACATTCTATGTCTACCATATAACATAACTTTTACAGCAAATTATTCTACTAACGATCTGACATTATGTGACCCCTGAAAACAGCGATGCCCTGTGATTGGGAGGTCCAAGATTTACACGGAATTTTGTCCTCTTAATAATAAAATATGTAGCAAATTTACCGATGTCTCGTTAAATATTTATTTTCATAAGTATTACATTTAATGCCCGACTGCGTAGTCGTACCTACCTAACTATCTATGGATTTGAACACCATGAAAATGAATATAGATTTAGAAATAACTTTAAGCATAAATATTTTTAAAAATAAAAATAAACTAAACATTGTTTTAGAGAACAAAATATATGAAACTAGCTGCCCCAGCGAACTTCGTACCGCTCTATAATTAATAAACAAATATGGTGGCATATCGACAGCAGCGCCACCTACCGGGTCCAATTGTGAATCTAAACCATTCTTGGATCCACCTGAAGACACACGAAAAATTTCAACCGAATCGGTTCGTGCTGTCGTCTGGAGTTATAGCGTCAGGAAGGAAAACCCGACTTATTTTTATATAATAGATTAACAGCTAAGTAAAGTGGAAGGATATATAGGTACAAAAGAGACCATGAAAGTCGTTTACCTTTGTACCTACTCCAGCGTCTTGTACCCACGGTGTGGGATTTTGCCATTAGTCATTACGTTAATAACTCAATTAAATTTGTGACGAACATGAAAATAACCTGCTATTCATCATTATTTCTGTCTCAAGGCCACCCATGCAACAAACGCTTTGGAGGTTTTCATGAGATGATTTTAATGATGGCAGCTTAATGGCCTCGTGCCTCGACTGTTCCTTTAGGTAAGTACTTATGCTCGGATCCTATATTCGGAAAGCAATTCGTTTTGTTTACGAATAGTAGAACAATCGAGGCGTAACTAAATAATCTTCTATAATTATATATAATAAACTCTTGCGTTACTGAGTAACTGACAGACAACGCACACCCGAAACTACTGAACGCTGTTTGGCATAATATGTTTGTTGGGGAGTGTAGGGGAGTACTAAGAGAGGATTTTTGGAAATTCCCCCGCTAAGGGGATAAACTGATTTAATGAAAATTGGCGGGCGTACCCGCGGGGGAATGTTCGTGTTTCTATAAGAAACTATTATATGGAAAGACTAACCGCTCGTCGAATGCCAATGCCATACCAATCAAAAGGACTCTTTTTACATTTTTCCTTGTTCCTTCTCTCTTCTTTCTTGATCTACAACGCATTGGTAATGCCTTTGGTGTTACTGATGTCCATGGACGATGTTAACCACTCACCATCAGGACTGTCTGGGTATTCATTTGTCGGCTATTTTCGGCTAAAAACCCCAAATCATACATTTTCAAACCTAACTTAGAGAAGTGGTTATTTTAGGATCCTTTAGCCGTCTACTGTTATAATCCAAACAATGCTGGTAAACGTGAAGGTATTACCTCCACACTGCATCCATCATTCGATTCCATCTGTACCCTTCCAAACTAGTCCTTTTCTATTATCATAATTATTATCTACGTTAAATGGTGACAACTATGTTCTGCTTATAATTTAGAATGTCATGCAGACGAAACATCTGACTCATACGTATGTTATTCCGTAAGATGTACCTAACTGTGTGTCATGATTAACATAACTAAGTATTCGACTACTGGAGTCTGGTATCCTCTCACAATGTGAGTGGTACAGCCCAAAGTCCACCCCGCTGACCGAGTGCGGATTAATAGATTTAGAAGCCTTTGAGAAAGTTATAGAGAACTCCTAGGTGTGCAGGTTTTCACGGTGTTTTCTTTCACAAGTGATAAAACACGTAAAGTTGAAAATTAGAGGCGGTTATATGATTTGAACTTAGACTCTCCTGTTCCTGTGACCAACGTTTCAACTACAAAGCTGTGACTGCTTTTGATTGTGGGTAAACTTATACCACGGTTTCCAACTTTTAAGTTACGGAACCTTTAATTTAAAGAACCCAAGTTTAAATTTTAAAACAAAGAAGGCAATGCTATTTAAAAAAGTTGTACAAAACAGAAAACAGATGTACCTATTGCCAAAAATACAAAAAAAATTGACTGTTTTTTTTGTAGTAAATATTGTAAAGTTGAGTTTAAATTCAATAATAGAATACCTACCTACGTAAATATGAGAGAACATCCGATGTCCAACTTTGTCCGTCGAATGAAGGCCGGGGACTTTTTCACGGATCCCTTTACACGTTACGCCCTACGGAACCCAGGTTTACAATATCATTTATCGTCGAACCTTCACTGTAACAGTGTTTATTTTTTACATTGTATAACTACTATTGTCACAAAATTAACCAATTTCGGTCGCCAGACGAAATTAATGAACTACAGTTTTAAGGTATCTCTAATATTGCTGTCCAAAAATATTAATTGGAAAGTAAAACCCATATTGATCCTTTCTTCTTCTAATTTCTTTGGTCACGTTCCATGACACGGCTGTTTAATTGCTTAGGTATTTTTTGGATTTTATAGATTCATTACATTGCGCGTAGGCTACTCTATTTTCTCTACAAGTCAAGAAATAGTAACATTTGGCACCCCTATATAAGTATATACATCGTAACTACGTAACTACACCTACTACGTAAATACAGTTGAGGTAGGTAAGTGTAATAAAATACTGATCAATGTCTCTACATAACGATATTTGAGAACAAAAAGGTATTTATGAAGCAAAGCGATAGCAATATTTTTAGAATTTAGTCTGTGCGTTTCATCACAACCCATAACTGTGCCACTGCTGGGTACAGGCCATAGTCCACCACGCTGGCCAAGTGCGGATTGGCGGACTACACACACCTTTGAGAAAATTATGGAGAACTCTCAGGTATGCAGGTTTCCTCACGATGTTTTCCTTCACCGAAGCAAGTGATAATTAGATTCTAATACGACGCACATAATTTTTGAAAATTAGAGGTGCGTGTGGGGTTTGAACCCGGCCCCCCCGGTTCGGGAGTCCAACGTTCAACCACACGGCTATCACTGATTGTGTCACACCATTCAGGAATCATCTAAATTCCTTGAAAAACCACATAAAATGTTTATCTTATTCATAGATGCAGGTAATAGCACATTACATTTATGTAGGTAGGTACGTAGGTACTAATGGAAAACTAACACAAATATTGTAGGTATATATAAATACTTATGTATATTTAGGTAACTAGTCATAAATTCTGAGAACTAATTTTGTAGTCGCTTATTACTAATATTTTCGACTAGTAGCTCGAATAGTAGCAATGTAGCTACCTATTTTTTGTATTATTTAGTAGATACGAGCAGAAAAGCCCCCGATGGTTAGTACCTAATTACCGTATTCCATGGATATTCGCAAACCCAAAGGTAGGTATTGATACGATACCGACCAAGAAAAAAGGAAGAAGAAAAAAGTTATGCATTATATTTATCTTAAAATAGGTATGAAGTTAATTTTTTTAATAAAACTTACATAATTATTATATTCAAAAAAGATGAAAACGTTAATAAGTTAATAACGCCATCTATCCGTGCTAACACTTACTATCACATGACGCCACAGATGACATTTCTTTGACATTCCATATGAAATGAAATGAATGAATTAGTTTACGAGGAAGAGAAAAACAAACAAATACAGTCGTTGACACGATACGATACATACGTGCAACAAAGTTCAACAGCTGATAATGTCAGGTCGAAATAGTTATTATATTTAACAATGTCCACTACTGCAATAAAAATATCTTAGGGCGACAAACTTTACAGTGCTAACGTGATCATTGTTTGAGCTTGACTTATATTGTGACACTGTGTGTAGTGATTTATTATTGTGAAGTGAACTAACCTCAAAACAAAACGCTAACAACAAAACAAAAACTAAAAGGTAAATACGACGCCGCCAGTATTGTATAATTTTATTTTGAATTTTAAAATAACGTTACCGACACGAATTGGATGTTTTTCATATTGAAATATATTTTTTTGTTTATAGACTAGGAGGTTATTGCCACTGGATTTATTATTATTTATCCGTAGTTCGCAGAAGATACACACTTTCCGACGCATATGTACCTGCCTAACTACTTCCGAGTTCAAAAAGTATTCAATCATTTTTTTTACAATTATGTAACTATTTTAGAGATCCTAGGATATATTTCTGTAGGATATATTTGATCATTTTCGTAAGAAGTAAAAGTAGGTACATTTATTTATACAATTTATATTTTTATTTAATAAAAACGCTCGATAAAGTCATTGCCTAATGAAAATCGATTCTTTTTTTTTAATATATTATATAAATATAGATAGGCAAAAGTGTGGCGACCATGAAATTATAGAAATACAGGACAACGGCCAACAGTGATAATGACTTGATTTAAATTTTCACATTGTGTATTAAACGCTACAATAAATTGAAGTAATACAGTTTGTAATATAATACATAAAGTTGTTTCACATTATAAATATGCAACCAAAAAAATACTTGTAACTGGAATTACGCTCACTACTCTTATCAATGATAATAACGTTATCATCATTATCATTCATAGATGTTATACTACGTATAAAAAGGTCATAAACAAACCCTTACCTTATCAGGGAGTTGTGATAGAAAAAAACTGGCCACATGACAGGGGCCGAACACCACACCTGGTCAATTCACGACTACAAATTTGACTGCTCATTAAAGTTAACAATATCCCACTTTGTACTAATGACTTCTGAAATGCGCTTACCTAAAACGTTATCGCATCAAGCAAATAGAACTATGCGTCTGACTCGAAGGTGGAGACGGCGAAAGTGATTTCTTTTTCTTCACACTCGATGCCAGACATCGAAACGCAGGCATATCCGTTTCAAAGCACACCACCGACAGTATTCTCTTACAACACAAAATCAACACTGCATCCTCAACACATTACGATAGTACAGCGAAAGTTAGATTCGTAGTCGTTTTCGATATTCACACGGACCCATCGTTCATAACCGACGGGTGTCGGTCGTCGCCGAAATGACAGACCAGACCGGAGGCTCACGACTAGTCCCACGCGAGGATGTAGTCAATGAGGAATGAGATTACAAAAACGATTATGTCGAGAACGTAAATGAGCAACGCTTGAAATCTTGTTTCTGTAAGGGAACACAGGCCGAGGCACACAGGAGCGAGAGAAACGGACTCTTAGCATTGACTGGACTGCGCCTGAGTCGTACAGGATGCGACCCATTAGGCAAAAGACCGTCCATTATTGTATTGTCGTGGGCTTATCGTAACACTCGTGTCTTCTCAAATTGTCAGGAGCGATAAACGTGTGAGTAACACCAGGAATTTTGGTAAATGTTTTGGTTTACGTTTAAGAGAAGACCACTTAAGGGGGAAAGTGCGAGATAAGTTCCATTTCTCATGAGACTTACATAGATATCTTTGTTGCCTTAGATAAAAAAAAGATAAGTGACACCTTTGGCAGGTAACTAAGTTACTTATATAAGTTGAATCATTAAAATACTTTAAAATTAAAAATATAAATAAAAGCAAAGAGAGGCCTCAATAAAAGAATTGACCGGATTCAGGGTTAGTCACACTCGTTTGTTCAATTGGATAGTTAACTACCCGAAGCTCTGAAGCCGACCATTTCCGTCGATAGTTCACACAGGAACCTATGGGAATAACTGTAGTTGGGAAGGGATAACGAATGCCTGTGTTAGATTTTAATATTGACACTTCCTCGCTTAACCTCGAGATATGGTGTTGTTTACAAAGACTAATGTGATAAGAAACGCCATTAGTTAAAATGATTGTTCCCGTAATGTGATATTTTGAAACTGTGTTGGACCAAATAAGTCTGGTTTGATCGAGTTTTATAAACGACAGAAGAGGTTGAAGTGATAACTCAATAATAGCTGTCGGTCAAGCATTGGGATCGGAAGCTCGAAGGATCGTATGATTGCTTACGACCAAATTTATACAAGGATGATTGCAACGATGTTGTAAGGTCAGCTGATTGGTTAAAAGTGCGAGTCTTACGTTGGGATTGCTAAATTTAGGTTACAAACATTGAAATTGATGGTATTTTAACGAAAAGCTATTTCGTATAACAAAGTACATTTCTACACTTAGAAACTTCTATTCTACACTTATTCAAGTTTCAAAGCATTATAAAAAAGTCCTTGCACCTTCATCCCACGTACCTATGGTTAATTAAGGTAACCTAAATAACTTACTTTATTAACACTAAAGCGGAGTTCAAATACAATCTACTTTATAGTTGTGTTTATAGTATTCTTGTTTTTTATTATAATAATATAATCGTTAATATTTTAATTTGATATAATTACTGGATAATTTAAACAAGTACTTGATTTGATACTACAATCAAATTTAAACTTGTAAAATTTAAACATCTTTTCGATTTCAGAGGCGTGCCGGTCACACCATTGATTTCGACCAATCGTGATCGAGCACATGAGTTTCTTTAGGTTTCGTTGTTGACGAATTAATATATTATTATTGCAAAGTTACCAACCTATTAACAAGAAAAGAGCTTTATTTTTGTTATAAATTTATATATCTTTGGAACTCCACTATTTATAAAGATTTATACAAATAAAATTACCAAGTATTCAGACAAATTTGTTCAAGATGAAGCTTCCGTTTAATTTTCTCTGTTTTACAACCCTTATCTGATGATTCAAAAGTATGCGTCATAACACTTGTATTATAAATAATTACAACATGACTGAAAGTAGTTATTTTAAAGGCTAAGAGTAGGTACTGTCGATGATTATACAATCGTCGTTTATTTATCTATGTCCAGGATACAGAAACGATTAGTTAGAGCGCAGGTGTGTGCCGATCAAGAAAAACGTTCAGATCGAAGCCGGTATGTAGACCCTTCACCCACTAGAACGTCGCCAGTGAGGAATTACATGACAATTTAATAACAGCCCGTTCGCATTCCTTTTTCTTAGAATTAATATTGCTGTAAGCCTTGTAACCAATTACATTCGCGATTAGAAACAGGAAAAAGAGAAATCTCGCCGTTTCGATATATTTACGGTCGGATTGGTGAACTGGTGAAGCAACAGCTTTAATCGAAGAGATTAAATGAAAGCGATGGTAAATTTATTTATCTAACAGTTGGCAATTTTGATCATCACTCAGATATGAACAGATATCAACTTCAAGTTTTATTTATAAGTGTACTGCTACTTACACACCAATGTCTTTGAAGAACTTTCTTCGGTATAAAAAATCCTTATCGTGCAAATAGTATAAAATCAAACGGTAATAATATTGTACATATCCTAAAGAGCATTAAAAACTTCCTCTCTAATAAGAGAGATGTATCTTTTGAAGTGGATTAATTGCTTTGCCGCATAGTGCAAACCAATTTTATATCGATAGAGATGCTAAAGTTGATCATCAACCTTCACAAACATTTAAACTCTTACATAAATAATTGCAGCAATTCCAGTGATTTATCTGTGGAATACAGTGACCCACTGCCTGGAGTCCGTCGAGAAACAGCGTAGTTTATTGATAAGGTCCGAGTGCATTGTTTACTATAGGAATTTGCCATAGCCGACTGGAACTATGCAATCAAGTCATTAAGTCGTTGCACAACTCAGTTCTAAAATAGCGTCTTTATTATATTATAATACTATTAAATAATATAAAATTATTAAATAATATTGTGTGACTTCTCTTTAAAAGGTAAATCTCTTTAAAAAGTAGCCAGGAACATAAGCAAAAGAAACGTCTTAATCATTGAGACTTTCAGGCTGGTGTTGACATGACACCCAAAAAAAAATCGTTTTTCTCTGCCAAAACTGTAATGTAAATCGTTCAATAGGTATTTTTACATGCAATGAAATTTATTTCTACGAATGTATGTAGGTACATAAATATTGTTATCATCATCAGTTCTAATTCGTTTTCTGGCTCTTTACGAATTTCAAACTCGGTCTAAAATATATCATAATGTAAAATTAGGTGCAAAAAAATAACGTTATCCTTCATTCTTCTTCTACTTGTTAGGTGTATAGTTTATTATCTACTATGTATATAACTATTCCGGGCCATATTTTAACTTACATTCGTTGTGTATTTACGGAAAGACTGTTGCGTTAAACATATACCGCTACTGTGATGGGGGAATGTGAGTTACGCGAATGAAAACAAACGGTATGGTGCAACAATTGTAAATTTCTGTTCAGTTCTGACATTGGCATCCATGAGAAAACCATATAAGTATTAAATTTGCATTATTTTGAAGTTGGTTTTTTACTTGTAAGATTATTCTATACTAATACTAGTAAACCTGCCCTCGCTTCGCTTCGGGAAAACCAATTTACACAAAACTTTAATATATTATACATATAAACTTTCCTCTTGAATCATTATATCTATTAAAAAAAACCGCACCAAAATCCGTTGCGTAGTTTTAAAGATCTAAGTATACATAGGGACAGAGAAAGCGACTTTGTTTTATACTGTGTAGTGATTATAAAGAGGAAAGATTTGATTGTTTGTTTGCAATGAATAGGCACCAAACTACTGGACCGATTTTGAAAATTTTGCCAACAGGTACAACTGAATCTTAGCAGGCTATAAATTATCCCGGAAAATATAACGGATTTTTCCTGGTAACCGAATTTGCAAAAAATAGGAGAAATTTTCGTTTTTAACGAACGCTACTTCAACGATAAGAGATACATACATGAATGATTTTTACAGAAAAGTTGTAAGGCTTAAAAATGCCTACATAAAAATCTGCGACAACATTGTTATATTTTCTGCGAGGGCGGATTTACGATTAAAACTAATAAGAAATATTGAAAAAAAAAATCTGCCATTTAAATTTTATATTTCTTCTTGCTTCTGTTAATTAGTGTAAATGGTGTACTCGTTCTAATTAATATTTTAATAAATAAATTAAATATTATCAGCGTAGACTACAATGTCAAAAGTAATAATGCCGTGCCCTTAGAGTATATAATAATATTAAATACTCTAAGGCCGTGCCCTTCAGAATGCTGTTACCTACTTTACTTTTATAACCAAACCAGTACCTGTGTCACGGTAATAGTAATTACCGTGTGTGTTTATACAACGGACACTGCAGACATTGTAGGTACCTTAGTCATTAATTGTCTCTTCGTTATTACAGTAGGTACCTAAGGGTGAATGAATTTAGCTTGGTTGGTGATGGCTCGGGCATTTGACCGGTCATTTGAGGATATTTATCCTATTAGGTTCGCAGATAAACACCCAATAAAATTAATTGTTGTTTACAAAACTTTTGACATCTTGTTTTTTCAATCCTTTGTAGTTATGTATTTATTTATAAAATAATAACTATTGATTAATTGTGACATTTAATATCACAATTAATCAATAGTTATTTGAATGAAATACATATTTGAATTAAATATGTTAATAAATATTGTAAATTTTCGTTCTTATGTTAATTGTATCCTAAAATTGTTTTTTTATTTATGGTTACCATGTATGTGACAGCAAAGGTTATATAAATTCGACTCATTTTCATAACCTTCGATAGCTCAGTTGGTAGAGCGGTGGACTGTAGTGGTTAATGAATCGAAGTCATCCATAGGTCGCTGGTTCAAATCCGGCTCGAAGGAGCTTTTTTCACGCAGTATTTTATAGTCGTAATTTATTTAAAGTAAAATGTCTAAGTTTTTATTTTGTTATTTAGTTGTTATATTATTTCTTTTTAAATTTAATAAAAGTTTCTTTTAAAATGTTAAAATATTTTATACTTCAATATGCTCTTCTTAGAATAACATAATTTATAAGCATGCAACATAAAACTTCGTACTTTGTCTTTTTATAAAGAATGTATTTTTATGTATTATCACTTTTGGAAATTCATTCTTTACGGGGGTTTGGGTTGTTAAACGTTAAACATTTATAGGGTAAAAGGTAACAAAAACTGTTTCCGCCCGGGATCGAACCGGGGACCTTGTGCGTGTGAAGCACACGTGATAACCGCTACACTACGGAAACTTACCATTGAGGTAATAAATTAAGGATAACATTATTGTATTGAACACGTAATAGCAATTTGTATTAATTTAAATAAATTCAAATACAGTAATAGAAAAACATAATAATATATATACTTGTACGTGTAAACTCCTAACCAAACGGTATATAATCTCTATCACCATTATACCTACTTTAGCTTGCTTGTAGCAATTACTAATGACATCTGTTGACAAAACTATGTAACATTACAAAACAAAGTGGTTTACGGCTATAAAATGTAGATGTCCTTAGTGTACCATAAATTGTATCCGTATTTATTGCGTGTAAATTAGAAAAACTATTTATTGTCCATTGACATTTAATACTTAAATATTATGTCCTTAGAATAATTACTATAGAAACCAAGTCCGCGCGGCCATTTTGAAGCACCTTAATTGGAGTCAGAAATGACTCCAAACACCGGGCAGCTCATGTCAACGCACGCCAAACGTGTCTCGCGAAAAAAAAGAATTATGACGATTTGTCCAGTTAAATTGTGTCACAAAATATCTGAAAAGCTATATACCTAAGTATTATTGCTAAAAACATAAGATTATCCGCAGCCGAAGTTCGGGAAAGTTTCGGTTTAGTGCTTCACTTTAGACAGAGCGCTTGTATGAAGACTGTCTTTCTATAGTGTAATTATTCTAAGATTATGTCACTATTAATGCTATTGATATTTACACAATCATACCTAGATAAATAATAATAGTTCAACATTGCACTGAATGTAATGTGAAACATTGTAATTCTTATCTAGTTGCCTGGGACTTGGCTTGTTCTGGTCTAGTTGCTGAAGGTGGTGATGTTAAGGTTTTAGGTTTATATCTACGTTATCTAACTTAAAGTAAATTGCAGTTGTGCAACCTAATTATACAAAGTATTAATATTGAGATTGCTCGTTTTAATAATTATTTATTACTCGTTGGTCCCTATTTATTTTACTTTGATATGTTGAGGAATTAGGTACCTACGACCTACAATGCCTATTATTTTCCAAAACTTTCAAATCGCACCCAATTTTAAAGTCTTAAAATAATGACAAAAATATTAATAATCAATTTGGATTAAGAATATTGACGGGTTGAGTCTCCTAAAATTTTGAACAAAATTAAATTTCTAATTTGGACTTTGAACTAGATACGCAATTTAGTTTTATGTTTAAAACTTATGGAAAATGCATTTTCCATAAGTTTTTGTCGTTTTATATCACAGTAATAATGTATAAATAATAAATTAGGTATATAAAATATACCTTATTAGGGTTAATTTTTAATTTCCCAGGTATTATAACTTTTAAAAATATGTACCTAGGTACTTTACCTTGACTGATGCACCGGAGCTGGCACGGTAGAAAATTTAAAAAACGGACAAATTTAAAACGTTGACTCCAGGCGCCTTCCAAGCACACGCTGCCAAGTGATGGAAGAGAGAGATGGCCGTCGGTTTATATAGCAGAAAAATGCGAGAAAATTGCTTCGACCACCCGCTGTATACTCTGAATAGCTCATCATGTTGTTTCTAGGGTGTGGTTATGTTCAGCAAATTTGTAATCGGGGTCGCACCCTGTGTTCAAGATAATATTTAACTTGTATTCCTATGCTTACAATCGTATCTTTTCATTGTAGTACATTGACGCGTTTATTTGAAATAACTGAAATCCTCCTCCTTGCTTCGATGTCCTCAATGCTGAGGGTCGTGACCCCCTCCACGGATCACTTTATCCCGGACTATGTTGCGCCAACGGTGCCGGTTCTTAGCATTGTGGATGGCTTCGTGCATCTTCCTGTTGAGAGTGGTGTGGATTTGATCAGACTAGATAACTGAAATACAGCTTGATATATTACCTATATACTTTCATTTAAGTTTTTACGCTGTGACTGAAGTTTGATGCTTCTCCCAAAGACAATGAATAATTTAGTGTTGAAATGTTTATGCCGCCCGAATGCATCCGACATGGCTTACCGACTACTACCAAATGGTAATAACCGACGACGGTTTTATTTATTATAAGAATAATTTATGTTTTTAATTTTCAATTGTCCCCATTTGTAGTGATGTTTAATAAGACTTGTCTATGGCAATGAGACCCAACGTGAATAATCTTATTTGTGGAGATCAGAAACGACAATACAACACTTACGTTAATAATAATAAATAATTTATTCCACACTTAAACCGTTTAACTGGTAAAACCGTGCTGAGTTATAAAAAAGCTGTACAGCTAAACCATCAATGTACATCGAACTACGGAGAGTGTTGTATGTACTCGAGCTACTGAAATAATAATAATTTCAAAGGCAGTAACAGACGTCATAATGATCATTTTCCTATATATAGTTGATATGTGAACATACGGCTTCCTCATACCTACCTACGTTATTCTAAATGCCGCGTAGGTGGACGACGCAGGGGTGAGTAGTGAAGTGATAGTGTAGCTTCAAACTGAAAGTCGATCTTCTCGCCAACCTTCGAATATTACCTACTTAGCTACTAAAATTTAAATTAATTATTATCTTTTTGTGTCGTTAATAAATATTATTGGGAGGAACTAATATTTGCGCGTATTCTACGGTCTCTAGGGTAAATTTAGTCTTAGGTACTACTATTTAATCTAGTATTAGTTTAGTATTACTATGTCGTTTAGTATTAGCTTTAACCACTTGATGAGCGAACCCAGTGATGGTAATATTATAGGTTGTTAAAACTACTCATAGAAATAAGTTCCAAGTTTTCTACTCCCGGCCTTGCCGGCTCGTCAGTAGCACCAAAATAATCAACGACGCGTTTCCAATTGAAGAGGAAGTCTAGCTCTCCGACATTAGAAGGAAGGTTATCTGCCAGGCGGCAAAATATGCCATCGCTGAAAACAAACAATATCTATCTAAAATCTTGTAAATTAAGTAGGACGTAAAATCATAATTATTATAAACGTGAAAGCCGGAAACTCTATTTCTAACAATCTGCGATTGAGATTGAAACTGGAATTGTTCAAGTAACGTCCAGTTCCAGCTATATATACGTTTTGCGATAGGATCGCCATTTGGGTACATTGAGTCACTTGTGGAAGTCGTGGGAACGTACGCCGTTATCACTTTGATATTATCATCACACTAATAATATTTGTGCCTCACTATATTGTTGTGTGCAATCTAGGTAAGTATAGTGACATATAAAACTGACCGATGAATATATTTATGTATTTGGGGCGCTTAAGGGTCCCATAACGATGAGATTAGGATTTTTTTTGTTTATCGATTTCCTATTTGTCTGTAGTTTTATTGGGAAACCGCTGTACACTGGTTTTCCGAGCGAAAAACCCAAGGTATCGAATTAAAGTTACTAGGTATGGCCGGCATTGAATATGACCTCCTTGCTTTCAGGAAAGATGTCGGTCGAAGGCGTAATGGTCTCCTACAACTACTCTGAAGACGGTGAACATGCTAACATCTTGACAGTGGCTGCGTCAGGCATCAAGTTCAGCAAACGATGGGTCCTCACCCATGGCTCCATCCTTTCTCCCCTCAAGGAAGCCAAAATCATCAAGAACGCTAAGAAACCGATACTAAACGACGAGTTTTACGACCAACTCCCGGAAATATACGTCACCTGTGAGAAAGTGGCGTCCAAAACTCCAAACGTATATGAAAGTATTGAGAGGTTGAGCCGAGAGAGGAGTCTGGATAATGATGCTGATATGGAACACAGCAGCTACCAGGTCAGGGTGTTAACGGGAAGGTAAGGAAGCTAATAAATTTTCTTAGGCTTCTTCTATGCTAGTGCGTTTTGCTGCCCAAGTCTATATGGCCAATTACCATCAGGTGATTAGTTCGGCATTAATTTATTATAAGTAAAAATAAATGTATTCGTAAATTCTTAGCAACCAGCAATCGAGCCGGAAGACCAGGTGATGCTTAGTGGTCACCGCAGTACATCTGGCACACTACGAAATGCAAACCACAGTAATCAAGAGGGTGTCTTATTGAGGTTTGTAACTTCGTGGTGATAACAAATTTTCCGAATGGATGGTGTATGCCACCCCCAAAGATCGACCCGTAATATTACCAGCGTTAGATACTATTATTAATGAGTAGTTCCCAACGGGTAAAATACCTCATCATCATCGGGGTTTACGTTTAACACCCCACCCACGAAACCAACGTTAGGACTGCAGTCGCCACTCCTTTCTTTCAGAGTAGTTCACGTGTGGCAGTGCCCGATCCTCGACCGCTGCGTGGACGACATCCTCTACAGCTGGACCATCGGCCACCGGGATGGCGACGTGGAGAAGCAGACGCAGCTGGGTAAAGCGCTGCTCTCAGTATTCGTGCTGGTCGATTTGGAGTGCGATAACAGAGGTAGGCATACCTTTTACATAAATAGCCAGAAAACGAACTTACGAGCCACCTTTTTTTATACGATGCTAAGTTAATCCTTGACAACAATCCCACCTGATGTTAAGTGGCGATGATGTCCAAAGATGGTAAGCGTATTAACTTAGTAAATACCTATTCTTAAAGTCTCCCACTTCAAAAGCAGGCGGGAATGCCGATGCGGGCAAGCTATTCCAATCCTGATGGTAAATGCTCACCGTTGCCTATGGACATCAGTACACCAAAGAGCAAAGAAGGAAGAAAGCACTGACTAGTCGAGTCGTTTGGTGTCTAACTTAAACAAGAAGGAAGCTAAGCCAGGCGGGCTTGTGTAGTGCTAGTGTACCATATTATACCGTAGTATACTGTAGCCATCAATGGTGTAACTTTTTATGCAATTAAGGTAGCAAACGTGCATGCAATACCACCTTGCGCTGCCGCCCATGACAACTATGACCGAATTAGAACAAGAATCAAATCGGGACTGGGATAGTTAGTTCGGTGAGGCATTATAAGTTCACAAGTAAATAAGCTTCGTCTTAGCTAGGGCGTTTGATAATGATACTAGCCAATCAAGCAAACAACATAGCCTTGATGAGTGTGGTCATGATTGGGCTCATTGGCCATATACATACATACATATGTAGCCATTTCTGAACTATGGGTATAAAAAATTAAAACATTTAGGTATAGTATTGTAAAATATCGTGTAATGAGTAACATAACAAGTAAAGGTATCAATCAGCACGATTTCTTCCCGCATGTATGTTGCAACTCTGTAAATTACAATAATTATCAATAAATTACTCGGTGACTCGGTGTGCAGTTACTAGGTACAAGTACAACTACAAACTACAAATTACAAACTTTTGCATGACTTTACGCACCATCTAGCGGATCCTTAGTCCAGGTATGGTCTGCCCTCCACTTTCTAATTGTGCCCATGTGCGACTGGATCGTCGGGAATAAAATCCAGTGGTTGTCGATAGCATCCTTTTTTATCTTGCCGATTATACCGAGGCCTATCCCTCCGAGCAGGATGGCGTGCTTCGAGCCTAAGTACGATGCCAGGATCGGTCCACATGCCAGACCGCCTGAAGGATAAAAATGTTAGTTTCTTACATCAGCAAGACCTATGGCTTTTGGATAAAAATGTAAATCTACTTCTACGTCATCTACGTCAGACAGGTGTTTTAAACTCTTAATTCTGCAAATAAACATTTAATTATCTTCGGATTCCCTGTTGCAATCTAAGTTTACTAGTATAAAAGCGAAAGGGCACTCACTTATCACGAAATATCGAAAACCGCTTGGCGTAAAGATAAAATTTGGCAGGGAGGTAGTTTATAGTTAGTAGACGACCGCTAAGAACGGAAATTGACCACCCCTATAGGGGTAAAATAGGGGTTTGCTTGTAATTTCGTCGATTTTAAAGTACACAATATTAAAATTGCCCTTTAGAATTATGATTTGAAATAAAGAAATACCTGTTTCTACGCTTTTAGTAAATCGACCCATAAGGGTTAAGTAAACTTAGGTACGAATGAAAGTTTGTTTGGAAATCAGTCAAAAGTACTTCCACGTGAGCCAAGCTGCGGGCAACAAACATCTAATAAGTAATTAATACTTTTACCGAGAAAATAGTTCAACGAGTCGTCCTTCTGCCGGTAATGCTGCGCAGCGTTGCAGACAACCGTGAAGGTGGCGCCCATCAGCGCGAGGTGTCCCATGTGAAACGCGAATCTACAACATCATCTTTCGATTACCGTTAACTATATTTGAATGACAATTTGAGAATCTCATTTACAAATTCCATAAAGCTCGTACCTCTTCAATATAGGGCCCAGTCCCACCGCATGCGAATACATCATGACATCGAATGTCGACAGGCCCAGGCCAGCGATTGCGCCGTACCGCGCTGTCACCATAACCTGTGATAACCAGTGTGGTGTAATTGTAGGAACATGTGCCATATATTAAATTTTATCTGATTGAATATTCATATCAAATTTCATATTAGAATGTTCAAATTAGGGATAAACCGATGAAAGAACGCAATTATTCAAATGCAATAAGTTTAAGAATTCGTACTTCGTAATTCGTACGTTCGAATACTCAGCCGAAGGACCGATAACCGTTGGGGAAGAGAGGTCCACGATTTGAGACCACGTCTTGCAAAAAGGAGTAGGTACAGTGCGCCCCCCGAACTATGAAGAAGCCCTACAAATTGAATATACCTTTTTGTCTACATCATATCCGTCGGGAGTATCGTAATATCTATAATAGTTACGTCTGTTCTTCTCGGGACATTCACAAGACATAATGCTGTTATTATTTTAATACTTAATAACATTGGTTGTGCACCATCGATGTTTTTGCACATAAATATTTAACATGTCATACTTGTTTGACGTATTGTCATTTAGAGTCAACGTTTATTTTTAATTCAACCTAAAGTTGTTTTCTAATCTTCAAAAGTATAGGCAGCATATAAATAAATGTGAGTAGTTATAGGTCGCTAGAAGGACTGCTCCTAGAGTACCTAGTTCCGTTTATTGCTTGTTTTTTCATACACAATTATTTTGTCATATAACCCAGACTTTCATAATAATATAACCAATCTTTAATTCTCTGGGTTCCTTAATCCTTCAACGGCATAAAGTTTATTATCGTTCTTTCATATTAATATAACCAATCTTTAATTCTCTGTGTTCCTTAATCCTTCAACGGCATAAAGTTTATTATTGTTAACCAAAATCTACCGTTTTCAAATGTTTCAGGTCTGAAGACACTGCGGCCACTGTCCGAATTGCTAGACATGGTGCGGTCGCCGCCCGAGCGTGGCTCCAATGTACAAGTGCATTCTACCCCGTTTGGATGCGAAGTAAGTACTGTGTTGTGCAATCAACCTTCGTAATTTTGATTCT
Organism: Ochlodes sylvanus; assembly: GCA_905404295.2. Lineage (NCBI taxonomy): Eukaryota > Metazoa > Arthropoda > Insecta > Lepidoptera > Hesperiidae > Ochlodes > Ochlodes sylvanus. The sequence goes on along the minus strand of FR990142.1, from coordinate 7,759,874 downwards.
CAGTGTAAGTCAATGGCTCCTAAGTAACATTTGCAGCTGCTGCAAATGTATATTAACATTTGCAATGCAATCTTTCTCTCTAATCGCCCTCCTGTAAAGTTTTTAAAATTACAGTTGACTCAGTAAACTTAGGAGCCATCGAGGTGTAGTTAAGTTGGTCACTGAATAGTTAATAGCCGCAGATAATATTCTTTTCTTTGTTTCTCTCTCTCAGTTGGCTTAGGCATTGTACTTACTCTTTTCTGAACTTAGTAAGCAATTGTAACGGACATAAAGGAAATAAATAACGTCATATTTAGAAGTGAATGAAACGGATAGATACTGCATATCAGGTGCACATTGTTCACAAATGTTGTGTGGTCGTATGCATGTTGGTATAAGGCAAGTATTGTCAAGGTGTTTCTGAACGCCGTGACCACCGGGTCGGTGTGCGGCGTGGTGGGCAAGCGGCCGTCGCTGCTGCTGACGGACGCGGCCACGGCGCTCGGCTCGGAGGGTGGGGCGGTCTTCACTGAGGGGCCTACGTGAGTACAATGCTTAATGCTTCGTAACACTTTTGTACAGTAATCCTTCCTTTCCAGCTAACACACTCGTACCGCCGCACTAGGATTCCCTGTGTCGCGGGCGGCAAGGATAACACAAATAACACGTCACTAACGTCTATGACCCAAGAACATTTATCTGTCACTGTCTGGTAATTGAACCCAGGACCCCTCGCTTCGTAGGCAGGGTCACTACCAACTAGGCTAAGGGGAGGTATTGTTTCATGTGGGTTCCAGATAACTGATAATAGCTTCAGTATGCTCTTAACAAAACCTTATTCCATGTTTTTCTGAAGCAGCAATACTTTCAATTGCTTGCATTTGCCTGATTTTGTCATTCAATTGTGGACCTTACTCGGTCGCAGTAAGGAGCTGGTGGGCCTGGTGGTGTGCAGCGTGTCGTGGTGGCGCGGTGAGTGGGTGGGGTTGACGCTGGCGGCGCCGCTGCGCTCGGTGCTGGCCGCCAAGCTGAGGGTGTCTCCCGCCACCGTCAACAGGCCGCTGCCCTCGCCGACACACGCCAGGATACTGGGTACGGTTTGTATAGATCCGGGGTTTCGGTGTAATTCAATAAAAAAATATTCATTATTCGGCAGCTTACGTTGATCATAATTCGACCTAGTTAAGGAACAGCGGGCGTGATCGGTAGGTAGGTGAGTGACCGCTAGTAGCACGTTATGCCGTCGGTCGATGTTCGAAGCCTTCGGGCGATATAAAAATTAGGACACTTGGAATGGAATTCTGTTCCAGTCCGCAATGGAGCAGCATTAGGGAGTATGATCTGAGCCTTCTAAGATATAATTAATATGTTTTGATGTTCTGTTTCAGAAATCATAGACAGCACGACTGTTTTAGTTCGGTGCGGGTCCGCTTGGGGCGCTGGGGTGTACCTGGGGGGCGGGTTCGTGCTTACGTGCGCGCATGTCGTTAAAAATGTAAGTTAACAGCCAAGGCACCAGGTCATTCCTGTTGGAAGTCATTAGGTTCTGTACCACTTAACAATAACTTTAACAATTGCTAAAGGTGTTAGGAATTTTTAACCCATTTGGTTCTATACGATCTTCGTAACATTTGCTTATTTCTAACAAGAACCTAGGCGGTAAGGTGTCTCAGTAAGGGCGGGAGGTCGTATTCCATCAGTTGGTATAATTAACTCGGTCAGATAGTATCATATTGACGTATTTCCAGCACGCGCTGCACAAGATATCGCTATACTGTCAGAGTGTGAGCGAGACAGCGATAGTGAGGTATAAGACCGCGGACGACACGGCATTTGACCTCGCGCTACTCTACACCAACCCGCAGTACTGGTCGCACCTGAAACCGGCCGTGTTCGCACAGGAACCAGCTGAGAAAGGTACCCTCAATGATATTATAAGTAAAAAATAAGTAGATATATCACTAGCGCGCGAAAAGTGGGGCAGTCAAACTTGGCCAATTGTCATACTTTTTATATAACTATCTCTTTCTGTCTGATGTGTTCCGTAAATAAATACACTTCTTCTCAAATTACTCTTTTTATTCAGTTCAACAAAACAATGTGTCCTATGGATTTTCCCTTTGACAACGAATGCTGTCAGACACACACTGTTTCCCAAAAATATCTCAGTTACCTGCCAGTTAAAACTTACAATATGGTACAGTAGTATCGAATGAATATCGTATTCTTTAGGCATTTATGTTGTTGGTACATCACCAGGTGAGTCCGTGGTGGCGGCAGGGTACCCGTACTTCAACGAGATCAACCTGGAAGACCTTAAACCCACGATTACCAGTGGACATGTCAACAACGTGTCTCCGTCTATGCTACAGACCTCGTGTTGCGTGCAGTCAGGGTTTAGGTAAGTCGCTTTAGCAACAAGTAAAAATTGTAGTGCTTGTACCATTAATGGAACGCAATGCGAAACAAAACATAGTATCATTCCGGTATCATCTGGTATTCATTATTCAGTGTTGGTTAATACTCTTCACCGTCTACGACAAATCAGTTTTTGTTAATCAATTTCTGTCCCACTTATATTGTCTGTTAACATAATTATTAACATCGCAACATTGTATTTTGTACGTAGCGGGGGCCCGATCTACCGCATCACGAAGCGGTCGGTGGCGGAGGTGGTGGAGGTGGTGGCGGTGGTGGTGAGCAACGCGAAGACGCAGGCGGGCGCGTGCTACCCGTACATCAACATGGCGGTCCCGACGCGCGCCTTCCTGCGCCCGCTGCACCGGTACTTGCAGGACCGAGGTAACGCGACTTGCGTTTTATTTCAAAATTCATGTCAAAGGCATTCTTATGACGAAAGGTTATTACAAACTTGATGATTATTTTAAAGATAAAAATGCTTGGACAGGAGTTTGATATTCTAGCTAGTAAGTAGTAGTAAGTGCTATCTGTAATGTGAGTAGCAAAAAAAGCTTCTTGGAAGTTTGTTGCCGCTTCTTCTTCCAAGACTACTCACGGTAGGGATTTGTCGAAGCGATGGCGTAGATTGACTTTCGAAAAGTGTTTTTAAAAACCAACTTCGAATAAATTTCATTTCATTTCATTTCATCGTGTTACGGGACCGCTCACGATTTTTATGCCCTAGATACTTGATGTATTTCTAGATTTTAGACATGTCCGATCCAAAATTACAAAAATCCTTTCTTGCTTCTCATTTGCGTCACTCGAGGAAACTATATACCAAGTTTCAGGTGAATCCATTGAAGAAATAAAAAATGTCAGAAATTCCTCTCTTAGTGCTCCCCTACACTCCCCAACGTACATACATGCCAAATTTCAGCTTGTTCGTTCAGTAGTTTCGGCTGTGCGTTGTCTGTCAGTCACTCAGTAACGCAAGAGTTTTATATATTTTAGATGTACGCAACGCATTATTTTGTTTTACAACTTCTGTTGATATTACAGACAAGACCCAACTGGCGGACATGGAGAATAAGAAGGAGATGGTCCAGGCACAGTGGCGGCTGCTGCCCTACAGGTCCAAGATATGATACCGGCTCCGTCGCCACCACTTGGATTAGGGTACGTGTATTAAGGTCGGTGGGTTAGGACTTAATGTGTACATTATAAAAAACACTTGACTCGTATCGAATAATGTCACAATGTTTCGGCCGTTGAAATTACATTGAGATCCCATTGACAGGAAATTAATGTATTTTTCGAGTAAGCCTTGAGATTTGCTACTGTGATTGATAGTAAAGTATTGTGTTGTGCGATGCAAAAGAACTTTGGCAATTAAAACGTGTCTATAGATTTTTTGTGAATGTTAACTTTTTTGGTCAAATGTCAAATAATCACCATTTATTTGACATTTCACTAAAAAACTAAACATGCGTCACCATGCACCGGGCCAAGGCAAGGGGGTATTATTAAAAGTCATTTGGTTGTGTATTGGATTAATTATAATGATTTTGAATTGAACTTAAAAGTACCTATGTATTTATGTTAATAATATTTTCGGGGACACTCGGGGAGTGTTTGTTGGTTTTACAATTAATTAAATTGTATTAGATTTTTTAGTCATATTAGATAACATGGTGTAGGTTTATTTATACCTGAGTGACTTGAATTACCGTACGTTAGTAACGGTAGGACTGGGGATTCTATAAAATTGAAATATTTATAATAGAAAAATATAACTTGATATTATTCACTATTTAAGTGTCAATTTAATGTGAAATAAAGTATTATGTGTAGTATATTATAAAAATTAAGCTGGATCCTTTTAAATGTGGGTTTAATATCCGAATATGATGATAGAATCCACCCACAACTTACTGTAATTTATAATAGTACCAAATAGAACAGATGCAGGCCAAAACTATAGCAATAATTAGCTTTAACATGTTAGTTACAATTACTTACATAAAATGTTATGTAGACTGATCCGTTGTGAATAAAGAATTTAAAATTTTTATTACTGGCACTTTTATTTATCTGAACTTGATGAATTATCTGAATTTTACACCTATAAAAACTTAACTTTTGAGTGAATCAAAAGTTTGTTTGTAGGATCTTCTGTGTGTATCATCTACTTGTTAATACCGTCTGTATAGAAAATTGGAAATTAAAAAAAAACATTCATTAAGCAACAATATTTAGAACCTATTTTTTTTAATCTTTGGGTAAAAAACAATAAACCTGAAATAAAATCTCGCTCTGTGGTTATCATGTTTCTAAATACCTACTTATTTTCTACCTGTCATTAACAATCCATGCACATCATTGACATATTACATGCACAATGAAAATTGTGTAAATAATACTACTTTAAGTAATACTACTCTAACGTTCTGTAGGATATGACATCTACATATATTCACTGACCTATAACATGGGTACCGGCAGTAATCGTAGCCTACTTATCTTGAAGATTCACGTCATGTCATTACTGACAAATGGCGAACATTTACATTCTAATTGAATAACAATCACAATTTTTCATAACATTTCACATGTTCTATAATATAATTAATACATCAAGGACAAGACTATTTAGTAAGTAGCGATGGGCGCGTTCAAGATACTCATCTGGAAGCACTACATGGTGAGGAAGCGACGGTTCCTGCAGACGGTGATCGAGTTCATGGCGCCCATCTCGCTCATCCTGGGGCTCTTCATCTTGAGGGACTCCATGAGGAGCAAGTCTGCCCAGCTCTCGGACTTCGAAACCGATAGGGTAATGAGTTGCTTCAATGTATGACATCTATACATAAAACTGTAACAAGTTACTGATTGATCTCTTTACATAAAATATATTTGAGAAAATCTATTCCAAGGCGTTATATTAACGTATTGATCTCATAACAGTCAAAATAATGATTATATTATTAGAATTTTAGTGTTTGACAGTGGTGTTAGTGGAATCACCGACATCGTTTCCTTGTAATTGTTCTCACAATTTATCAGATGTCGGGGATGTTCAACACTGCACCACCCCTGCGGATCCTGTACACCCCGGAGACGGAGTTCACTAACACTCTGATGACAGTGGTTGGAAAAGCATTAAAATTACCACGTATTGATGTCTCGAATGGTAAATTTTAGTGTAAAATTTGTTTGATATTAGATATTTAGGCCGCACATTGTAGTATTTCTATTTATTGTGTTTATTTTATAAAAGATACAAATGTTTTTTATACATTTCAGATATATATAGAAGCGGTTATTTCGCGTTTAAAAATAATAGCCAAGCTAAAGTGTTTTACAGTAAAATGCGTCCCGATGACGCTATTGTTGAGTTTCAGGTAATTTTGGTTTCTCACTACTTATAGTTGGTGAAAGAGTGAATTAGTACTGAACTTACCCTCATATTGCGAGAGGAGACCTTAGCCCTGCAGTGGAACAGATAAGGGCTGTGGTGTGTGAATAAACAACACATAATTATTATAATATATTCATTATCTATATTAATATTATACGACGCGAAGAAGAACAAGACAAGAAGAGACGATTTTTAGAAATTCCACCTCCAAGGTAGCAAATTAATCGTAATACGTAAAGTTTCTATGAAAGTCAGTCAGTTTCGAAGAGAAAGTCATGAAAATTGGTAGGTATATGGTATTTCGCTTGTACGTAGCATGCTCGAGGGTAGGTAAGTTCCCAGCCCGTGTTTTGTGTAGCTATGTCATGTTTCTGTTCTACTTATTCCTAGGTATAGTGTACTTTACTAGTTTCAGCCATTATTGGATCATTGTTGGTAATACTGTATTAGAAAATATAATTTATGCAAGCAAAGCTGCGGGCTACAGCTAGCAATTAATGTTTAGAAAGATATACTTTACCTTAAACAACCATTCATTTTAGTTGCCGAAAGACGCGTATAGGAACCCGCATAGTCTCTATGGAAAACATAGATTTCCACAGAGACTAAATTACACTGTACGAGTGAAGAGGCCAATGGCGGGCTATTCGGAAAGAACGCAGTTTAAATCGAATGAATTTGGTGATTATATATTTTGTGTATTAGAAAGCATTGCTATTGCAGGGACATGATGAAATCGGAGATTTGATCAAATCAAATCCCTAGAATTCCTAGATTAACTGAGTTTCACTTTAAATTGATTAATTATCCCGATTAGTTAAACCAATATATGTCCAAATAACGCTGTCAATAGTTTTGTATGTACTTGCGTAGGTCATAATTTGACATGTTCTTTAAAAATAGTTTAAATTATTTCAGGGGCCACACGGAATTCGCTTTTAAAGTTACAGTGGGCTATAGATTCCAGTTTCATTAAGTTAACATCAGACATGGAAGTGAAGGTTGGTATAACCATAATTTTACACATATGTATGTATATTAGTTGTATATACCTATAGGTACTAATATAGACCTAATATAGGCCTAACTACATAGTTTAATATTAGTAGTAAGTAGGTAGTACCCAACCTCGCTTCGATAAGCATAATTATACCTAGTTAGTCACTCAAGTAGGTCACTTAATATGTTTGAGTTAAAGAAAAGTATTCATAGTAGTAGTACCTACTGTTTATTTTACATATTTTCGAACTTCATTCCTTCATTCTTAGTACAAATTTCCATTGGTCAAGCAAATTTAAATATACTGTTTCCAGTCTTGATATCCCATACGTCAAAAATCAGCTACCACTTCTTGGGCGCCTTCTTTTTTTCAAAGATTGAGTTTAGAAAAGAGTAATTTGTATTTCCAGAACATTATAATCAAGGAGTTTCCAAGACGGCGAGCCATAGCCCGCGCTGTGAACAGAGTGTACATAAACACATTGTTCTATTTGCTGGCCTACTCCTCATTCCTGTCTCCCATGCTGCCCTTCATTTTCCTCATGTCGCGTCTGCTAGAAGAACGATCCTCGGGAATTCAGGTAAAATTTTCTCAAGGTAATTAATAATTATGTGAACCTATCTTTAAAACTCATTAGTGTTTGTAGGTACCTACTGCTTATAGTAAAATTATTCTGGCACTTTTTTAATGCCCTTCTTATTACAAGATAATAGTACTGGTCAGGATAATTATAAGACCAAGGCGTATATCAGAGAATAATCGCCAAAATAATTATGAAGACCACGTACTATATGTATGTGTAACTGTCTTAATATGATATCATGATAAAGGTACACTTTCAAAGTCGGACTATTAATTTTTTTATATAAGTAGCTAGTTATCATGACAACTCTAAATTTGACTACAATCTGTGACAGCCTAAGGGGGAGAGTAGTTTTACCAACCATAAAATGTTGCAGGAGCTAGTGAAAATGGTTGGCGTAACGCCGACTATGCTTGGCATAAGCCAGTACCTGAACGCGCTGCCGCCCTGCCTCATCTACAGCGTGGGCGGCGCCATTCTGCTCAAGTGCACCTCCGATCCCATGATCCCGGACACCAACCCCATAATCGTGTTCCTCGGGCTCTTCCTGCATTACAACACCATTATTGCCATGTGTTTCGCCTGCAGTTATATAGTGACCAATGGTAAGATAACGGAGGTTTTTAAGTGCTTCGGTGTCAATCAATTGATGCTGATATTGCTAATTAAAGAGTTAGAGCGAGCCTATTTGATCCTCTAACTAACCCAGTGGTTGTGACACTGCCCGCAGAGCGACGGATCGCGGGTACTAGATATTAATAGTAAACCACTCGTCCTGATCCGCTTGGGGGTCTAAAAGCTAGTACTTTCTTTCTTTTTTATTGGCCGGCAATTCATTGATGATGCCTTTAGTACCACTGGAGATCACTTACCATCAGATGAGTCGTCTGTTCGTTTGACAAAAAAAATTATTGATTGTGATTCGGTTTTTTTCCATAGCCTGCTTGTAATGCAGACCGGCCAGTTATTTTCGTTTTCTTATCTTATACTTATTTTCAACATTTGTTACGTTTGACATCCTTAACTGTCTCTATCGTAAGCTCTATCGTATTGAAAATAGATCGATTGATTTATTATGTAATCTACTGACTTGTCTCAATCCTCAAACAGCCCAGTACACGGTGTCTCTGGCGATGTTTGTCTACATCGGCATGTGGATCCCCATCCGGCTGTTCGAGCACGATGGCAAGAATGACACGATATTGTTCTTCCTCGGGCTGCTGCCCCACTGCCCGGCCTATTGGTACATCAACGAGGTCAACGTCGCGGAAGTGTGGTTTGGTTAGTTGGTGATTATCGTTTGGGTCGTTATGTCGGAGAGTTAGAAATAATGCCGATTCCCGACTTCCTTTTTCTCTGGCAATGCATTGGTGACATCTTTGGGTTTTCTGAAGACCATAAAGGATGGCGACCACTTACCATCAGGTGGTTTGTGTATTTCGTTTTAAAAGAAGCTATTGTAATTTTACATAGGAATGAAAGTAAGTGTAGCTAAGCCAGGCACTATTGTCGGGAAATGACCGATAAATTCCTAGGCATTAATGTAGTTTTTTTAATGCAAATAGCCCATAACCATGCAGATGAGGCATCAGATGGTAAATGGTCTCTGTTGCCCAAGTAGGTACATCAGTAGTTCAGGGTGGTTTCTAGCCAGGTGGGCTTCGCTGAAACCAGTAACCAGATACCAATAATTTTTGTAATGAATATTTTGAAAGTCTTCACACACAATAGATAAAATAGATGGACCTAAACATCGGCATTGTAAAGAAACTTGCATACTTCCTACTACTTCATAACATTTTTAAGGATATATACCTACCTAAATTCTTTTGCCGATGATCTGATATAACCTTAATTAAGCCATCTTAATTGTTTTCTTGGACTAGCTCCAATCTGGATTCTGTTAAAAGTTCAATTACAGACCGTGGAATTCATTTCGATAACTGGTCAACTCAGTACGCTTTACACAATAGTGGAGGGAGAAATGGCAGCGTGATGTTTACTTTCATCATGCAGACGGTACAGATCATATACTTCTATATCGCGGCCTGGTACCTGGAGAAGGTCAGGCCAGGCAAGTATGGAATCGCTCTACCGTGGAACTTCCCTTTCCAGGTCAATAAAGTGCAAGTACTTATGTTTCAGATTATTTTGCGACCTTGCTTAAATCGTGTTGAGGCTACAAGTTTGACCGTTCCACCAACAACAAGACAAGCGACCATCAACAAGTTCAATGAACTTTGCATTAAACCCAAAAAACGTCCCGTCTTTAACCCATTAATGGCCCACTGCTGAGCACAGGTCTCCTCATAACTGAGGAGGTCAAGAGCATACTCCACCACGCTGCTCCAATGCGAATTGGTCAATGGATTAGTGGCCAACCCAAGTATCGAAAATTTGTATGCCGCTCGAAGACCTCCAACGTGGCTTAACGACTGCTATATAAAGATATCAACTGGAACAGACAGCTTTACCTTCGAAGCACTCTGAGATTTTTGCCACCCAACCAACTAGTGACCACTTAGAATCGAAGTTTGCCGCGGGCTGATTGATTGATGTGAATAAATTACAGAAAGAATATTGGAGGAAACAGAAACATATTCCGGCCGTGGATGGTCCCAAAGAATCTTATGACCCAGCCTACCAAAAGTATTTCGAAGATCCCCCCGAAAATCTGGAAGTGGGTATTGAAATACTTCACGTGACGAAGGTGCAGAAGTAATAAGTTAAGCTTTTTATATAGATTTATAGGACTACGTCTATCTAATATTATAAATCTGAAGAGTTTGATTGTTTGTTTGAACGAGCTAATCTCAGTTCGAATTGAAAAATATTTTTGTGTTGAATAGTTGAATATTTATTGAGGAAGGAAATTAGGAGGAATTAAGCAATACAACATCGCGCAACGACAAATAGGAGCGGAGCATCGATGCAAAATGTTGCAAAGATAGAAAAAATATTTAATATTTGTAACCGTAAAGAACACCACTCTACTTGTAATTTATAAGATCCATTTAAATACTGCCAGGTAGAATTTAATTTCTTCTACTAAGTAATAAATAATTTTCAGATATTCGGTACTGGTAAAAAAAGCTTCCAGGCGTTAACTGATCTGTCTTTGAACATATACAAGGGAGAGATCACTGTTCTCTTAGGACATAACGGAGCTGGAAAGACTACCATCATTTCTGTCATAACGGGTATGGAAACTCTTTAGTACTCAGTTACATTATTCTACCATTTTTAGCACAAATTAAATCTCCACCAGAAATTTTATCTATAATACCATCAATATTTGCTTAAATATCTCATTTTAATTTCCATAGAACTTTTTTCTTATGTCTGAATTTCGGCTAGCAATTTGTAAACAAGTTTTGCTTTTAGAACGATTTTTTTTTAAATTTTCAACTTTAACATTTCATATCTCATTTTAATTTCCATAGAACTTTTTTCTTATCTCTGAATTTCGGCTAGCAATTTGTAAACAAGTTTTGCTTTTAGAACGATTTTTTTTTAAATTTTCAACTTTAACATTTCATAGGTATGATCAACCCAACGTCCGGTAAAGTCAAAGTGAATGGTTTGGACACGGTCACCCAGGCAGCGGAACTCAGGCAACAGCTGGGCTTCTGTCCTCAACACAACTTGTTCTTCCCTGATCTGACCGTCCTTGAACATTTTTTATTCTTCTCCATGGTATAAATACATTTAAATTTTCTTCTAGATATATCCAAAATTAAATTATCGTGCATAAGTTTAGGTTCCAAATAAACCTAAATTTTTGTTATTATGGAAATGATAATAATCGGATAGACAGTCCACAAAAGCATTTACAGCCTATTGGTTTGACCGTCGTCGTGTTGATCTCCCTCATAGTCATAGGCACTCTTCATTAGATGAAAATACAGTAAGGAAACCTACAATGTACTTCTAGATTGTCCATGGTGCTCTGAGGATTTGTAAAGTCTAAAAATATGCCCCCAAAACCCTCTCAATGTGAGACGAGCCCCGAACCGGAAGTGAGACAGTTGTACTTTGTGATGATAAAAATTAGGTAAATGTCATGTAGACATACATATGTATGGAATCTCCAATCTTACAAATTATCTTGCGCAATAAGTTAAGATACACCAGAGAATAACAAAGTAGTTATGAACCTACATAAATCACGTCTAACAAAATATCTGCAGATCAAAGGAGGTACATTCAAGGAAGCAAAAGCGTCGTCGTACACCCTGCTCAACCAACTGAACCTCGCAGACAAGGCGTCGAGGAAGACGTCAGAGTTGTCTGGAGGCATGTTGCGGCGGCTGCAACTGGGTTGTGCGCTGTGCGGCAACGCCAATGTGCTCATACTGGACGAGCCCACGTCTGGGTTAGACGTCGAAGCGAGGAGAGAATTGTGGGATATGTTATTGGTAGGTATTGTCTCTTTGGCCATACGGAAACTGAAGTTATTTGGCCAATTACTCATTTTGTTATTGACTTCTTATTCTTTGAAAAGTGGATTATTTATTGTTATGTAAGCTAAAAGCTGCCGACTTAAATCCTAGGCAAAATCAATTTTAAGCGTGATCGGAACTGCGATGCGAGCTTTGTAGGGGTTCCCGTGTGGGTTCCATTAGATTGTTAAGGCGTTGCTGCACCGTAAGCAGCTTCACTGATCCACGTAATGACGCTAACGCTTCACGCTTCACACTTTTTAATTTATGGTAATCAGCCAATTGCTAAAAGTTGATGAAGCAGAAGCATTATCTCTATTTATTATTATATTTTTCCCCTTGCAACTTATCATCTAACTAACTAAACACTGGGGATGTTAAATAGCAATTTATTATGACCGTTATAGTCTCTGCGAGGCGATCGTACGTTAGTGCTAACTACCCACTTCATGGAGGAAGCAGATGTGTTAGGAGACCGGCTGGTCGCTCTTCATGCTGGCCGACTGCGCTCTCATTCAACGCCGCTATTTTTGAAACGCGCTTTTGGTATGTATGCTTAGTAGGTGATAGAAATATATTTAATTTTAGTTAAGCAGTGTAGAGTGCCTTAACTCATTTTGCAATGTTATGAGTGTTGGAGCCAGTGAGACTTAGTGAAACTCAAAAAAAATAGTTTTAGAAATAATCCAAAGTTTGTGATTATCGGGAGACTGAGCAATATAAATTTTACGACATTGTTTCTAATATTATAGAACTCCATAAACAGGGGCGGATCCAGCCCTTAAAAAAGGTTGTGGGCACAGCCACCCGAAAATCGGCCAAATGCAAGTCAGAGCACGAACTCGCTCATGAACAATCATGACTTTTGAATTGACTATTGCATTTTTTCAGCTTTGGTCTTAGGAATGGAAATAATATTTTTTTTTTATTGGAGGAAGTCAGACCCGATTTCGTCCAACAGAATAGTTAGTAACGTAACAGCTCCTATTAACGACCCCCAAAAATGTGACTCTATTACCGATCTAATTTTTAAATCACTCATATTAGACATAATATAGGGTTCCAGAAAAGTCATACCTTAAAAATTAGTTACGTTTTTTTGTTGGACAACAAATAGAGTAAAGTTTGTGTGTTTAAATAGCCAGTGAAAGAAATAATTTGAAAGTGAGTGGTACGCGCCCGAAGCGGACGCATGTTTCATAGTGTTGCGACTCCGGCCACGTAAGTAGCCCTAAATATTACTTAAGGAAAATAACACACTAAAAATGGATTTGTCTTCTTGCTATCACATTTCAAATGTAACGTATATATTAGTTTTCTAAACTAACTCTTAATATAATACTTTTTATTGGGTTTTGTGTTATAAAATCATGTTTTAATTTAAGGCGGTAATAGAATCCATATTTCAAAACTTGATTCTAATAACGACCCATGGCGTTGTTTAAATTTTGAGAACATTTAGTATATTAAAATAATATCTATTATATACTACCTCATTTGATTTAATTTTTTTCTTGTTCAATTCTTAAAATTATTTTACTTCGTTAGATCTATTAACGACAAAGCTATTTCTTAAAGTTTTTGTGTAAAACTCGATTCAACGTTAGACAATATCCCTATTATTATAAGGATATTATACTGTAAATAACCTTTATTATCTGAATTAAAGACTAACTGTCATTAAAAGAAATAATATAGCAATGAGATCGAATTTAACAGTATCCCATAAAGTGGATATTTTATCTGTTTATTATTAATTTTATTGGTCGCTAATAGAATATTGTAACCTTCATACTTGATTCTATTACCGACTCACAGCTGTAACGATATTATTTTTTGGTAATATTACAGTACACAAATACAAAATGTATATTTTTGAACAAATTGGCTGATTTCTTGCATACGTGACGTTTTGATAGATTTTGTCACAGGCCATAATTATTATTAATGTAAAATAATATTTGCTATCCAGTTACATTTATGGCTTCATGGCTTCATGGCATTGGCTATATTTCATATGTTTTCAAATAAAAATGGCGGGACGGAATGGGGCCGATGTAACTTTTTAAAGCTTCTTTGGAAGAATTAAATTCTACAGGGTATTAGGGGCTCCACCAGAAACCTCGTAACCACGCTTTCGGACCGTGATTCTAAGTAATACTACATCGAGAAAAAAAAATTCAGTGCCCTTTTTTATTCCATATAATTTTTTTTTTTATGGCCTAAGCAGGCAAGCGAGCAGACGGGTCACCTGATGGTAAGTGATCACCGTCGCCCATGGACAATGGCAACACCAGGGGCGTCACCATCGCGTTGCCGGCCACGAAGGAAGCGAAAGACCCGCTTCTTGAAGGACCCCATGTCATAGCACTGTGGGAACACCGTTGTAGGAAGTTCGTTCCACAGTTTACACGTACGTGGCAGGAAGTGACGTGTGAACCGAACTGTGGACGAACGCCAGGTATCCAGGTGGTGTTGGTGGAACCTGACTTTATTTCGTGATGTGCGGTAACGAAAGTTAACCGCAGGTATTAGGTTAAACAGTTCATCAGAACATTCCCCATTATACAGACGGTAGAAAACACACAGAGAGCCCACATCTCTCCGCAGCTCGAGTGATTCTAAACCGTCTGTGAGCATGGGATCGTCGACAAGACGAATAGCTCGCCGTTGGATTCGGTTGAAAGGATCCACTTGGCAAGCTGGGGCCCCGGCCCAAAGGTGGGAGCAGTACTCCATGTGAGGTCGGACTTGTGCTTTATAAAGCAACATCCTATGCTCAGGCATGAAATACCGCTTAGCTCTGTAGAGCACTCCCAACTTCTTTGAAGCTTTGAACCTTCTTTGAAGTTTAGCCTTACCCACCAAGTGGTCCCGAAACTGAACTTCATTCGAAATGTCGACACCTAGGATCCCAATGCTCTTAGAGATGTTTAGGGGAATGTTCTGAAACTGTGGTGCTATGACAAAGGGGGTTTTTTTAGCGGTTAACGCGCAAACTTGTGTCTTCTCGGGGTTGAATTGGACTAAATTTAGTCGGCCCCATTCTGAGACCCGCTCCAGAGATGTCTCGACTTCAGACACAAATTTTTTCCTCCTCTCCTCAATCTGCATCCGGGACATATTGGCATGGCCTGTATACTGGGCATCGCCCGTACTGTCATCAGCATAGCAATGAATATTCTTGATATCAAGCATATCATTGATATGCATGATCAACAGTGTGGGCGACAGCACAGAGCCTTGTGGGACGCCAGCATTTATGGGCTTAGTGTCCGAGCATGTTCCGTCGACAACGACCCTGATGCTCCGCTCCGATAAAAACCTGGCAACCCAATTGCACAACTTCTCGGGTACTCCGTAGGAAGGCAGCTTAGACAGCAAAGCCTTGTGCCACACCCTGTCGAAGGCCTTCGCGACATCCAAACTTACAGCCAATGCTTCTCCCTTGCTCTCAATTGCTTCTGCCCAGCAATGAGTTAGGTATACTAAAAGATCGCCGACCGATCTGCCGTGGCGGAAACCGTATTGACGGTCACTAATCAACTGGCAATCTTCTAGATACTGGAGCAGTTGGGTATTTATTATTCGCTCCATTAGTTTGGAGAGCATGGAGGTTATAGCAATTGGTCTGTAGTTGGATGGATTAGACCTATCTCCTTTTTTGGGAATAGGGTGGACCAGAGCCACCTTCCAGGAAGACGGCACGATGCCGGCAGAGTAAGAGAGTTGGAATAGGCGCGTTAAAACCGGGGTCAACTCCGGAGCGCACGTTTTTAGCACAACAGCAGGTATACCGTCCGGCCCACTCGACTTGTTGATGTCGAGGGAGAAGAGAGCTTGACGCACAGCAGTTTGGTTAAAACGCACGTCAGGCATCAGCTCGTCACACCGCAAGATGGTGGGTGGTGCCTTCCCCTAGTCATCCACAGTCGAGTTCGACGCAAAGAGTGTGCCTAATATATCGGCTTTCTCTTTAGCGGTATGGGCCAGGGTATTGTCTGCTCTGCGCAACGGTGGAAGGGACGATTCACAGAAATTGCCCTGTATGGCTTTGGCTAGAGACCAAAAGGCCCGACTACCACAAGGATAGCCCAGAAGTCTCTTGCCTGTTCTGTGAATGTGCTTGAACTTTGCCTTGGTGATTTGCTTTTTTGAGGACCAGGAGGCAGCATTGAATTTCTTCTTCAGCTGAGATGCGTCTGTAGAACCGAGCTTGCGCGCCTTTACCCAATCCTGATAAGCAGATTGCTTCAGGCTACTAGCCTTACAGCAGTTCAGCCTTCCACAGAGTTTGGAATGTAACATTCCATACTCCACATAATGTAATGGAATGTAACATTACATACATAATAAATTTTTTTCTTAAATATCGAAATATGACACTATTCTTGCGGCCCATCCGAACTACAGCGAATGAAAATTACTATTCCCATTCAGTCCTACACGTAGACCTCAAGCACACCTCAAGGTAGCGCTCTAATTTGTCACGGTTCGAATTGTCTTGGTACTTGATTTTAAATCAATCTTATTCTGCGATGAAAATGTTAGAATTATTTAATCTTAATCTTAATCTTCGTAGTGAACATTACGATTAATGTTATACCTACAACCTTAAAATGATTAGACGTAAGTTATGGTAGAATTTGATACCTAACGAAACACACTGCCCAGCTCAAATGTACTCTGACAACAAATTAATCTGAATTCTACACTGTCAGAATGTGGCTAGGCAATAACAACACTATTAAAGAATAATTTACTTACCAATACCGAATTATCTAAGTTAACATACCTACATTGAAAAGAGAAAATACATAATTAAAAAACGTCATTAATAAGGAATGTCAATATTTATCTAAAGCATTAGAAATAAATAAAAGTTTCACTTTAAAAATAACACCTACGTAGCTGTACTCATGAAAATACAAACTAGGTAATCTTACACTGCTTACAATATTAAAATCGTTTGGTCGCGGTATAAATTCAAAAATAAAATCTTCAAAGTCATAAACCCACACAGACACAACGCAGAAACGCACACTAATAGTTTGCAACGTTATAGGTACCTATCAGGCATCAGCTTTGCCGCCGCGCATCAAAAGAGGCCGCCATGTTCGCTCTTGCCATTCAGGCGCTTCCCAGTTTTCGAGCATTTGTTGTTATTGATAATTTGATTTACACTGTTGAGAATGCAATCGATTAATCGTAAATTAATCGATGTGTGTTAACATGAAAAGTACGTATGTATTTATTATCCAACATAGCTAAACAGTCAATTAATTATTAATAATTGTAATGTTCGGCATTATGAGTAAATAAATAAATAAATAAATTAGAATAAAAACGATTCCGCCTATCTACTTAGCGCGTACTGTATCTAGAAATAAAATATTAAAAACTCGTCGATTATTCAATGAAGAATTCGTCTTAAATAATATCATTAATTTGTAAATAATAAAATTTAACTTACATTTCAATTGTGAAATAGGATAATGTAAAAAAGATAAATAAATAATATGCCTTGTGTCACTTGTGTGCAGTTTGCATACAAACATAACTTAAAGATAAAACATAATGTTAATAATAAATACATTTATTTATTATTATTTTGTAGCACATGAGTTTATCGAATAAATCGATTTTACAAAGATACTTCTTCTACTTCTGAACCGTAAACGTAACCTAATCGATTAACGTTACACAAGCACTTGAAGTTATCTTTATCTAAATAAAATAATAAATGTAAGTAGGTTTATATGGTTTGCCAACTTCGTAGCGGTCGGTAATAGAAGTAGAAAAATCGTTAATAGAATTTACCGCATTGTATGGGTCGGTAATAGAATTAACTACTCTTTTGGATTAAATAATTATTTAGTAAGTAATGTGCTATTAAATATTGAATTTAAGTACTGTATTGCAAAGAATACTTCGTTGAGATTAATTATAAATTATAACATCTTTCCTAGCAATACAGCTTATATCTATTTTTTTAAAGTGAATCCTAAGACAGCTAAAACTGGCGGTAATAGGAGCTGTTACGTTAATATAGTTTTGATTAAATTCCAAATTGTTTTTTGATGTATATGGTGTAGTCAATAATATCTGATAGCCTGAAGGGAAGCAACAACTGTAGACTACGACCTTAATAAGTCGCTCAGATATAAAGCTGGCTACCCAAGTGCAAAATCTCTCAGGGAGACCGTAAGCGCTATCGCGAGAAAAGTCTGTGCCAGACCCGTTCGAAGACCTGAGCGATATCTAGGCTGACTGCTAGTGCTTCCCCGTTGCTATCTTGAGACCAGCACGACCGGTGAATTAAAAAAACCAGAAGATAGCCAGCTGAGCGGCCGTGACGAAAACCATACTTTCAATCACTGATCACCTGGCGGTCCTCTAGATATCTGAGGAACTGTGTATTTATTACACGCTCCATCAACTTCTCTAGTAAGAAATTATCGCTATCGGCCTGTTATTGGCGGGGTCACTGAGATCACCCTCTTTGGGGATGGGATGAACTAGGGCTACTTTCTACGAAGACGGTACTATTCCTGTGGTGTAAGATAGCGAGAATAGGCGCGTTAAGGCTGCATTTCCACCAATGCTGTGCGAGGATGCGTAGCGAGGAATGTGTTTTTGAAGAACCAATAGAATTGCTTCATTTACCTATCCTTAGCGGAGCGAGGTTTTCGTACAAAACAAGCGAGAGAGTGTGCAAGAAATGTGTTGCGAGGAATGCGTTGCGAGGTTTGCTGTATCAGCCAGTCCATAGACGCATGCTCGCACTTCGCACCACACATTAATGTGCATTTCCCCAGCTCCTCTACACATCCTCGTACGTCACTTTTTCCTCGCACAGCTTTGGTGGAAACGCACACACATTTTCACAGCACAGCTACACATCCTCGCATGACACATTTTCCTAGCACAGCATTGGTGGAAATGTAGCCTAAGACGGGCAACTCGAGGAGTATCGAGGGACTGTAATGATCGTCTGATGGACTTTTGAGTAAAAAGTATATCGTTCAGTGAGCTCTCATATCGTGGGATGTTAGATGGTGTGGTCCTCCCATCGTCAAGGGTCGAGTTGGTGGCAAAGAGGGTGCCCAGAATTCGGCTTTCCCCTTTGCCGTATGGACAACGGATTTGTCCTGGAAGAGATTACCGATAAAAGTTGCCCTCGACAGCCTTAGCTAGCGACCAGTATTCTCATTCTGCTCGCCAATTCTGGCGATAAACTTGGCCTTCGCCCTGGAAAATTCAACGTTGAGCTTTCTCTTCAGCTCTGGCGCAGATGGATCCTTTGAAGCGTACGCTGATGTTCAGGCCTGGTAAGCGGTATACTTGCGGTGTGAAGCGGCAATATATGAACCGCTGTATCAGGGCTGGTTTTTTCCACCAAAAGATATGACAAAGCTGGGGATAAAACCTTCCATACCAGTCATATCACATCGGCTACCGAATCAGTGCACGCGTTTGGATCACCCGATACGAAACAGAGCTGTCTCCAGGGGTACGAACGCAAGAATTCCCTGAATTATAATGCCATACTAGACGCGTTCCTCTGGGCCGAAAGCCCTCTTGGGCGCGTCCAGAGCACAGTGTTATTTTCAAATAACTTTCGAACTACTGTATCGATCAATTCCATAATCTATTTAAAAAAACAGCGTCGAATGCTGCAGTGCTTCAAAATCGGTTAATCCGTTCAGGAGATTTTGTTGACGAAAATTTTTGAAAATGAGTACTATTTTTTTCAACATGACTTAGAAATTTCATGACATATCAATTTAACGGGAATTTAAGGGAATTGCCTGCAGGGTCAACCGATTTTTTAGGCTAGAAGAGGTGAAAATGTGACGTCACAAGTAATTTGGGTTGTGGGCATGCCCATCGTGCCCATAACGGTGGATCCGCCCCTGTCCATAAATTCTCCCCTGATAGTATCTTATTTTTTTATTACAGGGTCAGATTTCCGTCTTACCGTAAAAACTTCGAACAATGAAAATGAGAAACTTATAACTAAATTAGTTTTGGATGTTGTTCCCGGAGCAAAATTAAAAGAACAATCTGGTGGTGCCCTCATTTACGAGTTGCCACCCGGCACGGATATGCCTCTTTTATTTAATACCATAGAAAAAAGAAAAGCAGAACTTAATATAGATTCAGTGGGAATAGGAATAACATCGCTTGAGGAAGTATTTTTGGAGTAAGTAAGTGGAAATGTGCTCGGAAATTTGTATTTTTGTCATAATTAAGTAATTTTAGCTCATTTTATATCACGTAAACAGATTGTGCTGTGACGTAGATGCAGCGAGTATCATACAAGAAGAAGTAAGAACTGAACCAGGTATAAACTGAAATAAATATCAAATAATTCATTTATTTTACATAAGAAGTATACAGAAGAGGGAAGAGTAAATTTTTGTATATTCTCTATGCAGTTAAGTATGTCACCGGGTGCCAGCAGACATGCCGACAGATGTGTGAATTGTTGAGACGACAATGGAACTACACACGATCAAGATTAGTGTCGTATATCATACTTGTAAGTGATAATTTATTTAGTAATTTATACACCATCAATGCCATCTTAATTAATAATAATATCGTTACATAGATATAAAATTTAAATGAAATATTAGATTTACAAGGTGTAAATTTTTCTTTATACTTACCTTAAAATTTCAGTGCTTAACAGCTCTTGTATTTTAGCGAAATTTCGAAATGATCTTGATAATGTTATGATTATTAAAACATACCATTGTTTCAGCAAATCATAATTCCACTGATAATGTGCACGATGTTAACACAAATTTTTAACAACGGAAAGGCACAACTAGATGTTACGCTGGACGATTCCTCCCTGACCACGCTGAATGTTCCTGTCGCTGCATTCGATATCGTCAGCGGGACAAACGAAACTAGAAGGGACGGATCTTTTAACAAACTCGAAATATTATACCCAAAACTTTCGATCAGGAGTTCGGCAATTGGTATTAATTTATAAGACACTATAGACATGGAAAGATAGATAAGGAATTAAGGATTGATAGCATGAATTTCCATTTATTCACTAATGACCGTTTTCAATAGTTTCTTTCCATGATATTTGGATAAGTTTGTAGATCAACTAATAAATGTTGTGACTTATTGACAGTTCTTAAATTTAGACTAAAAGATTATAGATTATAAAATATTGAGAACGGTACATTATAGCAGAATGCAGAAAAATAACACTCACCTCCGGCATGACGGCGGACGTGCTAATTACGATATTCATTTCACTAAATATCATCATCAATTCATCATCATCTTCCTGCCCATTTCGCAATTTTATTTGGGATTCTTTATTCCATTCTTTCCTATTAGCCATCACTGCTGCATTAACTTCTTATCTTTCAAATCGTCTGTCACACAATCCATCCATCTTTCATTTGGCTGCTCTCGTCCCCTTCGTCCACTACATTCATATCAATCACTCTTCTCGTCACATGGTTCCTAATTCCTATTAATTTTACTAAATATGTAAATATTATAAGATACTTACTACCATTTTAACTGAATATTATTTTCAAAGTTCTAAGCCTAAATAAGGCAAGCATTGACCAGACCAGACTTTGAAATGTAGTTTAGTCCATTTTGTGACATCGTTGCAGAAATGGATGACTTTTCTCAAAATACACCAATACAAAACATCGATCAGGATGCAAAACTATCGAAATACATCTTTGGAATTAAACTGAACGAGTCTCATCCAGTGGTACATCACGATCCGACGATAAAGCTTGCAGCCAACCTAGCACTGAATACCTTGAGCAATGTACTGGCGGCGGGGACATTGAGAAGCGGCAACAACAAAACTATTCAGACGAAAATAAGCACAGACACACCGTACGCTGTGAAATTACATATCCCTAAAGATAAAATAAACTGTGCATTATTTTCGATTTTCAATATATTTAGTAAGTGATTTATATTAAAGTAATGCAACTCTTAATTATACCTATTACATACATATATAAAAATACATATTATTATGTATTTAAAAAGTTACAAACAGTAAGTTGCTAATATAAGCTGCTTTGTGTTTCAATGAGAAAAGTGCACAAAGACCTGTACTTTATTTCGTCTCTCTCTTTTCTTTTTTAACATCGGTTATGCCTCTGGTCCTTTAACGA
Organism: Ochlodes sylvanus; assembly: GCA_905404295.2. NCBI lineage: Eukaryota > Metazoa > Arthropoda > Insecta > Lepidoptera > Hesperiidae > Ochlodes > Ochlodes sylvanus. The sequence continues at coordinate 7,737,868 of FR990142.1, read as the reverse complement.
CAATGATCACCTACGATCAGTTGGCTCGTCTGATTGTTGGTCGATTATTTACTTTGGAGAAGGAAGATCTCTCACCAGGCAAAGCGTCGAGCTCAGACTGATCTCGGTCGGAACTTGTGATTCAGGGTTGTCGTGACGTTAACTCGTGTGCGATGTCGCCACATTTACATAAAATAAATCTGATTTTAATTATTACATTCAATGAAGTGATGAAAGTGTGTGTGTGTGAAGTGATTAAGTGAACCTTTTCAGTGATACTGGCGACGACTATAAACGACGTGACACTGCCGTGCAAGGAGCGGCTGACGGTGGCCCGCCACACGCACCTAATGACGGGCTGCCCACCCTATCTGTACTGGCTGGCCACGTTCCTCTACCAAATGGTCTGCTACATCCTGTTCTGCTGCAGCGCCACCATGATTGCTGCTGCCTTCTTCGACACTGACAAGACTATTGATGATAAAGACACGCTATGTAACGTTTGAATTTCATTTTCAAGGAACCGATGTAGGTTATTGGTTGGTTACGTCAATAGCATCCCGGCACGTTAGACTCACAATAATTATCGACCCTGGAAATATTCTAAGAAGTCAATATCATAAAAAGGCATTTAAAAAAACCAATGCTCATACCACCATTGCTCATAACGTTTTATGTCCCATAAATATCTGCGTCAGCCTCAGCTGTTCAACCCCGATCCTAATCAATCGCTTATTTTTCGTTCTTATTTATTAAGAAGTTCATTTACTTCAATTACAAACATTTGTTAAAGGTGCGTACATAATCGCTCTATTCCTGTGCGGAATCAATTTATATGCGTTCTCCTACTTCATAAGTTTTTACTTCAATGAACGCGGGGCCTCGATGGTTTTGATTGCGTGCACTATCCTGTTTGGTAAGTGTCCTTTAGATACTTTATTGTAGGTATTTGTTTATTTTTGGAACGTAGTTTCGTAACGTGGCTTGCGGTAGGAGTAGGAGTTAACTGGACGAAGTGGCCTATCGTATGGACATGGTAACACAACGTAACACGTAATACCTTCTGTCATATTGCCTGTCTTATTAAACTTATTATAATAGCGAAAGGAGCTTTGTTCCACTCGGGTGTTCCATGACATCTCTCTCAAGTCAAAGGTCAAACGGTGTACTACACACCGTCAAAATGTCATTAAACTGCAACGTCGCATCAGCGATATCCAAGGACGACGGGGAACAACGGACGTTTGTTGACTGTATAAAAAAAGTTGTATAACATACAATGACCAGGTTTCCTATCACCAATTCTGATGATGGCGCTCGACGACTTGAACAAGACGGACAGGAAGCCGGTGTTCTCTATTGTCATGGACACTTTCGGCGTGCTCATCCCCGCCCACGTGTTCACGCAGACCGTCAGCAAGATGACTGACACCTCACGGTTCAACTCCTACTGCAAACATAACTTTGACATATGCCCCGATCTGCCCTACTTCACAGTTGGATTTGACAAGGAAATTTGTTGCTGTAAGTACACAATTTGCACAAATTATTCAAGTTTATAGGTTAGGTTAGTTTGTTTAAGCCAATTTCTGGAACTGTAGATCGATTGGTCAAAGGTTGTATAGAATTTAATTGGTGGTATGGTGGTAGGTTATTTTTATCCGTGTGGTTAGCTACCATCATACTGGGGTCAACTGAGCGTTTTTTATTTTCGATTGCAGTTTCGAAGAGCCAGTGCCTAATGCATGGGTTTCCTGTTTTATTGTAGACAGGCATCAATTTTGGGTGGTAAATGGTGATATCGCTTACCATCAGGAGGAACGTCTGCTTGTTAGTCAACTATGTTGGTAGGGTGTAACTAATGCAATATTAGGTAATTTAATTTAGCTGCTGCTCCATTAAATATACTAGTGCCAAGTACAAGGTGTTGGAACACCTCGTATTGTAAATGTAATAACATTGACTTATTTTATTACTATGGACATCTAGTCTCATACTAAAATCGCGATAAAAATGTCCCAGTCAGTTATGTCATGTCATGTCATGCAGTTAACAAGGTAATTTAAACACTAAAATCATTTTGTCACGGTTTAATTTCGATTGCAGTCGTGAACGCCAGCCATTGCAAGAATAGAAATGTTAACAAGGTAATTTAAGCACTAAAATCATTACATCACGGTTTAATTTTGATTGCAGTCGTGAACGCGGAATTGTTTCTCTCCTTGCGTTTTGTTACTCATTTGGCTCGGACATTTTTCAGCGCGGACCCGACGTCCATAGTAATAATAAGTCAATGTGTAATAAACATATTTTGTATTTGTTACAGCTGAAGGGTCAAAAAGCTCTGGTCCATTCAATCATTTTGCGTTCAGCAATTTTGCTATGGGTTACTATCTCATCATTGTAGTATTTCAATTCTTTTTTTATGCCGTGAGTACCATTTTAGCTTTATCTGTAATTTTAATAATTATTATGATTGTGTGTAGATTGTGTGCGCAACTTTCGTTCCTGCTGGAATTTACACTCTCTCTCATTTTTTTCAATTAATGTGCCTATTATAACTATTTACGTACAGGAATACTTAATTTGTAAAAAAATATTTTTTGAAAAAAATAATCTAAGTCAAACACGTTCCTAACTATTTGTTAATAGATCTGATTATTCTAAAGTTCTGTATAACGCTAATTAATGACTGTACGACGGAGATTCTAATTTATGAACAAGTTTGACACTTAATTCTTGGAGCACTCATTGTATTCCAACCCCTATCAATTATATTCGCCAGTCAATAGAACGCAATATTTATCGCTTTGAACAGACTCTGGTACTTCTACTCCAGTACGGGTACTTCAACCGCTGGTGGGACGTCATCGGGAAACTTCGCGCACTGGAGAAGCCTAAGAATAAGTGCAATACCGGTGAAGTTGTCGAAGAAAAGATTTACGTCAGTGACATGATAAATACAGGTATTGGGGAACAAGGCTGAAACCTAAAATACTACTAATATTATAAATGCAAAAGTTTGTGAGGATGTACTCTTCTGTTTGTAACTCTTTCAGGCAAAAACTACTGAATGGAATTTGAATTTTGATGAAATTTTACAATAATATAGCTTAGGTACACATCAGAATAACATATAGGTTATAATTTATAAAGATATAGTGTGAATTATCCAAAATATACAACTGAATCTATGCAAACGCAAGGAAAAAGTTACCTACCCGAAGCGAAGCGAGGGCGGGTCACGAGTACAAATATAGGGTCGGTTGGCCGTTTTTACTTTTGAGGCGGCCTAGAATACTGATGCCAGTCTCATCTCGGCAAACCAGGGTGTCGTAAGCGGTGGCAGAAAACGGCCCCTGCTTGGGCTGCCACCCTCGTGCCAGAGTCAATGTCCATGGGTGACGGTCACCAATTACGATCAAAAAAACGTAGCCTAATGGGATCGGTTGTGTCGGTTTTCGATACGGACGAATTTAATTTGATCGAGATGCACAGGAGCGATTAACAATTATACAAGCATGACTCGTGAGGGGCTTTAATAGAATAAAAATTGTGGGAATGTGGGAACACTCTTTCTAAAGATCAACAGTGTTTTTTTTACATGTTTTCAATTGCAGTTCTGGCCAGTTAGCAAATAGATATTTCCCTTTTCCCTTTCGTGGTCAGTAACTCGCGTTGTTGAAGGTATGACCCCATGCCTTAACATCACCCGTCAATTAATAAACTACTCAAACGTGCCAAATGTATGTTCCCTGTTCTGCTCAAATGTAATAAATAATTGAATTGAATATAATATTTATTTTTTTGTAGAAAAGAGTCAAATACCGGACAACATGCTGGCAAGTCGCATATGGAAAATATATTTTAGATTGTTTGGTAAACCGACCTTTGCATTGCGAGATATCAATTTTTCCGTAAAAAAAGGTAAGAATTGGCACAAATGAGTAGGTAGCTAATTTGAAAGTGGGATACACCTACTTGTACCAAAAAAGAATTAAGCATGTCTCATGATCTCATCATTGTTAACCAAGCAGTCCACTTTCTATTGTATAGAAGAGTACACGGGACATTATTTATCATTAGATCGTACAAAAATTTGTACTACTTATAAATTGAAAATCCTATTGGATAAATTCATTGCATTTAATATTATCTATTATTTCGTTACTGTGGTTAATAATATTTTATTTAATGTTAAAGGTGAATGTTTCGGACTGATCGGGGCGAACGGTGCAGGAAAGACGACTACTTTCAAGGTAGCAGTTTGTGAAGAGTCCGCAACGGAAGGGACTACTTTTGTAAATGGACATTTTGTTGGAAGTGACCAGGTGAACTAATTGTTATGTCACTAGTTAAGGAACACATCAAAAATAATTGTACTCCGATAAACAGCGACAACCAATGATTTGAAGAGTCGATCTCCAAATCATAGAATCCGGCGAATTCATGTGTGTCAAATTATGTGTGTATTTCCAAATCATTGTCCCTTGCTTCGGTAAAAAAACGTCGTGAAAACCTGTGATGTTTTTGAAATCTTCGAACCTGCAAATCGAACTCACAATAAAATAGCAATATTGATAAGTTTAAATTTCCATTCTCGGTCTGCGTGTGTTCTTGTCCTTGAAGGTTATCAATAGCACCCCCGACACGGAATCCTAGTGCAGCGCGAGTGTATAGCATTACTTCATCGTTTTGATATTCCATCATCCAATGCAGATCCACAATCATTCTATTCTAAGACTAGCTTTGTTTGCAGTATATTCGGTCGCTGGGCTACTGTCCCCAGTTCTTTGGTCTGGACGACTTCAGGAGCGGCGCCGACAACGTGCGCATGCTGCTCGTCCTCCGAGGGTTCTCCGACCAGGACGTCAAGCGGGAGATGGCTTCATGGCTCAACGTTGTTGGTACTGTAGCTCCCGGATAAAGATAGCATGCTTGTACTATTCAATATTACGTACTCTTACCTACTTTACTGTGGTGTATATTGTTTGTAGAAAAAAACAAGTTAAATTTTTCAGTGGTCACTAATTAATATTTTAAATCTACAATTTAAAATTTGTAAAAGAAGTTTCCACCACACTGGCCAAGTGCGGATTAGCGGAGTTCACACACCTTTGAGAACATTATTGAGAACTCTCAGGTGTGCAAGTTTTCTCACGATGTTTTCCTTCACCGAAATAAGTGATAATTAAATTCTAATACGCACATATTTTTTTCGAATTAGACGTGCAGGATTTGTTCTCGACCCCTCCGGTTCAGGAGACCATCGTTCAACCACTAGGACATCACTGCTTCGCGGTAGCCATTAATGAACGCACAAAATAATCTGTGAATGGTCACGACCGCGGCAGGCATGACCCGGCACGCGGAGCGCGTGGTGGCGGGCTACAGCGGCGGCATGGTCCGGCGGCTGGCCACCGCCGCGTCGCTGTGCAGCGGCGCGCCCGTCGCGCTGCTGGACGAGCCCACGGCCGGCGTGGACACCGCGGCGCGCCGGCTGCTCTGGTCCGCCATGCGGCGGGGGCTCGCCAACGACAGGTCCATCGTGCTGGCTTCCAACTGGTATGCGTTTTTACTAGTGCTCGGATCCTATATTAATTTCACCAATCGCTAAACCGGTCGTTTTCGAGTTACCAGTCGTGACTTAAAATCTTTTCTTTGCTATAGGACCATATTTTAGTAACGCCTCGTAGATAGTTCTACTATTCATAAGCAAAACGGAGCGTTTTTTGAATATAGGTATCAGGCATTATTGTATGTTAATGTTTTCTATATATCTATATTCTAAAACTGTTAGGATATAAGTAGTAAGTGCTCTCTGTAATACCGAGTTGAAAAACAATCTTCTTGGGAGGTACTTGCCATTTCTTCTTCCGGGATCACTCTTGATGGGATTTGTTAAATGCAATGGCTTAATTTGATTTTCAAAGTGTTTGTAAAAGGAGCTCAGAATATAAAAGTAATTTGTCTACGGTAGTGAAAATTCATCACACACACAGTCCCGTATTATCCACAAACTGTCCCCTAGTGGTCTACTATACCTACTCCGCAACATTCATCATAATTTTAGTATGTACTCCCTGTAATCACAAAACCCGGTCTGGTCTGCAGCATGGACGAAATGGAGATGCTGTGCCAGCGGGTGACGATGCTGAAGGAGGGCGAGATGTGCGTGCTGGGCACTCCGCAGGCGCTGCGGCAGCAGTACGCCGCGGGGCACGCCATCATACTGAAGCTGCGAGTGAACGTGGTGCAGTCGCGTGAGTTCCAACACATTCTGCTGAATTGTTAGTGACTGCAACTTGACTGCGTGGCAGATTTCACCATCTAGGGGGGATTTAACCCCCATGAGCAGAGGTGACGCCAATTCTTTGATATTTCCTCGTTATCACGCCATTAGATACTTCCACCACCGAGCATTTAGCTCTAACGACTCCACTCTGGCCGGCCGGTTAAGGCAAGCATAGAGGAGGGGACCTGTTCCTTAATCTCCGCTCCACCTACTGAAGATAAGGAACAGGGGATTCCTCGCTCGGTCGCTACTCACCAACAGCTCACCACAAGCGGCTCTGTGGGCTTATTATTATTATTATTACTGAATTTTCTACCGTTACAGCAAGTGGCAGCGACAAGGTGCAGAACCTGAAGGAGGCCACGCATAGAACATTCAATTGCAGTCTTAAGGACGAACATTTAGTAAGGATTCTGTTAACCTTTGTTCCTTGTCTGTGCGTAAACGTGCGTTACACACAATTTCCATCAGATTTTTATAAAAATATTCGTTTAACACATTTTAGTTTTTAAGGATTTCGAAGTTGTGTTTAGGTGAAGAAATATTTAAATTAGTAGACACAAGAAACACCATTATTGTAAACATTTCAACCAAGTTAATAGTGAGAAATTTTATTTTCCCAGAAAACAAATCCATCTTTAACGCTTGTGGTAAATTGTACATAGATCTATCAATGGTTTCTCGTTTTAAATGTCAGCCGAAATTCGAAGAAAAACGATATCAGCTAGGATCCTCTAAATTACAACATGCAGTATAATTTGCTAAGAGCCAAAACAAATCAGCTGCTTGGCAGAAATGATGTGTTTTAAATCCGTTCTTCAACAAAGTACACTACAAGCAAGGTTTACTTTGATAGGGATAAACAGAGCCTCAGTTAACTTGGCTAACTTAGAGAGTGGTCAAGTTCTCATACAAGAACAGGTGCAAGAATTTTTATAATGTTATATAATTGAGAGGAGACCCGTGCCCAGCAGTGGGACAGTTATGGGTTGATGATGATACAATTATTTTATCGTATCGTATCTATACTACTTTACTACCCCTACCCGCGAGCCCGCGACACGGGGATTCCTAGTGCGGGGCTATGCTGTGCAATATGTGTGGTGAATATGAATGTGCAATTATTTATTTCGATGTAACATACATATATTATATATTCCAGACTTCCCTTCGCTACCAAATTCTGGAGCAGTTGCCGTACTCATTGATCTTCGACAAGATGGGCAAGCTGGCGGCCGACCACCGCGACGTCATCGAGGACTACTCCGTGACGGACACCACGCTCGAGGATGTCTTCCTCAACGTGAACGTCGCGGCCACGAACGACTCGTCAACGGTCACTAGTGAACAGTCACTGGTCACGTGACCTTGTTAAATACGATGCGTGGACATTATGATGTATACGGATACTCACGATTTCGAATTGTTTTACGGATATTTCTCGACCCAGTTCGACCTGGGTCGAAATATCGGTAAAACAATTCGAAGTCCTGAATACCCGTATACATTAAAATGCTTAGTGTCCACGATAATATCAGTTTAAAATTATACGATGCGTGGAGTTACTGACTGGATATGAATAGTGCGATAACACTGACAACAAATACGATTTTACTTGTAATGAATGGTGATTAAATATTAAAATGTATTTTAAAACCGACTTTCACTTATTTAGGATTATCTGAACCAGTAGATGCTAATTCCTTAGATTCCTTATGATGTTTTATTGTTCCTGAGAACTTAGACAAAACGTCATTTTTAAATAAGTACCCCAAATATGCAAATTTTAAGTTATGTAGCAATAGGTAATAAATAGTAAAAAGTCACCGCCGCAAACAGATTTCTGTAAGACAAGGAATCAGCGAACCACTACCAGGAACCCGTATTTAAACCTTTTCACAGTTTTCCTTGCAGACAGCGCTTCACAAACAGCAGGAGTGGCTAATAGGTATGGTGATAAGCTAAGTTATCCTGCGTGTTATGTAACTATGTCATCAATGATAAGTTTTTTATGGATGGACCCGCGAAGCAGATATAAAGTACTAGGTACTACGTAGATACTTTGTATTTGCTCCGAGACCACGGAGCAAATACAAATACAATACTTAGTATTTTCTCCGTGTTCTAGACCTTGGTTAAGTGGTCTGTGCCTAGACCTAATCCCATATCGCCTAGCTTTTTGCCGGACGGCTCAGACAAAAGGTAAGCGTCCACAGTTCCGCGTCGTACACAATAGACGCATTAGATGCCTTATGTCTAGAATAGACAAAAATCTTTTGTTTTTTGTGGTAATTAGATAATAAGATACATTTATAGATAGGTACTCATAGATATACTGTTGTAATTTATAATAATTATAATTATTATTGTTGAACAACGGGCAGAAAAAGCGTAATTATTAGGTATATTAGTTTTTCTGCCCGTTGTTACGAACATGATACATAATTAACTTCTTTACCTAAATAGGAAATGACATATCAATCAATGGTAGAATAAATACTTGGCAATTTTTGACAAAGTCAAAAATAAGAAGAACAATAAAATTCTTATCAATAACGTATTTCTTTTATAGGAATTAGTCAGGAATAATGGCTCGAAAGGGACAGGTTTCCATTCAGGACACCCTGGAGAGTAATGAAGACTTTGAAGCTTATTTGGAATCTCACTTTCATCAGCTAATATGTAAGCGTTTAGCATTTCGATTACTCATTGGTAGAGTACCTTTAAAATATTGGACAAACAAATCCGGTGTTAAAAAACTAAGAGGATGGAACGCTACAGTGCTATCCGACACGTGTCGCGTTTAATTCGTAAGAAGTCACCCCCCTGCGCACAAAGAAGTTTCACTTCAAAAATACACTTAAGTTTAAAAAAAAAACAATTCTTTTAAAAAAAGCGTTTTTAAATAATATACAGGCATGGAAGTATACTCAGATTTTTGTGGATTTTGCTTAGCCACTGGTAACGCCGTCAGGAAAGGCAAACTTGAAATTGGACAAGATCGGATAGCAATGGCCAAGGTATTCCTTTGATTTTCATATAAGTAATTATAAAAGACGTGGATAATTGTTAATGTCCTTTTCAATGTTAGCTTACAAATATAGATATCCAAGCCAGTTTCTACTTGACGTACGTTGGTAGGTATAGCGTTCAAGCAGGGAGATAAAGCTTATTACTTGTAATTAGGCCTTTTTCTCTATATTTCAGGCGTTAGCTGATAACATAGATGTCTTGGAAAGGTTCAGGGATAGGAGCGAACCTGTTTTTCTTTTTATCATGGTAAATTTTATACTTATACACTTACATACTTACCTAACCATTATCTCATATATCATCATCATCATATCTATACCATTTAAAAAACTGTTAGCATGTTAACATCCTGTATGATTGAATATTTTAGGGTAATGAAGCTATTGATAGTAGGTAGGTATTTGTGCAACTATTTATATCAATTAATTAACAGCTTCCTGATTTATAAAATATCAAATTGTCTCCTAGATCTAAAAGGTGATTCGTCTTGCCATATTAATAGGGGGTACTCTCAGTATTCGATTCTCATTCCAAATATGTAATTAAAAAGGGTGCTTAAAATTTGACGTAATTATCTATTTATTTAAAAATGTTACTTGTGGAAATAACGTACTCTAACTTGGCTAATCGCCTTTATCGGAGAATTAAGCTTCCAGATGTCACAGAAAGGCAAGCTGACGCGCGCAATGTTCGGTGCAAACGGCATTGAGCTGTGCAGAATCATTGAAGAGGAGTTGGGGCTGATGCAGAAGGAGATCGACACGGGCGTCCCACGCCCCATGCAGGACATACAGGAATTGCTGCCTGAGGAAGCGGTCAGTCTTACTAACTACACAGCTGTTAATTTAAACGTTTGCTTACAAAATTGTTGCAAAATCCCTTCACACATTTTTTTATGTAGTTCATTGCGTCATTATATCGTGCCTTGGCAGTCATAATTCATTTCGCGCTTCAGCACTTGATTAAAAACCGTAGGAACAGTAGTATAAAAATATTTATTTCATTTAAGTTATAAGTTTCTAAATGGGTATCTAAATGTCTAAATGGGGGAGTATCCGGAGTAAACTTAGTAATCGAAAGTATTGGAACCGAGTAATGTCCTCTTTCCGTATTCGCCATCTACCTGGAACGAACAGTCAGTCACATTAGTTGAATAATGATCGATTTAGTTCATTATCTATAAGGTGGTGACATAGAAACAGAGATGATTCCTAGTCAGGTGCAGCAAACGACGTTTAATTGTCATTATCAAGCGAAATGTGTAATAATTATTGTTTGAATACTTATGCCCATCAATGCCGATCGACCAGGTAATGTAGCGAAGTGCCACTAAGCCTAGGTGCGTATGCTTCCTTCGATTTCTAAAGTTATCTATTTCGATAACATTGTATAAATGGAATACCAAGGACGACGACCTGTAGTAGGTCATCATTTTTTGCCTTACATTTGATTTTAGGCAGTCTTACAACAAGAACACAGAAATATTTGGTACATATATATATATACAATATGTATTATATATATATATACATATATATATTAAATATATATATATTTCATGTATATATGCTTATTTTATGTATGTATGTAGGTAAATTTGCATTTTTTTTTTTTTATGTAACCGCCTTCGTTGTTTTCCCAATGCCCAAAGGTTGACTGGCAGAGAATGCTTTTAGCATTAAGTCCGCCTTTTGTTCTTATACTTTGTATGGTTCAAAAAAGTCTAAATAAATAAATAAATAAATACCTAATCTGTATGCGTAGATGAAAATTGAGGAAGATTTGAAGTTAGTAGAGGCGTCACGGGAGGCAACTGAGCGTCTGCGCGTACTGACGTTAGCGGCCCGTAAAAAGAGAGTGGCAGAGAGATTGACGAGGCACGTCAGGAGACTCAACTTCATCCTCTTCTGGCCTCACTGTCACCAGGCGCATTATGATTTGTATGAGAAATGGGATTTGGTCAGTAAGTATAGTTGGTACCCCGTATAAAATGTGTCTTAGCTGACCCAACGAACGTTGTTCCACCATATAGATTACGTTTATTGAATGATTAAAGCGCGATTTGAATTTGAAAGAAGTGAAAATTTGGGATTATGTGTATTTTTTATGCCACACCTTAAAAATAACCAAAAAATTTTGTCTAAAAAAGGAAAAAAAATGTTTAGGGTGGACAACCCTTATCACTGAGGGGTATGAAAAATAGATAGTAGCAGATTCTCAGACCAACTGAATATGCATATAAAACGACGGATGCAACATATCAACGCACAGTAATGACTGTCTACAGACATTCAAGTGTCGGCCAAAGAAACATTCCGAATAACAGAAGAAGGTGTCAAAGAAGCATTGTACATGAGTGACGTGGAGCCGAATGAAGCCTGCATCCACGCGCTAACCACCGGCGAGGCGCTAGTGGTTCTGTTCAAGATGTTCGACACTGATAATCGGGATTTTGTCAGTAAGAAACGATGACATCAAATTATGATTTAGAACTATATTTGCTGTTTTTATGGACGTAACGAGCATGTAGCACCTTTCCAATGCCGTTCATGACAACGGACACAGAACAAGGCTTAAACCGGCCCTTGGATATTTAGTCCAGTTAGCAGAGGGTGTTGTTAAGAATATTAGTTGGTCAGTTCGTTAGTAAGTATGAGGACTGGGGCAGGGATAGTTAGTGATGGTTGGTAAGAGTCTCGTACTACCTAATTCGGTCACAGATGTGTTGAGATTTAGAGACCTTTCAGGACTAAGATAATCCCCTTTAAAAAGTATTACGTAATCTAATCTGAACACAATCGCTCTTCCAACTATTGTTACACGGTAGAAATGTTACTAGGTACCATGGCTGGCCTACCCCTACCTTAAATATATATCTGGTTATTGCAATAGGCTTTTGAAGTTCATAACAAACTATGGGTGCCAAAATCGATTAAACTCCGGAAAAGATCTACAATCCTACAATCAAATTACATTAGGCAATAAACAAAAACCCCTACAAATATAAATTTTATTCCTTTTGTTTAAAAGGCTATATTCTATATAAAGATTGTAGTGTAGTCTAGTAGTCAGTATAGTTATAATTGGCACGTAATCTATCTGTTCCCGCAGAGCTGATGCGTCACGCATTATACGAAGAGATTCCAGTCCCCAAGGAAGACGTCCCTCCAGAGAAGCAAGTGCCTCCAATACCGGCGTACGAACGATATGCCAGCATCAGCAAGACAGCCCGTGAAGTCCGGAGGGAAAGATATGAAGCCAGGCTGCAAAAACGGGTGATTAAAAAATAGAACTACTAACAATAACTTTCTTTTCAATAATATAACAATATAATAATCGATATAATGATTTTGTGTGATCTACTTACGTATCTAAAGACATGTCACAAGTTTCTATACGACTCTGTTTATACGGACACTACATTAGCATCAATATTAATTGATAAAGATGTCCCTAAACCAGCGAAAAATAATACCTATAGCTCGTTGCCCAAAACCATTACAGCAAATAAGCATTACTCGTCTGTTCTTCAAGAAATGTACGATTATAGCTTACAACAATTTTAAGTTTTTTTTTTGTATAACTGAATCGAATGATAATGATTAATCATTAGAAACATAACTTACCTACCTCGATACTCTCTGGTCTTTAGCGAGAAGAAAAGGAAGAACGCGAGCGCCTGGCAGCTGAGCAGGCTCGTCTCGCCCGGGAAGCAGAAGAGGACCGACAACGGCAGGAGAAGCAACGACAAGAAGAGGAACGGATGGCCCGCATTCAACAGGGGGTACGACTGTTCCATTATTGACATTGAATAACGTGAATGACATTATATTACCTAAAGTTTCGGTCAGCTCACCACATCGAAAGACCAGCAAATATATTACGAGTAATTCAATAACTAATGAAATTCCACGTCAATATTGTGAAGGAATTAATTATATTGTTATACAATAGCTACCTGCCGATCCAGAGCCTGAAGAGGTTGGTGAAGAAGGTGCTGAAGGTGAGGAAACTGAAAATGCTGAAACTGAAAATGCTGAAACTGAAGCTACAGAAGAAGCAGTAAGTAGAAATCATAATCGTATGTTAACAGATTGTTTTATTTGAAATTTACTGTATAGAACTGATACGTAGGAACCAGAAGAAAAAGTGGAAGAAGAAGAAGAAGAAGACTTCCATTCGGATGTGTCGGTTGAGGGCGAGGAATACATCCCACCTGGTGGGCTGTTTGTGCCGGGTCTCTACACGCCGCTTAACGACCTAGCTAAGGCAAACGGACTGTCTTATTTCTTTCCTAAGGTACATTTAAAAGCTTCTGTATTAATTTATATCAATCCTATCCTGCTCTGCTGTCTTAGGATCCTTGAAATGTTAAAAATATATGTTTGTGATACACGGAGCTCTCTCCCAATTTTAAAAAACTATTCATAATAAAAATAATAAAACACTTACTGTTACCTATAAACAGTCGGCCACTGTTTACAATTTATTTTATTTACATTAGGTATTTTAGGTACATTATTTTACTAATCTAGTAAACTAATCTATTCGACTAAGAACCTCGAATACGTGTCGGGCACATCCGACATAGTCTCTTGGAATATTTTACCCTTGGAACCTAAAACATAAGTATGTTGACGAAATCATTTTTAGTTACAATATTTTATCATAATACTTATTTTATTCCTGCTATCACTATCGGTTCCTATTGCCAGGTGGTGCGAGGGCTAGCAGCCATAGAGTCCGAGTACTTACCGCCACACGTGCTGGTCATGTTCACCGTCGACAAACGACACGAAGTCAAAGAGATCATGCAGCAGTTCCCTGACGAAATACTAAATGTAATTCGCAATGCATTTATAACCTTACCTAACCTTACAAATTACTATTAGTAGCAATAGAAGCTGGTCAGTGACATTATAGTTACGGTAGGTATGGTTGAAAACTTTACTTGAAATAATAAAATATATAGCTCCGAGCATCAATGTTGTATCTTCACCAAAAAGCCACAGTAGGTACTAACTTTCAGCATAGGTACTAAAAGATGGTCCATTCTTACTGAAATATCAGAAAGGCTCTGCAGTAAACCGCTTTGAGGTTAGGTTACAGATGAACCTCATGTTACTGACGACCCGGATGGCGCAATGGTTAACACGCCGAATCGCCGTTCCGAGGGTCCTGAGTTCGATTCCCAGCGAGGTGGCAATTTGAATGATGAATTTAAATTTCCGTTCTTGGTCTGGGTGTGTGTGTTCTTGTCTTGTGTGTTGTCCGTGGCATCCACGACACAGGGAATCATAGTGTAAGGCTATGAGTGTGTAGCGTTATTTATTTATTTATTACTGATGCAAAACTGCTGTTTCTAGTGCAATATTAATATTATAATAAATACTTATTATATGTGTCAAATTCGCAGTCCGGCATTTTTATCGGTGACGACCCACAGTCTGCGGAGCACATCGCTTACACCATTAAACAATACGACAAGATGGAACGCACAAGGAAGCAGTACGTTGAAAGTCATTTCTTTATTTTTTTAAGAGGAAATACCACGCGAACCCCTTTTCAAATTTGGGATTTTTTCACTCAATATCTCTGTCGCGCTTGCGAGCGGCGTGTATGTCAGTGCGATAGGGACAACTGCAGCTCCGTGTAATAACCCGAGGCAAAAATCATCAAAATCGAGGTTCCGTTCTCGACTAATCCCCCCGCCAAAACTAAAGCAATCTTAACAAAATTTTGGAAATTGAAGGGGAAGGAGATATTCTGTGTCGGACCGTTTAGCTTTTTGTGCTAATTATTATACAATTTGTGTACTAGGCGTTTGTTTGCGGCATATTTATTTGGCCGTTTTAAGCGCTGTTTGAAGTAGCCTAAAACTTTTGAAAACAAAAATATCAAAAAAATCAAAACGTACCGACATAGATAATGATGATATTATTCTTGTGTGAAAAAATTATTGATCTAGAGTCAAAAACCAGCGAGGGATTAGTCGAGAACGTTTGTATGGAAAAATGACCCGTAGCATTTCCTCTTAATAGCCTGCAATCATTGTGTAATCAATATCAAACATCGGATTACATGCTGAGGATGATAAGTTTATCTCTCTTCTCTTTCTCTTCCATTATAAAGAATAATAAAGCACCTTTTGCAACGGCGCGGCGGTAGAATAAAAAAAAATACGTGCATAAGTGTATCAGTGATCGCATACTTACGGTAATTTTTGATTTTTTTTTTACTTTTCCTATGACCATCAGCAAGTTGATGTTATGATAACTTATTTAATATAAAAAAAGTGAATGTTTTTTGTGATAGCGAAGGATTTCGAATAGTAAATAGTAAATAGGCTGCTGGAACGGACTTCAACGTATTGGCAAATGTAACGTTGTATCATGACCTGTTTTCAGTAAGGACCGACTGGCCATCATGGTGTCCCGCAAGCGCAGTCTTCCGCTACTGCAGCTGGCGGGGTGCAACCCTTGCTACATCAGCACAGACGTGGCTTTAGGGGAAAAGGAATGTCTCACCCTGTTCCCCGTGGGGTACGGCGATGAGTATGAAGAAGAAGAGAGTGTAGTGGAAGAAGAAATCCGAGTAAGTTCCTAAAATAATATCGTCCACGGTCAAGTGTTCTGGAAAGAACTCAGTAGGTAATAAGGAATCTAAATTAATATTTGGTTTGTATTTTTAGGAGGTTGCGGCAGAACCGGAACCAGAACCAGAGGTATTATATTGGTTTATAATTTTATTGTTTTCTTAATTTTTGATTTAAAAATCCAGATGAGAACATTAGATTGGCAGCCAAAATGTATTTGAAAACTGTCTATAAACATCGAAACAAAAGTCCTTAGTATTCAATAGTATATAGTAGTATTACTATATACCTACTAGTATATATAGTAGTAGTACTAACGTAACTTAACATTTTTACAGCTGGAACCAACCGACGAACCGAAGGCGGAGGATGAGGAGGACGAAGAAATGGAGGCAGACTAACATTTTTGTTTTGATTTTCCGAATTTCTTTATATTTAACTATTCATCTTATTAAAGAATTATTAAAAAACCGTTTTTTTATCAAAATCCTGGGTCCTGGTTGGTATGGTAGACATACTTATTATGAATGTACAAAGTATGGAACTCTTGAATCCTGATTTATCATTTCTTCCAAATTGATACCTGGTTCATCCTCGCAGTCGGCGGCTGCAGTGTCCATGCAGGCGGCGATGCAACGCGCCTTGTGCAGAAAATTGTTGTCGTTGCCGCCACAGCCGCTATAGAAAAATGTTTGGCACTGGTTTTTCGTAGGATTGTAGCCCCATCTAAATAAAATTCAGTGATCTATTTATTAAGTAATACCTTAAGAATAAATACCAACATAACTGATCGATTGGCAATGCGTAGGTACTAAGTAAGTCATCAATTCGAACAACTTGATCTTTTTATGGTACGTTTGATGGCTGGTAGCCATCAAACGAAAACCAACGTATTACCTGAAGACGAAAGCTGTGCTGTGACCGTTATGTCAAAGGCATGTTATTATAATTATGTTAAAGCAGTAGGTACTACCCACAAGTACCGACGCAATTAAGTTCCAACATTCCGATTTATAAACCAAGCCCATGACGCGTTTGTCCGATGGTAAGAGTACACCAGAAGCTGAGGATGTTCGCCATGAGTGCAGACACTTATGTATGTTAATTCTAGCCACTTTCAATCATTTCATGACTGGACTTTGAATATTGACCGTTCGTCATGATTACCTGGTTACATTATCCGAGCAATGTCCGAACTTTGGTATATGGAAGCAATACTGTGGTTTATCGTAGCTCTCAGGAACGTAGGCCCATGGCGGTGGAGGGACGCCATTGATGCCGAGACCGTAGCCTGTATCCGGAAATACATAGACATTTATAGTAATTTTCGCGGGAATTGTAGAAATATCGAAGAAAATAGCCTGGCTGATTAACACCTAACGGTCTCTCGTGCGCTTCATCTTCATAATGGTAGAGTTTGGGTCTCTTATCAAAATAACCTGGCTGCCGAATTGCGATTTGGTAGACTAAAGCAACTTGGGCGTAACAAGGTCTTATATTATAACAATAATTGAACCTACCCTTCAAATTCATTACTAACGGCCGATTTCTATAATTGTTCATCTATCGGCAACTCCGATTAATATACCGTTTATTATTTTTACGAGCTTACATACCTCGGTTATAGTTAATGTATCAATTTCATGAATAAGAACGTGTAAAATACCCAAATATTATTGAAAAATGCAAGCTACCGCTAATTTGGCAGTGAACATACATAATTATTAAAATAAGACCGAATACGTGGTTGTGTAAGATATCCTTGTTAATATTATTATACTAATATTTTAAATGTGAAAGTAGCTCTAACTGTTACCCTTTTACGCTTAAGCTGCTGAACCGATTGAGATGAAATTTTGTATGGACATAGAGACCCGGGAAAAGACTGTATGGTTTGTATCTCGATAATAAGTTATCTTGTGATAATTTAACGGTACTTTGTTAACGCGGGCGAATTCGCTAGCAAAAACTAGTAACGATATACAAATAGAGAACCCCTCCAGTGCCCGGGCCAGCCGCTGCCCGGCCCGCGCGCGGAGTCCCACTCGTCGCTCTCTGGCCGGTCGGTCGTTCTGTCCTTCCCCCACTCTTCGATCCACTTCTTCCAATTATCGTCACCCTCTGGTGGACTCCATCCTCCCCAAGAGCCCGGAGAAAAGTACTGATCCCCTGGCTTTTTATCTTTCTCCGGTGCCGGCGTCGTCGGCGGCGGCCACCAGACTCCTTCTGGCCTGCACGCCAGCGACAAGGGTATCGCACTCATTAACAAAACCACAAAAGTTGTCATATTCAACGTATTCAAAAACCTTAATAAAAGATATAGGCGTACTTACTTCCATGCGCACAGTGGCGATTATAGTGTGACTAAAATCAATTAAAATTCTCTAATTAACATACACTTCAATAAACACGTTTGTGTACCTAATTAAATAGATGGTTTTGTTCACAGGTTTGTTATCCTTGGCATTACGCTACTTCTCTTTAAACTCTTATAAAATAAACTCTACGTTTAGCTATAGAGTTAGAGACTCATATAAAACAAACATTTATATTTGTGTTATGAACTTTCATCAGGGATTATTTCAATAGACTGTTTTTATTTTTAACAATAATTAGTAGAACAACATAATATATTTATCTACATACTTTTAAGCCCCATAACATGGCCCATGTTTGTATACTCCAAAAAGTGCTGAACTATGGCTACGTCCTATGTCGAGGCGAGGAAGTAACGACATAAGTAATCAAGCTGACTAATTGGCAATCTGAACTCTGAAGCTGAACTAAAGAATTAACTAAACAGAAGTTACAAAATATAGACCAAGAAAAGTTATAATTGTAAGTATCAATATTATTTATATTGAGCGGCCATGCTCCAGTTCTATTATGTTGCTACTAATGCTACTTTACTTATTAGAACTGGCTGGCTTTGCTAGCCTGCTGGCTATGAATAGCAGGTCTATCAGTAAAAAAATCTTTCGTATTTAATTATTTCTTTTTTTGTATTACGGGACATAATATGTTACGGGACTAGATTTTTTGACGATCAAAGGGTCGCTAGAAAGGAGCGACACAAACGTTTTATGTTACCCGCTTGTTACCCGCCACCGCAACGCAGTGTATCCGAACCAATGATTCTTTTATCATTGATCCGAAGCGAAGTTCCGAGCTCTGCTAGTTATTCGTGACAGTTAATTTAATTGTCAAAACTTGAACGTGTCAATTTTAATCCTTCCTTTGCCATATAGCTTGTCAAAATAGTTGTCATGTCAGGTTGTCACTCACTGTCAGATTTACTAGGTTCAACTTCAATTCAATAAAATTGTTTAGATGAAAATTATGAATTGAATTGAATAGTGTTCTCATGTTCTGTTAACTTCTGTTCTGTGATGCATCAGCACAGCAGTCAGTTACTTTTGTACTAAGTGTAATCATGGATGTTTTACGGTTTTTAAATTGGAAAGTTTGAATGGTGTCCTCTATTATTATTTCGAAACGTAGAAAACATTGATTGATCAAACGTCATATTATTATGTTTAATATTATTCGCCCCGAGGCCCGATTGCTAAGTTTACCCGCAGAGTATTAAGAATATGAGTGCTTGAGATAATTACTGGATTACATCAATATGGTATCAAAATACAATGTTATAAGTGTTCCAGGTATTTAGTAAACAATAGCGCTCTTTATGGGCGGCTGCACATCCGATGTACGCCAAGTCACTCACACATTCAAACTGGCCTATTTCGCATCATTCCTAAAAAGTGACGAATAAATAGCAAAATGCACTGGCTACATACATTAAATGTGCTTATTTGGAAGCACTTTACAGTGCGAATAAGAAGATATGTGTTTACTAGTTTTGAGTTTATGTTTCCTATTGTATGCTTTCTTTTATTATTTCTCTATAAAGACTACATCAACCCAAAACCAAAGTCGTTCATGATGGATAAATATAATATTCATAACACGGTAAGCTTATTGTTATTAGTAGTTATTAGTTATTGTAATAAGTTTAGTATTAGTTAGTAGTTATTAGTGTTGGAAAACTTTCATTTTAACACGCTTTTTATTAGCTTCACCTGTATGTTTGTATGTTTGTTTGTAACCGACTTCTTTGGACGCGATTTTGACCCACTTTAAACGGCCAGATTTCATTCAAACTTTGTAGATTTATTGAGGACCGATGACAATACACTAATTTGATAAAATTATTATTCACTTAGCACTTTAAAGCGTGTTTTTAGTTTTTATAACTATTCATTTATTTAGAGTGCGTTGGACGGAAAATGGTCCTAAGTAACCCACCTCTTTTTAGCAAAAGATATCTAGGCAGCTAGTTGTTGAATTTGATTATTTATTTTAATTTTATTTGTAGCCCACTTGCTCCTTTTACATGTTTGCTGCAGAGCACATATACTTTGTTTTTATCCATAGAAAATTATGTTTGCTGCAGCTAACAAACAAACCCCTATTTCAAATTAATATTTACCAAATATGGTAATGGATATGATTTTATATTACTTAGACAAGCTGTGCCCACGCCATTGACTGCGTGGAATTTAATTTAAAAAGTTTCTAGAATAAAAGTAGCCTAAGTTACTCCTTATTATATCAGCTATCTGCCAGCCATTCCAGAGATTAGCCCAAGCAAACAGACCGACAGACAGACAAAAATTGTAAAAAATATTTTTGTATGTGTACTGTGTATACAGTCATATGCATTTAGTATTAAGCGGTTATTTTAATATTATAAACAGACACTCCAATTTTATTTATTTATAGAGTAGTAGTATGTATGTAGTAGAGTAGTAGTAGTAGTATGTATATTATGTATAGAGTATAGATCACCATTTGATGTGAAAATGTTTGTGCTTCAAGAGGCACATTAAAAGCCAGCATTATGTTGCTCAAATTATAGCTTGATTTGTACTCCATATTAAAGTACCTATCTTAAATGCAATATAAGCAGATCATGCTTTTGTTCATTGTAATATACTTTTGTGAAAATATTAATAATATTTTGACATTTAAAGTATGTAGGTGTATTCGATGATGTATTCAATGATGGATGGATATATTGTAGCCTTCCATGAGTAACGAGGAATTTGTGTATGATAGGCCATACACAAATTAAATTTTTCAAATTCAACTGGCTGTTCGAGAGATTATCATGTACTTTATTATAATAGTACAGACTTCAATTTATTAATGTACCTGTGTATAGTTTGACCTAACATTTTTGTCTTATTAATAAATTTGATTCAATTATTCTATTAACAAACCAATTACGTCTACCATTGGGGCTAACCCCCCTGACCATATATTGAGACAATTAATCTAATTTGATTGACTGACCTTTCAGGCCATCCATAAACTATGTCACAAAAAATTCATGATTTTTGGAGTACCACCTGTCCCTACATGATCACAAATGTGTGACCGTTCCCTACCCTTTGCAGGTTGCAGAACCTTTTTATATCTTCAATGGATTCACTTGAAACTTTGTATATAGGTTCCTCAAGTGAGGCAAGTGAGAACTAAAAAAGGATTTTTGGAAATTAAGAATAGATTAAATAGTTATAGAAAGCATTATATTGATGCCTTTTTCCCTTTGTATGCAGGACCCAATGCTAATCACCGACTTCAAACCACCAAGTCGTATATACTACAGCCCTGAATCCAACTACACAGACACTTTGATGGAGATGGTCAGTGAACAGCTGTATCCAAAGCAACAAAGCTTTCGAGGTGAGAATTTTCTATAATCTTTTTTTCCATACAATTGAGGTAGCAAACAAGCATGCAGCACCACACCTCCGCTGCCGCCCATGAAAAGTGTGACTAGGATGGTTAGTACAGATAGAAGACAGTGTTTACAATGTTAGATGCTTAGTTCGTTAGTAGATAAAAATTGTTTTAGGAATGATTATTTATCATTCCTAAAACCTTTTTCTTATTTTTTTCCTCTCAATTTGTTTCCTACATCTGCTTGTCACTCTATTTCTCTCAACACCATTACTGTTATGAATAACTTCTGAATGTTATTATTAGTGTAAAGAATGATTCACAAGGAAGGTTAATATTTAAGGGATCAATATGAAATTTAAATGCTTGTTGTAGACCAAAAACTGTGTTTGTGGTTTGATGTTGATGAAGTTCAATGTTATTTTGAAACCATTAACTCAGTTTTTATTTCACAGAACTTGGCAGGAAGACAGATGCCATCCCCGTGAGTAGCTACAAGGATCTCCTGGAATCTAATACTTATTTGGATGAAAATGTGGCTATTGTCGACTTTTTAGTAAGTTGTATTATATATATACTAAGCTGTAATCGTATTTAAAATATTGTATTTTATAGCACACTGTGACCTAAACCCGCATTTATGCCACGCTTTTCCGTGCGTAAAGTAGTCGATTATAGCACGGGTTATGATGCTAACTTCACACCGTGCACAAGTTCACACTTACACTATTGACACTTTGAATCTGGCAGCAGACAAATTTATAACAAATTTAGGAGGTAGTTACGAATATTTAAGGGTGTGTTCCGATATACACTGCGAGCACTGTAAGGTGTGACGTCAATTTAGTATATTACTAAGCCGTTTTTTATAGTTAACTATACTGGTTATTTTGTAAAACGGCACGCAGTAAAGTATACTGTCATCAATTTATGTAATACCTAAATATGCAAGTGATCTGTTTAAGAAGAAAAATAATTTGGTAATTGAATTAATCGCATAATAAAACGGCCACTTTGTAAAACAATATTCAATAATTCAATAATAATAATCAATAGCATTTTTTTAAATTTCTGGACGCTTTTAATCATGTGATCAAAGCACTGAGAGCATCTTACCTCGAAAACACCAGTGCTTACGAGTACAATAATGACAAAGTTTATGACGTCATAATATTTATCAAGGATACTGCGTCAGTATACTGTAAATCCATAACGGAACGAATTCTTACCAAAGAGCACTGGACAAATGGACAGTGGACTCGCAGTGTAATTTACTGTATATCGGAACACACCCTTTAGGTTGCTAGGTAACCTAAACCCGCATTTTAGTCATCATTAATTACAAATGTTTCTTATTATGTTCTCAGTAAATGTATGCCTATAATTTAATTATTGATGCTCTGGAATCAATGCAAAAATCTTTTGAGATATATAGTTTTATAATACATTTTAAACAATAAATACTTTTGAATGACGTTTGACATGTCGGTAAAGCAGACAAATTAAAAATACTTTTGAATGACGTTTGACATGTCGCTAAAGCAGACAGAGATTAGTTAAGAACATCAACAGCTTCGTAAACATTTCCTTTCTTTTATTTCCAGGTAAATAGTTTGAGTATAGGCGGGTTTATGTCACTTGTGCTATAAAATAGTATACGATACTCGTGCGTTAAGTAGTTATATTATTTGTACAGTGATTAGCGCACTCGCTCCGCTCGTGCGCTAACTTCACACCGTGCAATAATAAGCTACTTTACGCACACGTATCGTAATGTACTAATAATGTAATACGATATGAATATAAAATATACGAGTATGCCTGCTACAATTAAGTAACAATTATTGTTTTGGATGGTATTATATTTTGTAGGCTTGACGCAAAAATTTACCGAAGCGAATCGAGACCCAGAGTTATTAGTAATTGCTCATGTGTAAATAAATGCACACATATAATTTACTGCCTCATTACAGTGGTAGGGTAATACTATATTCAATATAAAAAAAATTCACCGAATTTTACAACCGGAATTTCGACAGGACTCAGTTATTTAGTAATAAGTGTACCGCACTGGCTACAAGCAGTGAATGCTGAGTGGTTTGAACGTCGGACTCCCGAATATGGGAATCTGGGTTGAAATCCCGCACACACCACTAATTTTCAAAAATGATGTGCGTATTATTATTTATTGATGTTTCGGTGGAAGGAAAACGTCGCGGGGAAACCTACACGCCTTAAAGTTCTCCATAATGTTCTCGAAGGTGTGTGAAGTCCGCTAATTCGCCCTTGGTCAACGTGGAGGGCTGTAGCCCTCACATTGTGAGAAGACATTCGTGTCTAGCAGTGGGACAGTTATGGGTTGCAATGATAATAAACCGATCTCAACACCTAAAAATCTAACGGTGTCTGTACAGACATAACACATAAATTGCCACTGCACCTCTTATTATGAGAAATGCCCCAACAACAAAAGTGGTTTACTGTAACTATCATGTGCAGATAAATAGTAATATTTGCAGTGATTCATGTAAGTATGTGCCTTGCTTAAAAATGCGAAGCATCTGCAGTTATCATACGTGTAAAGAACTGCTACGACGCTCAACATAATATTTATGTCACGTTTAATACGTGCGTTTAAGGCATGCGTTGACCATATCCATCACCATAATTTTAGAAAAGTATTCTTACTTACATCGAAAACAATTTGAGAAGCAGTTCAGTCTATGTGGACGTTATAATTTTACTACAATCCGGGTTCAGGTTCCCAACTAAAATTCTAAGTCTGCGTTCAGCTAGCGGCGTGCCCCAGGAAACAGCCAAGGCAATGATGTGTGGCTTCTTTCGTCTTTGACTGCGCTCTGTTTCTTATTCCCGACAATTCACAACATGGTGATGAAATTCTTTACCTGCCTGCCACCGCCGTAAAAGTCCAGTCTTGAGATACCTGGTCTACCGGCATTGTCACCACAACACACCCACCACCCACCGCTGTAGTTGTTCTAGGCCTCCCCAAAGGTCAAACAATTAGTTTAAAAGATTTCGCATCGTTGTCTTTCTGGTATTACAGCGTAGGCTTCGGCATGTCAAATTACTATTTATTTATGTATAATTTATTGACCACAATATAAAAATAGCATAGCACAAATGGGGAACTTAATGCTTCCTCTCCGAGAGAAAAGTTCCTATAACTTAACAACTCAAATTCTTTATGCTTTTGATAGTCACTCTACCAAGTGGGCAACAAGTTAATTCTAATATTTTTTTAATTACAATGACGTATTTCACGATTAAATTTTATTAATACTCTTCGACAAAGGCGTTATTTTAATGATTGTGTTCACAATGACGCATTCATTAAATGTGTTAGCATAATAAATTGTTCCAGTTAACACTTAACACTGAGAGCAGTTCCAAGAATTTACTGATAGTGCTGAGGGTATAAAGGTTTACGTACATTCAACTCAACTCGATTGTTTTCATTTCATTAGATAATAGACGTAAAGCCATGTCAGCCAGAACTTCTGATACTTGGGTTGGCCACTAACCCCACCGTGGTTAAGTATGCTCAAGGCTCCTTATGAGTAGAGAACCATGCTCAGTATTGGGCCATTAGTGGGTTGAAGCCAATGTACGCAGACCTTAATGCGAATATTTGTTATGCCTTGTACACACAACGGACAATAAACATTAACAGACATCCGACACACCTGTTCATTACTCACTCACATTACACGCCATTAAAGATGTACGTATGTACAAATGTTTATAGGTGTTTATGATTATGACCACGTAGCACAATCGGTAGTGAGAGTGACCCTGTCTGCGAAGTGAGGGATCCCGGGTTCGATTACCAGCCGGGGAAAACATTAATGTGACAGATAAATGTTTGTGCTTGGGTCATAAATGTTGGACTGTTGGTGATGTTGATGTATATATATTATACATATTATAAGTATCCATGCCACTCGCGACACGGGGAATCCTGGAGCGGGCATAAGTCTGTTAGCATTTATTTTTTAATTTATGAAATTATGAAAGCATTCACTACTAATACAAAGAAGTTCGTGGGTCTCATATATCAAAAAAATTTCACACCTACGGTTCTCTCACAACACAGAAACGCTGCAAGAGAACATGAAGTTCAATCCCTATATAGGCAGTCCTATTATATTGTAACAGGTGAAACCGGATAGATTAGTGACTGCTGATGTTTTTACATTTGTATCGAATTCAGGCGAAGGTCACTTGCGCTTTCTAAAGTATCTTTGTGTTTGTTTACTCGGAACAATGAAATTAGACAAGCCATTATGGGGCGTCCATTAAGTACGTGAGACATTTAAGAAGAAATACCACGCGAACCCTTTTTCAAATTTGGCATTTTTTCGCTCAATATCTCTGTCGCGCTTGCGAGCGGCATGTATGTCAGTGCGATAGGGACAACTGCAGCTCCGTGTAAAAACCCGAGGCAAAAATCATCAAAATCGAGTTTCCGTTCTCGACTAATCCCCCCGCCAAAACTAAAGCAGTCTTAACGAAATTTTGGAAATTGAATGGGAAGGAGATATTCTGTGTCGGACCGTTTAGCTTTTTGTGCTAATTATTATACAATTTGTGTACTAGGCGTTTGTTTGCGGCATATTTATTTGGCCGTTTTAAGCGCTGTTTGAAGTAGCCTAAAACTTTTGAAAACAAAAATATCAAAAAAATCAAAACGTACCGACATAGATAATGATGATATTATTCTTGTGTGAAAAAATTATTGATCTAGAGTCAAAAACCAGCGAGGGATTAGTCGAGAACGTTTGTATGGAAAAATGATACGTGTCATTTCCTCTTAAGGGAGGAGGGGATCTAGACGACTCTCACACAATCTCACGTGGGGGAAGTATAAGTTTCAGAAAAAAGTGTTCGATTTATTTATCTCAATAAATCAATCATCGATCAAATAGTAACCAATCTACTACTTTAAATGACTCATGAGCTGTGGTTACTATAATTGAGAAGGCACTAATACTAATACAAACGCTAGGTATACATAGGTATCATAGAAAAGTGTACTTTTCGCTGGTGACCCTTATTAAATACTGTAAAACATGTTCCAGGATATTGGCGGTAACCAAACGTGGCCGAAGACTGTCAACTACACGATACGCATGAAGGGGAGGTTTTATACGCAGATTTTAGGGAGTTTCGCCGACGACATAGGCCCCCACGAAAATTATGGTAAGTACGTTTTTTTATGTAACTACCCCACACAGAAACCCAACGATAAATTGGTACGACGGTACCAACTTCACGGAATTGGGCGACGGTTCATAGACACACACCAGATCACAGCGTCGCCGGCCGAATGTGCAGCGGGAAACCCCCATTTTTACTGTTCTCCGATACTGTGACCGAAACCTGTGATACATGACGGTTGATTTTAGAAGAAAGGTGGTATCTAGTCAGCAGAGCTAACAAACCTACCACAATGCATGATTATCGTCGGGAGTACACTAGGCGTCCTTTCTTCACCAGGGTTCATCACGAGTTGGGGGAGTTTATGCGGGATCAAGAAAGGTGCCCCTTACATCCCAACCCAAAAACACATATTATTTTAAATAATGAATAATAATTATTCGCTTGGCTTGAATTATTCGCTTAGGCCTTCGACCGAGTCGATATCGTCAATGATAAAGAGTTATTTTATTTAGTACAATATGAAAACCTGATCTACATTTAAAGTACTTTATTATGATTGTAACATTACTCACAAATGATTGTGAGTATGTACATTATGTGTGTATATGAAATAATTATAAAATATTTACAGGGACGATTTATAAGCACTTCATGCGTCTCCAATGGGCCATCGACTCCAGCTACATCAAGCTGCTCACTGGGAACGAAATACAGCAGGTAACCATGGCAACGATTATAGATATTCACAACTGAAGAGGCCTAGAGTATAACCCATCACGTTTCTCCACTCTCCAGTGCCGATTGCCGATGGAGTGCCGAAGGTATCTTATCTAATGATAAGCCGACACCGATTCGCTTTAAGTGCCATACGCAGCACTGAAGCGCTTAAGAAATTTTGTAACTAGCGGGTCACCCATCCAATTACCGACCGCGCCCGCTGTTGCTAACTTGGCCGATCTCAGGATCGACACAAGGCTATGAGAGCTAGGCTTAAACATTGACTAGGAGAAATTCAAGTTGCAATCCAGTGACCAATGGTTCTTACAGCGCGTGTCGCTACAAGAGTTCCCGTTCGTGCGTCCGACCAAGATAGACGGCGTTGACATGGTGTGCAACCTGGTGGACATCCTGTGCTGGATGTCGCTGCTGCTGCCGTTCCTCTCGCTGGTGACGCGGCTCGTGGAGGAGAGGCTCTCCGGCATTGAGGTACTGTTGCCCACTCACAGTGGCGTAGCTAGGCGTGGGCGAAGTGGGCCCTCGCCCACGGCCTCGCACCTGAAGGGGCCTCGCGAGGCCTCTTCATGCGATGCCAGATTTTGGGAACGAAAGAAATGGGGCCTCGCTGATTCGACTTCGCCCACGTCTATATTACTCCACGCTACGCCACTGCCCACTCACCAGGATGCCGTGACGGCATCGTCGGTTTCGTTGAGATTGTTTTGTACTAATTGTTACCCGCCTGCTGCGCCGAGCACTTTTTGATTTTGAATATTAAGTAATACATAATTATATGTATATTCTTTTCACACTATCAATGTCATAATTATACCGATATCGAAAAGTAGCCTATCTATTATTTTAATGCATAAGCTATATTACTGTAACGTTTCATGTTAATCCGTTCATTAGTTTTTGCGTGAAAGAGTAACAAACACACATTTATACATAAATTTGTTCGCATTTATAGTATTAGGTAGTAGGATTGAAATGTATGCGGCCAATTGTTGTAGAGACAATGATCAACCACATTTCTATTAAATGTATAGATGACCCTAGTAGTAGTTTTTCTCAAACAAGCAAAATTCAATCTTGCAATGTATATACAACAGTCTATTTAATTAACAAATTGAATAATTACGTTGTCCAGGGGCTGCTGAAGCTGGCGGGCGTGTCGATGGAGCTGCTGAAGTTCTCCCACTTCGTGAACGTGGCGCCCATCTGTCTGATGTACTGCGTGTTCATCCCCGTGACGCTGACGTCGTCGGCCACGCCGCTCGTGCGCCACTCGAGCGCGCTGCTCATGGCCCTGCTCCTCATGCTGCACTTCGTCGTCACCGTCACCCTGGCCTTCATCCTCAGCTCTTTGCTGCAATCCAGTGAGTTTTGCTTGCACTATTTTGTATGCTAGGTTTCGGTCGAGTATTTAAATGTATACTAACGGTTGTCCGTCCGTTTCGCTGGGCGATCTGTGATTTTGAATGATAATATATTGTTCTTTAAAATTAAGCTGCGCATTGCAGTTTTAGCCGCGTTAATCCCGATCATCTGGGAATGTTCGGGATGAAAAGTAACCTATGTGTCATTCTTTTGCATAAGTTATATTACTGCAAAGATTTATCAAAATTGGTTCAGTAGTTTCAGCGTTACAGAGTAGCAAACCTCCATACATCGTCACAAACTTATAGTATCAGCACAAATCGAAGGCCCGTATGACGTTTACTTAACGTCTGTCCGATCATCAAGTTTCGTATAAATTATTACATAAATTTGAAGGAGCAAATTGCTGTTCTTCATTGTCAATAGTGATGTGCAAAAAGTCATAAAATTTATCGAATGTATAACTTAGGACCCAAAGTTAATTAATTACATGGATATTGAAACAATATATATATTTAAATATTATGGACTAATGCGGGACCATATAAACAAAGTATATGGTACCGCGAACAAATTCCTTCACGTTTTTAATAACAAAATACAGTGCCGCCTTTAATAAAGTAAGTAAATCAATTACATAAATGAATATACTATAAATCATCTCAACCCAACAAGGCCCACTACTGAGCTCAAAGCCGAGGAGACCTTAAATATAAGGTGATTCGTAAGACTCTTGTGATATTAATAGGGGGTACTCAGTATTCGATTCTCATTCCAAATGTGTAATTAAAAAGGGTGCTTCAATTTTTTATTCCAAAAATGTATCGATGCCACTCGCACTTGACCATATTTTTTCGATACTAAATTAACATTTTTCACGTCACTATTTTAATGTGTCAAAGGGGCCTTAAATTTGTGCCGCTACTATAGTGGACAGTCTGATGCTGGAGGTCTTTTTAAAACTAGCGCATATTTTTAATATTTTATCACTTTAATACGCCGCTTAGAACCTGAGATATAAATAGTATAATAATATGTTGCAGGACAACGTCTCACAACTGCCATATCTGCTAGTTTACCATATTTGTATATCTGTATATATGTAAAAATTAGGCACCGTAACGTTCGCAGGGCAGTACGTGTCGTCGATAGCGGTGTACGTGTACGTGCTCGCGTGGCTGCCGGTGCAGTTCCTGCCGGCGAGCGCGGGCGGCGCGCGGCTCGTGCTCGGCCTGCTGCCCAACGTGCCGCTGCACTGGTACTGGCTCGCCGTCGCCGCCTACGAGGACCGAGGTTCGTGACGCGGGGGTGACCCGAGGCGGTCGCCGTGGTGTCACCCCAACAGAAAGTTGTCTGGACGTAACGGTCTACGCAGCTTGGGGTGTCACCCGAGACGGTCGCCATGGTGTCACTGCAACAGAAAGTTGTCTGAACGTAAAAGTCTACGTAGCTTGGGTGTCACCCGTGGCGGTCGCCATGGTGTCACTCCAACATACCGATAACTCAGATTTGAGTTATAGGCAGGCATTGAAATGGAAGCTTTATTTCGTGTGAGTTACGGTCCAATTTTCATCGGAATCGAAGTTGATATAATTAAGTATACAATCGCCCCTGGATATCAGTTCTTCTCATAGATTTATTATTAATCCATCGATGACTTCAAGACTTAAGACCCCTCTCTCCCCTCCCCCTAAATACCCCATGTAATTAATAGACGTAAGGACGACCCCTAAGTAAATAAAAAAATCGGAAGTACCCATTTCCCAAGCGTCCTCTGTATCCAGATGAAGGTGTAACGTGGAGCAGCATGGTGTACGCGGGCGGAGCGCCCGTGTCGGCAGCCACATGTCTCTTGCTGCTGCTGCTGCAGCTGGCGTTGCTGGCGCCCGCCGCGACCTGTCTGCGGCCCTTCGCCCGCTGGAGGACCAAGCTGCGCTCCTGGACTGACTTAATGGTGGGTTCCATCAGTTCCAGTTCGGCCTATAGACTAGCCGTACTGCGACTGCTCTTGAAAATGGATTACTATATTTGAATATGAACCTATTGTGGCAAAAGGAGATCGCCCGGGAGATAGCTTACGTTACTAGGTGTAGGGTGAGTGATAGAGGTGAAGTCTAAAACGGCGATCCGATTTCATTTGTTTATTAGCGCAAGCGACTGTCAGAGACACTGTCTCACTTTTAAATCTTAACAAAGTGCCCTGCCGCGTCGGTCGGTTCGCGATAAACTTAAAAACTATTGAACGGATGTTCATGCGGTTTTCACCAATAGACAGAGGGTTTCATGGAGAAGGTTTAGGTATATATTGTCATTTATGAAAGTTTTATGTTATTTGGATGATATAAATAATGACGATAACTGTTGAGAATGACCGAAAAAGTCTGGCAGCCTGGGAGCTTTCATGGAAAACGCTGCCTAATCCCTTTGAGATAACAAAACAATATGGGTGAAATAATCGTCATTTATAGGTCTACAAAAAAGTCCGCGATGGCATATATGTCTATGGATGGATGGAACACATTTATTTATTATTTATTCCGCCACATGTTTGTTGTCAATAAGTGTCCCTTGATGGATGGAACAGATTTATTGTTGTTGTCAATGATGAGTGTCCGTTCAGGACTTGTGTCGCGGGTCGCTGAAGGTGTCCGCGCAACGGCTGCCGATGGAGGAGCCGGAGGAGGCGCGCGCCGCCGCCGCCGCGGAGTACTTCGAGCACGTCGCCGACACCAAGGACGTCGGGATACGGATCGTCAACGTCTCTAAGGTGCGTATAGTAGTAGTCAAACGTTTGTTCGGACCGCTGCGCACAAGTCAATTTTAGGGTCCAAATGGTGAAATGCGCGGGGTGAGCGGGGTGTCACTTTGAGCATCGTTTGTTTCGGTCACATGTTTAGTGTTCGTGTCGCTATCTCTCTCCAAAGTACTGTACCTGCGCACCAATATCCGAAAGCCTAACTTCAGACCGCCCTAGAAGCGTCGGCCATACTATACTAATGTTGTTTGTCGACTCGCAGGTGTACAACAACCAGACGGTTCTGAGGGACGTCTCGCTGGACGTGTACCGCGGGGAGATCACGGTGCTGCTGGGGCACAACGGCGCCGGGAAGACCACGCTCATGTCCATCATCACCGGTATGTACCACTTAGATAAATAGATAGATACTCTATATTGAAAACAATATAACATTTACATTAGCTTACATGAGGCACAGTACAAAGGCGGTATTATGCTAGATCGCTTTGTTAGTTGACATTATGTACGTTTTAATCTACTTTAATTAAGGAGGTGTTTAATTATCGGCCATTTTATTGACGTTGCTGGCCATTCTTTTTTAATTGCTTAAATGACTTTTTTATATGCTTAATATGGAAGAATAAAGATTTCATTAAAATTCTGTATTTTTCACAATACGGAATAATACGTGTACCAGCCTGGCTTATTGATACGAGCTATGGGTTTGTTTCAAAAATCAAAAATTAACCTTGACCAAATTCAAATGTATATAATTATGTAAGAAAATTCAAATGTCAAAAAAGCCCAGTTTTGTTGCCACAAAATTTTACAAAATGAAATAATAATAAAAAATCGTAAAAAAAAACTATGATTGTCCAGGCATGATAGAGCCGACGTCGGGGCAAGTGTTGGTGGCGGGGCGCGACACGCGCAGCGAGCGGCCGGCGGCGCAGCGCCAGGTGGGGCTCTGCCCTCAGCACAACCTGTTCTTCTCGCACCTCACCGTGCTCGAACATGTCATGCTGTTCACCATGGTGAGGCCGGTTGATTGGCTTGTTTTGTATGGTGATAGGTTAATCTAGCTAACGGCCTGTTGAGGTCCAATGCTGGACCCTCTGATGGGCCACTCCTGCCGGTAGAGGCGTGGCGTTTCGAGGACTTTGCTGTTGTGTTAATGCTTGACTACAATCTACATCTCACCTCATGGTAAACGTTTATAAAACCTAGTATGGTAAGCATAGAAAATTATACCACTCTAACAAAAAATATTCTCCTTTTCAAAGTTTTATTAACGAAACCTCATTTAACGAATCGGTCATTCGAGGACAACCATTCAATTTCAGTAACGTAACGGCGCTTTTGGTTCAAATTTTTTCATTCGTCTTGCTCATGTTCACAGTTGAAAGGCAGTTCCTACTCCAAAGCGAAGAAGTCGTCCGTAGCGCTGCTGGAGCAGCTGGGCATCGGCGACAAAGCCTCGGCGGACACCGGGGAGCTGTCCGGGGGGATGAAGCGGCGGCTGCAGCTGGCGTGCGCGCTGGCCGGGGACGCCAGCGTGCTCGTGCTGGACGAGCCCACCGCTGGGCTCGACGTGGAGACCCGCAGGGAGCTGTGGAACTTGCTGCTGGTGGGTTCATGCTATTGTTGCTTTAACTTTGACAATATAACTTTACCAAAACAAGTAATAAAATACGCATTATTAAGGATGGGACCGCATGACAAGCACCAACTTTCGAATACAAAACAATTTAAACAACCTGCTCTGCCGGTATCGTATTGGGGTCTGTATTCTAGGCCGCGCAAAAATTAATACCAATAATACCGCTTGCAGTCGTTACGCGGGTCGCGGACTGTCCTGATCAGCACGCACTTCATGGAGGAGGCGGATGCGCTGGGCGACCGCGTGGCCGCCCTGCACGAGGGCCAGCTGCGGTGCCACGCCACCACCATGCACCTCAAGAGGACCCTGGGTCAGTCGCTTCTACAATTTGCAGATTTTGCACTCGGTCAAGAGGGAATATCCGTTCACAAAAGACTGTCTTAGCAGTGACTAGCTTTCCCCCGCGGCTTCGCCCGCTGACTTCCAAAATCCTTCAAGTAAGTTCCAGTTTATAAATTTACAAAAATCCTCTCTTAGTGCTCCCCTACACTCCTCAACCGGCTTCAACCGGTTTCTCATTTTTGGATCGGTATCGATTTGGAAAAACATCGATGTGTAATTTTCTCGTATTATTTCAATAACACATCACAATTACGCCGCCAGGCACTGGCTACCGCCTCTCGTTCACGACGATCGGCGCGCCGAAGGAGGGCGCGATAACGTCGCTGGTGCGCGCGCACGTGCCGGACGCGGCGGTGCGGGCGGGCGGGCCGCGCGCGCTCGCGTACACGCTGCCCGCGGCGCGCCACGACCGCTTCCCGGCGCTGTTCGCCGCGCTCGAGGCCGCGCGCCCCGACCTCGGCATCGACACCATCGGCGTCGGCGTCTCCACCATCGAGGAGGTGTTCTTAAAGTTAGTGGCGCTCATCGTCGACGCAGCCCATAGCTGTCCCACTGCTGGGCACGCGAGTCCCACTCACAATGTGAGGGGTACAGGCCCTAGTCCACCATGCAGGCCAAGGGCGGATTGGCGGACTACACACACCTTTGACAACATTATGCAGAACTCTTAAAAAACCGAAGCAAGTGATAATTAAATTCTAATACACAAATATTTTTCTGACACCACTCGGCTATCAATGCTTGTTGTGTTTACAACAATAAAAATCAAACGTTACACCCTCATTGCCCCACACTAGGATTACCTGTGTCGTGGTGCCATGAATAACGCACAAGACAAGAAGAATACACCTTGAACCGAGAACTAAAATATAAACTCACCATTCAAATTTCCGCCTCGCTGGGAATCGAACCATTGTGCCACTATTTTAAAAGTTACTTTAATAATAATTTATTTATATGTGTGATATATTTGAAATTATTTTTTCTTCAGGTTATGTAGCGACTCGGGCATGAGGTTCACCGAGGATGAACTAGACGCGTCAGGAGAAGGTGTGTGCCGTTATTAGATTCAAACGCATATTATAGTGTCGCAGTGTTGCAGTGTCGATTCGTACGCGATCGCTGACGGATGTGCACACTGCGTTTATGAATATATCTACTCTATATTCGCGATTTGCGCGCGTCACCGCGCTGCACGTAAAATGGCTATGAGTTCCGACCAACTCATAGCCAACGAGGTGTTGGCGTTCCTACAGCACGCCATCGACACCATGGATGAAGTTAGTATCATCCAGATCTGCAGGACTAACTTCAACTGTGAGGAGATCGGCCAGGCCAAGACGCTCCTGTTTGAGTCGCTCGGACAGATCGACCGAATGCCGTCTCGCAGGAGGGACGAAAAGGGAGAAAAAGCACTACAGGACGTCATCAATCTTCTGAAGGTGACTGATCCCGATGATGTGCCGACTTTCGTGGCGAGGAACCTCAACAAGTTGCCGCCCGTCACGTTCGACCATGTCGATGTCACCAGGCTGCTGAAGGACATAACAACCCTCAAGGCAAGCATGGCGGAAGTGGTGTTGAAGCTGGAGGCCTCCCAAAACACCATCGATGAGCTACGGGCTGAAGTAGCGATGTTGCGCAAGACTTCAGCAGAAAGTAGGTCACCGGAGGTCAACAACATCAACATGCGTCGCGGGGCATGCAATTGTTCGTCGGCGAGTTTTGCGTCAGCGAAACTTGACTCGTCACCGGCTGCCATCCCTGCAACCGTAAGCGGTGACATATGTGTCGCCCGTCCCCCACCTCCCCCCGCCGAGGTGTCGCCCGTTGTCGTCACGTCTTCGCCTCGACGTGATTACGCTGCAGCTGCCGGCCGCCAGCAACCTGAGAAGCGGACCAAGACGAGGACTGAGAGGGAAAGCGGGAACTCCCGCATCGAGCCCCCTCGTAGTGTCGTGTCAGGCGGTCAACAGGACAAAGACGGTTTCATAAAAGTGGAGCGAAAGAAGAGGAAACCTCTTTGTCGGAACCAATGTGGCACAGCACTGACCGGAGCGAACCATTTGTTGCGTCCCGCCACACCAGTGACCAACATCTATGTCTCCCGTCTTCACTACACCACGAAGGCCTCCGACGTCGTGGAGTATTTGGAGGTGAAGACGAAGCTCCGGGTGTATGTTGAGAAGTTGGAGTCGCGTAACCCGGTGAACTTCACTTCGTTCGTGGTACGCGCACCGACTCAACGCCTGGAGACTTTCCTAAAGGAGGAGCTGTGGCCGAAAGGGGTCGTGTTTCGGAAGTTCCGTGGACGTCGACCACCCCCACCGGTCACCGGACCCGCGCTTCACGTCGCCGCGAAAACGTGACACGTAGTTATAAGTTTTTATATTGTTATATGTATGTTAGTCTGTAAGGTATTTATGATATGGACCTCTGTACATACATAATACATGTAATTGTACATGTATTTGTATGTATATTGTCTGAAATAAAGATTTATTATTATTATTATTATTATTATTATAGCATTAATATAAAGAATAAAAATTTTGTTTGTAAATATAATAATAACTAAAATTGGTCACACAGTGTTATAAACTCAGGGCACTTTAATATTCGTAGTGAATTTCTATTTCTCTTTTTCAATAATATCAACAGTGTGAATTTAGTAGTTTATTAATTATAGCCATTCTACGGAAAAGCGTGGCATAAAAGCCCGTTTAGGTCACAGAGTGCTACAAAAAATAATATATCTATTTTTTAAAAGAGAATTATTATTGAAAATGTTAAAATGATTTATGAAACGATTCGTGTATAATAAATGTATATGTTGTAAGCAGAGCCGACGTTCAACACGGTGCACGGCGTTCGGCTGTACCTCAACCAGATGGCGGTGTTGTTCCGGCGCCAGCTGCGGTTCATAACGAGCAAGGCCATCTCCTACAGCATCATGGTTAGTCACATGCCTGGTATCACGTTCCTGTCAAACCCCCAAATTTATTTGGGATCGGCGTAATATGTTCTTTTCTCCCATTCTTCCCTATGTGCTACAAGTGAAAAGTCCAAATATTGATGATTTGCTTTGCTTACGTAATCCACCATCTTGCCGATGCTTCCTATCTCATTTTCGTTTCCGTTTCATTTCAATTGCGCGCCATTTCCGTTTCATCGAATTCCAAATCACAACGACACTGTAGAAGTTTTCACTTCAAAAAATAAAAAAATGCCATCGGTTCCAGTTCTGGGTCCTCCCATTCCTGGTGGCGCTGGTGATCACGGTGGTGAGCAACGACGCGGCGCCGGCGGCGGGCGGCGAGGGCGCGCTGGCGCTGTCCCCCGCGGTGTACCCGCCGCCCGCGCGGGTGCTCCACCACGTGCCCGACGAGGCGGCGCTGCGCCGCGTCGCCGACGGATACCCGCACGTCGCCTTCGAGAGGGCTGACGACCTGTACAATAGTGAGTATTAACCTGTTGTGATGTTTATACGACATGGTATTAAGTAATTTAAGTAAGTGCGCTCAACATTTCAAGGATTTCATCGCCACTTACGATCAGGTGGGATTGTTGTCAAGCACTACCTTATAAGAAGTAAAAAAAAATAATGGCCCACTACTGAGCACTAGTATCTTCTCATACCTGAGGAGGCCTTCTCCACCACGCTGCTCCAGTGCGGATTGCGTTATGCCGCCCGAAGGCCTCCGATATAACTTAACGAGTCTTACGATAACAACCGGGACCGACAGCTTAACAAGATTTTTTTGCCACTAGCGGTCACACATCCAACTACGGACCGCGTCCATTCTCGATTACAATAAAAATATATAACAGAACTACATAATTATGTCTGAAAGGTTCGCTAGTAGTGTATATTTAGCTGTAAAAATAAATATTTCACTTGTTTACGTTTATTTACCGGTTGCGTAAGTAATGTGTGTTTGTCCTGGCAGCCATCTTGGATATCGGCCGACGAGACATCAAGGAATACGCGCAGTACTTGGCCGCGATAGAAATCAACGACACGGATGCTAGGGTAAGGTGCGAAGGCGTCCACAGGCGCGCGCAACTTCCTTCCCTCGCTTAAAATACAAGCTAGTCTATTTTCCGAAACGTGCTAAAAGACGAATAAGAATAACTTCAATATTAAAACCCACACGTGAATCATTAAGTGCTGCAAATAGCACGTACATTGGCCATATTGGGGCGACTTACAATACTAACCGCAGTCCCAAGCCGGCAGACCAGCGTGTCGTAAGCGAAGCCGCCCCCGCTTGGTAGAAAGGATGAAGGCTGGCCAGTTGCCAACGATTGGCTGTGTGCCGGTTGGCAGTTTGAGAGCCAGTACTCTCTTCTTTCTGGCTTGGCATCGCTAAAATCATGCCTCTGGTGTTACCGATGTCGTTGACCGATGTAGACCACGTAATGGCAGTGACATTTATTTTGAGAACAAACACGCATAAATATCAGCGCCGGCCTGGCATCAAACCCGATTCACATTCAACTACCGACTGATCTACGGGGTTATCAATAGATGTATAGTGCGGCCGGCGGTTCTAGGCCGCTCTGAACTTTGTTCGGATCGCTGCGCAGAAGTCAATTTTAGGGTACCGAAATAGTGGCAAGACGCGCGGGGTGCCACTTTGAGCATTGTTTGTTTCAGTCACACGCTCAGTGTTCGTGTTGCTATCTCTCTCTAAAGTACAGTAGCTGCGCACTATATCCGAAAGCCTAACTTCAGAGCGGCCTAGAACCGCCGGCCGTACTATACATAATATGTATGATATCGTGGTCGTTGATCGTCTCCAACAGGTGTTATACTCGACCGT
Organism: Ochlodes sylvanus; assembly: GCA_905404295.2. Classification (NCBI taxonomy): domain Eukaryota; kingdom Metazoa; phylum Arthropoda; class Insecta; order Lepidoptera; family Hesperiidae; genus Ochlodes; species Ochlodes sylvanus. Next base: position 7,699,372 of record FR990142.1, on the reverse strand, counting down.
GCACCGGCACACGGCGCCGGTCGCGCTGAGCGTGCTGTCGCGCGTGCTGGCCGCGCAGAGCGTGCCGTGGGGCGGCGCGGACACCATCGCCGCCGCCAACCACCCGCTGGAGGCCGAGGGCGAAGCGCCCGTCAGCGTCCACCAGCCGAAGAGCGCCGTCGGCTGCGTGCTCTGGACCACCAGCGTTGTTTTCTGTGAGTTTTTTTTTCTGTCTAAGAAAAAGACACCCTCTCGGGAAGGAGGCGGTGAATGCTCATAGCATACCAACACAGCCGTCTGTATTGGTTATGTGGGACTCTTACCCACTAAACACCGCCTTGGGGATGACTTTGGCCCTGTGGCCTCTAAGCCTTCATCGGATGCGACAGTCCAAAGATTACATTGTTCATAGAGCTTTTGCGTAGGGAAGGAGTAAGGAAGAATTGAAGTTATGTACATACTATCGTTGAACACGCTCGATGATGTGCATAAATGTCTTAGTACTGATGTGTTGTTTGAAACCATTCGCCTGTTATTAGGAGTCTAGTTGTGGAGGAGGGTGTTGGAGTAGTAGGCATGTTTTGTCAGTACATAGTCGGGCTTTTGAACTTAGTTTGTTTAATAAAACAACGTAGACAAGCAGACAAAAATATTTTAATTTCACGTTACAGGCCGCATGTGACCTGCGGATTGTATATCTACAGCCCGTGACGAACGTTTTAAATCCACTGTGTAATACCTACATAATTGTATAACTAGCTTACCCGGCAAACTTCGTACCGTCTTAGAATTTATATGTTTGTGGCTGGAGCCGGTTACACTTGATTTACAGCCGACCATATTAGCTGTCCTTAAGGGTAGCAACACATCTGTGACCGAAGTAGAACGAGACCTAACTGCTAATAATTTGTACATTGTGGACTAGTCAATAAAGTTTAATTTGCTATGCACCAGGAGGGGAGCGCGCAGTCGCCGCGTATAATCAATCATGCGTGTCATATAAACGCGCCCTTAGTGTACAAAGATACACACACCTTACGACTACCGAGTCTACCGACTACCTACAATACAATAACACTTTAGTGTACACCAATGTGATACTTTCGTATGCTTGCTATTATTTACATCTTACTCTTGTTTTTATATTCCTCCAGCGGCCTACGTGGCCGGATATTTAACATGAGTTACTTAATTTCATTGCGTTTTATTCGTTCGTTTGTATTATGAATGTAACCTAACTCATTACATTGCAGCTTATCACTGTTCTTAGAAACGAACAATGAGCGTCTTTCAAATGTTCTGTACGGAGAGGGTAATCTAAATTATCTTTGTTTATACATTATGCTATAGATGTAAGGCCGGTTTAAACTAAGTACCAAATTAAAACGAATAATGACGTCAGGTGAGCCAAAATTTCCCATAATGTAATGTAAAACACAGTTCTTCTATTTTTGTGGGCGAGTTTTGAACCGTTTAAACAGTTTATTTGGGGTTTAAAACGGCAACATTGAAGAATTTACCGCAGCAACCAGCGTTATAACGCTGGTTGCTGCGGTATATTGTAGGTACTTTGTTTCGTTGTTGTTTTCTATAGTTGTTTTCATACGTTGTTTTCTATAGAAAACAGCAACAAAGTACCTACAATATGTCGTAAAGAAGTTTCACTTTGTGCGTGTATGTTGTGTAATAGGCGCACCCTTGTTTCGCAGTAAGTTCCAATTAGTAATGCCGGCTACTTTGTTCCAGTGACGTTGGCAACGATGACAGAATCCCTGTCTATAACAATCAAGGAGCGTATATCTGGCACTCGTCGTATCTACATAATGGCGGGGTGTCCGCCGGAGGTGTTCTGGCTCACGAGCATCGTGGCCCACGCGGTCATGTATGGGGCGCCGCTAGTGGCCGCCCCGCTGCTGGCCGCCGCCGTCAAGGACAGGGACTACACCCTGTTGCAGCCCGAGTTTTTGGGTGAGAAGCTTCTTATTTTTTATGGAGTTAAGGTTATGGGGTCTTCCGCTCAACTACGCAGCCCACCACCCCCCAAAAGGCATTAGTTCACCCAAGTTCATGCCCGGGTAAAAAGGAAACCATTTAGACCCGCAGACCCCTTCACTACGTAACGCAGAGATCGCATGAACGAACGGCGGCCCGGCTGTGTGTTTGTCCTTAATCATCCAACTAGTGACTGTATATAATATTGTTAGGGTCTATAATTGATTGGCTTTTTTCAACAATGACGCTTAGCAGCTATTCCAAAAAACAATGAATAATGGGAAAGGTTGGCCGTGGTATTTAGAACTACACTTGAACCTATCAATCTACAGTTACGGAATCCACTTGAATTCTATTGCAGAGAGACTACAAAAAATAAGGATTGGGAAAAAGTTTGGTCTTGGATATTCGAACGGCACTTGAGCCCACTGGGGCGCCAGGATTATAAAAAAATAATCAATAAATAATCTACAAGGTTTGTCGACCGAAGCCGAGCTTATCTTATTTTAGTAAACGAGTGCGAACATTTACGATTTTTTGAATAATAAATTGAGTCGTGGATGGCATGTACAACACACAAAGACCAAAACACGTGCCCAGATTAAGAACGGAGATTTAAAGTCATATTTCAAATTTCCGCCTCGCTGGGAATTGACCCCAGGTCTCTTCGAACTGCAGTCCGGCATGGTCACCAATGTCGCCATGGGGCCACTAAGTCAACTAAACAACAAAAATCATAAAGTTTGTTTCAGAAATGTAATTCTCCTTACTTATTATTATTATTATTTACTTACATATTGCTATTATCTTGGTAGTTTTGTGTGTGTACTGAATAAACAAATGTATTATATGTATTATGATTATGTAACACGCGCAGGCACGATGGCACTGGTGCTGATGCTGGGCGTGCTGGCGTACCTGCCGCTGGGCTACCTGCTGTCCTTCCGCTTCGGCGAGCGGGCCACCTCCATGCTGCTGTTCGTCATCATCTTCACCTTTGGTAATAAATCTGGACCTGGAATGGTGGATACCATTATCTACCGCTTCGAACCACATGTATTGTGTAATGTGATGTCCGTTCCGTCGGCAGGTCTGATCACGCCGGCGATGAAGACGGCGACGGAGACGTTCGACGGGCGCGGGCCGGCGACGGCGCGCGACCTCGTGCTGCGCGCGCTCAGCGTCACCGTCCCGCCGCACGCGCTGACGGTGGCGGGCGCGCGCGCGGCGCTCGTCGCGCGACTCAACGCCTTCTGCCTACTCAATAGAGATCAATGTCCGGCGCTCAACGTCGCTGAGTCGGGCTTCGACGCTGCTAAATGCTGCGGTAACTAAAACGTTAATATGCTTAAAGGGAACAATAGCTCGCCTTTTCTGCTCATCAAAAGAATGATTGCAATTAAAGAGTTACAGATTTAGATTACAGAGATTAAATTGAATAGACCGCTGTCTATTAAATTGACCACTGTTTTTGGGAATTACTTTTTTTTGTGGAAACACTGGCGTGTTTGTTTTACATAATACGGAACTGGCTTTTAACTCAACTTTAACGCATACATATAACAAAACAAATAAATACAAATAGGGTGACTGTTTTGCCCCAGGTCCCACTTACACACAGGTTACACTTTGAGACTAAAATTTATGGTGTAGAGTATGAAGCGGTAAGTGGTTATCGCAGCATGTATGTTTAGGGGCAGAATAATTGATGGGTATAAAAAAGCAAAGGTGCTTCAGAACGAAACACTTAAGTTGAGCAATTTGCAATTACTTTCAATTAGGATCGAAGCTGTTCTGCAAGTGAACGCTATTACAGCGCATTGTACGTAGGATTCAGGGGGGTTTGCACCTGAGCGTTTACGATATAATATTGCTGCTTACGAGACGTACAATATGGTATGCCCAGTTTTAAAAGGTGGACTTAAGCGGTTTTGCTTTCATACTCCTCAATTGTTGACCTCGCGTGGCGAGCCTGCCAATGTGCCATCTGGTTCACTTTTATTCCGATCGCAATCTCGCTCATCCTCACAAATTGTAATGTAATATTATGTAACATTGTAATTTTCCAGCGAATCAGAATCCTAGCGAGTACTTCTCGACGGCAGACTCCTCGCCGCTGTGGCCCATGATATATCTCGTAGTGCAGGCGGCTTGCCTCATGGTGAGTTAACACTACGATCAATTAACTACTACTATTTTACTATGATACGAGGTAGTCATGACGTACATACATATATATTTGGTAACATTATTTGTACGTACGAGATTACTCTTCAATGGGGAGTAGAGATCCGTAGTCAGTAATGTGCCATTAGTGGGTGTTTTTGCCCCATTTGGGTGGAAGCCAATGTGCGCAGGCCTTATTGAGAATATTTTTTTTGCCTTGTACACACAACGGAACATAAACATTAACAGACATTAAACGGTAAAGTAGTGCTTAAGGGGCGTTCCACTAAGCGATCAAAACGTTCGAAACATTTAAAACGTTCCTTTTTCTATGGGAAAAGAGTCGTTTTGAGTGTTGTGATCTGTTAGTGAAATGTTAATAACCAATGTCATGTTAGTATATTGTTTCACGTGGGGTCTCCAGATAGTGGTGTTGGTGGCGGAGCGCGGGTACTTCGGTCTGTTGTGGGACCGAGCGTGGAACGTGTCGTACGCGCCGCGCGGCGACGACGCGGCCGACGTGGACGCGGCGGCGCGCGCCGAGCGGGCGTACGTCAGCAAGGCCGTCACCCTGCGTACGACGCTTTCCATACTAGTTGACACGCGATGGGACACCTGTCCCTTGGTACCCGGGCTCGAGGAAATGTTATCTCCTAAAACATTAATGAATTCTATAATATATTAATTTATAATTATATAGATTCTATATAATTACAAAACTGCATAAAAATATAAAACTCTATACATACATACATATATGAAACTACTGAACGCAAGGGGTTGAACGCAACGATTCGTTGGGGAGTGTAGGGGAACACTAAGAGAGAATTTTTGGAAATAGCCATCGGGGATAAAAAAGGATATAAACTGATTTTTTGGAAATTGGCAGGCGTAGCCGCGGACGAATGCTCGTAGTACATAATTTTTATGTATCATCAATAGTTTTCTGAGTGCACGGCAGATAAATAAATTTTATGGGCAAAATTTTTCTATTTTGGGTAACATTATCGCAATTTTGAAGCTGAAACAATGGCATGGTATCTCTTTTGAAAAGTGTTGTAAAACCAATTTCGGTCAGCTTGAGCATATTATATTAGTTTTTAGAATATTTTTCATGTACAGATTTCGACCAGTTACTATGTTATGATAAATTAGAAATTTGTTTTTTGTATTCCAATTCTGGACATTGCAGCGGACAAGCAGATCCAGGAGGTGATGCTAGTGGACGACATCCACAAGAACTACCCCGCCCTGTTCGGCAAGGGGTGCAACGCCGTCAGGGGAGTCAGCTTCTCCGTCAAGAAGGGTGAGTTGTATAAATAAACACTAACCTAACCGATCTTGCTTTATTTAAAACTAGCTGTGCCCGCGACTTCGTCCGCGTGGAATTTAACAAAAAAGATACTGATCTAAAATAAAAGTAGCCTAAGATACTCCTTATTACATTAGCTATCTGCCAGTGAGAGTCTCGTCAAAATAGGTCCGGCCATTGCAGAGATTAGCCGGAACAAACAGACAGACAGATAAGAATTGTAAAAAATGTTATTTTGGTATGTGTACCGTGTATACACTATACATCCATATGCATTAGAAAAAAGCTGTTATTTTAATATTACAAACAGACACTCCAATTTAATTATTGGTACAGATTCACTGTTCACAGTTATTTGCATTTTTGTTAACTTGTAAGGTAGTTCATAGAAAAATAAAGTTCCTATTAATACCTTCAATTTTCATCTGCTTATCTACACACGCATGACAGTATCCAATTAGTAAAAGTCTCGTTCTAATTCGGTCACAGATGCTACCCTTGAAGACTGAGATGGTCGCCTCTAAATAAGTGTAACCGATTCTCAGGCGAGTGCTTCGGTCTGCTGGGTGTGAACGGCGCGGGCAAGTCCACCACCTTCAAGATGCTGACCACCGACGAGCCGGTGACGCTCGGCCAGATCTACGCCAACGGGCACCGCCTCAACTACCGCACTTCCACCAATAACGTGAGATTTCTTTAGGACTTATGATTTCTCCATCTATTAATTTTATTTTCCACTCTAGTATTAGTTGTATGTGAATCTATTACTGTTTCGGAAAGCAAAGAGATACATAACCTATGCCTAGGTGATCGTGCCTGAGGAGCAGCCGTGCTCTGTTCGGCGTCGTAGATTTGCAAGCGTTGTAGAAAACTTCCACGGCGCGATTTAGGTTACGGGATTCACTTGACGATCCTGCGTGTTACTGACGTACAATGTCGCCACTAGTGTTTTACTTAGAAGAAACTAACATAATTAGACACAACAAGATGCGTACAGCTCGTTCTTGCGTTCGCAAGCTGTACGTACTCTACGTTCTATCCGTGTTGCAGTACATGAGGTCGTTCGGGTACTGCCCACAATTCTCCGGGCTGGACTCGTTCCTGTCGGGCGTGGAGAACCTTCGCGTGATCCTCACCATGCGCGGCCTCGCGCCGCAGGACGTCCAGCGAGAGGCCACCGCCTGGATCGAAGTCGTCGGTATGTAGATTATCCTACTACACTATAATCATTGATATTATAAGTAAAAAAGAAGTAGATATGTCATTAACGTGCGAAAAGTGGGCCAAGAAAAACTTTGCTAATTGTCCTACTTTTCATATAGCCATCTCTTTCCGTCTTATGCGTTTCATAGTTATGTGTCACATCTAACTATGACGTGCAACGGAATCTTTGCTGCGAACGGCAAAAAACGTAAGGCAGCGGGGCGGTGTCTAATCAACTTGGTAGATGATGAAGAAGAAACTTTCATTCCCTCATGATTCTCCACAACGTGATGACTTAAAATAAGGCTTATGCATGTAGACAGATATACTTTGTTTGATGGAAAAGAGGCGCATTCAATATGTGGCGCAGTGCTAATGCACCACAGGCTCTGATATTCCAGTTCGCCCGTCAGTCGTGCGACAACGTGCAAACTATTATTACCTACTAGTACTACCGTACTAACTACTAGCCGTTTATTAACAAATTTTGTTACGTTTATGCCTTCTGCAACTTCGAATGTAGTGCAGTTGAATCTATAAATGACTATTACATAAAGCTTATAAATCGAATTTCAACACTTAAACAATGAAACAACTTGTCGTGTTGCACCAGGGTTGCAGAAGTACGGCGCGCGGCGCGTGCGCGGCTACTCGGGCGGGTGCGCGCGGCGGCTGGGCGCGGGCGCGGCGCTGGCGGGCGGCGCGCGCGTGGCGCTGCTGGACGAGCCCAGCGCGGGCGTGGACGTGGCCGCGCGCCGCCGCGTGTGGGCCGCCGTGCGCCGCGCCCAGCGCTCGCGCCGCTCGCTCGTCGTCAGCTCGCACAGGTGCGTGCGCGCGCCGACCGCAACCGCCGGGGTGTTGCTTTCGATATTATATATTTTGAAATCGGTAGTAATTTATAAAATATGTACGTGGGCGTGAACGTTAATGTGTTTATTAGAATTATATTTTTTAAGCCAATCAAAACTCCGAACTTCAAAATAAAATCAAATCTATTGTCCAGTTCGCACGTCTATGTTCGTAGACCTATTCGTAGACGCAAATTTTTTAGTCGTAATAATTTGTATGTAGTTATATCGCCGTAACAACCCTTATCATAATACAACAAAAAATCAAAATTACACAGGTACGTTAGCCTGAAAACTTAGAAAAGAGTTTTTAAAAACCAATTTCGAATAAAATATAATTTGGTATCGCACATGAATATAACACATGTCACCCGGGCAGCATGGAGGAGATGGAGGCGCTGTGCGGGCGCATCGCGATCATGTCCCGCGGGCGCGTGCGCGCGCTGGGCGGGGCGGCCGCGCTGCGCGCCGCGCACGCCGCCGGGCACGCCGTGCTCGTCAAGCTGCGCGCGCAGCGGCTCGGCGACGGTAAAGCTTCATTTTTTTATAGTTAATTATAGTTGTTACTGCATCTAGAGAAAATGGATAGATATACCATCGAAAATGGCCGTACATAACGTCTATATCAGTGCCGATTTGCATAAATAATATTTTTTGTATACATATTTTGATAACACTATTGAAGACCATAGCAAAGTTAAATCGTAGAGATTCAGCTAACTCCATAATAATTAAGAAGGGATAACGTGTGTGAATATTGTTAAAAGCCTACGCCGTTAAATAGACCGAAGTATTTCAGATTTTTAATCTTGAAACAAAGCCGATACCAATTTTGCAACGCGTAACGATAACAGAACGGTAGTGATGTTTCAGTATCGATTTCAAATTCATACGAAAGTTGTTTAATTTTTTTATCTGTTGTCCAGTGACGGACTCGGCGAATGGCCTCCAGGTGCAGGAGCTGAAGTCCGCCTTCCACCAGGCGTTCGACTGCACGCTCAAGGACGAACACACGGTACGTTTAAAACGTTCAGTCACATTCAAAATCGTTCATTCATTATAGGTATCACTGATGCACTTATACATGTATTTTTTTTTATTCTACCCCCACCATTACCATTGGACGTACCACTTTTAGGGCTAAAAGCGCGGATACGTTTCATGTACAATATCAGGGCTCGTCAGCTCGTTTGTGCCTTAGGAGGACTAGAGGATACTCCACTAAGCTGCTCCAGTGTGGATTGGTGGAGGGGTTAGTGTCCAGACCCAAGTGTCGGAATTTTTTAACTTCACTGTTGGGCACAGACCTTCGCTAATGGTACTGTAACCGGTTGAAATCCCTTTCACTTGTTCCAGACGATGCTCCACTACCACATTAACGAGGCAATGAGCTACAGCAACCTGTTCGGCGCGCTGGAGGCCCTGCGCCGGGACTTCCCCGAGCTGGTGGAGGACTACTCCGTCACGGAGACCACGCTCGAGGAGGTGTTCCTGGCCTTCGCCAAGGAGGCCCAGGCCGCCGTCTAGTTGGTGACCACCGGAGACCACGGCTGTCAAAGACGGTATGTCACGGTATGACGGTGGAATGTGGAGTTCACAGGGTCACGATGATGTTGGTTTAGCTTGATGGTAGGCAATGGGCTCGGCTGCTTGGTTACATAGTGTTCGCGTTATACGCTTTATAAATGGCTAGATGATTCGTCTCAGCCCCGCAGCTTGGTAAATTAACCGGCACTCGTGACCATCCAAAATAGATGGTAACTTACCGTCACCATCATCTTTATAGTTGATAACTTCTTTATTTTAGCACTGAATGATTCGTGAGGGTTTGCAAATATTCAACGTGTATACCGCTTACCACACGTATTAATTCATTCTGAAAACATGAGGTCTTTTCTCAACTCTTTATTATTACTAACTTGTTATTATCCAATATTCCATCGTACACTCGATGCTGACGTACACATCGTGTGCGTCATTGGCTTCGATACGATTATCGCAATGAAAGATGAACTTTGATTACTATTGTTTCGGGGGATCGCGGCGGGGGACACGTTCCCGGGCCGTCCGGGAGGTGTGAGCTAGCGTGTGTTTATTTATTTTTGTTTGAAATTATTATAGTTAATATATTAAATTTTACTAACATAATTTCATTGTATTGCGTGAAATTTCATTTAAAACCACCTTTGTAATAGGGCGTTTTAACTTACGTGACTCCAGTTATAGATCTGTTCTGATATCAAGTGCTATAAAATAGTTTTGGAGTGATCATTCACGTATATATTATTTTATGTAACGTTCTTAGTTTGAATATTAAAAGATGAAATATAAATGTGTTTATCGAATGTGACGTGGGTTTATGACGTCAGCGTAATATTGTTGTTTGGTGTGTACGAATACAAGTCAAGACCCACGAAAGCTTTTAAATAATAGTATAAATGTAGCGATATAATGGTAATGAAAAAACTATAAGACAAGTTCAAATAGCTCTACAGAAGCTAAGCGATCCAAATACTCGTATATGGACTGCCAAAGACCAAATATATACCTAAGTGTTTACATTCCTGTCAATTATACGTCCGTTATTTGCGATTGGTACTCCCATATACAATTAGGGAAATAAAATAGATGTGTCTCTATTCTGTCCTAAAAGTATTACGTGATGTCTATGAATATTGTAATGGTTTATCGTAAATTGGCGCCATAATTTTTGCATCTCTTTATATTTTATGTTTACCACGAAGTGATCGTTTAATTTTAATCAAAGCACAATGTTCAAGAGGATCGTATCGCATAAAAAATGCGCCATGACGCTTAATGACGTCAATATACAAATATATATAGAAATAAAACAAATGGTTGCTGAAATAATATATTGTAGAATTAGATTAAGGCTCTATTTATAGACTTATATTATTATGATACTTCGTAATTCGTAATTCATTCGTTCATTCGTAACGATATCATACTGAAGCTATATGAGGATGTGTTACCGTAAGGGCGCCCGCGCGATATTAACGGAGCAAAAGTTTGGACGTAATTATGCTGGCTTGAATGAATGGCTGAAGAATTTCTGGAACGGCGAAAGGACAACTAAATTATCGTTTACGTATATGAATCTGGCTTGTTGGAAGCGTGGATGTAGGTCATTGTAGATACCTCAGATAGACGACTACTAAATACAATATCTCGTACAAATTTGATGTCAAAACCTGACCGTTGGACGGAGTTGCTTTTGTTTAATTATGTAGCTGGAAAATAACATTCTATAAAAAAAATTACAAAATGAGTAGCTAATGATGTTGTCACAATAAATTCCAAAATTTTTAGCGCTCGCTGATAATCCGAAAACAATGTAAGATTTTGAACCAACGTCTATATTCAATTGTGAACCGTATTGATTTCCAATAAAATTGCAAATTTTTGAAGTCCATACTTGTGTAAGATTACATGTAGTCCACGCAAAGCAGAGATAACGAATTTGGTATGTTTACTCGTTAACTAGTAATAGGTCGGAAGTACTTAGTGTTCCGATGTATACCTTAAAGGGTATGGATCAAAGAAAGCACGAATTGCATTGAATTGTGATATATATTGTAGAGTTGCTTGCTCACTATTGAAAATGCTGCTTTAAATGTAATACCTATTTATATGTTTATAATATGCTTTAAATATGATATTTTGGTCGATTTTAAGATAAATCCTGCCGATTTATGTTTGATATTGTATACGGTATGTAGTGCGTTGTAACTTGTAACGATTCCTTCGGTGGGATATTCCGATCAATGATAATTTCAGACGTAAGCGTTAGTAGATTACAGGCGCAGTCTAGTAAGACGCGGTCAAGAACCTTGTATACCTCCCTGGATAATAAAAGTATACTAGTATTCTCAATATTCCTCCCACGTAAGGAGTAAATAAATATTCCTATATAAGGAGTAAAAAATCCTTAAATTTAATTTATCCGATCCGACCTCCCACAGTCTGAATTGCCTGAATGCACTAATACGAATTTTTCAAGAGTCAAATGCCTTGGATCAAATTAAATTAATAAGGCGATTTAAAAACTTTAACTTAATATTTACAAATATGAAATTAATATTTAAAAACAATTATTTTTCTTGTCATCAATATTAAATCACGATATAACTGCAAAACTGTAATAAGCAGTAGATTTTTATAATAACGATTATTTTCATTTATTACTTTAACACGTTCGCTGCGGCAATCGTAATATTCTATGAAAAAAAACACGATGGATAGTTGCTCCGCAGCGAACGTGTTAAATAGGCCCAGTTTCTTACAATAAAAAACACAATCTCACCTCTGTTAAGAGAATTATGTCCAATATGATAATGAATTTTACTGAGATTCTATTCACATTCTAGATTGTATTTTAATCGAAACCCCATTGAATTTCCACTTTACTTAATTCTTACATTCTGAATTGACTCACTTGAGCTATACTTATTGAATGCAATGATTGGGGCGGATTATTTAACTGAGTGTAAGCTGTGTAAGACGTATTATTAATGACATGACAAGGTTTTTATTCGTTTGGTTTTTTGTACATTCCCAATATATTCTGATTAATTCGATTTAACTATTTAATGTTAGCACCATCACATGGTTTTCGATATATTTTAGGTTTTACTGCGTGTTATGTATAAGTATTGACACCAAAGTATTACGTAGCTGTATTCTCATATCTTTTTCATGTCTATGATGTCACGAAATTGTAATATTCTGAAAATTCTGTGTAGATCCTCAACAGCTATTAATGACAGACAATATTTGTGAAGGTCTGATAAGTCAGTCGTAAAAATATTCTTGATATATATTGCAAAATTTTTGGATGTTATCATTTTATTAATCTATTGCTAAAATGTATACAATATAGAAGCTCCGATACACTCTCGGTACTTATTCTAATTTTATAATTTCCTACTGTAAGACTGTATATGGCTCGATGTCTAATATTTTAGAGTATAATAAATATATATTAATGTCACATGGTATTTTATTTCATAAATGAAAAACTTGTATGTATCCTGGTCATTTTTTCCACACAGTATAACGAAAATTTCAATCAAGATAGTATATAAATAAAACATTAGATACAGTGTATTACTTCATTTATTAGGGTCACATTACAATTAATCATCTGAGGGATTCTTCATTCAGATTTAGCTACACTTTTAATGGAATGTTGCTTCAACACGCTGAACTTGAAACAATCAATAAATAATGAACTGAAACTTTCAAAATCTCTTATGTACTATTTCTATCTTTCTAAACTAGGTTTTGTAATGCTATACAAATAGCAACTTATGCTAAGGAGGCAACATCATGCAAAGGACAAAGTAAAATTATCATTTTATCTTATAATTCTAAAACTTTGGTATATAAATAGTAAACATACATGTACATTATATTATTTGCTTTTTTGCACATTATATTTTCATTGAATTCCACTTATGTGTTGGTATGACCTCATTGGTTGACTGGTAGACAGATGATAAACATATCATTTAATATATGCAAGTCATGCAACTGTAGCAAAGCCAACTAACAAGATAAGTAATGTAAAAAAATCATTAGCAATTTCTTCAGAATCATCTACAACCTGTACCTAAAATTCTCAATAAATATGACAAATAATGTTTCCTGGGATACTAATGAAATGGAAGAAACACACCAATTTTTATCTCATCTTGTTGGCTTTACTTTAATTATACTAGAGAGCTGTCAATTGATTACATCTTTATTCTTTGGGTATTATAATATACCGGAAAGCGATCTTGCCGTATCTCGAAAAAATGCGAATATGAGTTATATATTCATTGGAATCAGAAAAAAATAGTAGAATGATTGCATTAATTGCAAAAAGGAAATTTTCGTGTATAATTCAATTGCTACAAAAATGATATCTCCAAATCTTCTAGTTTAAAAGGGTCAAATTTTTGAAATAGTTTTCAGACTGGGGTTAAGTTGCATTTATTCAAGATACAACAAGATCGCTTTCCGGTCCGGTTTGATATATACATTTGTTATAAATTCATCAGTTTCTGTTAATATAAAAGATTTGTATTCTATGGCACTTTTCACGTCAACTGTTTTGAATTTGATACTGAACATTAATTGGTAGGGACAAGGTCGTCATTAAAAAAAGATTATATTGAACAGCTATATTTTAAGATACAAGCCCAGCAAGACATAAGTTGCGCTGACCTTACTCAAATTCAGTTTAATAATACTATGGACGTAAAGAATGCTATTAGCACGAAGGTCACAAGCAAAGATGAAGGTCTCAGATAAATGGTTTTTGCATTACATAACTACACAATAATATAATAACAATGTATAAGTAATAAGTTATTTAATTACATGGGATAAGAAAAATTTATACAATAGCTATTTTACATCTGTTCATCACTAACAGCAGTGCTCACGAGGAAAATAATTATTATTCTTAATACACTTGTGCCTCTTGAGGGCATTGATCACTATAATTTAACATTTAATTTTCTATCCTCTTAACTCCTATATTGCAGAAAGCCTTCTTAACGTCTTGGAAAACTTCCTCGGGTGCAACCTCAGCGTTGACCTTCCGCACCAGACCCTGTTGCTCGTAATGTTCGATAATGGGCATGGTGTCATTTAGATATGTATTGAATCTCTTGGTGAGGCTCTCCAGGTTATCGTCGGAGCGGCCGCTGCCGGCGGCGCCGCGCCCCAGGCATCGCTCCGTGCACAGATCCCGCGAACATTCAAAGAATAACACGAACAGAAGTTTGGCCTTATCGGACATGACCCGCTCCCAGCCCTCCAAGTTGTCTTTGTTGCGTGGGAAACCGTCGATCAAGAAGCGTGATTTGCCTGACTTCTCCATCGCCTTGTGCAGCAGAGAGCAGGTAACCTCGACGGGTACGATCTGGCCGTTTCGGATTTTCTCTTCTATCATCTCCCCGTACTCCGAGCCAGGTCGCTGCCGCTCCTCACGCAGCAAGTCTCCAGCGGACAGGTGCACGAAGTCGAATTCCTTGGAAATAAAGGAGCACTGAGTTCCTTTGCCGGCGCCGGGAGCACCCAACACGAAGACTACTTCGGGCACCATTTTTTTAATTTCAAACGATAAACGTCTGCCTAACTGATTCAACATCAAATGGCAATGCTAATTAAATAAGCTAGCTCTTAATAGTTTTAAAAAACATGCGCACAACATCAACCTTGATTGCTGCAATTTTGACGTAAATTTAACTTTTGACATAACCTTTATTGATTGACTTGACGTTTCAAATTCCGGGAAGCAATTGTATTGCCATCGTCATTATTAAACGTAAAACAATAAATACCTATAAAACACGATACACTTATGTACCGATACCGACATTTTTGGAACGAAGTTCCTTACGGCAGGCTTGGAGGGGATAGGGATTTTGCTGCGCGACCGAACTGAAAAATATGTGATAGTAAAACCGTAAGCGTGGAAAAAAGGTGAGCGTGGAATAAAACCGTTAAATGAGACGTGCGCAAGCGCGACAGTAGCCGAAGGAACTTCGTTCCTAAATGGTGTCCCACGACACAATTAGTTTTAATTTTTCTTAATTCAAATGATTTTGGGAAATACAGGATAGTACCTACATACTGATAGTAGAATGTATGTACGTGTAAATGTAAACATTTTAGTAATATAAAATTTAGCCGCTACCCCTGCTTGAGATGCTAGCTAGCATAAGACTACATTATTTACCTAGTATAAAACATTTCCATTAGATACGTATAATGTATTCCTTTATTTACTATTATTTCTTCACTCGAAAATTGTACATTGCGGCATATTTACCTATTTTTGGAACGAAGTTCCTTACGGCAGGCTTGGAGGGGATAGGGATTTTGCTGCGCGACCGAACTGAAAAATATGTGATAGTAAAACCGTAAGCGTGGAAAAAAGGTGAGCGTGGAATAAAAGCGTTAAATGAGACGTGCGCAGGCGCGACAGTCGCATACACAAGCAAGTAGTGTATAATACCTTTCTCTTTCTCCCTCTTTATTTTCGTTTGCCGTTGCCTTCATTAGCCGAAGGAACTTCGTTCCTACCTGGTGTCCCACGACACAATTAGTTTTTTTGGCAATTCCATAAATTTTATTTACGCAATATGCGCAATACACAACCTACATTGCTTTTAAATTTATGGAAATTGCCAAACGAAACGACGGATAATGGATATACACTGAGACCAAGTTTGAAAACTTAGATTTCGTCGAAGTCGTCGTCGAACTTAGAATAGTCGTTGGGTTACACCAGGGCTCTAAATAACGTTAAAATGTGTTATCGTTACTTTCATCATTCGATGGTAACGTTAAAAACAAAGGTAACGTTAAGCATGGTAACGATATTTTTACCGTTAAACTAAGTTAACGTTATTGAAGATTTAACGGTAAATGGTAACGTTACCAATGTTTACGTAAGCATTGTTAGAGATTTCCTTACTATAACTGACGAGGGGGACGGGGGTTAAGATTGCCAAAAATCTGCTTACGTAATACAGTAATAATTGAACGGTCCCTTTCTTCAGGGCCAACAAGCCAACAACGCATTAAGTAGCGATAAAATTACAGACACTTTTAACGTTACCCGTGTTTACCGTTAAAATTTTAACACTATGAAAACGTTACTTAACTATACTTAGGCCTAGGTTACACACCCGCTTGCCATTTACGTCTGTCTGTTTTCCGTGGTTTATTTAGATTAATATTCTAATACAAAGTTACTATATTTGTAACCCAATAATCATCTTTTAATCATGAACACCATATAATAATTATAGTGTCCTTAATTCCCGACCCGACGTTAAAAGAGATCTTCTTGCTTGGGACAATCATGAATGCATAATTTTTTTGGTGTTCAATTTTTCAGCTGTTGTTGTCGTTGTATGAGCGACTTCACACATAATCCAGTATTACGGATCCAATAAAACGCACATTCTATGTGAACGCGCTCAAAATGCTGTGTGAATATTACCTCCAGTAGAGGGATCCGTTAAAACGGACGTTTTATGTGAACGCGCCCTTATGGTCTCACCAACTTACAGCAGGGCAATTGTCGTTCGAACGTATTTGCGCCACTTGGGGTCGTTCATTATACGCTTTTTTAATATAATTTTGTAAGCTTAATTTTAGACGCAAACAAGGAGTGCTGCTCAGTTGATTAAGGGCTCTCGGCATCTTTTTATAGACAGACGTTGTGAATGTTAAGGAAAGGAGGCGTTATCGTCAACAAATAAAAAACATTTTCACCAAGCTATGATTTATTTTTACAATATTTATCTTATCGTGTGGAACATGTAACATGAACGATCTGAAACAAAAAATGAGATTAATGACTATCATTTCTATTTCAACAGATTGGGAGGTACTTATAATATAAAACATAGATCGAGCATTAATTCGAAACGCTAGTTTTTTAATTTTAATTAGCTTTATGATAAAGTTCCGTAAACATAGAGTAATTAATATTTTTACATAATCACTAAATGATTGAGTATAAATTTATGTTTAGGGGACCACAATTGTACATTGTGTGATGTGATGTGTGTGAAATAGGCATGGCATGATTCACAAGTAACCGTGAAAAATCGCGTGAATAACTTTTTCACGTGTCACGAACGTTACCTGCCGTGACGTAGTCGGTTAAAAATCCCGCAGTTACTTTTCGGCTACCTTAGCTACCTTTGGATATTTCGCAAAGTTCACGCCATAGATTATTCACGCATCGTATCGTAGATCAGTCGGATATTTTTATTATCGTATTTCGTCGTAGCGTAGACTCACGGTCACGACGACGTCAGAAAGAGCGAAAGAGGAAGGACGAATATTGAAATGCCTAAATACAGTCGTGTTAGAAAGAGCAAAATATAATCTACTGATTCGTCGCTATACGAATGGGTTTGAATAATTAGCTTAGGCGAATGTTTAAAAATAAACTTTATGCTTAGTTGCCTAAAGTATTAACTTCTTTGCGATGGTTTGTAGCACATCGTAAAAATATTTGTTTGTTCACGAACGAAATATCAAGTTATTATTTATTCAAAGAGTAGAAGGTCTGACATTAGAACATTGTGAAAAAAATAACTGTTCGTTAAATTTAACGTGATATATATCGCGAAAAAAATTAATATTTTCGCGAAGTGAAAGTTACATAAAAGTAACTGTATTTTCCATGCCTAGTGTGAAAGCAGTGATAGCCGTGTGGTTGAGCGTTGGACTACCGAACCGGAGGTTCCGGGTTCAAACCCCGCACGCACCACTAATTTTCAAAAATTATGTGCGTATTAAAATTTAATTATCACTTGCTTCGGTGAAGGAAAACATCGTGAGGAAACCTGCACACCTGAGAGTTCTCCATAATGTTCTCAAAGGTGTGTGAAGTCCGCCAATCCGCACTTGGCCAGCGTGGTGGACTATGGCCTATACCCCTCACATTGTGAGAGGAGACCCGTGCCCAGCAGTGGGACAGTTATGGGTTGTGATGATGATGATGATGATGATTGTACATTTTGTTAAAACATCATTGAACTTAAAACTGGTGCATGTTACAACCTGAGATAAAAATAATAGTAAATATTGACACTCACCGATGAAAAATATGTGGTCTTCCATCTTATAGTTGCAATGTTGGTAAAACCTAGAAAGAAAGAATCATCAATGTAGAACAAAAATATTAAAAATGCTGTTAATCATTACATATTATTTATCAGTCCTGTTGAGCTTATAAAACCTTCACGGGGCATGTCAGGGGAAATTTATCATCACATCTAAACGTACAATACATCAATAATGAATTTTAATAATCGCAACCCATAATTAATCGAACCACTGGTGGGCTCTACTCCCTATTACAATTTGACAGGTAATATTAAACAGAGTACATACTTATTTTTTGAAAATTAGAGGTGTGTGTCAGAAATAAACTCAGGGCCCCCTGCTTGGTAGCCACTCGTCCACTACATTCAAATCACTTGGCTGGGAATCCCTACTATCTTTTTCGCTCATTACCAGGTTAAACATGGGTCAACATTAACACTCACCTATGTGACAGGCACAATGATGGGTTGTATAAAGGAGTGCGCACATTACACCAACTCGACGTCAACTCCACTCCGACTCCACTCCGTTTCAACTCCGACGTTCTGTTCCGCGATCAACGCTTCATCGACGTCAACTCGACTCCGTCTCCACTCCGTTTCAACTCCGACGTTCCGTTCTAGGTACATTACGTCATTGTGTCGGTCGACGCGTGGACTACTCGTCTACGGTGAGTCGTCAACGCAACGTCGACGCGTTGGTCTCGAAACGGAACGGCTATGGGTGTAGGGCGGGGAGGGGCCGTACAGGGCTTTTAAGTATAAGTTCGAAATTCAACCTTACTTTCAAAGATATAAGGCTCATAATTGAATGTTAGCTTTGTCAAGGTTTTAGTCGCGTTTTCGTCTGTCGGTCGTGGAGTCGTTGTACTGTGCGCAGTCCTTAAAGCCGCATCACTCCTCTGTAAACAAAAATTGAGTTATAGATTTGCTTCAATAACTAACATATTTATTATATAAACTGACAAAATCAGGCCTGTTGAGCTTGTTTGAAACCTTCATGGTGGCATCGGGTCAAAATATTTTTTTCATCATAATTATTTAAAATTAACCGCTGTTCAACAAGTAAAAAAGAATAAAAAAATACCTCTTGACTGATGTTTGTTTCCTCTGTCGCATGCCGCGCGAAAAGTAGAAGTCCCTCTGTAAAATAATAAAGAATTTTTAATGCATGTTTACACCACAATGTAAAGTAATTTATAAACAAAAGTACATCAGGTAAATTTTAAATATGTCCTCACTTACATCAGAACAGGTCTGTGTGAATCATCATTTAACTTAAAATAAGACTACACTACCAATAACTATTAGAGATGGCAATAAACAGAAAAATAATTTAACAAAAAATATAATATTTACCTTAAGTATGATTTGATTCGATGTCACGTCCAGTTATACGTCTGAAATAAGAAGTCTTTTATAATAATGTTTGTAAACACTTATCAATTAATATGTACAAAAATCTATGTCAGTTAAATTTAAAGATGTCCTCATAACGTCAGAACAGGTCTGTGTTGATCATCACATTAATATACTCTGGATAATATTAATAGACTCTGGATAATAGAGGACAGTTCCGAAGACTGTTACAGTTACTATATCTAGCCAATAAGCCAGTCATGACAACTTTCTTTTTGCTTACCTTTATATGATTGATGTTTGATGTAACTCCCATTTGACACCTATAAAAGGAAAATATCATTTCGGTTATTGTATTCATCATATTAAGTCCATCAAGAAACCATTAAAAAAAATCAACTCACCATTTATACCAATAGTGTGACCTACACCTGAACTCAACATTAAAATTAAACAATACATTTACAATAGAAAAATTATAATTTAAAAATTAATTACAGTATAATAAAAGATGTCCAGCCTGGCTAACATGCGCAACGCGACATATGTCGTGACGAGAGACAGAGATATTGTCGTTGTCGACAAATTTCTCGTTTACCCTAACATGCACGCTACGAGAGACTAATTTCTCGTCGAAGACTTGGGTATGTCGAGTAGACAAACCGATGTTGCCGTTTCACAACATAATCTGATATTCTTATGTTGCAACATCGATTTCGTTCATTCATTTTCTTAACGGACATTTAAAAATGACGTTTTTATGACAGTGACGTCTTTAATTATTGAATTTGACTATTTGAGCTTGACGTTGCTTCTCCTTCGACTCCTTCATCGAAGATCGACTCCATCTACTTCTACACACAGTACAGACCCTTAACCCCGGATTGTTGGCGAAGGGCCTTGTGTAATTTTTTATAGTGGTCTCTGCCTTGTGTGCCCATTTAGCAGTAATACAAGGAAGAATTAAAAAATTGAAATGGAAAATCGTCCAAAAAAAGCGTAAGTACTTACCTATAAATTAATTTGGCGATATGGATAATATAGTGTACTTTACTAGGAGTGAAACCTAAATTAAAGGGCCATCGGCTTTGAAATCCGCCAAAGGCCAACGCCAAACTCTCCATCCCCTAAATCAAACGGGTCGCAGACGTCCCGAATATGTCTGCGTTGAATTTTCCGCGCCTCTCGCTCCTCATAAAGGGTTATTAAATGATTATAATAAGGAACGGCCATTGTTGTAATAAAGAGAATAAATATTCGATCACTTTTTTATCGTCCAACAGCTATCTCGTCAACAAGAACTAAGGAAGAGAAATATCTCTTTTGTTAATGTCAAAAGTCGATAAAATATGACAAAATTAGGTTGCCATGTTAGTGTTCGTAGAGAAAAATACCACTTAAGTAAAAATTACTTTTATCTCTACTTTTGACGTAACGAGATGATTCACGTGTGCAACCATGTTAGCCTCGGTAGACATAGAGAAAAAAGACGAGATAATGGGTAGAGATAATTATCTCGTGGTGCGCATGTTAGGGGGGCAGGTTTCCAACTACAAATGGATGATAACAAACCTCATGAATAAGGGATTGTAAATATCTTATAATATAATTAAATAAGATATATTGGCATATTGCCCATTATCACAAGACGTTGGTAAATATTAACAATGCGCATCCGTCAGGAATATTTTATTGAAAGTTCTTGGGAGTTTCCCGCAGCACTTACAAACTTAATGAGGCGAAAACAAGTGGCTCTTCATATGAAAAATAAATATCCATCATATGTAACTGATAAACAACAATGTATAGTGCGTGAGGCGCTCTCGGTAATGTTACATATATTACAGTATGATTGCATTAGCTACGGCGTTTACAACTTGTCCAAGTATTGACTTAAATCGGGGAGACCCTCCTTCAATCCTTTCCGTTTTCTCGTTTCCTGCAAGAGAAGTAAAATATTATTATCGATTGCAACACTAGGCACAAGTCTATTCAAATAACAAAGTTGTTACAAATACAATTGTATCGCGCGCGCCGTAGCGTACAATACCCGGACATAAGGATAGAGGTCCTATGCAGCGTTTGGACGCGCGCGAGGGTCGCTCTGCTTCCGCGGAGGCCGCCGCCGTCCGCGCGCGACCGCAGCGCCGCACGCACGTACGTACGCACGGCGCAGCGGACGCGCTACGGCGTGGCACGTGACGCAGAAGCGTTAAGTTGTAGGTAATATAGCCGACACAATACTCGTTAACCTCATGGTCATACCTCATAACCTCAGCTCTATTTGAAGGCCGTCATAAATGTATCGGTAGTACAGAAAAAGAAGAAAGAGAAAGTTGTCCACCGACCTGCACAACGACGTACGGCTTGGTGCCGGCCTCGCACGGGTCGCCTGGCAGCACCTGCCAGTGGTCGAACACGCACTGCGGGAACGCCTGGCCGCCAGTGTTGGAGCGCAGGTCGGCCGTGAAGCCGAACGACTCGTTCACGGGCAGGTACGCCTTCACCACGAACATGGGTGTGCCGGCCACTTGCGACTCCTCGAACACGTGGCCACGACGTCTGTTCAGCACGCCGTAGATGCCGCCGACAGCTACCTCGGGACACTGTCAAAATGTAAAGATAGAAATGTGTATTTTGTACGCTTGAAGGTTTTATAAAAGGTAGTTTAGGCCTAGTTTGTCACAAAACCTAGCCCTGAAAAAACCTGCTAATGGGTAAATACATTTTAGTGCGATACTACCGAAACACAGTTGTTTGACTTAATGTTTTTTTACACAGAAATTATTATTCCCATTATTGGATAAAGCGTTATTTTCAACTAAAAGTCGTTAGTGTATGGAAGAGGCTAATATTTTATAGTTAAGTTACATTGTTTAGTGATGAAGAACATTGTCCAAACCAAAAAGCTACTGCCACATACACCCAAGTGATTCCATGCTTACATTTGAATGATACATTTAATATCAAAATACACTAGAGTTAAATTTTTTTTTATAGGTAACTTACGGCTAAACATACATCACTTTAAACAAGTAGGTAAATGAAGGCCAATTAAGTTTCCACAAATGGATCATGTTTCAAACAGGATAACATGCTGTAGGTCCCAAAGATCTCTCTAGAATGTCTGGTAAGATAGTAAGTTAGTTTAATAGTTAATTACATGTTAGTTCCCCTATGCAGGCTATGAGGATCTGGATATCATCAATGCCATAACATAGAACTGTTAATGTACCACGTCTCGGAAAGGCGGTCCGGACGTCGGTTGCCGGCCCGCTTAGGAATGACGTGGAGGGGTCATGCTTTCAATCCATGCGTACATAACACATGCAAAACAACACTTTTATAGGTAAACCGGTGTAAACTGGACCCGGGATTTTTTGTGACGTAAAGTAGGGAGATTACGAATTTTAAATATTTTTACGGTTCATTAATTGGTTATTATTTTATATACTGTATTGTGCTAAAAAATTTGAATGATGAGTTTAAATTTCCGTTCTTGGTCTGGGTGTGTGTGTTCTTGTCTTGTGTGTTGTCCATGGCACCCACGACACAGGGAATCCTAGTGTGGGGCTATGAGTGTGTAGCGTTATTATTATTAAAAAGATCGCATTGTTGTATTTGTAATAATGCAGCATACCTGAATTTCACACAAGTAGACGGGCTCCATGAGACGCGGCTGCGCAGTCAGCAGACACGCGTACAGACACCGCCTCGTCGTAGGAATGATTTGACCACCTCCTCTGTACGTAACAACCACAATCTTGTTACATGAATGTCATTTTTTTTAATTTGTTACAAGTTCACTACAATCCCACCTACTGGCAAGTGGTGATGATGTCTAGGGTATCCAACTATTCCAATACAAAAGCTATGACAACTAATTAACATTTTTTTTGTTAGCATACAAAAAAAAGGGAAGAGTGAAACTACTTGTACCTCTCTTGGATTTAGCAATCATTTAAGAAGTTTCTATTGTTAATACTAAGCAGATGGGCTCCCTAATGGTAATTGGTGACATGCCCATGAACATCATGTCGTCAAAGAAAGAAGAAAACATTATAACATCCAACAAACCTGTGGATCGCGTCCGTATGCAACGTAACGTCATAGATGTTGAATCGCACTCCTCTCAAGTTCTCCTCAGCCATGACGCCCTCCTTGGCGGCCCACTGGAAGCCGGCGACCACCGAGTCCTTGATTTCGTTAAGGTACTGCACTCCCTTGGAGCAGTCGACCATCATGTTGGGGCCAGTGCCCTCGGGGCCGAAGCACCAGATCTTACGCGCCTCGGTCACGTCGTAGCCGTACTTCTCGTTGAGGTAACGCGCACGGGTCTTGAACTCGTCGCGAGGGTTGACGCGACCCTGGGAAAAAGATAATTATCTTTCATTCTAATTCCCTTGCTTTAACATATAACCAAGTAACCCAGAAACTAAGGAAGTCGCTGAACTTAACAGCTACTATTTCAAACTACATAATATTTGCCTATATTGTGCTGCTCAACAGAAGCATCCAGGATCTATCGGTTATGTTTATTTATCTCAGATAAACTAGGTTTTAGGAGGTTGTACTTTGCAGTCTCATATGCATTGGGTGTGATTTCTATTTGTCTCCATAGTATTGTCTAATGTCAGCATGTCCAGGTTACGTACCGCATCAATATCCTCGGGCAGGCCGTCGGGCATGGGCTGAGCCTTCATGAACAGCCTGTTGTGCTTGTTGGGCGACTTGGACAGACACATCTGGTCCGACTCGTCCGCCACCGTCTCGCGGTACGACACGACGGGGTCAGATTTCTTGATTGGAATGCAAGCGTGATCCTCCTCCAAGTCCTGCACACAAAATGATAAAATGACGCCATGACGTGATATATTACATCAATTAACTAACATTCTGAAAGTTTGGAGATACATAGTTCTAAAATCTATTTTGATGTTAATCTTGCAAACAGGAAATTTAATCATTGCCCCTTTGGCAATGATTAAATTACCTATTAATTATTAAATAAGAATATTTTTAACTTACGCCACATGTGTGTTCAATATAAAATTAGGTTACCTAGTGCAGTACATATTTTGTTACAAATTGAATAGTTCTTATTAATTTGGAAATCAAACATTTTCACAAGTCTTATTCACAGTCACAGTTGCATCAAAAACATCACGTTATATTATGTACTAATTTGTAGCATAAAAATATTATTCACTCTATACACACCTTGAGACAGATCTCAAGATGCAGCTCGCCGGCGCCGGCGACGATATGCTCGCCCGACTCCTCATTGATGCACTGCACCATGGGGTCGGACTTGGCCAGCCGCTTCAGCCCCTCCACCAGCTTGGGCAGGTCGGCCGGGTTCTTCGGTTCCACCGCCACGCGCACCACGGGCGACACACTGAACTTCATAACCTAATCAAAAGAAATCTTGAATTAGAAACAAGTACATGCGAATGTCCATCAACTTTAACTAGCTTTAAAACTAGCTTTTTAAAGCCCTGTGAACAAATCACGCATGCACATCTAATTATTAAAGTTAATGTCTTTTAAAATTAAATAAATTTTCACTTTCTGAATCCATACCAACTGCAATCAACTAATAAAAATGTATTACAGATGTATGTATGTGAAGTCATCGCTATTGTGTAATGATTTGGAATTACCCCATGTTAGCCAACCTTTCTTTTTATATATCTAGTGATAAGGCAAGGAGTAGCAAATTGCATGGGTCAGTTTCAGAACTACCCTAAAGTGTTATTTTATGAAATAATAAATTATGTACCATTAAATATACAAATAAAAAATGTTCCATTCATTTATGGGGTTCCAAATCACATGGATTTGCAACCAATTCCGGAAAGCATTTACTGTCAGTCCACTTTGACACCTAGAAACTTATGGAAAAGTAGCTAGCAACACTTGGGACTTACAATAACCTCTTAATTTACTTAATTACCTAGATACTCAGTAAACCATTACAATATTTACTTAATTACCTAGATACTCAGTAAACCATTACAATAAAAATACATAAGTGCATAAGAGTCCACTTAGTAAAAATATATTGATTGATGGTTTTCATCCACTACATAATTTAATGGGATTTTACCTTCATGTTGTGAGCATTCTTGAAGGTGGTGATCGTGCCGGTTTTGACAAGGAACTGATCGACACCGACCAGCCCGCAGATGTTGCCGCAGGGAACATCCTCGATGGCCTCCACGTAACGACCCATCATGAGGATTGTGCGCTGAATGGTCTTCTCATACAGATCCTGCAACAACCAAATTGTGATTTAGACAATTCTACAAGTAAGTTATAGTAAAAACGGAAACTATCATGAATGACATAAAAAAATCTAATTCGAAACAATCACTAAAATTTATTGGAACGAAGTTCCTTACGGCAGGCTTGGAGGGGATAGGTTTTGCTACGGCGACCGAACTGAAAAATATATGATAGTAAAACCGTAAGGAAGAATGCGTGGAATAATGAGACGTGCGCATGCGCGACAGTCGCATACACAAGCGAGCGAGTAGTGTATATTACCTTTCTCTTTCTCCCTGTTTCATTTCGTTCGCCGTTGCCTTAATTAGTTTTCATATCATATAATTTCATAAACTAATAATATAATATAGTAATATAAAATAATAATATAGTAAATAAATATAGTAATATAGTAAAAGAAAATGGCAAGTGAAAGTGACAGTGCTAATAGTGGGAAATTATTACTATATTTATTCAGTGCAAAAGAATTAAATACGTAAGTATTAGTTTATTCTTTATTAATAAATATATATTTATATTATAAATCTACTATATTTTACATTGGTTATGTAAGTGGAGTTTGCGAGATCTGTCAGAAAACGGAGAATAAGATTAAGTTGAGTTCCCGCGGAAAAGGTTATGAAAGTTGTCCTATGTCGTTGAGTTGTTGATGAAGTTATAATAAAATGTGATATCGCGGATAGAGCGAGTGGTTAAAACGTTTAAATCAATATTGAGAATCGCTGAATAAGCCCACAACGGAGGTTATGTGAAGAATACCTACTTTCATGAAAATACATGCTAAACAGAGTAGAATCGACTGAAAAACCATACAAACACCCACACCCGGCCTACCTGACGCCGATATCAGAAGCTGGGATAAAGAATCCGTAAGAAACTAGCTACTGAGAAAGCTTGGATGTCAATATGAACTGGCAAGCAAGGCTGCGATGCTTTGAGATGACTATGAAGTACAAGATGTCATGTACTTGTATACCATGATATCATGGTATACAAGTATTGAGTGAGGATGTTACATGAGCTGCAGTCTGCATCACCTGTATCCAGGAGTCGCTATCCACAAGTCCACGCTGAAGGATTTGTCAGGTATGACCAAGTACTTTTTGAGTTTGAGTTGTTATTCATTAGTTATGAAATAGAATAACATCAAAATAATAAAATGATAATCTAGACACAATGGAACTAAATTATCAAGAAAATGAGTTTTTGAAGTTAAATATTGAGTTCTAATTATGACATTGATAAAGTTAATAACTTTTTGGTAATTTTGTGGTAATATGGTACTAGGAGTATAACATTTGAAGTACCTACCCATCTTTGGCTTTATCACACAGGGTTTACTGGTGACTATAGGTAGTCTAGTCTAGATACTTAGAGACGGTCACATAATTAATTATTGACAGTTACAGTTAAATGGTTAGTTAATAGTTAAAAAGAAAATAGGGTTGTAACATATGGAGTTATTTATGATATGGCTTAGTAAGTTAGCTGATTGATGATTAATTCACTGTAATGAGATTTCTTTTGTTTTTGAAAATTTAATAAAATTCAGCCATCTTGTCGAACGTAACTCATTGAAATTATTATTTGATCATTGTTATTTTTGTACAATGCATAGCTCTTATAAGGCACTAGAGAGAGGTGCTCAGTTCTGTTATTGGAGAGTGCCAATGGACAGTTGTATCGGGATGGACGATACATATGAGAGCTATGTATACAGGTTAGATGTAATTATTCTTAGTCTTGTTTTAAGAGACATTTAATTGAGTGACGTTCGATGAGCCTATTCGTTTTGGAAAAGTTTACTCATTTTGAGAAAAGCCAACTTGTTTGAGAAAAGCTAACTTATTTTGAGAATAAATGAGTTGTTTTGGAAAAACTTAATTAAACATTATTTGAGTAAAATTGTTAAAAAATAGAACAATCAGATAGTGATACATCTTATACTCCCTCTGTAACTTTCACAGAATCATCAATATCTTTTCAAATGGAGTCTTCTTCAGATTGTAGTGATTATACAGGATGACAAAAGACGAGAAAATTTAAATGCCTTAGAGTGTACCTTGAATAAAATTAAAAAAAGCCCCCGTTCTTATATTGGCAATCCTTTAACTTGTTATTATTTAGTTAACTTGATTCAAGAACAGACAAATATACCATTTAACCATATTTTTACTATAGCTTGTGATTTGATTAATATACAAGATTCTCTAATTAAATAAAACACAAATGAAATTTATGCATTTTTATTTTCTATTCTATACTTTTATATAACAATGGATACACATGGGTTTTATATTATTGTTTTATATATTATATTTTATATTATTTTATATTATTTCTTAAAATACTGAATTTCCTAAATACTTTCTTGTACTTAAATAAAAACTAATCAGCAAAATTTAAGAGAAAAATCAAGAAAACCTACATAAAATTGAGCACGATTTTTTTTGCAATTTGTGTCGATTCTACATTAGCCGAAGGAACTTCGTTCCTACCTGGTGTCCCACGACACCACATCATTTTTTTTTTATTAAATGGTATTAAAAAAAGTATCCCTTTCTTTCAAATTAACAAGAAACATTGTAAAATTGTATCGCGCGCGCCGTAGCGTACAATACCCGGACATAAGGATAGAGGTCCTATGCAGCGTTTGGACGCGCGCGAGGCTCGCTCTGCTTCCGCGGAGGCCGCCGCCGTCCGCGCGCGACCGCAGCGCCGCACGCACGTACGTACGCACGGCGCAGCGGACGCGCTACGGCGTGGCACGTGACGCGGAAGGGATATAATTATAATTTAGTGTCGCACTCTACTCAAATACTCATGCATTTGCATTTCAAACAGTTCACAAACATCTTTTAATATTGTCCCAGTCAATACTTTCAAAAGATCTAGTTTAAAAAAACAATATCAAGTGAACATGTTCTATGTTGTGAGTTGCCGTATTTTTTGCGTCGATATTATAAATATACTCGTATATACATACATAATAGGTAAGTTAGGTAAGTAAAGGAATGAAATAAATGTACATTAAAAATACAATACCTCCTTCTTGCCGGGCGTGAAGTTGGGGCCCATGATGCGAGCTTTCTGTCCAGTCACCACCTTGCCAGAGAACACACGGCCGAACGCGTAGAATCGTCCCTTGTCCGACGTCGGCACCATCTTGCTCACGTACATCATAAGAGGTGCTTCCGGGTCGCACAACTGAACAATTATAGAGCTATATAAAATATCATTTGTCTAAACTCTTAAGTAATCATTATTTGAACTAATTTTCAAGTGAGACAATTATTATGAAAATGCTAAAAAAATTACGTGCTGATATTATTTAGTCTCGAAAGTAATTCTACACAATTCTACCTTAATGCCCATAGCCGCCTCATCGTCGTGGGGCCCTTCATACAACATCTCCATACGGTACTTCTGGGCGACCACCGGCGACGGCAGGTGGATGGCAATCATCTGAAGAAGAGCCTCACCAGCGGGCAGCCAGCTGCGCATTACGACCTGAACAAATACATTACATATCAATACCACACTCCAACAATTTTGCATCATATAATAAGAAATTACCGTATAATTATTCACATAATTTCCTAACATTCTTAGATTTACTTCACTTATTTGCCGTCATTATTTAACTTATTATTCTTCATAGAAATAATTGTGTCTTTCATTTATGGGGTCACAGGTCATACAAGCCAGCAACCAATTCCAAAAAGCATTTACTGTAAGTCCACTTTGACACCCAGAAACTTACTGAAGTAGCTGGCAACACTTGGGACTAATTGTATTTTAGATGGATACACAATACACACACAACACACATACACATACACAAGCATAATATACACACAAGCACCTTGACGTTAAAACTTGAGTCATTAGGTTATAAGGTTAGGTATTGTAATACTGAAAAAATCTGAGCATAACAGACTCAATGATACCAGTGAGGGAGCACCTTAATGGACAAAGCAGAACATCATTTTTTACACTGTTTGTATTCTTGGTTAGTTACCTTGAGGAGGGCCTTGCCGTCTTTGTCGGAGTCTTCGTGTTTCAGAGTGACTCCAATCTTCTTGAGGAGACCGTCGATCTCCTCTTTCTTGAAGTTCATGATGGCATCAAACACCTTGTAGATGGGGTCCAGCACGTACATGCAGAACGACCGCTTGTTTTCAGCATCCTTCTGCTTTGCCCACTTCTTGGTCTTGGCATTGAAGAAGTTCTCTCCCCACAATCTAATTGACAATGGACACGGCCAGATTTAGTTATTATCGTAAATGATTAAAAATGAAATTCTTACAAAC
This sequence comes from Ochlodes sylvanus, assembly GCA_905404295.2. Taxonomy (NCBI): domain Eukaryota; kingdom Metazoa; phylum Arthropoda; class Insecta; order Lepidoptera; family Hesperiidae; genus Ochlodes; species Ochlodes sylvanus. Next base: position 7,669,266 of record FR990142.1, on the reverse strand, counting down.
TACTTTTTGCAAGTGTTAGAGAAACAAAAACGAAAACCCCAGTTATGATGAGCTTCATTAAAGTCGAGTAGCAATACTATGCGACACCCAGGAAGATACAGACAAGGTGCGTCGATATAATTATGCAGCTTGTGTCAATGTGTATGCATGTAAGACACACAAAAAAATATTTATAAAATGTACAATATCTATGCAAGTTATGTCGATGTACGCCAAATGTAACCTATAGGTTGCGACTTGCGAAAGCCACTTAATGTTGGGCTGCTTAACTGAATTCCGTATTTTATAAAAAAAAACTCATAAACCCAATGGTTATTTCGTTCACTAAATATTATTAACCCTACTTGAAAACAGGGATGCTTTGTTTTGCGAAGATGAACAATTTATATCGTTATTAAACTCGAAAAATATTTGAGGTGGCTCTCAAGCCAGGGTTGGAATTGTGACGTCGGCGAAATATTTTGATCAATTACGAAAACGTCTCATAATTAACCCTTGTAATAAATTTCCAGAATGTTATCACCTAAGTTTTAAAATACCTATAATTTCGATTGTCTTTAATCCATTTAAATTTCCCAATTCCCAAGTAATTGAAATTAACAACAACAATATTCAGCATAACATACTTCTCATATTACACGATACAATTCTAATTCCTATCTCTATGTATAATATAAAACTCCGTTTAGAATACGAAAGGTAGGTGCAATAAGTTTGGAAGTGGAACGACCTTCGTCGAGCGAAGTGAGTTGCTGCAGTATCGACCGCGCCACTAGACAGACCTCCGCTGCTCTCTGCGCCGCGGCCACCACGTGGCCTCGATAATCCACATTGATTTTTCGCCGACAAACTCGTGAAGCACAGTAAGTACGGCGGACAAAAAATTGTAATTGATGTCAAACAGTGGAATAATCCGCTGCGTATTCCGTCGTAAACGACGCAAAATTGCAGCCCCCGTAATATATACTCAATATAATTTTATTATGAATTATGACTTTAAGCTCAATATAATTATGACTTTATATAATTTTTTTCTTTTTGAATGAAATACACATCATTTGGTTCAAATAGAACCATGCACTAAAGTTTTCTCTCTTTATAGTAAGTTGGAAACATGGACTTACAGTCAACCTACAGAGGATTGCAATGGTCACAAAATCGAATAGACAACGAGTTTTGTTATAGAGGAAAATTTCATTACGAATTTCAGAGTAACCCTTCAGAGGACAAATTATACTTTGACTAAGTAATACGTAGCCACCCACGTTGTAGCTCACAAGAATAGATTCCATACAGAATGTAGGTTGCAAACAATCACCCCTAACATGCAGCCCCTTTGCTTTTCTAAGAACAGCGTAGGCGGGATGTACCACGCAATCTGTATTTCAAGCGAAAGGACGTAAATTATATAGCTTTGATACGTCAACTTTTAGAATCCGCCCACGACAAGTACGCCTTACAAGTCTTACTTACAAGTCTTAAGTCTTTATTTTATCCCTTCGCGTTTTTATTGAAATAGCAAACTCGGGGTTAAAAACTTATAAGGCATAAAGCGGGGGGTAATGAGGTCGAGGATGAGACGAGCGCGCGGCGCATAATTGCATGATTTGGAATGGGTATGGTAATAAAATGGCATTGGGCATGGCGTAAAAATGAACCAACACACTAGACTAGTGCAGTGTCTCATCCGTCCGATACTCTATTTAGGACGCTGAGCCATCGTGGCACGCAAATAGTATCAATGTTCGAATAGTATGCTTAGCTTCTATATTAAGATAAAATGAAAACTTTTGTCATGCCATGCCTTACGTCGGTGTTTTAACGCCTTAATAAGGACTAAAGAAATATTGACTAAACAAAATTAAAATCTTTTACTACTCAGATCAAAACTTACTGTGGTATTATTAAGTCAAAATATTACAGAGGGTTAACGTGTGTTACTTGTACCTACAATATTCGCAGCCCTTGCGTAAGAATATTAAGAGAAAACTTTTAACAAATAGCTTTTGTAACTATTCTAAAAAAAAACCAAAGTATCACAATCTAATTCACATCCCTAAGCTCCTCTGATCGGGTCCACATTCATTCAGCTGTCGGTCCATACCTGTTCATAAGCTTGACGAGGTCGATCTTGAACTTGTCAGCGTACATCTCGGCGAACTGCTTGAGCGTGAACGCCCAGCCGTGAAGACCAGAGCCGAAGCCCACGGAGCCCTTGCTGGGGTCCACACGAACCTCACCTGGCCAAACGACACACTCGTTTTACTGTCTATACTTACGTTTTTTCCTGTCGCGACAGACATAGATGCAATGTTAGTTAAATGTGTTTGTGAATTCTATTAGTAATTTGAGATGTTTTCCTGGGTTTAAAATCAGGAGATTTTATAATATTACATTGATAGCATCTGACCTAGTTCAATTAATTATATTTATACTCAATTTAATTCCTAGCAGTAATAATAGTAGTCTATGTCCTCAGTAGAGTTGTAAAATATCCACATATGGATATGCCACAATTTCACCGAGAGTTTGATGTTCGTCCTTGTCTGCCGCTGGTGTATAAGATTAAACACTTTACCCAGCATCAATGGGACGAAATATATCTAACATACTGTAGAAATTTATGAACATTGTATAGTAAATAAATATAAATGTACCAAATTATTTTCAATAATTCAATAATTAGTAGTGTTGACCTACAATATCCATTTTCACATAAAAAACATAACACAATCATAATCACTTCATAATCTATTGTAAAATTGTAAATGTTATCACTTATCGTATAATAATCATTATTATGTATTTAACAAAACTGCCAAGTCATGAACTGCAACATTAAATTACATATAGTTGTCATCCAACATCATACATAATAAGAATGTGGCAATACCTGTTATTTGTATCATTTCAATAACATTTTGACGACTTTTATTAACGCGTGACACACGCATGTACATGTGAGATAATGCAACAAACTAGATTACTTTTCAATGTTATAAACATGCTGAATTTTATCATTTATATCTATCAATATCACTAGCCAACATGACTTAAGTTTGGCATAATATATTGTAATCAACATGAGCCACATTGCTGGGGCACTATTAGATTGCAATCTTTTGTATAATTAAGATAGTGTATATTATTTTTTTATGGAATAATACAATTAATAATACATAATATAATAGTAATTTCCAATAATACAATTAATAATACATATAATCAATCAACAACAATCTACAAATGTGTAAGTTGTTCATTCACTGTAATCAAATGGATGGGTGAAAGGAGAAAGTATGCAATGTTGGTGCACAACTTTCAATAAAAAATCAATATAAGCTGACTTTCATTACATAAAAAAACTCTAGCTTTGAAAACAAGGAATAAAAAGTTAAATTTTTTTACTTGACATTCCCAGAAATTTCCACTCTTATTTTATTAGACATAACTTACATACATGGGACAGGAATTAAAACCATAATTTTATTAGTGCATAATGCAATATGAAACTACACTACAAATTTTATCACATCCACTTACCCATAGGGCCGCTGTCATCAGAGTAGGTGGCGATGATGACGTTGACATTCTCAACGATACGCTGGAACGTCTGGTACAGCTCCTCCGACTCCAGCTGCAGCTCCAGCAAGGCGCGGTCCATCTTGTTCATGAACAGAATGGGCTTGATGCGCTCGGCGATGGCCTGACGCAACACAGTTTCAGTTTGTACACACACACCTGTTTGAAAGAGAATTATTGCACATTTTATGAAACAAATGTTATGCTCTTCATGACTAAGTTAACCTTTCAGTTGATTCTACCAAGCATTTTAGACGATACCTCATTTGCATGCTGATAAATTAAGAAACTGATGATGGGTAATCACTGTGGACCATAGAAATGAACAGCAAGAAAATCATAACAGGCAGGTAAGAAAGACATCATGTACTTCTGATAATCTGATATACATACATCAGTATATTTTGAAAAAAAAGGGATTACCACACCACAATGGTAGATTTACATATACATTTTAAAATCAAACTGATAATAGCAATGATGAAAATGAATGTAGGAGGTTAATCTTACCAGATACACAGTCCACCACTACGAGGGCACCATCTGTCACCCGAAGGGCAGCTGTGACCTCCGAGGAGAAGTCAACGTGCCCAGGGGAGTCTATCAAGTTGATCAAGAAACCCTTCTCTGCCTTCTCACGCTGGTCTGCATTTGTAATGAACACCAAGTCTTTCTCCTCCAACTCGAAGAACATAGATATAGCCCTGTGAAAGGTTTCCATGGTTTACTCCTCCATTAAAACAACAAATTGCATGTTATTTTTGTCATATTATAATCAGATGGCCGTTCTAAAAATCTTCATTGATTTTCAGTTTCAAATGGTAAGAACAATCATCATATAAAAATTTGTGTACTGTTAGAAGGGAATATTTTTATTGTGAATATTACTTAATAAAGAGGCAGTAAACTTTATTTATTTATTTTACGGTAATGTAAATTTGTATCGTTAGTAATGACCACAAAGTTACAAAAATACAAGTATTAAAAATAACAATTTGCTGACAGTTGTGCAATATCAGCTGTTTTATGTCAATAAAGAGTTCATGTTTATTGAAATCAATGTAAAGCTTTAAAAGTAGTTGAAAAAACAGGTAAAGGGTGGCCATTTTGACTGCAGCAGATTGCAGCCATTGACACCCTCAAACAAAGGTTATTGCACCATGTGTCACAAACTGTACTCACGTCGATTTGATGGTGATACATCTGTCTTGCTCATCCTTTCTCGTGTCCGTGAAGCGGGTTTCGCCAGCCCGAGCTCCCGCAATGATACCGGCTTTGGACACCAGAGAATCCGTCAGTGTAGATTTGCCATGGTCGACGTGGGCAATTACGGACATGTTGCGGATATTCCGCTTTTTGTCCATCATGGCACGGATCTCGTCTACCGTAAAATTCACCTGCGCAAACCAGAAAACCAATCATCTTAATGCCGACAACTTGAACCGTCACCGTCAGAAAAACAGATGCTACGACAGTGTGTCATAAGCATGCTGCGTTTAATGCCAATAAACCGCAATTCCCCGATATTGTTCATTAATAACCATCGTATTTATTAAGAAATGAATTCCGCACAACACTTCGATTTCCCCGCACTACTTTGAAAACGTCATCGTACATCTTACTACAAAGAAGACAGTCTTGAAAAAAACTAAGTTTGTAACAAAAATTTTACACTTAATTCCAAAAATAATAACGCAAAACATTAGCACAAGGACTTCTCCACCGATTTAAGGACACTAATAACAAGTTCTATACTCACCATATTGGATGGTTTTTGATTTTTCTTTCAATAAAATACAACTACCATACGCCAGCAATGGCGTACGCTTCAAAAAGGGCCTCTTTCTTCCTTCGTGGGCCGGATATACCTGCCAGCTGTCACTGCTGTCAGACGACGTACTTTAATTCATAGACAATTCAGGTTGCCAGTGTAATGTAATACAAAGATAAAATGGGTACTATTTCTAATAAAATTGTCCTATGTTTCTGTGTGTATTTTCTCGCATTTTTTTTATATTACATTATTTAAGTGATTTATTGACGTGATAACGGCAGTTCCAATTCCGGCAGAAAGGCATTCCCTTATGACGTTAGACGTTCACGTAAAATAATCGTCCGTAAACCGACTTTATAGACAACCATTTTTTTACCTTTTCGTTGAACTCACTTCCAAATATATGGTTAATTTACTGCTAGCGCGAAAGATTTCCAAGGCAATTTGACGTTGACAGTACTTCGCTGTCAATTATGACTCAAGGTCCACGAGTAACAATCATTCGGTTAACTTGTATATTAATCAGGTGGCCTCTTTAATAGACAGCATGTATAGATCAAAGTAAGTTATACAATCTGCAGTGAGAGCCACAGAGTTAAAATAGTACAGATACCATAGATATTTTAGAGGCGTTGCCATTGTGATAGGTGATAGGATAGATTCAAAATTGGAAAACGATTTATTAAAAAAACATGTCTTATGTTATGTATTTATTTTCCTAAAATTATTGTAACAGTAACACAACACCCCGTTTTAATAGGGACTACTAGAAACTATAGTACCAGTATATAACTATGTAAATGGCCTATTTAGTGATATCGATCAATTTTAGTATTCGTTACTTACAACTTGTAGCGAATACTGAATACTGCCCTTCTCTCTCCTGCTCTTTGCGTAACATACTACTATGTACATTAGGTACTTACACTTAGGTAGCCTACTAGGAAACCTACTAATCTAGGTTTAAAAAAATTAATAATACCTGTTAATAAATGCGGAAATACCATTTTATTAATTATATTACACTAGCATAGGATACCGTGGTTAAACAAACTATAAATATAAGTACACGACCATGTAGTTGAATTCTGGCTGATCAAAGTGGCCACAATTCCCAGAATCTTTTAGTGCGCCACGAAGCGACGCGTATCGCAAAAATTAGCGTCTTGGCATCGGTTCCGTGGGTGGCATGGTGAATACGATGCAATAAATTCTATTCACATAATATATGTGAGACGTTTTTTAGAAATAAACAATTATTATGTTGAAATTGAGTCATCGCTATTAACTTACGCAAATAACTCAATTACGATTATGAACCGATGCCAAGCAACCTCTAAAAAATTAGACTAATTAATTTCTTCGCAACTTTGCAAGTTTTGCTCCAGCGTTTGGTTTTCTTAAAAAACGCCGTCCTAAAATTAATCAACTCATTGATTAGACTTGATTAGAGAGTAGACGATCTAAGTCAACACTTTATCGAATCTCGTGGGCAGCATTGATACAGAACAGAACCCCTCCTGATGGTCGGGGGTCGGGGGACACACCACTCTAAGAGGCGGGAGCGGGTAGCCCTCAGGTCCCTCAGGAGGACGACCGTGTAGGGGCGCTATTCCCCGCGAGCAACTCATGTCACATATTCCGTGACTGTCGGAACTGGCACTGATACCGGTCGATCAGCGACCGTCGATGGCGAGTAACGGATGCCAAGAAGCCCCTGTCGATGTCGTAGCCACCCTCGCACAGTTTCCGAGAAATTAAACTAGCAAGTTTCATTCATGTTATAAGTTCAGTTTTATTTTAACAGATGGCGCTACTTGTGTGACTAGGATGTTTAAAAAATATGCCATGGGTTAATAATTAATTCTTTATTATTTCACTATAACAATAATTTTGCTAGGTACATTTCTTGAATAAACTTTCATTTTATTTAAAAGAGCTGTGGTTGGTAGGCCCAGGCCCAGTCGCACTTAGATACAACGAATTAATAGGTAGGTACGTGCAACAATAATTATCGCAAACAAAAATAATGTTCTAATCTGGCTTAAAAGTTACTAAAATAAAACGATTAAAATAAGATGACTAACGATTTATGTACCTCATAGGAGTAAAATCTTTACGCAACACTTCTAAGCACGTGTAAATTGGGTTGTTGCAGTTATCATGCCTAGCGCAGCCACAATATGAAAAAGGAAGAAGATATATATCCAGATCGTCGGTCCACTGCTCAGCTGGTTTCATCCGAGTTATGGTTACTTACTGAAGTTAAAAAAAATCTTAACAGCTCAGTTTGTAACGGAACTATGAAGGTCCTGCGTTCGATTGCCGATAAGAGCTGTTATGTGACAACTGCTAATGCAGTCTGTCTGTTGTTGCCTGTCTGCTCTTGTGTTTGTTGTTTGGCCACCTGCGACACAAGGAATCTTAGTACGAGGCAGGATTACAAGTACATAGGTATATTAGAAAGGTACTTTGAATAAAGTAGTAAATAAGTATATAATTATATAGCAGCAAATATGTATGTTATAGTTTAAGTCAGATCACACATTAAATAAATCCGTGAGCGGAATGTTGGCAAAGATTATTGCCATAATAAAATATCAATAGAATAGAAAGTCGCATTTATATCTTCTATTAACATAATATCGTTATATCTATCCATAATGTAGAAGAAAAGACATAGGTACTAAATACTCTCCAACTCTCTTTATATGTATACATAATAAATAGTAAATTTCAAATTATCAGTTCAATTTCAATTTCAGTTTCAAATTATTATCTCTATCTGGTGAAGCGCTACCGCTTCAATCTTAAAATTAATTAATAATTGTTTAATTGGCAAGAATTTCTCAACAATTTGTATTTCCGTGCTTCGGAGGGCACGTTAAGCCGTCGGTGCCGGATGTTATCGTTAGATAATGTACATAAACTGTTAAATTCATAAAATAGAAGTGTAAAAATATAACAAAAATTGAGGTATTACAAATGTAATGTAAGGCAGTTTAGACATTTATCGCTACATATTACCAATATTATCATCTAAATTAAAATGACTGAATAAAATGTACCTAGTTGATCTATAGTTGATCTGATGGCCAAATCTTCCCTTCACACTGTACTGTTTTACTTATCTACTTTGTGGTACTGTGTATCTATCGTAATTGACATTTATGTTGTGTGCGCAACTTATTGTCTTGGGTCAGTACCAGAATGGAGTTATCGACGTGAAATGATTTGTAATCGAATAATATGAAACAACACAACGTTAGAACCTATTTCTGATTAGATAAGCAAGTGTTTATTTCACATGATAATAACTCCGTAGCCTAGTTGGTAGTGAAGCAAGGGGTCCCGGGTTCGATTTCCGACTATTTTTTAATCGTTATGTGGTGCAGAGTTTTGTTTTTAAATTCTTCCTAACAGTTACGAACTGGACTAACAACAACTAACAGGACTAACTATCACTAGCAGTCCCTGTCTCAGTCCTAATACTCACTAACTAACCAAATAATGTTCTAACACCGTGTCCTAACCGGACTAACTATCCTTGTCTCCATGTGAGTCTTGTTCTAGGTCGGTCACAGTCCTCACAGTTAACATGGCCGGCAGCGGAAGGGGTGATGCTCTTTGCTACCTTAATTCCATAAAAAAGGTACACCTAGGTACAAGTACTACGTTACAAACTACAAATGAAACCTCTAAAGTACAATTGTGGGTAGTTTAGTGGGTGTTGCGGGCTATTCCCGGTATCGATCACATAATTTGGCACATAAATGCATTGAAGGGTGCCAATGGCATGCGTGGGGGTTGTTTGATTGCGTATTGTGAGGGTAGCCGCAGGCAGGGCTTGCAACTTTGCATTTAACGTTATTTTCAGTAGATAGTTTCATTTTTTACATAATAGATATTTTTTCCCAACCTGTAGAGCGCGGATTATGATTTTTTTTATAATAGAGACGGGCAAACAGGCATACGGCCCACCTGATGGTAAGTGGTCACCGTCGCCTATGGACACGTGCAAATGCAATATCAACGGAGTTGCAGGTGCGTTGCCGGCCTTGAAGGAAATGGTTTACACTCTTTTTGAAGAATCCCACGTCGTAGCGCGGACGGAACACCTCGGATGAGTGATGCGCAGAAGCTAGAATACGGTCTGCGAAAGATTTAACAGGTACTTACTTATTTTACTTATTTTAAGTAGATACGCGTAGGTACCTAATAATCGTATCTTCAATCTTTAATCTATATTGGTTGATAAATTGAATCGTTTATGTTAAAACTTAAAAGTTTTATTTAAAGTTTAACACAGAAGAAAAAAGATAAACAGTTTATTTTGAACCTTGTAACTAATGTCAATATGAATGAAATCGAAGTGGTCTCTAGTCAAAAAAGATTTAGAACCACTGTTATTTAATAGACAAATCTCATAAGTTTTTCTCAATAGCCGTCTACGAGAAATGTAGAGGAAGTTGTGGTCGCTGCAAAAGCATCACGCAAACGTGGAGCAATTGCTAGATCCGTGAAGGGTGCATAGAAACGTTTAGGATAATTTTATTTGAGGAGTATCTATATATTCTTAAAGCTGACAACCCTACTTCCTAATAGGGGAGCCTCGAAGGTCACCTACGCCTACGTAGCGATTACGTGAATATAGGCGAATTTTAAGTCGTGTCGTGGACAGGGGACAACGGGGGAACTGTAACCATGACATATAGGGTTATTATGATTGTATCTTTGCTTTATATAATTACGCAACTTCCAGTCACCGTTAGCTGAACTAATAAGAGGCCATTTCTAATTTGCTGCTTCTAACAGTTTTTGAAGTTACACTTCATAAGGCGCATTTAGGATCAGGTCAGTGTGTCATTTATCAGAAAGTTACTGGACCAACTGTAATATAAAAATAAAAGATGTAATATTGCTGTTGAAGATTTTTTCAACAGTTCCACATTTCGAAATGTTACCAAACAAATAAAAAATAAGGTTTGATTGAAATTGATTTTGTAGAATTTGCGGCCATTGCCACAACAAATAGCAAAGGTAACCAGTCTTTCTAACGGATAAACAACATAACATCAGTTTTGTTTAATTTTATTGTATTTCACAGCTGTGAAGATAACAAATTTGGATATCAAGCCACTGGCATACAAGACCCTAGGTCATGTGCAGGTCAGTAGCTTACAATTTCAAATTCGGATTGAAAAAAAAGTAATTACATAATATCTAGCAGACAGGAATCGCACACGGAATATTATTATCAAAGTGACTGACTGTTCTTTCACGCAAGTTTAGCTTATTATCAAAATCATACAATACAAAATTACAAAGGTACGTTACATGCAATACGTTTTGCTTCTGCTCACAGATTTCCATAATGAATTTAATCACCTCTATTTCGAACCATGCTTCTTGTTTGGCCTAAGACCAAAATGTCAAAATATAGCGCCAAAATGACTAATTCAGGATTACATCATAATTTTCAATATTCACAATATTGCGTATGAATCATATAAATTTTGTCGTAAGTGTATGTTTTTAACCTTAAATATTAAAAAAAGTAAAGAAACTGTAATGGAACTATGAAACACAGGTGACGATCTCTCCATTCTGATTCATTTTAAGCATGTAAAATATGGGACAGACTCATAATCAGAGGTTAGATTAGTTTCTGAAGCTCTGTCGGACATTCCACATAACCACGCGTAGAATATTGTAGCAGGAGATTATCTAATCTAGGTCAAGTATCTAATTGTCGTCCTAACCTTTTATTACGGGAGGCTTCTTTTAATTGACAATGAAAGGAATGAAATCCATCCAACCTAGCATATTGAAGTAACTAAACTGGAGTGATCCCACTTGCTCATCTTAGGGAAACCTAACTATGCACCTTTCACGTTACATCACGTTATTTTTCTTCCAACAAATCATGTATAAGATATGCAGATAGTTACTAAAAACTACGTCCATGTCTAGTGAAGGCCATTGACCACTTACTGCCAAGTGTCTAGTATGTCTGCTGTTCACATAAAAATCATTTTTTTTGTCATTAATGGGCCGTAAAAATGTCCAATATAAATTTTTCAAGGTTTCTCGTCCTCACCATCTTGACAGCGTGCCAAGGATCTTCAGAAGTCATATCAATATACCAAAGTAAATCTCTTGTTGTATGGAAAATATAAAGTCAATGTATACAGTTATTCGGCAACTTTGAACGGCTAGGATCCATTAGTATCTCTCTGCAGTGAAGGGGTCTTACGTATTTGACGTGGTTTGGAGTATAACTACTGCACGTGACTTGTCAGTGTCGATTAGTAATCGACGAGAGATTGATGTTACGCACTGGATAACTAACGCTAGCCATACACGCTATGGTATACTTGACAGGTTTGCCTGTACAGACACTTAGTAACATACTGGAAAAACATGCACACACAGGTGTGAGAAACATACACGCTCAAATTTACCTTTACGGTTCAACTGTAGGAGATCTGTAGGAGAAGTCTGTCACGTACACCCTAGCGTGTATGATCAGCTTAATGTACAGTGTTGTAGTCGCTATGTGTGCATATGTGTATTCCTTTCCACACAAATAGCCGATAAACAAGCTTTCCGGTGGTCAATAAATCTCCGCTGTCTATCAACTTTACTAACTTCTAAACGTAAAAACATTCGGAGATTATTGATGGTTGGCTGTTTGTTGATTCTAAGAGGACGGTGGCAACTCGCCAGGCAGGTAGAAACTCTACCATGGTCGATAACCATTAAGAAGCCCAGAAGGATAGGGGGAAATTGGCTCCAAAGCCTCGCTTTTACCAATCTTCTGAATATAGCGGTGTTTAGCAGGATACACCACTTGCAGCAGAAGTTGGCTTTGACTCAAGAGTGGGTGAAGGGTACAGCCTTCAATCCACAACATAATATATTACACGTACACCTGCACACAGATCTCCTACTACGGAAGTACCGGGGTTTGGTTCCTATCCGTGGTGTGTCATCCTGCTCTGCTGGCAGCCATTCAACTCTCGCAGCCAATTGACTGTTACGTTTGTAACGGGATCTCTGACTGACGCATGACGTAGTTGCTACGGGGAAAATATACATTGGGCTTTTATTTTCAGTTCGATTCCATTACAAGGTTGTCTTGGGAGATTGGCCATGGACAGGGTTGTCACACTTGTTAAAAGTGCCGGACAAGATAAAACTGAGGAAAGCACATAATAAAAACATAGTGTGTCATAGTGTAAAATTATTACTTAATCGTATTGTATTAACGTTCTTAACGTCCGTTCATAATTTGTTCTGTGTGTTATTCTGGGTCGGTTACAGTTGCCATGGGCGGCAGTGGAAGGGAGACGCTAAGTGCTCGTTTGGTATCGTATAATTTCATTAACAAAAACTGCAAATAAAAGTAGGTAAGTATAAATCTTTTGATAAAACCTCAGATGATTAGCATAAGGCTCTATAGCAAATTCTAATAATTGCTTTAAACGTTCATGAGTACGCTTTTAACAAGCGTTGCGGTTAAGTTTCCTAGTAATTCTTCAATGCTAAGAGACGGTACTTTGTATATTGCAAAAGGACATTATTCAAATGGGCTTCATTGTAATGCATCGATAAATGAGTTGTTATTTATAACACCGTTGCAAGCTAAATTGCATCACTACTATGTGATGCATACGTACACGTGTGCGACCACGTGTGATGATGACGACTAGCTTATTTATTATGCCTACACCGAAACTGACAATTTAATAACATGATATTGCATTTTCTTATTAACCTCTCAACTGACAAGCCTTCGGTGTCATATGGAGGGAGGTTACGACGAATATCATGTCAATTTTTTCTGCAAGGAATTGCGAGGAAACACGGTTAAGTAAAACATGTTTTTCCACTGAAATATCTACCTATGGCCAAACTTCCTCAATATTTTATTTTCAAAATTAAGTTCAGTTTAACTACTTATAGTCTTAGTGTAGGTATATATTATACTACTGTATAATACTCTAAGCTTATAGTAAAGAAAATCATTTGAAAAAATCTCACGTAGGATTAAGGGGGAGGGGAGGGGATGGAACCAAATTTCACCACATCTCATTAAGGTAGTGGGGGCAAAAAGTACCAAAATCACCTCACATCATTAATGGCTGAAAGAAGGCCTGAACCACGACCTAGAAGAACAAGGGCTTCTGACACATTTTTTAAATAGAACTAATATAGCAAAAGATCATGCAGCACTACCCGTCCGGTGGCGCGCATGACCACTATCTGTGGCAGTCACAGAACCAAACTCAGATCTGTGAAGTAAATAATTAAAAATGAGAAGCAAAAAGAGGTTAGGCCGATCGCGTGAGAAAGTTCGCGAAATTAACAATTAAACAGTGGTAATTATTGTTCATCGAACTGTAACAATAATATCACCCTTCGTATCAGAAGTACTATTATTTATTCTGCGGTATCAGTGCCCGGAACCTACGCAACAGTACTCTGTGCCACATATGGCGCTAATAAAGCGGGCTCGTCTTGTCTTTTTGCCACCTATTTATATCAAAAGTACGCATGACCGTGCGTAGGACTTAGGAGTGCAGTGCAGACCTAAGTAATGCTAGAATTGACCAGAATACAAAGACATTAACAATATCTGACGAGATGTTAAATCCACACATATATTTAAAACTAGCGACCCGCCCTCGCTTCGCTTCGGGAAACTTATTATCAAGTGCTTAAATATAAAGTTTCATGGTTCTTTAAGAGATGGCGCTAGGCGTTCTTATTCTTTAAGTTAGGAAGGTTCACCCCTAGGTGGCGCTGTGCTTAAAACCCGAAGAAATCCCATACAAACTTTCAACCTCTATTTCAACCTCTTCATCCCTTTTTGTCGCAATAAAAGGTAGCCTATGTCCTTTCTCAGGGTCTAAAGATTGTCTGTGTCAAATTTCATCAAAATCGGTTGAGAGGTTTAAGCGGGAAAGCGACACAGACAGACAGACAGACAGACAGACAGACAGACAGACAGAGTTACTTTCGCATTTATAATATTAAGTAGGGATATAATAAATAGGTTCACAAATATATATGCCAAAATGTTATATAAGCCAAGACAACTCATAACGTTTTCAATGTTAAAAAGTTATCAGACTTCATGAAGAGCCAAGCCCCTAATTAACAAGGCATGATTCTACTAGCTTTAACTCTACAAATCCTACTTCTTGGGCTACATGTAAGGCTAGGCTGTATTGCGACCATCGCACAAATATGTTCAGGTACTCCCTATCGTATATTGGCTAGCAGACAGCAGACCGCCTTTGGACAGTGGGCAAAATCAAAAGTAAGAGAATTGAACTAAGTAGGTTAGGGACTAGGGTACAAGTAATTTCCTTCTCCAAATAAGTATAATTAATTAATACAAATAATAATCGTAATTACATTAAGTATACTTAATGACAAGTCATAATTACATGACAATATACTTAACAATCTAGTTTTCGGTAATTGTCCGCGTGGGAAGTATATTGCGCCAGAGCAGATTAATTGGAGGAGCTCATTAAGTAATTTCTAGTCTCTTCCAAATGCGGTCAGATCCGCTGTGGCGCTGTCCGCTGTAAATCACATGGCCGGCGCGGCGCCACCGTCGCGTGACTCAGCGATCGACGCCGGCGCAGCCGATTTTTCAGTTAATTTAGATTTTCAGCTCCCTAATGACTGTATTGGAAATTCATAGGACTCGTTTATTGTAGACGAATAACCTAATTAAAAATTCAAGAAGGAAGAAAGAAAAAAGATACTTCAACATGATTTTTTAATTTACATACCTCTGCCTTGTTACACGTGCTCACGAATGTATTAGGTACTCTCCTCCCCTGTTGACGTAACATATTCTGCAATTTTATTATTAAACTAGTGCACCCACCCTCGCTTCGCTTCGGGAAACATGTCCCTTAATACGCACATTCGGAAATTGTTGGGCGTGATTTTTTAAACTGACATAACTTTTATTTTTCAATCGATTGAAATAAAACAAACACGAAATGTTAAGTGAAGCTTACCACAATATTTTAGAAAACCGCACCCAAATCGGATAAGTCGTTTCGGAGATTAGCGCGTACAAAACCACAGACAGAGAGACACACAAATTTTTTAAAAATCATTGTTTTGGGTTGTATTGCGTTAATAAACACCCCCAGTAAAAGTTTTCTCATATATCTTCCATGTACAGACAGCAATTACAAACAGACACTCCAATTTTATTTATTTTTATAGATATAGATTAGTATTATATATGTTAACAATAAATATTAATTATTATTAGTCAGTAGTAATTGTCATAGACGCGAATGTTTAAATTTTGTGCTGAAGCATGGCTGAAGCAATTTCACACTTGCATTTGAGAGTTACATTTTGTACAAATTGACGTAATAGGTGTCATATATTTTGTTGAACCTTTTACCCCCTTACGTGTGACGCAATTGACCCGTGACCTCAAAGTTGGTTGGGTGCAAGTGGCAAAACTTCACGAGGCTCTTGTTATTAGTTACTGTTGATATAGTTATGTTAACTTTTACCGTTAGCTATCAAGTAGTATCAGGTATTATCAGGTAGGTACCTATTATGGGTACTATTAGGTAGCCTCCGCAACATAATTAGAAATTAATAACCTTTCCCCCTTTGAGCCTTGCTGTCAACTTCTCCACCGTTTTTTGGTTGTTGCAAAAGCTGCTTTGCATCTCTTTCTATGTGCAGAAGAAGATTAGTTCCAGTTTTACTAAATGTAGAGGTAGATAGAAGAAAATTAGGTATTAAGTAAAGACGAGTCTACAAGAACATTTCGTAACTTTCGTAAACGTTGTTAAGTATATCTATAGATACCTACGACAATTTATTCATGAGTTATTTAACATATGTATTAAACACGATAAATTAGTTATGAGTTCGGAGTTCTCATAAATATTATTTTATAGTTGATAACCTTGTTCCATGATTTATTGTTAAAACTACTTAAAATTTCTTAAACTACTAACTTAAACTTAACTTAAACTAACTAACTTAACTTAAACTACTAAATTTCTTAAACTACTTAAAACTACTTAAGAAGTATTATTGTAACATTAAACACTTTAAGTAAACGTCGGTAAATAAGAGGTAGGTGTATTTATCATCATGACGGCCGTGCGACCGTCCCCGACCGACCAAATTAAATGTGACGGCGTGACGTCTATGTAGGGGTACTTTCTATTACTACTGGTTTTCGATTGTTAATTGTTTTCCAACATAATTTGAAGAATTGTTATGGTTGAATATTTCACGTCGGAGCAGTGATTGCTAATAAAAAGAGATAACCAAGCAAGAGGTATAACGTTGGACTCACAAACATAAGCCTGGTCTCAAATCCTGAATCTCTAATTTCCAAAAATTATGTGCATTGCATACGAGTATTAGAAATCAATTTGTTTTGGGGAAGAGAGTTCAGTGTTCTCCATATTTTCCTCAATGTGAAGTCTACCAATCAATACTTGGCCACCATTGTGGTCTACGGCCTGAACCCCTTACATTAAGAGGAGACTCGTGCCCATAGTGCTAGAGTTCTGGACTGGAAGAAGAAGGATTAGGAGCTTACTGATTAACTTATGATAGTACACAAACATTACCTACTTTCAGTTTCATATCCACTACAAAGACCAGTAAGTTTCTCCGCAACCGAAAGGTTTATTTGCTTATGGACTGATTCATAAATATAAGGAAAGTTTGTCCAAAAGAGGCCTAAGGAAGTAGTGTATTGTGTTCTATCATAGCGACGTATAAATGGCGGGCCATATTATGATTCCTGTTTAACAATTGGAAGTAAGTTTCTAACATGTACTTTTCTGAAGGTCTACTCGCAGTAGGTACCTAATATTTCACATACCTAATATTACCTAATATTTCACAATCGACTCGATCACCCTCATTAACACCCAAAGGCAGTAAGTAGGCTTCTGAACAATGCTCAGAATGATTTATTTGTGTATTATGTATATAATGTATGTGTGTGTATAATAATGATGGTTATTATTTTTATAGCATAGGTACAGAATTCCGGTCGAGTTCCGTTGGTACGGTGGGCAACACGGGGCGCGGCGCCGCGACGGCGCGTCGTCTCCCGGCGCCCGGCGCCAGCGACACGACTCGACACGGTCGACAAAGACCCTCTTCTACACTCTACAGTATAACTACAGTCGAAAGTTATAGAGGACTACACCACACTCTTTCGATTTCTTCACTTTTAATTTAAATTTTCAAACTTCTTAGAGCTTCTTCTTATTATTATAACCACCTTGGTATCGCTAGGTATTAGCATTTCTACCGTGTAATAAGTAATTGTTGTAACAGCAATTGTTGTACCGATTGGAAAGGAGTGGATTACACTTTTTTGGATGCGACCATGTTCACACGACTTACTTACATTTACTAGATACGACCGACCACAGCAAGAATAAGTAAATTTTATTACTGAATACCCTCGGTTTCAGCGGGTTACGAGAGATCAATCGTCACAACGTAACCCTTTGACGGTGAGCCTCAAGATCAGTGATCTGTGCGCTTACCGTCTCTCACCAAGTTGGTGAATCTATTTATAGGTACCTCCTCATCACAATCTATACTGTTATACCTACTAAGTACTATACTCGTAGGTAATAAAATTCTGTCAGTACTTATATTAAAAATAATAAAAAAAAAAACAAATTTGCTACCTATTACGTAATTTCCCACGGTAATAGGTACCCACGATAAACTAAACATCTCTAAATGTAATTCCAATAACAAAAAAACTAAAATTTCGAATTTCAAAATGTCAGTTATACGTAGTACCTATATAAAAGTTTTATTTCAAAATATTCCCAGCTCTATCATTTGATAGTTGATACTCAACACGGAACATTTTCATTTTCTTTACTTTTCCATTCTTAATTAGTTCACTCTACTTTACTATTTATTATAACCTTATTTACCAAGCAAGTTCGCTCGCCCCTTTTTGGAACGAAATCAAAGTCAACATCAACAACTTGTGAGTGTCAACAAATACAATTTTAACAGCAATAATTGTGTTCAGTGTGAATATTTTGCTCCCAAGACCAATATCTAACAGTGGATGACATGGAAAACAAACAAAAACAAGAACACTCAACCAGACCGAGAAAATTAAAAAAAAATCCGTTTCACCGGGAATCGAACCCAGGAACTTCGGCAGTCTGACATGTTAACCATCGCGCCATACGGGCCGTCATCGTCATTAAAGTCCATTAATTCTGGTGTAAATATTCCATTCAAACCCGTACAAAATTTCCAAACAACGTTATTTTTATTGCCAGTTTCACGAACTCATTCGGTGAGCACACCGATCATGTTATACATAATAAATTATTCAAGACACCGACACCAATATACGGAGCTGTTGTTGGCGATGCCGTAGAGGCGTTTGTAAACATTGTAAACATCTCGACTACGGTCCCCATCCGTGCTTTAGATTAGAGGATTGTGCTAGACGAGCCTGCAGAAAATATTGGACAATCAGTCGGATACAGAAAGCTGGATTTATTCCCTTTCTCTGTGATTTAGATGAGGTTGTTTAGGTATTTAAGGCTGGATGGAAATTCTTAAAATACTTACTTTTGACTGAAGATGCTTGTGACATTAAATGCATTAACTATCTTCGTGATAGTTCTCTAGCTTTATGCTGCAAATAATATAGTCTTACCTTCTGAGGAATACGGTACCGCCGATTATTTATTGTAATTAAATAAATAAACGTTCTCATACCCTCGCACTAGGATTACCTCTGTCGTGTCGTGAACTCGTGAACACTCATCCGCTCTACAATCTCTACATTCACCCACTCACCCGATAACACATTTACCTGTCACTGTGAAAGTGTGTACTGATACTTAATTTTCGTTGAATACATGGTTACAAACGTAACATTAAATAAGTCCTGCTTTTAATAACCAAAGTTTAGCAACCCTACTCATGATGTAACTTTTGCCCGCGGCTTCGTTCTCTCTCGACTCGACGGTAGACACCCTCGAGGAGTGCGCTGCGACAGCGTCTGTAACAGAACATTATGTATGTCGGTATTATTCCGGAAATTATGCAATGCACCGGAATTTTTGAGATGACGCCTTTGTATAACGCTGACATGACAATGTGACCTCGCTCCGTAGGATGGGGGAAGTATAATACAAAATCTGAAACAAAAATTTTCGTTTGAACGGGGGTGCTTTCCCATGCAAAGAAAAAGTATATTAATTGTACACATACATAAAACTTTTGACAATAAAGACAGAGTGTCATACCAGGTCCGAGGTGAACTGGTAAATAGGTACATATTATCTGCTAGTAGTAAAACACAATCTACATACCTTCCTTTCTTTGCATAAAAATGTGGATTTTTTTTTCTTACACATGCCCTAATAGTCCTTCGGAGATATTACGAACACAACTCACAACGTAAAATAAACTTTTAAATAACGTTGTAAATAAATATATGTGCTTTGAAATATACAAAAATAAATGTTTACATTTGGAACGAATCGATGACTCGTATTTATTTCTGGCCCGTACAGGTGTTCGGCGTGAGGCGTGATGCTGCACGGCCTCAGGCACAGTTGCAGGGTATTATCACATCATAAATGTATACTATTACAGCCGACGACGTTACGTCTGTGCTCGGTGCTCGGTGCGGTGCTCGCCTGTCGTGTCGTGACGACATACTCGATCGGAAATTATATCTATGTTGTGATTGTGAGTCACATTACAATTTTAAACGTTAGCTATCATTACTATTAATAAAACTATTACAGGGTTTGATCTATACGCATCGCATGATTTTTTTTTCATAGATATACTTAGCAAAATTTATTTTTATTATTTATTATGTTTTTTAAATCATCACGCGGAAACAACTAAGCAGATCGGGATGATTGGTATCATCCCTCTGCTTATTTGTTTCGGAAGGAGTAGGTTGACCAACAGATCCCTGAAAATTGGGTCGTATCCACAAAACCTTGAAATGCTGACTGTTCCTCGGTAAATAACCTACTTGTTTAAGACGTATCAAATGACAAACACTACGAAATCCTCTTAAAAGCGTTGGACAACGCCTACACTTACACCTCGTCATTTTTATTAAATGCATAGTCCAGACAACGCAGCGGGCGAACGAAATACGTAGATAATAAACTCATTAGATTCATTGTAAAACATTCTTGAGTTATATACGGCAGGTGACCTAGTACGCTTTGTTTAATGTTTTATGCGAATTGAATGGCAACTGCATATCCCTACTAATATTATAAATGCGAAAGTAACTCTGTCTGTCTGTCTGTCTGTCTGTCTGTCTGTCTGTCTGTCTGTTACGCTTTCCCGCTTAAACCTCTCAACCGATTTTGATGAAATTTGGCACAGACAATCTTTAGACCCTGAGAAAGGACATAGGCTACCTTTTATTGCGAAAAAAAGGGATGAAGAGGGTGAAATAGAGGTTGAAAGTTTGTATGGACCGAAGGAATTAGTTTCCCGAAGCGAAGCGAGGGCGGTTCGCTAGTATTAGAAATAAATGTTTATCGAGTAATGAGATTCCGTCCGTCCACGTACCTACGACTCGGTCGCGTTAGAGGTTACACTAGGATGGCAACACGAACCGAAAACAAATTTGATTTAACTATAACTATAAATATCTATGCTTTAGTATAGGTTGGTGAAAATTTTTGTTTTCTCGGATCTCGAATCAATTGTCTATGCTGTGTATATCTCTACCATTCTGTGGTCATCACTAGTCAATAAGGTTTAATTCAATGCTTCTAAAGATATTTTTCAAGAACGACAATAACATTATCTTCATTCCAGGTCAAGAACATGTTCCAAAAATGTTTACCTACATTTTGGCTTTAAAACCATAAATTCACTTTCAAAGTAGAAAAATACATTTTCTTAATGTAAATATCAGAGAAACGAGCAGACTGATGCGTTGTCTACGAAAAAAGAAAGAAATATCATGAGTTCCACTTGGTGTTTAATGGCTGTTGCATGGATCGCGGACATAGTTAACTAAATAAACTCTTACACAATAAAACACATTAATGGAATAAACAATAAAATATTAAGAGTTAAGTTGACCTAAATGTCTTTATCTTATCCCGTAGTTGTACTCGTAGGGTGGTCCCAATAATTGTTAGCTAAGATTTATCAGCGAGGTGAGGCCTCGAGCGTGATCGTAAAAATGGAGTTGAGGACTCAGCCGGTGTCCGGTTGATTGACGGATTTTATTGCAATTTTTATTTGCTACATTACCACCCACGATTTTTTTTCTTCTAACTAATGTACCTATACATATAATAAATAAATAAATATATTTTTTTTATTTTATATAAGTAGTAACTTTTTGTTCTGAATCTGGACCCTATTATTTGGATGACATGATAGTTTTATGTCAGTAACGGACAGGCACCCTGATGGTAAGTGGTGACCGCCACCCATGGACATCAGTAACACCATAGGCATCACCGATGAGTTGCCAGTCGATGAAGACAAGAGAGAGGAAGTACTGGCTCTGCAGCTCAAACCCCCAGCGGGAACTGGCAAGTCATCAACAGACTCATAAGAGAGGATGGTAACTGTCTAAACTGTTATGATATCTGGGCTGGTGCCGCCCAATCTCAACTGTCAGTTTGGATTCGATGGAGAGGCGTGCGAAGGGGCTCATTAGTAACGCAGAACTGGTTTAAACCAAGCTGCAAAGCCTCGAGCATCGCAAAGTAACCAGCTGTTAATATTAATACTATAAATGCGAAACTGAATTTGCTTGTTTGTTTGTCAAGAGCAAAAAGAGAGAGAGACATTAGCCTTTTGTCCACATATTTTAACGTGAGCGATGAGCGATGGGTCGCGATAATAACCTGTGTATATGAGTTGAATAGTATTTTCAATTTTAATTATCTCTTCAACCAACCCAAAAGTGTTAAAACAGTACCTACGGTATCCACTTACCGAGAGCAGATAACGACCGTCTGTCCATTTGGTACTAAAACACAGTCTTAAACCATGGAGTGACAGCGAGATAACCTCGGATCAGAATTGACACGTACCTACACTTTCTGACGAGTTAAGAACTCGCACTATCTTTGTCGACAGCCAAGTAAGAATTTTATAACAACAAACAACAAAAATACAATGTCAAATGATTTTTCATCACAAAACATACTTAAATAAATTTGAACAAGGTGGAAATATGGTTTTAATGGATGACAGGTTAAATAAAAATAAAAAAACGTTAACAAACGTTTTGGAAGTTTGTTATTAATGATCTTCGAATATCAATATTATTTGCGTATTAAATATGTGTATGTGTATATTTAATAATAAAAACATAAAACAGGAAAACGTGGAACAATTATTTCCTTGATACTGGCTGGTTGAACTTGGCACGGTGCACCTAATGTCGTGTTGGTAATTCCTGTGGAAGGCTTCTGCGGCCGCGTACAGCCTTTGTTAGAGGATAGAGGAGCTTCTGTAAATATCTACTACTTAGTTACGGATGTTATGATAATGTAGTGATCTTTTAATGTGTTTATGTCTATGTACACGTACGTTTGTTTCTTTGTGGCGCTGTAAAGACCAAATGCCTGGGCAGATTTTTATCAATCGATTTGTTTTTAAAGTACGAATGTCACTGAAAACATGAAAGTGTTCAAAATTTCAAAATAAATTAAAAAATCAATTAAATCAATTAAAAATCAATGGTAATTATTATGTTAAATTAATGACATTTATTGGTTAAATTACACAATACTTAAGAACGATTTGATATTATCATAATGCAAAATTAATTAATTGTTAGTACTTACTTTGCATGAAAAAATGCAGTGAGGTGCAGTGGCGGAAAAATAGTTACCTACTCCCCTCACCATCTCTTCGATTTGGTCACTGGTCACTCGTCGGCTGCTTGCAGTGGATGAAGCATCACTGCTTCGAAGCAATCGTAACTCAAAAACGTACATAAGCTTTTATAAATTAGCAGACTTGGGCCACAGGTGTGTCCCGGCTGGGTGGCGACCGCCGCCGCAGGAGGGTCGCCTTGACCCCAGCGGCCCAGCGGCGGGCCGGCCGCGCGACCTCCGAGGAAGGTCTTCTGAGCCTCTCTACTAATAAAGGTTTACTACTTTTTTATAACTTTTTTATGTCTGCTATACAGCCGAACCTTACTACAGATTGCCAATGATTTGTGAACATCTACTAAGATCATGATACCTATGTGACACACACAGAAAAAAAATTAAAGAAATGAAATCCCACCAGAAAACATTCAATGTAAAATAGGCCAAGACCAATTACCAACCTATTGTCACGACATTGTGGGTTAAAAAAAATGATTTAAATATGACATGTTAAAATATGTAGTCAACTTAATACTACCACATTCCAAACCAAATATTAATATTTTTACTTTTTGGCTGTTCGCATATGGACTCGTTCGATCTTACTCTTTTTTTCTCGTCATTCGAGGCAAAGATTCGACGGTCACAAAGCCAAGGCATGCATCAATGTCAAGGATATTACAAAAAATAAAAGTGTAAAAGCTAAAGCCATAATAACAGACTGGTATTTAATTTATGGACATTAGATTTCGACCATTCGTCTGTTATTGTATCTAAATAAAGAAATTATACTTATTTTATTGTATACCTACCTACTATCTGTGCCTGCGACTTTGTCCGCGTGGAAGTTATTCCCGCGTGGAAGTTATTCCCGCGTAAATCACGAAATGGAAAACATTGTGAGGAAATCTGCACACCTGAGATTTCTCCATAACAGTGGTGATAGACGTAGAAAATGTTTTCCAGAACGATGAATCTCTCAAAGTGTGATTGCCAGCGCTTGACCATGACCTTCACCTTCATGAAAGGAGATTCGAGCAGCGGGACAATAAATTAAGCATTTTTTTTAATATTAAGGTGCTTTTTCACCAGAGATACTCTATGCAGCTAGGACGCGAGGATGTGAAAGCAAAGTTAAGGATGCGTGCCTACTGTAGGTACTCCTGTTCTGCTATGTCCCGGTAATTATATGATACTATTAAGGACTGCGCACAGTACAACGACTCCACGACCGACAGACGAAAACGCGACTAAAACCTTGACAAAGCTAACATTCAATTATGAGCCTTATATCTTTGAAAGTAAGGTTGAATTTCGAACTTATACTTAAAAGCCCTGTACGGCCCCTCCCCGCCCTACACCCATAGCCGTTCCGTTTCGAGACCAACGCGTCGACGTTGCGTTGACGACTCACCGTAGACGAGTAGTCCACGCGTCGACCGACACAATGACGTAATGTACCTAGAACGGAACGTCGGAGTTGAAACGGAGTGGAGACGGAGTCGAGTTGACGTCGATGAAGCGTTGATCGCGGAACAGAACGTCGGAGTTGAAACGGAGTGGAGTCGGAGTGGAGTTGACGTCGAGTTGGTGTAATGTGCGCACTCCTTTACCGTGGCTATGTGGACAAATGAATATGATTGGTGGATATCAAACGCATCCATAGTAATGTAGCGTAGCACATCCCTGGTGTAAAAGCAGCCTTAGTATTTACCTACTTATACTATTATCTCATATCTCCGTTTCGACCAACACCTAAGTAGACTCGGACGTTGGCAGTATGCTTGTGAATGCAGCTATAATTCAAAGTACTCTGTGAATGCAGCGCAGACGCAGGTAAAGCTAATTGTGCATATAATCCTCGAGTCAGGTCCAAGTGCGAAGTGGCGAGGATTAACGACAACCACGTTCGGTGTCACGTGCCCGACGGAAGCGGAGACCACGGCCTGTGCTTACGAGCCTTGTGACTAACTTACTGGTACCGTGCTAAGGCTGGCTACACCATTCAAGATTTTATTTTAAGTCAAAACATACGCAGCCTCGCATAATAGGTACACAAACTATTAGTGCTAAACACTTATTTAATTTCAGTAGGTGTTTTAATAGAATTTCGGTACAAGAAATTCGAATGCAACAGAAAGAGATCAAAATGCAAAGCATAAGTAAGCACTTATAATCTCCATTAGCAATCTATCCACGAGCTTGCTATGTGGTAAAGGTTCGAATACAATAGTCGTATAAACAGACAAAAATACAAATACCTGCATGTTTATATTACTTACATTGATATCAAAACCTGCGTAGGTACCTACCTACAATCAAGGGCCACAAAAGTAACATTTTCCAAAAATATTATAAAGAAATCAATCGCCAATACAAAATCGTGTATAGATCTGCAATGCTAATTGCTATAGCCAGCCTTAAGTTAGTACCTACTCGTATTCAGCATTATTGTGAATTCACACGTGTTTATCAATTTCAATAAACGCAAATATCCTACTTCCACAGTGAGTCATGAACGGCATTACCAATCGCGCATGTAGCACGAAGGTGGTCGATTGATAAAGTGGTAGATACAATCACAATGCAGTTCACTACTCGTTCTTGATTCACTATTCTTTATTACGACGACTAGAACGCCTTTCGAAGAGTCCTGGGTTCGATTCCCAGCGAGTTTTCTTGTGTGTTAACCATTGCAGCTGCAAATAAAACTCTACGTCATTCATCATTATGAAAATTGAGGTTTAGTACATCAGATAACCATTTAAACCAATTGTAATGACCCTGTTTACCGAGCGAGGGGCCACAGGCATATTGTGATGCTCGGCCGCTCGTACAAGTGTGAATATTTTGACAAGTCGACAACTTTTTAATGAATTGCAAATTTATACATATATCGAATAAATAAATAAGGATATTATAAATAAATAACAAATATTTTAAATAAGGAATTAACATAATTAACATTTCCGTACAAATAAAATGCAAACATTAAAAAGTTGCCTTGAAAAGTGTGTAATTTCGAGTTGTCCAATAATTATAATTATTTACGCCTTGTACGGATTTGTTCTCAACTCGCGGTCTCGCGATAACGTACATACTCGTATTTAAAATTCAATCCGCCAATTGTACATGTGTTCAAATTGTACTGCTTCAAAACATCAATGGCCCACTACTGAGGACGGGTCTCGTATCATTATTGGGGAGGCCTAGAGGATACTCCACCACGCTGTTCCAGTGCAGATTGGAGGTTTTGTACTTCTCTTGTAGAAATGTGTTTGAACCACGAAGTGGTTTGAACATGTTTTCATATTTGCTCAAAGCACTTGTGAGTTGTAACATAATATCCTAGTACAAGAGTCTAAGTAAGTGAACCTAACAACCTAACGCATTAACTATTTAGTTTAACAAATATCTTACCTTCAATTGCGATTGTGAATCGGCAAGTAGAACTTTAAACCATCCAGTGCCAGTAATTTACCAATGTCTATGAGCAACGAGCTGGTATTATTTTTCACCGTCTATGAACAATAAAAATATTTATTGACCTTCGGCAACAGTTCCAGCGCAGCGGCTTTATCTTTTGTTGACAACTTACGTTGGACTTTGGATACGTCTGAAGGTCTGTGGAAATATACGCTGCACTCGCGCCACGCTCGGAAAAGCAACGACGCGGCGACGTAAACAAACCGATATTAGGGTCATCAAAATTCTGGCACTATGAAATCTACTAATTGTCGTGTTTTCAACTTCATTTCTATAAATAACGTTAAAATTGTATGTCTTATCGGTTATTCCTGACACAATACACTCGAATCAGTTTCACGACTTTTACATTATTGCGTATATACAAAATTTTACATGACATGTATATTGTAACAAACACTTATCTGTCACATAAATGTCTGCCCGGGTCGGGAATCGAACCTGGGACCCTTCGCTTCGCAGGCAGCGTCACTACCAACATGGCTACGGAGTCGTCATAGTGATCATAGTGTTGTTACTGTTACAATACAAACACATTTTAATATAAAACTATACATTGATTTGTATCAATTTGAAGGAGCTTTTATCGTTTGACGAAATGAATTGTGGCCAAATGTCGACCGCAAAGCAGAACTTGCTTTTATAGATACATAGATAGTACATAGACCCATAGAAAAAATGACCTTGTTCTGCGGAATCCTTTAGTATTAAAACTATGGAATATGCGCAGTGCGAACGTAATTTACTGATTCTGAAAAACTTTGATAGGAGCAATGATATATTATACTACGATAGGATTCTATTAATTTGTGTTCGCGCTAATCGCAGAAAAAGTTTAATGGATTTGGATTGTGTTTACTGATTTATTAAAGTTGTGCCTATTCCTTGTGTTACGACTGGCATACCTAACTTAAGTAAAATAAATAAAACATCACAAACACAGCAAATACCCTCTCACCAAACACAAACTGTCACATAAATGCGACCGAAATCGAACCTCATTCCTCTCACTCGTCGGGCAGAATCCGCAGAATGAACAAACTAAATGAACTAGACTCACTATTTTCTTGTTAGATTTTTAAATGTGGTCGTCACAGATAAACTTAGATACAACAAAAGACACGTCAATTATTATTTTGACGATATTAATGAATATTCATGTGTCTCTGTCTGTAGTGTTCCGGTGACATATTTGGAGTCACGGTAGGTACTTGCTTTAATTATTTTTCTGTACAAAGACATGAATGAACTGTGTTAGTCACTGCTGTATGTTACATTATTATAAAAGCTATTTTTAGGCAAGTAATGTGCATAAAATTATGATTTGTCTGTTTTACTGCTTGGAGACTTAACTTGGTGCTAATAAACACTACGCGATAATATATTAGTTTTATAATGGAATCCATTACCATCAGCCATTATAAACAAAGCATTTAATTTAATTTTGTTTTTATATCACGGTATTTAACACAGGGTAGTTCTTTACCGGTCTTGCTTCTCTTCTTTATACTTATTTTACAGCACCAGCATAATAGCAACATTTCATGTCAGCCAGATGGACTTAATGTTAATTAGTGTCTCTACCGGTCTACCACCCTAGGCTGATATTTGTATACGGTACAATTAAAATCTTTGACATTTTTATGTCACAGCAAAAGCTCTCAAAATCCACTTTAGACAACCACTAATCTCTATGTATGTGTTACCTAACAATGTCATTGTGTGCCGCCCGCATGAGGCTTGAGGCGTTAATTTTGTTGTAAGTAAGCACTTTAACAAAAACATGTTTTTACTACATTCTGACTAACCTTGTGTTCAATGTCATTTTATTTCACCGTGTGTGAAGTTTGTATATATTTTATTATTTCGACCATTACATTATCTAACTAGCTGTGCCCAGGACTTCTTTCGCGTGGGAGTTTTTCCCGCGTAAATCCCGATCCCGGGGGAATTTCGGGATAAGAAGTAGCCTATATGTTGCCCTATAACCTCGTCTACCTTCCAGTGAAAGTCCAATTAAAACTGGTTCAGCCGTTCCAGCCATTAGCCCGGACAAACAGAAGGACAGATAGACAGACAGAAAAAAATAAAAATAAAGTTTGTATTTCAGTGTCGTATAAAAAACTACGAGTATAAGCACTTGAGAAAACACAGTTATTTTAAAATCACAGACAGATTATTTTATTTTATTTATATGTATAAATGTACAGAGTAGTTACTAACTGGCAAGACCACAGATATAATTTTCAATTTGGATTGTGTAGGTGCCATTGAAATGCTAGTAAACCTTATTGTGCGCCTCTACCGTAGAGTGCGGGGTGAGCTCTGCTGCAGACCGCGGTATTTGGATAGTGTACCTAATGTGCGTTTTACTTTGTACCTCACGTTCGTCTATAAAGAATACCATACCTACTTCGTACCGCACGTTTGTAAATGGGACCACCATACACGAGACTACTTGACTCTTCGAACCCATTCAATTGCTCGTTACGATAATGTTAATTAATAACGTAGGTCAGTCAGCCCGGGGAACTTTGACTCTCAGTATAATTTATACCTCGCAGTTTAGGTAGTTCCTATATTTGTTTAAATTTTTGAAAATCCTTGACTTGCATATTTTTATAATGATACACATATACATATAGCACATACAGCATAGTCATAATTCAAGAATTACTAAGGGGATAGTTACGAGATGTAATTAAGGAGTAAGTACTATTGCCTATAAAGTTTTGTTTGAACATAAAACAATTTTAATGCTATCTGTTAGCACAGTGTAACGTCGTAGCAGTGGTACGGCAGCTGCTGTAATCGTAAATTACACAGCCATTACCCGTGTACCACCAGATAACAGAACACGTGCGCCCGTCGAGCTGACGCGGAAATTAATACAATAACAAGCATACTAGACGTAACCTGTGACTCGGTCTGCAATAGATCGGACCCACCTTAAAACTAATTGACCCACAAACAACTGCACTGTACTAGTGGTACTAGGCGTGGCGGTCGAACCTGTTGCCACGGCCCAACGAAACTTCAACTTTCATTTTCGATAAGGGAAAATTGTAGAGTTACCTATTATTGGGCTTTGACGATGTTACAGAAAACAGTAGAAAATAGTGGATCAACGTCAGGTCTACTTTAAAGTAACATAATTTTATATGGAATTCTTTGAACGACGATTTTAATCCTTCCTATTCTAGGAACGTTATTGTAATAAAGATTTCCGATTATAGTAGAGGTGGCTTAACTTCATTTTTCTCTTATTATTTCTTATTGCTGATTAATATATCATA
Organism: Ochlodes sylvanus; assembly: GCA_905404295.2. NCBI lineage: Eukaryota > Metazoa > Arthropoda > Insecta > Lepidoptera > Hesperiidae > Ochlodes > Ochlodes sylvanus. The sequence goes on along the minus strand of FR990142.1, from coordinate 7,639,222 downwards.
CAAATGTATAGCATACATTTTTATATATATTATGTATTCTGAGTAGCGATGTACTTCAAAAAAACTAAAATAATCGTAATACTTGAAAGATTTTTGTAATAAAATAAAAGACTAAAAAAGTTTTGTAAACGAGAGGTATAGTTACCGTGGCATAATTGTTGCCTTTTTCAGTTTATTAATTTTTAGGTATTAAGTTTATTTGCATACTCTATACATTAATCCTACTTAGTCTTATTTCAAAATGTATTTCTTAGACTTTCCATTATAATTATGTTGACTACATTCTGATGTGCCTGCATAATATTAGCAACGTTCAACCTGTGGTCTTATACCGCCTGAAAGCAGACATAGTTTGATGTCTGCTATCTAATGATAGCAACCGGGATCCACAAATTAACGTGTTCTTGGAAGCACGAGAGCGATGAAGTAATTTGCGACTAGTGCCGTGGTCATCCATTGAACTATCGACCGCGTTCGTAGTGCAGGTAATTTTGGTGCAAAACTTTCAAGTGTATCTTACAAGAATAGGACTTTTTGAAATCTATACGCCAATGCAATACTCATATTCAAACAAACACACAATAATTTGCCGTTTAGTTAATCAATGTCAGGTAATGCTAAGCTTATGATACAAAAGGAAGTGGTCTCCGAGCCATATTGAGATGGTAATATGGCCACAGAAGGGAGAAGTGTGGATGAATGGAATACGCAGGTGTGCAATTACCTACGTTGCACAAACGATTAACGAACATTGTTTATAAAAATATCGTGTGAACATTGCAGAATGCATGCAGATAGCGTGGAATTATTATATGGAAGGTCAACAATTTTCCCATCGAGATTCTCATATACATATTACTTATAAAATGGAACGCATGCTTAAGCTTAGCATAGATCTATAAAAAGAAACACGGTATTTGCGTAACTCTGAGTACAATAATTTTGTTAGCACAACATTTTACGGTGAACAATGGTTCCGTTATAAATACAGTCGGAGCCCCAAACATGGCGTCCGCGTTAATTGCTGCTAATTTCAACTCTAAACCAAAATAAGATCCCATTAACACCTACATGTACCGACGCGAGGTCACGTAGTAGACATGTTTGCTACTGCTGTTATATTTATATAATTTTATTACGTTAATAGTAATACCCTGCTGATTGCAGATAAATAGAGAAGCAGAGCCACCTGATGGTAAGTGGTAATTGCTGAACATCCTTAACTCAAATAACGTCACTAATAAGTGTCGACTAAAAACTAAGGGGTAAACCGGCTTGTACACCATGTACCTCAAGAAATCCACCGAAACTCATCACAAGCATTGCATTAATTGTTTTAGGTAAAAGTGGTAGGTTGTGTGTACTACTCGTATTATGAGCTAGGATCTCCAGGCTCGTAGAACCATAATCACATTATGCATTACGGTTACGTTGCCTAATGTGGCTATAGACTATAGAGCGACGTCATATTCCAAATCATTTAATCGGGTGAATAATTTGTTGATAGTCTTATGCACGTAATTTTTTTGATTCTACCACCGCTAATGGAAAAGTAGTAACTTCAAACTGCTTCTGAGAAACCTGGTGACACAACCTCTTCCGATGTAAGGTGCACCAATAGCAGAAACAGAACATGAAATAGAAGAAGAAGTACGTAAACTAGAATAATAGAATAAGAAGAATATAATAAAAGAAGAAATAGGATCGCTGTAATATTAGATCGACTTGGTAAGAACTCAACTAGTTTGATTTACGCACAGTCATTCAGGAACCTACATACATAATGTGTTGTATCCTTATCAGTAGTTATCAGTTCTGGAAATAAGTCCAAGATAAGGCTGCGACCGGAATTCTTTGAAGAAATAGCCTTTATCGGGTATCCTTTTGTAGCAATCGGTTGTTATCTTTTCTGTAAAATGGCATTTAATAAGTCTACTAATTGTTAGTGGATCTATTGTGATAAAAAATACTTCTGCTGATTGATTTTTTAATGCGTTCTTTGATCAGATCAGACATCGATAACTCAGTTTTGTTATATTATTCAGTGTAGTCTAGTTACGTTAATCTTCCCTTCAACGATATTTCGATATGCACTCATACGTCACCTGATAAGAGTTTGTCTGGCAGAGAAACAATTCACGAATCTATACACGGATTCAGTAACCGCGTGGCTCGTAAATACGTCAGCATTACTGTACAGTTAATAAGGAAAATAATAATATGGAAATAGAATATGAGAAAAACCTGTATATGGTATGTATGTATGTATGTATGATATACGTGAAAATCAAGGCATCGTGCAACACATCACGTAGGCTGCAGGCGTCAAAGAGTAGGTACGCATGGGTCACGTCCACAACGATTTTACCAACAGTTTGTTGTAGAAAAACCCAGTAAAGTCATTCAAACTTCTATTCACTTAGAAGTCCAAATCTGGGCATTATTTGGATTTTGGAGTGTGGCTTACGCCCCATAAATGGCTTACTGAGCTACTCTCCTCATCAATGAGGAGGCCTAGCCTACAGCATACTCCACGACGCTGCTCCAGTGCGGATTGGTGAAGGAGTATATGGAAACTGTTAGATGAAATACCGGAACAAGGGATATTGGCAACACTATGGCCGTGCCGATGTGACCCGATCACTAGCGAGGGTTTGACAGCTCTCTTACCGCGCTCTTGGACGAAGCGAAAAGATGTGGCATAAGAATAAAATAAGTATTTAACCAAGAATATTTTGTCTCTTTTAATACCAAAGCATCGGAAGTTTTAATACCGAACGAAGGTCTTCGACATGGCTCAACGACTGCTATCTAACAATGACAACCGGGAGTGGGAAGTGGGTCCCTCCGAAGTCCGGAAACGTATTAGAATATTTTGCCACTAACGGTCATCCATCCACCTACCGACCGCGCCCGCTGTTGCTTAACTCGGTGGAACACTTGGGATCGACGCAAGCCGCCGGGCTAGGAGTGCTTCAATATATTATTTGTAGTGGAGGGCTCTAACCATCTAGAGAGTAGAGTCTAAGCTATCCTCGCCTGCTAGTGTATACTACTAAACAACAGACGAAACTACGGCGGCAGGTCCCTCCCATTGCGACTCCATACCATCATGTAAAAACTGAAATACTTTGGAGCGCACGTTACACCTGTTAGTAGGTATGGCTTGTTATAGTTATGACATGTCGGAGAACTTCGAGCGGCATAATGTAAATGTCATTTTTCAATATATGTTTTAGAACAAACCACAATAACAACCCTTTTTTTCAGCGGCTATAAGTCGGAAATCGACAAAATACTTTTAAAATTTCCGGGATAAAAACTACTATGTCCTTTCCAGGGTCCCATACTAGTTCCAAACCAAAATTCGTGTAAGTCAGATCAACGGATTAAAATCGTGGAAAACGTAACAGACAGACAAACAGACATACATTATGGAAGTATGGATACTTGGTTCATAAATTAAAAATGACATTATGATAAGTAACACCGACGTGTAAATAACAGTACATAATACCTATCTACTAAACTTTTTCCTCCTCGCTCGCACCGTGTACACGAATTATGAGTAATTTTCCTAGAACCTACACTACTCTACACAAGAATTCGACCGGTATTCAATGGATATGTTGATCTATGAAACGTCTAGTACTTATAAGTAGCAAAGACGAAGTTAAAATGGACGGCAAATAGTAAAGACGAAATTTATATTTTCATCGTATTCATCTGCCTGTATGTATGACACACCCGTTTTACTCGGAAACTATTAGCACTACTGAAATATGCAAAGCAGATGTATTCTCTAAGTTTTAAACTGAAACACGGAAGCACGGAACATAATAAATAACGTACGAAAAAACACAGTCAGTCATGGTGACTGTAGACAAAAGCGAAAACTTAAAACTTTAGAAAATAATTTTAATAATAGATTATTATACGCGCCGCCGCGCCGGTCCGGCACACTACGTCACAGTATGTTGCTGACGCGAGCCTATAAGGTTTCCCTCTACCAAAACTTGTCTAACGCGCCTATATAAGTTTTCACTTCAAGAAATATTCTGGGCGGCACTTCATGCTTGTAACTTGCTTGAGTATCACCGAAAATTATTCTACTCGTAAAAAACCTACAAACGAGTAGTTTTTTGAATTAACACCACGTAACCATCCGTGCTTCCCGCAGCGCGGATGGTATGCGAAGGCATTTTCCACTCGTTAAAAAAAGGATGCGATGGCTGGCTGTAAGATCCGAGACTAAGGCTGAGATGTATAGACGATACTTAGCCTTAGCTCAGACTTTACTCTGACTTAAGACAGCGTTCGTATTTATAAAGCGATCTTTGACTTGGCTGAGTACGAGCTGAGCAAAGTCTAATAAGTTCATGAAATAGACGACTTAATTTACCAAAAACTTTGGCTATTATCCGAACAAAAATAATGGTCCCAAATGAACCTTGATATTAGTATGTAGACGTTTAAATTTTTCGTATTAACAAAACAGATAGATGACAGCAATCAACTATGGCATTAGCGGTTTTAGCTTAAGCTGAGCACAACCTTAGCGTGAAATGTCTATAAATAGCAAATCGCAGTCTTTGCAAAGTCAAGTTTTTCGAAAGTAAAGTCTGAGCTACGGCTAAGTACCGTCTATACATCTCAGCCTAAGTACCTAACGTCACATTTTTGCGTTTCTTTTTACAAGGAAGTAAAGTAATAAATTGAATGTTAATTCGTGGACATTGAAAAGATCTACGAAATTATTTAGCCAAAGCAACTAAACACGAGCTTTGCCCTTCGCTCGTAAGATTCGTGGGCGTTCACAATACACTAAGTTATTATTTATAATGCATTTGCAAAATTTCTTCCTGATCACGACGCGAGCCGCTCGCCCTCGCCTGCCGCGCGGCGGAACGAGCGAAGGTTATCTGTAATCGAATGTGCCACTTTCAAGTCTAATGTCAGAGCCTTACTGAGAATATTTTTTACAGGCACCTGCAGGTACACTTCACTTTCCAAAACCATTTTTAGCTCTCAGTCTTTTGTATTTTCTCATAAAATGTTTAGCTTCTCACGAGATGCCTTTAGTTTATGATGTCCATCATAGGTTAGAGCGGCTAGATTGTGAACTGTGATCATAGTATTATCTACAATCACAATAAGTGTATTTATTACCTGTCTGCTATTTACATGAAACACATCTTTCATGAGATATTAGATCAAAGAGGTTAAAAAGTTTTATTTATGAATGGAGAATTGAAACCTATAAATACGTTTATAAATTGGCAACGAAATAAAAAGAGTAAAGTAATGTCGGACGAAAATGGATGCTTTCTGCAACGAAATCGTGCAATCGAAATTAGCTCGCTGTTAGCGAGAACATGGATACCTACTGCTAACGTTTACAATGTAATGCCACAACCCAGATAATTAGCAATTATGTACCTACTAGAAGAGTTTGGGACTTATAGGCAAGAATATGAATGAAGTTTATAATGATACTTACTTGGATTTGGAAAAAATATTTTTTTAACTTTTAACCCATGTGTAATTTAATTGTAAGTCAGGGTCCCTTAAAGTTAAGGTAAAATGACATTTAATTTTAACGATAATTTTATTACTGACGCGAAAATTACACACTGTGCGTAATGCGTAATGCCGCGAAAATTTCCCTGGAAAGTTGCAAATATCAGTGGTGAAATTGTAACCATGTAACTCTGAGTTTTGATATTTACGTAAATGCTACCTTTACCAAAGTTCATGATTATTAAATTGACTTTATCATTGTACGTATGTACCTTTTACTGAGAAGGTAGTAGGGCTCGTCGTGTTTATTTTTATTTATTTATTACACTTTATTATACTTTATACACCATAATTATAAGGAGGAAAAAAACAATACAATTTAACAATTGCGCACAAAAGGCGATCTTATCGCTAAGTAGCGATTTCTTCCAGAAAACCTTTGGGAAGATGACAAGGAAGGATCAAAAGATGTTGGTCTCTGTCGGTCGTGTTGTTAATGTTATAATTGTACAATGAAAATAGGGTTAGTTTCAACGCTGTACAAAATTTTCTATTAATCGTAGAGGCACGAAACTTGGACAATTCGACTTTTTTTGTGATTACAAATCTGCAATAGAAAAATGTCATCGGCGCACCTCTATGATATGATGCAAAAAAGTTGAAACTTTATAACTTGTAACCTATATCGATATACATAAAAAACATTAAAGTCATTTCCATAAATTATTTATCTGTGTAAGTAAATCTGTTCGCTATTGTTCGAAACAGTGGTGTGTAAATTAGCGTGATTTAGAAAAGTCCACATCAAACATTGCACGCGCCACGAGAAGGTCGTTATATTCAAATTCAGACATAGTTTATTCAGCAAGCAGCCAGGGATTCTTGAAGGATTTTATGCAAAGAAAACAACACAATGGAAGTTAAAATAACTCCATCCTGATTTACAACAATTGGCACGAATGTTGAATGATAATGTAGAACTAACGAGTGACATAAAATATAACTTAAGTTAAGGTAACTCAACAACACTTGGCAATTAGTGTGTCTGGTCCGGCGCGGGAAACACAATCATAATTAACAAAATGGTCGAGTTGAAGCGCGGGTTCGGGTTTTAATGGTCCTGTAATTACCTACTAATACGTCTTACGTCCGGCACTGTAAGAATTGCATGGTGTTTATGAGATCAAAATCCGTTTTGACTCAACGGTGATTGCAATATAATATAGTATATAATATAATATATTACCTAAGGTTGTCAACTACATACATAATATGTAGGTATAACGCAAATGAAGTACCAACATATATACCATTATTGCGTTTAAACCTTAGGTACAATATAATGAAATGAACTGTATCGCTTCTCATTACATAGGTACATGTAGGTAGGTATACCTACATGTAGGTACCTAGTTATTAGTATTTTAATCTATGGTAGGTAATTAAATACTAGGCCCTGCTTGTGCTTGTAAAACTACAAAATAAAATCAAAGTAACCATTGTCTAAAGAGATGGTAGTATGGCTAGTATGTATCTATACTTTTTTCTTTAAGCTAATACTAATCTCTTTATTCTTCAGTATTTCTCTATATCCCCAATACTTTTTCTTTGATAAGATATAAACACTACACAGTATAAAACAAAGTCGCTTTCTCTGTCCCTATATATGCTTAGATTTTTAAAACTACGCAACGGATTTTGATGTGGTTTTTTTTAATAGATATAATGATTCAAGGGGAAAGTTTATATGTATAACTAGCTGACCATACCACGCGTTGCTGTGGCTCACGATGACGAATCAACCAACAGCGCCATCTATGCGAAATCCATGGAACTAAACAATAAATGATCATTATTAATGTTTAATAAACATTTCATTTCCAATAAAAATAAATAAAAAACTATCCTATCTCTCAAGTTGGACCAGACTGCTCACGGTGTGCAAATTTAATTTAAAATCGGTTAAGTAGTTTAGGAATCCATCGCGGACAAACATCGTGACAGGAGATTTATATATATTAAGATATATTAAAGATTTGTGTAAATTGGTTTTCCCGAAGCGAAGCGAGGGCGGGTATACCTACTAGTTTTAAGTAAGTACACTAAAAACATTACTAAGTAGTTCAGATTCAGATGTTAAAACTAGGAAGAACGTGTTGCCGCTTATAATTATCTTACGTAATATAACGAATAAGTAGTCAGCTTCATATAAAATAAATAAACACAGTATACAGCCTCATCGCCTTGAGCAGCATTGTAAACACTATTTATCTATTTTTAACCTCGCTGCGTGATTAATGTTCATAAAATAATATTGCGGGAAGCAGATGCGATATGTTTATAGCACATCCGCGGTTTTTTATTATGTTATTACAGCGAGAATGGAAAATATGTGAATTAAAATGCTGTTTATAAGTTTATATTTTCTAAGTAATGCACTTTATTATACGTCAAAATAGAAAAGCGTAGAGTACCTAGCTAAATACCTATATGTATATGCTAGTTTGTCGAGTGTGTACGTAACGGTAACTAATCTAAGTGCCTTAATTAAAATAATTTAAAAATAAATCTTCCTGATTACAATAGGGAAATGTAAGTAGATAACCGTAAGTAGGTTATATTATAGAACATTATGAAAAACAATAAATACCTCCTATTAATAAGTTCCTTCTTTATACCTTCCTTTAGACTTTATGCGTAGGATCAAGTTGGTCATGTTAAGTAGCAATCTCTTCCTGACGACATATTGTGGAGACACCTAAATATTTTAATAAATATTTTATTTGCTTGAAAGCAATATTGAAAAGTTTTTAAAGGTCAATGTACGTAAATTGTAAACCTACATACATATATGTATATAAAATTAATTTGCGATGATAATATGCATAAACGACATAATGTCGTTAAAATTATCCCAAGGAAAAGTATGCCCTGAGATAAAAATCATCCTACGTCCGTTTCAGGGTGTCAAACTACTTTTATACCTTTCATCAAAATCGGTTCAGCGGATTAAGCGTGAAAAGGTAGCAGTGAGACAGACAGAATTACTTACGCATTTATAATATTAAGTAATAGAGATTATTATGCGGTTAGAGGTTTTGAGCTGGTACGCAGGTTAAGTATAGTTACCAATATCAAAAAGATAAAATTTAATTAATTCGCGATTAGTTGGCCCATATTATACATAGGTATGTCAACTCAACACTCCGGGGAGCCGAGCGGGTCAAGCGATACAAATTACAATTTATAGATAACGCCAACGAATTTGTATTGCAATAAACTCTTTGCCAATCCATTATGCGCTTTATTCCTTTGATATAAATTACACGATATTCTTTTCGAATTGCAAAATGATACTTGTATCGCGTGAGTCACTGTCATTCGAGTTCGAGCGACGCTCTGTCTCATAACCTTAAATATGCATTTATCATTTTCTATTATAGCCAAATAGTAGGTAAGTATGTAATAAATAATAATTTTTAGCATAAACAAAATTCAAATATTTCCGAATTTTCCGATTTTTCGCGCTTAAGGCGTCGTTCTAATTGGCAGCGATCGTACGATGGCGCGATGCTTTTTCGTCGTGCGATGGGTTCAAACATACAGATTTCATCAGAGTGTCCTATTTTAACCTTGCAACTAATTGTATTGAAATACCCTTCGCACGACGAAAACGCATCGCGCCATCGTACGATCGCTGCCAATTAGGACGACGCCTAAATGTAGCGTTATACCTGTTGGACTGACGAGTGACGACGCATTGGCTCTTTCTATACAAAATTCAGAGGCTTTTTTAACGATCTTAAGAGGAAATGCTACGGGTCATTTTTCCATACAAACGTTCTCGACTAATCCTTCGCTGGTTTTTGACTCTAGATCAATAATTTTTTCACACAAGAATAATATCATCATTATCTATGTCGGTACGTTTTGATTTTTTTGATATTTTTGTTTTCAAAAGTTTTAGGCTACTTCAAACAGCGCTTAAAACGGCCAAATAAATATGCCGCAAACAAACGCCTAGTACACAAATTGTATAATAATTAGCACAAAAAGCTAAACGGTCCGACACAGAATATCTCCTTTCCATTCAATTTCCAATATTTCGTTAAGATTGCTTTAGTTTTGGCGGGGGGATTAGTCGAGAACGGAACCTCGATTTTGATGATTTTTGCCTCGGGTTTTTACACGGAGCTGCAGTTGTCCCTATCGCACTGACATACACGCCGCTCGCAAGCGCGACAGAGATATTAATTTAAAAAATCCCAAATTTGAAAAGGGGTTCGCGTGGTATTTCCTCTTAACTGCATATCCAGCATTTCACCAGTCTGTTGTCTGTCATTATATCGAAGGATTTTTTCAACGAGTACGTGAACATCCGTCCTTAGGGTCCGCTTGTAATTTTTAGTGAGTTTCTCATACCTAAACAATTAACCATGCACCATGCAATTTATCCGGTACCGGAATGGTATGCATTGGTGAGTAGATGGATAGGAAAGCACCTGCAACAGCAGCAGAACCTGGCTAATGGAAATGGAAGACACAGGTCCTCTTAAGGCCCGGGGGAGTTCAGGTCCAGTTTACCCTTGAGACCTGCATCCCGCGCCACAGGCACTAACTACACCTGATAGGAGGACATTGTTTTTGTTATTGTTACAGATTACGTACAATGTTTAGTGTTGGTGGCCTCCAACATTTCTCTTCGACCCATTCCAACTTCTTATTTATTTATTTATTTACATTTTATTTCCTTGAGTGTTTACAGCTTGAGCCATTCTTGTAGAATCAAGTAAGAAATGTTCGTCATATTCGGTTATCGGAAAAACAGTAATCAATACTTCGGGTAAGGACCACACATCGCGCGTTATCTCATCAGTATTTTAATAATATCATTTGAATTTGAATACAACGTGTCTTGTTAATGAATGTTTCCGATCAAATCGTTTCCTGGGAGTTCTGGCGACATTTATTTAAGTAGTCACTTTATGTCTGATATCGCCCAAGGTGAGGCGAGGTGGCTCGCATAGATTACGACAAAGTGTTTATTGTTTTATTAAGTATTTATTACCATTTAGTTTTAACTCGTAGCGCGATATGTCATCTAATATATACATATTACAATGTAAATGCCTAGCCAAGTTTTCCAGTTATTACGAGTATGTAAGCAATAAAATGTTCCCACATACCAGGACAAGGGTGAACGATTAATCTAAGAGATTAAATTGTAAAACAAAGAGATAAGTGCATATATAATTAAATTTTCTGGTATATTATATTGTTACATTGATTAGGTAAAACCACACATACAATATTACATTTTACTTGTCTTTGAATAATAAAAGGTATGAAGTGTGAACTCCTTGAGAGGTCAATTTAAAGCATCGGGTTATCATCACCTTAATATCGGCAGAGAAACATATCAAACTTACTCATTATATTCGAATTGTAAATTATAATCTTATCGTGTATTTTCTTGCTCGAAGCATAACAAACACAACTCATGTCATTAGAAATTTTATTAAGAACCTTATAAATAATATAATAAAGTTCAGTGTAAGTGAAATCAGTTAGTTTGTGTGTGTGTTCGGAAGTGACCCCATTCTGTTCAGTTCGCGTTGCACAATCTCTCGCACATTATTATTATACATAGTAGCCTTGATACTGGCTGTCTGTAGCCGCCTGCTCGGTATCGTCGGTATCGCGAATTTTGGCGCCATGTTTCCTGGAAACATTAATCTTGTTAAGGCCTATATATAATCAAAGGGCCTATTATTATATAGAATTATAGACCGATGACGATACTCCCGCGTCTCGCGCTGTCCTTAAATATTTTAAAACCGATATTACCCACTACCTATTTTTCATCAGTTTCTGTTTTTTACGATGGTAATAATTCTGTATCACTTAAATAAGCCTTATTACTTACTTCTAAATTAATGGTTTGAAAATTGTTATTCTTCTTTGGTCACCATGCATTTGAATACTGATCAATGGGTTGTTGATCGCTTTCAAAATTGCATTCTCTGTCTAGACTTCACATCTTCAATTCGGTTTCGCAGGAGCCATCCTGCTTAATACAAACATATCATACACAAATTTAATGTTATAGGTTTATTTATTTACAGTTCCGTTAATATTGCATTACATTTAATTTTTAGCTATGTGCATACGTGTCTAATTGATAACATTCATATTTGCAGTCGATTAAAATTACTCAAAACATAATAAATTAATAAGATAGACGATATAGCATAAATATAAAATAATATAGATAGTACTTTACAGAGAAATACAATAGAATTTAATACAGAGAGTGAATCAGTTGCCGATAGTACTTCAATATATTTGTGTTCCATAGGATATGTATTTTCATTCGATATACCTATGACACACGAATGCCTATGACATGATCCACATGACAAATTATTTTTCCCCCCAAAATCAGAATTACTTAGTTAATTTACGGAATCGGGTGTCACCAAAAAGTACCAATGACCGCACCATATTTAACCTTTTTCCAGAAAATTCCAGAATCCAGTATGACAGATTAGCCCGACGGATAGTTCGTCATTAAATCACGAGTACGGTACCCTAAAAACCACCAGTTGTCTCTGTTAATGGCGAAGGTAATAGTTTAATTGACTGGCTGGGCTCGGCCGGGCCCTCGCCGCCACCCCCCTCCCCGCCCCACCTCGCCGCCCGCGCCTTGACCCACTCCAACAGAAAGGACAATGTCGACTGTGGGCTGATACTTTGCGATTTTACTCGCTCATTGCAAAAAAGCTCCATGTCATTTGTAAAGCACGATTTGCGTAGTGCATGCCTAGAGTAACTCAATGACAAGCTTTTAGTTTCGTCAATGTTGGAGTAACTTGAAATTCACATTCTGACAGGACTACTATCACTAACAAATTGATCAAGTAACCCTAATAACCCCTTTTGCTAACTGGACTATCCATCCTTCCTATTTGAGTCTTGTTCTGTTTCGGTCACTCTTGTCATGGGCGGCAGCAGAAGGGTGGTGCTGCATGATCGTTTGCATCCTTAATTCTGTAAAAAAATCACAATTACGAGCATTGAACACTGGAAATGGAAAGTGAAGGATAATAATTATTCTAAACTAAGAACATGCACCAATAAACACCCAACCATCACTGAAATCCGCATCAAAATCGGACTTGTAGTTTTGGAGATAAATAGGAACATTGATTTGCAGAAACATTCTCGCACCGCAAACGCATATACCGTCTCCGTTCCGTCGTGGATAAAAAATATAATCGTAGGCAATCGGAACCACAGCCGTAAGCCGCGTAGTGACGGGAAATAGTAAAATTAAATGATAAGCAACGAACACAACAATTCGAAGAAATCACATTACGAAGTAGGTTAATTCCGATTTCTTGGTACGAGAGAAGGAAATGTCGTTCTAAAAACTTTCCTTTTTCCTTCACTTTTTGGAGTTTGTCGGACGCAGCCATAAAAAATAAGTACGTTTTCAAAACTTACAAGTGTGCTGTTTCATCAATTTGATACTCATTCTTCATGTTATCAGGATTTCCTTAAACGGACTAATATTGACATTTTATTATCTATATCGATATACGAGTATGTACGTACATGGAATGTATTTGAGAAAAACTATTACTGTGTTTATTAACTCAGCTTGATTTTTAGAATATTTGTCTAATGTCTGTGCGTTTGTTCCCTCTAAAAGGCTTAATCTATTATGAATTCATTTTTCAAATTTTCACTGATACATAATGTAATAGGCTTGAGACAACTTTTAGTGTTTCTTTTATTTCAATCGGTTTACAAATAAAAAAGAGATCTCCAAGAGATCAAGGCAGTTAATGAAGCTTACCATGAGTGTGGTCATCCTGACCAACTTAACTTACTTAAACTTTGCAACCAACTTAACTTGAACTTTGCAGTCCCGACACCTTCAATAGGTCCTGATGCTTTTGCACCGTCCATTATGCAGCAGAGCACCACAAGGTCCACGAGCAGACAAATTGGCTACCGCGAAGAATGAAGGCCATTAAGTACCATAACTTACATTACATGCATGTAAACAAAAAAACGGTGTTCCAATTCAGTAAAAGTAACGACTTTAAGTCACGCGATCACCTTGAAATAGGATTTCAATATAAGTTGGTCTATGTCTCTGACTCTGGGTGTAGTCACTTCGGTGGAATATTAACTGTTACTAACATTATTATTATAACCAATAATATTTAACCTGAGAATTAACTTTTTAACGAATCAACGAATACAATAAATCTGTGCAATTAGCTCCCACATTAGGATTCCCTGTGTTGTGGGAAGCTAGAATTCGTACTTAGGTATGTATTTAAATTAAATATACTTAATCGTAGCATGCATTGTGTGCATACGAGTTGATCTTAAAATGACTTTCAGGTAAGTACACTAAGTTAACAACAAAACAAAAAACCAGACAACAAAAAACTCTTAGTTTTACACCGTTCAATTAATAAACCCATACGTAGCTAAGTTTTTAAAAGATTGTTGATGGCGCATGGCCAATAATTTTGGCGGTTCATAATCCTTACCAGGAGATGAGGCGACGCGTGGGCGGTGGGGGCGGAGCATAACGAAGGAAACTGGAACGAGCCTCGAGCGGCCGAGTGCTTTCGCCGTAATACAATGTGTGTTCCGCTAATATTTAATTTATACAGAGAATAAAAGATTTCTTTGCTCGATTCTTCCGTTTTCGAATTACGTATTTCACGGCCCATATGACGCTATGGTTACCAAAGCGACGCGGCGACGTCCCAAGGTTACCAGCGAGGCGGAAATTTAAAGATTAGTTACAAGGATACGATTCCCTGTAACTCATCTTGTAGGGTAGTATCTAGTATAGGGGGTATCTAGTAGGTGTAGGGCTATGAGTATGTAGCGTTATTTTTTATTTTTATAAGTAATTGTTATACTTTTTAGTAGTTAACAAATCACGTAAATTGTAACGTATTGATGCGTGCATAATTATCATACAGTGCTAAGTATTGGTCAAGTCTATTTTTAAGGAAGTTCACAGAAGAAGCACTTATTTACGCTGCATTAGTTTTATCCTCGATTTTAGTAGGTACCTACGCTACGCGGTTCGGCAAGTGTTCCAGAGGGAAAATAAACGATTTTATTACATGCAGTGTCCGTGTGTTGTCTATGACTAAACGTTTTTTAAACTTAGAACAATATTTTTACGATATTAATAGATATGTTTTGATAATCATAATATTATTATGGCAATACTGACAGGCAGGAAGTACCTACACGACTAACAAAACTGCTAAGTACATATAATAATATCCATATGCAAGTACATAATTACGTTCAATTACATGTAATATTTAATTGTTGTCATGTCAAATATCCAAAATTAAGAAGTCAACGAACAATAATGTTTTAAGAGAGCCATTTGAGGCACCATTGCACACTACCCAGACCAGTACCTTGATACCGCCAGTGTTTTCAGCATAGATAAGTAGGTCCTCACTACTTGCAGTACCTACCTAAGTAAATATTTGCGATGGCCGTTCGCAAGATAAAAGATAAATGCAGTGATAAGATAAACGGACAAACAAACTGATATGGAGACTGTTAACTGGATTTTAAAGGAATATATAAGTACAATCTAATCTTGTGCAAAGGCTCCGAATTGTTTATAAATGATAGACGTACCTAAAGTACTTACGTACAAGTAGATACATTTTACAAAGCTATGAGATAAGTAGTGGATTTATTATAATTATGCTAAATAATATATTATGTGACAGGTCGTATAGATACTCAAACATCCAAGCTTTGCTCCTGGGTTGGTTTAGAACCGATCTTGGAAAGTCAAACTCGAAAAACAGCAGAAAACACACGATCAAATCGGGGTTCAACTAGTCTAATCACATACTATACTGATTGCCATTCATTGTAAAGATAAAGCCATGTGGAGGTATTTGGGCGATATACATACATACAATGACATATTCTACTACACTTGTTGTCCCGTTTGACCCATTCGGCCATTCATTGCATACTGGCGTTAGCGTGATTCTAGTTTTTTATCTTGTTTAAAACATCTAGAAACGACTTTTATCACCTATTACTACTTATTACTACCATGATCATTATAATGAATACTAGATTCGTTGGTCCACATCGTCCAAATCTCTGTTTTACTTAATAAAGTCGACTCGATTTATGAATTTTCTCGCCTATTTAAAACCACTTCAAAACAGATGAATAGCGAATAAATAAGCAGGATTGTAGAAATGTCGATTACAAAGTCAAATAAAACCTATCAATTTACCCGGTTATACCAGTCTTCAAAGATACTCGACGAAACTCGAAAAATTATACAATATTTTAATTCATAAATAAAAGAGCTTTACGGCCCAAATCAAAGGTCGTTGTAACAAAATGAACGTTTTAATACAGCTAAGGGTCATAATTATGTTCGAAACAAGATCTCCCGTACCAATTGAGACAATCCCGCAGCAATGGTGGATGGTGGCGTTATTTGTCCAAATTACGCGCCATTAGTGCGTCGAATTGGGGACTGATGGGGGGTAACGACCGCGGTCAACACCCGCGACCGCGACCGCGTTGACACGACGCCGACGCGACTGTCGGTTGTCGATTGTCGCTTATCGCTCGTGGAGTCGTGGATGGACGTGTGTACTGTGATTGCGACTACTGTGTACCTATATCAAAGCAAAAGAGCGAAAACGTTGTAACGCACACCTATTTTTTGTGGCAGATTGGGGACCAGAAAAATGTCTGCGTCGAATGGTCCAAGTCTCGTTCTACAACCAATAGATAATTTTCTACATAGGTACATAGTTGAAATTAACGCTATTCTTAGGTCTACATAAATATAGACTTTAAAGTTTATCGGCTCTGGTCATTGATATAAAAACCCTTTTATATCAATGGCTCTGGTTTTACTAATCTACTTTGTGGCTCTGGTGAACATTTTCTATTGTGTACGTTACAGTCAGTGACTTTACTAAGTCAATGGTTACAGTAGATTGATAAATTAAAGAAATACCTAAGAGCGAGATTTGATTAGATTTTTTTCAATAGTTCCTAATATGAATTCCTAGTATATACCTAATTTAAAACGGAAAATGGAAATTACGTATTCCATCCATACTCAAGTACCAACGTAAACCTTTCATTATTTAATTACTAGCGACCCGCCCTCGCTTCGCTTCAGGAAACTTATTATCAAGTGCTTAAATATAAAGTTTCATGGTTCTTTAAGAGATGGCGCTAGGCGTTCTTATTCTTTAAGTTAGGAAGGTTCACCTAGATGGCGCTGTGCTTAAAACCCGAAGAAATCCCATACAAACTTTCAACCTTTATTTCAACTTCTTCATCCCTTTTTGTCGCAATAAAAGGTAGCCTATGTCCTTTCTCAGGGTCTAAAGATTGTCTGTGTCAAATTTCATCAAAATCGGTTGAGAGGTTTAAGCGGGAAAGCCACGCAGACAGACAGACAGACAGACAGACAGACAGAGTTACTTTCGCATTTATAATATTAGTAGGGATACTCGTAGAACAGTGATAATTATGTAACTATGAGCATATAGGGCAATACCATGCAGTTATAGCAAAGTGGGTTAAACGTTGAACTCCCGAACTAGGGGCCTGGGATAGAAACTTGAAACCTCTACATTCATATTCAAAATCATTTATTCATATAGAGTAGGTATCACTAATAAACTTAATACTATTTTATTGTATATAATTGTATTATCTTACCTTACCAGATATTATGGGCAAATTAGAAAATAATTATCACTTGCTTTGATAAACGATAATATCGGAGTTTCACGACTAAAAATTTTCCATGATGTTCTCAAAGGGTAATCTACCAATCCGCACGTGGGCAGCGTGGTGGACAATGGGCTCTACCTCTCACATTGTGACTTGAGTGACAGGTGACAGGAGAGTCGTGCCGAGCAGTGGGACAGTTATAGATTTGGAAGAATATGGCAAAACAGAATGCACAATGTTCCTAAACCAATAATAAACTTACATCCCTCTAGAAGTCTAGATTGATTGCTAGGTTGTTACTAATTTCACCTAGATACCTGCTATACACGGTTTACTCCCAACGGCCACCACTAAAACAGCCACCAGTGGTGGCTGTTAGATCAGTGCATTATTTTTTGTTCCAAGGGCCATCAGTGGCGGACGTTGGGACATTAAAAAATAATATTTGTCTCAATCTCAACGGCCACCACTAAAATGCCACCACTGGGGGTCGTTAGGATTAATATTATTTATTATGTCAACTGCCCCTGCAATTGGTGTGTGTATGTGCCAATAACATAATGTACTTTTCGAAGTTTGTTTTAAATTTTTTTGGTTAACAAGTACAAACCGACGAGACCTAAACCCGTGGCCTAATTGATTGGACGTCTGGTTGCGTCCTCCCGGACCTTCGAGGACAGGGATTTGTGGCAGCCATACTATTACATACATACATTACTGTTCAAGAGATACTAACTGCAGGCGGGCATCGTTCCCCTTAGCAACCCTTGGATACGGTACGGAACCCTAAAACCCATAACTAATGATATTAATGGCTGCAAATAAAACAATTAGGTAAGTATATACTATTTGTTTAATTTTACTTCGCACGCTACAGGGGCTTGGCGTACACCATGCCCATGACACGTACCTAAATTGTATCGTGTCATGTTGGAATGAAAATACAACTGAGAAAAATAACATAATATATAACCACCATACTCGTACTAGACAATCCGCTTCGCTACTTTACATACATTTCGCCCTGGATAGTATGGATGACAAATAGCGACATCACAATGTTGCAAACTTGCAACTTATTAACAACACAACCGCGCTTTATAGGTTAAAATTGTTTTATAGG
Organism: Ochlodes sylvanus; assembly: GCA_905404295.2. Classification (NCBI taxonomy): domain Eukaryota; kingdom Metazoa; phylum Arthropoda; class Insecta; order Lepidoptera; family Hesperiidae; genus Ochlodes; species Ochlodes sylvanus. The sequence continues at coordinate 7,620,786 of FR990142.1, read as the reverse complement.
TAGAGCCTAGAGTTCGCACGGGGTAGTACCACTACCCCCACCACGGTACCTATAGTAGGTACCATTACTACCATGCAATAATCGTTTTAACTGCAATTGTGTCGGTTAGAAAGGTGTGTCGGTCACACTTTTTTGGATCATCATCATCATCATCTTCACAACCCATAACTGTCCCACTGTTGGGCACGGGTCTCCTCTCACAATGTGAGGGGTATAGGCCATAGTCCACCACGCTGGCCAAGTGCGGATTGGTGGACTTCACACACCTTTGAGAACATTCTGGAGAACTCTCGGGTGTGCAGGTTTGCTCACGATGTTTTCCTTCACCGAAGCAAGTGATAATTAAATTTTAATACGCACATAATTTTTGAAAATTAGTGGTGCGTGCGGGGTTTGAACCCGGAACCTCCGGTTCGGCAGTCCAATGTTCAACCACACCGCTATCACTGCTAGTGCTTTTTTGGATACGAACGTCTTAGTCCTAAAGAGCAGCTACACCGAATTAGAACAATACTTTTGCTAACAACTACTAACTGGTCATCGACTAACCGGCATACGAAAATTACAGTTTCGTTATATAGATGTAATAGTAAGTTGTAATGGTAACTTGTGCAATATTTCAAAATGCATTAGTCGTCGTAAGCGGATCTTCGAAAAACCCTCAAACATTATTGCAACAGTACTGTTCGGTGCGCGCGCCGCGCTGCGGACTGTTTTTGGTTGTATTTTGCTAAATGTTACGGCCCGTAACAAAATTACCCCACGGCTGGTTCCTATAACATTTTTATCACTTACTAACGATCCCTATACGTGTGTATTTTGTTGTATTAACTTAATTAGAGTTCCTTATCTTCGATTAATGTCATGTCGGGAATAAAGAACAGATAAGTATTCACTATTAAAAATCCTAATTTGAAACATTACTTAGTTAATTAGCATTACTTAGTTAATTTACTCATAGTGGCTAAATAAACTTAGTAATGCTAAAGCTAAATTAACGTTTTAATGTTTTTATTAGCTATCGTTGAACCATTGTGATACGGCATCCTTAATGTTTGTGTGAATCAAGATAGCTATACAATTTCTTATACGTACCTCGTATTTACTTATGAGATGACTTATTTTTTGCGACATTGTTTAGCGAAGACAGTCTCGTGTAGGAGGCGAGTGTATCTCGAGACTGGTTGCCTAATACGCGTCTGTCATTGAACTTGTTAAATCGGTCAAGTACGAATCGTTCACGACCCGACATTACCTACAACTACAAGTCCTACAACGTACATTACTCATATTTGTATCCGACACAAAAATATTATCGTGTCCTCATGTGTAAAAGTCAAGGATCAAAACTCACTTAGGTACCTGTCTATAATCTGAAATGGAATTCGAGATAAGAAAAAACAAAGGTTTTACCAATTCGAAACAATAACAACAACTTCAATTAAAGTGATTATCAAGAAACATGAATAACTTGTAACTCAATAAAATTGTTAAAAAAAAATTATTTACACAAATAAGACTAAGAAAATGTTGACTACTACTGGAACGTCACTTTAACAGTGTGGCATTTTCTTTGTTTACATTTTTATCTCGAATTCCATTTCGGAGTTTACGAGAGCATTTTTTATAGATAGGTATTTGCAGTCAGTAAAAGGAGCAGGCTTATTGTCAGTAACGCCAGGGGTGTTGTCGTCAAGTTGCAAGACAGACGCAGTAAACATGCTTGCAATATTTACCTACTTAACCCCTACCTACCGGATCTCCAGCACTACAAGTGGAATACTGGATGGAGGAGTATTTTATTTTTAGAAGAAAGCCTTGTTCTGTTATATAATTCTATTCGAAATGTAACAATACAATATAGCTCCTTATCTAATCCAGTTGGTTGATCAGTAGATAGAGATGTCAGATAAATTTGGTGATTTACTGGCAGATAAAGACCCAGACTAAAGATAATACCTACTAAGGTTACTTTTACTTCTAACGAACACAATAACATGACCTACAAAATACAAATACAGTAGATGTAATGTACGAATACGTAATACGATATAATTATGTCTCAAGTATGCAGATTTTCTATACCATTGTTCTTAAAACCAAGACAATAAAATAATAAAATAAAATGATAAAACAAAGAGAATACCTAATACTAAAATCACCAGAATGGACGTAAGTATTAGATATTTTTATTGTTTAGTTTAATCGCTTTGCTGCACCCTTTATGAGGTCGGTTTATCGGTTATCTAAGAATGAGATAAAAGGTATGTAAATACAAGTTCAAATATGAATTAGGAATAGGTAGGTAATTAGTGGCGACAAGGACCGATTCCCCGAGGTTGTCGACCGACGCAAGACTGGCCGACAGCAAGTCATTAAAAGATTAAAAATATTTTCGTAGAAGCACTTTGTTAGTTTCTCCCCGTTTTCACTTTTTAATACATTATCTACAAAAGGGAGATGAAGTCTGAACCTGAACGCCGCGTATTTGTACGTTGTACGTTGTATTTACTAGATTGTAAGAGCGAAATCTGCTAGTTCTACGAGAAATATAGCGTTTTATATGAAAACAGAGTATCTGTGATTTTGAGTTAGGTCGGTAATTTATTAAGCATGCGAAATGTACCTACTCGAAATATTGGCATTGGCAGTCTGTACGATAGCTCGTCCCTCATTGTATGGTAAGTAGACGACCCGACCACATTCACACGTCAAACGCTTTCTGACAATCGACAATAACTTGCCTTAGACATGATGGCTGGCCTTTTTTGGCAACCAACTACAATAGCCTGCGAAAATACCTTTACTTTTACCTGCCCAACATTTATGTACCTACATAATGTTTTTGTTCTGTAAACTTAGTTCTTACATTAGTTCTTTTTCATAGAGATCTACCTACCTCCATAATTAAAGTAACTTCTAAAAAACTCTAGGTGGTCTAGGTACTCTTAGTTTTATTGATAAAAATAAACAGATCAATATAACTTTTACTGTTTAATTATAATTGCTACGTTTGCTAATACATAGTAGGTTAAAAAGTTCTATTAGAAATTCAATTTGAATCTGAGCATGCTTCTCCAAATGAAGCTATAATTTTGAATTTCACGGCTCTAGTCTACACAATCATTTCATTTCCCGCTTTGCAAAAAAGTCACAGATTCAAAATGAAAATAAATCAATATTTTTACCGTAGACAGAGAAGGATACTGATGAGCGTGGCCAACATGAGATAGCACGAGAAAGTACAAATTACAAATTGTATGTGGCACAAGAAAAGTTCAACATAGCAACTGTGCTTTCCTTAAAAAACCGCCGCCAATATATTATCATTCTGTCCCATTTTTATTCGTGTCATTGGCATAAGTTGTTCCTTTTCTTGTGTAAGTGCGATAGATGGCATCCATATGTCTTCTATACTCTTCTCCGTCTACGATTTTTACTTTGAGTGTATGTAGGTACCTACATAAGTTTCTGTTGTGTTGGCTAAGTTTTCCAACACTGCATCAAGTTTCAGCGATCAAGTCGCGACATTTTTTGTTACGAGGGCACAGGTACCTTTTAAATAACTAAAATAAAATCGATTACACCTATAACAATACAAGAGTCCATTGTTCTTCGCACGTTCTACATTTTACATTGAATAAATCGATGCTTGCTTACACCAAACTTTTTAACAATTGTATTTTCAGGAGACATTGTGTTGTTAAAAATAATCACAAATGTACTTATGTAATGGAGAAGGCAAAAGGGTCAAAATATTACTATCAAATACACCTAAAATCCGAGCTTAGGTCATATACATTACATAACTTTTTATTTCACTTCAATACATGCAGTATTTCCGAAGTTATAAAGACGAGAAGTTCAAGCCCTTTTTTGAATTTCCGCGCTTACGCTATGACGTCACGACGTGGCTCGGCCGCGAGCATGATACGGCGCAAGTATAGAAAATATGGGTCTATGCAGTTCAAAAATCTATAACTTTCTTATTTCTATAGATACAGACTTGAAATTTTGCATAGATGTAGTAGATAGTATGTGAATTATATATGTTATTTTATTATTGATAACTAAGGTTTGCTCGCGGCTTTACTTGAGTTTAAATTAACATTTCGGTCAAAAATCCCTATCAACTACGCGCGACTACTGAGAGATGACGTCATCGAGTAGTGACCGCCCGCCTGCGTTTTTAAAAAAACCAACGTCCGTAAATACGCACTTTGATCGTTAATATCTCAGCCATTTATTGAGATATGGAAAAAGTAAAAACACAGTTTTTCTTGTAATTTTTTATAGATTTATTTGACGTGTAAAAAAAAATTCGTTTGCCTGGTCCATTGAATGCCCAATTACACAGACCGTGGTCACGGTGAATTCGTATTCTTGCTGTAATTTGTTAACTTTAACTATGCGTGACGGAGCACTTAAGCTTCCTCTCTACAAAGATTCCTATACATTGTTCCATTGTCACTAATCAGGACATAAATTACATGCGTAATATTATTGTTCAATCAGCAGACACAGATACAGATACAGATATACAGGGTGTAGGATAATGCTATATTTAGTGATCATGGGTAGAATGAAGACCAATAAAAGGCCCAACGGTCAGGGTAATACAGACATAACTAAATTAGTGTTGATAGGTAAATATTTTGGGTTGTACCTAATTGTAAGGTAAGGCTTGATTCGTCTTTGAGTCCTTGAACCTTACTTGCTCAGTCGTGGACAGTCGAGGCTGACCCTGCTGAACAACGGACGAGGCTATGGCGGTAGGTCCCTCCCGTTACACTCGCGTACCTACACGTGTCCTGATCGTAAGATTTATTTAAGAATCAAGAAGCTACTCAGATACTTTGTAATAAGGTTCCTTTTAAACTATCAGTGGTGACTGTTATTTATAATGTGCCATGGCAACGTAAAGCTAGGGTTGAATATGTACACTAGGTATTTTTATAAATGTAGGGTCGCTACACATCTAAAGTAGTAAACAGAAGTCACTCAGTTGTCCCCCAACTGAGTGACTTCTATTTATAAAAATAAATAAATGTTCAAGTTTTCACTTCTGCCGGCACTCCCGGAGTGCAACCTGTAGTTTTTTACCTGCCGGGCTAGCTTACCTACTACTACTTTACGCGTTTCGGTCGCAAGCTCGTAGAGTGGGTCCCGCTTCCCTGTGCGTCTGGTGTTACTGAGGTTAATAAGCGACGCTGACAAAAGACCATCAGGCAGCGCACCTGCTCTAGTCAACTAATTTCATAAAAAAAAAATCCAACAAAACCATCAAGCAAACTTAACGCGTAAAAATGACTTTAATATCCTTTTGTCTCTCCTAATTTAGGTCAAAATAGTTTCAATCAATTTAACGACTAAGTTATTATAGTTCCTACTTTACTTTAGTTACGTCATGACGTAAAAACTTGTACAACTTTAAACTTAAATACATTTCAAAAAACAAATTGTATGTTTAAGCTTTAGCTATTGTTAGGGTGTTAACAAAGAGATGGATTTTATACTTAACAAGAATTTATAAAAATAATAATCAATCGCATCGTTATGGTACAGGCGCATTGGTGGCGGCCCCTTCTTCGCAGGCGACAATGACTGATGGCCCCCATTCTTCGTTCGAATATTTATTACGAGTCGTGTGTCATTGACTTTACACACGCTGTATTTCTTCATACAACAAAGTTTCACATTTTGAATATAGAACTACGAACGTATCTTTCTTTTATTTTACGCTGTAAATTTTAATCTGTTGACAGTTCATAGTTTGCTACAGATCAGTTTTTGGATAGAAGTACCTGAGTCTGTATCTTTAAACAAAGGTACAAACGAGGCTTGTTTATGTGCGTGCCTCTACACCGCCAAGAACCTAGGTAGCCTAGAACACATACGTCAAAAGAGATTTATTTTTGTTACAGGTTGTGTAGAAAAAAACAAAAGAGCATATACCTACATATAATAGGCGGTAGCGGTGATCAAAACAGTGGTAGAAGCAAAAGTAGAAACATTTGTTTCGCCAGTTGCACTTCGACAAATGTTACAGTTGGTATCAGATCATTTTACTTGGCTTGAATTCGAAGTTGCAGCTGCAGAGGTATCAACATGACGGAAAAGGGTTGCACTCAAAATATGGTGCGGAATAATCGCGGCCTCTGATATTACCGCTGTGGTAAGTGCTAGTTTGGACACTAATTTACGCACGAACATTTGAAAACGTTCTACGATTACTAAATTTAATAAAATCAAGAATTGAAAATCATGATACTGTGGTTTTCATTTGTTTTGGAACCCTAACCTCAAATCTACTACAAGGTTATAAGAAAAAAAGCTTACGAAACTAAGTAAACAATCACTCGGACTAAGCAGTGGCGTAGATTGGGATTATGGGGTGGCGTAGTTTATGTACTAGACATGGATACCTAAGTACCTATGTGTATCTTAGGAAATTTATTAACATATTGTGTCATAATAATTTTAATAAAAGGATCAATAATATAAATGAAATAATATAACTTGTAAGAAAATTATTGACAACACTTTTCTGCATGTCGTCTCGTGACTCTTGTGCTATATTAAAAGGACCTACGACTTTTCCTGTTGTTTTGGTTCCTATGGACACAACAACGGAAAATACCACCACGAAAATAACAAAATAGTGGTTAGAAAGGATTCTTTGTTGGGCTCCGTGTTTATCCGTACTTTTGAGACGTCCTTAATATAAAGTTCAAATAAACGCTTTAAAGGTGCTAATATCAATCTCGAATCATATTTAAGTATGTATGTTCCTATCAGTCCACCATCAACGCCACCTTCAATAACGTACAAAAATGTAGTAGGGGTCAATGTGTGAAAGGTTTGAACTAAAATTAAAACCATCCACCACCATTTATTTTGGTGTAAAGTTATTATATTATCATCATCATCATCATCACAACCCATAACTGTCCCACTGCTGGGCACGGGTCTCCTCTCACAGTGTGAGGGGTATAGGCCATAGTCCACCACGCTGGCCAAGTGCGGATTGGTGGACTTCACACACCTTTGAGAACATTATGGAGAACTCTCAGGTGTGCAGGTTTCCTCACGATGTTTTCCTTCACCGAAGCAAGTGATAATTAAATTTTAATATTATATTATGCTTTAAGCCAAGTCTTTGCAAATAATTACAAAAATCAATCTTAGAACCGAAACCAAGTCAGAAAACAATCCCATACTTACAAGAAAACCCATAACTTTCCTTTGTGATGTTGATGTGATGAGCCAAGAACCCCAACGGCTCGGTTATAACGGCTAACGAACTAATCAAGCCAAGCCAAGCAGGTTAGTGTGCATGTGTGCGTGTATCACGTATGCTAGTGTGGGTAACACGTGTAGCGACGGCGGTGTGTGCGCGTGCGCGTATGGATCTTGTTCTTCTTTGTCTTTATACAAAGGTTGATGCGCATATAATACCGCCGGCCACTCTTTCACATATTATAATTTTCTTTGTAGCACTCGGTTCATAATAGCTTTTGTTAAAGTGACACTAAATATAAATTTAATTATTATTATCGATCATTATTGAACAGTAAAAAATTGTATAAGGTCGAGATGCGCAAAAGCCTATGTATTAAAATTCAAATACAATACCATATACCAATAGAGACCAAAAAATCCAAGCATCACGCAGAAACAACACAACAGATCTAGTTTATACATATATTTTAGATGATACTTGGCATTTGTAAGTTATATACGTCACGGATCTGGGATCTTCGTTATTGTTATTCTGGACCTGTGCAAAGATTCTTAATAAACATTATAATAACATAGTATAGTATTTATGTAAATGTAGTAACCAGAATAAACAGATTGTGAATGTTGTAATGTAATATTACACTTAGTTTACCTATTACCAAATCTAATTCACTCGATACTTCGCCCGATTGAAACATGATGAGATGAGATCATGGTCGATGTAAACTGATCACAGACTACTAATTAAATGAAATGTCAATGCAAGCGTGCATTTGTCAGCTATGACAATCTATTTTGGCGGGAACGCCTCTAAGTCATGAGGGGACGAACGACGAAGTAGGGTTCGACTATTTTAGTCAATTTTAATAAACTATGGAGGCAAATGTAAATTGTTTGTGTAGGAATCTAAGGTAACAAATATTATAATACTAATAAAGTAATAAGCAATATGGCGCTTGGAGTCCTTAATAAAATTCTGTGTAATACCTCCAAGTTTAAAATCCAAAGTTGGAGAGCCAGTTATGGATCAATTTTAGTTAGGTACTTACTTTTTAGGTCAGAACGTCCAATAGCATTAATGATTATCATTATGTACATTATGCGATAATGTACCTAACTAATTATAATTATTTTTGTAGAACGTAATGGAAAAAATCACGAGGTATACGTGACCCGCAGCGAATGTGTTAGGAGCTAAAGTTTGGAAAGAAAATAATAATGATTAATATTACATATATTTTATTTATTTTACAAATAACTTAATAATAAACATTTTGATTACAATGAGTAGTGTTTTATTTCGATGCATATACATAATATACATAGTGTTGAGGAATTTTCGGGGATTCAGTCAAATGTGGCGGGGAAATTCGGGGAATTAAGCCTTAAGTAGCGGAGAATCTAAGATTTTACATTGGCAGCAGAATACCTACGTAGATACATATTATTCTTTGTAGTTAACCATCGCATAACCAAACAAAAACAAGAGTTAAGTGTGTCAGACGAGGTTGGCGCGCCGCGCCGGCCAGGCGGCGGCTGTTCTGCTAAGGAGATAATACCTGCTTAACAAATAATACGATTTAGGTCATTACGTGAATACTTAGTCAATTCCGAGAAAATTTGAAAGACCTAATAACGTCTATTAATATTAATTGGAACGAAGTTCCTTACGGCAGGCTTGGAGGGGATAGGTTTTGCTGCGGCGACCGAACTGAAAAATATGTGATAGTAAAACCGTAAGAAAAAATGCGTGGAATAAAAGCGTTAAATGAGACGTGCGCAGGCGCGACAGTCGCATACACAAGCGAGTAGTGTATAATACCTTTCTCTTTCTCCCTCTTTCTTTTCGTTCGCCGTTGCTTTCATTAGCCGAAGGAACTTCGTTCCTACCTGGTGTCCCACGACACCATATCATTTTTTAAATAGTCTACGATTGAATATATTAAGTATTCAGGTAGGTACATCGTAACAGAAAGACTACATAATTACCTAAACGTTGATTAAAATAACATGAGTAACTTTAAAACGTAAATTATACCATAAACTGCCAATGCTAATTTGACTACCTGGTCCTTCCGCTGCCGCCCATGACAAACTGACCGACCCAGAACAAGACTCAAATCGGAACTAGGATAGTAAGAGTAAGTCCAATTAACAGACGATGTTAGAATATTTGTTGGTTAGTTGGTAGTAGGTTAGATATGAGGACTGGGGAAGGGACTGTTAGTAATAGTTAGTCTTGTTAGTTGTTGTTAGTCTTTTGTAGTCCAGTTAGCAATTGTTAGCAAGAGTCTTGTTCTAAGTCACAGATGTGTTGCCATCCATGAGGACTGAAGATCGCCTCTGAAAAAGTGTAAACAGAACCACAATGTAAATGCGTGGAGATTTTACCGGTCCCCACTTCGTGTAAGTTCGATAGTATCTGACAGTATTTATATTTATATTTATATTATATTTTATTGTCAATACTACGATTGCAATGTCTGCAAAAGGATCTGGTTGTAGCCTTCGTGTAAACAATGGAAGAAAGTGTGTCAGGCAGGAGCGACTTCCGCGCGTTGTGAAATCCGTGGAAAGCGGCCGATATCCGTGTTGACGATGTTTTTGCCTAAACTTAGAAAACCAATTAAAAACTAAATATACAGAAACGTTTAAATCTTAACAAAAGTGTCAGTTAATTTCTAATAATACTTTGTTGTAACTGATTTTTTTTTAATGCTTTTAAGTTATGTAAGAGTTAAGATTAAGTATAAAAGGTTGAGTTATGTAGTTTTTTGTAATTCGTACCTTGAGAATATAATATTTCTAAAATTTATTTTAACTCGTTTAGTTAAAATAAATTTTAACTAAACGAGTTAAAATAAATTTTAGCATGCGCATGCTGAGCAGCTTATAAAAAAGCTTATAAAATCATGAAACGCTGATACAGACTCTTACTTACTGCACAACACAATAAAATTATTGCATAATACTTACTTAATTATTATTTATTACGATAATGTACGTACTTATTAGCTTTCGGCACCTTTCGCTGCCGCCCGTGGCAACACCCCAAGACTCAAATGGGGACTGTCATAGTTAGTCCGGTTAGGAGACGGTTTTAGAAAATTAGCTGGTTAGTTCGTAATTCGTAAAAGTAAGTCCTGTTAGTTATTGTTAGTAATAGTCCAGTTAGTAATTATTAGCAAGAGCCTCATTATAATTCGGTCACAGATGTGTTGCTAGGTTGCTACACTTGAGGACTGAGATGGTCGCCTCTAAAAAAGTGTAGCTGACTACATACGCTTACCTGTGCGCTTACTACACTAGTTGGCTGCAGACGCTTACTGCACACTAAAATTATTGCATAATAATTATTATTGATTGCGGTAATGTACCTATATACCTATTTAAGATATGTTGATTACTGCTGTGGGCACCTTCGGCCCACATTCTCATTATGTATGTAGTAGTGTATTATACCTATAGCTCAAATTCGCACAACACTTAAGTATTACACATATCACACACAAGGACACAAACTCGCACCGACATCGAAGCTCCGCGGATTCGAACGTAGCGCATCGTGACGTATTAGATAAACATAATATATGTAATACATAAGTGTAGGTATATGTGTATGAGAGAAGATATGCATATGTATGTATACACACTACATAACATATACGCAATGAATATGTGGGACGAGGGTGCTCATACTGAGATACTCTTTTTTCAGTGGCGATTAAACGTTTATTGAAAACCTTTATTATAAAATACTTACCTCGTGTAAGACTGATCGGTTTTTATTGGAATAAATAACTGCTGTTTGGCATACAATTGAGAATTTTGGATTTTAACAAGTAGTCTGTCTATCTTTCTATAACTATAATTTAACTGCCTAGAAATTGACACCAAGCATGTACTAACATATAAACGTTAAAAGCTTTTTCGTATATACTGAAAAGCTTTCAAAGCCGGTTTGAATTTCCTAGAAGGCCCTTGGTGTCGTTACCTTGTTTGAAGGTTGCGAAGTGATGCAGCATATTTTACTTCGGAGTAGTAATACGTTAGTGGTTTTTTAGCATCCCGACTTCGTTACGCTGTTTTCCCTTTCTGTAAAACCGCTGAGACCAAGGTGAATCATCGCCAGATGATCTACTTCTACTGCTAGTTTAACTGGGCGGTTGACGCTGTTGTTATTGTTGACGAGCCGTATGTATGCCGCAATGGTCACCATGTTGGATGGCGCAATGGTCACCATGCTGGACTGCCGTTCACATCATTTTATTTAATTACAAACATTGACGGTCTTTAATAATCTTTTAATTTATACTTTATTTATTACCACACTTATTTCAATATTATCTAACAATATAAAAAATGAGACTGTCACAACAATTTGATGACTTGATGTGTGTAGGGGGTAGGACAATCAAAATATATTATGTTATTATTGTTCTGGTTGTCTGACTCTTGTTGCCTTGTGTTATTACTCGTATAATGCGGGCGCGCTTCTCTTTTTCGCGCTTTCGCTTCTTCTATCTATCTAATAATATCAATAAATAAATATTAATATCAATATATTTAATTCGCATTCATTTTCCCAAGATTTGTCCCGCATTTAATGGCATTAGAAAGCAAGTTACGATGAGATCAGTTTTAGTGACGTTAGTGTTATGGTGGCAGGCAATCAGTCAATGAACGAGATGGTTATTACGGGCTGAGTTCGCGATAATATTGCGATAGAGTACACAATTGCTCATTACATAACTATTTATACTTTGAGCCGTACGACATTAGCACAATGGTAGTGCAATGAATCTGGCTGATTTATTTTATCGAGCGAGAGCAAGCCGGCACGTGCGGCGGTTGGAGTGTCGCCAAACGATTTCTGAACGACAGGCATCGTTGTACTTTTTTAATATTAATCAGTATCTAGTAAATGAAAATCGAATGAACTGTTTAGAACTCCTGGTTGCCTAAGTACCTACCCAGGCCTAGACCTAGCTAGTAGATGAGTATTTTGTTTTCACGCGAAGAAGCAGAAATATAAAAGTCTATATTATTTACGTTTTTTGTTTAATCCAAGTTTGATGTGAATTTAGTTATTAAATTACGTGTCGGCACGTATAACTCTAATAGTAATAAAGTGCGTAAATTTAATATTAAAACATTCTTTCTTCGCTAAATCAATTCGCATTTACTGAAGTCTTAGGAGTCACTTGTAAGACGACTAGTATTTATATACTATGATATCCATTATAATGACAGACGCCGATTTTTTTAAGGTATGTAATATTCTACGAATCATATTTTAAGATTTAAAACATGGTGTATCAATGAGAAGCGAACATTGGACGATTGTTACACAACCGTCGTCCTATTACGACGCGATTAAAAATACAGCTTCAGCCTTCAAAGATATCGTCACTCTCATCTCCCATATTTTATTATCCAGCGAAAGAAGTAACGAGAAACAAATCTTTTAACAATGTCTTCTCCACCTCTATCCATTAATTTCCGTTCACACATTGTCACAGGGGATTTAAGTTTTTTTTACAGCCGTGAGTCACTCAAGCAACTGTTCGGCCACAAGCGACCGCACACGCTGCCGGTAGTTTCCTTGGAACTATTCCAACTTTAAAAGTTGAAAGCCTGTTCGCAAACAGAACAAAAAGTCTTATCTAATGCAATACACAAAACATCCTTCTTCACTCTCCGTTATCTTTTGTTTGCGTCTAAATTATCACGATTCCGAAAATTTAGTGAAAGTGGACCTCGTTAGAGGCAGGTCGTAAATAGCTGGAAGACCATAATAGTTTAGCTGTAGCTAAGATTTGGGAGTGCAAAGATCGTTTTCTATACAAATAATATGATCTTTATGCGTTTCTTGGATTTACAAGAAATAATCATTGTTACATTCATTACTCAAATAAAAACTAGGAAGTTTATAACGAGCTAATGCGTCGTTATTTTTAATTCTTTATGGCTATTGATTCTAATAACATTACGTTAATACATTCTAGAATATTCCTGCCCGTTAACATGTTTATGTTAAAAGCGCGAAGTATAAATATGGGTGTTTGAACAACAGCGAGACGAGGTTTAATCATACAAGTACGGGTATTGTATAAATACGGGTTTGTTAGTAAATATCCGCGATGTTTCGCAACGAACAATGCCTCTAGGCTCCTCCTGGCCACGCGCTGCAACACTGACCCATATTGCAACGACACAAACAATATTATCTTTCGGTGAGAGGTGATTTGTCACCTCTTTACAATACTTAGATTAACACGAATGTCCATAAATAAAATTTTAAATAGATTCGCTTTCAAAAATTCTTTTCTCGCACTGAGGTTCACAACTTAATGACTCTGTACTCTACTAACTTACTGACTAGGTAGTTCTATAAATCTTATGGACTCAGTATTTAGCAATAATTTCATCCTAAAATGTATGCTTTCTCAAAATCAATTATTTTTTCTAATCTGGTTCAAATTATAGTTGTACATTTTTTGCGAAAACAAAATATTTTTCAGACATGAGTACAGCGACTGAACTGAGGTTAGTAATTCCCTAAAAATTTATACAAACAAATTCCTGAAGCGCTCAATTCACGTAGTCACCAAGTATTCGGATGTCCGGTGAATACAATTAGTTTTGGCAACGATTCCATGACCTTCATTATATTGTCATCATCGTAATATATACGAGATCTACCAAGAGTGACTCGTATCTTCCAATTTGTTGTTGTACCGACGAAAAAACGTATAAATAGTACTAAATCTGCATAAACAATTACATTATATACCCACTAAATATTTACACTCTGAAGGTCAAATTAACGACGGTAGCGGCAGGTAGGTTTCCTTTTTGTTTATCTAACTACTTACATGAAGCAAGGTTATATTTTTTACTTCAACAAGCTATAAACTGGAGAATTTAATTTTCTTTTTTGTTTTCATATTTCGAATTAGACTAGACTTACAGAAAAATCTCATTTTTCATCTGCATTTGGCTCTCCATCTTTGTAGATTATTATTATTACAATTTAAATAAGTAGTACCTACTATTAGTATTGTTAATCCAATTTATTTATTAATTACCAATTTACGTATATTATAGGTGCTTTTATTCAGTTGTGAAGATAATAATAAATGCGTAGTAGTTGTTTCTGAGTTTTAAAATCATCATTCATTTTATTTTGGAATCAATGTTCGAGTGAGATAAAATGTAAGCCAAGTTATATTTAGAAGTAAATATTAATTATTATTAAACTCAAGTTATCCTCGCTTGTGGTTTTCCTACTGAAACGATTCTTCGTACACGCAAAGGATTATTTGTTGGATTTGTCACTGATCCGCGCTTGCCAATTGGCACAGGAAATTTTAGAATTCACAGGAAATCAACAAAATGTCGCCAATATCCATGGTGTTAATTGAAGGCCGCAATCTCTTTTGGTACTCACATTCATCCTCGCTCTGATTCACAGTTGTTTTGCTTGTAGCACCCGATGTGCGATATATAATAATGGCTACAACCCATTAATGGCCCACTACTGAGCACGGGTCTCTCCTCATACCTGAGGAGGCCTAGAGCATACTCCACCACGCTGCTCCAGTGCGGATTGGTGGAGGGGTTAGTGGCCAACCCAAGTGTCGGAAATTTTAAGCCGCCCGAAGGTATCCGACATGGCTTAACGACTGCTACCAAATGATAACAACCGGGACCGACGGCTTTACGTGCCCTCCGAAGCACGGAAGCGCTCAAGAAATTTTTGCCACTAGCGGTCACCCATCCAACTACCGACCGCGCCCGCTGTTGCTTAACTTTGTCGATCACTTGAGATCATCGCAAGCCGCCGGGCTATGAGCGAATATATAATAATACAAATGTCGAATACATTGCATAATTGCAAGTTTTTTTTATCAGTCTTCGAAGTGAATGAGTGTTGTCATCATGTTGTATGTGTTGTATTATCCGACCTTTGTTACGTATTGCTTTCGCAATTATCGTAATACCGTCTGATACACGATTACTATTGATTTCATTATTAGTGTCATTATTTTAATAACGTAATTACTAGTAATTCCTATAATAACCATGATGATTGATTTTGTTCTTGAGAATAATCATTATCAGAAATGTATGAAAAGGTATTATGATCTAAATGATCATTATATTATTGAGTAGTTCATAATAATATAATTATGAGACTTGTTTGTTGTGGTGAATTGAAAATTACTACAGTAGGCATCTTATTGTACGAAATGTATTTAGCCATTTACCGGGTAATTGTAGGTATTGATATATTTGTAGGTACCTTCCTAATAGTAAATTTGTTATTTTATATTTACCTATATCTCATAACAAGAGTAACCAAAATATTTTAGGTATCTGAACAAATGAACTAGGTCGATAGTAATACTGTGTGTAATGTAGGTAATCTGGGAAATGAAACGGAATATTAAATGGTATAATAATCTTCATAATTTATTTTCTCTTCATTCTGTTTTATCATACAATATATGTATTCAGTATAAAACAATATTCTTTGTTAAATTCATAGAAATATATTATTTTAGTATAACTGTTTTTACTTTATTTTTTATAAACTTACAAATTATTGTTAACATTCTGAAGAATCATTTTTGTATAAAAATAATACAAATAGGTTCGCTTGTCGCTTTTCCTGGCAGTTTCTTTATATTCACTGAGGACATCGTTTCGATGTGACAAGCTCCCCCATAATAGTCTATAACAATTCAACTTGTTAATTGGTATAATATTACTTACAATAACCTATACAAGACAATGGTACAGAACATTTCACTGTAGCTCATTTAATGGTAACAAAAACAATAAAAACATACGTATAGGCTTCAGTTTACAAAGCGTAGGCACTCGAGATTGCTACTTGTTCCTAATAGGTAAACATTCTCACTAATAAATACATCGCACTCATTCTCTCTCTCTTCTGGTAAACATACTATCGAAATGCGCTCACATTCGTCCATCAATAATATTTTTAATCGGACGGCCTCATGTTACAAGACCTCTAAAGAGCACCGGGTCAGTTCTGAGAAAACATTTCTATATTATCAGCAACATACTTCTCGCGACATTCACATATTTATAAGATTAACGTTCTACACATGCACTCCATCAGTCTTTCACGCAAGCAATTTTAACCATCGCATAGAGCAAATCGAACAAATCCGACAGGCATTGAGGCGCCATTGTCGTGTTGAAAAAAGTTAACCTTGTGCAACAAAACGTGATTCGGAACGTCCGACTGCCGAACACATGGCCGCCATTCCGCGAGGGCGGCGCAGGCGGAATTTTAATTAGCAGAACATCCGCTCGTCACTCTGTGTGATGCGTTGTTGCCAGCTTTACCTTATATCTGTCCCTTTCGTACCCGCCCGAACGGCATTAACAATATTTTTCGCCGTCTCGCTCTGTTTACGAAATTGTGCATAATTATGTTTATCATACAATTGGGACCAGACGTAAAATATTTTAACAATAATTATTTAACCATCCCGTCGGATCACTTCGTATGAACGAACAATGGAAATCCCACTTCAGCGAGTAGACTACGGCAACATCGCTGAAACGGGAAATTCGTCGTGAAGCTGGCAACGTCGCGGTAACAGCGCTCAGTCTGCAATCGAATGACGTTGCACGATTATCCTTTCTAGTTTCTACACTATTCTATGAGACAACGCAATACTGATACAAGGAAAACGATAACTGCGACTTACAATGGAAGCTATAACTTGTGACTCGCTAAGTACATCCTTTGCCGAGCGGCGGTGGCATCGGGCTCACCCGAGCGGAGGTTCTGCAGTCACACGCGACCTCTCAAACTTCACATCATCCTTAACGTAGCTTCACCTTACACTAGAGTTAACTATATGTTACACAGTAAAATTAAGATCACAAATCGCTTTGTATGCTGCGTCCGAGCGGGCGCGACTAGCATGGAATGTGGGGGAGCGGCGACGGCGGCGGCGCGATCAGAAATGCGAATCGATGTGGCAGCCACCGTTCGCGTGCTCCAGCACCTGCTGCTTGAGCTTCGCGACGCTGTCTTTCAGTCTCACGACCATCTGCGCCAGCTCCGCGTTCTCGCCCTTCAGCAGTTTCACCTTCTCCTCCAGCTTGGAGATGCGCTCCAGCTTACGCCGTCTACACTTGGACGCGGCCACTCGATTCCTCTGCCTCTTCCTCTCCAACTTTATTCTCTCCTGGGTGTCCATGTCGATGGGGGAGAGGGGCGGCGAGCTGGCGGCGCTCGGAACGGTCTGAGGCTCGTCTTTGACGACGGGCGTGGGGTAGCGATCGACGGGCCGGTCGAGGTCGGCGTACACTCGCCGGCCGAGAGGCGCGGGCTCGCTGTGATGCAACTTGTCCAGCGCCTCGACGAATGGTCGCGCGTACATTTCCTGCTCCTCGGTCGGCGCGGCCGCGGGGAACAGCACCGGCGCCCCGGGCGTCGGCGTCGCTGTCGTGATCATGCCGTTTTGCATTATTAACTTCTCGAGCTCCGGCGACCCCAACTTTAAAAGTTGGAGGTCTGGTGATGAGAGAACGGGCGCTGAGGACCGCACTCGTTTCACGCCCCGCCCGAACTCTAAGTCCAAAGTTAAGGTCCGTTTTAGATTTTCCACCGGGCCGCTGGGGTACTGCTCATCATAAAAGGTGGTCTCCATCCCGTGGCCGGAGTGCCGAACCATGTGTTAGCACCGAACGCCTCGGTATCACTGAACTTCACTGCACGAAAGAAAACTTTCTCATGCGACGACGCACGTCCACTGCCCTCGACGTTCCACTTGTTTCTAAACATTGTTAAGAAACAACCACTGCTTTTATTCCATGACTCAGATAAGCTATTTTTGGCCGTCGCGTGATAAACACGAACGCTCATTGGTTAAACATGACGTGATATGACGCGATAAATGCTTGCGATTGGACGACGTGATCGTAACGAAGCGCGAGGCCACAGCGGGCTGTTTACGACTTCGTGCGATTACCGAGAATCGGTGGCACTATTTCCACTGTATTAACGAGACAATAAGTATTTTAAATTGGACAATTTTAAAAAATGTACCCTTATTCAAAATTGTAAAATTTGATATAGCTCAAAGATAACATTAAT
The DNA here is from genome assembly GCA_905404295.2 of Ochlodes sylvanus. Taxonomy (NCBI): domain Eukaryota; kingdom Metazoa; phylum Arthropoda; class Insecta; order Lepidoptera; family Hesperiidae; genus Ochlodes; species Ochlodes sylvanus. The sequence continues at coordinate 7,602,395 of FR990142.1, read as the reverse complement.
AATGTTTAATACGACGTTGAGTTATTTATAAAATAAAAATGCAGGCAAATTTACAACTCTTAATACCTAATAGTAAATTGTAGGTAATGATTACTGATTAGTATACACATAGGATTTCTCTAATATTTAATAGTTACCAAAATTTTCTTGACCAATGTTAACACTTACTATTTTAATTGTGTTATACATAGTTTATAATATAAGTACAAAATATATACAAACAAGGAAAATATCATCGTTATGTAACATTTTGTCCAAAACAAGTACTTACATACAAAACACCAGAATTTAAATCAAGCAATTATTAATTTTCTTAATTGAACTGATAAGGGATAAACTATAACAGTAAAATAGTATAATTACCGATTACATTTTCGTTTCCAGTAACAAAAGACTGACAAAATGACTTTTATAAAATGCATCGTTTGTTGAACAATGGAAACAAGTTGATTTGGGGGCAAGGCGGAGGCGGGGTAGCCGCTCCGAGCAGCGGTGCAAGAAAATATATGTAGGGGGAGTGCGGTGCGGGGGATACGGCAACATACAGGAAAAAACAAGACAACGCCATACACCCATCTCATTTCCCAAACAGATGAAGTCCAGCAAAATAATAACAGAGGGAAAATAAAATTCACGTAAAAGGCCTCCCTCTATTTATGAAACCCGTGTTTTTGGTTGTTGGCGTTTGGTTTGGGCGATGCGATGTTAGGGCAGAGGGCAAAGGATCTTTTAGCGTTAACGGTTGTCTTTGAAGTTTTCAAAATTAAGATAAATACGAATTTTCTTATCTACTTTGTGATACGAATAATAAACTAAATTTAATACCCTATCAATTTATTTTACGCACTGTCTCCTGTCCATATTGCCTAAATTGAGTAGGTATTGGTTATTTGGTTTGTCTAAATTCCTTCCTAACGCACGGTGCAAACAAAAGTGCGCTAAACAGCGATCCGCACCCTACAGGGTTTTAAATAAAAATGTATGTAATGGGTGGTATCAGGCAAGTACAAGTACGTACGTAGGATTTAGATCTGTAGACTGTAGAAGTTATAATTGTTATAACGTACCTAGTGTACCTACCCGGTTTTCAAAAACGCACATTTAGCGTGTATAGAGTGGCCAGAGTGGGACTAAATAAAAAACAAAACAGATACACACAATTATTGTACTCTTGTAATTTTAATTGGTCCATAATAAATCACAATAAAAGAAAATTAGACGTACTTATTTATTATTACCCCGTTGTGGCACTTTTGCGAAATGAGGTTTTACCACTGCAAAAATCATTTCTTGAATAAATTAAGATAGTAACGCTATCTGTGTGTACAAAAGTAAAAGAACTTTAACAAAAGTACAAAACTCGATACTTTAAATACAGAGGGCGCTATAAAAGTTTCCTACTTACAAAAATAGAGGACTCTGTAAATGTAAACAAAATATCTAAAATCTATCTAGGTATATCTATATAAAATTGGAGGTGTGTGTCCCTATATTATTATTTCAGTTTGCAGCCAAAACTACGCATCGCAGACGAATAGTGTTTGTATGTGGCATTAGGTACAAGTCTCCCATCGTGCACTATGGTGGTTGCAAGTCGATAGTTATAAGGGTGTAAAAGATACGGGGGTTGAAACAAGTTAACTTGAAAAATGTAATATGTACTATTATTGGTCTCAAATGGTCTGAACTCCTAAACGGCTGTACCGATATGGTTGATTTTCTTTTAGATTCGATAGATAGATAGAGATTTAGATTCACAATTGGAACCGGTAGGTGGCGCTGCTGTCGATTTGTCACCAAATGTAAAAAAATAAATTTCCACCCGTGCTTAATGCTTAAAAGATTAAACAATAAATAAAACATTACACTTATAATATAAGTTACTCTATTCACACTGCCGTACGACGTTTGAAATGTGTCATATTTGAAAATCAGCAGACTAGCCCTTGCTCCTAGAGCAACGAGCAACCTCAGTGTGCTATATATAAATTTAAATTAAATACAAAAGGACGTTCAAATCGTATTGTTACTTTTCTCTTAGTAGGTTTATCCGCCAATGGTAATAAAACAAGGTTTGATTACTTATCTTTACTTAAACAACTTCATTATCTCCACTCCTCTTTACTCTACATTACAAATACAGGCAATGGTAGCACATTCAGCCAGTAGAGTGAATTATTATTGTATTGTGTGTTTAACATTAACTTTGCAAAATTCAACAAAAATGAAAATTGTATAATTATGTGTGTATATTGTCAGAAAAAATATATTTTTTTAAGTATGTCTGTGAGCAATAATAATCCAATCAGTTGCCCGGAGTACTGTGTAGCGGGCTAGCGGCTATTTGACTGTGACCGAGACGAGCCGGATGTCGTCGTAGGGCTTGTCCGTCTTGGGGTTGGTCTTGGCGCTGCCGATGCTCTGCACCACCTCCATCCCGCGCACCACCCGCGCGAACACCGTGTGCTTGTTGTCCAGCCACGGCTGCCGACATACACGTTATCATTAAATCATTCTCACTGTGTATGTTTACACAGACAATGTTATTGTCGCACTTATAGAACTTCAATTCTACACTTAAGGTATCGCATTGGAATTGAATTGGCAAAACTAAAATTTTTAATAAAATGACTGTTCCTTCTATAAGAATCATTTAGATATATTTATACTTATAGCATTATATTTTATACTTATAAACATGTATGGTTCCATTTGTCATTTTCTTAAAATTTATAGTAATGTCACTTCAATTTAAAAGGTGCGGTATATAAAATTAGAATTGTAATAACCTAACCAAAATCAGTTTTTGGTCGATTTTTACGAAGGAAAACATCGTGAGGAAACCTGCACTCCTAAGAGTTCTCCATAATCTTCTCAAAGGTGTGTAAAGTCCGCCTATCCGCACTCGGCCAGCGTGGTGGACTATGGCCTGTACCCCTCACATTATGAAAGGAGACCCGTGCCCAGCAGTGGGACAGTTATGGGTTGTGGTGATGATGGTGACTTTGGCCCCAGGATGTCGTAAGAGGCAGTAGAAGGCCCCCGCAGTATGCTGTCAGTGGTTTTCAGTATTAGCTAGCTATTACTTGATTCAGAACAAATAACCTCCTCCAAAGAATTCATCGTGCCCCAGTTGGCAGCTTGAGAACTAGTACATTCTTCCTTCTCTCTTCTACCTTGGCCGACAACGCATTAATAAAGCCTTTGGTATAACTGATGTCCATGTAGGTGACCACCTAATCAGGTGGCTCTGCTCTTTGTCGGCCATTTATACTAAAAAGGTAATGTCTATAAAATTTAGAAAGCGTACAGTGGGCGCTAGCGTGATGAAGAACTGGCTGCCGTTGGTGTTCGGTCCCGCGTTCGCCATGCTCACGGTGTACGGGCGGTCGTGCTTCAGCTGGGGCCTGAACTCGTCCGCGAACTCCCCGCCCCAGATACTCTCGCCACCGGTGCCCGTGCCTGGAGAACATTCATCAATTGTTATAAAGTGTTATAATGGCCATAGATATCTGCCTTTTGAATCGATAGTCCGATATGAGCTCTGAGCCATGTGGTCGTGATGATGGCGAGGCATGACCACGAGCCATACCGACCTGTAGGGTCCCCGGTCTGTATCATGAACCCCTTGATGACGCGATGGAAGATGTGCCCGTTGTAGTAGCCGTTGCGCGCGAGCCCGCAGAAGTTTTCGACGGTGCGCGGCACGTCCTTGCCGAACAGCCGCATGTGGATGTCGCCCAGCGATGTGTGCAGGATCGCCTGCTCGTACAGACGCTGGACGCCTGCGACATTTGATTATTTATTTAAAGAAAGAATGAAAGAAAAGTTTACAGGTGTACTCTGAAACGTCGTGTTGATACTAGGAATTAATATGTAATTGATAATGAATGAAATTGTATCTGATTGAGCTATCAGGAGCTCTGAAGTGAAATCTTCTATAGTGTCAATGTGATTTGGAATTCGATGAATCGGAAATGACGCGCAAATGAAATGAAACGGAAACGAAAAAGATAAACATATTTTAACGTGGGAGAAAATGAGATAGGAGCATCGACAAAGTGGAGGCTTACGTAAGCAAAGCAAAACATCAATATTTGGACTGACAGTATTCGTTTTTTTAAGTTTTTACTTTACTAATTTTTTTTTTTTTTTTTGGTCTGCTCGTTTATCGATCATTTACTTTTTAAAAAGACGTACCTTGTCCCTCAGTAGCAGAGATGATGTCTTCCTTCGAGGGCTTCTCATTGAATATGTCTCTGTCGGCGTCGGGGCTCTTGACGTCATCGGGCCCGCGGCGCGAGAACATGTAGAAGCGGTTCTTCTTGTACGCGCTGCAGAACAGCGTGGGGTCGGTCTTCACGTTGAGGAGCGCGGGGTTCTCCGAGCCCTCCATCTCCAGGGTCGCCGCCACTTTGGACTGGTTCGTGCGCCCCTGAAACGATACCATGTTCAACTTGCTGATTATGTTCACCAATATTGCAGATGGTATGGTTAGGAAGCTATTTATTAATAAGTACGTTAAGCTTATACATTAATTGTTTACGTAATGAAATTGTATTTTTTCTCCTTGTTTGATATTCTAATTTGGCACGTCAAGTTATCGTCGTAAGATAAGAAAATAGATTAAACTGATTAGTAGTAGAGTATGCTCTAGGCTTCCTCAATGATGAGATGAGACCCGTGCTCAGTAGCAGACCATTAATGGGTTGAAGCCAATGTAAATAATGTGTCGATGTGCATTCCATATGTGCATACTTCTAAGACAGATTTGACACACCTTCGAACTGACCGTCGAATTTTTTGTTGTGCCACACGCAATTGTACATTCTCGTGCTGTCCCATGTTGGCCACCAGATGTCTACATTGTGTCCACGACCAATGGAGACCGACCGACTGACCTGGAAGAGCGCCAGGTGCAGCGGGCGCAGGTTCTCCGGCTTGCCGAGCATGGCGGCGCACGTGTTGGTGCGCAGGTTGACCAGCTTCACGCCCAGCATGGTCGCGTACGCCACGAAGTGCCCGCTCTCGTCGAACACGATGTTCGCCAGCTGCGCCGCCTCCGACTTGTCCAGGTCGCGCTCCGTCGCCATCCTGTAAACCAAAAGTTATATATAACCGCCTTGACTCGTGGCAGTCGTGTACCGCTTTTCGAGCTCTTTCCTGCTACGAACCCGCGGACTATGCAACGATCTTCTGTCCGAGGTGTTTCATCCACGCTAGGACATGGGGTCTTTAGAAAGAGTTGATGTTGCACGTGTGCATAGGCGACGGTGACCACTTATCATCAGGTGGGCCGTATTTCTTTTTGCCCGTCTCTCCTCCAAAAAATAACTCGACTGTATTCGTTATTAGTGGATCCGCCCCCGCTTCACTTCGGGAATCTTGTTCTTTACATTTAAAAATATATAATATTTTCCCATTTTTGCAATATTTTTCACTGAAAATCCGCTCCTATTGATCGTAGCGTGATGTTATATAGTAAATCTGTAACTGGTCGCTGAGACAACCTTTAGGATGTCAAAATTTGCCATTTTTGAAATAATTATCGTGTACAATTTTGACTTTATATTTTTAATCATTACCTATGCCCATGTTCTTATTTGCTCGAGTATGTCCAGTGAAAAAAAAGTCACCCAGTATATAAACAAATATGCATAAGTTAAAATAACTAATATCAATATACATGTAGATAATATGTGAAGTTAGCACTATGCATGGCTGAAGCCACCCAAACTACACTACCTCCTACCGAACTCCATGTTGGGCAGCTGCTGTGTGTGGTGCTGCAGCTCCTGGAAGCGCTGCAGGCTCTCGTCCAGCACCTTGTGCAGCTTGCCGCTCAGGAAGTGGAACACGCGCACCTGGAACAGATTAAGCCAGCTAGAACAAACAAACAAAATACATTTTTAAGTACAGGCATCAGTTACGACTTTTATAATATGTTTGATTAAATTTTTATGTGTAGTTTGTAAGGTTTGGCCTGGTGGTTTGATTGAGCCATGTAACCTGGGTTGACCCATCCACTAATCCACATTGGAGCAATGTGGTGGAGTATGCTGTGGTAACTCATTATGAAGAAACCCATGACTGTAAAGGGTTTAAACTTTTAAAGGGTTTCTAAAGTCGTTAGGGCATACATATATTTATCAATGTATTTGTATGAGTGTATAAACATTTATCATCAACAAACCTTCCTATCCAAACTGATAGTCGCCATTTTCCTTCCATCCGGCGAGAACGCCAACGCCGTGGGATAAGTTTTGTTCTTGACAAAATCAAACAGATCTGTGTCCAGTTTCGACGTGAACTTGACTTGCTTGGGGAACCGATACTCATGTTTGGGCCCTGTCCAGTATTCGACGATGCCGGCGCGATCCACCGACACAGCCGTCTCGAACACCGGATTGTACTTGATGGTAGCTACCGCGCTCCGGTGAAGCTCGAACGTGTGTAGAGGACTGCCTGTGCTCTGTGTGCCGTCGAATATGTGGATCTTGCTGCTGTTCTTGTCTGATCTATGACAAAAATATTTCTATATAATATGAATAGTATATGTTTATATATTACTTAGTGTAATAGCTAGAAAAAGTCAAAGCTAAAAGTGGGTATAATACTTACACAGCTAATGCGGAGAGAGGGTCCCCAGCCGAGTGTACCCACTCTGCACAATATGGCTCAAACTCTATGGTAATCATGTTAATCATATCTGTAATGAAACAAATAAATATGGATTACATTTAGGCATTGACAATAGGGCACTCAGGGCACTATATTTCTATGGTATAAAATTATGTTAGAAAAAATAAATTATTTTGGTCTCTGATGACGATATATGATCGGTACCAAAGCCTGTATTAAAATTTTACACAATTATCCAATGTTCAGGTCAGGTGTTCTTATGGTTTTAATATTGGTATAAATAATGTTAACAGGATATTTGTGGAAGTACTTTCTCTTTCTTTTCCCTGAATTCACCGATTGGCGGGTGTTGTCTGAAAAAAAAAACTACTGATTTTGTATAAAGAACAAAAATGACTACTCACCAAAATTAATAACATCAAACACTTTGATAGTTTTTTCTGTGGAGGCAGTGCACAGCAGGGTGCCAGTGCTGTTGGCAGTCACATGGCTGATAGGGGCCAAGTGGCAGCGAAAGTGCTTCACAAACTCTATGCCTTCCTCCTGAAACAACACACCAAATAAGCCAATTTAACTTACGAGACCAGGTCTGCTTAAATTGAATTTACTACAATAGGTAGGACTATGTTAAATACAACTCAATACTATTATTACTATTGTATCTTCTCCTGTTGCATGAGATCACCAGTGAATTGGTACTATCATTCATCTTTTCAGACACTCATCACATATTATAATTAAATTTTTATGTTTGATTTTAATGAGAATACAGGTAATAGCAGCAGAGATGAGTTGGTTTTTTTTAGTATAGTTTTTTTTACTACAATCCCACAGTATAGTATAGTAGGTACTATATTCATTAAAATACTGTAGCTTAAACCAATACAATGTGATATAATATAACTGTTAACCCACATACCTGTTTTTTCCAAAATTTGAGATGTCCATCCTGACTAGCTGTGATCACAAAGTCTGTTTTGGTGACAACAACATGCGAGACAATGTCCCGGTGCATGTAGCTTCTCTCGTAAGTCTCAGATGAAGGCAAATTTTCCAGGTAAAGAGATTCAAATTCCAAAACTGCACATGAAACAGAAGTAATTCAAATCAAACAAACTGTTCAGTGAACAAATTTCAGGCAATCAAACCTAGATTCTTCAGATTATACCTCTAATATGGTGAATTAAAAAATAATGAACATGGAATGGTAACCTTAGTTTGACCAGATTAATGTAAATAAAACAGTACCTTTTCGTTTTTTAGGCTTAGGTTGGACAGCTTCTGAAGGCATTGGTCCTATCCAACCTTCTGCTTCTTCTGCATCTTCTGTGTGCTCCTCCACAGCTGGGCTGCTAGGCCTCTTTTCAGTCTTTTCACCACTTTCACTATCACTAGACATTATGAATGAAGATTTTTTGAAATGTAAAATAATGCTTAACTTGATAAATGTTTCGTGCAAATGCCAAATAACAAATAGTACATTTTGTTATTTTATTTTTACTAATTCAAATTTAACACATTTGACATTTAACACAAATCAGCAAAGTTTGATTGAATAAGAAAAAAAATATTGAAATTTAATATGAAATTTAATGAATTATTAACAACAATTCACATCACAACATCAACATCACAGACATCAACATCAATCAACCCATAGATAATAATTTAATAATCAAATCAAATCAACCACGACGACTTGAACTTGACAACATGTCATGACAACCTTAATAATTGACTGTAGCTTTTCCCGCTTTGCCGTATAATACAAAGTAGTCAAAGTTACGTTAAAGTACTCTGACTCTGTGCTGTAACTGTACCAGTCATTGACCTAGGTTTCATATTTCTATGCTGTCAGTGTCTCACCGGTCTCAGTGTCACTGTCAGCGTCAGCTGTCCTGTCAGCATTTTTTTTGGGATTTTATGACCTGGTATTTACAACCTTTAGGTCAAGTGTCAGCATATCAGTTAAGCCTAAAGGGGCCTACTCAAAGCACTGCCTGCAGGGCCCTGCTTGCAGTGCCACTGCCGATCGTATTGTATGTATGCATGCAGGGCCGATATTTTAATTGTTCACCCTGTCGCAGGGCCGCAGTGACGTTCTGCCAGCCCGACACACGATCTCCCCACTCCGTAAACTGCAATCAGGGACATGTGTAGCTCGGTCGGACCGATTTAGGCCGCCATTTTGTTTACGTCTGTACATTGCGACGTTTGTCTACTCTATGTAATCTGTGGTTTGTCTTGTCAGTGGTTGTCATTTATCAATTAACCCCTGGAGTGCCGAGACCCCCGAATGTAAAACATGGCCAACGTGTCACGCCTATTCGTAACTCGCGCGATTTTGTCGCTAGGTCATCGTAAAAATGAATTGTACGGGATTATGTTATAATTATATCACATAAATTATACATCATTGTTATCACAACGAAATTGCCTAACATCTAAAACAATTAAATTAAAGCAAAAAAACTTACCTGCGTAAGAAATTATTCAATTTCTTTTCAACTTCGAAATTTTCAAACACAATGGAGACACATTTTTCCACATTTCACTAACTCACAATGCACATTAATCAAAACTAACACTATCACTACTTAGTATACATATTTACGCATCGATATAATACATTATTTCATTTGGAAACACAGTAATTACACGATAAAAGAAGTTAAAAAACTAACACGAAAACGGTGCCAATACCGGCATATTTTTAGCGAGCCGCTTAGCGGCCGAAGTTATTTTATTTTTGGTCAATTTTGTGGTAAATATTGTAATCAATATGTTGCTAGATTAATTAGCTAAGAATGTGTAATACTATAAAACCAAACTTGCTGTACCTATATTTATATGAAAATTTACACAGCTTGTCGACTTCAACGACACTGTAACTATGTTGTTCAAAAGTTATTTACTTTTTTCACCAACTTTTTTATCACCATTCACAAAACTAGCACTTTACACGTAATCTGCACAACTTTTCCAGTAATAATAAGTAAAAATCTCATCAGTTAATTCACCGTTTCCTTCTCGAAAACAATTTTATAAAATCTTGCGAACTCAAATGACGCGAAACGAGCGTAGCGACCGTACTGTACAACTTTCAAATAAATATTTTTCTGTTTATCATTCGACTTTGCAGCCAATCACAGTCGGTATTTCGTAGCTAATGAACGTAGGTTCAATTTGAATCCAACCAATGAGATCAAAATATTATGAAATAGACAATAATCGTCCTTCAATACGATTGTATTTAGTTTGCCCCTCCGTAGGGGGTGCACTTCACGTTGGCCTAGAATTTTTTTTGCCCCGACGTAGGGGACAACTACACTCGAGGGGTTAATCAGTTAGTTTGGTGGTTAGTTGGTTTGGTGTTATTATATTATTTGTTATTTGTTTGGCTCTGTTTTCTTCAAGAATTAATGAGCCAGCGAGAAAAAGACGTGTGGAGGGACGTATTTGAATTGTATAGGGATTTGCCATGTCTTTGGAAAACTAACCACGATCATTATCATAACAAAGATATGCGGTCGCAGGCCATATCGCTTTTACATGAAAAATATAAAACTTTTGACAAAGATGCTACATTAGCAGTTTTCAAAAAAAAATTAGAAAACATGAGGACATCGTATGGAAGAGAAAGAAAGAAGGTACGTACCTACTTATGCACTTTTATTTTGTAACATTGGATGAATGAATTACACAAATTAATCACATTATAAACCATATTATAAAATAACACAATGGCAATATAATGTACGTTATTTTATTCGCATATCTCTAACATATAGATAGTTCTTAACTTATTGTTTATGTGACACATCTAATTATTATAGGTTATGAATTCTACTCAGACTGGTGCCAGTATTGACGATGTGTATGTGCCTACGCTATGGTACTACGAGCTACTAACTTTTTTGGATGAAAAGGACATAGCTGCCCGAATTGGTGTGGATACTGCAGTATCTGCTGATGAGGTAAGTTTAACTATTTATTTATTACCCATGCTAATGTGAGTCATTTAAGCAAACACAGATTCTTAAATTACTTTTGTTTTAATTTATACATTAAAAATAAAAGTACCTTTTTATTCATTATCAATCATCATCTCAACCCAAAAACAAAGCAATTAAAAATAACAACTCAATGATGTATTGGCTATTCATCGGACGATCTCACAATTTTCAGCATTTGTTCTTGAAATGGTACACGTCCAGGGCCACTGAAATGCTCTGTAAAAATACTTCGAATGTTGTTTCCTTCTTCATTCTTTTGTCTTGTAGAACATTTTTCGAGAGGAGTTAATTCTTCAGACCGCCGCCATTCACCAGGTTGAAATTTGATTCCTCTGACATCTTCACGGTCCACACTTTTGGAAGTAAAATATCTGGCACGTGACTTTTTTAGCAAAAAATTGTGTAAAACACAACATGCTAAGACAATATAATCAATATTTTCCACTTTAACGTTTATGCTTTGGCGCAGAACTCTAAATCGTGTAACCAGTATGCCAAAAGCGTTTTCGACAACTCGTCTTGCACGTGAAAGTCTGTAATTAAATATTCTCTGTTCATGGCTAATATTTTTGAATGGAAACGGTTTCATTATATGACGGTTTAGGGAAAAAGCACTATCCCCCAAACAAACATAAGGCACAGGTACAGCGCCATTAGATAAGGGGCACGGTTGTGGCAAATTCAATTTATCTTCTACTAAATTTCTATAAAATTGTGTATTTTTTAAAATAGCTGCATCTGAAGCACATCCATTTGTTCCCACATGAACAAACATAAATTCGTAATTGGCATTAACCATTGCAAACAAAATAATACTAAAAAAGTGTTTGTAGTTATAAAACAATGAGCCACTATCTGATGGTTTTTCAATTTGTACATGTTTTCCATCTATAGTTCCAATTACATGAGGGAAATTCCATTTTTCTTCAAACTCTCTTGCAGTTTCTAGCCATTCTACTTCTGTTGTAGGCATCTGAAACAATATTAATATCAAGCTTTACTTTTTCCAGGATTGTAATGTAAACAGAGGCTCCACCAGCTGTAAAAAGAAACAAACTTTCAAGTTTTCAAAAAAAGCAGGAACGGCTGCTCGACACAACAAATAAAATATTAAATGCTAAAGAGGATGATTGGGAAATTATAGGTAGATCTATTGGAGTACAATTGAGAGATCTAACTGCAAATCAGAAGATCATAGCAAGAAAACTCATTTCAGATGTAATTTTTTATGCCAGTACTGAGCAACTAACCAATAATTCATTCGTCTCTATTCCCTCATCTTCAATTATTCCCTCTCCTTCACCATCACCCACTTCAGTTACATTTCCTCTCACATCTCCACAATACAAATATAATGAAAATTCCCTGAACCATCCTAGGATTATTATAAAACGCCCTCCTAAAACCTCTACTCCCATTGGATCTCAACAATATGTTGTTTCACCATCGTTTGCAAACAGTCCACAAATGACAAATAATAGCTTAGGTGCAATATCCCAAGATGACAGTCTTGATTATGTTAATCAGAAACAATCTTCAGTTATTTATGAAGGAAAAGGAAGTCAGTTAGGACAGTTTTTATTGTATAATAAAAAGCATGAGAATTAGGTTTTTAAGATGATTAAGTGGGATATCATACCGTTTGTTAAAATTACATTATAAAAACTAATACAAATTGTATTTTTATGTACCTATTTTTTAAAATAAACATTAAAATGGCTGTTGATGATGATAATTCTTTTATTGCTTACCATAATGTATTTCTTTAAAGAGACATAGATTGCCCAACACGTTTCTGGTATAATTTTACAAAGTAACTGTGGAGAGATCATTGATCTAAATTTCAAGTCTTCATAACTGGCCCCAGTAGCAAGAAATCTTAAAGTAACAATTAATCTTTCTCTTGCGCTTACAGTATCTCTCATCAAAATACTTTTTTTTTCAATTAGTGGTGTCACCATTTGCAATAAATCTTCAAAGACTGATTCATCTATTCTAAGATAGTTTTTATAGTCATCAGGTTCTAATTCCTTCAATAAATTGGCGTGACTCAATGTCTTACGCAGTAGTAACCATTTTTTACACCAGTGCTTCCTTTTTTTCTTTTCAACGCTACAAGTACTCAATACAGTCAAACCCAATGCTATTTTTTGGTGTTTGAATAATGTAGGAGCCATTTATAAAAACTGACGAATTTAGGCAAGGACAAGGAGAACACAAGTGAACACAACAACGTATGCCGCGTAAATGATTTGCAGTGCTTTGTGGAGCAACATCCTCTGCGGCAGTAACTGCAAGCAGGCCCTGCAGGCAGTGCTTTGAGTAGGCCCCTTTAGAAGTATTAAGTAAATTAAGTAGTACTAGTTCCATGGTTAAGCCAGAGAAATAAAAACTTGAGAGGTGTCAAGGGACACCCGGATGGAACGAAGTTTCTTTCGATTAATTAGTGAAGGTTGAAGGAATTGCAATAAAATTTTATTTTTTTAAGTTATAATTATTTCCCACTGGTAGCGTTATCTATCGTCAGTGAAAAAAAAAAAATAAAAAAAAATATATAATAAAAAAAAAACCAAAAATATAAACAAACCAACAGAGTACACTACTGACGATTCGTCAGTAGTGTACTCTCTATCATTATTGAGGAGGCCTAGAGGATACTCCACCACGCTGTTCCAGTGCAGATTGGAGGTTTTGTACTTACCTTGTAGAAATGTGTTTGAACATGTTTTCATATCTGCTCAAACTTGACGAAAACGCGCGGGAAGACGACTGCCTCGCGTCGGCCGAGTGCCGGCGTATGCGCGAAATATTTGGCGCGCTCGCCTTAAACCGTCAATCGCGTCATCGCGGTTTCCGGCAACGTTCGTTATATTTTAATTTTAATAGGCACATAGTTTTTGTAAATGATGTGGTGCGTGTGGGGTTTTGAACCCGGACCTCCCGGTTCGGGAGTCCAACCGGCCAATGTTCAACCACACGGCTATCACTGCTCATTCGTTTATCGAGTTGAAATAAAGTTAAAGTAGGTACCGGTTTACTTACAAAAATAAAAAATCGAATTTGAAAATGTTTTAGAAATGCTACAAAACCTTAATATATTGTCTATGCCAAAGAGTAAAGTAACTATAGACTATACTTTTGAAACCCCTCTTCAAGTCGCCTCATAACATTTTATTTTAACACTACTAATACTAATGCCGTTTAAGAATTAATATAACAACTTTTTTTATCTGATTTACGATAATTTTCGTTTTAACATTTTGAATCTTGCTATGATACGTTGTAGTTGTAACTTGTAGCTTGTAGCCGTAATACTATACTCTATGGATGTAGCGTTCGCTTCGCGTACGTTAACTTTTTTATTATTGTGTCTATGCTCAAAATGTCTTTTACGAATTCGTAGTGATGGTGGCTGGCTTCCTTGCAAACGCAACGTCGTAAATTACATTTAATTCATTAAGTTTAATCTTGTTTTCGTCATCCGGCGATTTAAATATTAGTGTTTTAAGTGCTCAAGAAAATTTCTTAAGTAATCGGTAAGTGTAAAGTGAAAGAACGATCTTTGAACCGCGCGCTACCGGTATCCTACACGTGGTTAGGCTAATATACCGCGTACGTAACTTGGAAGTGTGTTTTTCTATTTTCACAATGGAATGTGATCACGAAGCGCATTCCTGTGGTATTTTCTAGTGCAAACTTTCTGTTTTAAAGCAAGTTTTCTGTGTTTAGGTTGTTTATTGAACGTGGTCTTTTGACAGCGAGTGTCCTGACACACATAGCTATTAGAGGTAAATTATTGTGGAATGTGTTGCTTTTACCATGTCTCGGTATCTACGCAAGTAAATAGTCACGAAGACAATAATGTTTCAATAGATTTCACATGCGCACGGTACTAAGTCACCGCGTACCTAGTGATTCGTTCGTTTTCTTAGTTTGCGTCGACGTAAGTATGACGCATCTCGTTGTCGTAAAATGTGGGAAAGTTTAATAATTACGCCGAAATCATTCCCATCATTTATGTATGCTAATAAACATCTATAATAGTTAGGTTAATTTGAGCTTCAGCTTGTATGTTGTGATGTGAGGCTTCAATGTTTGGTGCCTGTTGCCTGCTACTCAACAAACAAAGGAATAGCATAATAAATCTGTGTTAATCCAAACTTGTTATTGTCATAATTTTCATTTCAATCATAAATTGCATAGTGTAAGACTAATTGTGAAAACTTCTTAGACACATGCCGTTACATATATTGTTATATTGTCTCCCTAGATGTGCATTCATATTCTGTTTCCATAGAAGTAACATGTAGTCTGTGATTTCATATTAAAAATCTAGCATAATTGAAAAGCAATTCTATTTTTTTTTATCTTATTTGAAGATAATAATATACACCGTCAAAGTCCTGACGAAGGTTCATTATATAATACTGGACCGTTATCAAATCTAGAACCTATACGAGCATGTTGCAGTAATTTGTTCATATGGTAACTCAACTAAATATTATAATAAATGTATTTAAAATGTTTTTGTTTAGTTATCTATTTTATCAATTAATTATTGATTAGCTCAGAGATGAGATGTTTGATAAGCTGTAGATATGGCATTACAATATTAAAAAAATATCTCAGCCTTGATATATGAATTTGTACATAATTAGTTGTGGCTAGTGCTTATTTTACTATGTTGGTATTCGCAATACAATATTTTGATATAGTTGTATGTACTGTGGTCACAGGCGAACTGACCATGCTGGGCTGTGTTAAGTACATTGCATTAAATCAGTTGAATTATTGTCTAAGCACCCATACATAAAAAAACATGTTATGGAATTACAAGATATACTCTTCATAATAATATATCTCTGTTTCTGAAACTGAACACTTGTTACTTTGTTGTCAGTTTTCTTAAGTTTTATAAGATCAATCACTAAAATCGTTAAGATAAATTATAATTTTATAATGAAGTAAAACAATGAAATAATTCAAACAATTTTTGATGATAAACAGACAAACTCCATTACCAAGTTCAATAGCAACACTATTTTCTTGATAACTTAGTATTTGAGGAATGCTCTTTGATTAAGGTTGATGCTCTTGTATGATTAGTTGTAGTAGTTTTATATGCTATTGTCATGACGTGTATAAAATAGACTTGGTATAATAGTTATTCTTGTTAGTAAAATTGTTACTTACAATGTTTTCTCACAGCTGAAGATTAACAAACTAACTCTTTTATTGTTAAGTGACTGCTTTGTATTATTTGCATCTTATTACTAGCAGTTTTCTACTTTCAAGATTGTAATGAATGTAACATGCTTCAACAAATATCACTGAGATTGAAGTAGAATTACTTAAATTATCTAGTTAGATGATTATTTAGATTTGATTTGGTAGATACATATATTAAATAGATACAGTACTTTTTAACTTAGTAAATGACCAATAGCCAAACATAAATTTGCATGCAATAATCACATAATACCTATATTATGTTTCTGAATTTAATGTTGGTTATTTTATTGTGTAGATAAACACTTATCTTGTTGGTCTTCTCTTATCAAACTCAACTAGATCTTATGCATTATGTAGTCAAAATGTATTTGTATAATTACATCAAAATCTATTTCATCATGTAGTACACAATAGTACAAAATTAAATTAGCATGTCACTGCAAAGAATACTGTAGTAGCTGTGAAGGTCGAGAATTCTCCAAAATGTTGTTTCGGTGCAGATTGGTTACACATATAAATCCTTTTGGCATAGATGTTGTAAAAAGTACCACAAACATAGTACAGACCAACCTTGCGCAATAAGTTGTAATTAATTACATGTTATTGGTGTAATCCAGGGGTACCTAGAGAGAGCCACAGATGAGATTTGTTCAATAGTGGCAATATTTTTTATGTACACTTTCAAAACAAGTGACCTACTGACATGGTTATTGTAAGAAGTTTTTAATATTTTAAACTGTTACATGACCAACTAGAATGTCCCAATATTTTTTTAGTATTTTCTTATATTATAATATTGTAATTTATTGTGTTTAATTTATTAATTCAAACTTATTATTTGGTCACTTATCTCCTTCACATGGGTAAGATTTTGCTGTTAATAACAACACTTGCTATCATACAAATATACTAAGTCCATTTCCAATTCACTCTTCCCAATCATGATCATGACAACACAATTGTACTACTACTGGGCTACTGGGCTTGCCCAATGCAAGATAGTTCCATTTTTCTTTTTACTTTTCATAAGTTGGTGCTTGAATATAATTCCACCTGGTATTAAGTGACGAAGTATGTAGTTTGCCTCGCAGATGTTCACATTATCATCACATGGAAGGAAGAAAAAGCACAATTTATTCTGTTTAACATTTAAATTGAAACTAAATTTAATTATTAGTTAATTTTAGTTCAGATAGTTAACCGCTGCCAATCAATTTAGAACCATTCTCATTTTTGAACGAACTTCCTATTGTAATTTGCTCTATAATGGCTTTCACAGTTACTTTCTCTAGTCCCCTACTTGTTCAGCCTCAATGAAATGATTGTAGTGAAAACTTTCATCATTATGTGCAAACTATTCATTGTTCAAATAAGTTAATGAATTAACATTGCAATACATTTCTAGTGTAAACCAACAATTAAATATTACAAGCTTCATCTTAACCAGTTTTGTTCGTTAATGCTATACATTTTGTGTAATTATTATTAATTAGTTGTTATGGTGCTATCAAGCTAGAACACCTATATTTTTGTTAGGGTTAGTATAGAAATGTGTTTTTTACCTACGGTATTAGTATTCCGTAGTCAATTTCTTTTATGAGTTGTTAATAACAACTAATAACAACTTGTTATTACGCAGTTTGTAACAAGATCTAATAGCGGAGTATAAAGTCGTAAAATGTTGTTTGCTCTCAATTATTAGTTTGTATTGGTCCCTTTCCTGTGTCGTGTATATTGCTCCGTACTGCGCGTATCAATCGACGGCAATCTACTCGGCTCCGTCCGCGCGCCCGCGCGGATTCGCCGCCGAGATCTTGCCTCATTCGACCGTTATCAGGCTCAGGGTCAAGACATCACCTGTGTTGCCATTGAATAAAAAAAATTGTTACGAATTATAAAATTAATTTTTTTATTGTTTTCAATGAAATTAATAAATATAACACACCTAACGTGAATCCAAAAGTATCGGTCACGATTTTAAAGTAGCATCCATTGTGCAGGGCGGGTCGCGTCGAGTCGCGAGCCCGAGTCGAGTTTTGCCCTTTTTTGCCGCTCTCGAACGGGCAAGTTTACTTTCCAATCAATGGCAGCGGCGCGGCGCCTCACGTCCTCACGATCGTTGGCCCAAAGACGCGGCAGGGGAATGACCGTGCGCGTTTTCAGTTGTCGAGTCATTCCAAGGTCGACATTACTATCACGGAATTTTGTCAAATGCACGAGCTCTCGTCACTTTGATCACATCTATTTATAAGTCTGCAAATCTTTATTATCGACAAACAAAAATTAGTAACGCACTTAAGGTATTATATTGTGAAGTGGGTGTTCATATCAGGGTGAATTTTATCGTGAAAGATATCCACATAATAGGTAATTCATTATTTGGTGTTATAAGTTTATATTTTTTACTAAACGTTAATTAAAATCAATACGTTATAAGTTTTAGTAAACCTATCTCAAATTACTTCGGAAATTATTATTAAACAGTAATTTCCATTCAGCATCAAAACTAGTTGAGAAACTCCAGAACCAGTAAAAAATGATAAAATAAAGTAGACGTGAATGAATACGTGTGCAAAAATGTTACAAGTATTCCGAAGCGACGCAAGAGCGGGTATTACTCAATTTTAAACGGTAAAACACTGGGAAAATCAATGCTTAGTGCTTACTAGCTTCCACCAACTTGAAACCGCCATGTGAACTGTTCATACTTTCATTGATCTATCTCTGAAGTTTGGATGAAATGCTACATTTATGCCAATATCTATATCTCAAAAGAATAATATTGATTTTGGTAAGACACGTCTAAGATATCAGTTCCGTGGTTTCCACCTGATACCTCGATCTTAACGTAATTTCATTATTATCTTGCTCTTCTACCGAAGTAGTATCGTGTGGTACGGGTCAATGACAGAATAATGAACAGAAACGGAGCTCGCCAGCAACACATTTTTTTAATTTAGAATACAGACAATAAAATTAAAGTAGGCGCCCTACGATAAGACAAGAAGAGCTGCCTTTACACTATTAGTCCACATTATTGTCAGAACCAGATCATCCGTTTATTTGAAAATAAACCGCAAAATACCAAACTCGGTTTATCTTGATACCTTATACTTTTAGAAAGTACCGTTTACGAAGTGTGTATTATAAATTACTTACAATCGAACGTTATTAATTTGAAGTACTATTCAATACAGTTCACAGCAAGCGACATACGTATAAAATTTGCTTGTCTTCTGTGTAAGGTAACTCTTAATAGATGTGCCCCACCTGTAATTACCAAACACCAAGTGACCCGTCCTCCTTTCCTTTCAATAAAACTATGCCCATAAATATTCACACCGGAAACATTGCTACTTATTTCAGGTCTTATCTCGGTCTGTCGATTAAGGGTTTATTTTTTGTAATTCCATAAATTAGAATCTCTTCGTATATTTCATTCCACCTGTACACGAAGTTGTGATTTGCGTTCCAAGTTTGTAAGCATATACTGTAAAATGTAAAGACAAAAACCACAGAAACACAAGCTAAAAAGAGCTAAGCAACTTGTTTGATTTGAATTTTTACATTAATTTGAAAAAAAATATCGGCCCTGCAAAGACAGGTGGTAGAACTCGTGAACACACGTGCAAGCCAAGTGCCAGTCCTGTTCCATAACTGCATGCAAACTGCTCGCACTGCTGCACGCATGTCGCCCGCCAGCATTCCAATATTTCCAACCGATCACTTGTGTGTTAAAACAAATTCTAACACCAAAATTTAAGGCTCAATTTTGCATCTCAATTCGGTAGGACCTTTGATTGCGCCGGGGGCGACATCTCTACGTTTGCTAATTTAGCCGTGAAGTTGCGTTAAACGACCTTGGGTCGTGAAGGGTGTTGGGGTTAGCGACGTTTACAGGGAGGTCAGGGAGTGAAGAGTAAAATGAGGCACGCCCTCCTAGCTTTCCATAGTAATATTTGTGAAGTAAAGGTCAGTTTAAAAATTCTGTGAGCTCTAGCGATTACTTATGAAAAATATTTTATAGGTTGGTACCAATTATTGAAATGTAAAATGATTGTCAATAAATGAATAAAAATTCTAAGAAAATATTTTTTCCATAAGTTACCAATACCTACCGCATTCGTTATTCTCTTCACATCCCTAAGGTTGACTGGTAGAGAATGCTACTTAGCATTAAGTCCGCCTTTGTACCATTTATTTTAAGGGTCAATAAAACATGGATAAAATGTTTCTGTCCTTGAAGCCTGAACGTCACATATTCACAGTGACATTTCTTGATTCCTATATCAACGTATCTATCTGTCTTTTCAATTTTCCCAGAATTAGTTGGTCAGTAGTCGTAGTAGTAGGTCAAGTAATAATAATCATCATCATCATCACAACCCGTAAGTAGTAATAACTAACACTAATGTTATAACTTTTTGGCAGTTGCTAGGCAACTGACTTGAGGATTACGGATAGATAGCATTGATTAAGAACGGCCCTAAATCATGAACCTTAGGTACTTAACACAGCGTTTAAAAACCATTTGTATTAACACCAATCAACACAAAACAATCAGTTATAAAATAACCACTAATACGCTTTGCCGAGTAAAAGCTTTGTTTCTGTTCGTAAATAGGGTCATGTGAAGATTAGGCACACTGTATGGCATCGAGATCTTGTTATAACCGATCGTGTGTTGTGTTACAGCGATGAGTTCGAGCGTATGCTACAAGTGTAACCGAACGGGACACTTTGCCCGCGAGTGCACTCAGGGCGGAGTGGTCTCACGCGACTCTGGATTCAACCGGCAGCGCGAGAAGTGTTTCAAGTGCAACCGCATTGGCCACTTCGCGCGCGACTGCAAGGAGGAGGCCGACCGTTGCTACAGGTTGGTGGGATACCGTGCACGCATCCGGGGATATACCTCTGAGAATATCCATACATAGTTTATTTATTACTTGACTTTCTAGCTCAAAGAGTATCTTGGCCTCCTACTTAAGACCAATTCGCTAAGCACCCATTCTTTGTCACCAATTGTAACAAATTGGGTTGCAATGTTAGTCACGTGGTGGTTAGTCACGTCACACTTCAGGTAGAAGACACGCGGTCCAGATGTATAAAAGTCTCCAACTTTGAGCGAATGATAAACCATAAAAATGCAAAATGTTTTTTTATTTATTTCACTTATAACATATACAAGTCTCCCTAATGCGCTAGTTACATTAATAATTTGGAAAATACATTTACCCAGATAGATAGATATATCCTAGAATGGAACTTAACATGCTTAACAAAAAAAGATCAAATAAAAAAATATAAATAAAATGTCAAAATAAAGTACATTGTTTCCAGACAATAATGTTATTGGACTTGAATCGTAGATTATAATATAACTGATTCCATACATCAAAATTCAAAAGCATTGTTTTGTTTCTTTATCTTCATTTATTTATTCATGATCTATGTGTTAATATAAACTATCACTAAGAAAATATTGGATGTAGTTTACGTAACATAGTACACAGTACACACGCCCGCCGCACCTAGGCACCTGTCCCTCTCGCCTTGACCTTAACTTCGGTGTTTCGTGTCCTCGGCCGATCGAACTGAACTGACCTTACACTTGACTTGTATAAAATAAGAATTGTTAATGGCCACGTCTTCAAAAATTATGCGTCATTAAGGGGTGCCAAGCAGGGACAAAAAGTATTATCGAAGTCACCTTATGAATTATTGTAGTGTTTTTATTGATCTAATAAGTTTTAACAGGTGTTTGTATACAAAAGCCTGTTACGTAAGCATGCTATAGTTACAACGGTGATGAATATGATATTTGACATTGACCGGTCGTTGTGTTGTGTTGGTACAGGTGTAACGGCACGGGGCACATAGCGCGCGAGTGCGCGCAGAGCCCCGACGAGCCGTCGTGCTACAGCTGCAACAAGACTGGACACATCGCGCGGAACTGCCCCGAGGGCGGGCGCGACAACTCCAGCCAGACGTGCTACAACTGCAACAAGGCCGGCCACATCTCGCGCAACTGCCCGGACGGCACCAAGACGTGCTACGTCTGCGGCAAGCCCGGCCACATCTCCCGCGACTGCGACGAGTCGGAGCGGAACTAACGCGCCCTCCCCCGCCCAACATGCAACATGTTAACAAATAAACTTATGTATATTATGAAGCCACGCACGGACTATAAGCAAAGGACGCGATACGCGACACTAGATCGTAAGACCACAGACTGTATGAAATTAATGCAACGGAATTTTGAGACAGATGCAACAGCGGTATCTCGTGAGAGACTGAGAAGTATGATTTTTACAAAGTTGACTTGTATATAGTCTCCGCCGCGCGGGCTGCGCCTGCGCTCGCCGACGCGACGCCGATAGGTTAATGTTTGTTCTTGCACGTGAAGAGTTGTGTTTTTAAATCATTTAATAATCGTGATTGAACTATTGATGAGGTAGCGTTACAGTTTTTAGCATTACAGAGTATATATTTAATATATTTTGTACAGATTTATTTGTCAAAAGATAAATTGGATGCTGGCGTACGATGATTTTTCAATGTGAGGAGTGGAGGCCCCGGAGCTCCCCGTCCCCCTTGGACTCTCTTGTTCGTCTCAGTACAGTAGATGTCGCTCTCGTTGATCGTTATGCGGTCTGATGAGTTATATCCTGTCACTCTTGTGATTTTTTTATCAATCCTTTGTTTATGAGATCCTGCTAACTTGTGGAGAATTCAGTGGTTAATTAGAATTTCATCAATCAGAATATTTTTTATTTTGTTATCCCTGTATGTGCCTATGTACAAACACACTCGATTGTAAACCTTGCAGTGGGAGATAATAAAATCTTGCCTTATTTTCAAAGTTTCCATCATGCCCTTATTATTTGTTTCACACATTAAACCACAACCTTGGACACAACGACACCCAATCTCCCTTAGTATTTTGAGTTTTTTTTTTAATTTGACAGAACAAGAGGGCAAACCTATCCTTAACCAAACCATAATTCTGTAAAAGAATGTTTTGCGTAAAGACGTACTTGCAGGCTTAAAACCACCCCATTTACTGCGAGTCGTCAAACTGATTTCATCAACACGGACTTTGATGTTCACATAGCTGTTTTTCTTGGCTATTAGCTTGAGTTTTGAAAAATGGAACTGGAACAGAAATCAAACCCTACTTACAGCATGCTTTTACCATAAATTAAAACAAATTCTAAGATTACAATCGTGCTATTGTGATAACCGTTAACGGATTACAAAGTAGGCAATATAGCATTATTGTAAGCTGTAAAAAATAAGGCGCGTGAAAATAAATTCGTGCGCGGATTAGTACGTTTATCAATTATTGAGTGAGGGTACTAAGGGATAGGTTTCCCGAAGCGAAGCGAGGACGGGTTTACTAGTGTCAATTTATTATAGGGCAAACATTTTTATTGAAATAGTCATAATGTTTGATCGAACATCACACAGAAACCATTGGACTGATCACGGGTAAATTAATCCATGACACTTCAAGTCACTTCATTCCAGGAAACAGTCCGTTCCCGCGGGATAAAACCTTACTTTTAGATACATCAAATGCTAAGTAAATTAATGTTTTAAAAAGTTTGTGCAATAATTGCCATGATACTATTAATAGATTCTTGTAATGAGAAACTGGTTGTATTCAATCGTCATAAATGTGTCGGTGGCTGATTTTTGGTAAGTAGATAATTCTTGACTGGACCTGGTACCTCCACAAGAAGGTTACTGGCAAATAACGAAGTGAGTAAAGTAAACGACGATATCGAGCTGTTTTCAAGTAGGATAGCCTGGTGTGAGTGCATTGTTATAGAGAAAGAATGCTTAGTGGCTCTACACTGCGGGTGCCGTGCAGAAATTTGTTCCGAGATAATAGGTGTGCGTTGTTGAGTATAATACAAAGTACTCTGTGATATAGGGTACCTAAGAGTCGCTGCTACAATAAACAATACAACTGTATGTTTACTATTTTATAGACGCACCAAAAAATGAATGAAACCTGTTGTCTATAATTTTTCATGGTATACATCTGCTATAATGCAACCTGTTTTGATATCCTGTGCACACTGCACAGTAATAGTATCATACAGTATTGTGACTCTGCCCTGTCCTTGAAATAAATGCCTACAGCCCCGCGCGCTAGGGCTGCCTGCTTTCTAGTTGTAGCGAATGAAAGTAGGTAGGTAAATCGCACGCTTCCTGATTACAAACCCGTTCGATCGTCCTAACGGCGTAGCTGCGGCTGTTGCGTACCAAGTGTATACCAAACTCCGAGGCGCGTAGGTATGATTCGCATTCTGACCGTTTGTATAAAGATGAAAAATACTGTATGATACTATTATCGCGACTTGTGCAATGAAATGAAATCTGTATATATGGACAGAGAGAGTGAGTTGTGCACTCACTTGCTCGTGTGTTCATTGTTTTATAGTATAGGCTCGATCGATACACACACATCATACGGCATTTAGTTACGTGACGATATAAACCGCACTACCCGTAAGCCGTGTTAAGGAACCAACAACACTAAACCGGACCAATGTTTCAAAAACACCTTTTAAATGTTATTGCACCGAGAAGCCGAAGGTCGAAGGTATTTGTGGTGCGGTATTTGTAGTGTGTGTGTAACGAATATATACATTAGTAGGTATCGGCGTATATGCGTCGGTGCTAACTGTCAAGTATCTAACGAAGTGTTTGTATGTTAAAACAAGTTTCATACAAAGAACCAATACTGTCAAAGTTATGGTAATTGATCGATAATGATTCGTTTCCGAGTTGATATGTCGCATCTTTACAATTAAAAAAAAATACTGTTCCATCTTTATGAGTTATTTAGATAATTATATTTATACTTTTAAACATCATATTTTATTCTTATAAACATGTATAAGAGTCGTTCCATCTATAAAAGTCATTTTCTTAAAATTTTGAGTTATGCCACTTTCTAAAGGTGCGATGTGTTCGCCTACCCTATCGTGCTATAGGGCGACACAGGTGACAAACAGTTACTACATTACTCTACGGAGACTTTATTTCGGTTCGGTTCGGTAAATATTCCGTCTGTGGTACGAATAGCCGGGCGTGGTGCGACTGCGCGAACGAACGACGGCGATTTTTTTTTGTGTATGAAAACTATGAAAAGAGATTGTACGTTAAAGTTGTTTATTTGGAACAATTAGTTAAAATTTCAATGAGTTGTTGTAGTTGGTCTCCAAGTAACTGCCTATGTTTAATGTGAATTAACAGTGAAGTTCAAAAACACAAATATTTATGTGTTATTTGTGGTAATCAACGAAAACCAGGCTTTTTCATGGGCGTTAACTCCAGGTTAGGTAAATGCACGGTTTATTTAATTAAAAATAGGGTTAATCAGGAGTTGTACTCATTTTCTGCGACTAAAATGACAAGCAATCTGATATTACAGTGTTTACTATTTTGTTCGTCGGTAACAAATGGAAAACTTACCTACATTGACTAACGTTTATTTCGAACTAGCTGTTTATTTGGTAATTTTGTTTGAAGTATTGTGTGTTTTGCGATTTAAAGATGAGTACGATTAAGTGTTATCGTAGTTAGTTACACAATAAACTTTAAGTGACACAATACTTGGCATTCAGTCAATCTAGGTGTCTGATATTTGAGTCCAGGTTAATCTTGTAGCATCTAATTGCATTACCTGTACCAAGGTGCAGAAATGCTTGTTTAGTGTAATACGAATCTTGTGTGATCACCCTTTGGTTGTTGGTTGACTGAACTTAAATTCATTGAAGTGTGAAACCAAGTTTGTTTGTTATGGGACCTTATTCAAGGTTCAAAAGGTTAGATTGTTAAGAGTAAATTTCCTAATAGTATTTTTATTTTTAAATGCAGCTATTATGATAACAAGTTCTTGTTTATAGTTGTGAAAAATGCTTATTAGAACAGGTTTAACGGTCCCTGTAAATTATAGTGTTGTACTCTAGTGCTGCACTCGGTTCAGTTTAGGTTAGATGCTAATTCTGTTACAATGTTAACTTAAAAGATGTGCTGAAGAGCTTCTGTTGTGGTTTCTTCCCTTTGATTGAAAATACGTTATTGAAATAGTTTTAGAAACAAACAATTTTTATTTAATATGGGTCATTTTCTGATGTATTTATGATTTGTTACAGGCAACTAAGAAACAAGACTGAATTATGAATCTCATATTGTTACAAATAAGTTTGTTAGCAGTACTCGTACAAGTATGTGTTGCACAGGACTACTCGTTACCTACGTACAATCCAAACAACCAGCCTAACCCAACAAACGACTATGGTAAGCTCAACGATCCGCTATATGACAACCCGTACGATCCAAACAGGAGGTTTCCAAATAGAAATCAGTATGACGCCAACCAATATGATCAAAATCGAAATACGTTAAATCAGGATCAAAGATATAATCAGTTTGATAACCGGAATGATCCATCGCTGAATCAAAACTTTGGTACTGATAACACTCCAAGGCCCACTTGGGACACTGGTCGTACTCCATTCAGCACTTCGTTCAGACATCCTGAGTTGGAACATGAGAGCGTCATTATCAATGAAGCGTGAGTATTATTCATAATTATTTTGTTGTATGTATCCATAATATATTAGAAAGGATGTATTAATTCAAGGATAATAGATGGTATTTCATTTCTTGCTCTGTTGTGTTATTATTGCTTCATAGCTTATGGCTTGTATTAAAATTATTAGAGAGTAATAAGATCAGTTTTCTTTTTGTTAGTTACTAACCCTTCTATCAATTTGCATTGAAGTGTGCACAGTCTAAGCTGAAATCATCTTCTGCGAGGTATTGCAGCACTTGGCATGAGCATTGTTTTATCTCTTGTATTTATTTGAAGTTTAGCAACATAAGTTACATCAAATGGATTTGTGTACAAATATTTATTAATTTATTTTTAGCACATACTTCATAGTTGCTTCCCGCATGGTAAGGCCTGGGCAGATCTACAAGATATCGGCCAACATCCTGCGAGCAAGGCTGTTGATGACTATCAGGGCCTCCATATCTTGCAATGGTGTCGAGGTTTCTGATGTTACAGCCAAAGTTAAGGAGGGTGTACCTGAGATTTTGAACATGAAGGTTTGTTGGGTTTTAGTTACATTTAAATATTTTTTTACTTTTGGCATTTAATGAATAACTGGGTTGTATTGGGGCAGCCTAGGCTCACAATGTTGTCTTTTCCTATACACAAGCAAATTATAATTTATTTCGAACATGCACATTAGTTCGTAAAGACGACCCCGTAACCTAGTTGTTAGTGACCCTGCCCGCAAAGCGTGAGTTCCCGGGTTCGATAAAAACCGAGGTTTCCGCCGCTGGAAGAAGTTCACACCACTATGCTTCTTATCCAGATGCCAGCGACTTCGGTCCCCGGAGATTACAAGCTGCGAGTGGAGGGGCTTTACCTGGACGACCCTTTCGGCGGCCGCGCCTTCGTCAACGAAACCCAGCTGACCTTCTCGCGCCGGTTTATGACCATCTTCATACAGATGGACAAGCCCGTGTATATGCAAGGGCAAACAGGTATGTGGTGACTGACCATTACTGGTAAACAAATAGGTGAGATTGGGTGGTGAATCCTTCATTTTGTTGTAAGTACATAGTAAGAATGATTACTGACGTAAATTCGCGTGCAAAATTTAATGCCCTTCGCAAGAATTTATGTTAGTATAGTAATAAATATTAAAATACAATATTTACAACCATTGACATAAAAATTTTACAACTGTTAAAATGTGTTTTTTGTTTGCAGTCCGATTCCGAACGATCCCAATTAACACAGAGTTGAAAGCGTTTGGGCGTGCGATCGATGTGTACATTTTGGACCCCAACCGACGTATCATGAAACGATGGCTCTCTAGACAGGTATGTATTTAAACTTATAGTTTTTACTGCCCGGAGAATATGAGTTCAAATTCCATAGCAAGCTTTTCATTGTTCAATTTAAGCGTAAACGGCTTTATCCGTTCGAGTACTATCCAACCTCCCTAAGTTTTGGTGCACTTTATATTCTGAAACCTGCAGGAGCATGAGGGCATGGACATCATGGAAATTAAGCAAACTCATACAACCACAGCAATCTTCGGCATGGCACATGTGTACAAAGTGAACAGAATTAAAACTTTTGTCTACACAGTACAATTTTATAGATACTTTCTCAGTTTTAAGATGTATCAAACATGTTCGCAGTTGATTTAGTCGTTGGTCCCATTATTATACGGAATTATTTATATCTATAAAGATAGATCTATGTATATGCCATCCTGGCCATCCATGAGATGGCAGATATCAAGACTGAAATCTTTATCAAGACTGTCGACAATTTGACCGGGTTCTATACAGATTTGCTTGTTCTTTAGTCAACTTACTAATATCGATATACTAATCGAGAAGGAACATCATCCCGTGTTATATTTCGAGTGTAACACAATGTGTGAGTCGAGACTGTGTTTATAAACACATCGATGCGCGTTACGATACGTGATAGCTACCGTATGTGACTCTCATATGGAGCACTGTCTACAACAATACGCAAGTCGACACCGTTTGTGTTTCAATCGCCATGGGGCATTGTGAATGCCGCATGTGGATGAACTTAATATAGATCGACTGAAATATTGTAACGAGTAGGTATGCATAATTATTTGTATTTATTATTATAATCCTTTGATTATACTTACATTACATTGATGATTTTTATGTAACGCACGTACGGTACGTAAATACAGTAATTCGAAATGTTTTAATAATCGAAGGGTATAACGAATGCTTGGAAGTATTTAGGAGAACTATTTGTAAAGATATGGATGCTTTAGGCACCGACCGTAGAATATCATTATCATTACTAATTACCCTTACAATATGTGTATGTATGTCGATTTTCCATGAATTAAACACCACAACCTCTAGCAATACGTAACAGTAATCAACTTTAGTTTTCTCTTATGAAAGTAGCATTCCCTGGTACACTTTACAACTGCAAAATAGTTTCTACAACTTTTCAACACCTGATTATTCTCATACAAAACCACAAACCTGTGGTCACAGTTTTATATTATAAATTATAATCTATAGATCATAATATTATGCTTGCCCTACTACATAGTAAAGTTGTAATAATTTTTATTGCATGATTTTATTGCAATAATACAATTGCTCTGAATGCCTCAATAAGTGTCACTGAACCGAAAAGGTCCATATTTGGGTAGATGGTAGCTTTATTGAGTGCTGATGGGCTTCTGAGACATTACACGTCAAGCGAGTGGTTCATAATTTTTTAATAAGCATTAATCACTTAAATAATTAAAAAAATACCAGTGAGCCCCTTTGAAGAAAATTTTAGGACGTGGCGGATTCATTACAAGGAACGCTTTGCGTGAACTTGATTCTATGTAGTAAACATAGAATCTAGCAAAAAAACCTAAGAGTGAAGTGGCTGTGGAGTTCAGATAGTAATGTAATGAACCTGAGTCGGGATCGTGCCGTCCACTTGAACCCCCTAGTTGAACGGTATTGGGTGTCTATTTATATTCACTATTAGTTATCCGATCTCGCTTCGCTTTAGGAAATATGTCCCTTAGTACCAAGATTTCACTAATAGATTCTTAAAACTAACGGTTTATTTAACTAACTAATAAACTAACAAATTTAACGAAATAAAACCCCAAATTTTCTAATACACCATACATGAGTGAAAACCGCATCCAAATTGGTTAAGCCGTTTCTGCCATAAGAGGATACAAAACCGACGAAGGTAACAAACAGATGAAATTAATAAAAATCATTGTTTTGGGTTCTATAAGTTCTATTGCGATAATTATGGCCTCCAATAATAGGTTTTATTTTCATATTTTTATATAATTATCTTTACACAGATTCATTATGTGTATAGGTTATACATACCTATGGAACCTAAGGGTGGTTCTTGAATACTCACTGTTACTCTTGATTTTTGTGTGTGTGTCGACAGAGCAACTTCGGCACGGTGAGCCTGCAGTACCAGTTGTCGGACCAGCCGCAGTTCGGCGAGTGGACGGTGCGCGTGGAGGCGCTCGGCCAGCTCGAGGAGGCGCACTTCCTCGTCGAGGAGTACTACCAGACCAGGTTTGAGGTACGAGCCTACCACATCGCTGCACTAATACATTGTCACCATGAACTCATTACTTATTTATTTTGTATCACTTTAAACCAGGTATACAAGGGCAAAAACGTCGTCTCTACCAGACAGCTGTTGCTGACTGTACCTTGATGTAGAAAAGGCAGCATTACCAACAACTCATATATTTAAACACTGTTCATTAACTCCCATCCGTTGAGGAGTTCCGATCTAGGTATAACTACAGAACCCAACATCAGACCTTCATCATATTGTCGAAAGATTTTTTTGAAAAATTTAACAGCCAATAAAAAAAGAAACATCAAAATTGGTTCATGAACAACGGAGTTACAGAATTATATCTTGCATCCCGCGGGAATCGAATGATTTACCGGGATAAAAATATCCTATATATTAAGTTTGGTTATAAACTATCTGTGTGCCAATGTCGCTTAAATCCGTTCAGCCGTTTTGGCGTGATTGATCCACAAACATCCATCAAACATGCAAACATCTAAACATTAAAACTTCCACATTTATAATTTAATTATGATAATGGTACGTGACGTCACCAGGTGAACGTAACAATGCCGGCGTTCTTCTTCAACACGGAGCCGTTCATCCACGGGCGGATCATGGCGAACTACACGTCGGGCGCGCCCGTGCGCGGCAACCTCACGCTCAAGGCGACCGTGCGGCCGATCCCGCAGTACCGCCCGCGGCACTACCTGCAGGGCCAGTTCAACAACCGCGGGCACTACCCGTCCACCTACGCCGCGCCCGGCGATCAGTATACCAGGGGTGAGATTGACTTGTGCTAACGAATCATAAATGAACGCTTACACACTTATACCTTTGCAGTATGATTGTATAAATGTCTAGAAATTAAGTTTGATTGTATGATTAAATAAATAAATAATTGATTTCCATTGTCGCAGGTGGCATCGACAACGCAAAAAACACGTTTGTAACGCAATTTCGTGGCCAATAGTGATTATTGGCCACAAAATTGCGTTACAAATTGTTGCGATATTTGAATTTTTATGTAAATTACCTTACCTTTGACTTGACGCTTGTAGTGCTAAAAAGTTTAGCGAGCCGTGTGTTGGGTGACCCACAAACCGAGAGCAAATATTTCACATATTACAAACAAACTAGACAATGGAATGAAATATTTGATTCGACTGCCTTCTTTCGCCGTCGCCTTCGATTTGATTGGATCTTTATGATGATTAAAGTGACCAAATATTAACTAGACCTTAGATAATACCAAAGGCAACAGCTTACAATAAATGACATTCCTTAATTCATTCAATTTGTTGGTCAGTCCGTGCGAACTACAATCCATACCTGTACAACGAGAGCGGATACGCGGCGGAGTACCAGGGCCCGCTGGACGAGTTCGGGCGCCCGCAGCACTCGCGGCCCGGCCAGCCCAACCAGATCGACCAGCCCGACTGGTGGTACGACCAGCAGAAGGTCTACACGAGGATGTTCAACTTTGTGAGTACTCTACTGTTATACAGGTTGTCCCATAAGTTGTGCGACAAACTTAAATGGAAGCTAGCCAAATGTCAAAATTGACATCTGGTAGGTCAATCCTCAAGCTAATTTCCATTTTGGTTTGTCGTGCAATTTATGAAACACACTGTACATCGATTTGTAATGTAATCATCATTAATCATTGATCTGATAAGAATCTTTTATCCAATGGTATGTGAGGAGGCTAAGGTGAGTGCTGAAACAATATGGGGAATTACTTACTAGGAGATACTCTGTGACACTATGACAACAATCTTTGCACCTTTTGAGTCTTAATGTCTCTGCTCAGGTGTAGCTGTCATTTATGTGCCAAATTAATATCTTTTTTTTGTGATTAATTATCTATAATTTTTCATTTCCGTATATCCATGAATTCACGATACGTACAAAGGCATGAGAGTGTGTGTTTATCCACCAAAAGGCAATATAATTGTGTATTGTGTTCAGGACGAGAAGTACCCATTCTGGATGCCGAAGCCGGACCCCATCCAGTTCGCGATCCAGAACCAGAACCAGAATCAGAACCAGAACCAAGACACGAACAACCCCAACTACAACACGTACAGCACGGCCAGCACCTACTCCAATTACTACAACAACCCCAACTACGACCAGCTGCCCTATTTGAGATTTGTAAGTGTTTGTGTTTTCATTATATTGGTAGTTATCAACATGAATGCAGGAAGGTAAAACTGCAATCCGTCTGAGCAGGCTATTCCGAAAACATTGCAGTTGCCTGATAAATCTTTATAATATTTGTGGAGCACTCATTCATTACACGCAGTAATAATAATACTTCACATTGTGTATATTATGAAAAGTGAAGTATTCTGTAGATGTTCTAAAACAACAAATGTTTGATACATCATTTGTTTCATGAATTGATAATTTCGCGCCACTGTTGTCGTTTATATCTTCGGAATAGGTCGCCGGGATAGAGTTAAGCCATGCTTTAAAGCAATGGTTGACACCACTTCAAAAAGTTATACTATAACATGTACATATTTTGTTGTTTAAATAGAAGAGCATTCTGTTTGCCTTCTTAGCATTTCAACAGCGTGAAATAACGTCGGTTACTTTACATTCAGCTAGGTAAATAAAATCGGAGGCAGTCATGAGGCCTGCCGACAGAACACACACACACATGCAATCGTGTATAACGTGTACTAACTGTGTTTAAATTAAATCTGTAAGTATAGCATTAGGATGTTGCTGTTGCTAACCCATAAGATTTTCCCAAAATCTTCTAAACGTTCGTGTAGAAGTTGAAAACTTCTTTCACTAATAAATGATTTATCCAAACAAAATTGTCGTAACAGTTCAATGGTACGTACGAGTTCAAATACCCGATGTCGGAGCTGGCGCAGTTCGTGCCGACGCTGGACGGCGTGGAGGTGATCATCACGGCGGCCGTGGGCGACCCCTTCCTCGACGAGGTCATCGAGGGCTACAGCATCGCCAGGATCTTCAACTCCTCGCTGGCAGTCACCTTCCTCGGAGGGTCCCTACAAGTGTTCAAGCCGGCTATGCCCTTCGATGTTTATGTAAGTGGACACGAGAAATAAGTAAACTATTGCGTACTTTTTTAATGTCTCAACCAATAACTGTATTCACAAACAATAATGGCGAAATAAATGTTATTCTTTTCTTTTTCTTTTAAGTATGAGATTTATATAGTACCTATGGAAGTAAAACATTAGCCAATTGATCATAATTATGCTTGACAATCAAGTATCAACGTAAACATTGTTCGTGTCCGCAGATGGTGGTATCGTACCACGACGGGTCGCCGCTGCCGCGCTGGCAGGCGGCCGGCGTGTCGCTGGTGGTGTCGGTGCAGGTGGAGGGGCGCGGGGGCGGCGTGGAGCCCCAGCGGCCCACGCTGGCGCCCGGTCACGATGCTGTGTGGCATCTCAAGCTCGACCTATACAAGTTGCTTAGTGAGTTGCTTTGAGTGTAAAGAGCTATCCTTCAGGGTTGGCGAAGCATTGGCGACGTTGACCACTTACGGTCATCTATCTGCTTTTTCGTTAGCCCTTCAAGCAATAAATTAAACTGTACGCTTGGAGGTATTTATCGATGTTCTTTGTGTTTTATCTGCAGTCGTGTTGGTGTACTCGTGAGTTATAGATAGAGAAGTAAAAACATTGACAAGGTAAATGCAAAAAATGACGTTCATAAGTGTATTGATAAAATACCTACATGAAATAAATGATTTGAGTTGAAAAAAAGAGACATTAATATATTCCACCCCTTAGGAGTGGAATATAACAAAGCTTGTTTTTAGCGAACGTCTACTAACTATACCTACCTACCTGACAAATTTCATCTTTATACACCAAGTGGTTTTCGATATTTCGTGACGAGTGAGTGAGTGAGAGACCTTTAGCTTTTATATATTTAGATTGGCTTTATATTTTATAACTATTCACTGTTCCGTCCCCAAATACAAATAAAAATGTATCCATATCCGCAGGGTTAGACAAGGACCCCAACTCGCGCGACGTGCTGAACGGTATAACGGGCGTGCGGCTGAGCGCGCAGCTGGCGGACGCGCTGGGCGGGCGCGCCGCCGCCGACGTGCACTTCGTGGCGCACCACAGCCCCGACCACCACCACATCCGCGTCTCCACCAGCACCACCGACGCGAGGGTACGTGCCCAATGGTCTACTGTTAGACGGGATGCAGAAGGAAAACGAAAAAGGAGCAGTTAATCATCGGACATCGGAGAAGATGTGGCTTTCTCGACAGATCCATAGTGATGTCCACGTGAGAGCAGCATGGAGCTGAAGGGCTTAAAGTTTAAACTTCTTTTGGTGTAAACGCAGCATAACTCGTGCACTATAATCGGGATATAACAATTTATTTTTAAATAATTTGGCGCGCGTCGATAAACTATATTATCAATTGATCCTTTAGTATTTCGACAATTATTGTTATATATATTTTTTTAAAAATAAGTCATGGTCAAAGCTGTTATTGATATTAAACTATTGTTTATCAGGTGGGCGAGTACATAATATTCCACGTGCAGAGCAACTTCTACATGGAGTCGTTCAACTACGTCGTCATGTCTAAAGGCATCATTCTCACCAGCGGACAAGAAATCATGCAGGTATATTAAACCAGAAATAACTATTTTAATTCAGATACAGATAGATTAATGACCATTTTCCCTATTGTTGATATTGGTCATGTGACTCTAATCATCAATTGCCAACAACATCAATTTAAGGTTTTTAGGTTAAGTATTCTAAGGTTTTTAATGCGGCCAGTATCTGTATTCTACACTTATGTTGATAGCTCACTCCAACTACAGATTTATCGCAAATAGGTCCGTATAACATAGAACGGAAAACGCTAGGGTATTGAAATCTATATCCTCCGACTCCTCCGATTCTTTGATGACTGTTATGTGTAAAAACACAGTTCAACGATAATGTTGTTACTTACACTGCGAGGATGTATCTTGACCGGTGGTGACCGTGTTGTGCAGGAGGGCGTGCGAACGTTCGCGGTGGTGCTGTCGGCGGAGATGGCGCCCGTGGCCACGCTGGTGGTGTGGGCGTCGCACCGGCGCGCGCGCGTCGTCGCCGACTCGCTCACCTTCCCCGTCAACGGCATATCCAGGAATAATGTAAGTGCACATCGATTTATGGGTTTACTAGTATTAGTGAATCGGATTCGGAACGCAGCGAAGTTGATTTACGTAAAAGTTGATTAAGGAAATTCACTCTTATTTCCACAACTTCGTGCAGTCGGCACTGGTCGTAAGTAGACGCGAGTTTTAGATAACATGACATGAAATTTTTGATATTGATGGAAATATGTATGACTGACGTTAGTCGAGCACTCTTCACACATCGTTCACACATGTAAAGTGGCTTAAGTCTTCATAAATCAATAAAAACTGTAAAATGCTCCTATCCAAATTAAATAAATACATAAGATGGCATATTATTATTTAATGACCTCGTTTTATATTTATACAATGTGTGTGTAACACAGTTCACGGTGTACATCAACAACCGCAAACACCGCACGGGTGAACGCGTGGAGGTGGCCATCTACGGCGAGCCGGGCGCATACGTGGGGCTGTCCGGCATCGACCACGCCTTCTACACCATGCAGGCGGGCAACGAGCTCACTTACGCCAAGGTACGTAAGGGAACGTACCCGTACTACGTAGTCATGGGTACCTTATAACATTAAACACCAAACTTTAATGTTAAAAAAAGTAAATGTAAAATAAAAATTCCTTTGTCTACTGTTTTTATGTTTATAACTTCTTGTAATGTATACTTGCACTGTTTTGCACGCCTCGTTCTTCTAAATAATTTATATGATTTATTCCAAGCAATAGTCGCCTGGAAGGTAACTTCTTTACTTTTAAAGTTGCTTTATTATAGTGTACATTAAGACATTTTGTATTTGTATTTGTTGTTCAGGTGATATCAAAGATGGCGTACTTCGACGAGTCGACAAATGGCACGTTCGCGTACACGTGGCGCTCGCACTTCGGTGACGCGGACGAGCTCGTATACTTCCCCTCCTCCAGCTTCGGCATCGACGCCAATCGCACCTTCGAGTACGTAACACAACATTAGTAATATAAGATATATAATATATTATTTACCTATAATAAAATGTAACTGGTTTATGTCTGTACATGGGATATACAATATTTGAGAAAAAAATGTACTATTAATAAAATATTTGTGCTACTAAATTAAATATGATGCGGTTTTCGTAGTTGTATTGTTGGATGTCTAACTTTAAAACATACAGTAAAGCGTTATAAGCGTCGTGTAAAAAACACTAAAAAACCTTCATTCATAATATTGTCAACGCAATCATGGCACCAGATACGCGGGTCTGGTGGTGTTCAGCGACGTGGCGGTGTCGCGGCGGTACACGAACTGCAACGCGTCGCTGGGGCTGGCGGAGTGCCTGGACGGCAACTGCTACCCGCTGGAGAAGCGCTGCGACGACGTGCCCGACTGCCCCGACCGCACCGACGAGGCCAGCTGTGAGTGTGTAGGCTCCCGGGACTAACTAATGAATAAGAGTAGGATAGTGGTTGTAAATGTGTGGGTTTCTATCCCAGTTCTGACGGGATTGGGTCCTTGACTGATTTGACTCAACTGCATCAAAAATGTGTCAAATACTTACATTTTACTTAGAGCGAAAATTAACTGTGAACTATATTTTTTGATTCTAATACAGCTGTAATTCTGGTTTTCCCGAGAATCGTGCAATATGGAAGAAATTTGTGTTTATGGATCTACTAATACACTTACTTTTGCTGCTACTTCTACCAAGGCAATTCCTAAACTTCCTGACATATTCCTAAAATGAACGATTATTTACCTAAAACGATATCTAATCTATACCAAAACTACTGAATAGGCGAGAAGGACACATCGTACTCGCTGGCGCACTTCCGCAAGTTCCGGTTCAACCGCATCCAGCGGCAGTACGACAACGTGTGGGTGTGGCGCGACGTGAACATCGGCCCGCACGGCCGGTACGTGTTCACGTGCGACGTGCCCACCGGGCCCGCGCGCTGGACCGTCTCCGCGTTCAGTATGTCGCCCACGCTCGGCTTGGGGATGACGGCGGCGCAACAGGTTAATACTACTGACATTTTTTACGATTATTTACTTATTTTTTAAGTATGTATACTAACAGCTCCAACAATCCGCATTGTGTGGGTATGAGGAGCAACCCTTGCTCAGTGGTGGACCAATGAGTTGAAGCCAAGTATGTGTACAGGTTTTGGAAAGTGTGTTTGATACTTACTGCGTATTGAATGTTTTCTCTGGCAGTTCCTATCCCTCTTTGTTGCTATCGCCTTATTTATTTTCTCACTGCCCGAAGGTTGACTGGTAGAGAGTGCTCTTAAAAGCCGCTTTTTGTTCAATTACTATGTAAGGTTAAATAAAGAAAAAAAATAACCATAGTTAAATTTTTTGCAAACTAACAATTACGTGTTGTCGGCAGTACGTGGGCATCCTGCCGTTCTTCATCAAGGTGGAGGGCCCCGACCGGTGCCGGCAGGGCGAGCAGCTGGGGCTGCGCGTGGCCGTGTTCAACTACCAGCCGCAGGCGGTCGAGGCCGTCGTCGTGCTCGCGGCCTCGCCCGACTACAAGTTCGTGCACGTCGAGGAGAATGGCATTGTGAGCACGTTATTATTTTATAGCTCGTAGCCTAGTTGGAAGTCAAGCGAGGGGCCCGGGTTAGATCACCGGTGGCGGCAGACATTTATTTGACAGATAGATAATAGAGTCATGGGTGTTGGGATATCAAAGCCTCCTGCGGCATTCAATCTTAATTTCGAAGTGTGAGAGTCAGGATATAAGAAAATAGTTGAGTTCATTTTATCATACTTTGAAGGCAAAGCCCTTTTCTAAGTCATAGACAAGTTTGACTACTATAATAGACCAATTTTGCTAAAGGCTACGTATGGGTAAGATCGCGCGCGTACCCACGTCCGTTCGAACGTGTCTTAGTGCGTGCTCGCGATGGTTTCTCACGAATGCTGATATTTTACAACTGTATGTAGGTTCGGTCATACAACCCGCGCACGTCGTTCGGCGAGCACCAGTTCTTCGTGTACATCCCGGCAGGCGACGCCACCGTGGTGCACATCCCCGTGGTGCCGGCGCGGCTCGGCGACATCACCGTCAACATACACGCGTCCACGCTGCAGGGACAGCATCGCGCGGCCAAGACTATTACCGTTGAGGTACGTACAGTCCGTTCCAGCCACCTATACCAAAGATATAAACAACAATAGTGTCGGAAATTATAATGTCATGAAAGAAATGTTGTGTCAGTCTTTTGTTATTTGAAAAACCATCTCAATTCAAATATTATGTATATAAGTTTTTATGATGATTATTTTCTTTTGTTGCGACCAAGAAAGTTTATGTTATAACATTATGTGAATACTTTTTACTGCGACTACAATCAAGTGACTCGTTTACTCATCTGTCGAATATTTATGTGCTTTTGTTGTGGGATTGTAGTCAAAGTAATATGAAAAAATTACAGTGTTACAATATTTGTGTTGACAGGCGGACGGCGTTCCCCAGTACCGTCACCAATCGGTACTGTTGGACCTGTCGAACCGAGCGTACGTGTTCCAATACATGCACGTGAACGTAACGGACACGCCCATCATTCCGTACGAGGTGGACCGCTACTACGTGTTCGGCTCGAACCGCGCGCGCGTCTCCATCGTCGGCGACGTCGTGGGCCCGCTCTTCCCCACCATGCCTGTCAATGCTACCAGCCTGCTGGACATGCCTATGGTGAGGAATGGTTAACTTGTGGGGGATGTATTGAATGTAATGAATTGTATATTTTTTTTATTTGTTACCGAGTTATATATTATTATGTTTTCAAACTTAGATACTTAGTCTCTTGTCAGGAAGGTATGGGGCATTTTTACCCACGAAAACTAAAAATTACGCAATAAAAGAAAAATCCTAGAAAAATTCTACTACTAAGCTCCTCTATCGATACGTCCAGTTGATTAAATGTAACGCTGTGTGTTCATATTTCGTTGTCAGGAGTCGGGCGAGCAGAACATGTTCAGTTTCGCGGCGAACATGTACCTGACATTATACATGCGGCTCATCAACCAGCGGAACCGCACGCTCGAGCGCGAGGCCTTCTACCACATGAACACGCTCTACCAGCGGCAGATGTCGTTCATGCGGCCCGACGGCTCCTTCAGTCTGTTCCGGAGTGACTGGTACGTTACGTCATCATCATCGCAACCCATTACTGTCCCACTGCGGGGCGCGGGACTCCTCTCACAATGTGAGTGGTATGTGCAGAGGTTCGAACCCCGTTCCCCCGGTTCGGGACTCTAGTGTTCGAACCACTCGGCTGTCAATGCTTTTGCGTTATGTATTCGTCATCTAATATGCGTACCATATAATTTGCCTATAACTCAGAATGATAGAAACTGTGGTAATATGAAGTCCAAAAAATGTTTATTTGTGGTATTTTCATTTTTTTTATTGCGTTTATGTTACTAATGGAATTTTGTACTTATAGGAACCAGTCTGCGTCCAGTGTCTGGCTCACATCGTTCTGCGCGAAAATTTTCCAAGACGCATCTTTTAATGAATGGGAGAACTTCATTTACATTGATCCTGATGTAAGTTTTATTTTTATACCCACCTAAAAATACATTCTTAATTTAAAAATATTGTTATAGTATAATAAAACACGCAAGTAATATTATTGAACTGGTATTCACTGAATTTCACTGGTTTACAATTTCACACTTAAATCAAAACGTTACGGCAATCAAACGTTATGGGTAGATACATCACGATCAGGCGGGATACGGAGCAGCAAGGAGAGCGAAAAAGAAGTTCCACAGAGAACCATACTATTGCCACAGATAAAAAATTAAATTGTGGTACAATTTCCATAGATTAAAAATAGACTAGACGCTCAGCAATCTACCTTTATATGCAAAATCATTTGAACAGTTATTGAATAAATAATTATTGGTTACATTATTCCTAATATTTGTCTTTCCGTGAAGTCCATCTGGCTAGCTAACAACCACCCTGTAGCCTTAGTCGGCAAAAATATTAAAACTTTGTACAAAACCTTCTACATATTCAAAATACGTAACTTTCATACAACGCAGTCGCACTTTTGGATCCGCTCCGATGATATACTGTAACTATGGATGTGAATGAAAATTACTTAACGCATGAGGCAGAAAGAGATAGCTATATACCTACATGAAAAGTAGGGCTATTAGCAAAACTTCTGTCCCACTTTTCGCAATCTACTTCTTTTTTACTTATAACGTTCGTCGGTGTCAGGTGATATCGATGGCGGTGTCGTGGGTGCTGGAGCACCAGACGGCGGCGGGCGCGTTCTACGAGGTGACGTGGATGCCCAACCGGAACGACAACTCCACCATCACCGTGCCCAGGGACAGCGAGCTCTTCCGCCATGCCGGCGGGCAGCTCGGTGTCGAGGTACTAACGTATAAAGTTGTGACGTATCATATAAAGTTGTGACGGTGATTCGCCGCGCGATTTTGAACCTTAATTTTCCTTCGCTCGCGTT